>JBBDGP010002350.1:242500-1670000 GCA_037952835.1 Lithobates septentrionalis
CAAAAGTGGCTTTAGACCAGCTAGAAAACAGCGATAATAAATTAGAATCACTTGTGTGCAAACCCCTGTTTTTAACGCATACTGTTAGACAGGATAATTCGGTTGGTTGCAAGCTGGTCAGTAAGTTGAGCTGGGAATTTTCGTTGGTTGACATACATCGCCAGGGGCGTTGCTAGGGGGTGGCTATTGCCCCGAATCTGAGGCCCATAGCCCCTCTTGCCACAGGTTCCCTGCCCAACCAGCAGGTTGCATGAGAGAGGCGGAGGAGAAGAGAGAAGCGAGCAGGCAGACGAGCAGAAATTACATCTCTCTCCGTCCGCTCAACATCAGTGCTCTTCACAGCTGTGCCTCTTCAATTTGGGAGCGAGGTACGGCGAGCAGCAGAGAGATGACATCATCTCTCACTGGCCGACACACATCAGCGTTCTTCCGCCCTCACAGCTCGGTGGAGTGGAGGTCACGTGCTTCCTGTCATCGTGCAGTTCCACTTTGCAGCCAGACCCCCTTGCTTCAATGTTGGAGGTGCGGCGGGGAGCAGCGAGATGACATCATATCTCACTGCCCGCCCCGCATCACCACTCTCCTGCTCTCACTAAATGGACCAGTGCTGTCAGCTTGCCTCCAATGCAGCATTGCACATTTGGTGGCACTGGTTGGCATGGCAAGTGACAATCCACATCAGTTGGCAAGTGACAACCCACATCTGGTGGCCGATGACGTGGCAAGTGACAATCTGGAAATGGTGGTAGGAGATGTGGCAATCTGCAAATGGTGCCAGGAGACGTGGCAAGTGACAATCCACACCTGGTGGCAGGCGACATGGCAAGTTACAATCCACATCTAGTGGCAGGTGACGGTGGCAAGTAACATGCTGCATCTGGTGACAGGCGACGGTGGCAAGTGACGCGCTGCACCTGGCGACAGGCGACAGTGGCAAGTGACACGCTGCATCTGGTGCCAGGAGATGTGGCAAGTGACACGCCCCAGGGCTCCCACTGATTCTGCAGTATGGTGAGTTGAACCACTTCATTATATATATGAGAATGTAACAATAGAAATAATGCACTTCAATCACCCTGACACCATATCAACCATTATGCCATGATGATTGAAGAGCCAACACCAGCCACAGGCCGTGAAAAATTGCTTACCACCAGTTGCCGCCCCCCCCCCCACCCCCCCCGCTGGCATGTAAAAAGGTTGGTGACCACTGCTATGGGATCTTTTGCAGACATAGCAACACTCCTGTACATCGCCCTTCCCCTGTGCTCCTTGCTGTAAAGGCCAGTTATAGGTGAGTGCAGTTGCCATTAGTTTGTAATGTAGAAAATGTGTCAGGAGCAGGGGCGGACTGACCATTGAGCCACTCGGGCGCTGCCCGAGGGCCCTGTGCCACTAGGGGGCCCCATCAGGGTTGCCAGCCTCAGTAAAACCAGGGACAGTATGTATAAATCTGTGTTTTTTTTTACATCTGTCTGTGTATACTGTGTGTACATGCATGTGTATACATGCATGTGTATACTGTGTGATTGTACACTGTGTGTGTGTATACTGTGTGGCCCCATAATCTCTGATTGCCTGGGGGCCCCATAATCTCCTATTGCCCGGGGGCCCCATGAGTTATCAGTCCACCCCTGGTCAGGAGTACAGTATAAGATTCCGAGGTGATTAAGCTCTAGTTGTGTATGCAATTTCAGGAACATGTGTCAGTCCAGACTGACTTTAAAAGGCTCAGCAGCCCACCCATTTAAAGGAAACAAAGTTCAAAGAAAATAAAAGCAATTTCCCTCGCAGGGGGTTCCACTCTTACTGTTTAGTTCAAACCTTCAGCCTCCTGGCTTACTTACTTACAGCACCGCTGCTTCAGACCTCAGGCCTAGGCCTTTGGGTTGCTCCTCAGAGCATACGCTCATGCTGCCAGCTGCCCTCTCCTAGGGAACATGGGTGTCCTCCTGGTGGAGCCATCTCCAAAAACGGGTGCTCTGAGCTCTAACCCTGGGAAAAATATAAACCCAGCCCACAGGTGTGCAATCAGCATGCCTGTCTTGAGGCGGGACAAGGTCAACCAGCGCCCAGGGCAAAGATGGCAAACTGCGCCTCCTCCCCGTGTACTTACAGGTTCATATCTTGGTCTCTGCAGGAATGAAGGCAGCTTCTTTGCCTTCCCCATTCTGTCATGTGAAGTGTCACATGACGGAGAGGAAACAGGAAGGAGACAGTCTGCCCTTACTCCCCAGCGGCGCCATGCTGAGACTGGGATTTGTTGTCAGCAGGCGTCCTCTTTCTCTTGCCCAAAGTAGGTATATATAGGCGATCTGTTGCCTCCTTAACACCTGTGTTAAACCTCCCAAGATGCACTACAACTGTGTGCATTGCACAAAGTTGCAGGGAGGTTGCAGCGTGGCCCCTATTCACTTGAATGGGTTGCCTTTAGCAGACAGTGGTGCATGCTGAATGTGGCAGGGGGTATAAATCCTGCTGCAGCTGCAAATCAAATTATTGTAGCTGTGGCATCTGTACATCCCCAGCTGTAGCCTCTGTAGTTTAACCACTTGCCGACCAGCCGCTGTCTTACGGCAGCAGGTTCCCGCGAATCGCTGTAGCGGCCCTTTAAACAGCTTTAGCAGGCAATGTGCGCCGCCAGCAGCGATGTTCGCCAGCCACGAGAGCCAGAACGGGGATGTGCGTGTGTGTGTAAACACACAACCCTCATTCTGTCAGGAGAGGAGAGAGACAGAATGTCTGTTCCTTAGTAAGTTTACTCTAGTAAGTCACATCCCCATACAGTTAGAAACACCTAACAGAAAACACATTTAACCCCTTGATCACCCCCTAGTGTTAACCCCTACCCTACCAGTGACATTTACACAGTAATCAGTGCGTTTTTTAGCACTGATCGCTGTATAAATGTCAATGGTCCCAAAAATGTGTCAAAAGTGTCTGATCTGCCTGCCGCAATGTCGCAGTTCCACTACCATTACTAGTAAAAAAATAAAATAAAAAGGCCATAAATCTATTCCCCATTTTGTAGACGCTGTAAATTTTGTGCAAACCAATCAATATACGCTTATTGCAAAAAAAATTTTCACCAAAAAATATGTAGAAGAAAATACACCTATTTAAAGGAAACAAAGTTCAAAGAAAATAACAACAATTTCCCTTGCAGAGGGTTCCACCATTACTGTATGGTTCAAACCTTCAGCCTCCTGACTTACTTACTTGCAGCACCTCTGCTTTAGGCCTCACGCCTGGGCCTTTGGGTTGGTCCTCAGAGCATACACTCATGCTGCCAGCCTGCCGTCCTCTCCTAGGGAACATGAGTGTCCCCCTGACACTCATACACAGACATTGTGTCTGTAGGGCGGGGTCCTCCTGACTCTTCAGCAAAATGTCCTGTCTGCCTTGGGGGAACTGTTTCCTACAGGTGAGCAATCAGCATGCCTGTCTTTGTAAAAAATAGGCTGAAAATGCTAATATACACAGTGACACAGAATCGCCTCTCCACAAAAGGTGTTCTGCTTTCCAGGAATACACTCCTGAACACATAGGGGTTGATTTAATAAAGCTGAAGAGTGCAAAATCTGGTGCAGCTCTTCGTACAAACCAATCAGCTTCCAGATTTTTTTGTCAAAGCTTGACTGAACAAGCTGTCCGGCGCCTGTGCAGAGAGCTGATGAGGACACTGCAGCCATCTTGGAGATTCCCCTTGCCTGTGGAACTATAGAGCCCAGCAGAACTTTAAAACACACAAAAATTAAAGGAAATGACACACTTACAGGAGTGGAGACAGAATTTGTAGAACCCTGCGCCTAGCCCTAGCCAGGGGTCACATCTCCACATAGAGTGGTAATTGGAAGAACAGCGTGCTTAATCCAAGCCAAAGTGGCGTGCCTCTCCCTGATGGTTTCACCCTGAAAGGCCCCGACCGGGTTAAGGTCGCAAGCTCTTCCAAGCTTGCCATTTGGTAAGCGCGCATTTTTACTATCACAGTGGTGTGGTGAAGGACTCATTGATTTTCAATTATTCACGCTTCTTCTATTTACCATCCAAGATTGGTTTTTGAATAGGACGGTCCAGCTGTTTATGTAATTTATGAACTTGGAGCCTATCCCAATTTTTTTGGGCTTAATATTTTCACAATTTTTGTTCTGGTTTTATCATATAGAACTTTTTTATCACAGCGCTGCTCCTCTTGTATCTATTTTGAGATTAGAAGCTGATTGGCTACCATGCACAGCTGCACCAGATTTTGCACTCTCCAGTTTTAGTAAATCAACCCCTGTCATTGACTTTGACAACCTGAAGGCAGCATTGCTAGACATTGCACCTGTGCCTCCCAGGCACACAAAAATGCCAGGACTGAATGGACAGGGGCTACATGCCCAGTGTGTGTGAGGCCTAAGGCTGGCCATACACTATTCAATTTTCCTGTTCAACTTTCCTTTAGATTTACCAAAACCATATAATAGGAGGTCAAACCTAAACACTTTCAATTTGGATGCAATCAGGCAGGCCCTTGTACTACATAGTTGAAGGTAAATCTAAAGAAAATTGAACAGGAAAATTGTATGGTGTATGGCCAGCTTAAAGCTGACGATAAGTGGACTGAATTTTGGCCAGTTCAGCAGGAACCAGATGATTTTCGATCCATTTGTGGGCAGGGTGGTTGTACAGAAGTCGATCTACCAATTGACTTCTGTACAACCACCCTGTCCGGTTTTTCCTGATTGATCAGTGCCGTAGGCTATAGCTGGCAGCACTGATCAGTGTATTCTGATGGTGGGGAAGCTTCCCTGCTGTCAGTATACAACAACTCAGAAACAAAATAAAGGTGTGTTGCAGTACAGTATTTGATATTAAAAAATACTGAAAAACAATTATAAATAAATAAACAGTCCAGAAAAATGTATCTCTTAAATGGACCATAATGGTCAAATGGCAAACTACATGTTTCAACTGTGGATAAGGTTATCCAATCCCTTCACCAAGTGAACACTCCACCACCACAATAGGTTGGACTCTTACCAGAGAGCCTGGAGCATTTATTACAAAGGGTCAAACAGGCTTGATGAATATGTTCCTGTAGGGGTCATCAGCAGGGGATGTACAAAGGTACCACGTCAGGAACAGCTCCAGAGCATCCAGGGGACTCCACCCAAACAACCATCATGTAGTCAGATCCAAATAAAACATAAAACGCTGGATAGTGTAAAACCTCTTAACCTCCCTGGCGGTATGATTCTTTCTGATTTTAGGTGCTGAAAGCGGTACAATTATTTTGCAATGAAATTTGGCGTTTTATATTGTAGGTATTTAATTATTAACAATAACACACTTAAATCTGTCCAAACAAGAGTCTAGTAGATATCCCGGGTATGATAAAGTTTGAAACACAAAAACATAAATTATAATATAATAAAAAAAAAATAATAATTAAAAAAAATAAAAATAAATAGTAATAAAATAAATTTCCACACGATTCACTATCGCTCAATTCTGCAAGTGTTCTAATTTACTATCGCAGTTTTCTAGCTGGTCTAAAGCCATTTTTGACGTAAAGGGACACTTTTTGGTTGCTATGGACAATCTCCAGTTTCCAGGCAGAAAGAACAGTATATGCAATATAAAACTGCATGCAGGGCATGGACCAGAGCACTGGGAACAAATGGGATGTGAAATGATTTCATACAGTACTGTAATCTGTAAGATTACAGTACTGTATGTGTTATGATTTTTACATTTTTTTGAATTTGCCGCCAGGCTCCGCCCCCGTGCGTCGCGACGCTCGCAGGGAACGGAGCCTGGCACAGAGAGGCTTCGGAGGAGGACGGAGCCCGCGGACACTGCGGGGGACATCGCAGGATCCCGGGGACAAGGTAAGTAAGGAGGCACCAGGATCCTGCGATGTAATCCCGAGTGTGGCTCGGGGTTACCGCTAATGGTCCTGAAATGTAACCCCGAGCCACACTCGGGAAAACCGCCAGGGAGGTTAAGGGTTGCATTTAATATAAAGTATTGCACATACTCATATCCATAGTAAAAAAAACAGCATTGCATGGTAAAAAAGGAAGGCAGCCGCCACAGAACATCCAAACATGTAAAATGCATGATAGCAGGAACATACAGCTCAGCCCGACCGGTTTCGTCGACAAAAGGACATGCCCCGGAAGAAGTCCTTTTGTCGACGAAACCGGTCGGGCTGAGCTGTATGTTTTTGCTATCGCACATTTTACATGTTTGGATGCTCTGTGGCAGCCGTCTTCCTTTTTTTACTATGGATACGTGCAAGCGGACATCTTGTTACACCCTCCAAAGTCATGCATTTCACACTTATTTTTACCCGTAAAAAGAGCTTATATAGTGAAATACAGTATTTAAAAATCCGTTTGTTTAGATGTTGAATTTTAAAAGCAGCGAATAAACTTGCTGATCTCACAGGTTTGCTAATCAGACAGAACACCGATGCTTTGAAAAATCAACATCAAACAGTTTGAGATTTGAAAATACTAATTTCACTATATGAGTGCGGGGTGTAGAAGATGGCGACGACGGAATATCACTTCTGTTAAAATTCTGACGGGTCGTTTGATCTGACGAAACACCGGTACAAGGGGTGGGCGGGAGGAGTGACTGCCCTGGGCAGTGTCTTAATCTGAGGGGAGGGGGAGTGCACTGGTAGCTTCGGTAGCTGCTCCTGCCTCACTGACAGGAGTAACTGTGTATTCACTGCATATATACTGATTACCAAACTCTTCCTCATCCAACTCTACCTTATCTCTGCTATTTACTGCAGCTAATAAACACTCTCTCCTCCAACAAGCCACACTCCTGCCCTCAACTTGCTCTCCTTCCCTGGTCACTTCACCTTCTTCCCTGTTACTCTCTCAATGGTCCGGTGTTCTATCGAGAAATGCCCTCTGTCGAAAAATGCCTCTGATGGGTCTGTGCATGCGCAGTACGCAATGTCACTCCAACTGATATGTTGATCAACTGGCGTGATGTCAACAAAGCGCATGGGCAGATCGTCAGAGGCTGTGTCCGACGATCTGCTAAGTGCAGAGGGAGAATGTAATCGTCAGATTCTGCCTCGCTATTGCGGGGCGGGTTGTGGGTGTGTTGAACGGTGCGTTTTGTGGGTTTTTTAACCCGCCCTTAGACACAGACAAAACCAACGGTTTAACACACTCAAGCCGCCGTTCAACAGACAGAAAAAACGCCATTCAATACAGCCAAAACCGCCCCGCAACAGTGAGGCGGAATCGTACAATTTCATTCTCTCTCTGCACTTAGCAGATCGTCAGATACTGCCTCTGGATGATCTGCGCAAGCGCCGTGTGGTTGTGACAGCAGTTGATCAACATATCAGCTGGAGTGACGTTGCATACTGGACATGCGCAGACCCATCGGAGGCATTTTTTGATGGAGGGCATTTCTCGATAGAACACCAGCTCATCTCCGCTCCACCCAGTCTACACCTCTCTCTACCTTTCCTGCACGATCACACAGTAAGTCAGCACCGATCCTCCTTGCTCCTCTGCCTTGTTCATTTTTTTCCCTTCTCCTTCTCTTGCCTGTTGTCTCCTCCATAAGTGTTCACTACACATGTAACACGGCCCCCTAGAGGACTGCTTAGAATTACCTGCTCATCTGCATGGCAATGACCTGGTGAACCTTCCAACCCACCCAACACTCTGGGTTCAGACATCCTTATATCACTGTTTGGCAATAATAAAACAACTCAAGGTATTTAGGTTCTACGAATATTTTACTTGAAGGAGGTAATAAATCTGCTGAGTTCTAGGCAACAGCGCCAACTCAGCAAAAGAATTCCACAAAACAATATTTTAGCAATGACAATACTATATACAGATATGTACTTGCTTTAGATATAATGTTACCCTCTAGACCAGGGGTGTCAAACTCAATTTGCAGTGTGGTTGCCCTCAAAGGGCCTGTTGTATCTGGGTCACACTGCGTGTAATCATTAGATTGTACACAACAGCGTATGTCCTCTCACCGTTTCCTGGAAGGGCTGCCCGCGATGAGAACCGGGATGACACACACCGTGATTGACAAGAGAGCCGCGTGGTCACGCTCTAACGGGTTTCGTCATCATGTCTTCATCGGAGGGCGTGAATGGTGGTTCTGAGCAGGTCCGCTTGAAGAACTGACAGACAGAACTAATCGGAAAGCCCGGGTGAAAGGAGCCCAAGTCCAAGCCCGGGGGGGGGGGGGGGGAGTGGCGCACTTTGCCATCTTTGCCCTGGGCGCTGGACGACCTTGTCCCACCACTGGTGCCGATCACATGCGATGTCTGTGCAGTGCGAGTTCAGCCATACGGTTGTATGGCTGAACTCGCATTGGATTTGTATAAAAAAAGGCACAGGGACTTTTTTTACCCTGCACTGGAATAGGATTGCATGGGTGTTTCTCGAATTTTCCGAATCCACAGTTCGCACTGCAATCTGCGAACTTTTGGAAAGACTCCTAGTGACTCGGATATTCCTAGTGATCCTGTAGCTCGATTTCCCCTTGTACCTACTGTGTGTTTGCAAGCATCTCCCAGTGCCTTCTAGTGTGATCCCTGTATCTCCAGTGTCCCCAATGTCTTCCAGCCTGTCCACAGTGACTTTCAGTGTGTTCCTGCCTGCAACTCGTTTCCTTGGAACCGTTGTGTCCTTTGAGCATTCCAGTGTCCTTGTGCCTCTGTTTTCCTTGTGTACCTTTAGCAACCCCCTGACACCCCTAGAGGCATGGTGGCACGTCCAGAGGCAAGGGGTGGACCACCATTTCACACCAGGCCTGAGTCCATGGCTAAAATGGGAGATCAGAGAAAGAACATTGGGCACCACTCACTTTTACCTTTTTAAAAAATGTATTCTAGAACAGTCAAGGAGGTGAGGGTTAGGGTTCCAAATACCAAGCAGATCACTTACAGACTCTCAAGGTCTGTATCCAGCTTCACAGTGTCAGATTCTTTAACCCCTTAGCACCAGCGCCTCCCAACCCTTTAAGAGGTTTATGACACCGGGAGATGGGGCGGGGCTTAAGACCACGTGACCGCCGTGATTGGCTATCACGTGATCCAAAAACTCCAGATCACAAGGAGCGATCGGGAGCATTTGGTTAGACGATGCTAACTGTGCCGGGAGCAGTGCGGGGGCTCTCTGCACAGGTATATTGGAAGCAAGTCAAGAAAATATGTGACCCCTCTGCGCTAAGGATGAGCCGCCAAGAGGCCACATATTTGCAAAAAAATATAATAAAAGAAAAAAAAGTGCGGAGCTAAAAAGTGCCTAGGTGCTTAATACTTATGGGACGTGATTAGTGCTAGCAGTTGAATATATTAGAACTGACAATTTGTGTATGGTAGCTCGCAAGATCTCCATTGTTTAGATTAGGCCACATATTTGCGTATGGCCGACACGCAGGGGTTAAGCCAACCTGGCGACACTGTAAGCAAGTATCTCAGCTGGTTCACTGAATTTGCTCTCTCAATTTCCTAGGCTATGTGCATCCACCTCCAAATGAGGCACCAGCCTCCTTTTTGGCTTTCTCCAGCAAGGGTCATCCCCTGGCCTCCTCCTTCCCCTATCAACAGGCAGGTCATCTGGACCACTTCAGGCCTATCCCCACATTCAGCACATGTTAGGTTCCACACAGGCTATGGGGCCTAATAGCAGAGCTCAAACCAGCACCACCTCGCCATGTTTCAGCCTAGGGGAAGACAGCGATTACAATGCCTGCCCCCAATATTTATATCCTTTCCCAGCACGCATTGTTATTAAATCTCATAACTAGGTGACACCTACTGGCAGCAGTGAGAAATCACAACCCCACTGAGCTTAGGCAAATGCCCAGAGAAAAACTATACAATCAGTCTGGGCATTAGGGTAATAGCCCCTGTTTGGGACTAGGTGCTACAATTCTTTGCAGCTTTCAGCCTTCCAGTCATCGCAGATTCCCTGTCACTTCCTCTCTCTACTATTTGTTAGCATCAACCTGTGTGTCAGGGATCTGTCAGCACTAGACCGGTGCTTGTGCGTACGCCTATGCACATACAGCAATCTCTAACTGTTACCGTGTGTCAGCGCGGCGCTCGGGCACGCGCGGGTAGGCGGCGAGTGTGCGCGCGCTCGTACGCGCGTTCGCGTTAGCGCCGTTTTGGCGCCAAGAGATGCATAAAAGTTCTCCTGTTGCAAGAATGCGCTGCTGTTTCGTCTCAGCTCTGTGGATCTGCTTAACCTGTACCTGATTGATTGATTACCTATTTGACCCGGCTTGTCTGACCATCCCTCCTTCTCCAATCCGACCCGGCCTGCCTGATCCTGCTACTGCTTCTACCAATACCCTTGCCGACCTCTGCCTGCCTACCAACTCTGCTCCTGCCTGCTGTATTAACCGCCTTGCTGCCTGTTGACCCGGACTGTCTGACCCTGCCTGTGCCTGCCGTTTGCTGCTGTACTACTGCACCCCCAGCTCCAGTGACTTCTGTATCTGCATCCTCAGCGCTGCAGCCTGCTGCTTCCTGTTACCACCTTACCTGCAGTCCAGCCATCCCTGGAGGGATCTCTACTCAGCTCCAGCATCAAAGCCCTTCATCTCAACAGGCACTCCTACCCCACTGTGCTCACGAGACCACTGCCCTCACTCCAGTGGCTCTTGAACCAGCGTTGTATGAGAGGTCTTCTCCTACAAGTCAGGCTCACTACCAGGTACCTAACACTGTGTCTACAGTCTCTTTTAGTGTGACTTAGTTTATTTCTAGTCTGATTCCTGCTCAGTGTCCCTGTGCACCTCTACTTGCTCCTAGCAGTTTGCTTCAGAGTCTCCCAGTGTATTGTCTTTTTCCTGCTTGGTGTTTCTGTGCACCTCTACCTTCTCCTGGAGATTTTGGTTTGTCTCTTTGCATTGCTACTTACTCCTAGTTGCCCTGTGGGCCTACACCTTTTCCAAGTGTCTATGTGTTTCCATGCACGCCCTTAAGCTTTGGCTGTACTCCCTACTGTCCTGTGATCCCTGTGTCCCAGTGCTGCAAGGGATTCTCACCTGTTTATCAGTCCTTAGTTCCCAGTAGCTGCCTGCTCGGGTGAGGCAGAGAACCACAACCTGGAAATGGTCTGCAGTTCAACCCATCTCCACCTTCAGGAGCTCTGGAGAAGACCAGGCAGTTCCATAGATGCTGTGCCTCTGCCCTTCTAAGGAACCTCACCTTCGTTGTAAGTGCAGGCAGGCTGGGTTCTCCCCATACAGTACTGCTAGGTATCCTTCCTACCCTAGACTCCTTGTCTACACTTATTGTATTCCTGTGCATCTTCATTCTTTGAGACCCCTGTGCACCTCCATGTATTTCATATAAACATTGTTACCTCTGTGTTTCTGTAAAATGTAGCACTTACCCCTGGGGGGGGGGGGGGGGGGGCTGCTGGAAATAGCCCAGGTCTCCCTTACCTTTCCAGAGACTGTCAGCCCAGGTACCAGCTTCAGAGAACACCGTGGCCGCTAGCGGGGGTTAAAAGCGCCACACTAGCAGCCGAAAAGCGCCGCTAAAAAGGTGATTAAGCGCCGCTAAAAATAGCGGTGCTTTATCGCCAACGCCCCAGTGTGAAAGGGCTCTAAGGATTTTTCATTTGGTGCTCTCTTTGACCTATTACACTCAAATTGCTACAAACAATGGGCAGGTTTGCCTGTGTCAGCAGCAAGTGTACGCTGTGTATCTAGAAATAAAAAATGTAAAAAAAAAGCCACAGCAAAGTAAAATAAAATATATTCTTCTGGCACCCCACCTCTCCCAAATAAACCCACCAAAATACAAAAAAAAAAACAACAACCAAGAAAAGAAGACTGCATATTGAGGGGAGGGGAACAGCTAGTCAGCTACAGTTGTTGATGACCTACCATGCCCCAGGCTTGGGCAAAGTTCATGATTGGTACGCTAGATCAGATTTGCGCTGTAAACCATCTGTGTGCATTAGCCTGGAAGAGGCTGGAACATTACAATGCCCCCATTAATGGTTCTTCGAATTCACCACAAGTTCTAGGGCCATGTAATCGATTATGGTTACAAAGAATTAGGCCTGGCGAAATTCACCATAAATTTGTTGGGACCATTTACCTTGAACACCCAGTGTTTGCATTGAAACTATAGTCACTGCAATTCTGAACCTCGACCCTAGTGCAGATATGGATGACCTCATCAGGCTGTTTTTACACATTCACTGACCATTTGCAAGCTGGAGCAGGTCTTGGATCAGGGTTTATTGCTCAATTGTAGCGTACCCTATAAGGCAGCCTTTCTCAGCCTTTTTTAACATAGAGGAACCCTTGAAATAACTATCTGACCCCAGGGAACACATGCTAATAGTTATATCTACAGGTCCCAGTATATTATTATAATGGTTACTGGGAGGAATGCTCCTTACATTTGTGGTCATTGGTAAGAATCCCCCCTAACAAAAGCTAAAAAAAGTTGCTCAAGGAACTCCTAGCCATTTCTGAAGGAACCCAAGGGTTAAACAGAACAGTGGGTGAGAAAGTCTGCTGTAGGGAGAACTAGGACCTAGATTGCTGTCTGGCAGGTATTTCTACATTACAAAATAACATACCTCCCAACTTTCTGAGATAGGGATGAGGGACACCTATCAGCAAAAGTATGCAGGCATAGGACACACCCCTTGTCACGCCCCCTTAAAGGAGAATTCTACAAAAAATACAAGATGGGTTAAACCCACAAGTGCTTTTTTTACTACCACTATTCCTTTATATTGGCTTTTGGAATTTACAAATTCAGCAATTTAGAAATCAGATGAAAGATTTAGCGCTGGAAAACACTTTTTGATAGATAAAAAGTGCATTTTATATACAACTATATAGATCAGACCAAAATGAGGGACAAATGAGGAGGAATGAGGAACAGAGGGACATTGCTCCAAATCAGGGACAGTCCCTCAAAATCAGGGACAGTTGGGAGCTATGAAATAAACTTAACAGTATGACATAAAACAATTAATATGTAAGTATTTCAACTGCGTATTTAGCTGCTTGCCTGGAGTTCAGCTTTAAACATGGGCACCGCACTGGTCACATGACTGCACTTCCTGTAGCCTTGTTGTATTAAGAACTATGAAACTTCTCCTTTTTGACAGCTTCTGAATCCACAGTGGAGAGAATATGTCACAAGTGTATCTGATTTTACTGTTAAGCTGGTCTGCCTTCTGTCTCGTCACATGTGAGATCTCCTGCCGCAATGAAGCTGGGGAACCTATTGACTGGTATGTATCAAGTAGACGCAATGCTATCTTAAATAGGATAAAGTGAAACGTAACCAACTATTGCAGGTAAGAAGAAACATTTCTAGGAGACTTCCAGCTTTGTTGTTTTTTAGATAATACAAAATGACAGGGCTCTGCAAAATATCTATCTATCTATCTATCTATCTATCTATCTATCTATCTATCTATCTATCTATCTATCTATCTATCTATCTATCTATCTATCAATCTATACTATATCTACATAATTTTATATATATATTTTATTTATATATATATCGCTCTCCCCGACCTCCAGAGGCCTGGTGGTGACCCCCAGAGTCAGGGAGGGCTGACATTCCTCCTCAGGGTTCAGGTTACTAGGCATGGTGGGTGTAGTGCAAGATGGAAAGATGGACCCCAGTCACTTTTAAAAATGAACAAAGAGAGTTTTATTTCTCTTAACAGGAACAGGGGAAGAGATCGATGGGGCACAGGACACCCTTAGGCAAATGCAATAGCAACTTGGCAGACTCCTTGGACAAAAATAAAACTAGGCAGACAGCAATACAGAAAAAGGCCTTTAAGCATCTGTATTGTGTAGAGTAACGGAAGGTCCTACACTCCGCTTGAGTGCTTTCGTCATATACCACTTCCTCCCAGTCTGCATATAGATATCAGATATTACAACTGCTGCTAACAACCAACAAAGCAAGACAATACTCGTTTGGTTACTGAACATGGACTGTTTATTGAAAACATAGGTACACAGGTAATACTCTGGACAATCCCCCCACCTTTGCATTCCCGAGCGGGGTAGACTGTCCAATCAGCAGTGAGAGCTGTTGGAGGAATTCGCCCCCACCAATCTCACAGCTAATCTACATGCACATCCCATAATACAGGTAATACTCTGGACAATCCCCCCACCTTTGCATTCCCGAGCGGGGTAGACTGTCCAATCAGCAGTGAGAGCTGTTGGAGGAATTCGCCCCCACCAATCTCACAGCTAATCTACATGCACATCCCATAATATCCAAGGCAGACAGACACAATAGAACACTGGAATACAGCCACACCCCAAACAACCCTACAAAGAGTACACAACAAAATGAGACAATATACCAACCACCCCAAGCTGGCAGAGACCATCATGGCCTCCTTAATAATGTCCTTTTGCATTACATAACAGAATATCTTCCTAAATGCTTGTAGCTCCCTCAAATGCCAGGGCCCATAGTTGGTAGGCAAGGAGCTAGCATTCAGTCCCCTCCAAAAGCCTCTGTCCCGGGAGAGTCTGTCACATGTAATAACTGCTGTTTCCTATAGCAACACAGTATCCACTGTAGATCTGCAAGCTTAGCTCACAGCTACCTACTGGACTCTTCAACACTCACAGCTACCTGCTGGATTCCTCGGACTCACAGCTACCCGCTGGATACCTCAAGCTTTACCCACAGCTAACCGCTGTACTTCTTGGATAAGTTCTCTCCTGAAGCTTTCCCATTTACTTCACAGTCCTAGGCTGATGAAGTGTCTGCACTGGTACTACTCCAGAACTCCATCCCTTTACACTTGCCTCCAGCAACAAGATTGGTTGACCCTCTGGCAACTTTCTCACCCTTGCCTCCTGGCAAAAATCAGGCTCTCCTCAGGCTGACCCCTTTACAAGTGGTTAGGCCCCAGGCTTCAGGTCTACACCTCTGCTGCTGCTCCACACACACCCACCCAGGCCACAGCCCGGGTGGAAAGAACCCCAATCAACTGACTCTTTCCAAATAAATAGACTATCCCAGCTTCCTCAGTGGCCAAAGAAACTCCCGCTGATTGGCTGAGAAAAGCATATTCACCCATAACCTGAATTCACTGTAATCTATCATTCTAATGCCAAAGGTAACAGTGCTACCTACTGACAAAAGAAAAATCACAGCTAAATCCAAGATTAGGAGAAACCCATTTGAACAAAAAATACATATTAGCCAGGCTAGTTACCACCTAGCACAACTAAATTTACTAGCAGCCCAGTTTAGGACCAGGGTGCTATATATATATATATATATATATATATATATATATATATATATATATATATATATATATATATATATATATATATATATATATATATATATACAGTTGTGCTCATAAGTGTGCATGCCCTGGCAGAATTTATGATTTATTGGCCATTTTTCAGAGAATATGAAAGATAACACAAAAACATGTCTTTCACTCATGGGGTTAGTGTTTGGCTGAAGCCATTTATTAACAATCAACTGTGTTTACTCTTTTTAAATGATAATCACAACAGAAACTACCCAAATGACCCTGATCAAAAGTTTACATACCCTGGTGATTTTGGCCTGATAGCATGCACACAAGTTGACACAAAGGGGTTTGAATGGCTATTAAAGGTAACCATCCTCACCTGTGATCTGTTTGCTTGTAATTAGTGTGTGTGTATAAAAGGTCAATAAGTTTCTGGACTCCTGATAGACCCTTGCATCTTTCATCCAGTGCTGCACTGACGTTTCTGGATTCTGAGTCATGGGGAAAGCAAAAGAATTGTCAAAGGATCTGCGGGAAAAGGTAGTTGAACCATATAAAACAGGAAAGGGATATAAAAAGATATCCAAGGAATTGAGAATGCCGATCAGCAGTGTTCAAACTTTAATCAAGAAGTGGAAAATGAGGGGTTCTGTTGAAACCTAACCACAGTCAGTTAGACCAACTAAAATTTCACAGCTGCCACAACTGCCAGGAAAATTGTTCGATATGCAAAGAAAAACCCACAAATAACTTCAAGTGAAATACTGGACTCTCTGAAAACATATGGTGTGGCTGTTTCAAGATGCACAATGAGGAGGCACTTGAAGAAAGATGTGCTGCATGGTCGAGTCACCAGAAGAAAGCCATTACTACACAAATGCCACAAAGTATCTCACATACAATATGCCAAACAGCACAGAGACAACCCTTAAACCTTTTGGCACAAAGTTATTTGGAGTGATGAGACCAAAATTGAGCTTTTTGGCCACAACCATAAAACACTACTTTTGGAGAGGCGTCAACAAGGCCTATGATGAAAGGTATGGAGGTGGATCGCTGATGTTTTGGGGATGTGTGAGCTACAAAGGCACAGGAAATATGGTCAAAATTGATGGCAAGATGAATGCAGTATGTTATCAAAAAATACTGGAGGAACATTTGCATTCATCAGCCAGGAAGCTGCGCATGGAACGCACTTGGACATTCCAACATGACAATGATCCAAAACACAAGGCCAAGTCAACCTGTCATTGGCTACAGCAGAATAAAGAAAACGTTCTGGAGTGGCCATCTCAGTCTCCTGACCTCAATATTTTGACGTTTGAGAACTCCCCAGAGCCACTCTGGGGAGATCTCAAACGTGCAGTTCATACAAGACAGCCCAAGAACTTACAGGAACTGGAGGCTTTTTGCCGAGAGGAATGGACAGCTTTACCATTTGAGAAGATAAAGAGTCTCATCCACAAATACTACAAAAGACTTCAAGCTGTCATTGATGTTAAAGGGGGAAATACACGGTATTAAAGTGGGGGTCCACCTAAACCGCCAAAAAAAAAAAAGTATTAAAAGCCAGCAGCTACAAATACTGCAGCTGCTGACTTTTAATAAATGGCCACTTACCTGTCCCAGGCTCCAGCGATGTCGGCAGGCAATGCCGAGAACCCACTCGGTTCTCGGCAGCTGCCGCCACCATCCTAGGTGAAGGAATCAGGGAGTGAAGCGTTGCGGCTTCACTTCCCGGGTTCCCTACTGCGCATGCGCGAGTCGCGCTGCGCATCGTAACTGGTCCCCGCTATCTCCTGGGAGCTGTGTGTTTCCCAGGAGACAGTGCGGAGGGACAGGAAGAGGCATAGACTCCCATGGGATTCTATGCCGGAAGTGGGTGCAAATACCTGTCTTGGACAGGTATCTGCACCCCCCTCCCCCCTGAAAGGTGCCAAATGTGACACCGGAGGGGGGGAGGGTTCCGAAAAGCGGAAGTTCCATTTTTGTGTGGAACTCCGCTTTAAGAACTGGGGTATATAAACTTTTGATCAGAGTCATTTGGGTAGTTTCTGTTGTGATTATGATTTAAAAAGAGTAAACACAATTGATTGATAATAAATGGCTTCAACCAAACACTAACCATGAGAGAAAGAAAAGTTTTTGTGTTATCATTCATATTCTGTGAAAATGGCCAAGAAATCATAAATTCTGCCAGGGTATGTAAACTTATGTGCACAACTACATATATATATATATATATATATATACATATATATATATATATATATATATACATATACATATATATATATATATATATATATATATATATATATATATATATACATATATATACATATATATACATATATATACATATATATATATATATATACATATATATATATATATACATATATATATATATATATATATATATATATATATATATATATATATATATATATATACAGTGCCTTGCGAAAGTATTCGGCCCCCTTGAACTTTTCAACCTTTTGCCACATTTCAGGCTTCAAACATAAAGATATAAAATTTTTATTTTTTTGTGAAGAATCACCAACAAGTGGGACACAATTGTGAAGTAGAACGAAATCTATTGGATTGTTGAAACTTTTTTAACTAATAAAAAAATGAAAAGTGGGGCGTGCAAAATTATTCGGCCCCCTTGCGTTAATACTTTGTAGAGCCACCTTTTGCTGCAATTACAGCTGCAAGTCGCTTGGGGTATGTCTCTATCAGTTTTGCACATTGAGAGACTGAAATTCTTGCCCATTCTTTCTTGCAAAACAGCTCGAGCTCAGTGAGGTTGGATGGAGAGCGTTTGTGAACAGCAGTTTTCAGCTCTTTCCACAGATTCTCGATTGGATTCAGGTCTGGACTTTGACTTGGCCATTCTAACACCTGGACACGTTTATTTGTGAACCATTCCTTTGTAGATTTTGCTGTATGTTTGGGATCATTGTCTTGTTGGAAGATAAATCTCCGTCCCAGTTTCAGGTCTTTTGCAGACTCCAACAGGTTTTCATCTAGAATGGTCCTGTATTTGGCTGCATCCATCTTCCCCTCAATTTTAACCATCTTCCCTGTCCCTGCTGAAGAAAAGCAGGCCCAAACCATGATGCTGCCACCACCATGTTTGACAATGGGGATGGTGTGTTGAGTGTGATGAGCTGTGTTGCTTTTACGCCAAACATATCGTTTTGCATTGTGGCCAAAAAGTTTGATTTTGGTTTCATCGGACCAGAGCACCTTCTTCCACATGTTTGGTGTGTCTCCCAGGTGGCTTGTGGCAAACTTTAGACGAGACTTTTTATGGATATCTTTGAGAAATGGCTTTCTTCTTGCCACTCTTCCATAAAGGCCAGATTTGTGCAGTGTACGACTGATTGTTGTCCTATGGACAGACTCTCCCACCTCAGCTGTAGTTCTCTGCAGTTCATCCAGAGTGATCATGGGCCTCTTGGCTGAATCTCTGATCAGCCTTCTCCTTGTCTGAGCTGAAAGTTTAGAGGGACAGCCAGGTCTTGGTAGATTTGCAGTGGTCTGATACTCCTTCCATTTCAAAATGATCGCTTGCACAGTGCTCCTTGGGATGTTTAAAGCTTGGGAAATCTTTTTGTATCCAAATCCAGCTTTAAACTTCTCCACAACAGTATTACGGACCTGCCTGGTGTGTTCCTTGGTCTTCATGATGCTCTCTGCGCTTTCAACAGAACCCTGAGACTATCACAGAGCAGGTGCATTTATACAGAGACTTGATTACACACAGGTGGATTCTATTTATCACCATCAGTCATTTAGGACAACATTGGATCATTCAGAGATCCTCGCTGAACTTCTGGAGTGAGTTTTCTGCACTGAAAGTAAAGGGGCCGAATAATTTTGCACGCACCACTTTTCAGTTTTTTATTTGCTAAAAAAGTTTAAAATATCCAATAGATTTCATTCCACTTCACAATTGTGTCCCACTTGTTGGTGATTCTTCACAAAAAATTAAAATTTTATATCTTTATGTTTGAAGCCTGAAATGTGGCAAAAGGTTGAAAAGTTCAAGGGGGCCGAATACTTTTGCAAGGCACTGTATATATATATATATATATATATATATATATATATATATATATATATATATATATATATATATTCTATTTGTTATTTGCTACTTTTCTAACGTTATGAAGTCACTCAGCAAGCTTCAATACTTATTTGCCAATGAACCCAAGAAAATTAACAAAGAAAAGACACTACCCCATTAAATCTGCCCACCCACAGCATGGAAATTGGACTTGGCCTCCTAATCTTTTCAAGTTGGTACTGAAAAAACCTACAGGAAAGAAACCTTTGGACTGCTCTTATCACTCTTCAACATCAGGGTGTTACATACCTGGCAGGACAGCCTGATTAGATGAGGATGGACTCTTTCTAGCCTAGAGCCCCTGATAGGGTGAACAGGTAGGGCAAGGGTGGCACACGTGCCTTGCTGGTCTGCTGGTACAGGTGAATGGGAGCCACTGGCCTGGTCTCTGAGGTATGGATGACAGGCAGGGGACCAGTCACTGGAGCAGCAAATGTGAGGACTGAATACAGGATCAGCAGATGGGTGAGAAGGCAGGTGCATAATAGGTGGAGCTAAAGGCAGGTAAGCAGAAGAGATGCAGGAGCGGAGGTCTGGTTTGGGGAAGGCCAGGTGGTCAGATTGGTACAAAATCAGCAGCAAGTGCTTGGTCAGCACACAAAAAAGAATTGCCCAAGGGACTTTGCGAGGAACAACCACAAATATAAATGTACAAAAATGTAATATTTAGATATAAAACAAATACTACAAACACTTAAAAATATTTGTGTCACACATAGTTACAGATATATGTACATGAATAGCCATCATTACATAAATCATAACTGAAGATCCAGAGGGTAAATACTTATGTACTGAATACCTACGCATTTTACGAGACAGCACTCGCTTCTTCAGGAAGGGTACATATAGATATCTGAAATTAGAGACAAGGCTTTTTAGAAAAAAAAATAAGAGGGTAGGGGAGGAGGAAAACAGGTGCTTGGTCAGGTTCCAAGCCAGGGTCAGTATTAGGCAAGCAGATCCAGAGCAAAAGGAACAGGCGGGAGTGTGGTTGTGTAGTGAGCCGAGATTGGTACAGGAGGATAGCAAGAGTAGGTCAAAACAAGCCAATATCAGGAAATCCATCAGGAAATAAGTCAAGTCAGCAAAGGCCATGTGCAGCTATCTCATTTAAATAGTACGCTTGGTGCCAAGAATAGCAGCGTTTGCACACTCTGTCACGCACAAGCCAATCTACGCTTGGCATGGATGCTCATACAGAAGAGCCATCTTCTATACTGGTATGGTCTTCCTGGCGCAGGAATGCAATTTTACTGCGTCTCCTTCTCATACTCTAGTCCTGCCGTAGAGAAGCCTGAGACCAGGGCAAATTCAGGTGCTTAGCCCCCTTCCGCCATGTGTATTACTAAACTGGATTTTCTTCTTCCATGAGGCTGCATATATTCGTACATATGATTGTCACAGAGAGCCCCAGGTCCTGTACTAAAGTTCGGGAACTGGGAAGCCCAGTTCCTGATCACCTAATCGTGGTGATAGCCTCTGATTGGCTGTCACAGTGATCAGGCACTGTGCAGCCCGCCACTGTGTTTTTTTTTCTCCTCTTGAATGAAGAGAATGATACATTGTATGTTTTTCTTCGGCTGGAGGAGAAAAATGGAAATAAAAACAAATGTGTGTAAAAAAAAAATAAATAAAAAAAAATAAAGAAAGGTAGATCAGGGTTTGATCTAGATCAGTGGCAGGGATATAGTTAGGGTCATGTTGGGGGGTCAGTGTATTCTAGGTAGGATTAAAAAAAAAAAAAATTGCGCACTATTGTTTTTGGGCCCTACCAAGGGTACAACCAACAAATAACATACACATACCCTGTTTCCCCGAAAAAAAGACCTAGCGTGATTGTCGGTGATGGCTGCAATATAAGCCCTACCCCCCAAATAAGCCATAGTTAAAGTCCTTGTAGGTCTTATTTTCAGGGTAGGGCTTATTTTCAGGGAAACAGGGTAGGGCTTATTTGGGGGGGGTAGGGCTTATATTGCAGCCAACACCGACAATCACACTAGGTCTTATTTTCGGGGAAACAGGGTATACGATATCACTCCAATCTTCAGAAGCAGGAGAATATATTTTTGTTTTATCTTTGGTAGGTTATGGTAATAACAAGAAATATACAATTACCGTATTTATCGGCGTGTAACACGCACTGTTTTCCCCTTAAAATCAGGGGAAAAACGTGGGTGCGTGTTATACGCCGATCCCCGCTGATTGTGAGCGGAGCGAGCGCCGCCGATATACACATAGCCGAGTGTACTCGGCTAGGCTCGGCTAGGCTCGGCTCCGCTCACAGTCACGCCCAGTCCCGCCATTGGACCTGTGTTATGTGTTATATCCATCATAGGGCGGAACTGGGCGTGACTGTGAGCGGAGCCAAGAGGAGCCGAGCCTAGCCGAGTACACTCGGCTATGTGTATATCAGAGGCGCTCGCTCTGCTCACAATCAGCGGAGGTAGGCGGGGATCAGCGAGAGGAGCCGAGATACATAGGACATCCGACTCTGTGTATTTCGGCGGCGCCATATTTAAACTGACAATGACACTGAGAAGGCTGCAAATGACATTGACAAGGCTGCAAAGACACCGATAAGGCTGCAATGACACTGACAAGGCTGCAAATTGCACTGACAAGCCTGCAATGACACTGACAAGGCTGCAATGACACTGACAAGGCTGCAAATGACACTGACAAGGCTGCAAATGCAGACATCCCAACCTGCAGAAACTCATTTCAGGGAGGTGGCACCTGCGCCCGTAAATACCCCCCCCCCAACCCCCGCGGCAAAATATTGTTTAAATCACTTTTTCACTATTTTTTTGCAGTGCTTCTGGGGAAGGGGGTGGGGGTGGGTGGTAAGTGGACGGTGTCAGTAGTTTTTTTTTTTTTTTTAATAATTGATTTTTTTTTACAATTTAATTTGTTTTTAATTTTTTTTTCACAATGCTTTTTGGGGCAGTGGACGGGCAGGGGAGAGTGGTATCAGTAGTTTTTTTTATTTTATTTTTTTAAACGTTTTCATTTTTTTTAGAATTTTTTTACATTTTTTAAAATATTTTTTGGGGGGCTTTGGTGAGATGTCAGGGGTCTAAACAGACCCCTGACATCTCCCCTTTGAGACAGACAAAGGGACTGAGGACACACATTCCCCAGTCCTTTTCTCAGCACTAAAGATGAATGAACAGGAGACAGAGGCTCCTGTTCATTCATAAACTGAGCAGAGTAAACACAGTTTAGCTGCAACAATGCTCATTTATCACAGGACACAGGAGCAATCTCGCGCGCTGTGTCCATTAACTAGTTTTCCCCCACAGCCGGCTGGAGAGGAGAGGAGGGGAGCTGGCTGCAGGGGACGAGGGGGGCTGGAGGAGAACAAGGGGGGTTCAGGGAAGGACATGGAGTGGGCTGGTGGAGAACGGGGGCAGAGAAGGACACGGAGGGGGCCTGGGAGGAGCACACAGAGCAGCTGGGGATGATCGGTGCGGCTGGAGGGACAGCTGTGATCACCGATCTCCCTGTATAGCTTTTTAGCTGACAGCCGCGGGAGGGAGAGAAGGAGAAGCGGCTGTCGGCTAAAAATCTACAAAGGAGATTGGTGATCACAGCTGATCTCCCCCGCACCAATCATTCCCGGGAGATCAGAAGGTGCTCACGGGTGTGCGGGAGCCACCGCAGAAGTGCGGGAGTCTCTCACACCTTCCGGGAGACTTGAGATGTCTGCAAATGACACTGACAAGGCTGCAAATGACACTGATAAGGCTGCAATGACACTGGACAAGGCTGCATTGATGGGCATTTAAATGTTTAATATTGTAATGTAATTTTTTTTTCCTTAAACTTCCCTCCTAAAAGTTTTTTTCCTTAAAATTCCCTCCTAAACTTGGGGTGCATGTTATATGCCGGCGCGTGTTATACGCCGATAAATACATCTTTTTTAAATATTTTTTTCAGATTATGTGCCAGTTTCCTTTTGATAATAAGAAAATATTAGGAGATATCCATATACCATTTACCACCAAATTAAAGCCCAATTTGTCCTGAAAAAAGTATCATCTGGATTTATTTCCTATCCTGGTCTGACAATGCTATTCAGCTGCTCCGCACATGGCTGATCCCCTTAGTGTTGTCGTAACCCGGAAGCAGCACCACTGTATGGAAAAGGTGCTGGGCAGTCACAGCTTTCTCCAGCGCAAATGCACCAACACTGGTCAGTCTTTACAGCTCCTCTTTTCTTCCCTTCAGCCCGGGTTCACACAAGCGCAATTCCAGTGCTGGTTCCCACATTGCATCACTCCCGCAGGTAGTTCACACTGCCCTCTGCGAACCGCTGCGGGTATCAATACAAAGTTAGTGACACCCCCAGGTCGGATCGCAGATTGCAGTGCGAACTGTCAATTCGGACAGGAATTAGATCGCATGGGTGTGAACACCTATGCGGTCCGATTCCAGTGCAGAGAAAAAAAAGGTTCCTGCACCGTTTTTGTGCAAAACCAATGCAAGTTCAGCCAGTGCGAATCACATGCGATATCTATGTTCGCATATGTGTGAACCCAGGCTCAATGTCGCTGCTGGTCCTGACGTCAGTCCCAGGGGAACCCCCCCCCCCCCCAGCTAATTCGGGAAGGGCACAGACCAAGAATATGCAATCACATGACCCCAAGTGAAAACTAAAAAGGTACTTTTTACAGTGATTGTTAACCCCTTTACACCCAATCACAGTGTCCCTTTAAGTACGTCTTTACACCCAGGGGGAGGGGCAGACTTCTCGATCACGTGACCACTGTGATTGGCTTTCACAATGGTCGCATGATTAGGATACCATCCCGCTTGCTCCCAATCATAACTAGAGACTGAGAACTTCCTATGACAGCTCGGTCACTGTGCTGGGAGTACGCAGTGTGCATGCTCTTAGCACAGGCACCTTGGCCATCCATGGACACATATGAGCAACTTGTGGGTAGGGATGAGCTTCGAGTTCGAGTCGAACCCATGTTCGACTCGAACATCGCATGTTCGACCGTTCGTCGAATTACGAACGATATGGGCCGTTTGCGTCCAATTCGAGTGGCACGTCACGGCCCATAATTAACTGCGGCATCACAGTACATTGCTGGCTGATGATTGGCCAAGCATGCACTATGACCCGCATGCTTGGCCAATCACAGCGCCGTCTGTACAGAGAGCCGTAATTGGCCAAAGCCATGGTGGCCTCGGCCAATTATGGCTCAGGGGGTTTAGTACACGCCCCACACTATATAAGGCCGCCTGCACGTCGGCCCTGTGTAGTGTGTTCCGGCTTTGAGAGAGAGATAGAGAGAGAGAGACAGTGTCATTTGATTTAAGTTAGATAGAGTAGGCAGGTGAGTCAGTTAGCTGCACTTACAGTATATATACATCCTAGGTGTTATATATAGAGGATGAAAGATCTTCGGGAGGCCTTGCAGAAAGGTCTGTGCAATGCGTTCCCAGAGACTTGGAGGTTACAAACTGTTCCTGGACAACGTGTTGCTGATTCGGTCCAGCTCCCTATAAGCGGTTTTCTCCTAGCTCTCCTTCTTTTGTTTTTTGTTTTTTTCTTGTTATTCCTTTTCCTTTATAAGCGGGGCTGCGAGTGTGGATGCACCTTGGGTATCCCGGGGTGAGAGGAACAGGATTTATACAACCTGTTTGGCTTAAGGAGGGCTTCTTTAAGCAGCTCGAGGATAATTAGGTTAAGAGCTACTTTGGGAGAGTACTCAATAAAGCTCTATATGTCTATCTGTGTAATAGTTGATAAAAGCAACGGGGGAAAAAAAAAGGGGAAGAAAACCACAATGATGTAAATCCAAGTCAGCGACAATAAATGATCATCACGCTGATTAAGCCAGGTGGCGGCGATTGCTGAAGTGGAGAAAAGAAAGAAAAAAAAAAAAAAAGGTTGCGGACCTTATCTTGCCGTCGCAGAGGGAGCAGAGGATGAAACATCTTCGGGAGGCCTTGCAGAAAGGTCTGTGCAATGCGTTCCCAGAGACTTGGAGGTTACAAACTGTTCCTGGACAACGTGTTGCTGATTCGGTCAGTCAAAGAAGAAGCGGTGGAGAAGGTGGCCGTTCAGTTCAGACAATTTTTTAGTCCGCAGCCCCAAGGTATGATCGGTTCCAGCAACCATCGCCAGTGTCTGCTTTACATGGTGCCAGAATACCTAGGGGCAAGATCTGAATTGGACACCTTTCCCACAGAAAATCCTCTGGGTTACTGGGTCTTGAGGATGGATCACTGGCTAGAGCTTGCACAGTATGCAATTGAGCTACTGGCCTGTCCTGCATCCAGCGTTCTTTTGGAATGCACAGTGCTGTTGGGCTTTGTAACCGATCACAGGGTGCACCTGTCCACCGACTCGGTCGATCGACTGACCTTCATAAAAATGAATCAGTCTTGGATTACCACCAGCTACTAGGCATCTGATGCTGATGTAACTGAATCATTTTTTTTGAAATGTCAGATCCCTTCAAGACTGCCTATGCTGATGCTGAGTGACTATCCTGTTATGCTGAGTGATTATCCTCTTCCTCCTCAATGATCATGCTGATAGCTTGTAAGAACATTTTTGGTTCTGGGCGCCGCCACCAGTGGCTAAGGCGGGCGTGTAATTACAATTTTTGATGCAATATTTTGCAGGAGGGTTTATTGCTGCGCTCAACTAGAGTATCTGTGAGGGGTTGCAGTGTTGTGGCACCAGCACCAGTGCCTAAGGCCCAATTTTTCAGCCCCTGCTTAACAGGGGTATGTAATTATAATTTTTGATGCAATACTTTGCAGCAGGGCTTGTTCCTGCACTCAACAAGAGAATCTGTGAGGGGTTGCAGTGTTGTGGCACCAGCACCAGTGCCTAAGGCCCAATTTTTCTGCCCCCGTTCAACAGGGACATGTAATTACAATTCTTGATCTAATATTTCACAGTAGGGCCCATTCCTGCACCCACCAAGAGTAACTGTGAGGGCTTACAGTGTTGTGGCAACACCACCACCACCACCACCAAAGGTCCAATTTTTCTGCCTCTGTTCAACAGGGACATGTAATTACAATTCTTGATATAATATTTCACAGCAGGGCCCGTTCCAGCGCCCACCAAGAGTAACTGTGAGGACTTACAGTGTTGTGGTACCAGCACCACCACCACCAAAGGCCCAATATTTCTGCCCCTCTTCAACAATGGCATGTAATTACAATTCTTGATCGAATATTTCACAGCAGGGCCCGTTCCTGCGCCCACCAAGAGCAACTGTGAGGGCTTACAGTGTTGTGGCAACACCAACACCTAAGGCCCCAATTTCTGCAGAGTATATAGGGCAGGCCCCTACTTACAAACATCCAACTTACAAACGACTCCTACTTGCAAACGGAAAGAGACAACACCAAGTGAGATGAAATCTACCCCATAGGAAGGGAAATTCTCTCCTGTAAGAGTATGTATGGGAAAAACGTGTCTCCTCTCCACTGATGCTTTATCACCAATCCTTGTTTCACTAAAAACCCCAAATTTTCAAAAAACATTTGTCATTGGGACAGAAAGTGAGGTAAACTCTTCTAAAGAGGTGCACAGATAGCAAAACAAATGTTACAGGGGTGATAACCCTTCCCTATGTTTTCCAAAAAGCTTAAAAATAGATTCTTTGGCTGGAGCTATACTTTAAAAATGTACCAGTTCAAAATTACAAACATATTCTACTTAATAACAAACCTACAGTCCCTTTCTTGTTTGCACCGCCTGTATACTGCTGTTCAGAGTATATAGGGCCTGGGGGCCCCACGCCTTTCCTTTTTTAACCACTTGAGCCCCGGACCATTATGCTGCCTAAGGACCAGAGGTCTTTTTCCAATTTGGCACTGCGTTGCTTTAACTGCTAATTGCGCGGTCATGCAATGCTGTACCCAAACGAAATGTGCGTCCTTTTCTTCCCACAAATAGAGCTTTCTTTTGATGGTATTTGATCACCTCTGCGGTTTTTATTTTTTGCGCTATAAACGGAAAAAGACCGAAAATTTTGAAAAAAAATGATATTTTCTACTTTTTGTTATAAAAAAAATCCAATAAACCTAATTTTAGTCATACATTTAGGCCAAAATGTATTCGGCCACATGCCTTTGGTAAAAAAAATGTCAATAAGCGTATATTTATTGGTTTGCGCAAAAGTTATAGCGTCTACAAACTAGGGTACATTTTCTGTAATTTACACAGCTTTTAGTTTATGACTGCCTATGTCATTTCTTGAGGTGCTAAAATGGCAGGGCAGTACAACCCCCCCCCCCAAATGACCCCATTTTGGAAAGTAGACACCCCAAGGAAATTGCTGAGAGGCATGTTGAACCCATTGAATATTTATTTTTTTTGTCCCAAGTGATTGAATAATGACAAAAAAAAAAAATATTTACAAAAAGTTGTCACTAAATGATATATTGCTCACACAGGCCATGGGCCTATGTGGAATTGCACCCCAAAATACATTCTGCTGCTTCTCCTGAGTATGGGGATACAACATGTGTGGGACTTTTTGGGAGCCTAGCCGCGTACGGGGCCCCGAAAACCAATCACCGCCTTCAGGATTTCTAAGGGTGTAAATTTATGATTTCACTCTTCACTGCCTATCACAGTTTCGGAGGCCATGGAATGCCCAGGTGGCACAAAACCCCCCCAAATGACCCCATTTTGGAAAGTAGACACCCCAAGCTATTTGCTGAGAGGTATAGTGAGTATTTTGCAGACCTCACTTTTTGTCACAAAGGGACATGTATCAATGCAAAAAAAAAAGTTTTAAAAATGGCCGTTTTTTCGGGAGCAGTGATTTTAATAATGCTTAAAGTGAAAAAAAAGAAAGTGAAATATTCCTTTAAATATCGTACCTGGGGGGTGTCTATAGTATGTTTCCTGTGCTTAGAACAGTCCCTGCACAAAATTACATTTTTAAAGGAATAAAAGTCATTTAAAACTGCTTGAGGCTTTAATGTAATGTCGGGTACCGGCAATATGGATGAAAATCAGTTCGACAAACGGCATGGGTACCAGCCCCCCCAGTCCATTACCAGGCCCTTTGAGTCTTCAATAGATATTAAGGGGAACCCCGCACCCAAATTTAACCACTTAAAGACCGCCTCATGCCGATGTACGTCGGCAAGACGGCACGGGCAGGCAAAATCACGTACATGTACGTGATTTGCCTCCCGCGGGTGGGGGGTCCGATCAGACCCCCCCCGGTGCCCGAGGCGGTCCTGTTATGTCCCCCGGCGATCGGAGGTGAGGGGGAGGCCATCCGTTTGTGGCCCCCCCTCGCGATCGCCGCCGGCCAATCAGATCATTTCCTTTGCTGCTGTATGCTAAACAGCAGCAAAGGAAATGATGTCATCTCTCCTCGGGTCGGTATTTTCCGTTCCGGCGCCGAGGGGAGAAGACAGGTATGTGAGTGAAAACACACACACACACAGTAGAACATGCCAGGCACACATTACACCCCGATCCCCCCCCCCCCCCGATCGCCCCCTGATCCCCCCCCAATCACCCCCCCCCCTGTCACAAACTGACACCAGCAGGTTTTTTTTTTGTTTTATTTTTTTTCTGATTACTGCTAGGTGTCAGTTTGTGACAGTTACAGTGATAGGACAGGTACTGTTACCCCCCTTTAGGTCTAGGGTACCCCCCTAACCCCCCCTAATAAAGTTTTAACCCCTTGATCACCCCCCGTCACCAGTGTCACTAAGCGATCATTTTTCTGATCGCTGTATTAGTGTCGCTGGTGACGCTAGTTAGGGAGGTAAATATTTAGGTTCGCCGTCAGCGTTTTATAGCGTCAGGGACCAACATATACTACCCAATAAATGTTTTAACCCCTTGATTGCCCCCTAGTTAACCCTTTCACCACTGATCACCGTATAACCGTTACGGGTGACGCTGATTAGTTCGTTTATTTTTTATAGTGTCAGGGCACCCGCCGTTTATTACCGAATAAAGGTTTAGCCCCCTGATCGCCCAGCGGTGATATGCGTCGCCCCAGGCAGCGTCAGATTAGCGCCAGTACCGCTAACACCCACGCCTTGCCGACGTACATCGGCGTGACCTATCAATGCAGCCTCACCAGCACCTATCAATGCAGCCTCACCAACGCCCATCAAATGCAGCCTCACCAGCACCTATCAATGCAGCCTCACCAGCACCCATCAATGCAGCCTCACCAGCACCTATCAATGCAGCCTCACCAGCGCACTTTAAATGCAGCCTCACCAGCACCTATCAATGCAGCCTCACCAGCACCCATCAATGCAGCCTCACCAGCACCTATCAATGCAGCCTCACCAGCGCACATCAAATGCAGCCTCACCAGCACCTATCAATGCAGCCTCACCAGCACCCATCAATGCAGCCTCACCAGCACCTATCAATGCAGCCTCACCAGCGCCCATCAAATGCAGCCTACCAGCACCCATCAAATGCAGCCTACCAGCACCCATCAAATGCAGCCTACCAGCACCCATCAAATGCAGCCTACCAGCACACATCAATGCAGCCTCACCAGTGCCCATCAAATGCAGCCTACCTGCGCCCATCAATGCAGCCTACCAGTGCCCATCAAATGCAACCTCACCAACGCCCATCCATACAGCCTCACCAGTGCCCATCAAATGCAGCCTACCAGCGCCCAACAATGCAGCCTCACCAGCGCCCATTAAATGCAGCCTCACCAGCGCCCATCAAATGCAGCCTCACCAGCACCCATCAATGCAGCCTCACCAGCGCCCATCAAATGCAGCCTGCTTCACCAACGCCCATCAAATGTAGCCTTACCAGCGCCCATCAAATGCAGCCTACCAGTGCCCATCAATAGATGTTTGCTTGCTTCCATTCATTCGGGAGTCAGGACACAGACACAGTCATCCGCCACCGCTGCACCTCTGACACTATGTGCGATCGGAGCGGCGGCTGCCTGCTGATGCTGAGACTTAGCTGCTTGCTGCAGAGAGAAGAGAGTAGGAAAACCAGTGGCCGGGCACCCTAGGCAGCAAGGCGCCCTAGGCGGCTGACTAGTTTGCCTAGTGGTATCACCGGTCCTGTCCTGATCAATGGTGGGTCGGTGGGGCAGTAGACCAGAAGCTTTCAGGCATTCAGGAGGAGATTTCTGGCTGATTTTTTTTTTTTTTAGCTGAAGGTAGGATTTGCAATGAAATACCATTCCGCAACTGGGAACCAAGCATATGGCTCGCGGTTGTGGCAGCATCCTATTGATATCAAAGGGCAAGTTCAACTGGTGGTGCTGTCTGTAAAACTCTGCGTGCTAAGTTAAATTTACTGTGGCCACAAAGCAAAGCATCCCAGTCACAGCATATGTCCAAAAAACTTCATCAAACTATGCAGGAGGTGTGTAGTAAATCCCGTCCTTCTGCCCCTCTGTCGCAACCCCCTCACACTTGCCAGCAATTCCCGACTGTCAAAATGACAGCCATGACAACCTTTCCCTACTCTATAAACATTAAGGAGGGGATTTACTAAAACTGAAGCACTCAGAATCTGGTGCAGCTGTGCATGGTAGCCAATCAGCTTCTAACTTCAGCTTGTTCAATTAAGCTTTGACAAAAAAAAAGCCTAGAAGCTGATTGGTTTCTATGCAGAGCTGCACCAAATTTTGTACTCTCCAGTTTTAGTAAATCTCCTCTTTAGGGTCTATTTACACCACATACATATATTTTTTAAATTTTTATTTGTTTGATTCATTTTTCATTGTCACAATAAACAAGTGCACAATTTGGCAGCACAGTGGTGTAGTGGTTAGTATTTTCACCTAGCAAAAAGGCTCACTGGTCCAAATCACGACCACGACACCATCTGCCTGGAGTTTGCATGTTCTCCCTGTGCCTGCGTGGGTTTCCTCCGGGTACTCTGGTTTCCTCCCACACTTTAAAGACATGCTGGTAGGTTAATCAGAACCTGTCTAAATTGGCCCCTAGTACATGTATAAATGTGCGTAAGGGACCTTAGATTGTAAGCTCCTTGAGGGTAGGGACTTATGTAAATGTACAATGTATATGTAAATCGCTGCATAAATTTACGGCGCTATATAAGTACCTGAAATAAATAAAATACATTTAAAAGAAAAATCCTTTATTTCACTTATAAATGACCTTACAACACTTTGTATCAGAATCAGAATTTTAGAGTCATTTTGAATTAGAAAAATTCTAGAATAAAATAACACTTTTTAAAAAAAAAACTAAACTAAATATTTTGTCTATGGATTACATAAAAAATAATATCATTTTTGCAGGACAATATCTCTAGAAGAAACCTTGAAAAAAAAAAAAGAATTTATATATAGTGCTTTGAAAAACTATTCATACCCCTTGAAATTTTCTACATTTTGCCATGTTACAACCAAAACGTAAATGTATTTTATTGGGATTTTATGTGATAGACCAACACAAAGTGGCACATAATTGTGAAGTGGATGAAAAATGATAAATGATATTTTAAAATTTTTACAAATAAATATGTGAAAAGTGTGGTGTACATTTGTATTAAGCCCCCCTGGGTCAATACTTTGTAGAACCACCTTTCCCTGCAATTACAGTTGCAAGTCTTTTTGGGGATGTCTCTACCAGCTTTGTACATCTAGAGAGGGACATTTTTGCCCATTTTTCTTCGCAAAATAGCTCAAGTTCTGTCAGATTGGATGGAGAGCATCTGTGAACAGCAATTTTCAAGTCTTGCCACAGATTCTCAATTGGACTTGGGTCTGGACTTTGACGGGACCATTCTAACACATGAATATGCTTTAATCTAAACCATTCCACTGTAGCTCTGCCTGTATGTTTAGGGTCGTTGTCCTGCTGGAAGGTGAACCTCCACCCCAGTCTCAAGTCTTTTGCAGACTCTAACAGGTTTTATTCTAAGATTGCCCTGTATTTAGCTCCATCCATCTTCTCATCAACTCTGACCAGCTTCCCTGTCCCTGCTGAAGAAAAGCATCCCCACAACATGATGCAGCCACTACCATGTTTCACAGTGGGGATGGTGTGTTCAGGGTGATGTGCAGTGTTAGTTTTCCACCACACATAGTGTTTTGCTTTTTGGCCAAAAGTTCAATTTTGGTCTCATCTGACCAGAGCACCTTCTTCCACATGTTTGCTGTGTCCCCCACATGGCTTCTCGCAAACTACAAAACGGGACTTCTTATGGCTTTCTTTCAACAATGGCTTTCTTCTTGCCACTTTTCCATAAAGGCCAGATTTGTGGAATGATTTGAATGTTATTTGTGTACTCTTTTTTTTGGTTTTTATGTCTTCATTGTCTTTTTTTTTTTGTTCTGTAAAAAAATAAAAATAAAAATGCAGCTTATATAGAGCTGTTTTTGGCACAGGTGCAGAAAAGTGGAAAGGAGGGGGGCCGGAGGAGAACAAGGGGGGTGTGGAGAAGGACATGGAGGGGGCCAGAGGAGAACCGGGGTGGAGAAGGACACGAAGAGGGCTGGAGGAAAACGGGGCAGAGAAGGACACGGAGGGGGCCTGGGAGGAGCACACAGAGCAGCTGGGGATGATCGGAGTGGCTGGAGGGACAGCTGTGATCACCCTGTATAGCTTTTTAGCTGACAGCCGCGGTAGGGAGAGAAGGAGAAGCGACTGTCAGCTAAAAATCTATACAAAGGAGATCAGTGATCACAGCTGATCCCTGCCGCACCGATCATTCCCGGTAAATTGGGTGCTTGCGGGTGTGCGGGAGCCGCCGCAGAAATGTGGGAGTGTCCCGCACCTTCCGGGAGACTTGAGATGTCTGCAAATGACACTGACAATGCTGCAAATGACACTGACAATGCTGCAAATGACACTGACAATGCTGCAAATGACACTGAGGAGGCTACAAATGACACTGACAAGGCTGCAAACGACACTGACAATGCTGCAAATGACACTGACAAGGCTACAATGACACTGGACAAGGCTGCATTGATGGGCATTTAAATGTAAGTTTTTCTCTATAAACTTCCCTCCTAAAAGTTTTCTTCCTTAAAATTCCCTCCTAAAATTGGGGTGCGTTTTATACGCCGGCGCGTGTTATACGCCGATAAATACGGTACTTCTTTGTTTTTTTGAGCTCCAACACTGGTCAGTCTTTACAGCTCCTCTTCTCTTCCCTTCAGCCCGGGTTCACACAACAATCATGATTCCAGTGCTGGTTCCCGCATTGCATCTCTCCTGCAGCTAGTTCACACTGCCCTTTGCGAACCGCTGCGGGTATCAATACAAAGTTAATGACACCCCCAGATCAGATCGCAATGGGAACTGTGAATTCAGACAGGAATTGGATCGCATGGGTGTGAACACCTATGCGGTCCGATTCCAGTGCAGAGAAAAAAAAGGTTCCTGTACCGTTTTTGTGCGAATCCAATGGGAGTTCAGCCATACAATACAGCAATGTGGTGCGAATCACATGCGATATCTATGTTCGCATATGTGTGAAAGCAGGCTCAATCTCACTGCTGGTCCTGATGTCAGTCCCAGGGGAAAACTCCCCCCCCCCCTAGCTAATTCGGGAAGGGCACAGACCAAGAATATGCAATCACATGACCCCAAGTGAAAACTAAATATGTGCTTTTTACAGTGATTGTTAACCCCTTTACACCCAACCACAGTGTCCCTTTAAGTACATCTTTACACCCAGGGGGAGGGGAAAACTTCTCGATCATGTGACCACTGTGATTGGCTTTTACAATGGTCACGTGATTGGGATACCATCCCGCTTGCTTCCAATCATAACTAGAGACTGAGAGCTTCCTATGACAGCTCGGTCACTGTGCTGGGAGTACGCAGTGTGCATGCTCTTAGCACAGGCACCTTGGCCATCCATGGACACATATGTGTAACTTGTGGGTGGTGCAACCTCTTTGCTGCTGTACATACAAAGGCAGCAGAAGGTAATACAACAACTTTTTTTAGACAAATCAAGCAATGCTTTATGTACCAACTGTGGCGCTATCAAGGTGGTGACTTTTTTATTTACTTTAGTTTGGGGTTAAAACTTTGTGCATTGAGCCTGTAGTATTGTAGACACTATATATAATTCCATCAGTTACATGTTATGTTTTACAGGTTTGTGGTTTACAAATTACCAAAGTATAGAATCAATGAGACGAAGGGAACAGGACTGGAATATCTGTATCTTGACTCCAGGTCACAAGGATGGCAAGTCAGCAAATTCCTCATTAACATGACTCAGAGTGCTCTGGGGCAAGTGCTACAACAGCTGTATACATCTTATAAAGTGAGCACCTGTTTTATTTACTGTGATTGGTCAGCTGCAGAAATCTGATATAACAACTTCACATTCCCAGGTTGAATCCCCACCAAAATCACCTGTCACCGTGGTTACCTGTGCCATTGAGTCACAGGGCGATCTTAAGCTGGCCATACATCAGTAGATTTATGAATGAACGTTTGTACGAACATTTGTATGAAAATCCAGATCAGTACATTCAATGACTTGATGAACGTTGTTCCAAATTACTGCAAAATTGTGTTTGCTTTTAACATTTGACTTTGGAACATAAGGACTTTCCAAATTAAAAACATTCCTGAAATTGAAGTTTTTCAATAAAATTCTTACAGTGTATGGCCGGCTTAACTTTTTGCCCTTGCTCACATAGGGGTTGATTTACTAAAGGCAAATAAACTGTGCACTTTGCAAGTGCAGTTGCTCCAGAGTAGGGATGAGCTTTGAGTTCGAGTCAAACTCATGTTCGACTCGAACATCGGCTGTTCGCCAGTTCGCTGAACAGCGAACAATTTGGGGTGTTCGCGGCAAATTCGAAAGCCGCGGAACACCCTTTAAAAAAGTCTATGGGAGAAATCAAAAGTGCTAATTTTAAAGGCTTATATGCAAGTTATTGTCATAAAAAGTGTTTGGGGACCTGGGTCCTGCCCCAGGGGACATGGATCAATGCAAAAAAAAGTTTTAAAAATGGCCATATTTTCGGGAGCAGTGATTTTAATAATGCTTAAAGTCAAACAATAAAAGTGTAATATAGCTTTAAATTTTGTACCTGGGGGTGTCTATAGTATTCCTGTAAAGGGGCGCATGTTTCCCGTGTTTAGAACAGTCTGACAGCAAAATGACATTTCAAAGGAAAAAAAGTAATTTAAAACTACTCGCGGCTATTAATGAATTGCCGGTCCGACAATACACATAAAAGTTCATTGATAAAAATGGCATGGGAATTCACCACAGGGGAACCCCAAACCAAAATTTTTTAAAAAAATGATGTGGGGGGTCCCCCTAAATTCCATACCAGGCCCTTCAGGTCTAGTATGGATATTAAGGATAACCCCAGCCAAAATTTAAAGAAAAAAATGGTGTGGGGTCCCCCTCAAAATCTATACCAGACCCTTCAGGTCTGGTATGGATTTTAAGGGGAACCTCGTGCCAAAATGTAAAAAAAAATGGCGTGGGGTCTCACCAAAAATCCATACCAGACCCTTATCCGAGCACGCAACCTGGCAGGCCGCAGGAAAAGAGGGGGGGACGAGAGAGCACCCCCCTCCTGAACTGTACCAGGCCACATGCCCTCAACATTGGGAGGGTGCTTTGGGGTAGCCCCCTAAAACACCTTGTCCCCATGTTGATGGGGACAAGGGCCTCATCCCCACAGCCCTTGCCTGGTGGTTGTGGGGGTCTGTGGGCGGGGGGCTTATCGGAATCTGGAAGCCCCTTTTAACAAGGGGAACCCAGATCCCGGCCCCCCCCCTTGTGTGAAATGGTAAGGGGGTACAAAAGTACCCCTACCATTTCACAAAAAAAGTGTCAAAAATGTTAAAAATGACAAGAGACAATTTTTGACAATTCCTTTATTTAAATGCTTCTTCTATCTCCTTTCTTCTATCTTCTATCTTCTTTCTTCTATCTTCCTTCGGTTTCTTCCTTCATCTTCATCTGGTTCTTCCTCCCGTGTTCTCTTCCGGCATCTTCCTCTGCCGCGCCGGCGTCTTCTTCCCTTCGTCTTCTGGGCCGCTCCGCATCCAGCATGATGGGAGGCTCCCGCTGTGTGACGCTTCTCCTCTTCTGACGGTTCTTAAGTAATGGAGGGCGGGGCCACCTGGTGACCCCGCCCCCCTCTGTTGCACGGTGACTTCCCTGTCCGCCCCCCTCTGACATCACGGGAATGCCACAGGGAAGTCCCCGTGCGTCAGAGTGGGCGGGGTCACCGGGTGGCCCCCCCATCGTTATTTAAGAACCGTCAGAAGAGGAGAAGCGTCACACAGTGGGAGCCTCCGATCATGCTGGATGCGGAGCGCTCCAGAAGACGAAGGGAAGAAGACGCCGGCGCCGAGGAGGAAGATGCTGGACGAGAACACCAGAGGAAGAAACAGAAGAAGAAGATGGAGGAAGAAACCGAAGGAAGATAGAAGAAAGAAGAAGCATTTAAATAAAGGAATTGTCAAAAACTGTCTCTTGTCATTTTTAACATTTTTGACACTTTTCTTGTGAAATGGTAGGGGTACTTTTGTACCCCCTTACCATTTCACACAGGGGGAGGGCCGGGATCTGGGGGTCCCCTTGTTAAAGGGGGCTTCCAGATTCCGATAAGACCCCCGCCCGCAGACCCCCACAACCACTGGGCAAGGGTTGTGGGGATGAGGCCCTTGTCCCCATCAACATGGGGACAAGGTGTTTTGGGGGCTACCTCAAAGCACCCTCCCAATGTTGAGGGGGTGCTCTCTCGTCCCCCCTCTTTTCCTGAAGCCTGCCAGGTTGCATGCTCGGATAAGGGTCTGGTATGGATTTTTGGGGGGACCCCACGCCATTTTTAAAAAAAAAATTGGCACAGGGTTCCCCTTTAAATCCATACCAGACCTGAAGGGTCTGATATAGATTTTGAGGGGGACCCCCACGCCATTTTTTAAAATTTTGGCCGGGGTTCCCCTTAATATCCATACTAGACCTGAAGGGCCTGGTATGGAATTTAGGGGGACCCCCCACGTCATTTTTTTTTTTTTTAATTTTGGTTTGGGGTTCCCCTGTGGTGAATTCCCATGCCATTTTTATCAATGAACTTTTATGTGTATTGTCGGACCGGCAATTCATTAATAGCCGCGAGTAGTTTTAAATGACTTTTTTTTCCCTTTGAAATGTCATTTTGCTGTCAGACTGTTCTAAACACGGGAAACATGCGCCCCTTTACAGGCATACTATAGACACCCCCAGGTACAAAATTTAAAGGAATATTACACTTTTATTGTTTCACTTTAAGCATTATTAAAATCACTGCTCCCGAAAAAACGACCGTTTTTAAAACTTTTTTTTGCATTGATACATGTCCCATGGGGCAGGACCCAGGTCCCCAAAAACTTTTTATGACAATAACTTGCATATAAGCCTTTAAAATTAGCACTTGTGATTATTCATGTTCGTGTCCCATAGACTTTAAAGGTGTTCGCGTGTTCAAACAAATTTTTTGCTAGTTCGCATGTTCTGGTGCGAACCGAACAGGGGGGGAGTTCGGCTCATCCCTACACCAGAGCTTAGTAAATGAGGTAAATCTTCACTTTGCAAAGAATACCCAATCACATGCAAGGAACATGAAAAAGAGAATGCATTTTTGCTTGTAGATGATTGGATGATGGAAATCAGCATAGCTTTTGCTCATTTACTGAGCTCTGGAGCAACTGCATTTTGCATTTAGATATTGGTTTCCTTACCCATTATACTAAAGTTTTATCACCCCCCCCTCTGTGACTAGCATCCCCCCTCCAGTCTATAGCTCTCCCTCTGTCTTATCTCACTAACTTTGCTGCTATCTTTATTACCATTGATTATTGTTTTTTTCTTTTTTTTTTCTCTATCTCCTTTCCCTCAGAGGTTTTTTTTTTTGTTTTGTTTTTTTAACATTCTGCTAAAAAAAATTGTGAATCAGTACTCCTTGGACCTTGAAGAAGGGGACAGACCCCAAAAGCTTGTCCTAAAAAATTGTATGTTAGTGCAAATAAAAAAAGTATCACGGACAGTACTCAATTTTCTCTGTCACAATTGCACTAATACGGCTACAATCACAGCAACGTTTTCAGCAAGGTTCAGGTAGATTCCTGAATCCTGTAAGCCTCATTTATACCTGGAGCAGTCCCTAATGGTGGGTCGGTGGGGCAGTAGACCAGAAGCTTTCAGGCATTCAGGAGGAGATTTCTGGCTGATTTTTTTTTTTTTTTAGGTGAAGGTAGGATTTGCAATGAAATACCATGCCGCAACTGGGAACCAAGCATATGGCTCGCGGTTGTGACAGGATCCTATTGATATCAAAGGGCAAGTTCAACTGGTGGTGCTGTCTTTCAAACTCTGCGTGCTAAGTTAAATTTACTGTGGCCACAAAGCAAAGCATCCCAGTCACAGCATATGTCCAAAAAACTTCATCAAAGTATGCAGGAGGTGTGTAGTACATCCCGTCCTTCTGCCCCTCTCTCGCAACCCACTCACACTTGCCAGCAGTTCCCGACTGTCAAAATGACAGCCATGAGTGGCTGTTTAAAGAGGACCCTCCCCAACCTTTCCCTACTCTATAAACATTAAGGAGGGGATTTACTAAAACTGAAGCACTCAGAATCTGGTGCAGCTGTGCATGGTAGCCAATCAGCTTCTAACTTCAGCTTGTTTGTACTCTCCAGTTTTAGTAAATCTCCTCTTTAGGGTCTATTCACACCACATACAATGGGATTGTGCTGGGCAGCTATTCCAGCACAATCCCACCGCATGACAAAGCAAAATGCCTTTTCATACTATCTGCCTGGTTCACACCACTGCTTTGCGGTGGTGTGCACTAAAAAAAAAAAGTACTGTAAAAAGTAGTTTATCCTAAGTGGCCCTAATTAACACTTTCCTCTTCTCCGCTATTATTTTTCTGATGATTTTTTTTCTTCTATTTTTCTAAATTATTATTATATATTTTTTAAATTTTAATTTGTTTGATTCATTTTTCATTGTCACAATAAACAAGCGCACAATTTGGCAGCACAGTGGTGTAGTGGTTAGTACTTTCACCTAGCAGCAAAAAGGGTCACTGGTTCAAATCCCGACTACAACACCATCTGCCTGGAGTTTGCATGTTCTCCCTGTGTCTGCGTGGGTTTCCTCCGGGTACTCTGGTTTCCTCCCACACTCTAAAGACATGCTGGTAGGTTAATCAGATCCTGTCTAAATTGGCCCTAGTATATGTATGAATGTGATTTAGGGACCTTAGGTTGTAAGCTCCTTGAGGGTAGGGACTGATGTGAATGTACAATGTATATGTAAAGCTCTGCGTAAATTGACGGCACTATATAAATACCTGAAATAAATAAAATACATTTAAAAGAAAAATCCTTTATTTCACTTATAAATGACCTTACAACACTTTGTATCAGATTCAGAATTTTAGAGTAATTTTGAATTAGAAAAATTCTAGAATAAAATAACACTTTTTTTTTTATAAACTAAACTAAATATTTTGTCTATGGATCACATAAAAAATAATATTATTTTTGCAGGACAATATCGCTAGAAGAAACCTTGAACAAAAAAAAAGGAAGTTATATACAGTGCCTTGAAAAACTATTCATACCCCTTGAAATTTTCTACATTTTGTCATATTACAACTAAAACGTAAATGTGTTTTATTGGGATTTTATGTGATAGACCAACACAAAGTGGCACACATTTACTAAACTCTGGAGCAACTGCACTTGCAGAGTGCAATTGCACTTTCCAAGGTGCACAGTCTGTTGGCCTTTAGTAAATCAACCCCATAGTGTTTTACTTTTTGGCCAAAAGTTCAATTTTGATCTCACCTGACTAGAGCACCTTCTTCCACATGTTTGCTGTGTCCCCCACATGGCTTCTCGCAAACTGCAAATGGGACTTCTTATGGCTTTCCTTCAACAGTGGCTTTCTTCTTGCCACTCTTCCATAAAGGCCAGATTTGTGGAGTGATTTGAATGTTATTTGTGTACTCTTTTTTTTTGTTTGTTTTTATGTCTTCATTGTCTTTTTTTTTTTCTGTAAAAAAATAAATAAATAAAAATGCATCTTATAGAGCTGTTTTTGGCACAGGTGAAGAATAGTTGAAAGGATCTTCCATATCCCTTATTTTGATCATTTTCATGATAACAAGTTGCTTTACATCTAATGAGTGTATCACATTCAGCATCATGTTTTTTCTACTGACATGATATATTTCATTTCCTAGAATGACAGCACAGCCTACATGATATACAATGATTCCCCTCCAAGAACAAGCAACTTTTCCACACACTATGGTCACTCTAAGGGTGAGTTAAATCTCATTGTCTACATAAAGAATGTACAGATAGTTACACAATGTGGACATGCTATAGAAGATGGTCAGAGACTGTGGACACAGTATAGAAGACGGTCAGACACTGTGGACATGCTATAGGAAATGGTCTGAGACTGTGGGCAAGCTATAGCAGATGGTTGGAGACTGCTGATATGCTATAGGAGATGGTCAGAGACTGTAGGCATGCTATAGGAGATGGTCAGACACAGTGGGCATGCTATAGATGGTCAGAGACTGTAGGCATGCTATAGTAGATGGTCAGAGACTGCTGGCATGCTATAGAAGATGGTCAGACACTGTGGGCATGCTATAGGAGATGGTCAGAGACTGCTGCTATGCTATAGGAGATGGTCAGAGACTGTGGGCATGCTATAGGAGATGGTCAGACACAGCAGGCATGCTATAGGAGATGGTCAGAGACTGTAGGAATGCTATAGCAGATGGTCAGAGACTGCTGGCATGCTATAGGAGATGGTCAGAGACTGTGAGCATGCTATAGGAGATGGTCAGATACTGTGAGCATGCTATAGGGGATGGTCAGAGACTGTGAGCATGCCATAGGAGATGGTCAGACACCGTGGGCATGCTATAGGAGATGGTCAGAGACTGTGGGCATGCTATAGGAGATGGTCAGACACTGTGGGCATGCTATAGCAGATGGTCAGAGACTTCTGATATGCTATAGGAGATGGTTAGAGACTGTGAGCATGCTATAGGAGATGGTCAGAGACTGTGGGCATACTATAGGAGATGGTCAGACACTGTGAGCATGCTATAGGAGATAGTCAGAGACTGTAGGCATGCTATAGGAGATGGTCAGAGACTGCGGACATGCTATAGGACAGTGGTCGCCAACCTTTCAGACCTCACGGACCACTAATCTCACAATTTTGAATCCCGCGGATCACTAACATGAATTTGACATGCCTTATACACACAATGCTCCAGCTCTTTGCCTCCCTGCACTCTGCATCACACTGCTGCCTTACACAGACTCATCAGTGGATCTCACCTCCTTATCCAGCCATGTGCTGGAGTTCCATGCTCCCTCCCACAGTTTGTGATCAGCGCTGCCAATAGAAGTTCCCTCCTTCTTCCCCTCCCACTCTCTGCACTACCCCTGGCGCCTTCCTCTGAGGTCACAGGAGCTGGAGCTACAGAGGAGGCATCAGTATCAATGCGCTCTGACAGTACTGACTGTCAGCATGTATTGAGAAAAACCCTGGAAACAGCATTGGGCAGTATACATCCACCACAATGCTGATTTGTGGCAGAACTCCTGGGGACCGCCCAAATTTTTTTGTGAACCATCAGTGGTCCACGGACCACTGGCTGGCAACCGCTGCTATAGGAAATGTTCAGAGAATGCAGGCATGCTATAGGAGATGGCCAGAGACGATGCACATGCTATAGGGGATAGACTGGAGAAATGCTATAGGATATTGTCATGTTGTAGGAGCCGGTTAGATACTAAGGGAGAGCTACAGGTGCCATTCAGAGACTTCAGACATACCACAGTAGCCATTCAGAGACTGAATAGACAAACCACATTGTATTTTCTGAGACAGCGTGTATGCTACAAAAGACTGCAGGCATGATACAGAAACTGGTTTGAATCTTTAGACAGGAGATATACTATAAGAATCTGTCAAAGATTAGGGACATCCTACAGGAGACTGCTAGAGATCACTGCCACTATAGCCATTTATAGACGGAGGCACTCACATTTGTACTTTTTACAGCCTCCCTAAAAATAATGTTCTGCACATTTGATCTTCCACATAGCAAGATTCATAATGAAAATAAGATTGACAAAAATGCATGATTTCTTTTATTTTATTATGGACCCTGTTGTAGGGTACATCCAATGTGAGAAGATTCATTGTTAAGGGAACTATTGAGAGCATAAATGTGGGTTTGATGTGATCTCAGTCTTTATAGCAGTCTCATCTACTATATGCCTACACCCTCTCACTGACTCTTTTTGGCATGTCTGTAGTCTCTTCTTATGTCCTTTGGCATGTCCATAGTTTCTCATGTCTGCGTTCTCTGTATTCTGAAGTATCCATGTAATCCCTATCTCCTGTAGCATGTATGCAGTCTTTATCTCTTGTAGTATTTCTAATCTTTGACTGTCTCATGTGGCATACCCACAGTCTCTGTATGTCTCCTGCAGTATGTACAGTCTCCCATCATGTTATCCAGCATGTTTGAAGTCTTCACCATCTGCTGTAGTTTGGCTGTATTCTCTGATTGTCTCCTGCAGTATCGCATACCTCCCAACAGTCCCGGATTCTGCGGGACAGCCCCGGATTCGGACTTATGTCCCGCAGTCCCGCTCAGCTGAGCTGTTTCCCGCATTGCCTCCACTGCCACTCACTCTTGTAAAGTGCAGGCAGTTTTCAAGGCTAGCTCCTAGATTGACCAATCATTAAATAACATTTGCGGGGCCCCATCCTTACATCAGTGGGGCCCCAGGAGGCAGTAGCAGAGCGGAACTCTTTTTTTTATGTAGGGGCGGAGGCAGCTAGAGCCGCATTTGCCGACAGTTAGTTTAAAGTTCCGGCCCCCAGCCTATCTCTCCCTGGCGGAGTGATATGGAGGGGATGCCTGTCTGCCTGACTCTCTCAGGAAGTGTTGAGAGCAGAAGGCAGGACTGCAGCCAGCGGTGACTGTGAAGGAAAGGTACGTGGAGGGTGTATGGACTGTTCAGGGATTATCATCCAGGCAGCAGTGGCTGCGGCAGGGCACAGAGCAGGGACAAGGGGGAAGCAGAAATATGACGGCAACATGTGAGCTGGGGGTGCCGGGAGGAGCGTTTCTGCCACTACAAGGCTGACAGGAGTAGTGACAGCGGCATCATTACTCCTGTCAGTTTAGCTCTGGATGAGAAAAATCAAATCAGGAGAACAGGAGAGAGTGCGGAATGTGCTGTCATTCCTTTCCAGCTTCATGATGTCACTGTAGCACTCCTGCATTGCCACTGTCACATTGGAACTTTACAGTTTGCTTACCCACCCCCATCTCCTCCCTGCAATGGAAAGGAAAGCAAACGGTGCCCCCATTCTCAATCCCTGCAGCTAATCTGGTGGGTGATCCCCCCCTGCAAGCTCTCCTCTCAGTCCTGCTCATCTGCTTTGCTTCTCTCCTTCCCCACCACTGACAGCTCCAGCTCCGCTACTCCTCTCCCTGCAATCAGTCCCCCAGCTCTGATTACAGTTCTCCTCCCCCGACTGCATCTCTGATCCTAATACTCATCTCCTCTTCACTGTTATCAGTCACTCCTGTCCCCACACAGCAGACCTCAGTTCCCTCTTCACCAAATGCCTGCATTGCACCCTTTCCCTGCCACAAGTTCCTAATAGACTCCTGGGCTCCTCCATTCCCAGATACTTCTCCTGTCCACAGCCCAACTCCCTCCACTTCACACTGTAATCCAGCCTGCACCATCTCCCTCATAGCTGTCTTCATCCTAGGCTTAGGATCCCTGTCTATGGATTTCATATCCCTGGATCACCCCTCCTAACACCCTCCAGTGTCTGATGTAAAGGGGGACTCTTGATGTCAAGGGAAGACTGCTGATGTAATTGTAAACTACTGATGTTAAAGGGGGACTCTGATGAGAAAGGGGCCCCAAATTTAAGGGCTATTGCAGATGTAAAGGAGGACTCTTGCTGTAAAGGGGGACTCTGATGTGAAAGGGTGGCTCTTAATGTAAGGAATCTTCTGATGTAAAGGGGAACTACTGGTGTGAAGGAGGGGACTTTAATGTGAAGGGGGCATTCTGACATAAAGGGTGACTAATTATACCTCAGCCCGGGACTGTATCTGAGTGTATACATGGTGTAGATTTATGTCAGTGGGCCTATCACTCATAGCACGGAAATTTGGGAGTATTTTGTGGGTACAAGGACTGCAGACGACTGTGTACAGTATATAACACTGTAAAGCTGTAATAAACCCGAAATCAAAAATGTAATATATTGCAGCTTAGTAATCATCAGATGTGGTGGCTGCATTCGTTTTTGTTTTTTTTTTAGGATTTTTACCTGGTGATCTGGTCAGTAACACACCTCCTGTATTAGTGAGATACAACTCTGGATGAAAGAGCAATGGGGGCACCTTTGAACAGCAGCATTGTCAATCTGGAGGGAGGGGAGTGTTAGATGGACCAGAAGATTTAAATACACTAACACTTTATAAGCAATTCCAGCAAACATATTTTTTCTTTCAGGATCTTACATAAATAAATAAAAGCTGATCATTGTAAGCACCCCTGTCAATGGTAAATGGTTTGTCTCTACTCTCTAATGGCTACATCTGCAGGACAGCTTGTTCTTTTGAAACACAAAAAAACCCATACTGGCTGGATCACCAGGTGAAAAAAGAAGAAAGCCTAAAAAAAGAAAGAAAAAGAAAACTAATGCAGCCATCACATCTAAGAATTTGTAAGCTGAAATATAATAAATGTTTGCTTGTGGGTTTAATACCGCTTTTAGACTCTATTTAACCATGTTCCTTTAAGCTACCTCAAAATTAAACACATTTAAGCCACGCCCATTATTGTCGCGATGCTCTCCGCATGTTTTTTCCATCCCTAGGTGTCCCTCATTCTCAAGTTCCAAAGTTGGGAGGTATGAGTATGCAATTTCTGACTGTCTCTTCTGGCATGTCCACAGTCTCTGAATGTCTCCTTTAGCATGCTCAAAGTCTCTGACTGTCTTCTGCAGTGTGTCTGTAATCTCTAGTTGTCTCTTTGTCTCTTTGTCTCTGTAGTATGCTCGCAGTCTCTGTTTCCTTGAGGATGTCTAAAACCGCTGACTGTCTCCTGCAATATACCTGCTTTGTAAGTGCTCTGATTGTCTCTGACCATTTCCCCTACAAATTCTGAATATAACACGCGGCACTTTTTTCACGGGCCACACTAAAGAGCCTACCTTTTTCAGTAAGTTACACACAACCAATATTGATAAATAATAAATGAGGCATAATACAAAAGTTATAAAATATAAATTTTATGTACAAGGATTTGACACATAAAAGTACAAAGTACATATAAAAAATGTTGGCATATCAAGCCAATGGGTTACACATAACAGTATATAATGTACATAAAGCTGGTATATGTTCTGTACTGTACAGGCATACCTCGTTTTTACGTACCCTCACTTTATGTACACTCGCGAGTACGGACATACCCGCGAGTGTATGTAAAACGCCTTGAGGCAATTCAGTTCGCATGTGCAGCGCTATACAAATCATTCATTCATTTATTCAAAGTGCCTAGCAAGTTCGGACACATTGGCGTCTATGGGAAATCTTGGTCAGCTTGACATGGCACTGCTCCCGAACCATAAGTGACAGGGACACCAAACTTAGGGAGCACAGAGAGGGGATCCAGGACTACAACATATCCGATTTTGGGGTTGGCCAGCGAGCCTAGGTAATCTACGATGTCATAAAATGGGGGTGTTCATGCGGATACCACTATTGCAATGTATCATCACCTGACAGTTGTATTGTGTGATAATTGACAGATGTAATAGTATATGTGTGTATACATCTGGAGTCAGAACTCCTATTTTAACTCCAATTCCATTTTTTGAATTCAATTTAATTCTAATAAAGTTTTTATCAAAAACCAAAACATCTTGATTGAAATATTTAGCTGCTAAAAAAACCCTTGGGGGAATCATCCCATTTTGCAACTTTCTGGTGTGTGCAGCCTTTCAAACTCTCTGATATGCGTTTTTCTATTCATCTACCATGTCATAGTCCTGGGCCCCCTTAACGTGCTCCCCAAGTTAGCAGTGCCATGTTAATTTACATACATCTAGAAGTGAAAAAAGGTATTGCTTCACTTTAAGTACATTTTCTTTTTTCATACATGCTGTAGTCCCATTGTGTACTCAAAGCGGAGTTCCACTCGTATTTCTGTTTATTAAAAGTCAGCAGCTACAAAAAGTGTAGCTGTTGACTTTTAATAAACAGCCACTCACATGTCCCATGGTCCAGCCCGAAGCCTCGCTTCTCTCCTCCGCCTCTCTCCGGTGCCGGGATCACTAATGTGGGCACCTGACTGTGACAGCTTGTGGCTTCACGGCCAGGTGCACACTGCGCATGTGCGAGTCGCGTTGCGCTTGCTTAATGGCCGAGCAATCTTCTGGGACCTGTGACCTGTCCCAGAAGATTGCAGGGAGGGAGGCGGAGAAGAGGAGTCACCTAGGCTGCGCGAGAGGAAGCGGGAGCTGGGTACCTGTCAAAACTAGGTACTCACTCCCCCCCCAAAAAAATTACATGCCAAATGTGACATGTTGGGGGTTAGGAGTCCTTGAAGCAGAAGTTCCACTTTTGGATGAAACTCTGCTTTAAAAGTGGGGTATGCCTGTGCATGCTTTATGTAACCAAGATGATTGCAATATGGGAGATGAATGCATCTTGTAACTCGACACTTTTTGTGAATACTTTCACTTCTTCAGTGATGATTCTCCAACCAAACAGATCATGAAAAAAATCTTTTCCTTTGAGATCATGATCTATTTGGTTGGAGAATCATCACTCACCTTTGCAAACATTGGGTTGGCTTTTGGTACTTTGATATTTTTTTACCACAGCCATGAACTCTCTTGTGCCATTTCATTGGTTTTTCCATTGGGTGTCTTGGTCCCTTTCCACTACTCCCGTGTTAGACACTGAGCAGCGGTCACCATTTGGAGGCGCTATGTTTTATCAAGTTCCAAGCCGGTTTTATACAGATCTGTTGTTGGAGGCATCTACTCCTAAAGAAGGGAAAGTATTCACAAAAAGCGTTGAGTTACAAGATGCATTCCTCTCCTATATTGCAATCATCTTGGTTATGTAAAATACACCAGCTTGATGTACATTATATATTGTTACGTGTAACCCATTGGCTTGATATGCCAAACATTTTTTATGTGTACTTTATACATTTTTGTGTCACATCCTTGTGCAACATATTGATATTTCATGACTTTTGTATAATGCCTCATTTAAAGTCCCATGGGCGAATATTGGTTGTGTGTATGTTATATATGGGGATGGAGACATGATACGTTAGGCACCTGGTCACAGTTACTTTCTACAATTATGCAGTAAGTTGACCATCATTGGGCTTTGACTTTGTCATTTTTACTGATCAGGAGGTCTCCAAACTTTCTAAACAAGGGGGCAATGTACTGTCCCTCAGGGTTTAGAAGGGGTGGACTGTGGCCAGTGGTAGTAGAAAATGTCCCGGCATCAGGGGGAGTAAACAATGCCTCAGGCTTGGTGGTCATTGGGAGAAAAAAAACTACATATCATTTGTGGTCGGTAGGAGGAGGAATAGTGCCCCAACATTGGTGTAAGTAGGAGGAATAGTTCCCAATCATTGGTGTCAGTGGCAGGAAATATTCCCCTGGTGTCAGTGAGAGGAATAGCGCTCCAAGGGCCAGATAAAGGCTAGCAAAGGGGTACACCCAGGCCAGCAGGCTGCAGTTTGGAGACTACTGTACTAGACATATGTAACAATGCAGCCACAGAAATTTGTGCTCAATGGGACAGTGTAATATGGCTTAGAGGGGTGTATTCATTGCAAGCTGTATGTCCTCTCACCTTTTCAGCACAGCCATCTGTTTTTTCTGTTTTTTTGTTTGAAAAAACAAGAATGACTACGTGGTATTTGTCAGGAAGCTTCTATCTGCACCTTCCCCAGTTAACGAAAATTTTGACGTTTTTACACTGGTTCCCTCAGAAGGTCAAAGCAAGACCATGACCTGAAGTTTCTAACCTCACACATAGCTTCTGTGGATTAATATCAATTAGTCAGTTAAAAATTAGCTTTTTTTCATTCAACTTTCAGTACTGTTATACGACCTAAACCTAAAACCACTATATGTTGTATTTAAAGAGGAAAGTAGAGGTTTCTGCAATAGTAATAATAACTAACTGGTATGGGCAAACATCTCCGACTGTACTTTGAACACAGTGCTTACCTTGCAAAAAATATTATTAGCTTTAATAGACTGGTAAACTGAAACTGCCTTATTAAAAAAAAAAAACACGTGCATTAAAGTAAGTCCATAAAAGCCAACTGGACCTCAGTTCACATTAGCTGAATACATTTCACGTTAAGGTTGCCATTTGTTCGTGATTGAAAGGGACAGTCTCTGTCTTGAATGGTATATCCCCGGGACACAAACATCCTCAGTGAGTGCAAGGTTAAAAAATGTCAATATGGCACGATGGGTGCAGCCTGGGCTGGGACAAACTACATTGATGGAAAGATAAAAATATCAAAGTGCTCAGACTAGGTGTAGAGGGTGTGTAGAAAGAGTTGGTAATTTTTGCTAGGGAGGCACTACTTACTCCTGACTCTATGCAGTAAGCACTCCTGACCCATACACTCTATGTTACACATTTCTGACCCTTGCATTTTGCGTTTTACGCATTCATGATCCCTGCACTCTGTGTGTCATGCATTCCTTAACCCTGCATTGTATGCACTCATGACCCCTGCACTCTGTGTGTCATGCATTTCTTAACCCTGCATTGTATGCACTCATGACCCCTGCACTCTGTGTGTCATGCATTTCTTAACCCTGCATTGTATGCACTCATGACCCCTGCACTCTTTGACCTAGAGCAGCATAGGCTCAGGTTTTATTTACCCCTACCTCTTTAAGCCCCTCCCACTGTTAGCACAATGCATACGTACATACTTTGCTCAGAGTGCCCAAGGGAGGTCTAGATCTTTTGCAATCGCAGCAATGCCCCAATATTCTGTTAGCAATGGCATCAATAAGAATTGCAGGTGATACCCCAATATGACGCTTATGGAGCTAGTCAAGGATGCATTACAAACGTCTATTGAGCTGGCTTACACTTTAATGTCCTTGAAACAGTCACACAGATTATTCTTGTGGTGGTTAGTATACTAATTACACGTTGCACAAGGGATGATGTTAGTCTCATACGGTGATTGGAACTGGGGATGCATCCAGTGAATTCAGACAGACGGTTTTCATACTACAGATGCCTACAGTCAGTGGCGTAGCGTGGGTTGTGAGCGCCCAGGGCAAGGCAAGTAATTTGCGCCCCCTAACCTGTGGACTTTTAGCACTCCCCGAGTCCTGTCCCTTCCCTTCCTACAATAGTACTAACCAACCTGATTCCTATACTGACCACTACACTCTACTGTCCACTACACTGACTACTATACTGTCCACTACACTATACTGCTCACTACACTGACCGCTATACTGCTCACTACACTGACCGCTATACTGCCCACTACACTGACCGCTATACTGTCCACTACACTACACTGACCACTATATTGTCCACTACACTATACTGCCCACTACACTGACCGCTATACTGTCCACTACACTATACTGCCCACTACACTACCCACTACACTATACTGTTCACTATACTGACCTCTATACTGTCCACTACACTATCCACTATACTGACCACTACACTGTCCACTATACTGTCCACTACACTGACCACTATACTATACTGTCCAATATACTATACTGTCCGCTATACTTACCACTACACTATACTGTCCACTACACTGACCACTATACTGTCCACTACACTATACTGCCCACTATACTGTCCACTACACTGACCACTATACTGTCCACTACACTGACCACTATACTGTCCACTACACTATACTGCCTACTACACTATACTGTCCACTATACTGCCCACTACACTATACTGACCACTATACTGTCCACTACACTATACTGCCCACTACACTGACCGCTATACTGTCCACTACACTATACTGTCCACTACACTGACCGCTATACTACCCACTACACTATACTGTCCACTATACTGCCCACTACACTATACTGACCTCTATACTGTCCACTACACTATACTATCCACTATACTGACCACTATATTGTCCACTATACTATACTGTCCACTACACTATACTGACCACTATACTGTCCACTATACTGCCCACTACACTATACTGCCCACTACACTGACCGCTATACTGTCCACTACACTATACTGTCCACTACACTGACCACTATACTGCCCACTACACTATACTGTCCACTATACTGCCCACTACACTATACTGACCTCTATACTGTCCACTACACTATACTATCCACTATACTGACCACTATATTGTCCACTATACTATACTGTCCACTACACTATACTGACCACTATACTGTCCACTATACTGTCCACTACACTATACTGCCCACTACACTGACCGCTATACTGTCCACTACACTATACTGTCCACTACACTGACCACTATACTGCCCACTACACTATACTGTCCACTATACTGCCCACTACACTATACTGACCTCTATACTGCCCACTACACTATACTGTCCACTATACTGTCCACTATACTGCCCACTACACTATACTATCCACTATACTGACCACTATATTGTCCACTACACTATACTGACCACTACACTATACTGTCCACTATACTGCACTGACTACTTTACTGTCCACTACACTATCCTACCTACAGTATTCCTATACTGACCACTACACTGCATGACTCTAGCTGCTCTTCTACTCACTCTCTCTCTCTGGTTGGCCACTCCCTCTTCCCAGACTGTGTCCCCCCCCCCCGGCCAGCAACACGACTCTCATCACGAGGGAGTCTCACCTTTTCTTCTTTGTTTCCCATCGGTCCGGAGGGGAGCAGGAGGAGGAGACAGCGGCGGCTAGGGATGAGCTTCGTGTTCGAGTCGAACCCATGTTCGACTCGAACATCGGCTGTTCGACCGTCCGTCGAATTGCGAACGATATGGGCCGTTCGCGCCAAATTCGTGTGGCGCGTCACGGCCCATAATTCACTGCGGCATCGCAGTGCATTGCTGGCTGATGATTGGCCAAGCATGCACTATGACCCGCATGCTTGGCCAATCACAGCGCCGTCAGTAGAGAGAGCTGTAATTGGCCAAAGCCAGGGTGGCTTTGGCCAATTATGGCTCAGGGGATTTAGTACACACCCCACACTATATAAGGCCGCCTGCACGGCGGCCCTGTGTAGTGTGTGTTCCGGTGTGCTGAGAGATAGAGAGAGAGAGAGACAGTGTCATTTGATTTGAGTTAGATAGATTAGGCAGAACAGTCAGTCAGTTAGCTGCACTTACAGTGTATTGTGTATATATATGCATCCCAGGTGTTGCATATATATATATACACTGTATTCAGTTTAGCTAGATCCGTTCCTGTTATCTTCTATCTAGACTATTTAGTGCAGTGTGTCCTGCTCACAGTGTTCAGCTAGATCCGTTCCTGCTATTTACATTCAGTGCAGTGCGTCCTGCTCACAGTGTTCAGCTAGATCCGTTCCTGCTATTTACATTCAGTGCAGTGCGTCCTGCTCACAGTGTTCAGCTAGATCCGTTCCTGCTATTTACATTCAGTGCAGTGCGTCCTGCTCACAGTGTTCAGCTAGATCCGTTCCTGCTATTTACATTCAGTGCAGTGCGTCCTGCTCACAGTGTTCAGCTAGATCCGTTCCTGCTATTTACATTCAGTGCAGTGCGTCCTGCTCACAGTGTTCAGCTAGATCCGTTCCTGCTATTTACATTCAGTGCAGTGCGTCCTGCTCACAGTGTTCAGCTAGATCCGTTCCTGCTATTGACATTCAGTGCAGTGCGTCCTGCTCACAGTGTTCAGCTAGATCCGTTCCTGCTATTTACATTCAGTGCAGTGCGTCCTGCTCACAGTGTTCAGCTAGATCCGTTCCTGCTATTTACATTCAGTGCAGTGCGTCCTGCTCACAGTGTTCAGCTAGATCCGTTCCTGCTATTTACATTCAGTGCAGTGCGTCCTGCTCACAGTGTTCAGCTAGATCCGTTCCTGCTATTTACATTCAGTGCAGTGCGTCCTGCTCACAGTGTTCAGCTAGATCCGTTCCTGCTATTGACATTCAGTGCAGTGCGTCCTGCTCACAGTGTTCAGCTAGATCCGTTCCTGCTATTTACATTCAGTGCAGTGCGTCCTGCTCACAGTGTTCAGCTAGATCCGTTCCTGCTATTTACATTCAGTGCAGTGCGTCCTGCTCACAGTGTTCAGCTAGATCCGTTCCTGCTATTTACATTCAGTGCAGTGCGTCCTGCTCACAGTGTTCAGCTAGATCCGTTCCTGCTATTTACATTCAGTGCAGTGCGTCCTGCTCACAGTGTTCAGCTAGATCCGTTCCTGCTATTTACATTCAGTGCAGTGCGTCCTGCTCACAGTGTTCAGCTAGATCCGTTCCTGCTATTTACATTCAGTGCAGTGCGTCCTGCTCACAGTGTTCAGCTAGATCCGTTCCTGCTATTTACATTCAGTGCAGTGCGTCCTGCTCACAGTGTTCAGCTAGATCCGTTCCTGCTATTTACATTCAGTGCAGTGCGTCCTGCTCACAGTGTTCAGCTAGATCCGTTCCTGCTATTTACATTCAGTGCAGTGCGTCCTGCTCACAGTGTTCAGCTAGATCCGTTCCTGCTATTTACATTCAGTGCAGTGCGTCCTGCTCACAGTGTTCAGCTAGATCCGTTCCTGTTATCTTCCTACTGACAGGCAGGCTTGTCTGGTTACAGTATATAAAGCTACCTGAAGAAAATTACAGGTGTTCTTTTTGATCCTATTAGTACCACGGTCAGGCAGCTAGACTATTTACATTTAGTACAGTGTGTCCTGCTCACAGTGTTCAGCTAGATCCGTTCCTGTTATCTTCCTACTGACAGGCAGGCTTGTCTGGTTACAGTATATAAAGCTACCTGAAGAAAATTACAGGTGTTCTATCCCAGCTTAGTGCAGCTACAGGCCATTAGTATGTCTGGAAGGCCAAGAAGGAGAGGCAGACAGTCACAAGCCAATAAGAGAGGGCAAGCAGGCTCTGTGTCTAGTGCTGGTCGTGGAGACGGTGCATCCTCATCAGCACGTGGCCATGGGACACGCTTGGCCTTTTTTTCGGCAGCTGGCCGTGTTGAGCCGCAACATGCGGAAGACTTGGTCGAGTGGATGACCAAGCCGTCCTCATCCTCCTCATCCTCTCTCACCCATGCCCAGGGTGCTTTGTCTGGCAAAGCAGCGGCCTCTTCCCTCAGCTCAATGTCATCAGTGACTCCTTCCCTAGCTCCACCATGTCCTCATGAGGATTCCCTCGAACTGTTTGACCACAGTGTTGGGTACATGCTCCAGGAGGATGCCCAGCGTTTGGAAGGCTCTGATGATGATACTGAGCTCGATGAAGGCAGTAACATGAGCACGGACAGAGGGGGTGCCCAAGAAGGACAGCAATCTGGCAGTCATGCTCCCCCTGCTGCAGCATACTGCCAGGTTTGCTCCAGTGATGAGGAGGGAGGGGATGATGAGGTCACTGACTCAACGTGGGTGCCTGATAGGAGAGAGGAGGAGGAGGAGGAGGAGGAGGCGGCACATCACCAACGAGGCAGGATGCCCTCCAGGGGCCAGCCTAAGGGCAGCACATTGACTGCATCACACCCCAAAGCTCCACATGTGCAGGGCGCTGCAGTCTCTGCGCGTTATTCAAAAAGTTCTTTGGTGTGGGCCTTTTTTGAGACGAGTGCATCAGATCGCACCGCTGCTATTTGCAACATATGTCTCAAGCGTATCTCGCGTGGCCAAAACATCTCCCGCTTGGGTACCACATGCTTGACCAGACATATGTTGACCTGCCATGCAGTTCGTTGGCAAGCGTATCTGAAAGACCCACACCAAAGAACAAAGAGGATCTCTCCTTGCTCCTCATCAGCTGAGATTTCCAACCCCACTAGACCTTCAGTCCTCTCTGAGACCTGCAGTGAGAGGAATGAAGGTGTAGAATTAGGTGTGTCACAGCCAAGTACTTGTGGGCAATCTGCTTTTGGTACACCGACGTCAGATTGTACCAGGCAAATTTCCCTGCCCCAGCTGCTGCACCGCCGAAAGAAGTTTGCTCCCAGCCATCCACATGCCCAGCGGTTGAATGCTAGCTTGGCAAAATTGCTAGCACTTCAACTGCTGCCTTTTCAGTTGGTAGACTCTGCCCCCTTCCGTGAGTTTGTGGAATGTGCGGTTCCTCAGTGGCAGGTACCCAAACGCCACTTTTTCTCACGGAAGGCGATTCCGGCTCTCTACCGGCATGTGGAAGGCAATGTCCATGCCTCGCTGGACAGGGCGGTCAGCGGTAAGGTGCATATTACCGCTGACTCATGGTCCAGCAGGCATGGACAGGGACGTTACTTAAGTTTCACGGCGCATTGGGTGACTCTGCTGGCAGCTGGGAAGGATGCAGGACAAGGTGCAGTAGTGTTGGAGGTTGTTCCGCCACCACGCCTCCAAAATGCTGATTGTGACACACCTCTCTCCTCCACCCCCTCCTCTTCTTCTTCCTCCATGGCCTCTTCCTCGGAACCAGCGGTGCTCCGTAGGCGTTCAAGGGGCTACGCAAGTACGCAGGCCAAAAGATGCCATGCGGTGCTTGAGCTGGTGTGCTTGGGGGACAGGAGCCACACTGGGGCAGAGGTTCTGTCAGCTCTGCAGGGGCAGGTTCAGAGGTGGTTGACGCCACGCCAACTTAAGGCAGGAATGGTGGTTTGCGACAATGGCACCAACCTCCTCTCTGCCCTCCGACAGGGACAACTGACCCATGTGCCCTGTTTGGCTCACGTCCTTAACTTGGTGGTGCAGCGGTTCTTGGGCAGGTACCCGGGCTTACAGGATGTCCTGAGGCAGGCCAGGAAAGTCTGTGTGCATTTCCGCCGGTCATATAATGCCAGTGCTCGGCTGACGGACCTCCAAAAGGAGTTTAACCTGCCCAAGAACCGCCTAATCTGTGACATGCCCACCAGGTGGAACTCGACGTTGGCCATGCTGCAGCGGCTGCACACGCAGCAGAGGGCCATCAATGAGTACCTGTGCGACTATGGCACCAGGACAGGGTCAGGGGACCTTGGTTTTTTTTCCCCACGCCAGTGGGCCATGATCAGGGATGCATGCACTGTCCTGTCACCATTCGAGGAGGCCACGAGGATGGTGAGCACTGACAGTGCATGCATCAGTGACACTGTCCCCCTTGTCCACCTGTTGGAGCACACGCTGCGTGGAATAATGGACAGGGCACTTGAGGCAGAACAGAGGCAGGAAGAGGAGGACTTCCTTAGCTCTCAAGGCCCCCTTTATCCAGACAGTGTTCCTGCGTGCCCGCCGATCACACAGGAAGAGGACGAGGAGGAGGAGGAGGAGGAGGAGGAAGATTGTGTCAGTATGGAGGTGGAGCCTGGCACTCAGCATCAGCAGTCTTTAAGGGATCAGTCCCAAGGAACACATGGACTTGTACGTGGCTGGGAGGAGGTGGCTGCGGACGTTGTTGTCCTTAGTGACCCAGAGGACTCCGGACCGAATGCCTCAGCAAACCTACGCTGCATGGCCTCCCTGATCCTGCAAAGCCTGCGTAAGGATCCTCGTATTCGTGGTATCAAGGAGAAGGACCAATACTGGCTGGCAACCCTCCTTGATCCACGTTACAAGGGTAAGGTTGCGGACCTTATCTTGCCATCGCAGAGGGAGCAGAGGATGAAACATCTTCGGGAGGCCTTGCAGAAAGGTCTGTGCAACGCGTTCCCAGAGACTGGGAGGTTACAAACTCCTGTTTCTGGACAACGTGTTGCTGAGGCTTCGGTCAGTCAAAGAAGGAGCGGTGGAGAAGGTGGCCGTCTGACCGATGCGTTCAGACAATTTTTTGGTCCGCAGCCCCAAGGTATGATCGGTTCCAGCAACCATCGCCAGCGTCTGTTTTACATGGTGCAGGAATACCTAGGGGCAAGATCAGACTTGGACACCTTTCCCACCGAAAATCCTCTGGGTTACTGGGTCTTGAGGATGGATCACTGGCCAGAGCTTGCACAGTATGCAATTGAGCTACTGGCCTGTCCTGCATCCAGCGTTCTTTCGGAACGTACATTCAGTGCTGCTGGAGGCGTGGTAACCGATCACAGGGTGCGTCTGTCCACTGACTCGGTCGATCGGCTGACCTTCATAAAAATGAATCAGTCTTGGATCACCACCAGCTACCAAGCACCTGATGCTGATGTAACTGAATAATTTTTTTCAGATCCCTTCAAAGACTGCCTATGCTGATGCTGAGTGATTATCCCTGAGTAATTATCCTCTTCCTCCTCAATCATCACGCTGATAGCTTGTAAGAACATTTTTGGTTCTGGGCGCCACCACCAGTGCCTAAGGCACAATTTTTCAGCCCCTGTATAACAGGGGCGTGTAATTACAATTTTTGATGTAATACTTTGCAGCACGGCTCGTTCCTGCATTCCAACTAGAGTGTCTGTGAGGGGTTGCAGTGTTGTGGCACCAGCACCAGTGCCTAAGGCCCAATTTTTCTGCCCCTGTCTAACAGGGGCGTGTAATTACAATTTTTGATGCAATACTTTGCAGCAGTGCTCGTTCCTGCGTTCCAACTAGAGTGTCTGTGAGGGGTTGCAGTGTTGTGGCACCAGCACCAGTGCCTAAGGCCCAATTTTTCTGCCCCTGTCTAACAGGGGCGTGTAATTACAATTTTTGATGCAATACTTTGCAGCAGTGCTCGTTCCTGCGTTCCAACTAGAGTGTCTGTGAGGGGTTGCAGTGTTGTGGCACCAGCACCAGTGCCTAAGGCCCAATTTTTCTGCCCCTGTCTAACAGGGGCGTGTAATTACAATTTTTGATGCAATACTTTGCAGCAGTGCTCGTTCCTGCGTTCCAACTAGAGTGTCTGTGAGGGGTTGCAGTGTTGTGGCACCAGCACCAGTGCCTAAGGCCCAATTTTTCTGCCCCTGTCTAACAGGGGCGTGTAATTACAATTTTTGATGCAATACTTTGCAGCAGTGCTCGTTCCTGCGTTCCAACTAGAGTGTCTGTGAGGGGTTGCAGTGTTGTGGCACCAGCACCAGTGCCTAAGGCCTAATTTTTCAGCTCCTGTTCAACAGGGGCATGTAATTACAATTCTTGATCTAATATTTCACAGCAGGGCCCTGTGAGGGCTTACAGTGTTTTGGCCACAGCAACACCTAAGGCCCAAATTTCTGCTGAGTATATAGGGCAGGACCCTACTTTCAAACATCTAACTTACAAACGACTCCTACTTGCAAACGGAAGGAGACAACAGGAAGTGAGATGAAATCTACCCATAGGAAGGGAAATTCTCTCATGTAAGAGTTAATATGGGAAAACAATTTCTCCTTTCCACTGATGCTTTCCAATCCTTGTTCCACAAAAAAACCCAAATTTTCAAAAAACATTTTTCATTGGGACAAAAAAGTGAGGTGAAATCTTCTGAAGAGGAGGAAAGACGCAAAACAAATGTCACAGGGGTGATAACCCTTCCCTATGTTTTCCAAAAAGCTTAGAAAAGATTTTTTGGCTGGAGCTAAACACATTAAAAATGTTCAAAATTACAAAGAGATTCTACTTAACAACAAACCTACAGTCCCTGTCTTGTTTGCACCGCCTGTATACTGCTGTTCAGAGTATATAGGGACCTTTCCTTATTTTAATTTGGGTGCGGGGTTCCCCTTAATATCCATACAAGACCCAAAGGGCCTGGTAATGGACTGGGGGGTACCCATGCCGTTTGTCTCACTGATTTTCATCCATATTGCCAGGACCCGACATGACATTAAACCCGCAAGCAGTTTTAAATGAGATTTTTTCCTTTAAAAATGACATTTGGTGCAGGGACTGTTCTAAACATGGGAAACACGCGTCACTTTACAGGCATACTATAGACACCCCCCAGGTACGATATTTAAAGGAATATTTCACTTTTTTTTTTTTACTTTAAGCATCATTAAAATCACTGCTCCCGAAAAAACGGCCGTTTTTAAAAGTTTTTTTTGCATTGATACATGTCCCCTGGGGTAGGACCCGGGTCCCCAAACCCTTTTTAGGACAATACCATGCAAATTAGCCTTTAAAATGAGCACTTTTGATTTCGAACGTTCGAGTCCCATAGACGTCAATGGGGTTCTAACGTTCGTGCGAACTTTCGGTCCGTTCGCGGGTTCTGGTGCGAACCGAACCGGGGGGTGTTCGGCTCATCCCTAGCGGCGGCTCACAATCTTGAATTTTTGTGTCCCCCGCGCTCTGCCATGTTCAGTCTCCGGCGCCTTGTGATTGGGTGTATGGGGTCATGTGCGGCGGCGGGGCTGGCCTGTTAATGCTCGCGCTTGCTCCTGGAGTCCCGCCTCCGCACATGACCCCATTTACCCAATCACAGGGTGCCAGAGACTGAACATTTGCAGAGGCGGGACTCCAGGATGTACCGCGATCATGGACAGGCCAGCCGCGCCGCCGCACATGACCCCATACGGCCAATCACAGGGCGCCGGAGACAGAACATTTGCAGAGGCGGGACTCCAGGATGTACCGCGATCATGGACAGGCCAGCCGCCCCGCCGCACATGACCCCATACGGCCAATCACAGGGCGCCGGAGACTGAACATGGCGGCCAGAGCGTGGGGACACAGGGCAGTGAATTTAGGAGGAGGCAGCCAGTAGTCACACACTGGCGTGGAATTGCGCCCCCCTAAATATTGCGCCTGGGGCCACGGCCCCCTCCGCCCCCCCCCCACGCTACGCCACTGCCTACAGTTTACATGTCTGCTTTGGAGCTGTTGCTTTGTGAATCTGTCCCTCTATGGATTGCGCGCAATGTCCACTATTTCTCCTTGATTCTATGACTGCTATGATGACTCAATCAATTAGCATGGTGCCTAAAAAGGTTGTCACTCACCATAAAGATCTAGTTAATGGTAGACATGGCTTTCAATTTTACCATTAGCCACTAAAATGCCAATTATTGAAATATATATACGGAATATATATTTCTCTCTCTCTCTCTCTCTCTCTCTCTCTCTCTCTCTCTCTAGAGAGAGAGAGAGAGAGAGAGAGAGAGAGAGAGAGAGAGAGAGAGAGAGAGAGAGAGAGAGAGAGAGAGAGAGAGAGAGAGATGTATATCCTGTATTTTTGTATAGCACAGTTGGTCTTATATATTTTTCTCCCAGCTGACTAGTCCATCGTGATCTCTTATTCCACTTTAAAGAAAGCGGCAATCCATACTTTTACCGTGAATGTGGTGCACCTAGCATCTATTAAAACTCTTTTCAAACTATATTGATGCATTATTAAAGTAATTGTAGCTATCCTATATTTCAGAATGGAGATATTGTCCCTCCAACAATTTTGTTGGAAGGACAAAGAAACGAATGCAACCACCACATTTAGGCCTGGTTGACACCTATGCATTTTTAGTGCGTTTTCAGTTTTGCAGAAACACACTACAGCCAATTTAACATGGTTTCTTATGGGCCATGTTCACATCTTTGCATTTTATGGAAAGGGCCAGGGATTTTTTTTTCTGGTTTTTGGTTCCACAGACTTTAATGGATTAAAAATGTGTATTGAAAAACGCAAAATGCACCTGGAATATGCAAACTGTAACCTGCATAGGTACGAATCATACCTAAGGTTTGATTCACACTAATGCATTTTTTGTTGCATTTTGCAGAAATTCGGAGAATTTTCTTAACATAGGTTCCTATGGAACATGTTCACATCAATGTATTTTTGTGCCTCTGCGTTTTTGGAAAGCGTCGGGGACCTTTTTTTCCTGCAAAATGCAGTGTTTTGCATGTAATAAACTTCAATGGACTCGCATCCAAAATGCAAGTACCGTGTTTTTACCGCGATATTACAGCGATTTTGCAGTGATTTACATTTTGCAGGTTTTTTTTTACACTGTATATAGCTGGTTGCTAAGGAGAGGGCCCGGAAGCCGATCGCCGCATCCTTAACAACCAATCAGTCATCAGCTGTCAGCGGGCTTCCCCGCTGACAGCTGAATGTAAAAAAAAAAAAATTGCCGGCTAAAAAAAATTGTGAAAAAAAACCAGAGTGGGGTCCCCCCCCCAGGTCCATACCAGGCCCTTGGGTCTAGTATGGATTCAAAGGGAATAATTCCCCCCCACACCCATTTTTTTAAAATGGCGTGGGGTCCCCCACAAAATCCATACCAGACCCTTATCCGAGTATGCAGCACGGCAGGTCAGAAAAGAGAGGGGACGAGCGAGCGCCCCCCCTAACCATTCCAGCTCACATGTCCTCAACATGGGGGGGTGGGCTCTGTGCCCCCCACCCCACAGCACCTTGACCCCATGTGCGTCCCCCACCCCAAAGCACCTTGCCCCATGTTGATGGGGACAAGGGCCTCTTCCCAACAACCCTAGCTGGCGGTTGTCAGGGCCTGCGTGCGGAGGGCTTATCAGAATCCGGAAGCCCCCTTTAACAAGGGGGCCCCCAGATCCCGGCCTCCCCCCTATGTGAGTATGAGATACATTGTACCCCTACCCATTCACCAAAAAAAAGTAGTGTAGTATGACAAAAGACAATACAGGCAGTTTTGACAAGTCCTTTATTAAAATTATCTTCTTCTTCCCCGCTTCTTCCTCCTCCGGGATTCTCCTTCTCCCGCTTCTTCCTCTGGTCTTCTTCTTTCTCCGGTCTTCTTTGTCCGGTGTTCTTCCTCCGCTGCCGCTCTCGCTGACTACCCTCCTCCCATGCTGCGCTCGCTGATCTGTCCGCGCCGATGTTAAGTATTTCTTAGATAACTATGGGGCGTGGCCATCGGATGACGTCATATGGAGGCCCCTCCTCCTTGTGACTTCACCGCCCTGGGTCCATGACGTCACGAGGGGGCGTGGTCTCCAGATGATGTCACCCAATGGCCATGCGCCATAGTTATCTAAGAAATGCTTGACATCGGCGCGGACAGATCAGCGGGACACAGCATCGGAGAAGGGTCGTTGGCGGGAGCGGCGGGGGAGGAGGAACACCGGACAAAGAAGACTGGAAAAAGAGGAACGGAAGAAGACGCTGGAGAAGGAGAAGGAGAAAGAAGCGGGAAAAGGAGAAGCCCGTAGGAGAAATAAGTGGGGAAGAAGACATTTTTAATAAAAGTCTATTGTCTTTTGTCACACTACACTACTATTTTTTGGAGAATGGGTAGGGGTACAATGTACCCCATACTCAACCACACAGGGGGGAAGGCTGGGATCTGGGGGCCCACTTGTTAAAGGGGGCCTCTGGATTCTGATAAGCCTCCCGCCCGCAGGCCCTGACAACCACCAGCTAGGGTTGTCGGGAAGAGGCCCTAGTCCCCATCAACATGGGGGCAAGGTGCTTTGGGGTAAGGGGCGCACATGGGGGCAAGGTGCTGTGGGGTGGGGGGTGCAGAGCCCCCCTGCCCCAAAGCATCCAACCCCTCATGTTGAGGGCATGCGGTCTGGTATGGTTCAGGAAGGGGGGGGGGCTCGCTCGTCCCCTCCTTTTCCTGACCTGCTGCATGCTCAGATAAGGGTCTGGTATGGATTTTGGGGGGACCCGCACATCATTTTTTTTTAAATGATGGCATGGTGAGGGGGGTTCCTCTGAATCCATACTAGACCCAAGGGCCTGGTATGGAGGGGGGGGGGATCCCATGCTGTTTTTTTTCATGATTTTTTTTTTTTTGCCGGCAATTCTTTTTTTTTACATTCAGCTGTCAGCAGGAAAGAGACTGATGACTCATCGGTTGTTAAGGACGTTGCGGCCGGCTTCCCGGCCCCCTCCTTAGCAACCAGCTATACACAGTGTAAGAAAAAACGCAAATTGCTGCAAAATCGTGGTTACAAAACCGTTAAAAGCACTGCAGAAACGCTTAAAGGCAACATGCATAGATGTGTATCACGCCTTAGGCTCCATTCACACTAGCGCGTTTTTTGATGCATTTTGCATTTCGCAGAAATGCATGGGAATTTTTTAACATGGGTTCCTATGGAACATGTTCACATCAATGCCTTTTTGTATCTCTGCATTTTTGGAAAGGGTCAGGGACTTTTTTCATGCAAAATGCAGCGTTTTGCATGTAATAGAATTCAATGGACAAGCATCAAAAACGCAAGTGCAGCGTTTTTGCAGTGTTTTTACAGCGTTTTTGATGCGTTTTTGCCGTTTTTTTTTTTTTAGACTGTATACAGTCTAAAAAAAACTGTAAAAAAAAACAAAAAAAAAAACGCAAAACGCGGCAAAAACGCCGTAAAAACGCTACAAAAACGCTGCTCAAAAATGTGGCAAGCATGACAAAAAAAACTCCAAAAACGCTCAAAAGCAACATGCATAGATGTGAATCGAGCCTAAAGGATTGGTAAACTGCAATATATTGCATTTTTTGTTTTTGGATACGCTTTAAGGCTCCATTCACACTAGCGTGTTTTTTGATGCATTTTGCATTTTGCAGAAATGCATGGGAATTTTTTAACATGAGTTCCTATGGAACATGTTCACATCAATGCCTTTTTGTACCTCTGCATTTTTTGAAAGGGTCAGGGACTTTTTTTCATGCAAAACGCAGCGTTTTGCATGTAATAGAATTCAATGGACCAGCATCAAAAACGCAAGTGCAGCGTTTTTGCAGCGTTTTTGATGCCTTTTTTGGCGTTTTTTTTAATTTTTAGACTGTATACAGTCTAAAAAAAACTGTAAAAAAACGCAAAACGCCGCAAAAACGCCGCAAAAACGCTACAAGAACACTGCTCAAAAACGTGGCAAGCTTAAAAAAAAAAAACTCCAAAAACGCTCAAAAGCAACATGCATAGGTGTGAATCGAGCCTAAGGCCTGATTCACACTTATGCATTTTGCAGATTTGCACTACAGTCCATTCAACATGGTTTCCTAAGGAACACTTTCTATAGTGCAAATCTGCAAAAAGCACTAAAAATGCATAGGTGTGAATCAGGCCTTAGGCTCGATTCACACCTATGCATGTTGCTTTTGAGCGTTTTTGGAGGGTTTTTTTTCATGCTTGCCACGTTTTTGAGCAGCGTTTTTGCGGCGTTTTGCGTTTTTTTTTTTTTACAGTTTTTTTTTAGTCTAAAAAAAAATAAAATAAAAACAAAAAAAACTGCAAAAACGCATCAAAAACGCTGTAAAAACGCTGCAAAAACAGTGCACTTGCGTTTTTAAAGCTTGTCCATTGAATTCTATTACATGCAAAATGCTGCATTTTTCATGAAAAAAAGTCCCTGACCCTTTCCAAAAATGCAGAGAAACAAAAAGGCATTGATGTGAACATGTTCCATAGGAACCCATGTTAAAAAATTCCTGTGCATTTCTGCAAAATGCAAAATGCATCAAAAAACGCGCTAGTGTGAATGGAGCCTTAGTTCCATGTGATTCTGAACTGGTAAGAATACAATTGAACCTAGGAAGGAACAAGAAGGTCACATGAGATAGCAGAAGTTACATGGTCTGTGTTGGAGTCCTTGTATTTGGTAATATTTGTTTCACTTATCAGGTCTGGCAGAACTGTGCAATTTAAAACACGTCAGTACTAGCAATGGTTAGTCGTCATTGAAAAGCCGTAAAATGATTGCTTATAGGTAGGCAAGAAAAAAAAAAAAAAAAGCTTAGTATATTTGTTTTACTTACTTTATGAGTTCTGTTCTTATTGTACTCCCGCTAAAAAATATCCCTTTGTATCTTTCCAGGAACTCTATTTTTTGACCAGCACCAGGGATTCTGGCTAATCCACAGTATACCTCACTTCCCCCCGTTCCCAGAGGATGGCTTTGGCTATCCTGATACTGGTAAATTGTTTGGCCAGACAGCCATCTGTGTGACCTACAAATATTTTCAGTTTAAACAAATTGGTAAGTATGCTTTGAAAGGATTGCTTTTCATTGAAAACTGCACTCACCATTACTTTTTTAGCAACACTGAATTATCTAACCAGCCAATCATGTAGCAGCTGCAGCACAAAGCATGGACTAATGCATGTACAGGTCAGGAACTTCAGTTAAAAATGAACTCCAGGTATGATTTTAATTGCTTTACTTACAATGGTCCAGCTTGGCACAATGTAAGTAGTTGGTGCTACTACAGTGATCACTGCTATCTTCTGGGTCCTGTGTGACTGCCATTCAGAGAACACTTTGTGTTTTTTTTTTATCAATTATTATAAGGCGTTCTCTGATTGGATGAGGCGGAGAGGAGGGATGTTGATGTCAAAATCTCCACCTCATCATCAGCTTTCACAGGGTTCCCTCATGTACGAGATATGCGAACTTACATTGGACCAAGCTTGACCAATGTAAGTGTGCTATACCTGGTGTACTGCTTAATGTTTCCATCAAACACCAGCATGGGAGAAAATGTCATCTCAATGATTTTGACCAAAGCATGATTGTTGTGGCAGACTAACTGATTTGAATATTTTTTATAACTGCTGGTCTTGGATTTTCACACATAAGTTTCCAAACTACGCTTTACAACTGTGGTGAGCAGAAAAACATCTCAGAATGCACGAATGGCCTACAACAGCAGAAGTCCATGCAGGTTCTACTCCTGTCAGTCAAAAACAGAAAGCTGAAGTTGCATAGGACCAGGCTCACCAAAACAGGAAAAATGTAGCCTGTCCACATAGATGGTAGGCCATTCACCGAATCTGAAAATAATAGAACACCTTTGGGATGTGGTAGAACACAGGACTAGAGTACACCCCCCACATTTTTGTACATATTTTTTTTATATCTTTTCATGTGGCAACACTGAAGAAATTACACAAAGTGTCAATATTTTGTGTGGCCACCATTATTTTCCAGCACTGCCTTAACCCTCTTGGGCATGGAGTTCACCAGAGCTTCACAGGTTGCCACTGGAGTCCTCTTCCACTCCTTAATGAGGACATCACAGAGCTGGTGGATATTAGAGACCTTGCCCTCCTCCACCTTCCATTTGAGGATGCCCCACAGATGTTCAATAGGGTTTAGGTCTGGAGACATGCTTGGCCAGTCCATCACCTTTACCCTCAGCTTCTTTAGCAAGACAGTGGTCATCTTGGAGGTGTGTTTGGGGTTGTTATAATGTTGGAATACTTCCCTGCGCCCCAGTCTCTGAAGGGAGGGGATCATGCTCTGCTTCAGTATGTCACAGTACATGTTGGCATTCATGGTTCCCTCAATGAACTGTAGCTCTCCAGTCCCGGCAGCACTCATGCAGCCCCAGACCATGACACTCCCACCACCATGCTTGACTGTAGACAAGACACACTTGTCTTTGTACTCCTCACCTGGTTGCTGCCACACGCGCTTGACACCATCTGAACCAAATAAGTTTATCTTGGTCTCATCGGACCACATGACATGGTTCCAGTAATCCATGTCCTTAGTCTGCTTGTCTTCAGCAAACTGTTTGCAGGCTTTCTTGAACATAATCTTTAGAAGAGGCTTCCTTCTGGGACGACAGCTATGCAGACCAATTTGATGCAGTGTGCGGCGTATGGTCTGAGCACTGACAGGCTGACCCCCCACCCCCACCCCTTTGACCTCTGCAGCAATGCTGGCAGCACTCATACACCTATTTCCCAAAGACAATCTCTGGATATGACGCTGAGTACATGCACTCAACTTCTTTGGTCGACCATGGTGAGGCCTGTTCTGAGTGGAACATGTCCTGTTAAACCACTGTATGGTCTTGGCCAGTGTGCTGTAGCTCAGTTTCAGGGTCTTGGCTATCTTCTTATAGCCTAGGCCATCTTTATGTAGAGCAACTATTCTTTTTTTTCAGATTCTCAGAGAGTTCTTTGCCATGAGGTGCCATGTTGACCATCCAGTGACCAGTATGAGAGAGAGAGAGTGATGACACCAAATTTAAGACACCTGCTCCCCATTCACAGCTGAGACCTTGTAACACTAGCGAGTCACATGACACCGGGGAGAGAAAATGGCTAATTGGGCCCAATTTGGACATTTTCACTTAGGGGTGTACTCACTTTTGTTGCCAGCAGTATAGACATTAATGGCTGTGTGTTGAGTTATTTTGAGGGGACAGCAAATTTACACTGTTATACAAGCTGTACACTCACTACTTTACATTGTAGCAAAGTGTCATTTCTTCAGTGTTGTCACATGAAAAGATAGAATAAAATATTTACAAAAATGTGAGGGGTGTACTCACTTTTGTGAGATACTGTATGTCGCCGACAAATCAGCAGAAATTGGCTGATGCAATCATTCAACGTTGAGTATTCAATTAAAATTTGTGGAAAGTTTAATCCATGCCACGAAAAACTGTGAGGCTGTTTTGAGAGCAAAGGGGGGTCTCTACCCAGTATTAGCATAGTGTTCCTAATAAGATTTTTGAGAAGTGTAAAATATATAAAAACATTTTTTTAAAACTTACCAAAATCTGTTCAGTTCAAGAAAAATGAGTACCACCTATTCTGTTTTAAAGGTACCTACAGACATGGGTCATGTCATGGACATGGCCAGTCATGCGAAAAAATATGCTTAGATGATCTCATATTTATCAGAAGCCTGATCATAATCTAGAGTAGGGGTCCTCAACCTTTCTAAACAAAGGGCCAGTTCATTATTCTTAGGAGTTTAGGGGCGACAGAATGTGGGCGGTGGGAGTAAAAAGCAAAAAAATGCCCCACAGTAAAAAATGCTCTAGCACCTGTGGTCAGTGGGGAGAGCAATAGTGCCCCATCATTGGTATCAGTGGGAAGAATAGTGCCCCAACTTTGGTGTCAGCGGGAGGAATAGTGCCCCATCAATGGTGTCAGTGGGAGGAATAGTGCCCCATTGTTGGTGTCACAGATAGGAAAAGTTCCCCATCACTTGTGTCAGAGGGAGAAATAGTGCCCCATTGTTAGATTGTTTAGTTGGCCTATGAGTGCCACATCCCTAGTTCAAAATAATAAAAGTTCAAAAAGGGTTTGAACCCCCCTAAGTATGGTGGGATATTAATGGCACAAGTCCATATATAGTTAAAATATAAAGTTGATTAAAAAAATAAATTTTTCTAAAAGACAACACACATTTTCATTAAAAAATAGTTTTCGTCAGCACATAGACCTTTTACACAATCAGCCAAGTTAAAGTATACAAAAATAAAAGCCGCAGAGGTGACCAAATACCAACAAAAGAAAGCTCTATTTGTGGGAAAAAACGGACGTCAATTTTGTTTGGGTATAGCGTAGCACGACAGCGCAGTTGTCAGTTAAAGCGACGCAGCGCCGTTTCGCAAAAAATGGCCTGGTCATTAAGGGGTAAAATCTTCCGGTCCTTAAGTGGTTAAGCTTTGACAAAAAATAAAACCCGGAAGCTATTTGGTTTCTATACTATGCTGCACCGGATTTTGCACTCTCTAGTTTCAGTTGTGTTAACCCAAATATTAAAGCAAATACTCAAGGTCCTTTAAAGCTATTCTATACAAGCCAACCAAAAACTAAATTTGAATAAATGTATAAAATGAATACTAATGAACATGATTTCTTTTTCCTGCATTTGTCACTGGATCACTGAACAGCTACCCAACTTCTGTACTACAACCCAAATGTTTATAACTGCTCCATCCCTGACCTATACCAAGAAGATCTATGGAGTCTGTGTACCATATGTCACGGCAAGCGGTTTCCTTGGGTAGATGAAACAAGGATTGCTGTGCTGAGCTCAGCGGAAGGAGAATTATTTTTGAATTTTGCTAAATCCAAGTACTTTGTGGATGGTAAGTAAATAAGGAGATTGTTTAGTAATATTGAGCCACCATTGAAGACTATTGTCTCCATGCGCCTGTGATCCCTTTTGTGAAGGTACATTATTTTAGGGGGTCCATGTACCTCTAACAGCCAGGCACAACATTGAATTGAGAATTATTCAAAAAACAAAAGAGTGTGGGACTTTAAATGAGGCAGACTCAAAAACAATGTAGGAGTAGAAATATTATTATACATAAATGTCGAAGAGCGTTTATATGTGACAAATAATTGTTCAATACAGATACATAACATCCGAGTAGACATGATATACAACTTGATTCTCATAACATGGGCAAAGATTTATACAGATTTCATAAATATAATACAGTAATGATGTACAATAAATTTCATAAGAGTGTTGTAAAAACTGATGGAAATGTGAGGGGTTGTGTCCTTAAAATCTCGACGCGTTTCGTCGGTAAACCGACTCATCAGGAACGAATATATTGTCTGTAAATAATAACAGATGTTTTAAATTTAAAAGCCCATGGTGTGAGAAATACTATACATAATGGATTTATATAGAAAAAAGAGGATCAAGTCCACAAAAACTTACACCCCATTGGAATGCCGAGCTCGAGTTATCCTGCTGTGCATAAGTCGCCACATCAAGCCTCCCCCGGGAGCTGAGGTGCAAACAGTCCACCCAGAGCATCAGGCCCACAAGAACAGCCCCCAGCCAGTAGACAAATAGAGTAAATGGAGTATTATGCCAGTATCGGCAAGTAGAATCTATAAGATAAATAGAAGGTATTTTTATGATAAAACCCGGTAGCACTGCCAAGCACCAAAGGAATGAAGTACATAAACAAAGGAGAGTGACGTGATGGTGCAAAGATGGAGCAGATAGAACAACCGACTGAAAAATGTGCAAAGAAGATTGCATGAAAGTAAAACAATACTGGGTGAAAAAAGAATGGGAAGTGAAAGATAAACCAAGTGACCATATGAGAATCGTGTTAAATAATGATCATGAAAAGTCAATATGAATATGAAGTGGAAAAATTATGGAGATAGAACGATATGGAGAGACCATAGTGTATGAAGGTACCCCTAAATAACGGGAATCAAGTATATACGTGATATGGGGCAGGCAGTGCGAACCGGTCATCAAGTCAGCTGTAGATGGGGATGCCCAAGCCGGCCGGTCAAGTAGGACCCTAGAGAATAAAATGGCGGTCGTTGCAATACTTTCTGTCACACCGTATTTGCGCAGCGGTCTTACAAGCGCACTTTTTTGGGAAAAAATACACTTTTTTGAATCAAAACATAAGACAACAGTAAAGGTAGCCCAATTTTTTTATACTGTAAAAGATAATATTACGCCGAGTAAATTGATACCCAACATGTCATGCTTCAAAATTGCGCCCGCTCATGGAATGGCGACAAACTTTTACCCTTAAAAATCTCTATAGGCGACATTTAAAAAATTCTACAGGTTACATGTTTTGAGTTACAGAGAAGGTCTAGGGCTAGAATTATTGCTCTTACTCTACCGATCACGGCGATACCTCACATGTGTGGTTTGAACACAGTTTTCATATGCGGGTGCTACTCATATGCATTCACTTCTGCACGTGAGCTCGGTGGGACGGGGCGCATTTAAGTTTTTTTTTTTTCTTATTTATTTTACCTTTTATTTTTTATTTTTACACTGTTCTTTAAAAAAAAATTGTGTCACTTTTATTCCTATTACGAGGAATGTAAACATCCCTTGTAATAGAAAAAAAGCATGACAGGGCCTCTTAAAAAAGAGACCTGGGGTTAAAAAGACCTCAGATCTCATATTTACACTAAAATGCAATAAAAGAAAAAAAAATGTTGTTGTCATTAGAAAAAAAAAAAAAAGGCCCGTTAAGACCTATGGGCGGAAGTGACGTTTTGACGTCGCTTCCACCCTGCAATGATATGGAGATGGATGGGGGCCATCACTCATCTCCATACCAGCCAGGAGAAGGATCCGATTGCCTCCGCCGCAACCGATGGCTCCGGTAAGCGGCAGAGGGCACCAGAGCGCGGTGGGAGGGCCTCTCTCGCTGCAGATAAAAGTGATCCTCCACAGAGACCACTTTTATCTGAAAGAAGAAGATACCGGGGTTATGGCAGCTAGCTGCTGCCATAACAACAATATTCCTCTTCAAAGTACCGATGTAAAACTGCGGCAAGTGCTCCATAAGTGGTTAAATTCAGACACACTGCTTGCATTAAAATTACATTTAAATTAAAACTAAAAGGCAAAACTTGTTTTTGTTTTAGTTTTAGATGGAGTGGAGAGGGATTAGAATGTCTGTCAGGTTTGTATTGCTTTCTCTGTTGTCACCAGAACAGGTTATAAAGGAGAAATCTTTCAGTGGGGACACCAGTTTCAATGACGCTGTACCAACAAGAAATTGTTTCAATCAACAATGTGACACAGATAGAGAAAAAATAAAACATAAACAAAACAAAATCAAACTGGAAGGGGATTATATTCTCCCTTACTCGAATAAAAAAAAAATTGCCTTTAGATCTACCTTAACCCTAAACTCAATTTTGCAATTTTGACATGTGTTAGTAAACTGTACATTTCACCACAATTACTTTGTGTATCCTAGTTTTTTCGGGACAAATTGGGCTTTCTTTTGGTGGTAAATGTAAAGGGTTTTCTCCTGATTTTTTTTTTTCAATCAAAGGAAAACAGGCTCAAAATAGTAAAAAGTAGCTGTATATTTCTTGATATTATCATAATTTACCACCAAAGAAAAACCCAAATAATTCTCCTGCTCCTGACAATTGCAGTGATGCCACATACAGTGGGAGCGGAAAGTATTCAGACTCCCTTAAATTTTTCACTTTTTGTTATAGTGCAGCAATTTGCTAAAATCATTTAAGTTCATTAATGTACACACAGCACCCCATATTGACAGAAAAACACAGAATTGTTGACATTTTTGCAGATTTATTAAAAAAAGAAAAACTGAAATATCACATGGTCCTAAGTATTCAGACCCTTTGCTCAGTATTTAGTAGTAGCACCCTTTTGATCTAATACAGCCATGAGTCTTTTTGGGAAAGATGCAACAAGTTTTTCACACCTGGATTTGGGGATCCTCTGCCATTCCTCCTTGCAGATCCTCTCCAGTTCTGTCAGGTTGGATGGTAAACGTTGGTGGACAGCCATTTTTAGGTCTCTCCAGAGATGCTCAATTGGGTTTTAGTCAGGGCTCTGGCTGGGCATTCAAGAACAGTGACGGAGTTTTGTGAAGCCACTCCTTCGTTATTTTAGCTGTGCGCTTAGGGTCATTGTCTTGTTGGAAGGTGACCCTTCAGCCCAGTCTGAGGTCCTGAGCACTCTGGAGAAGGTTTTCGTTCAGGATATCCCTGTACTTGGCCGCATTCATCTTTCCCTCGATTGCAACCAGTCGTCCTGTCCCTGCAGCTGAAAAACACCCCCACAGCATGATGCTGCCACCACCATGCTTCACTGTTGGGACTGTATTAAACAGGTGATGAGCAGTGCCTGGTTTTCTCCACACATACCGCTTAGAATTAAAGCCCAAAAATTCTATCATGGTCTCATCAGACCAGAGAATCTTATTTCTCACCATCTTCGAGTCCTTCAGGTGTTTTTTAGCAAACTCCATGCAGGCTTTCATGTGTCTTGCAGTGAGGAGAGGCTTCCGTCGAGCCACTCTGCCATAAAGCCCCGACTGGTGGAGGGCTGCAGTGATCTCTGGAGCTCAGCCACAGTGATCTTTGGGTTCTTCTTTACCTCTCTCACCAAGGCTCTTCTACCCCAGTAGCTCAGTTTGGCCGGACGGCCAGCTCTAGGAAGGGTTCCAGTCGTCCCAAACGTCTTCCATTTAAGGATTATGGAGGCCACTGTGCTCTTAGGAACCTTAAGTGCAGCAGAATTTTTTTTGTAACCTTGGCCAGATCTGTGCCTTGCCACAATTCTGTCTCTGAGCTCCTCAGGCAGTTTCTTTGACCTCATGATCCTCATTTGCTCTGACATGCACTGTGAGCTGTAAGGTCTTATATAGACAGGTGTGTGGCTTTCCTAATCAAGTCCAATCAGTATATTCAAACACAGCTAGACAAAAATGAAGGTGTAGAACCATCTTAAGGATGATTAGAAGAAATGGGCAGCACCTGAGTTAAATATATGAGTGTCACAGCAAAGGGTCTGAATACTTAGGACCATGTGATATTTCAGTTTTTCTTTTTTAATAAATCTGAAAAAATGTCAACAATTCTGTGTTTTTCTGTTAACCTGGGGTGCTGTGTGTACATTATTAAAGGAAAAAAATATGAACTTAAATGATTTTAGCAAATGGCTAAATGGCTGCAATATAACAAAGAGTGAAAAATTGAAGGGGGTCTGAATACTTTCCGTCCCCACTGTATGTGTATGTTAGTTATATAGTTAGACCCCATACACACTATTAGATTTTCTGCAGATTTTTGTCCTCAGATTTACCAAAACCATGTAGTGCAAGGGCCTGCCTGATTGCATACAAATTTAAACTCTTAAGGTTTGACCCCATATTTTTTTTTGTTGGTTTTGGTAAATCTGAAGAAGACAAAAATCTGCAGAAAAATCTAATAGTGTGTATGGGGCTTTAGTCAGGTTGAAAAAAGTCCATATAGTTCAACCATAAAAATAAATTAACCATTAAATAAAAAATAATATCATACAATCCCATTCCCATATACATCCTATACCCACAGAATGCTCCAATTTGCTACAGCAGGGGAAAAAATTTCCTTCCTGATCCCCCCGAGAGGCAATCAGATATTCCCTGGATCAACATTACCTATAAATGTTAGTACCCAGTTATATTATGTACATTTAGGAAAGAATCCAGGCCTTTCTTAAAGAAATCTACTGAGCTGGCCAGAACCACCTCTGGAGGGAGTCTATTCCACATTTTCACAGCTCTTACTGTGAAGAAACCTTTCCGTATTTGGAAATGAAATCTCTTTTCCTCTAGATGTAAAGAGTGAACCCTTGTCCTCTGTATTGACCGCAAAGTGAATAACTCAACACCAAGTTCACTATATGGACCCCTTATACATTTGTACATGTTGATCATAACCCCCTTTAGTTGTTGTTTGTACCCTGTAGTAGAGCCCAGAAAGAATGGTGCGGATTTTGCATTTAATAAGTTTTTTATCCTGCCTAAAACACACTGACACTGACGCTAACTGACACTGATACCAAGTAATTTTCTTTTTTAATTCTACCCTAAATATATGACCATAACATATGACCAAGGTCGGGGTCAAAGGTCATAAACCATGACCTTTGACCCCGACCTTGACGTTAACAATAACACTGGCAACCATGATCTTGTTATTTTTTAATTTATTATTATTTTTAATTTATATTAGAATTTTTTTTTCTACACACTTGGGTTGTTTACAATTCTTCTCCTGCAAAAAAAAAAGGAAGATACAATGTATCTTTCTCTTCATTCAGAAGGGGAAGGAAACCCAGGGGCGGGCTCACAGTGACTGATCACTGTTATAGCCAATCAGAGGCTATCACAGCGAACAGGTGACCCGGAACCGACAGTCCCGGGTCCTGATCGTTAGTACGAAACCCGGGGCTCTCGGTGAGACCCCAGTCTCTGTGCTGGGAGCGCTGTGTGGCACGCTCCCAGCACAAAGGGAGGTACGCATATATGTGGCTCCATGTAAAAAAAGCCCACTTCCATGCGGCCGCATATATGTGTGCGGGTGGTGCGTAGGGGTCAAAGTGGTCGTAAAGGCTAAAGGTTTTTTTACCTTCATGCATTCTTTGCATGAACATAAAAACCTTGTGTGTGCAGCATCATCTCCAGCCCCCTAATACTTACCTGAGCCCTATCTTGATCCACCGATGTGCATGATAGTAGAGGTTCATCTGGGTCTTTCAATCCTCATTGGCTGAGACACAGTAGCAGTAGCCATTGGCACACTTACACTAAAGATGCTCTAATTCAGCATAGATGTTCAATATGGACCTGCATTGGACAATCCTAAAACCAGCTCAGGAGGGCCCCACTCTGAATAATAGGTTGTGTTAAAACTCAGAGCAATGTCTGCCACTACCATTACCCCTTGTAGCCACACTCTATGCATGTCAGGGGGGCAGTAATGCGTTTCAATGGTGTTCCCTCTTTGACATTGGCTCCTGCTGCTCAATTCCTCAGTCAAACTCCTGTGAGGAGGGAGCAGGTGGCGTGGCTTACCGTTGTGGTGTGTGGCTAGGGATGCACACAGCCTGGCTAGGAGCTCGCCTGCACGTATGGCCCTTAGCATGTGGCTTTCGGGGGGGGGGGGGGGGGCACCCTGAGGAGAGGGGAGCAGAGAGTGCTGGTGAGCGACTCCAGAAGAGGAGGTAAAGGCAATATCGTCATACAGGGCAGGTACAGTATCTCACAAAAGTGAGTACACCCCTCACATTGTGGTAAATATTTTATTCTATCTTTTCATGTGACAACACTGAAGAAATGACACTTTGCTACAATGTAAAGTAGTGAGTGTACAGCTTGTATAACAGTATAAATTTGGTGTCCCCTCAAAATAACTCAACACACAGCCATTAATGTCTAAACCACTGGCAACAAAAGTGAGTACACCCCTAAGTGAAAATGTCCATATTGGTTTGTCAATATTTTGTGTGGTCACCATTATTTTTCAGCACTGTCTTAACCCTCTTGGGCATGGAGTTCACCAGAGCTTCACAGGTTGCCACTGGAGTCCTCTTCCACTCCTCCATGACGACATCACGGATCTGGTGTATGTTAGAGACCTTGCTCTCCTCCATCTTCCATTTGAGGATGCCCCACAGATGCTCAATAGGGTTTAGGTCTGGAGACATGCTTGGCCAGTCCATCACCTTTACCCTCAGCTACTTTAGTATGGCAGTGGTCGTCTTGGAGGTGTGTTTGGAGTCGTTATCATGTTGGAATACTGCCCTGCGGCCCAGTCTCTGAAGGGACGGGATCATGCTCTGCTTCAGTATGTCACAGTACATGTTGGCATTCATGGTTCCCTCAATGAACTGTAGCTCCCCAGTGCCGGCAGCACTCATGCAGCCCCAGACCATGACACTCCCACCACCATGCTTGACTGTAGGCAAGACTCACTTGTCTTTGTACTCCTCACCTGGTTGCCGCCATACATGCTTGACACCATCTGAACCAAATAAGTTTATCTTGGTCTCATCAGACCACAGGACATGGTTCCAGTAATCCATGTCCTTAGTCTGCTTGTCCTCAGCAAACTGTTTACGGGCTTTCTTATGCATCATCTTTAGAAGAGACTTTCTTCTGGGACGACAGCCATGCAGACCAATTTTTTATTGCAGTGTATGGTCTGAGCACTGACAGGCTGACCCCCCACCCCTTCAACCTCTGCAGCAATGCTCACAGCACTCATACATCTATTTGCCAAAGACAACCTCTGGATATGACGCTGAGCACGTGACCTCAACTTCTTTGGTCAACCATGGAGAGGTCTGTTCTGAGTGGAAACTGTCCAATTAAACCGCTGTATGGTCTTGGCCACCGTGCTGCAGCTCAGTTCCAGGGCCTTGGCAATTCTCTAATGCCGCGTACACACAATCGCACATTCCAACAACAAAATCCATGTTTTTTTTTCTGACAGATGTTGGCTCAAACTTGTCTTGCATACACTCGGTCACACAAATCTTGTCAGAAATTCCGAATGTCAAGAACATGGTGACGTACAACACGTACGATGAGCCGAGAAAAATGAAGTTCAATAGCCAGTGCGGTTCTTCTGCTTGATTCCGAGCATGCGTGGAACTTTGTGCGTCAGAATTGTGTACACACGATCGGATTTTGTTGTCGGAAAATTTGAGATCCAGATGTCAAATTTTGTTTGTCAGAAATCCCGACGGAAAATGTCCGATGGAGCCTACACACGGTCGGAATTTCTGACAACAAACTCCCAACGAACATTTCCCGTTGGAAAATCCAATCTTGTGTACAGGGCATTACAGCCTAGGGCCATCTTTATGTAGAGCAGCAACTCTTTTTTTCAGATCCTCAGAGAGTTCTTTGCCATGGGGTGCCATGTTGAACTTTTAGTTACCAGTATGAGAGAGTGAGAGCGATAACACCAAATTTAACACACCTGCTCCTCATTCACACCTGAGACCTTGTAACACTAACGAGTCACATGACACCGGGGAGGGGAAATGGCTAATTGGGCCCAATTTGGACATTTTCACTTAGGGGTGTACTCACTTTTGTTGCTAGCGGTTTGAACATTAATAGCTGTGTGTTGAGTTATTTTGAGGGGACAACAAATTGACACTGTTATACAAGCTGTACACTCACTACTTTACATTGTAGCAAAGTGTCATTTCTTCAGTGTTGTCACATAAAAAGATATAATAAAATATTTACAAAAATGTGAGGGGTGTACTCACTTTTGTGAGATACTGTATGTATAACCTAATAAAAATAATTTAAAAAAAGTTTACTATCATTTTAAATTTAAAAGGTTTAGAGTCAGTTAGGATTTGCCTTTACTTCCATTTTATTAATAAATAAAAAACAAAGTCATCCTGCTATTTAGTGATGTAGTGATCCATTGTCATTGTTCCTTCTTGTTGTTGGAGAAACTAACTGTACATAGAAGTGCAGAGGAGAGGTTTGGATTAGGCCACCTAGAGTGGTATGAACTGCTACACAAGGGTTTCCTGAAATAATAGGAATTATAATAATACACAGTACATAGGGGGGGGGGGGGGATTGAGGACCCCACAGACCCTTCATGGGAAACTTGTCATAAAAGTTGCAAACCATGTGTGTGTGTGTATATATATATATACATATATATACACACACATACACACACACACACAAGTATATAAATCCTAATAGTCCCCAATTTTATAGTGTAGTATTTAAAGTAGAAAAAGGTCAACAATATCCAAAGCAGAGCAAACTGGGTGAAGGTACTGTAGATGTGAATTGTATAACAAAAAAAAATATTAAATTGAAACTAAATGCAAGTTTTTTCATTTTGGATAGAGTAAGGGAGGGTTAGAACTCTTGTCAGTTTTTTTTCCATCTGTCACCCATAGGGCAGGTTTTCCTTTGCTTTCTGTCCCATATCCACAACAGGAAGTGAGGGGAAATCCATGGCAGTAGGATCACTGGAACTAGTTTCCACGAAGGAAGGTTCCAGTTCCATTCCTGTTCTGGTGAGCACTCAAATGTGGGATTTTCACTTTCAGTGATAACAATCACCAAGACAAATAGGGAGGGTGAACCACCCTAATGGGGACACAGACTGCAATAAAACCTGAGAGTTTCTACTTCCTCCCTATTCTCTCTAAAAATAAAAAATGTTTTGCCTATACTTTAGGGCAAAAGTATACTAACCATTGCAACAATCAAAATTAATTTGTCTCCAGGCTTGCTACAGTGCTCTGTTATATTGTTGGAACTGGATACATACTGTACATAAGTATGTTTTTCCTTACTATTTTTATTCCATCAGTAATGTCTACAAACTCTCAATAAAAAATGACACAACATAAAATCAGATTGGTTGTTATGGGTTACTAATAGACATGTGCGGTTCGCTTTGGTCCGAATTAAAATTTGGACGAATTTTCATTATTCGGAAATTCCAATGCATCCGAATTTCTGAATTAGAATAGTACCGAATTTAACCACTTAAGCCCCGGACCATTTTGCGATTCGGCACTGCGTCGCTTTAAATGACAATTGTGCGGTCGTGCGACGTGGCTCCTAAACAAAATTAACGTCCTTTTTTCCCCACAAATAGAGCTTTCTTTTGGTGGTATTTGATCACCTCTGCAGTTTTTATTTTTTGCGTTGTAAACAAAAAAATAGCGACAATTTTGAAAAAAACGCATTATTTTTTACTTTTTGCTATAATAAATATCCCCAAAAAATATATAAAAAAACATTTTTTTCCTCAGTTTAGGCCGATACGTATTCTTCTACATATTTTTGGTAAAAAAAGGAAAAAAAAAGGAATATGCCTTTATTGATTGGTTTGTGTAAAAGTTATAGCGTCTACAAAATAGGGGATAGTTTTATGGCATTTTTATTAATAATTTTTTTTTTTTTACTAGTAATGGCAGCGATCAGCGATTTTTATCATGACTGCGACATTATGGCGGACAGATTGGACACTTTTGTCGCAATTTTGGGACCATTCACATATATACAGCGATCAGTGCGATTAAAAATTCATTGATTACTGTGTAAATGTGACTGGCAGTGAAGGGGTTAACCACTAGGTGGCGCTGTAGGGGTTAAGTGTGTCCTAGAGAGTGATTCTAACTGTGGGGGGACGTGGCTATGTGTGACACGACACTGATCACCGCTCCCCATTACAGAGAGCTGTGATCAGTGTCCTGTCACTAGGCAGAACGGGGAAATGCTTGTTTACATGAGCATCTCCCCGTTCTTCCTCTCCGTGAGACGATCGCGGGCATCCCTGCGGACATCGCGCCCGCAAACCGCTTCTTAAAGGGCAACAGGTACATTAATCTGCCTGTACGTGCCCTTCTGCCGACGTATATCGGCATGAGCCGGTCGGCTAAACGAATCCGAAATAACGAAATTCGAATTGGGATGAAATTGGAATAGCTTTCGAATAGTTTTCAAATTCGAAAACTTTAAAATAAATATTTCTATTCCTCTATTTTCTATTGTATTTTATTTTTTTTTGGAAATTGAAAAACATTTCGAATTCGAAAACTATTCGAAGACTTTTCGAAAATGTTTCGAATCGATTCAAAAAGGAATAAGCAAAACAAATCCGGAAAACGAATGAAACGAATTTAACTAAACAAATTTATGTAAATAACGAATCGAAACTAAACAAATGTTTTCGTTCTGCACATGTCTAGTTTACTAATTTTTTTTTTCAATGATGGGTAAATGATTTGTCTTGTATATGTTACATACTGGCTCCTCTTTCACTGTGTGGTTCCTTTCACAATGCTTGTCTAATAGATATCTTCACAGCCTGGATGGCCCAAGTTCTGGATTCAGACTTACTGACAGAAACATGGCAGCCCAAGGGGAAAGAGCTTCCATCGAACTGCTCCTTGCGATGGCACGTCTACACCATACGGAGGATCGCCCTGCCAAACCTTTCCTTCTATTCTCATAACGATCATTCTAAGTGGTGTGTTTCCGGGGCGTACAATGGGAGCTGGATATGCATTGGAGACCTGAATCGCTATCCAGAGCAGAGATGGAGAAGTGGAGGCTTCATTTGCACCCAGAAGGAGCTCATATTCAAAGCATTTTGGAGAATGGTCGCCTACTACACTGAATGTAAATAGAATGTTCATTTACAGGTTTAACTTTTTGACTTTGAAAAAAAAATACTTATTTCTCCCAAATGCAAATGAGAATAAAAGTCTGTTTAAGATTTTCTGACCCAACACTTCCCCCACTCCTGAACACTGTTATAAAATAAAAATTGCATTTTGATAAATATATACTGCTAAAAAATGTAGTTTTGTGTTTTATTTATGAATTTGTTTTTTATTTCATGTGCCTTGGTCATTTTTATTTCCAAGACTTCAACATACAGGCGTTTCAAGGCCTTTTATGCATGACATTAGCGTGACAATAAACAGTGAATTCTACTTCACAGCATATCTAAACCCCGAAACAAATGGTTAATGTATTGCAGTTTCCAGTCCTTACATGAAGTGGCTGTATTCGGTTTTAATTTTCTGGCAAAAAACATTTTCAAAAAGTACAAAAAACACAATGTAGAAACAGGAAGAGATAGCCCGGCCGCAGCACACCTCCCCCGGCCCGAGTGGTTAGCAGGTAAAAGCAGCCTCAGCTTGATTTATCCAGACCACACCCCGGGGGTTGCCGAGCTGAGGCTGCTTTTACCTGCTAACCACTCGGGCCGGGTGAGGTGTGCGGCGGCCGGGCTATCTCTTCCTATTTCTACAGTGTGTTTTGGGTCTGAATAAACTTTCCCCAGTCTACATCCTCACTGGTCAGTGGCATCCAACTCATTGAACCTTGACAGCCTGAGCGGGGACCCTTAAAGAGGAACTGCAGTCTGCTCACGTAATTTGTAATAATAACATCTTTGTCATTCTGAAGCTTCCCTCCTACCACTTTGCATATTATTTTATATATACTGTGATTCTGTACTTGCCAAATATGCTGCAGAAATCTCCCTCCTCAGAGTCTGGCTGCAACCATTTTAACTGAGGGCAGCTGAAGCTGCTGCCTGTTCACTTCTTGGATTTACACAGAGGCACACCTCCAGCTCTGCAGCTCTCATTGGCCCTCTTATGACTCATCCCCCCTCTCTTCCTGGCAAACTCTCACAAGAGAGAGAGTTGTGCATGATGTCATAAGCCTAGGCTTTTTACCAGACAAGAACTTTACTTTATTTACTGGCAGAAATAAAATGTTTTACTATCCAAAGTTAAAACCACAAGGGCAGAAGATTTAATAGATGGAAAGATGAAAAAAAATTACTGAAGGTACGCTTTAAGCATTCATCGCGGGTCACAGTAAGTACAGAAAATACCTATTTATCTTGCCAAAAATGAAATTGCCCCTATCACACGTGGCAGAAATAAATATGATCTGATGAAATGGCTGTAGTTTTTTTTTTCATTTTTTAGTTTAAACTTTCAATACATTTTTATCAAAGCTGTCAATTTATTGGTCAGTTTCAACTTCACAATTGTCTGAGACCGGTTCACACATGTCCAGGGCGGCCGCGGTGCGATTTGGAAAGGGTCCTGTGTTTTTGGGTCCAGTTCAGACACTTATTCAGGCAAAAACTCACACCTGAACCGGTGAACAGAAATGTACCAGACTCCGGACTGCAAACCGCAGCCGGACATCTGTGAACCCAGTCTGAATTCTGGTGGTCGATCAAACACATAGTTCATTCCTTTCAGGTGATTATTTGCAATCATATGTGTTTTTTCCTGTGTGGAAGGAAAGTGGTTGAAATTCTCAAAAAATTGGCTTGTGTAAGGCCAGCTTTCTTGATATACTATACAAGACTGTAGTTTTCAATTTCTCCCACAAGATGGCAGTATGATGACAGAGAACTATATATATTCAGTACACTGTCATTACTATTTTGTGAGTATCTGGGGTTTCTTTCTAGCTAAGGTGTAGGAGTTTACTGCATGGATGGGGTGAATTGGCATTAATTAAACTACATTATGCTGCTACAGGCCCAAATCTTTGTATCACATTACTATTCCTTCCAAACAGTTCATCAAAGCCCTGGAGAGGGTTCAAATATCTACAGTGGGGCAAAAAAGTATTTAGTCAGCCACCAATTGTGCAAGTTCTCCCACTTAAAAAGATGAGAGAGGCCTGTAATTGTCATTATAGGTATACCTCAACTATGAGAGACAAAATGTGGAAACAAATCCAGACAATCACATTGCCTGATTTTTGAAAGAATTTATTTGCAAATTATGGTGGAAATATATTTTGTCAATATCAAAAGTTCATCTCAATACTTTGTTATATATCCTTTGTTGGCAATGACAGAGGTCAAACGTTTTCTGTAAGACCACTTTCACACTGGGGCGGTTTGCAGGCGTTATTGCGCTAAAAATACCGCCTGCAAACCGACCCAAAACAGCCGCTGCTGTTTGTTCAGTGTGAAAGCCCGAGGGCTTTCACACTGAAGCGGTGCACTGGCAGGAGAAGAAAAAATCTCCTGCAAGCCGCATCTTTGGAGCGGTGAAGGAGCGGTGTATTCACCGCTCCTAAACCGCTCCTGCCCATTGAAATCAATGGGACAGCGCGGCAATACCGCGGCTATAGCCGCACTGTACGAGTGGTTTTAACCCTTTTTCGGCCGCCAGCGGGGGGGTTAAAACCGCACCGCTGGCGGCCGAATACTGCGGTAAAACAGTGCTAAAAATAGCGCTGTTTTACCGCCGACGCCCCCTACCGCCCCAGTGTAAAAGCAGCCTAAGTCTTCACAAGGTTGTCACACACTGTTGCTGGTATGTTGGCCCATTCCTCCATGCAGATCTCCTCTAGAGCAGTGATGTTTTGGGGCTGTCGCTGAGCAACACAGACTTTCAACTCCCTCCAAAGGTTTTCTATGGGGTTGAGATCTGGAGACTGGCTAGGCCACTCCAGGACCTTGAAATGCTTCTTACGAAGCCACTCCTTCGTTGCCCGGGCGGTGTGTTTGGGATCATTGTCATGCTGAAAGACCCAGCCACGTTTCATCTTCAATGTCCTTGCTGATGGGAGGAGGTTTGCACTCAAAATCTCACGATACATGGCCCCATTCATTCTTTCATGTACACGGATCAGTCATCCTATATATCCACTGTCCTATGTATATCTATATATACTATATCCCCCGTATATACCCAGATATAGAGGTGTGACCTGTGTACTCTCTGTATATACTATATATCCACTGTCCTATATATATCTCTATATACTATATCCCCCATATATACCCAGATATAGAGATGTGACCTGTGTACTCTCTGTATATACTATATATCCACTGACCTATATATATCTCTATATACTATATCCCCCATATATACCAAGATATAGAGGTGTGACCTTTGTACTCTCTGTATATACTATATATCCACTGTCCTATATATATCTCTATATACTATATATACCCAGATATAGAGGTGTGATGTGTGTACTCTCTGTATATACTATATATCCACTGTCCTATATATATATCTATATACTATATATACCCAGATATAGAGGTGTGATGTGTGTACTCTCTGTATATACTATATATCCACTGTCCTATATATATCTCTATATACTATATCCCCCGTATATGCCCAGATATAGAGGTGTGATGTGTGTACTCTCGGTATATACTATATATCCACTGTCCTATATATATCACTATATATCCACTGTCCTATATATCTCTATATACTATATCCACTGTATATACCCAGATATAGAGGTGTGATGTGTGTACTCTCTGTATATACTATATATCCACTGTCCTATGTATATCTCTATATACTATATATCCACTGTCCTATATATCTCTATATACTATATCCACCGTATATACCCAGATATATAGGTGTGATGTGTGTACTCTCTGTATATACTATATATCCACTGTCCTATACATCTCTATATACTATATCCCCCGTATATACCCAGATATAGAGATGTGACCTGTGTACTCTCTGTATATACTATATATCCACTGTCCTATATATATCTCTATATACTATATCCTCTGTATATACCCAGATATAGAGGTGTGACGTGTGAACTCTCTGTATATACTACATATCCACTGTCCTATATATCTCTATATACTATATTCCCCATATAAACCCAGATATAGAGATGTGACCTGTGTACTCTCTGTATATGTACACTCCAATGTCCCCAGTACAGTCTATGACTGAGCCCAGGAGCTGACACTCCAATGTCCCCACTATAGTCTATGGCTGAGCCCAGGAGCTGACACTCAATGTCCCCACTATAATCTATGACTGAGCCCAAGAGCTGACACTCCAATGTCCCCACTATAGTCTATGACTGAGCCCAGGAGCTGACATTCTAATGTCCCCACTATAGTCTATGACTGAGCCCAGGAGCTGACACTCCAATGTCCCCTATAGTCTATGACTGAGCCCAGGAGCTGACATTCCAATGTCCCCTATAGTCTATGACTGAGCCCAGGAGCTGACACTCTAATGTCCCCAGTGCAGTCTATGACTGAGCCCAGGAGCTGACACTCTAATGTCCCCAGTACAGTCTATGGCTGAGCTCAGGAGCTGACACTCTGATGCCCCCACTATAGACTATGACTGAGCCCAGGAGCTGACACTCTGATGTCCCCACTATAGTCTATGACTGAGCCCAGGATCTGACACTCTAATGTCCCCACTATAGTCTATAACTGAGCCCAGGAGGTGACACTCTAATGTCCCCACTATAGTCTATGACTGAGCCCAGGAGCTGACACTCTAATGTCCCCACTATAGTCTGACTGAGCCCAGGAGCTGACACTCTAATGTCCCCACTATAGTCTATAGCTGAGCCCAGAAGCTGACACTCCAATGTCCCCACTATAGTCTATGACTGAGCCCAGGAGCTGGCACTCTAATGTCCCCAGTACAGTCTATGGCTGAGCCCAGAAGCTGACACTCTAATGTCCCCAGTGCAGTCTATGACTGAGCCTCTAATCTTTATCTTTTTGAACCTTTGCCAGGAAATACGGTGTTGTCGGAGTGTGGGGAGTCATGCCGCGCTCCAGTGAGATTTCGGCAGACCTTCGGAGAAAGGTGGCTGAAGCCTATCAGTCTGGACAGGGTTACACCGCCATCTCCAAGGCCCTGGACCTCAATTGGACTACGGTCAGAGCCATTCTCACCAAGTGGAAGAAGTTTGGAACGGTGGTGAATCTACCTAGGAGTGGTCGTCCTGCGAAAATCTCTCCCCAGGCCAGAAGGATCATCATCAGTGAAGTCAAGAAGAACCCTTCTGCCTCGTCCCGGGAACTGCAGGCCTCTCTGGCCTCGGCTCAGGTAAATGTTCATGACTCAACCATTAGAAAGACTCTGTGCACAAACGGGAGAGTGGTGAGCCAGAAACCTCTCTTCCCTAAAAGGAACATGGCGGCTTGTCAGGAGTGCAGCGGATATCTCCAGAATATCTCTCCTCATCTCTGGAAGGGCGTTCTGTGCCATGAAGAATCAAAAGTCCACTGTGTTCAGAAAAGGTATATGATGTTCCAGAGTTCGTGTGGGACTAATGCTATTCTATGGAATCAGAATAAAGAATTCACTCACCACCAGTGTAAGGAGGTACTACCATGACCACCAGTGTAAGGAGGTGCTGCCATGACCACCAGTGTAAGGAGGTGCTACCATGATCACCAGTGTAAGGAGGTGCTACCATGACCACCAGTGTAAGGAGGTGCTGCCATGACCACCAGTGTAAGGAGGTACTGCCATGGCCACCAGTGTAAGGAGGTGCTACCATGACCACCAGTGTAAGGAGGTACTACCATGACCACCAGTGTAAGGAGGTACTGCCATGGCCACCAGTGTAAGGAGGTGCTACCATGACCACCAGTGTAAGGAGGTACTGCCATGGCCACCAGTGTAAGGCGGAACTGCCATGGCCACCAGTGTAGGGCGGAACTGCCATGGCCACCAGTGTAAGGAGGTACTGCCATGACCACCAGTGTAAGGAGGTACTGCCATGACCACCAGTGTAAGGAGGTACTGCCATGACCACCAGTGTAAGGAGGTACTGCCATGACCACCAGTGTAAGGAGGGGATGTATCTCTGGGGTATGTCTCTGGGGGTGTGTCTCTGGGGTGTATACCTGGGGGTGTGTCTCTGGGGTGTATACCTGGGGGTGTGTCTCTGGGTGTATCCCTGGGGGTGTGTCTCTGGGGTGTGTCTCTGGGGTTGTCTCTGGAGTGTATCTTTGGGGGGGTGTCTCTGGGTTGTGTCTCTGGGGTGTATCCCTGGGGGTGTATCCCTGGGGGGGTGTCTCTTGGGGTGTGTCTCGGGGGTGTGTCTCTGGGGGTGTGTCTCTGGGACATTGGCACACTTGGAAATGGTTTCACATCCATATAAAATGTATATTTATTGTGAATAATAATGATATATAGGAAATAATATCGATTTCCTTCCTGATGTGGTTTTGTATTCCCCCCCCTTTCCTGCAGTGTCTCCCACCCCCCAGAAGGTGAAGGACTTCCTCTTCCGGAGGTTCAGCTCTCTGATTCTGCAGATTTGTGACCACCAGAAGCAGATGGAATCCATTGTGTACTTTTTTGGTCAGTGTCACCTGAGGCTGTCTGATTTATCACGGAGCCTGACAAGTATGGATGGGGGGGATACCAGGGGACATCACTGAATCTCTGGGGGGGGGGGGGGGCAGGGGACATCGCTGAATCTCTGGGGGGGATACCAGGGGACATTGCTTAATCTCTGGGGGGGATTCCAGGGGACATTGCTGAATCTCTGGGGGGGGATACCAGGGGACATTGCTGAATGTCTGGGGGGGATACCAGGGGACATTGCTGAATCTCTGGGGGGGGGGGATACCAGGGGACATTGCTTAATCTCTGGGGGGGATTCCAGGGGACATTGCTGAATCTCGGGGGGGGGGGTACCAGGAGACATTGCTGAATGTCTGGGGGGATACCAGGGGACATTGCTGAATCTCTGGGGGGGGGGATACCAGGGGACATTTCTGAATCTCTGGGGGGGGATACCAGGGGACATTGCTGAATCTCTGGGGGGGATACCAGGGGACATCGCTGAATCTCTGGGGGGATACCAGGGGACTTTGCTGAATCTCGGGGGGGGGGGGGTACCAGGGGACATCACTGAATCTCTGGGGGGATACCAGAGGACATCACTGAATCTCTGGGGGGGTACCAGGGGACATAGCTGAATCTCTGGGGGGGGATACCGGGGGACATCGCTAAATCTCTGGGGGGGGGATACCAGGGGACATCGCTGAATCTCTGGTTGGGGGGATACCAGGGGACATCGCTGAATCTCTGGGGGGGATACCAGGGGACATCGCTGAATATCTGGGGGGGGGATACCAGGGGACATTGCTGAATATTTGGGGGGGATACCAGGGGATATTGCTGAATCTTTGGGGGGGATACAAGGGGACATTGCTGAATCTCTGGGGGGGGGGGATACCAGGGGACATCGCCGAATCTCTGGGGGGGATACCAGGGGACATCGCTGAATCTCTGGGGGTGGATACCAGAGGACATTGCTGACTCTCTGGGGGGGATACCAGGGGACATCACTGAATCTCTGGGGGGGGGGGCAGGGGACATCGCTGAATCTCTGGGGGGGGATACCAGGGGACATTGCTTAATCTCTGGGGGGGATTCCAGGGGACATTGCTGAATCTCTGGGGGGGGGGATACCAGGGGACATTGCTGAATCTCTGGGGGGGATACCAGGGGACATTGCTGAATCTCTGGGGGGGGGGATACCAGGGGACATTGCTTAATCTCTGGGGGGGATTCCAGGGGACATTGCTGAATCTCGGGGGGGGGGGGGGGGTACCAGGAGACATTGCTGAATGTCTGGGGGGATACCAGGGGACATTGCTGAATCTCTGGGGGGGGATACCAGGGGACATTTCTGAATCTCTGGGGGGGATACCAGGGGACATTGCTGAATCTCTGGGGGGGATACCAGGGGACATCGCTGAATCTCTGGGGGGGATACCAGGGGACTTTGCTGAATCTCGGGGGGGGGGGGTACCAGGGGACATCACTGAATCTCTGGGGGGATACCAGAGGACATCACTGAATCTCTGGGGGGGTACCAGGGGACATAGCTGAATCTCTGGGGGGGGGATACCGGGGGACATCGCTAAATCTCGGGGGGGGGGGATACCAGGGGACATCGCTGAATCTCTGGTTGGGGGGATACCAGGGGACATCGCTGAATCTCTGGGGGGGATACCAGGGGACATCGCTGAATATCTGGGGGGGGATACCAGGGGACATTGCTGAATATTTGGGGGGGATACCAGGGGATATTGCTGAATCTTTGGGGGGGATACCAGGGGACATTGCTGAATCTCTGGGGGGGGGATACCAGGGGACATCGCCGAATCTCTGGGGGGGATACCAGGGGACATCGCTGAATCTCTGGGGGTGGATACCAGAGGACATCGCTGACTCTCTGGGGGGGATACCAGGGGACATCGCTGAATCTTTTGGGGGGGATACAAGGGGACATCGCTGAATCTCATGATAGTTAAGTCTCTTTCCTATGTGGAGGACTGCTGGGACTGCTGAGCAGGAATTATAAGAAGGAAATGGGTGTGGCTCTGCTTATTTTTTGTGGTGTGTGTCTCTTTAAATGCATCTTAGCTTGCTGTGCTTATAAACAAACGTTATATTGTGCAAATGAGCAAAGAGAAAAAATAATAAATGAAAATAAAATATGTAAACAATCCTTTGATAAATGTGTGGTATTAATTCCTAATGTATAAATCATAAAACCTTCTAAATATGAAACAAGCACCATAAACAATTAATGTGCGATGAAGTGACTGTGCGATAATTCATTGACATCCGTGAAAAAAGTGACATGTGCGATAATACAATATAAATGTCAATAAAGTGACGTGCTGAAAAATAAAAAATGAGTCGATATTTGGGTTTACAAGTCCGGTGATGTATTGGTGGTTTCCCCTCCTCCACCCTTCTAGGGGTGAAGCACTATGTGGCTGAGCACATTATCCGGGTACAGAACTTCCTAGGCTCCTCCAGCGGGTTCCTCTCTCTCCAGATTCCTCACATGCAGAAACAACAACAACATGCGGGCCCCCAAATGTAATTTAGTGAAAAAACATTTATTGCAATAATCAGAAACGCACTTACAGTATCTGACAAAAGTAAGTACACCCCTCAGTCACTTTTTTGTAAATCTTTTCTTCTATCTTTTCATGTGACAACACTGAAGAAATGACACTTTGCTACAATGTAAAGTAGTGAGTGTACAGCTTGTATAACAGTGTAAATTTGCTGTCCCCTCAAAACAACTCAACACACAGCCATTAATGTCTAAACCGCTGGCAACAAAAGTCAGTACACCCCTAAGTGAAAATGTCCAAATTGGGCCCAAAGTGTCAATATTTTGTGTGGCCTCCATTATTTTCCAGCACTGCCCTAACCCTCTTGGGCATGGAGTTCACCAGAGCTTTACAGGTTGTCACTGGAGTCCTCTTCCACTCCTCCATGACGACAACACGGAGCTGGTGGATGTTAGAGACCTTGCGCGCCTCCACCTTCCGTTTGAGGATGCCGCACAGATGATCAATAGAGTTTAGGTCTGGAGACATGCTTGGCCAGTCCATCACCTTTAACCTCAGCTTCTTTAGCAAGGCAGTGGTGGTCTTGGAGGTGTGTTTGGGGTGGTTATCATGTTGGAATACTGCCCTGCGGCCCAGTCCCCAAAGGGAGGGGATCATGCTCTGCTTCAGTATGTCACAGTACATGTTGGCATTCATGGTTCCCTCAATGAACTGTAGCTCCCCAGTGCTGGCAGCACTCATGCAGCCCCAGACCATGACACTCCCACCACCATGCTTGACTGTAGGCAAGACATACTTGTCTTTGTACTCCTCACCTGGTTGCCGCCACACACGCTTGTCACCATCTGAACCAAATAAGCTTATCTTGGTCTCATCAGAGCACAGGACATGGTTCCAGTAATCCATGTCCTTAGTCTGCTTGTCTTCAGCAAACTGTTTGCGGACTTTCTTGTACATCATCTTTAGAAGAGACTTCCTTCTGGGACGACAGCCATGCAGACCAATTTGATGCAGTGTGTGGCGTATGGTCTGAGCACTGTCAGGCTGACCCCCCACCCCTACAACCTCTGCAGCAATGCTGGCAGCACTCATACGTCTATTTCCCAAAGACAACCTCTGGATATGACGCTGAGCACGTGACCTCAACTTCTTTGGTGGACCATGGTGAGGCCTGTTCTGAGTGGAACCTGTCCTGTTATACCGCTGTATGGTCTTGGCCACCGTGCTGCAGCTCAGTTTCAGGGTCTTGGCAATCTTCTTAGAAAAATAGAAAATAAGTGCGCTTGCAATCAGTGACATAAATCGATATTTGAACAATCAAGTGACATAATCATAAACCACCTGTGACCACATACTGAAGTGACAACCAAAGAAATTTTACCAAAAAAATATGTATAAGGGTCATAAAATCTTAAGAGATATGTGATAAAAGCATTCATAAACATACAAATTAAAGCAAGAAAAAATATACTGAATAAAAAATAAAAATGATAAAAAATTATAATAAAAATTGAAAAGATAAGTCCAGTGAGAAAAGGTCATGCATCCAAATAGTGTCCACATTAACCCACATATGAAGAGAAGGGAGGAGGGATGTGTGAAGTAAGCATCCAGGCTGAGTGTGAATCCAGGATAACAGTGAAGCCAAAGCCCTTACCAGAATCGGTGGACCTCCTTTAGAGCAAGGTCATATGCACAGGCAGATACAGCCCTCTGCCACCTTCCTCGGCCGGGACGACTAAGCGCCTACATCTGGATCCTCCTAGGTTTATAGCGGTCTGCAGCGTTCCAGGGGTAAATTTACAGGAAACCACTCAATGGTCCAGGGAGGGCTGTGAGTGCAAAAATCGCAAAAAGATCCAAATAGTGTAGTAAAAACGTAAGCCTTTATTGCTCAAAAAACAGAGCACATAACTCCACAATATACGTAAAATCTTCTTATAGCCTAGGCCATCTTTATGTAGAGCAACAATTCTTTTTTTCAGATCCTCAGAGAGTTCTTTGCCATGAGGTGCCATGTTGAATTTCCAGTGACCAGTATGAGAGAGTGAGAGCGATAACACCAAATTTAACACCCCTGCTCCCCATTCACACCTGAGACCTTGTAACACTAACAAGTCACATGACACCGGGGAGGGAAAATGGCTTATTGGGCCCAATTTGGACATTTTCACTTAGGGGTGTACTGACTTTTGTGAGATACTATATATTGTATCAGAAACCGGTTCAGCGTTTAAAATCAGGACATCCAGGACGCCGATGCGTTCCACGGACCAAAACCGAAAGTGACGCACTGACGCCAGCTGTCACTTTATTGACATTTATATTGTATTATCGCACATGTCATTTTTTTCACGGATGTAAATGAATTATCACACAGCACAGTCACTTTATCGCACATTAATTGTTTATGGTGCTTGTTTAATATTTAGAAGGTTTCATGATTTATACATTAGGAATTAATACCACACATTTATCAAAGGATTGTTTACATATTTTATTTTCATTTATTATTTTTTCTCTTTGCTCATTTGCACAATATAACGTTTATTTTTAGAAAGCTAACGTGCATTTAAAGGGATACACACCACTAAAAATAAGCAGCGCCACACCCCTTTGCTTCTTATTATTCAGTGCTGACTCCACCTCAGTGGTAATTTCATTGCTTAACAACACCATCTTGTAACATTGTCCGTAACGCACCATCTTCTTACATAGTTACATAGTAGGTGAGGTTGAAAAAAGACACAAGTCCATCAAATCCAACCTATGTGTGTGATTATATGTCAGTATTACATTGTATATCCTAGGATTTTTTCCGACGGATGTTGGCTCAAACTTGTTTTGCCTACACACGGTCGCACAAAGTTGTCGGAATTTCCGATCGCCAACCACGCGGTCACGTACACCACATACGACGAGACTAGAAAAGGCCGGTTCAGAACCAAGCACGGCACCCTTTGGGCTCCTTTTGCTAATCTCGTGTTAGTAAAAGTTTGGTGAGAGACGATTTGCGCTTTTTCAGACTCATGGCTTTCAGATCGTTTTCTGCCATTCAGTTTGTGCTTGTGGGTTTGTATCTGCTCTTCAGTGCGTGCAGCAAGTTCCGCGTGACTTTAGGTAGTCATTGTATTCTTGTTCGTTCGTTACTGGTTTTCAGGTCGCTCTTCACAGGCCTTGTTGTTCTTCAGTGCGTTCTGTTACTTCGTTCTGAGCAGCCGACCGTTTTCTAGCCATGTTGCGTATGCGTACTCCTCGTAGAGTTTGTGCTGTGCGGGGGCTTGGTGTTGGGGTCCTGACCTTGACACAAGTCCAGTCCATGAACAGGGTGGGGAGGAGTTCATGGACCAAGAATTGGTTGCTTCAGCGTGACCAGTTCTGTCACATGCCTTTGCTCCGTGAGATCCGTGAGAATAATCCTGATGATTTCAGGAACTTTCTCAGGATGACGGACCCCGTGTTTCACCGTTTGTTGGCTTCGCTGACCCCCTATATCAGCAGGCAGGATACCTGCATGAGGCAAGCCATCACTCCGGAGCAGAGGTTGGTCGCTACCTTGCGGTATTTGGCCACAGGGAGAAGCCTGCAGGACTTGAAGTTCTCGACAGGCATCTCCCCCCAGGCTCTGGGAATCATTATCCCAGAGACCTGTTCTGCCATCATCCAGGTCCTGCAGAAGGAGTATATGAAGGTAAGATTTTTATCCTTTAATATCACATTTTATTGTATTTAATGTTTGCTAATATATTGTATTTCTTTCCTCATTCCCTAATGACCATGATTGTAATATGCTGTGAATGTCCCCTTTGTCCTCATGCATGCTGGATTTTTATGTAATTAGTATTTTAGGTCCTTCATACATATTTGCTCTTCAATAACCTCCCCAGCATGGTGTCCCCTGCCCTATATTCACCTCATGTAGTCACTTAACAATGTATTTTATCTGCTCCATAGTAGTGCTTTACCCCAAACACCCCCTAAAATGTTTGGTAATGTTATTTTTGATTTAAATTCAGGCAGAGTGCCAGAGGCTTTTTTTTGTGGTGTCCCCAAATTTTTAGTAACCCTCCCTCCCCCAACTGCTAAGTCAGCTAATCCCAATTCTCTATGTATCCCCAATCATCTATCTGCTGACTTTGCCAATCCCATACACACTATACCCACCTCTTTACTGGTCAGATTTATGGATGAATTCCCCAAAGCATGTAGTGCAAGGGCCTGCCTGTATACTTTCCAATAGTACTGTTTAAAGTTCTTGTATCCTATTATTATCTTGATAGGTAATAGCAGAATGTTCAAATGTGCTCAAATGTGTACAGTGTGTATTTATATCTTTGTATTCAGACACTTCTTACCTGTCCAGTGGTCTGCCAATAGTGTAACTAAGGAGGGGCTGTTCCAAGTAATACACATTATTTAGGCATTCATCTCTCAATGAAGTGAAGAGGGTTACCTGTCCAAGAGTCCCCCCCCCCTATAATGTTAGAAATGGCCCATGAGAGGGGGGGAGGGGGAATATGATAGGTGTACCTTATACTTTGGTGTTGTTAAATTCCCCTTAATAAATGCTATCTGGAGGTTGCCCCATAATGTTTGTGTCTAATCTGCTTGCCATGTTTCTGTGAAAAAATAGTAATGTTTATTGTTTTTTCCTCAACAGTTTCCTTCCACGCCACAGGAATGGCAGACTGTGGCCTCCCACTTTGCCCTGCGGTGGGACTTTCCTAACTGCGGAGGGGCAATTGATGGGAAACACGTCCACATCTTCCCACCACCCAACTCGGGGTCGTACTATTATAATTACAAGGGGTTTAATAGTATAGTGATGTTGGCGGTGGTGTCGGCTAATTACGAGTTCCTGTATGTGGACGTGGGGAAGAACGGCCGGATGTCCGATGGTGGAGTCATCGCCCAGACGGAGTTCTACAGGCGTCTCCAGAATGGCAGCTTGGACTTGCCAGCTCCAGAGGACAATGTTGAAGGTCTCCCATTTGTGTTCGTTGCTGATGAAGCGTTTGCGCTGGGGGACCACCTGATGCGGCCATTCCCGATGGGGACCCTTACCCCGGAACAGAGGGTTTTTAATTACCGGTTGGCCAGAGCCCGAAGAGTGGTGGAGAACACATTTGGAATCCTGGCCAGCCGGTTCCGACTATTTCTGACACCCATCCATATGGCGGAGTATAAACTGAACCATATAATACTTGCCTGCTGTGTTCTCCATAATTTTTTAAGAAAACATTCAGCCAACTATGCTGGCTCAGTTGGGCCTGAGGCCGGAATCCTACATCCAACAACACTGACGGCGCTTGAAAGTGGCCGTCCTGGCTTGCCCTCCCTGAATGCCCGTGATGTCCGGTTACGATACCTGGAGTTCTTTGCGGGTAGGGGGGCTATCAATATGCCAGACAATATGTGAAACCTTTTTCGAATAAAAAAAAAACAAAAGAAATTCTTTGTGGACATTTACTGCTTGTGTTTGTTTTAGCTGACCCTGACAGAAATGTGTTGAGTGCAGAAAATGTCGTGATTGGGTAACCTTATAAAAAACACTGTTGGCTGGTACTTCCTAAATGCAAAAACACATTTCACTACAAGTGCACTTGCAACTGCACTGAAACTGCACTTGTAGTGCAAAGTGTATTTGCCCTTAGGAAATAACCCCATGTTTGCATAAAACAGCAATTACATCACCCCAAAAGTGTTGTAGTGTTGAGACAATAATCCACACATTCTTGAGTAACCAACTTTTTTATAGCTGCACAATCACATGTGCATTTACCAAAGGTTTTTAAAACAAACCAACATGTTTGTTGTATAACAATTTTTGCTGTAGCATAATCAAAAATCGAAATGTCCATTTCAGATAAAACAGGCCTGTGTAAAACCAACAAGAAAGCCAAAAAACTTGAACTTACAAAGTTCACATTAGGTAAAACCTGAAGGCTATATCAGACATGAGTATTTAGGAACTGTGTTTGATATAGCGTTCAGATGGGGGGAAATCACCCCTGGAAAAGCCAAATTTGGAAGATGCACACCAAGTTCAGAATGTCAACATGTGCTATCTGCCATCACGGGGGATCAAGGGACGTGTTTTGGGGGAGCAAGCCCTTCCTCACAGCTACTTTATAATTGAGGAAGGTGTTGCACCCCCAAAAACGCGTCCATTTATCTCCCGTGATGGCAGATAGCACATGTTGGCACACTGTGTGCATCCTCCAAATTTGGCTTTTCAAAACATTGAAAAAAGATTTTAAAAATTGGAACACAATCCCAAAACTAGATTTTGTGGGGTTTTAAATTCACCCCAAAACATCAATGATGTTATTATTTTTTTTAATAACATCACTGATTTTTTGCTGTATGTTGTGCAATTCGAGATTACACCCCATGATCTCCCCGATCAGGATCTGGGCACTTTCTGATGTAAAACGTTCTGGATCCCTCACATCACGATCACCTAAAAAGAGATAAAGAAAACAAAAACACGTATCAAAAATCTGCCACCATCCATCTCTTTTACCTGAGCCTGTTGTCGCAGACACTCACCTGTTGTGGTGCCAATTTCCACCACGTCTTCTTCTTCCTCCTGCTCTTCTTCTTCTTGGGTTGGGGGTATTTCACCTTCTTCCATAGGTGGGGGGTCTCTGGTCTCCTCAGATGAGGGGTGTCCTCCGAGTCTTTTCTCCCCTATGTAAAACAAAAATGGTATACTTAGCACACAGATATTTGATGGCAGAACTAGAAATAGGAAACATTGCTTGGAAGTGGGGTACAATTATCGATTTTAGCTGAGTTCCAAGATGTAATTTTCTTATTGCCCTTTGTCAAGCTGCAATACTTTACCGGTTTAGTACAAACTTCACAGATGTAGCCCCCACTATAGTATACACTGGAGCACCTGTGTGCCCCCCCTAATAAAAATGGTGTTCTTGTGTCCCACACTAGTGCTCCAGTGTCCAGATGTGAAAACAGCTGCTCAGTGTCCTCTACTTACACACAATCTAGTTGGCATTTCATTCTAGTAACAAACCCATCTACACAAACAAATATTTGGCATCCAAGTAGGCCCAAAAAAAATGTGGGAAAATGCATATGGCCTAAACAATGGTGTTCTAGAGGCCGAAAGAAAAATGTTTGATACGAACGAATAATGGGCCCATGAACATTAAAGTTGCCTTTTTAAACGTTACAATTAAAAAAAGCATATGGAGCAGCACGAACGGAATAAAGACAGAAAGAATAGGAACACAGCACAACTACTTACTTTTTTGCAGCACTCTCCGGATCTTTCGGTACTGCTCTGGCTCTCTCAACTTCAGGTCCGACCACCGCTTCCTGAGCTGATCTTTAGATCTTCGTACCCCGAAATTCCTGTGAAGGCTTTTGACCACTTTAGCAATTATTTTGGCCTTTCTGATGTTGGGGTTGGGGTAAGGCCCATACTTCCCGTCATAGTCGGACTTCCTCATGATGTTGACCATCTCCAACATCTCCCCAAAGGACATATTTGTGGCCTTAAAACGTCTCCTTCTGGATCGGGACGTGCCTGGATCCGGGCTTTCCTCCTCCTCCTCCTCGTTGCTATAATTAGCACACACCTGCTCTAACTCCGCCATCATGCTCTTCACCCACTGCGCCGAACGAAAAGGGGTGGGGAATAGACTAGAAAGAACGTCAGGGGCGGGCGGAGTTACACGCATGCGCAGTGTGTATAAAGTGTAACACGCGTGCGTATTACGTACGATCTGTGAGCGGAGGAAGGAGCATTGGACGCGCTGATCGTAAGAACGAAGGTAAGAGACAAACTTGTGCCTATACTGCTTCTAGATTGAGGCCTATATTGTAACAAGATTAGGAGAGTTTTGTCTGACATTAGGCTTTGTCTTGTGTTGTGTCTTGCAGTGAACATGGATATGCTACTCAAAGATAATGACTTCATGTCAGTATTCGTAGAGATGCTAAGGGAGCTGCCCTGTCTGTGGGAGATTAACCACCCCCATTTCAAGAACCAAGCAAAGAGGAAGGCAGCACTGGTGCAATTGTGTGAAATTGTGAAGCAGGTGATCCCCACGGCAGGCATCACCTATTTAAAGATCTTAATTGGTTGCCTGAGGAGTACATATCTAAGGGAGCGCAAGAAAGTCCTGGATTCACAGAGATCCGGAGCAGCAGATGACATCTATGTCCCCAGGATGTTGTACTACGACAGGCTGCATTTTCTGGCAGGCCAGACTGAACCCAGGCCATCCCTCTCCAGTCTTCCTTCTACGCTTCCTTCCCCCCCGGCTGAGGCTTCTGACGCCCAACCTGGGCCTTCCAGGCCACATGTGGAGGAGCCCAGATTGAGCCAGGTATAGCATTCCTCTAAATATTTCTGCTTGTACAATCAATGATGTTAACTAGATGTTAGCTGGGAGTACTAATTTAGGATTGTGATTGATGATGCAAAAGATTACAACCATGTCCCTTTTTCATACACAGGGAAGTCTCAGCCAGGAGGTGGCCGGGCCGAGCCGGCTGGCTGATCTGCAGGTCCCTCCACCCCCCCTGAAAAGAGAAAGTGGCAGTAGGAGGAGTACCCTAGAGGAGGCTGCCATAGGATTCTTTTGGAGGGCTACAGAGGTCCTGGGAGCACGACAGACCGTGGAGGAGGACATTGCTGCCGTCATTGCATATAAAATGCAGAGAATGGAGGAGGGCCAACAAGTAATGCGTGAGGCCCTCAAATCGGAGGCTCTGGAGAAAGGTATGAGGGGCCAAATTACACCTCAAACACACCTTTGCGATGGTCCTCCTCCTCCTCCTGCAGGTCCTCCTCCTCCTCCTCCAGGTCCTCCCAGTCCTCCTCCTCCTCCAGGTCCTACTCCTCCTCCTGCCACATCTCCAACTGCACAGCCACAGCCCGGAAGGAAGCGTGGAAGGAAGACCAGACAGTGATTGCCCTTGGTTCAGTCTGGTCGGCCAAAAAATGCAGCCTCTTGTGGTACCACAGCCTGGGGACACAGATGTCATCTGCTGCTATCCGGATCTCTGGGAATCCCGGACCAGACTGCCCTCCCTTATATATATGGACTCCTCAGGCCACCAATTTTGATGTTGAAGAATTGTTGTCTGCCGTGGGGGTCCCAGGCTTCGCTAATTTCTCATGTTTCTCCAGTGTTGCCTTCCTCTTTGTTTGGTTCTGATACCTTAATAAAGGATTTTTGTTTTGAATTATACTCTCCTATGTGTTTTACTTCAAAAAGGACAGTTTGTGAGGGTTCAGGTACATTTCAAATATACAATGTGAAATGAACAAGGGACACCAACACCAAACAATCTCCTTGAGATTAAATAATAAAAGATATCAATGGTGTTGGGGTAACTTGACACACAAAACACACACAAAAATATTCTGGAGTAAAAATAAAAATAACATTGAACAAAGATCAGCCTTGGAAAAAATCCAAACATTAAAGAAAAAAAAAGGCTGAAAATCCAAAAAAATAAAAAATAAAACTGTCAGATGTGACAACTAATAACTATATATTGAGGGAATCCCACTAAAAAAACACAAATAAAACTTTGTGAGAAGTGTGTGTGAATATGAGCAGCAAAACTACTTAATTCTTGTCACATTATAAAGAAGAAGAGAGTGCGCTGTATTAAACCATTTTTAACATTGCAGCGTGACGAAAGTGCTGTATCCATTGCGAACGCTAAGTTTACCAGAACGAGCTGTCCCGTCTCGGAATTTCTTCTGAGCATGCGTGGCACTTTGTGCGTCTGAACAGGCCACACACGGTCGTAATTGACGCGATCGGATTTTGTTGTCGGAAAATTTTATCTCCTGCTCTCCAACTTTGTGTGTCGGAAAATCCGATGGAAAATGTCCAATGGAGCCCACACACGGTCGGAATTTCCGACAACGCGCTCCGATCGGACATTTTCCATCGGAAAATCCGACCGTGTGTACGGGGCATTACAGTAAAGAACCCTCTACGTAGTTTAAGGTTAAACCTCTTTTCATCTAATTTTAATGAGTGGCCACGAGTCTTGTTAAACTCCCTTCTGCGGAAAAGTTTTCTCACTATTGTGGGGTCACCAGTCCGGTATTTATACATTGAAATTATATCCCCTTCTCAAGCGTCTCTTCTCCAGAGAGAATAAGTTCAGTGCTCGCAACCTTTCCACATAACTAATATCCTCCAGACCCTTTATTAGCTTTCTTGCCCTTCTTTGTACTCGCTCCATTTCCAGTACATCCTTCCTGAGGACTGGTGCCCAGAACTGGACAGCATACTCCAGGTGCGGTTGGACCAGAGTCTTGCAGAGCGGGAGAATTATCGTTTTATCTCTGGAGTTGATCCCCTTTTTAATGCCAATATTCTGTTTGCTTTGTTAGCAGCAGCTTGGCATTGCATGCCATTGCTGAGCCTATCATCTACTAGGACCCCCAGGTCCCTTTCCATCCTAGATCCCCCCAGAGGTTCTCCCCCAGTCTATAGATTGCATTTAGATTTTTGCCACCCAAATGCATTATTTTACAATTTTCTACATTGAACCTCATTTGCCATGTAGTCGCCCACCCCATTCATTTGTTCAGATCTTTTTGCAAGGTTTCCACATCCTGCGGAGAAGTTATCGCCCTGCTTAGCTTAGTATCGTCCACAAATACAGAGATTGAACTGTTTATCCCATCCTCCAGGTCGTTTATGAACAAATTAAATAGGATTGGTCCCAGCACAGAACCCTGGGGGACCCCACTACCCACCCCTGACCATTATGAGTACTCCCCATTTATCACCACCCTCTGAACTCGCCCTTGTAGCCAGTTTTCAATCCATGTACTCACCCTATGGTCCATGCCAACAGGCCTTATTTTGTACAGTAAACGTTTATGGGGAACTGTGTCAAATGCTTTTGCAAAATCCAGATACACCACGTCTACGGGCCTTCCTTTATCTAGATGGCAACTCACCTCCTCATAGAAGGTTAATAGATTGGTTTGGCAAGAACGATTCTTCATGAATCCATGCTGATGACTGCTAATGATATCGTTCTTATTACTAAAATCTTGTATATAGTCCCTTATCATCCCCTCCAAGAGTTTACATACTATTGATGTTAGGCCAACTGGTCTATAATTCCCAGGGATGTATTTTGGGCCCTTTTTAAATATTGGTGCTACATTGGCTTTTCTCCAATCCGAGGGTAACATTCCATTCTGACGATACCATTCTAACGTTGTCCATAGCGCACCATCTTCTAAAGTTGTCCATAGCGCACCATCTTCTAAAGTTGTCCATAGCGCACCATCTTATAACGTTGTCTATAGCACACCATCTTATAACGTTGTCCATAGCAAACCATCTTATAACGTTGTCCATAGGGCACCATCTTCTAAAGTTGTCCATAGCGCACGATTTTATAACGTTGTCCATAGCACACCATCTTATAACATTGTCCATAGCAAACCATCTTATAACGTTGTCCATAGCGCACCATCTTATAACGTTGTCCATAGCGCACCATCTTATATTGTTGTCCATAGCGCACCATCTTCTTAAGTTGTCCATAGCGCACCATCTTCTTAAGTTGTCCATAGCACACCATCTTCTTAAGTTGTCCATAGCGCACCATCTTATAACGTTGTCCATAGCAAACCATCTTATAACGTTGTCCATAGCGCACCATCTTCTAAAGTTGTCCATAGCGCACCATCTTATAACGTTGGCCGTATCACGGACCGAAAGTTCCTCTTTTTGTCTGACCCTCAGCGGGACAAGTTGATTTTGTTGTCCTCTCTTATCTCCTCTCTCCAGGTGGAAATGAATTTGGAGGGACAGGCAAAGTCGTAGTTTGCAGAGGTCTATGTGTAAGGCAAGATTTATATCATAGAGGTGTGACGACACGAATGTTTCCATGTGTCACGTGTAGCACAGCCCGTTCATTTTCATGGGGCCATCCTCTGCACGAGGAACACGGAAATAAAATCAACTGACCAGGCTTGCAACCCTACAACTGACCCTTTTCTAAAAATTTTCCAGCTGTGCATGTTAGCAAATGCGTGGAGCCATTGGCTTCCGCTGCTGTCAATCACAATCAGTGAGCCAATGAAGAGAAAGAGGGGACGGGGCTGAGCCACGGCTGTGTGTGTAAATGGACACGCAGAGCAGCGGCTCGGGAGCGAGCCTTCTTGAGTGCCCCTCATTGCAAGCTGCTTGTTCTGGGGGCGCTCGGTAGAAAGGGAGGGGCCAGGAGCTCCGGTGGGGAATCTGAGAAGAGGAGGATCGGGGCTTTTCTGAGCAAAACTGCTGCACAGAGCAGATAAGTATAACATCTTTGTTTTTGTTTGTTTTTTTTTTAATTGCTATTTAATATCATTTTTAATAATGATGCTACCAAAATCAGTGTGTGCTGTAAATTGCCGTCAGCATTGTTCCTGTTGTTACTTGCTGGAGGCGGCCATTTTACTGAAGCCCAGAGCCCCTGAGCAGCAGTAAATCTTTAGGCTGTCAGCAGATCGACCTCTACATTTTCAGCACAGTGCCAAAAAATAGAAAACAACTGTGCAATATGCAGAGCAGAGCGAGAGAGTGTATTACTGGATTGTACACCGTATAGGCGCTTATTTTTAATGTTTTACATACAGTAGCTACACCTGTAAAAGGGGCCGGCCTGACGTCATCTAGCAGGACTTAAAGTGGAACTACATTCCATCTGAGCACCACAAACTACAAATAATATTTCCCCTGAGATAGTTCTCTATTGTTTGTCAGGGCCATGCCCCGCCCCCTTGTGCTGTTGTATGACTCTTTTATGGTTTTTCTTACCTTTTAGGGTTAGGGTTTCCCCTGGAAGAACAAGGTTAGGACTCAGGGATTGGAATAGGGACCACAGCAGGCGTGTCCCCCAGAGGTCAAAGGTCAAGAGGTGTGGGTGACCCACCAAAGTGTTCCACCTACCCCAACTAAGTCGGGGCATCTGCAAGTCAGGGTAAGCGCTTATTTATTTTTTCTTTTTGTGTTGTCACTTTCCAAGTGTCATGCTTTTACTATGTAAAAAACTTCAATTAAAAAAAAAAATAAAAATATATATATATATATATATATATATATATATATATATATATATATATATTTATGGTCGGAGCCCTATGTCCGATATGGACATAGAAAACACTTATAGTAAAGATAAGACTTACCATCGGAAATAGACCTAAAAGTGTGGACTTACCATATGAAATGGACCTGAAAGTGTGCCTTGGTCTCATGGCCGGTATGCCAAAATAAGGGGGCATACCCTGGTTTAAGAAATGATTATTCTGTAATAGAAATGAATGAAATGAATAGTTGAGAAATGCTGTGAAATGGGGATGGGAGGGTGGGTATCGCGCACAGGAAACCGACAAGCACCACAGGTGAGCGGGCTGCTTAAATACCCCCCGGGCTCCTCCCATAAATTCAGGCCACCATGTTGGCCTTCCTACTTATGGTCGGAGCCCTATGTCCGATATGGACATAGAAAACACTTATAGTAAAGATAAGACTTACCATCGGAAATAGACCTAAAAGTGTGGACTTACCATATGAAATGGACCTGAAAGTGTGCCTTGGTCTCATGGCCGGTATGCCAAAATAAGGGGGCAAAAACATTCAGGTAGGGTTATAATTTTATTGGTTTTCAGTTATTTATTGAGCCAATTTGGAGAATGCTTGTGCCATCTCAGTTTGTGGATTGGGGATGTACCGGGCGAAGCAGGCTGATTTCCACCTGCCTAGTCTTTTGATGATGTGATCTGGCACCCCGTGGCGGGACGCCGCGGAGGCTGCTCCGATGCGAAAAGAGTGTCCGGAATACTGACTAGGGTTAAGGTGAAGATTGCGGAGAAGTATCCTTATGTGGCTCACAAACTGAGAGGCGTTTAAGGGTTTGACTGGAAATGGTAGAAGGGGACTGCTGTCTGGTTGCTCAGGCAGGAGAGATAGGAGTCGGTTGAGTACAGCGACTGGACACCAGCTGTTGTTGGTTCTGTAGAGGTGGATGTTCACTCCCGAGCCCGTTTGCTGGGTTTTAGAGACCTGGAGGTGCAGGATAAAGTGGTCTTGGTGTCGAAGCAAGTGTCGTCTGCATAGTACTTGGTCTGTGGGTTTGTTAGAGGTGAATTCGCCAGGCCGCAAGAACCCATAGTAAGCTAAATATATGGCTGCTTGTAAGACCGTGCTGGGGAGCAGACCGAATGGCGAAGTAGCCAGAATATTTGACATGTCCCTAAAGATGGGCCCCGTAATGGGCAAGCGCTTAGTGCTGATGACTGGTTGTTGTCTCTGTATTCCCCTTAGGATGGCTCGTATAGCGTGAGATGAGAACAGTGACGATTTCGTCGGGTCTTCAAGCGCCATGAAATGTTGAATGCCGGCTAGGTATAACCGGATGGTGTTGTAGGATAAGGCTAGCTGCGTGTGGCAGTGTGCCGTGAAGGCCAGTACCTGTTTGATATCTGTTGGTTCTTTGCGGCTGGGCGTGAGGAATTTATTAAAAGCTTTCCAAGCTGTCTGGTAGGCTTTGAGTGTGTTGCGGGAGAGGGAATTATTTATGAGTTGCGTAGCTCCGTGTAGATGTTGCATTAGTCCAGGGTCAGTTGTGACCAGACGGGGATAGGGGCCGACATTGGATCGGCATCGGGAACCTGTTTGAAAAAGGAGGGATAATTGAAACGTGATAGTGCGTCAGCTGCTGAGTTGTATCTGCCGGGAATGAATTCACAGTGTATGTTGAACTGATGTTGTAAAGACAGTTGTACCAACCTGCGCAGGAAGGACATGACTGCTAGGGACTTGGACCTGCCTCTGTTGATGATGTCTGCCGTGGCCTGGTTATCGGTGGTGAAGACTACGGTTTGTCCTGTCCAGTGGTGGCCCCAGAGTTGTGCAGCTGCCACTATGGGATAAAGCTCAAAGAGGGCAGATGTTTGGGAAAAGCCGGGTATCAACAGTATCTGTTGAGGCCAGGGTCCTGAAAACCAATGATGGCCAAAAATTGCCGCAAAACCTGTGGAGGCTGCAGCGTCAGTCACTACCTGGGGTGAATGGATCGAAACCATAGGTATAAATAGGGATATGCCATTCCAGGCGGACAAGAATTCCTCCCACATTGATAGGTCCGCTATAGCTGCGGAGTCTAATTTCAAAATCTGATCAGGGTCTTGAGTTTCTGACAGAAATCTCAGCAGGCGTGACACAAATGTGCGGCCTTGTGGGATAATTCGCATAGCGAAGTTGAGCATACCCAGGAGAGACTGCAACTGTTTTTTGGTACAGCCCTTGGTGTGTGTAAACTCGTGAAGGACTGCCCTAATGCGTGTTAATTTGTCGGGGGGGAGACTGGCCTGCATTGCGCAGGTATCCAAGCTGACCCCGAGAAAGGTGATGATGTTTGCTGGACCATCGACTTTGTGCTCGGCGATAGGAACGTTGAGGTTTCCAAAAATAACTCTAAGTTTGTCGAGATCTGCTGGGGGTTTGTTGGGCGGTTCTATCAGTAGGAAGTCATCCAGGTAATGGATGACTTCATGGCATTGGCCCTTGTGTAATAGTATCCAAACGAGGGACTGTGCGAACGTGTCGAAGAGCCACGGGCTACTCTTCGAACCGAAGGTGAGTTTCGTAGCAAAATAATATGCTTCCTTCCATTTGATGCCATGCCAGCACCAAAGGGATGGGTGGATGGGCAGGAGTTTGAAAGCATCCGATATGTCGGCTTTGGAGAGCCAGGCACCTGTGCCTGCTTTGATGATCGCTTGTATTGCCATGTCAACGGAGGAATATTTTAGGGAAAACTCTTCGGAGGGGATCAGGGAATTGAGACTGGGTATGTGCGAGGAATGAGGCGCAGACAAGTCGTACACCAAACGCAATTTATTAGAGAATTTGCCCTTGACAAGCCCAATAGGGCTGACTCTCCATGTGCTGAAAGGGGGGCAAGTGAAAGGGCCTATTACGTAGTCTCGATCTACCTCTGCCTGTAAGAGCTGATCTATGGCCTGTTCGTCGATGGCTGCCGAACGAAGATTGGCGCATTCGTGAGTACTGTGGGGCAGTGCGATGAGGCCGGTGTGAAAGCCTACTGTGAAGCCTTGGATAAGGTAGGTGGCCAGGGAAGGGGTGGGGTGTGAAGTGAGATACAGTCCTAGCCATAAGATGTTGATTCGGCTTAGTCATGCCCTCTTGTGTTGCTTGACTTCACACAAATTCCTAGGGTGTGCTCTTTGGCATATAGTGCAGATGTGAAGTAGACGGCATTGGCTGAAGTTGCAGGACCCATAGTTGTAGTTGTTACAGATGGCTGCCCCTCCCACGGTTCGGACTGGGCGTCCGAGTTTGTCCACCTGATGCGTTGGTTCAGGGATCGACTGGCCCTGTACTGTACCTGAGGTAGAAGGGAACTCGAAGGGCCGTCTGATCGCCGTATTGGCGCACCAGGTGGCAGTGTGGGTGGAAGACTGGCAAATTGCACACAGAGGTGAGCGTAAGCCGGCAAAGTGGCGGCAGAAGAGCTCTGTGTCCATGAGACTCCAATCTGTGGTGATCTGGTATTGTGCGAATCTGGCGGCGGCCTTGGCTGAGAAGGAACGATGATAATCGTAGAAGGCGAAACCTCCATACTTGTGGCCCAAGTCTACCACAGTATGGAGGTATAAGTCCAGCTCTTCCCGCCTGCTAGGGGTGGCTGAGCACAGGACATCTCTGAGCATGCCAAAGGCCAGGGTAAATTCGGGGACTGATAGCTTGCGGTTCAGCCTGGGGTCTTTGGCTTTAAGGACCACCGATATGTCACCCCAGGAGTAGGCCTTATTTTCTGCTAAATCATGCACGGAGATCAGGAGAGAGGCCAGGTTGACGTCCTTGCCGTCTAAAATGTCCTTCCTGATACTGGTTGGGACCAGATGGGAGGGGTAGACAATGGCGCTTGAGCCTGAGGTACCTGTAGGAAGAGGTGTCAAGGTCTGAATTGCCGTTGGGTCGGGGACAGCCGTGGCCGGTCGGGCCTCCAGAAGTGCCACCCTGGCTTGGACGTCTGCAACTGAGGTGGATAGAGATGACACCATCGTGTGTAACTGCGAAATGGCTGATGATATGGACTGGAGGGATGCCTGTTGGGTACTGGGTCCTGCTGCTGATGGGGGGAAGAGGAGTTTGAAGAGCTCGCCTTTCCTCGCTGTGGCGGGGAAGGGGACACCTCTGCGTCTGAGCTCTGCCGTCAGTTTGGGGATAGTCCATCCCCTGAGGGATTGCACGCTGCCGCTTTCTGAAACCGGAGTAGGTGATAGAGGGGCCGTGAAGTCTTCACTGCCGGCCTGGGACATGGTTGCTCTGGTGAGGATCTCGAGCTTTATTTCCTGGTTGACTGTAACCTGGGGGGATATCGTCCAACCTGGTGCAGGGTGGACCTACTGAACTTTGACTGACCTGAGGAAGATGAAAGGTGACAATTCGTGAAGGGATTGCTAAGTAACTTGGAGCAATGATTTGTATGGTGCTTGCAATTTGTGACAATAAAATGGTTCGAAATGTTTGCCTTGATTGTGAAATGAATGAACTGCATGACAGAGGTGCGGCCTGGTCGTGTCACGATTTGTTCGACCGTGAACCGGGCTCTGGAGCATGTATTGAAATGAGGCAACTGAAAATATTGGTGCTCCTGGGACGAATCGGTGCTTGTTTGATGCATCTGGATTCGAGTAGGAGTGCAGTATTAAATGAAATGAGAGAAATGATTGTTTTGACCGAGGCTCGAATTGGTTGTGCCGTGTTAGCGACTGGCAACTAACCGAGCTCTGGTGTAGGTATGAAATGTGATCGGAACCAGTGATGCATGCCGTGACGAAGCGGTGCGCCTCGGATGCGACTGGTTTCGAAACGGTGATGCGTTGTGGGAGTGAAATGGTAGAAATTGCATGACAGAGATACGGGTCAATCCCTGGTGTCTGCGATTCAGCTATGATCCGGATTTCTGGAGCATGTATCAGAAATGTGGCCAATCCTGGGCACGCCGAGACGAATCGGTGCATTTTCATGCGACTGAATTCCTGTCGGAACGTGATACGTGGGAATGAAATGATAACCATGACAGAGGTACAATTGACTGATAAACGTAACTCTGGAGCATGTATAGAAATGAGGCCAATCCTGGGGCACGCCGAGATGAATCGGTGCATTTTCATGCGACTAAATTCATGTCGGAACGTGATACATGGAAATGAAATGATAACCATGACAGAGATACAATTGATTGATAAACGTAACTCTGGAGCATGTATAGAAATGAGGCCAATCCTGGGGCACGCCGAGACGAATCGGTGCATTTTTCATGCGACTGAATTCATGTCGGGATGTGATACATGGAAATGAAATGATAACCATGACAGAGATACAATTGATTGATAAACGGAACTCTGGAGCATGTATAGAAATGAGGCCAATCCTGGGGCACGCCGAGACGAATCGGTGCATTTTTCATGCGACTGAATTCATGTCGGGACGTGATACATGGAAATGAAATGATAACCATGACAGAGGTACAAATGACTGATAAAACGTAACTCTGGAGCATGTATAGAAATGAGGCCAATCCTGGGGCACGCCGAGACGAATCGGTGCATTTTCCATGCGACTAAATTCATGTCGGAACGTGATACATGGAAATGAAATGATAACCATGACAGAGGTACAATTGACTGACAATAACGTAACTCTGGAGCATGTATAGAAATGAGGCCGTAATAACTGGGGCACACCGGAACGAATCGGCGCACCTTTTGGTGCGATTGGATTCAAATCGGAGCGCGGTAGGTGACTGAAATGAGAAATGATTTGAAATGTCAGAAATGAGTTTTTAGAAATGTTTTCAGAAATGAGAAATGATTTGAAATGTCCGAAATGAGTTTTTTAGAAATGTTTTCAGAAAAGAGAAATGATTTGAAATGTCCGAATGAGTTTTTTTAGAAATGGGTTTGATAATTTGCAAGTTGCGACTGGCTATGGCTGTTTAGTAATACCGACATGCTAGAAATGAAGCGGCGTCAGCGTCGCTGTGCTGTCGAATTGTGACATATCGAAAGTACGAGCGATATACATTGCAGTTTGTGCGATGCGGGTGAAACGAAATTTTGAACTCACGGTTTAGTGACATGATATGAAAAACGAAAAGTCCGACGGGACCTTACCTGCGACAGCCAAGCCAGACGCGTGGTACAACTATAACGAAAAACGCGGACTTCGAAAGTTTTGAGTACGGAGTATCGAATACGGGAACTGCTAGGCAAGAACTTGCGGACGCTGGTATGTCGAATAGTCGGCTTAGTGACGTATATCGCGCACAGGAAACCGACAAGCACCACAGGTGAGCGGGCTGCTTAAATACCCCCCGGGCTCCTCCCATAAATTCAGGCCACCATGTTGGCCTTCCTACATATATATATATATATATATATATATTTTATTTTTTGATTTATTTATAGCGTTCAAAGCAAATTCCCCCATTCATCCATGTCTCCATGTTTTATTTTGCTGAGAAATAACCCCCCCCTCTCCCCCAGCATTTCTGGTTTTGGCCATCTTGAGTAAGGGCAGATGCTTGATGTAGCATTTACTTCCTAGAATCCATCTGCCCTTAGTTCAGACATGTAGGCAGGAGGGTGTACTTGCCTGAGAAACCCCCCCCCCCCCCTCCTGTAGACTTCTGGGATGTAAGACATTGTTTGCCCAGGTCAGAAACTAGGAAGTAACTGAATAAATATAACAAAAAAGTAAAACAAACAAATATGACATACACTATATTACCAAAAGTATTGGGACGCCTGCCTTTACACACACATGAACATTAATGACATCCCAGTCTTAGTCCGTAGGGTTCAATATTGAGTTGGCCCACCCTTTGCAGCTATAACAGCTTCAACTGTTCTGGGAAGGCCGTCCACAAGGTTTAGGAGTGTGCCTATGGGAATGTTTGACCATTCTTCCAGAAGAGCATTTGTGAGGTCAGGCACTGATGTTGGATGAGAAGGCCTGGCTCGCAGTCTCCGCTCTAATTCATCCCAAAGGTGTTCTATCGGGTTGAGGTCAGGACTCTGTGCAGGCCAGTCACATTCCTCCACCCCAAACTCGCTCATCCATGTCTTTATGGACCTTGCTTTGTGCACTGGTCCAAATCATTTGGTGGAGGGGGGATTATGGTGTGCGGGGGAGGGGGATTATGGTGTGCGAGGGAGGGGGGACTATGGTGTGCGGGGGAGGGGGGATTATGGTGTGGGGGGAGGGGGGATTATGGTGTTCGGGGGTGGGGGATTATGGTGTGGGGGGAGGGGTGATTATGGTGCTGGGTTGTTTTTTAGGGCTTGGGCTTGGCCCCTTAGTTCCAGTTAAGGGAACTCTTAGACCCGGTTCACACAGGGGCAACACGACTTGCAGGTCGCCTCAGCGAGGCAACCTGCAAACGACTTCCGCGGCGACTTGCAAAACGACTTCTGTATAGAAGTCTATGCAAGTCGCCCCAAGTCGCCCCCAAAGTCGTACAGGAACCTTTTTCTAAGTCGGAGCGACTTGCGTCGCTCCGATTAGAACGGTTCCATTGTACAGAACGGGAGGCGACTTGTCAGGCGACTAGGTCGCCTGACATGTCGTCCCTGTGTGAATGGGCTCTTAATGTGTCAGCATACCAAGACTTTTTGGACAATTTCATGCTTCCAACCAACTTTATGGGAACAGTTTGGGACGGCCCCTTCCTGTTCCAACATGACTGCCCATCAGTGCACAAAGCAAGGCACAATAGGTCAGTAGAGATCCTTGTCAGTGTCAGGATGGGGTGAGTATGAGTGTAATATTCCTGCTGGGGGGAGTATGGGTATAATATTCCTGCTGGGGGGTGGGGTATGGGTGTAATATTCCTGCTGGGGGAGTATTGGGTGTATTACTCCTGCTGGGGGGAGTATGGGTGTAATATTCCTGCTGGGGGGAGTATGGGTGTAATATTCCTGCTGGGGGGGGGAGTACGGGTGTAATATTCCTGCTGGGGGAGTATGGGTGTGATATTCCTGCTGGGGGGGGGGGGGTATGGGTGTAATATTCCTGCTGGGGGGGTATGGGTGTAATATTCCTGCTGGGGTGTATGGGTGTAATATTCCTGCTGGGGGGCGGAATGGGTGTAATATTCCTGCTGGGGAGAGTATGGGTGTAATATTCCTGCTGGGTGGGTATGGGTGTAATATTCCTGCTAGGGGGTATGGGTGTAATATTCCTGCTGGGGGGATTATGGGTGTAATATTCCTGCTGGGGGGGGGGTATGGGTGTAATATTCCTGCTGGGGGGTATGGGTGTAATATTCCTGCTGGGGGGGGGGGGTATGGGTATAATATTCCTGCTGGGGGGAGTATGGGTGTAATATTCCTACTGGGGGGAGTATGGGTGTAATATTCCTGCTGGGGGGGTATAGGTGTAATATTCCTGCTGGGGGGAGTAGGGGTGTAATATTCCTGCTGGGGGAGGGGGTGTATGGGTGTAATATTCATGCTGGGGGGAGTATGGGTGTAATATTGCTTTTTGGGGGTTATGGGTGTAATATTCCTGCTGGGGGGAGTATGGGTGTAATATTCCTGCTGGGGTGGATTATGGGCTTAATATTCCTGCTTGGGGGAGTATGGGTGTAATATTCCCGCTGGGGGGAGTATGGGTGTAATATTCCTGCTGGGGGGGGGGGGGGGAGTATGGGTGTAATATTCCTGCTGGGGGGGAGTATGGGTGTAATATTCTGCTGGGGGGGGGGTATGGGTGTAATATTCCTGCTGGGGGGGTATGGGTGTAATATTCCTGCTGGGGGGGTATGGGTGTAATATTCCTGCTGGGGGGTATGGTGTAATATTCCTGCTGGGGGGAGTATGGGTGTAATATTCCTGCTGGGGGGGGAGTATGGGTGTGATATTCCTGCTAGGAGGAGTATGGGTGTAATATTCCTGCTGGGGGAGGGTATGGGTGTAATATTCCTGCTGGGGGGGTATGGGTGTAATATTCCTGCTGGGGGGGGGGGGGAGTATGGGTGTGATATTCCTGCTGGGGGGAGTATGGGTGTAATATTCCTGCTGGGGGAGGGTATGGGTGTAATATTCCTGCTGGGGGGGTATGGGTGTAATATTCCTGCTGGGGGGAGTATGGGTGTAATATTCCTGCTGTGGGGAGTATTGGTGTAATATTCCTGCTGGGGGGAGTATTGTAATCATCCTGCTTGGGGGGAGTATAGGTGTAACATTCCTGCTGGGGGGGAGTATGGGTGTAACATTCCTGCTGGGGGGGGTATGGGTGTAATATTCCTGCTGGGGGGGTATGGGTGTAATATTCCTGCTGGGGGGAGTATGGGTGTATTATTTCTGTTGGGGGGGTATGGACCCCTGACAAAATTGCAGGACTGCTTTTGGGAAATAGGCATCCCACAGTTTTGTTTGTGCGATTTGTCAGGTGACAATATTGAAACCAAAAGGACAATCAACGCAAACACAATGAGATAAACATAAAAACTTCAAGCTGAACACTATAGGCAATCACAAAATACCTAGCAAAAATACAATAAAATCAAGGCAAGTGCAGCGCAAAAAACGAAATAAAAAAAAAAAAGAAAAGTCCAATCAAGATGGAAGTTCCAATCACCCGACAAAAGGAATGGCAGGATCCCTCGTGTGAAAATAGGGGGAAAGAAGTCCTTCTGATGTGCAGTGACAGTATCCTTCACCAAATAAGCCCAAATACACTTACCAGAAATGGTGGACCTCCCTGCCACAGAAGGTCAAAAGCGCATGTATCCCCCTCAGGGATGTTGCAAACCTCCCAGGTTTGAGCGGTCCTCAATCAAAGTGAGCGGAACTCCTGTCCAGCAAGGAAATCCAATCAAGCAGGGGGAACCTCCAAATAGCCTCCAGGAGCAGATGAAATGATAGTGTGCAGCGCTCCAAAAAAGGCAAAGGGAACACCCTAATGCCCTGTACACACGATAGGATTTTCCGATGGAAAATGTGTGATAGGACCTTGTTGTCGGAAATTCCGACCGTGTGTAGGCTCCATCACATATTTTCCATAGGAATTTCCGACACACAAAGTTTGAGAGCTTGCTATAAAATTTTCCGACAACAAAATCCGTTGTCGGAAATTCCGATTGTGTGTACACAAATCCGACGCACAAAGTGCCACGCATGCTCAGAATTAATTAAGAAACGTAAGCTATTGGCTACTGCCCCGTTTTTAGTCCCGACGTATGTGTTTTACGTCACCGCGTTCAGAACGATCGGATTTTCCAACAACTTTGTGTGACCGTGTGTATGCAAGACAAGTTTGAGCCAACATCCGTCGGAAAAAAAATCCATGGATTTTGTTGTCGGAATGTCCGATCAATGTCCGACCGTGTGTACAGGGCATTAGTGTACTCCGTTTAATGGTCACAAAATATAAGTATAAAATAGCAGCGCTATCTAACGCAAATGGATAAAAACTTTACAATAAAAGCCGATCCACAGACCAGGGGTGACCCCTTGCTGACGAAGTCCAATCAGGACATAACGCCGCATACGGGGGGGCAGAGCTTGTTCTGCGGACGTCACCCGCTGCCACCTCTATGCAGCTGGTCTGTGGATCGGCTTTTATTGTAAAGTTTTTATCCATTTGCGCTGCCTAGAGCTGCTATTTTATACTTATATTTTGTGACCATTAAACAGAGTACACTTAGAGTGTTCCCTTTGCCTTTTTTGGAGCGCTGCACACTATCATTTCATCTGCTTCTGGAGGCTATTTGGAGGTTCCCCCTGCTTGATTGGATTTCCTTGCTGGACAGGAGTTCCATTCACTGGGATTGAGGAACGCTCAAACCTGGGAGGTTTGCAACATCCCTGAGGGGGATACATGCGCTTTTGACCTTCTGTAGCAGGGAGGTCCACCATTTCTGGTAAGCGTATTTGGGCTTCTTTGGTGAAGGATACTGTCACTGCACATCAGAAGGACTTAGGTCCACCATTTCTGGTAAGCGTATTTGGGCTTATTTGGTGAAGGATACTGTCACTGCACATCAGAAGGACTTAGGTCCACCATTTCTGGTAAGCGTATTTGGGCTTATTTGGTGAAGGATACTGTCACTGCACATCAGAAGGACTTCTTTCCCCCTATTTTCACACAAGGGATCCTGCCATTCCTTTTGTCGGGTGATTGGAACTTCCATCTTGATTGGACTTTTCTGTTTTTTCTTTTATTTAGTTTTTTGCGCTGCACTTACCTTGATTTTATTGTATAGGTGACAATATTGTCGTGTGATTGAGGTGCCATTGAAAGTAACGGTATCACAAGCGTGTCCCGTGTTTTGCAGCAAATCGGGAATTGCAGTAATTCCACCTGCAAACCAGAAGGCCTAGGTGTGATCACAGCCTAAGCGTCTTCTATCAGTTGCTGTGTTCACTTTCTATAGATTCTGGGGGAACATTTTCTTCCTCAAACATTCCACACATTCGCTTCATTCTTTATTCCACTGCTAATATATACTCCGCATTGACCTTGTATAGCGCTTTTCTCTCTGAGGACTGAGTATTGGAGATGGCGTTGGCCGGGAATCAAACCCAGGTCAGCTGCTGGGAAGGCAGCTATGCTCACCACTGCACCACCAACGCAAAGTAGCATATCTTTGTAGTGTGGGAGTAAACTGGAGTACCCGGAGGAAACCCACGCAAGCACAGGGAGAACATGCAAACTCCATGCAGATAGTGTCCTGGTCAGAATCTGAAACAAGGACCCCAGTGCTGCAAGGCTAAGCCTCTGTGCTGCCCATATGCGGCCTCTGTTCTCTAAGGCCCGCCCCCGCTGAGCAGGGTACATCAATTATGTCCACTTAAAGCACCTCCAGAAGAAATCCAAACTTATCCTAAACTACAATCTATATATATATAACACTCCAAAACACACCCAAAGAATAACGCACAACTCCACAACATATACAAACCTATCCTAATCAACAATATATAACACTCCTATAATAAAACACACCCAAATAACAATAAAAGGAGTACAGTGGTCCCCAAATTAGCAACACAATGGAACTAAGTATTCCATTCACACTAAGGTCTCATTCACACGGGGGTATGAATCTGTACCCCATGGGAGGGCTGTGTTTACCGGAATGGGGATGCACAAGTGTTTCCAGCATCCCGTGTAGGCATTCCCATTGCTGTCAACTGGGGTGCAGAGGCTGTACCCAATGTGACATCTGTGTGGGTGCCGGTGCACGGCCCAAGAATGCACCCAGGGTGCGTCCGCACAACTGCACCCACATGGATGTCCTTTTTGGGGTAAACACAGCCCCCACACAGGGTACAGATTCATACACCTCGTGTGAGTGAGGCCTTGGTCTTCTCCATAAAGGACCTCACTGGTGGAAAGAGTTCTCATTTCTCCAGCAGAGAAAGCCTAAAGAAAGCCGGAAAGACTCCTCCCTCCTCTGAAGACAAAAAGAGTTCCAGCCTCCCCTCATAGCCGGTCCACCACACGCCTCAAAAACCTACCTGACTTCAACCTCCCCTTATAGCCGGTCCAACACACTCCTCAAAAACGTACCGGCCTCCAACCTCCCCTTATAGCTGGTCCAACACATGCCTCAAAAACATACCGGCGTCCTACCTCCCCTCATAGCCGGTCCAACACACGCCTCAAAAACATACCGGCCTCCAACCTCCCCTCATAGCCAGTCCAACACACGCCTCAAAAACATACCGGCCTCCAACCTCCCCTCATAGCTGGTCCAACACACGCCTCAAAAACATACCGGCCTCCAACCTCCCCTCATAGCCGGTCCAACATACGCCTCAAGAACTTACTGGCTTCCAAACTGCACAACATAATCGATTACTTAATGTAGATCGACATTACATTCACACTTAGGTCTCATTCACACGGGGGGTATGAATCTGTACCCCAGGGGAGGGCCGTGTTTACCTGAATGGGGATGCACAGGTGTTCCCAGCATCCCGTGTGGGCAGTCCCATTGCTGTCAACTGGGGTGCAGAGGCTGTACCCAATGTGACATCTGTGTGGGTGCCAGTGCACGGCCCTGAACGCACCCAGGGTGCGTCCGCGCAACTGCACCCACATGGATGTCCTTTTTGGGGTAAACACAGCCCCCACACAGGGCACAGATTCATACACCTTGTGTGAGTGAGGCCTTGGACTTCTCCATAAAGGACCTCACTGGTGGGAAGAGTTCTCATTTCTCCAGCAGAGAAAGCGTAAAGAAAGCTGGAAAGACTCTTCCCGCCTCTGAAGACAAAAAGAGTTCCAACCTCCCCTCATAGCCAGTCCAACACATGCATGAAAAACCTACTGGCCTCCAACCTCCCCTCATAGCTGGTCCAACACACACCCCAAGAACTTACTGGCTTCCAAACTGCACAACATAATCAATTACTTAATGTAGATCGACAATACATCAATCAAACATAATCACCTGTAAAAAAGTACCTGAGATGTTGGTTGTAAACAGTCTGCTAGGCCCGGGGGGAACCGAACCATGTCTTCAAAAAAATGCCTCATATCCAAGAGTTGCCAAATGTAGACATTTAGCTTTAAGGTTAATCAAAAATATCACGTTCTAAAGGGAAAGGTAGAACAAGGGGGAGGGTGAGTATGGAAGAGGGAGCGAGGGAGGAAAGTAGGGGGGAAGGGAGGTTGGAGGAAAGAAGGGGCTGAGGGTTGGGGGGAACCCCCACACCCCTTCCTTTCCCACAACCTCCCCTCCCCCCCTTTCCTTCCTCCCTCCCTCTTCCATACTCCCCCTCCACTTTGTTCTACGTTTCCCTTTAGAATGTGATATTTTTGATTAACCTTAAAGCTTCTGCTGAAGTTGCAGAAAGGGAAATAGAGGGCTGATGGGAAGACCCTCAGGTTACGTGAGTGGCAGCCGCCACCGGTGCAGGAACCTGTGTTGGTACAGCCGTACCTGGTCCCTGGGAGGGTTACTAGGACTTTTTATTGAGTCTTCTTCTAGGAACAGCCAATTGTCTTGTTTGTCCAAATGTAGATATTACCCTTTAAGGTTAATAAAAAATATAACATTCTAATTGGAAAGGTATAACAAGGGGGAGGTGGAGTATGAAAGAGGGAGAGAGGGAGGAAAGGAGGGGGGGAAGGGAGGTTGGAGGAAAGAAGGGGGTAAGGGTTGGGGGGAACCCCTACATCCCTTCCTTTCCCCAAACCTCCCCTCCCCCTCTTCTTTCCCCCCTCTCTCCCTCTTCCCTACTCCCCCTTCCCTTTGTTCTACTTTTCCCTTTAAAATGTGATGTTTTTGATTAACTTTAAAGCTTAACCTTAAAGCTTCTGCTGAAGCTGTAGAAAGGGAAATAGAGGACTGATGGGAAGACCCTCCAGCCGCCACCAGTACAGGAACCTGTGTTGGTACTGCCGCACCTGGTCCCTGGGAGGGTTCCTCAGACTTTTTGTTGAGTCTTCTTCTAGGAACAGCCCACGGTCTTGTTTGTCCAAATGTAGACTTTAAGCTTTAAGGTTAATCAAAAACATAACATTCTAAACTAAAGGGAAAGGTAGAACAAGGGGGAGGGGGAGTATGGAAGAGGGAGAGAGGGGGGAAAGGAGGGAGGGAAAGGGAGGTTGGAGGAATGAATGGGCTGAGGGTTGGGGGGAACCCCCACACCCCTTTTAATGGTGCCAAAACACACAAAATTATTTTGTTATAAAAACATCTTTATTGGAGTCCAAAGCTTTAAAAGAAACGGGGGACAATGAATGACAATCGGCGGCTCTCACTGTCAGAGGGGGGGGGGGGGGGTGTCTGTGCTGGTAAGCAGCACATTGATTATCAGCGCAGCCCCCATGAGAGGTGCCCATCAGATGTGCGAATCAGTGCCCTACAGCTGCCAGCAGTGCCCCCTCAAAGTCTCGCAGTGCCCACCACAGTGCCCATCAGGGCCCACCACATTGCCAATCAGTGCCTATCACAGTGCCAATCAGTGCCCAGCAGTAACACCTGTCAGTACATCATCATCAGTGCTGCCCATCAATGCCATCTATTAGTGTCCATCAGTGCCATCTGTCACAGCCCCTCAGGCCCGCCTGTTAGTGCCCATCAGTGCCACCTTTTAGTGCCCATCAGTGCTGTATATCAGTGCTGCATATCGGTGCCTCCTCATCAGTGCCACCTTTTTAGTGCCAACTCATCAGTGCCCATCAGTGCCGCCTTATCAGCACCCGTCAGTGAAGGAGAAAACAAAACTTTATGACAAACTAAGAAAAACATTTTTTTCCAAAAATTTGGGTCTTTTTTAGTTTGTTTAGCAAAAAATAACCCCCCCCCCCCCCCAGAGGTGATGAAATACCACCAAAAGAAAGCTCTATTTGTGGGAAGAAAATTATAAAAATGTAGTTTGGGTACAGTGTTGTATGGCCGCGTAATTGTCATTCAAAGTGTGACAGCGCTGAAAGCTGAACATTGTCCTGGGCAGGAAGGGGGGGAAGTGCCGGTATTGACGTGGTGAATCTTCAACTGCCATAATGCTGCACATGTGATCCGTTATGACACCAGCCATTGGATGGTTTGACAGTTTGGTTGAGAGCACAACCAATGTGACAGTTAGCATTCCCGACATGCCAGAAATAGAAATGTTTTTTGAAACTGTTAAATCGATGGGATTACTTCCTCTTTAATACAAGTAGAAACCGTTGTATTTATAAATATCGCACAGGTTGTGGCTTATCAATCACTTTAATATCCCTTCTGTTCTATAATTCTATGAAAACAAATAGTCAATACTTTGATCGATGAGTGTAGGTGACTTATCCAGAGTACTTTTTGTATCTATCACTATCCATAACACTAACCAATCTCGGCGTCTGTATCACGGTAATGTGCATTGGCTTTACAGCCGGAACCGAAACATCCAACAACGGCTCTGAAACATCCGCGCACAAACCTCTTCATTTTGGAGGGCTTTTTGATTGGGGTATCTGCAGGCTGGTCACTGATACCTCCTACCATAGCTGCCCTATCTTTGCTCCGTTTCTCTTTGGTGTTTTTCAGAGAAAGAAGCTGATTGCATTTAAATCGGTTCATTATTAGGAATAAAGAAACTCGCTTTAAATGTATGACAATAGAAATCGCAATGAAATTGAATCGAATGAAATCAAATCCAATAAAATCGCAAGAAATATCTCAGGAGAGATAAGAAGCGTCTTCACTGGTCAGTGATCTCTAAGCTTCTGAGAGATCACTGACTTGCGTCTGTCTATAGAGCCACGTCCTTATTTGTGAGCTTTGTGAATTCAGCCTGTAGGATCAGTATATGGATCTAATAGAGATATACGGCTCCTGGAAGAACATGTTATTGTGAATGAGATTTAACCCTTACAGTCCCATGGCTGAAATAAAGATCTCTATTCTTATGATAACATTGTGAATGGAGCCTTAGAAATCCTCCCTCAAATCTTATCTTTTATTTTATCATTATTATACACCAATTATTTCTCCATTTTTTTTTTTTTTTTAAATTGTTTATTTAGGTCAAGAACACGGCCCACATGGGCCCAAAGATACATAAATATATATTCGTTTGAACATACACATGGTATAGTATCGTAACATAAATTCTTACAAAACTCTTATTCAAACAGATCTACATCCAGCTTGTTAATCTGAGCTCATACATTGACATTTGTATAGCAATAGCAAGTTAAACTGTAGGGTCGAAATGTATATGTGATAACTTCCAGTGCTGGTTCCCATTGCGCCGGTCCTCTATTTTCTATATAACTTAAAAATAGCGATTAGAAGAAATTGAGGGTATAGTGACAGAAGAGAAAGGAGGGAAGAGGTGCAGGGGAATATAAGGGGGGGTGGAGAGGAAGGGGGAGGGAGTTGGGTGGGGGGGGCAGAGTGGGATAGGGAAAGGGGAAGGTTCCCGCGAACATGGAGGTGCAAAGGATACACAGAACCCGAACAACCACGGCTCCATCACAGGATGCCGACGGCTTATCTATATAATCACCGGGCCACGTCTGCGCCTCTCAAAGATTGGCCTGCTGCCGAGTATATAAACATCAGCCATAATTGCCATGTTTTAGAGAATGCTTCTTCCCTATGTTGAGCCGTGTGGATCAGGTCCTCCATTTGCCTTATGTCTTCCACCTTACCAAGCCACATATCAATAGACGGTGGTGTGGTGAGTTTCCAGCAGAGAGGTATGCAAGCTCTGGCTGCGTCTATTAGATGTCGTATGACTGAGCGTTTGTACACTTTGTCTGGTATGTCAGTGGCGTGTAGGAGAAAAACTGCTGGATCTTTTGGAATTATCCTGTCTGTAAACAGTTGTATCGTCTCGTGTACTACCTTCCAGAACCGTGAAAGCTTAGGACATGACCAGAATATGTGTAACAGGGTTCCCTCGTCTCTCAAGCATCTCCAACACACATCAGATATAGTAGGAAATATTTTATGTAAGATTGTTGGGGTTCTGTACCATCTAGAAAGAATTTTATAATTTGTTTCTTGTGTTTTAGCGCAGATGGATGACTTGTGAGTGAAGCGAAGTATACGTTGTCTCTGCGTGAGGTTGAAGCTGCAACCCAGCTCCTCTTCCCATTTGGACAAACCCGGGGGTATGTGGTCTGAGGGAGGTGTAATCAAGAGACTGTACATTAGTGAGATAGTATGTGGTAGAATACCTGTGTTAGTACAGATTTCTTCTAAGGTCGTGAGTCCTTGGTCTGCGTCTGCGGGGGGTGTAATAGAGTGAAGGAAGTGTCCTAGTTGGAGAGTTCGCATGAAATCTAGGCGGAACATCCCTTGTGGGTTAGATAGTTCCGCGTATGTTTTCCAAACTCCACCTGAACTGAAATGAGAGGCCGAGTTTAGTCCTGTTTCCCCTAATGACCGAAATACTCTATCCTGTAGTCCAGGGGTGAATAGGGGGTGTCCTATAATTGGGAATAGGGGCGAGTTTCGAGATGAAATGTGTGGTTTAGGGATTAATTTAGCACAGATTTTGGCTGTAGTGCCTATCAGAGGATGTTGTTTGAGTTCCCTAGGTAGGCTAGAGTAACACCATGGTGTACCACCCAACGGGATTCTGGTGTGGGATTGCTCAAGTTGGGTCCATAATTTAGTCTCTCTGTGTCTACGCCAGTCGATGAGTCTACTCAGATGTACTGCTTGGTGGTAAACGCGTATATCCGGTATCGCTAGCCCCCCGTGTGGTTTGGGGAGGACAAGTAATTTGTTTGGTAGTCGGGGTTTTTTCTTGGCCCATACAAAATCAGTAAATATTGTTTGAATTTGCTTGAAGAAATCGGGAGGAATACGTATCGGAATGGCCTGCATTAGGTAAAGTATTTTTGGTAAAATTGACATTTTCAGGATGTTACCTCGCCCCATCCAGGAGTGTAGGCCTGATTGCCAGGTATTTAGTAGTGTTTTTACTTTTGTAAGTAGTGGTGGGAAATTCATTTCATACAGCTTTGCCATAGTCTGGGGGATGTACGTGCCCAGATATTTTAGGGCTTTGTCTGTCCATTTCAGTTTGAAACTGGCTTTAAGGGGCGTGAGCATTGCAGCAGGGATTCCTATACTCATAGCTTCTGATTTGGCCCAATTAATTTTCAGGTAGGCTAGGGAACCGTAATCGGAAAATTCTTTTAGTAAATTTGGCAGGGATATCACTGGGTTAGTTAATGAAAACATCAAGTCATCAGCGTATGCTGAAATTTTATAATGAGTATTATCTATGATAAGGCCGGTGATGTCCGGGCTCAGTCTTATGTGGCAGAGGAATGGTTCCAGTGATAATGCAAAAAGGAGGGGGGAGAGTGGGCATCCCTGTCTTGTGCCATTCGAAATCTGGAAGGCATCTGACATTACTCCGTTCACCCTTACTCTAGCCGTCGGTGCTGCGTATATTGCTGAAATCCAATTTAACATGGATTCCCCTAGGCCAATGTGTCTTAACGTTGAGAGCATAAAGGACCAGTTAACCCGGTCGAATGCTTTTTCAGCATCAGTACTGAGCATGACCATTGGCGTGGCTGTCTTAGTGGCGTGATAGAGCAGGTTCAGGACCTTAGTAGTGTTGTCCCTCGCCTCTCTGGTAGGGACAAAACCTACCTGGTCTAGGTGTATTAAGCTGGTTATGTGTTGTTGTAGTCTAGTGGCCAGGATTTTTGTGAAAAGCTTCAGGTCTGTGTTTAGTAGGGATATAGGCCGGTAGCTACCACATTGGGTCGGGTCTTTATCTTCTTTGTGGATTACAGTTATTTGGGCTTGTAGAGTGTTATTGTGTAGTAGTTTCCCTTTGCCTAAGTCATTAAATAGTTTGGCTAGGTGTTGGCCTAGTGATGGGAGAAGCGTCTTGTAGTATTGGAGTGTGAGTCCGTCAGGTCCGGGAGCTTTCCCTTGCTTGGTATTTTTTATCGCTATTTGTATGTCTGTCAGAGTAATGGGTTCGTCAAGTAGGTCTCTCGTCTCAGTCGATAGGGATGGCATTTTGGAGTCTGCTAAATATTCTGCTATTTTCTCTGGGGAGGGTTGTGTCATGTTTAAATTGTATAGGTTTTCGTAGTATGATCTAAATTCTTGTGTGATTTGTTGGGGCAAGGTAGCTCTTTGTCCCGTAGGAGAGATAATGTGCGGGATATATGAAGCCGTGTTTTGTGATTTGAGGGATTGGGCTAGAAGTCTGCCACACTTGTTGCCCGATTCATAGATCTTTTTCCGGGATATCTGGAGAGCCGCCTTAGCCTTGAATTGGAGTAGGTCTGTTATTTGCATACGTATCGTGTCTAATTCGCTACCCAGGGATCTAGATGGCCTAGTTTTATGGGCGGATTCAAGTTTATGGAGTTTGTCAAATAGTGATGCTAATTGGGCTGACTTTTGTTTTTTAACTCTTGACCCGTGTTTAATCAGCACTCCGCGGATCACCGCTTTGTGAGCTTCCCATGTAAGGCCAAAGTCCCCGTCTTCTGAGGTGTTAGTGTGGAAGTAGTGTGAGATTTCTTTTGTGATGTCTGCAACTATGACTGGGTCTTGTAAAAGACTTTCATTTAGTCTCCAGGGTTTCCTTTGACCTTTGAAAAAGTCTGTGAGATCGTATTGCATGGACACTGGGGCGTGGTCGGACCATGTAATGGAGCCGATGGCTGTGTTTTTGACCGCCCGAAGTTGGTTGTGTGGAACTAAGAGGAAATCAATACGAGAATACACCTGGTGTGGGCGAGAGAAGAAGGTGTAGTCTCGTTCCCCAGGGTGAAAAAGGCGCCAGGTGTCTATTAGCTGTGCCGCATGGAGGGCCGAAGACATTTCCCTGCGGGTGCCACGTGTGATGGAGGAAGAGCCTGTCGAGGTATCTTCTGTCGGGATTAAGGGGATGTTAAGATCGCCTCCTACAATCAATTGGCCCTCAGAGAAATTCTGTAGTGTTTTGAGATGACGTTTCATGAATGAGTCTTGGTGTTCATTTGGGGCATAAAAATTTGCGATGGTCACTTTGGTGTCACCTATCAGGCCTTTTATAAAAAGGAACCTGCCTCCCGAGTCTGATTTTTTGTCCACTAATGTCCACGGTACTGATGCGGAAATCTGGATAGATACCCCTCTGGATTTAGCGGCTATGTGGGTGGAGTGGTATGCAGTCGGGTAATACCTATTTTTTAAAATTGGGAACTTGTCTTCCCTGAAGTGTGTCTCTTGTATTAGCACTATGTCGGCTTTCATGTGTCTCATGTCATTTAGAAGCATTCTCCGCTTTTCCGGGACATTCAGTCCCCTTGCATTGAGGGTGACCACATTGAGAACCCCCATGCTCACGAGAACCAATTAAAGGTAAGGGGGGGGAAAAAAAAAAAAGGGGGGGGGGGAGGTGTGGGGAGGGGAAAGGTGGTTGACCAGAAATAGGGGAAGGGATTAGAAAGAGGCAAAAGCCCACCTTGTTTGCAACGGGTGTCGTGAAGGGTAGACTCCCCGATCACCCAAAACAAAAAGTGGATGATTTCTATTGACTGAAGTAGTACTTCCACGCACACCAGTGTTATCTGGGTGTAATCGTTTTCCTAAGTGGGGAAGTGTCAAGCCAAGGCCTAGGAGGGAGGGCTATGTCCTCCCCGAGCCCTCGGATCTATGGTAAACTTGGTACTCCAGGTAAACAATACTTTAACTCTCGGAGCATATCTAAAACTGAATTCGTGATGTTATGTATGAATATACATTCTGTGTAACATGAGCAACACTGTATACAAATTAGGTTAACTGTGAATGAGCAATCTATAATTAACCGTGCAATACCGCCATATCTACTCAACTAGTTGGTTGATATAAATACTTAACCAGCAAACACACCCAGCATATATGTAATGTTGAAAGTATGGCCCTTCTGATGGGCTTCAGCATAGCTTTACTAAGTGTTATTTCTACAGGTGGTGGCTGCCGGTAATATTCCAGCGATGCAAAGATTGCGCGTGGGGCCGCCGAACACGGATGCAATAAACTAGTTATATTCTGCGCCCCCACTGCAGTCAGTGCACCGCACAACCTTCGTCTCTCCATCCCACTCACTACCCAGTCTGTTCGAGTTTAATTCTACTTACAGAATATATGTGCCCCCCTACTTAGTAGCACTGCTGTACTCCCCGTCCAACCCCCCTAATCCCCCTCCCCTGACCTCCCAAAAAACCAACCAGGAGACTCCGTGTCCCCCAGGATCGCCAGATAGCATTATGAGGAGACCGAGCTTGTCCGTTGCCATTAGAACCTGCAACATAATAATAACAACAACGTTCCCAATGCAGCAACTCGCATCCCTCCAAGCTGGTCAGGGGTATCAGATATGTCATTTCTTCCCCTCTGCTCTTATTTCAACATCAGGGTGGGCAAGAGGCAGGGGGGGGGGGGGGGAGGAAAGACACATCTCCCCGGCATTCCCTCTGCACAGATGAACATCCAGGACAAGGGGGGGGGGGCCGCCAAGTAGGCTCCGGGCACTCCTCAGACACCCCGCAGATCCCTCCCGGACTAGTTTGACTCTAGCTGTGTCCAACCGGGGTGGGCCAGGTGGCTCAAGAATATGCCTGGCAATCATGTGGACGGAACACTCTATGTCACAAGGTGCAGGGGGGCAGACACAGTCTGACGGTGAGTAGAGGTGTAGGGGGCGGCTAGCGGCTAGCGGCCTACAAGCCGCCTGGGTAGGACAGAAGTGTCAGCTGATTAAGGGACCACCAAGTAAACGGGTGTAGAAAGCCCAACTGTAAAATGTCAAAAGGAATAGGTGTATGGTAGAAACGATGTGCACGGTTACTTACAGCAGCCTCATGACTCACGTGCACCGTTATCTGAGCTGGCACGGGATCTTCCTCGGGACCTCTGTGGGCGGTTGGACTGGCTGGTTCTGCTCGTGTTCAGGCCCGATCGGCCGGTCGGTCGTGGAATCCTCGATAACCAATTCGGGATCTGGATCGGTGCTGCCCCCATGAAGTCGAAGAGGTCCGGTAGATCTGCTGGGGTGCGTAGTGTGTAGTGGGCTCGTTCGTTACGGAATGTTACTGCCAGCGGGTAGCCCCATCTGTACGTGCATCCGTGTCTCCTTGCCAATTCTAAGATGGGCTTCAGCATGGTACGGCGCTGTAGCGTAGCTCTCGACAGGTCAGGCAGAATTTGGATGTGGGCCCCGTCGAATTCTATCTCTCCCTGGTCCCATGCTTTTCTGAGCAGAGTCTCCTTCTGTGCAAAGCGGTGTATGCGGCATAAAACATCCCGCGGCCTGGCAGGATCTGAGGATTTTGGGCCTAGGGTGCGGTGGATCCTGTCAATCTCCACATGCCGTCGCCGTCGCCGCCAGGTCCTCCGGGCCCGTGGCTTCTGGTATCCCCCGCAGCCGCAGGTTGTTGCGGCGACTACGGTCCTCCAATTCCTCCAGGTGGAGCTGCATTTCTTGTGATTCCATAATATGTGTCTGCTGCAAGTGCTCCAATGCCTGCATCCTCTCCTCCAGGGCAGTAATCTTAGTTTCGCCAGAGGTGACACGGGTTTCCACAGTTTGTAAGTCATCCCTTACTTCTTGGATATCTTTCCTGTGTGCCTCCTCTATCCGCAGGATCATGGTCTCAAAGTCCGCTCTCGTGGGCAGGGCCTCCAGGTCTGCTCTTGTGGGGAGAGCCCTGAGCATGCTGCGGAGATCATCTTCCAGGATGTTTTGGCTGCTCGGGTGTCTCTCCCTCTCCGTGCAGAGCAAGGCTGGCGTGCCCGTAAGAAGTAAGGGCGTCTGTGTAGGAGAAGCCATCAGGGTTTCCGTGCAGGACGGAGGAGTGTTGGGCCCACGTGGTGCGGCCGCTATGGCGCCGGGAGATAGGTCCGCCTGACCTCTGAAGAACTGTGGGATGCCCGTTTGTGTGTTCCGGTGTTGGGTTCCCCGGGACGACGATCTCGTTCTATATCGTTTGGGGTTGCTCATGCCGTGTTCATTGAAGTAAAAAGGCGTCTCGTGAACCCTTTCACTACCAAACTATATTGTTCATTTGTTTCAATCCTTTAACTGTCAAACCAAGTAACCCCTCCCCCTACACACATTTGAACCCTTTCACTGCCAAATCTTTTTTCCCCATTTCTCCCCCATATGGTAAACTATAGATAAAGGAAAATGTTTTTATTGTTAGTGTTATGAGGGGGCTGTGTCTCACTGTTGCTATCGTGATAAAGGGTCTCGCTGTGTAATTGGTGTCTCCACAGAGGGCCGTACAAGCCCAGAGGACCCTCCGCCACCAACAAACCTGTCCAGGGGATTGGCAGGAAAGCTGCAGGTATCGGGGGAGGGGAGGAGTCTGCAGAGCCAATCCAACAGGTAGGCCATGTGATAATTATCAGTCCCCCAAGGAGCTTACAATCTAATCTCCCTGACTCACATTCATACACATACTAGGGCCAATCTACCTCCCAGCATGTCTTTGTAGTGTGGGAGGAAACCCACGCAGGCACAGAGAGAACATGCAAACTCCAGGCAGGGGGCGCTGTGGTTGGGAATTGAAGCGGCGACCCCGGTGCTGCCAGGCAGAAGAGCGAACCTCTTCATTCCTGTAACTTGTAGTGGGACTGCAGCTTCTTGTTGTATGTTTCTGTACAATGTAACAGCTCCTATGCTGCACTGCATGTGGATGAAGCTGGACTGCTAGGAAGATCTTAGTCTGCCAAAGACAAGCAGTTCCTCATTGGGCCGTTTTATATTTAAATGTCATTTTATCAAAAAGAGAGAAAAGGGAGTGAAAAGAGAATCGTTTGTATAGAAGAAGATGGTGGGGGGAGGGGCGGTGCTTGGAGGATATTATGGGATAGAAATCTGCTGATGGAGCTGGTGCTGGTCTGGGTACTGGAATGTGGGAGGAGCTTCATATCGATTGTGGGAGGAGTTTATTCATAAAAGCACGTTGTACCATGTGAACTCGTCATTTCCTTTTTGCGTGATTGGTGGAAATCCATTGAGGGGAGAATATATCTATTGGATGAAGAAACGCTGATTTGGTGGTTTTTGGTGATAGAATAACGTGTGATTGGCCCAGAGGTCCTCAGGGATCTGGAGGGAAGGGCATTAGCACCATTACTGGCGGGGGAGGGGCACTTTTTCTATTGAATTTTAAGGATAAAAGCACGGGGGATGGGATGACGTTTGATAAATACAATAAGATGGAATTTTGTGGATTAACATTTTCAAGGACTTTTTTTTTCATGTTTTTCACAAATCTGGATATTGATTGGATGATGTAATGTGCGGTGTTGTATCCCATGTTTTATCTTCATATGTCGTTCACAAATGTGAATATTAAGGATTTATTGTATGGTGGGGAATGATATGGAAATGATATTGTTGGTAATATAGATCAGCAGTTAGTAGTGAGGAGGATCAGCGCCAACTTTATCTTACTTATTTATTTATATATTTATGTAAACAAACTGGTTGTCCTGACAACAGTGTTGTTTACCTTTCTAGCTGATCTCTCATGTAGAGGCCTCCTATATTTCCTTCTAAATCTAAACAACCTTGTTGTCATAGCAACCAGTCTGTTTACTTGTTTACAAACCTAAAAAAAAGGTTTGTCAGCTCAAAGGTAAACAAGGTTGTTGTCATAGCAACCGGTTTGTTTACTTGTTTACAAATCTGAGCTGTAAAACAGACAGCAGGAGGATGTTTTTTTTTTCGTTTGTTTTTACAGCTCAGTTTTGTAAACAAGTAAACAACATGGTTGCTATGACAACAACCTTGTTTACCTTTTAGCTGACAAACCTTTTTTTAGATTTGTAAACAAGTAAACAAACTGGTTGCTATGGCAACAGAGTTGTTTACCTTTCTAGCTGATCTCTCATGTACCCTTATGGGTTTTTTTTTTTTTATATCTAAACAACCTTGTTGCCACAGCATAGTTTGTTTACACATCTGAGCTGTAAAATAGACAGCGGGAGGATGTTTTTTTTTTTTTTTTTTACAGCTCAGGTTCATAAACAAAATGGTTGCTATGACAACAAGGTTGTTTACCTTTTTAGCTCACATCTCATGTATAGGGCTCTGTGTTCTCTAGAACAATTATACATATATGTAACCAATGGCAACCAATCAGAGGTTGAGTGAAGAAATGGGAGTGTTTGAATCTACTCATTGCCTGGCTGTCAGTCTGATACTTTCTGTCCGTTCTCCATAACTGATTGGGAAGAAGTTCTAAATGAACATACAGTGATGCAGAAAGCATGGAAGCCAGAGCCAGCCGGGAGTATAGCATTTTCAGAAGGCGATCAGCAATGGCAGCCTACATATTTCTCTCAGTATGGGTTCCCTTGTAACCATTTGGGGGATTTCTAGTGGTCCCCGAAAACATTCAACCCTGGAAAGAGACTCTGCAATCCAAGATGGCCGATGTGTGTAGAGTAGATGCTCCTCCCCTTATTTATTGCTATGAGAGAGATTCTGCTCACTTCCTGCCTTTCTGACCCCGGAGGAAGTGAGGGCTAAATCTCCACTATGGGGACCCCAGACAGTGATAAAGATCTAAACCACTCCCACTCTACTATTGTGACCAATCTGATTCTGGGATTACACCATGGAAACAGAAATACATTTATTATCCATTATGATTGTATCCTTTCCATTGAAATCCACTTCCTCAGATGTATCATATCGATTGAATGGGTTGTCATCTATCAATCGATTATTCCTATTGGAGGAGATCGATCAGAAAATAAATTGATCATTTATCAAAGTGATTATCTCCACCATTAGGGTTTAACCTCTTCACCTTTGGAAGATTTACCCCTCTTCATAACCAGGCCATTTTCTGTGATACGGCGTTCCTATAAGTGACAATTGCGCGGTCGTGCGACGCTCTACACAAATATCATTCATGTAATTTTTCCCACAAATAGAACTTTCTATTGCTGGGATTTCATCACCTATAAACACAAAAAATCTAAAAAAAAAAAACGATATTTTTGACTTTCTGCTATAAAACATCCAATAAAAAAATGTAAAAAATAAAATTTCTTCCTCTAAAAATGCCAATAATCGTATATTGATCGGTTGTGTCTACAAACTATGGGAGAGATTTATGGAATTTTTATTGTTTTTCATTCTTCTTACTAGTAATGGCGGCGATCAGCGATTGTTACCGGAACTGCGAAGTGATACTTTTTGGGGACAAGTGACACCAATACAGTGATCAGTGCTAGAAATATGCACTGTCACTGTACTAATGACAATAAGAAATTTCAGGACAGGAGAGGATCCAATACAACTGTGCAAGACTGAAGGGAGGGCTGGAGTGCTGCTTTAAGTCATGGGGTTCACTAGAGACTCATTTACTGCCGAGCAACTGTGCAGCCCATTATGTCTGTATGGGAGTGCCAAGCATTTGTGCAGCCCAATATCTCTGTATGGGAGTGCCGAGCAACTGTGCAGCCCAATATCTATGGAAGTGCCAAGCAACTGTGCAGCACAATACTTCTGTATAAGAATGCCGAGCAACTGTGCAGTAAAATATCTCTATGGGAGTCCTGAGCAACTGTGCAATACAATACTTCTGTATGGGCTTTGAGCAACTGTGCATCACAATATCTCTTTATGGGATTGCCAAGCAACTGTGCATCACTATACTTCTGTGCGGGAGTGCTGAGCAACCGTGCATCACAATAACTCTGTATGAGAGTGCTGAGCAACTGTACATCACAATAACTCTTTATGTGAGTGCCAAGCAACTGTGCAGCACAATACTTCTGTTTAAGAATTCCAAGCAACTGCAGCCCAATATCCCTATGGAAGTGCCGAGCAACCGTGCAGCACAATACTTACTGTATGGGAGTCCAAGCAACTGTGCAGTAAAATTTCTCTATGGGAGTGCAGAGCAACTGTGCAGCACAATACGTCTGTATGGGAGTGCCGAGCAACTGTGCAGGCCAATATCTATGGGAGTGCCGAGCAACTGTGCAGCCCAATATCATCTGTATGGGTGTGCCGAGCAACTGTGCAGCACAATACTTCTGTATGGGAGTGCTGAGCAACTGTGCATCACAATATCTCTGTATGGGAGTGCCGATCAACTGTACAGCCGAATATCTCTGTATGAGAGTGTCGAGCAACTGTGCAGCCCAATATCTCTGTATGGGAGTGCTGAGCAACTGTGCAGCCCAATATTTCCTAATGGGAGTGCTGAGCAACTGTGCAATAAAATATCTCTGTATGGGAGTGCCGAGCAACTGTACAGCCCAATATCTCTGTATGGGGGTTCCGAGCAACTGTGCAGCCCAACATCTCTGTATGGGAGTGCTGAGCAACCGTGTCTCAAAATGTCTCTTGGGAGTGCCGAGCAACTGTGCAGCACAATATATCTGTATGGGAGTGCCGAGCATCTGTGTCTCAAAATATCTCTTATGGGAGTGCCAAGCAACTGTGCAGCACAATACTTCTGTTTAAGAATTCCAAGCAACTGCAGCCCAATATCCCTATGGAAGTGCCGAGCAACTGTGCAGCACAATACTTACTGTATGGGAGTCCAAGCAACTGTGCAGTAAAATTTCTCTATGGGAGTGCCGAGCAACTGTGCAGCACAATATGTCTGTATGGGAGTGCCGAGCAACTGTGCAGCCCAATATCATCTGTATGGGTGTGCCGAGCAACTGTGCAGCACAATACTTCTGTATGGCAGTGCTGAGCAACTGTGCATCACAATATCTCTGTATGGGAGTGCCGATCAACTGTGCAGCCGAATATCTCTGTATGGGAGTGTCGAGCAACTGTGCAGCCCAATATCTCTGTATGGGAGTGCTGAGCAACTGTGCAGCCCAATATTTCCTAATGGGAGTGCTGAGCAACTGTGCAATAAAATATCTCTGTATGGGAGTGCCGAGCAACTGTACTGCCCAATATCTCTGTATGGGGGTTCCAAGCAACTGTGCAGCCCAACATCTCTGTATGGGAGTGCTGAGCAACCGTGTCTCAAAATATCTCTTGGGAGTGCCGAGCAACTGTGCAGCACAATATCTCTGTATGGGAGTGTCTTTGTATGTATGGATTTCATAGGTTGTTACCGACATGTGGGGAACATTTCATGTCAATAGGCCCCTAAGGTAGGTTCATAGTGATCTCCGACCAGGACATAGCCAGGAAGGGATCACATGGACCCTCTGGTAGGTTCATAGTGATCACCGACCAGGACATAGACAGGAAGGGATCACATGGACCCTATGGTTACAGCATTTGTTCATACCTGGCTAAATCTTTTCTCACAGTACTGTAGAGATGACATTATATACAGATATGATGGGATGGGTGGGTTGACACTTACCAGGTGAGGCAGCCATGTTGTGAGATTGCGTTGGCCGGGAATCGAACCCGGGTCAGCTGCTTAGAAAGCAGCTGTGCTCACCACTGCACCACCAATGCGAGGTAGCATGTCTTTGTAGTGTGGGAGGAAAACGGAGTACTCAGAGGAAACCCGCGCAAACACAGGGAGAACATGCAAACTCCATGCAGATAGTGTCCTGGTCAGGATTTGAACCATGCAACCCAGTGCTGCAAGGCTAACCACTAAGCCTCTGTGTTTTCCCATATGTGGCCTCTGTTCTCTAAGGCCCGCCCCCCGCTGAGCGGAGTAAATCAGTGATGTCCACTCAAGGAGCACTGAATGGAGCCATTTAACCTACCAGCATGTCTTTGGGCTGTAGGAGGAAACCCACACAAGCACAGGGAGAACATGCAGACTCCATGCTGGGAGCTATGCTGGGGGGTACTACTGGCTGGTACTGCTGTCTGGCACTGCTGGTGGGTACTGCTGGCTGGTACTGCTGGCACGTATTGCTGGCTGGTATTGCTGGCTGGTTCCCGATCCTCCATCCCTGAGTATCATTGTGACAGGAGCCGACGCTGGAGGAAGCATGCAGCTGCAGTAGAGAGCAGAGCGAATGCTTCCTATATTGTGCTGCCTCCTGACGCAGGCGGAGTACATTTGGTATCACTCTGCTGATGACAGGAGCTGGCGCTATACAGGAAGCATCGGCTTTGCTTTCTCTAGCGCCGGCTCTGTCCTTCTCATGGATGCTCGGGGATGGCGGGTCGGGAACCCATGATGTGGGCTTGCTGACCCACCATCCCAGAGCAGGTGGTGGCGGGCCACATTAGAGGGTGCCACAGACCACATGTGGCCCACATGCCAGTGGTTGGGCACCCCTGCAGTACAACATCCTTTAGATTTACCAAAACGGTATAATATAAAGACAAACCTAAACAATCGATGATGTGTATCCAATCACGCAGGCCCTTGCACTATATAGTTGATGGTAGATCTAAAGGCTTCTTTTCTATTAGATTGTATAGTTTATGGTTACATATTTAGCACCTTGCAGTGTTGTTTGGTTTGGATGGCACTCCAGCATGCTAAGCCAACCAATCTGGGATGCACATGCGTTACACCGCCCCACCATACACTATCATGTGTTGTCTATGTGCTGCATGATAGAAAGTAAAGACACATTTTTTTTTTTTATTTGGGTGCGTTGGTAGCTTTCTTGTTTGAATGGGCAGCCTGAGGGTATATTTAGGACCGGTGCACACCAGGATCACACGTGTTGCATTCCTTTGCCGTGCGATTTTGCAGCCCATTCATCTGAATAGGCTGCAAATTGCACTGGAACATGGAAGAAGTAGAAATGCCCTACACCACATCGCATGGTACTGCAGGATTTGGTGCCTGCAAATCCACTGCATTTCTTATCTATGTAGCGCTGGTAGATTTTCAATCTACTGCTTATAGGTAAATTTAGTGGGATAGTTGTCTTGTATATATTCAGATTTAGCCTCTGTTCCAGTTTGGCTGTGTTGCATGTAGTTTCACACTGTGCCTGTGGGTGTCGCTGTCACCATGGGTCGGTGTTGGAAAAGCAACACGTTGAAGCGTATGGGTGCTCTTCTGTCCCAGAGATAACTCGGCGGAGGCGGTCCTCCGAGTTGAATTCTGGGAGAAGGTATTTATGGGACAGACGCCATGTTTTAGGGGTCTTTCGTTCCATCTGCTGGCCCTCCTGGCCGACAAGTATGTGTTAGGAGTACTACCGCGTGGTCCTCCGACCGGGAGGACCGCGTTGCTGCAGCGTGTGGGTGAGCCCAGAAGCCTGTCTGGGGCCTACCACAGCGGCGAGGGAATGGTCCTGTGCTGTCTGTCCTGCGGGAAGAAGCTGGACAACTGAGAAGATCCCAGGGGAGGACCCGTCATGGAAGGATCATGCAGAGTGCTGGTCTGGAGAGGGGCCTGGTGACTCGGTTGGAGGACGTATCCTAAAGTTAACCTACCGCATAGTACTGCCGGGTCGGCTTAAAGGTTCTAGTGCTGTGTTTGCTGTCCATCATAAACCATTACATCCTGTGGCAGAGGATCGTACGGGTTTCTATTACATTCAAGTCTGTGGCAGAGACTTTGGTTCGAGCTACGTAACGGCTGCTAGGTTAGTGAGAGAAACCTATCCAGGCAGGGAAAACATTCAACTCTAAAAGGAGAGTACATTCATCTACAAGATTCCAATTCATAATACTACACTAAGAAAAGGTATTTGAACTTCCCTGCAACTCTTCTTCTACCTCTTTTCTGCTACGTCCTACAGTTACTTCTTATTAAAGCATTGGAAAAGATACTCAAGTGTCCGGTGCCTACATTGTCTGGTATTAAGCTCAATGGGACCCTAGATCCGGTTCTGGTGAAATAGAGGTAACGAAGGTGACGGTAGCAGCCCGCTTTAAACTAGCAGCTCCACAGTGAGTTATTGCTACATCTATGTTTGGGGTGGCGTTAATATTACATTGGCACTTGCATGCAGATCGCAAGGGCAGTGCCTTCAAACGTGAGGCGGGCACGCCTTTCCTGCACTGCATTCTGGTGTGAACCAGTCTTCACGTGTGCCTAAATCTACTGCCTCTCTGAAGATTGATCCACGCTCAGGTCCCTTTTCAGAGGTGCCACCTGTTTTGACTCAATTTTTGCTGACAGGCATGGCGTAACCATGTACATTGCATGCGGCCGCGGGGAGTTTGTGGCACTTCCCAGTTCGCTGAATGGGTCATGTTGGGTTGGCCTGCCGCTTGCCAATTGCTACACGTTGGGAAGTATCGCAAGTGCGGCATGCACACACCGCCGTCTGATGCCACTTAAGAGGGGGCGGTTGCAGGGGGGGTGCTAAAAACGCAACTCAACTGTGCATTCCTGCCGCCCTCCCAACTAAATGAGGCCATTATACAACACATGTTAATGTGTGACATAACCAGCATGCATTAATGAAGTGTGCATGGGCCTTAATGTGAGTGAGAGGCTCAGGCTAATGGCTGTAATGATATTACAGACTATAGAACGCATCTATGGGATGCGGTCCTCCCAGCAGCTTCTTTGAGCCCTTGGAGAAGCTTCCTTTCTGTCTCCATGGCAACAGCACAAACCGGAAGCGGAAGCGCACAGCTCCCCGGAAGTGGTGTCTCTGGGGCGCACACACGTGTAGTGACTAATGTACATGCTCCCCCTTCCGCCAGCCAATCAGAAGCCACCGGCCCCCCGATTCACCATAGAGATACATAACCGAGCAGGGCAGCTCTGTTCTATCAAAACGAGTTGGTTCTTTTGACAGAACACCGCTCTGCTCTCCGCCCATTTCCTCCTCCTTGGCCAACGTCACTTCTGGTGGTGGGCGTGGTTTGCCCTCTGCTCTCACACATGGCCGGTGTGGAGGGTTGTCAGGCTGGGGAGAAGAAGAAGCGGAATAAGAAGATGAAGGCGCCGAAGCAGGAGGAAGGTGGGGGAGAGAGCAGGGCTCAGCCCGGAGAGCCGGAGGAGAGCTCGGCCGCCTTCCCGGCCTCCTTCAGCCTCTCCGAGATCAAGAACAAGCAGCGCCGACACTTCATGTTCCTGAAGATGAAGCAGGAGAAGAGGAAGGTGAGGAGCCGCCAGGGGGCAGTACTGTGCCTTATACTGGGCTCTGCGCTCCTCCTGTGACTGCACACATTGGCTGGGGCTGACACATGGTGTGAGTCACGTGCTCCTCCATACCCGGAAGTACAGGGCAGGGTTTTTTTCCAGCTGCCAGTGCTGAATGTAGCAAAGAAGTGTGTGCTGGAGGGTGGGGGAGGATGAGAGCCTGTGTTGGTGGATGTAATCCCATTCACATGTGTGTCAACTGGGGACACTCTACTGTGCAGACAAGTCCCATACAAAGCAATGTGAGGATGACGGCGCCCTCCGAATGTATACAGATATACAGTGATTACCTGTGGAGTATCAGCCCAGAGCAAAATCGGTGTACACCCAGAGCCCATCATCCACGGGTATTTGCTGCCTGTATACAGGCGGAGGACTTGTCATCCTCACATTGCTACTTCCCTCCATAGTCCCTTACCGCCCTCGCGTGCCCCCTCGCTTCCATACATTGTCCTTCACCTCATTACCTCCCTCCATTGTCCCTCGCCACCCTCCATTCTCCCTCGGGCGCCCCCTCGCCTCCCTCCATTCTCCCTCGCCTCCCTCCATTCTCCCTCGGGCGCCCCCTCGCCTCCCTCCATTCTCCCTCGGGCGCCCCCTCGCCTCCCTCCATTCTCCCTCGGGCGCCCCCTCGCCTCCCTCCATTCTCCCTCGGGCGCCCCCTCGCCACCCTCCATTCTCCCTCGGGCGCCCCCTCGCCACCCTCCATTCTCCCTCGGGCGCCCCCTCGCCACCCTCCATTCTCCCTCGGGCGCCCCCTCGCCACCCTCCATTCTCCCTCGGGCGCCCCCTCGCCTCCCTCCATTCTCCCTCGGGCGCCCCCTCGCCTCCCTCCATTCTCCCTCGGGCGCCCCCTCGCCTCCCTCCATTCTCCCTCGGGCGCCCCCTCGCCTCCCTCCATTCTCCCTCGGGCGCCCCCTCGCCTCCCTCCATTCTCCCTCGGGCGCCCCCTCGCCACCCTCCATTCTCCCTCGGGCGCCCCCTCGCCACCCTCCATTCTCCCTCGGGCGCCCCCTCGCCACCCTCCATTCTCCCTCGGGCGCCCCCTCGCCACCCTCCATTCTCCCTCGGGCGCCCCCTCGCCTCGCACCATTGGACCTCGGTGCCCCCTCGCCTCCCTCCATTGGCCCTCCCTCCGGTGCCTCTCGCTCCGCCCCGGGCGAATAGAGGGCAGATTTACCCTCTAGTGCAATCGGTAGCAATATTTATATACACTTAGTTCTACAAAGCACACATGTTGTGGTGTTCTACATTAAAAGAAAAGGGTCCTGTTCAAATTTGGCTGCATTGTGGTGCATTGCTAGAATACAAAATGAATAGGCTTCCTTAGCATAATCTATGTTAAAGTGGTTGTAAACCTCAGAGATGAAATATGAACAAAGCATATCCCTCTATATTGTGTCTCTATCTAGAGCACTAAGTGTCATTTCTGTCTGCTGCCTCCTTCCTCTGCTATCTGCATGAGTCACTTATGACAAGTTTTCCTGACACCAAGAGAAAAAGAGTGACGGGGGAGGAACCTCCAGCTGATTGACAGTCTCAGCCAATTTCCACCAATCAGCTCTCAGAGCTCTCCTCACTGATGTATATTCAGCTCCCCACCCCCTGCTTTTCAGAGATCCTGTGTAAATTCTGCACTTTGAATGTATGTGGGGGAAAGATAGATGTAGATAAACAGGTACAACTTATGTAGGAGGATTTGTTTAATCTCTGTGTATTGTGTATCACCTGAGGCCAGTCACTTCACTGGGTATATGTGAGGGTTTACAACCACTTTAACAAGCTGCAGTGTGAAGGGGGCCTTATACTTACCCATCCTTGTTCCTGCCAGAGCTGCGCTGTGCCCCACAGAAAGCCACATCGTCGCTACTACAAAATCTACCCAACTGGGCAGTTGTCTCTTCTGCATGTGTAGAAAAATCTTTAATCCTCTGGAGAGGCCATCCACCATTGTGAGGCATAATAAATGGCTTCTACATAGGAGTAAATGCATGCATGGAGGCTTCTGCTGAACAGTCAAAGTCAAAGGACAGGGGATAATATAGTGCAGCTAAAAAAACATTGATTTTTAGTTTTATTTTATTTTTTCTTATTTTGCATCTTTTTGATTTTCCCAGGAAAAGATTGCTATGAAGAAGAAACGTAAGAAGGAGAGAGAGGCACTTGGTGACAAGGTATGTAAAACCAATAGTAACCTTTTCGCTGCTAGAACAGGTTTTGTGTTTGCACACATGTTTAAAAAAAATAATAATTTTAGCCCCAAAGATGACGTAAAACCCCTAAACATGATATTTTCTGAAAGCAGACACCCTAGAGAATAAAATGGTGGTAGTTCCAATTTTTTTTATGTCACACGATATTACCGCAAAGGTCTAGGAAATGCAAAATTTCAGTAAACAATGCACTAAAGTGAATTTTAGGGCAAACAAACGCAATACCGTAAATTACCCAAATTTTAGCTAAAATCTAAAAGACGAGGTTGTGACGAGCAAATGGATACCCAACATGCCAAACCTTAAATTTGTGTGCGCCCTTGCAATGGTGACAAACTTCAGTACCCTATATTTTTCTATAGGTGACACTTCAAAAGCCCCCTATAGGTATCAGTTTAGTGTTACAGAGGAGGTCCTGTGTTAGAATTATTTCTCTTTCCCTGGCGTGCATGGCGCTTTTACGCGTAGGTGCCCCGATGCATGCGATTACATTTGTACGTGCGTATGCTGTAAGTCTCCTTTGAACTTCATTGAATGTTTTGCAATGCAGATCGCATTGCAAAACATTGCTTCCCAGCTAAGCTAGCCAGCCGGCGGACACCTAGATGCTGACCTGGAAGTGACGCCATGGAAGTCGCTTTCTAGGTCACAGCAAGAAGGGGAGGAGAGCGGACGTGAGTCTGCTCTTTCTGCCACCCCTATCGGTACCGAGGGATGTGTGTGGGGTGTATGTGAGCAATCGGGCGGCAGGAGTCTGCCTGTCAGTTTCACACACAACGGATTGGTTGTCAACCCCCCGCTGTCAGGTCCATACGACATACAGTCCTGGAAGCTAAAGGGTTAAAGTCTAAATTCTGCCAAAACCACATATATAAAAGTTAGCACTAGGGACATAACTGTTTGACCTTGGTTGTCAGCCCTGCCCAGTTGTCTTTTGATAAACTGTTCAAACCCTCCGTATCTCCTGTGCTTTACGATATAGACATTTGATTATTCTAAAGTCCAAGATAAAACCTAGGAGTACTAATTAGACATTGTAGAGCGCACAGGACAGCTATGAATTTTTGGCAGGATTCACAAGTATCGTCTCTGATATTTTAATGGTATAATAGACCAAAAGGGAGCAAATAAGAGAACTTATTTTTTTTTTGAGATTTGAATACACTTTTATTAGATTGGTTGTGTAAGAGGTTTTAACATGATGTGCTGTGCTCAATCCTCTATTATCGCATACCTTTTTTTTTTTTTTTTTTTTTTTTTTTAAGTAATATACGGGAGACTATAACTGACCAATGTAAACTTGTTCAAGATGTACAAAAGTGCAAATTTGTACAGTACTGATTTTTATCTTGTGTACCTAGGCGCCACCAAAGCCTGTCCCCAAAACAATTGAAAACCAGCGTGTTTATGATGAGACAACAGTGGAGCCTGAAGATGAAGAGGTAATTCAATGTATTTTTTCGTGTCTTCAGGCCACCAGAGCCTTTATAAAGTGGAACTAAACTGTATCTGAGCACCAGAAACTGAAAACGCTATTTCATTCATTTGTATTATTCAAACCAAACTCCCCCATCCATCCATATCTGATTTATTTTGTTGAGAAATCACTCTGAAAATCACCCCCTCTAGTATTTCTAGTTGCCATCTTGAGTAAGGGCAGAGGATTCATGTAGCATTTATTTTCTGGAATCCATCTGCCCTTAGCTCAGGCAGGCAGGAAGGGTGTGCTTAGCTGAGAAAACCCCTCCTCCAGACAAGAGGGAAAAAAATGCTATGAAGACTCCTGGGATGTATGACATCATTGTGGTCTAGGCTGGAACCAGGAAGCCACTTAAGAAATGTCTAAAAGAAAAACAATAGTTAATCTTCCTATCTATTTACTAGAGGTGCGCATCTTCACTGGCCTCACAATTGGATTTGATTCTGATCATCATGTCAACAATTCGATTCCACGATGCATCACAATTACTGTGCGTGGTTTTCATCAAAAAGAAATTCAAGCAGTCAGGAGAACTCCTTAAATAAATAAATAAAATAACAGATGAAAAATAAAATACAAAAGACAACACTCCCTGCATGTAGCAAAGTCTAAACACAGCAGACAACTTAGAGGAGTTTCAGGCTCTCCCACGTAATACTAGAGCAGATGGTCAGAGACTGCAGACATGATACAAGAGATGGTCAGAGACTGCAGACATGATACAAGAGATGTTCAGAGACTGCAGACATGATACAAGAGATGTTCAGAGACTGCAGACATGATACAAGAGATGGTCAGAGACTGCAGACATGATACAAGAGATGGTCAGAGACTGCAGACATGATACAAGAGATGGTCAGAGACTGCAGACATGATACAAGAGATGGTCAGGGACTGCAGACATGATACAAGAGATGGTCAGAGACTGCAGACATGATACAAGAGATGGTCAGAGACTGCAGACATGATACAAGAGATGGTCAGGGACTGCAGACATGATACAAGAGATGGTCAGGGACTGCAGACATGATACAAGAGATGGTCAGGGACTGCAGACATGATACAAGAGATGGTCAGGGACTGCAGACATGATACAAGAGATGGTCAGGGACTGCAGACATGATACAAGAGATGGTCAGGGACTGCAGATATATTACAGGAGACGGTCAGCAGGTAAGTTAAGAGAAAATACCCTTTAGTATTACTTTAACCCCTTCAGCCCCGGAAGAATTTACCCCCTTAATTACCAGAGCATTTTTTGTGATACAGCACTGCGTCGCTTTAACTGACAATTGCGCGGTTGTGCAACGCTGTACCCAAACAAAATTGACGTCCTTTTTTTTCCCACAAATGGAGCTTTCTTTTGGTGGTAATTGATCACCTCTGCGGTTATTTTTTGAGCTCTAAACAAAAGAAAAACGACCATTTTGAAAAAAAACACAATTATCTTTTACTTTTTGCTATAATAAATATCCCACATTTTTTTTCAAAAAAAATATTTCCTCAATTTAGACCGATATGTATTCTACATATTTTTGGTATGCACAAACATAGCGTCTACAAAATAGGGGATAGATTTATGGCTTTTTTTTTTTTTTTTTTACCAGGACTGCGATATTTCGGCGGACAAATCGGACACTTTTGACACATTTTTGGGACCACTGACATTTATACAGCGATCAGTGCTATAAAAATGCATTGATTACTGTCTAAATGTCACTGGCAGGAAGGGGTTAACACTGGGGGACGATCAAGGGGTTAACTTTGTTCCCTAGGTGTGTTCTAACTGTAGGGGAGATGGGACTGTCTAGGAGCTGGAGGAACAGTCTGCAGTAGCCTGGTATTGCACCTGTGATCCACCAATTGTGGGTGCAACTCTTTACAGGTCTGTGAAAATTTTGGAATTTTTACTCAAAGGTGGACTTGCCTTTTATTTGTATCTCTGTGGACTTGGTATCTCTATGTGCACAGATAAACTGCTCACCTATACTGAATACCTAACTGGATTTTTTTTAAATGCTTTCCTCTAGGTGGCTTTTGATGAAGCTACAGATGAATTTGCACCTTATTTTAACCGACAAACGGCACCAAAGATACTGATTACAACATCTGATCGCCCTCGTGGGGTATGAGATAAAGCACCGAAACATATTCAATTAATTTGTCATTATTATTGTGGGAGTTTTTCTCTGTATTGCCTGTAGGAGTAGAATTTGATCTGTTATTCTGTTTTGGAAAGAGGTGTGTATGTGTGGGGTGTTGGGTTTTTTTTTTTGTTTGTTTTTTTTCTCCATACTGCTGTAAAGTAGCATTAAACAATCGCTTAGATTTTCTTCCATCACACATTGATCAGGTCCGGGATCCATTAAAATCGGCACTTCTATGCCGTCATGTATGTATGTGTGTGTGTGTGTGTGTGTGTGTGTGTGTGTGTGTGTGTATATATGTGTATATAGATATAGAGATGGATATCTCACATTTACATGTAGTAAGCTGGACTTTGGTGGGATGTTCAAAAATATCTATACTGTTATCCAGGGTAGAAAAGATGGGAAATGAAAACCTGAGAACTGACGGGTAACATCAGGGACGTAGGAGGTTTAACTCTCACCAAAAAGCCACCTACAATTACTATTGCTGGTCCTAGAGAACCACTGACTTGAGACAAGTTGCCCTCAGCCTGATAATCACTTGTGATTTCATTTTTTTTTCCATGTTTGAATTTTGGTTCTAGTTTCACAATTTCTTTCCTGTTCTTCACAGCGGACTGTAAAGTTTACAGAACAACTGTCCTCTATCATTCCAAACTCGCATGTTTATTACAGAAGGGGTCTGGCACTGAAAAAGATTATCCCACAGTGTATTGCCAGGGATTTTACAGATCTGATTGTCCTCAATGAAGATCGAAAAATTGCAAGTATCCTTTAACCTAGCCTCTTTATAAATGTACGAACATTGTGCATCCAAGGGTTTGAAAGATGGCTGCAGAATTCATATAATAATGTTAATATATTTTAATATGTTCTATCTGGTGCCAGGATGATTTTGTAGGCTCAATCTTTCTTGAGTACCGTGCTGCCCCATATGCCTAATTAGATATTTGACTTAAAGGAGAAGTTTACCTTTTAGGGATAAAAAAATAAATGCACATATTTTTGCAGTGAAAAAAAATGTTCATTTATTGATATTTTTTTTTTTTTTCCCCCCTAAGGAGCCTAGAAAGCATTTAGCCCGTGATCAGGGGTGCAAAACGTGGATAAGGGAGTCCTCCTATTCAGGGCCCAGGGCAGCAGGGGGATCCAGGCAGGTGGGTGAATCAGATGTGGGCAGGGAGGGTGATCAGCATGGTGGGAGGATAATTACTGGAACCGATCCCCTGTTTGGCTCTCTCTGCCACAGCTAAAAGCTGGCTTCTTCTCTTCCTCCCATCGGCTTTCAGCTGCTGCAGAGAGTGCCATCCAGGGGATCAGTTAATTGCCCCTGCCACACCCATCACCCTCCCTGTGCAGCATATGTTTCCCCCTGTGTGCCCCCAACCCCACACCCAATAGGATCCTTTAGGAGGGAGAGCGGGGAAAGGGTCCTGTAAATATGTCACACTTACCAGCCTCTTCCTTTCCTGAATGAACACAATGAGTGAGCGCTGCCGATCACTCGCTGTGTTCATTCATTACTGAAGTATAGAAAAAATGTGTGGTTTTGTTTTGTTGGGGGGGGGGGGGGGGTCAGGTTGGCTGTATGTGGCCCCATGGTTTCTAATAGCAGCCCTGGCAGACTTCTGCACACAAGCCATGCAGCTTTCAGCTTGCACCTACATAGGTTGTCTGTTTACAAGCTGCAGGGCTTGTGAATGAACTACAAGGTCGCTCATCAGCGACCTCACAGTCCATTCAGAACTACAAGCCATTAGCCTCAAAGGCTAATGCCCTGTACACACGATCGGACATTCCGACAACAAAATCCATGGATTTTTTCCAACGGATGTTGGCTCAAACTTGTCTTGTATACACACGGTAACACAAAGTTGGCGGAAAATCCGATCGTTCTGGACGCGGTGACGTAAAACACGTACGTCGGGACTATAAACGGGCAGTAGCCAATAGCTTTCGTCTCTTAATTTTATTCTGAGCATGCGTGGCACTTCGTGCGTTGGATTTGTGTACACACGATCGGAATATAACCAATCGGATTTTGTTGTCGGAAAATTTTATAGTCTGCTCTCAAACTTTGTGTCAGAAATTCCGACGGAAAAAGTCCGTTGGAGCCCACACACGATCGGAATTTCCGACAACACTATCCGATCGCACTTTTTCCGTCGAAAAATCCGACCATGTGTACAGGGCATAACAGTAGTTGTAGTTCAAGTTATTCACAGGAAACTGAATGAATGAAGCGGTCGTTCTCTTCATTTTCCCATCGCCGACTGTCACTATTATTTTCAAAGAGTGGCAGCCGGCGATGGGAGAAGATCCCCCGCTCACTGGAGGATGGGGAGAGGCTGCAGCTACTGGAACATGTTACATGTTCCACACTACATACAGGTGGAACATGTAACATTTTCCAGAAGGTGTACTTATCCTTTAAAGGGTTAGTTCAGCTTGATCAAAGATGTGAAAGACAGGCTAGCGGGAGTCAGATTTACCAAAAACATACGAGGTCAAACCTTAAGAGTTTCAATTTGTATGCAATCAGGCAGGCCCTTGCACTACATGGTTTTGGTAAATCTGAAGACAAAAATCTGCAGAAAATCTAATAGTGTGTATGGGGCTTAAGAGCACGTACTGAAGTCAGCATGATAGGCCAGACTATCAGGTGAGAATCTAAATGTTTCTAAAGAGGTAACTGAAAAAACACTTTGCTAATTATCAAATTTCATAACCAGCATCAAACCGGCAAATTATTTCAAAAAGTAGTTGAGTCAAGGCTGACTTGTATACATCTGATTCAATATAGTATCTGTACTTTTTGTTATTTGTTACTCTCCAACCCTTCCCGAATTACCTGGAAAATGTCTGCAGATGTACGGTGTTATATATCTTTAACTCACAACCTCTAGATGGGCTTGTCCTGAGTCATTTACCAGATGGTCCAACAGCCCACTTCAAAATGTCAAATGTTCGCCTGCGCAAGGAGCTTAAGGTGAGTCTTGAAGCCATTCACTTTTACTTTTATGGCCAGATTAACTTTGTCTTGTGAACTTGCATGTCTTGATGCTGCTTCTTATATGGACGAAGGTTTTTGTTCCGTGTAATCCAATGCAACCAAAACAGCAACTGAGAATGGAGACTAAGCCCTCGTTCACACCGGTGCGGCTTGTCATGCGATTTGACAGTTCCAAATCGCATGAAAAGTCTCACCCCATTGCCAGCAATGGAACTGTTCATATTGCCGCGACTCATGTCGCAGCGATTATGAAAGTTTCCTGCACTCATTTTTACTGATTTCGTTGCAACTTGCATAGAGTTCTGGTGAATGAAGTCACAAGCCACAATGAAAACATCGTGATATCAAAGTCGCACCGGTGTGAACCAGAGGTAAAACTCAGTTCACACTCGTGCGTCCCGCGTTTGCTCGGGCATGGCAGCCCATTCAATTGAATAGGCTGCTGCGCTGAGTGAAACGCACAAAAATAGTGCATGCACCTTTGCAAAACTGCGGCGGCAGGGAAACCCGCATGGTCTTTTTAACCATGTGGTTTGTAATGGAAATTTGTGCAGTTCCCGCAAACGCGCTGCGGGCTGTGATGCATGGGGGTGCGGTTCAGAATGAATGGCAGCCCCATGCGTCTTGCAAGAGCAGTGTGATTCGGCTACGGGAATCAATGAGACTCCTGCAACTGGAACGCATGGCCTGCACTAGTGTGAAGCAAGCCTTAGGGGTTGAATTACTCAAAGTAGAACATGCAAAATCTGGTGCAGCTCTGCATAGAAACCAATCAGCTTCCAGGTGTTTTTGTCAAAGCTTAAAGCGGTTGTCCACACAATTTTTAAAGTTTATCTCAGTCGTTTTTAAATACAGCATAGAATGCAAAATGGAACTTTTTTTTTTCTGGGTGTACCTGTATATATGTGCCTTGGTTTTTCTTTGCTGCATACACTCTCTGCGGCTGTGGGCGGGTATTTGCGTAATTTCCTGCCTCGCCGCACTATCTCCTGGGATCTCGTGTCATTGCTCCCAGGAGTCAGTGCAGAGGCCCGGCGCGAAATCTCGCGGGATTTGCTGTGTATACTATTGTTAGACATCACAACGGGGCAGGAACTTTCTAAGACGCCGCCTGTTGTGATGGCAACCAGGATGTTTATGACACTCCGCGCCGTTACAACTGAACATGCGCGGGAACCAGCAAGGAATGCTGGTAGATCTGCAATACTGGAACCAGGAAGTGATTGCTTGTGGGCTTCAAATGCCCACAGCAAGCAAGATGAAAACGGCAGTACACATTTTATATAACTTACTATTTGAAAAGAAAACGGACATCTCGGGAGGAAGTGACTGCAAAAAGTGAGTGTGACATTGTAAAGATGTGAATTTTTAAGTGTAAAAAAAAACAAAAAAAAACGAGAGTGCACATCCGCTTTGATTGAACAAGCTGAAGTTAGAAGGTTGCATGCACAGCTGCACCAGATTTTGCACTCTCAAGTTTTAGTAAATCAACCCCTATCATTTACAGTCCATATGTGGAAGCCAGAGCACAGGATAAAGATGCATCTGCAAGTGTGGCTTCTACTCACTCACATTGGTGAAAGTTGTGTTTTTTTTTTTATTTGTATACAGATCTAAAAACCAAAAAGAAATGGACTTGGTTCATTAACATCTCCTAATTTAAATAAAATAATATTGATTATGCACTTACAATCACTGGAGAAAGTAGCGCTGTAACAGTTCCCAGTGAAGAGCGTCCAATCACTGCTAATGCCAACTCTGGTTGAACTGCATGGATTCTGATTTGAACATCTTTCCATATTACAGGAAGCTAGCTGTTAGGTAATTTGAACAGGGTAAAATCCCCAATCCTCACTAAATTTAATAGGTACGATGCTCGGCGGGTGTGGAGAGGCGACTCTTTGTACATCTTGCCGCATGTATGCGTTCCTTGATCATCCGATCGAGGGCGAATACTGCTGTGCAAAATGTAAGCACATTGTTTCCCTGGAAGCCCAGGTTCTGAATCTGGGGAAGCAACTGTCAGCACTGAGAAGTCCCTCCATACTAAAGGAGAGCCAGGAACGTACACGGCAGGTGCCGGCAGGGGCCAGCACAGAGGCGGGTGGAGACAAAGAGGTTCTGGCACTAGCAAAGAGTAGATGGGTGACAGTCAGGAAGGGTAGAGGGGGAAGTGCCAGGGAGGCCGATCCAGGACTGGAGCATCCCAATAAGTACGCTCCTTTGAGTGACATTGGTGAAACCAGTCAGGGACCAGCACTGCTGGAGATGAGGGACTCTCCTAGCTGCCAGGGGAAGAACTCCTCCAGTGAGAGTGGGGGGGCAGCAAAGGGAAAGGAAAGACAGATTCTGGTGGTAGGGGACTCAATTCTTAGAAGGACAGAGAGGGCAATCTGTAACCAAGACCTGAAGCGCCGAACAGTATGTTGTCTACCGGGCGCTCGGGTTCGGCACATCACGGATCTTGTGGACAGATTACTGGGAGGGGCTGGGGAAGACCCGGCTGTCATGGTGCACGTTGGCACCAATGACAAAGTCAGAGGCAGATGGAGTGTCCTAAAGAACGATTTTAGGGACTTAGGAGCTAAATTGAGGAAAAGGACCTCCAAGGTAGTATTCTCAGGAATACTACCGGTACATCGAGCCACACCAGAAAGGAAGAGGGAGATTAGGGAAGTAAACAAGTGGCTGAAGAGCTGGTGTAGTAAGGATGGGTTTGGGTTCCTGGAGGACTGGGCCGACTTCTCAGTTGGTAACCGGTACTATAGAAGGGACGGACTGCACCTAAATGAGGAGGGTGCAGATCTGCTGGGAAGGAAGATGGCCAAAAAGTTAGAGGGGTTTTTAAAATAGGCGATGGGGGGGAGGGTCCAGAGGCAGAGATAGCCAGCGCGGAAGATATTCCAGAGGGTAGTATTGGGGGCATTAGTGGTAGGTTAACCAAAGCACAAAAACACAAGGTGAGTATAGTAGCAAGTCCTAGTTGCAATCTCGAAACACCCAATACGAAGACAATATGCGACCGGTCTAAACTATGTGGCATGTTCACCAATGCCAGGAGCATGTCGGACAAGATGGGTGAACTAGAGATACTGTTGTACGAGCAGGATTTGGATTTTGTGGGAATTTCAGAGACCTGGTTCAACAGCTCTCATGATTGGCTGGCAAACATTCAAGGGTATACCCTATACCGCAAGGATAGAGAGGGTAAAAAAGGGGGAGGGGTATGCCTATATATCAAGAATAATGTACAAGTGAATGTGAGAGATGACATCACTGAGGGAGCTAGAGAGGAGGTGGAATCCTTATGGGTAGAGCTCCAAAGGGATAAAGCTAAGGGGAAAATAATACTGGGAGTATGCTATAGGCCCCCAAACCTGAGGGAGGAAGTGGAGACGGATCTCCTATCACAAATTGGAGTAGCAGCAAGGATGGGAAGTGTTATCATAATGGGGGATTTTAATTATCCAGACATAGATTGGGCGGACGGAACCGCGCATTCATTTAAGGCTCGCCAGTTCCTTAATGTCTTGCAGGACAATTTTATGGGTCAGATGGTAGACGCACCAACTAGAAATAAAACATTACTGGATCTACTGATTACCAACAATACAGACCTGATCACAGATGTGGAAATGCGGGGCAATTTAGGTAACAGTGATCACAGGTCAATTAGTTTCAGTATAAATCACACAAATAGGAAACAAAGGGAATACAAAGACACTGAATTTCAAAAGAGCCAACTTCCCTAAACTACAAACCTTGCTAAAAGGCATAAACTGGGATAAAATATTAGAAACAAAGAATACGGAGGAGAGATGGGTTTGCTTTAAGAGCATATTAAATAAGGGCATTAGCCAATGTATCCCATTGGGTAATAAATTTAAAAGAGCGAACAAAAGTCCTGGATGGCTTAACTCCAATGTAAAAATGCATATAAAAGCAAAGGAGAAGGCCTTCAAAAATTACAAGGTTGAGGGATCATCCCCAGCATTCAGACTTTATAAAGAATGCAACAGGATATGTAAAGGTGCAATTAGGACAGCTAAGATAGAACATGAAAGACACATAGCGGAGGAGAGCAAAAAAAATCCCAAGAAATTCTTTAAGTATGTAAACAGTAAAAAAGGGAGGACAGACCATATTGGCCCCATAAAGAATGGGGAAGGACATCTGGTTACAAAGGATGGGGAGATGGCGAAGGTATTGAATTTATTCTTCTCCTCAGTCTTCACGAGTGAATCGGGGGGCTTCAGTAACCAAAACTGCAGTGTTTATCCTCATGACACAACACAGGAAGCACCTCCATGGTTAACAGAGGACGGAATTAAAATTAGACTTGAGAAACTTAACATTAATAAATCACCGGGACCAGATGGCTTGCATCCGAGGGTACTTAGGGAACTCAGTCAAGTGATTGCCAGACCGTTGTTCCTAATTTTTACAGATAGTACCAGCTGATTGGAGAAAAGCCAATGTAGCACCTATATTTAAAAAGGGCCCAAAATACATCCCTGGGAATTACAGACCAGTTAGCCTAACATCGATAGTATGTAAACTCTTGGAGGGGATGATAAGGGACTATATACAGGATTTTAGTAATACGAACGATATCATTAGCAGTAATCAGCATGGATTCATGAAGAATCGTTCTTGCCAAACCAATCTATTAACCTTCTATGAGGAGGTGAGTTGCCATCTAGATAAAGGAAGGCCTGTAGACGTGGTGTATCTGGATTTTGCAAAAGCCTTTGACACAGTTCCCCATAAACGTTTACTGTACAAAATAAGGTCCGTTGGCATGGACCATAGGGTGAGTACATGGATTGAAAACTGGCTACAAGGGCGAGTTCAGAGGGTGGTGATAAATGGGGAGTACTCAGAATGGTCAGGGGTGGGTAGTGGGGTTCCCCAAGGTTCTGTGCTGGGACCAATCCTATTTAATTTGTTCATAAACGATCTGGAGGATGGGATAAACAGTTCAATCTCTGTATTTGCAGACGATACTAAGCTAAGCAGGGCAATAACTTCTCCGCAGGACGTGGAAACCTTGCAAAAAGACCTGAACAAATTAATGGGGTGGGCGACTACATGGCAAATGAGGTTCAATGTAGAAAAATGTAAAATAATGCATTTGGGTGGCAAAAATATGAATGCAATCTATACACTGGGGGGAGAACCTCTGGGGGAATCTAGGATGGAAAAGGACCTGGGGGTCCTAGTAGACGATAGGCTCAGCAATGGCAGGCAATGCCAAGCTGCTGCTAACAAAGCAAACAGAATATTGGCATGCATTAAAAGGGGGATCAACTCCAGAGATAAAACGATAATTCTCCCGCTCTACAAGACTCTGGTCCGGCCGTACCTAGAGTATGCGGTCCAGTTCTGGGCACCAGTCCTCAGGAAGGATGTACTGGAAATGGAGCGAGTACAAAGAAGGGCAACAAAGCTAATAAAGGGTCTGGAGGATATTAGTTATGAGGAAAGGTTGCGAGCACTGAACTTATTCTCTCTGGAGAAGAGACGCTTGAGAGGGGATATGATTTCAATTTACAAATACCAGACTGGTGACCCCTCAATAGGGATAAAACTTTTTCGCAGAAGAGAGTTTACCAGGACTCGTGGCCACTCATTAAAATTAGAAGAAAAGAGGTTTAATCTTAAACTACGTAGAGGGTTCTTTACTGTAAGAGCGGCAAGGATGTGGAATTCCCTTCCACAGGCGGTGGTCTCAGCGGGGAGCATTGATAGCTTCAAAAAACTATTAGATAAGCACCTGAATGACCACAACATACAGGGATATACAATGCAATACTGACACATAATCACACACATAGGTTGGACTTGATGGACTTGTGTCTTTTTTCAACCTCACCTACTATGTGTTGGTGTGCTGGAGAATCTATTTTTACAACTTGATTTGTATACAATTTTATTAAGAACGAAGTCTAAGCTATCAAAATAAAGCAGTTCCAGTGATCGGTTTGCTGTGTACATGGGATTGGTTAGCTTGAAAGTGTTCTGGTAACTCCCTTAGTACTGTGTTTTTATATTACCCTGGCCAGGTGCACCTTTTCCTTTTGCCAAGTTTTAAAATGGTTGTACTCGAGCCCCATCATTGTGCATGAAAGCAGTGGCTCCTCTCTCCATTGCCTCCTGCTGCTGTCAATCGCAGCCAGTGAGCCAATGAGAAGATAGCAGGGGTAGGGGCGGAGCCACGCTGTGTGTGTGTGGACAATGTCCATTTACAAGTGTGCTGCTCAGGAGTGAGCCTGCTCAAGTTCCCCCATAGCAAGAGGCTTGCTATTAGGAAGCACCCAGGAGGGGCATCAGCCAGGAGCGCCGTCGGGGGACCCAAAAAAGGTTTCGTGCTGCTCTGTGCAAAGCTATTGCAAAGAGCAGGTAAGTATAACATGTTTGTTTTTTATTTTTATTTTTTTTATTTTTTGTAAATTAAAACCCTTTAGAATTATTTTAAACAGTGCGGCTGCCATCTTTGTTTTTTTTTTTGGATTTGGACCCGTTGAAAGTCTTCATCTGCCTTGTAAAGGCAATGTCTGGGTTTCTGGTGTGTTGCTGTACCTTTTTAATGAAGAAAGGGTTGCCTCCAGGTGTGTATATTGCTGGATTCATGTCCCATTGCTGGGAACTCAGAGTCAGGGCTGGTTCACACCACAAAAACGCACTCCAGAGCCATTCCGGATGCGTTTTTGCATGCACATTTTTAATGTGTTTTTGGTGCGTTTCCGGGTGCAATTCCAGGTGATTTTATTTCTTCTTTTTTCCCTGTTTCTCTTTTCACTGTACTAGGGTCCAGTACGTTATTGATGCATTCCAGTGCGTTTCATATGTGTTTTACTGCGTTCCAGTGCAGGAAAAATGCATCATGTTCTACTTTTTTTTTTCTGGAACTGACGCACTGGTGTGAACTATGCTATTGGAAACCATATAAGATACTTTCCATGCGTTTTTGATGCAGAACAAAAACCGTACTGGACTGCATGTGGTGTGAACTGGTCCTCAGGGACCACATTTTATCAAATGTGTCTTGATGCCGCTGCAGTGCAGCTTCACACTTTAGCAAATCTATGTAAATAAAACTGCTAAATATTTTATATATGTTTCCTGCTTTGGAATGTTGCATGGTGGTTTTTAAATGCACTTTATATGTAGCAAAGCTTTTTAATGTGACCATTTTTGAGAGATTGAGTTATTGTAGTGAAAAAACAGATTCTACAAATCTGAATATGTATTGGAAATATGTCCTGTTTTAAGCTACGAGTAGCTGGAGTAATAACTTGCATAGGAAGGGTTATAGACTCCCCTGTGGCTGCACTGATTGGCTGTCATATTAAGTGAGTCACTTGTTCCTCTATACCTAGGAACGCCTCCTAGCACTGAACAGACTGGTTGGGGGGTTAAAGGCTTTAACCCCTTCCCACCGGCCGCCTCCCGGCCCTTTAAGGGTTCTAAATGCCGGGAGGTGGTCATGTGACCACCATTGGCTGTCACATGATCAGGAAGTTCCTGATGGCTAGTATGCATCAGGAGATTTCTGGTAACCGCCGGCTACTGGGCTCTCAGCACAGTAAGTGTTTTAAACAGGGCCGCATATATGCAGCCTTTCGGTGTGAAGAGGTTAAAAATAAACATTAAAAGCACATTTTTTGCAGGTAAAAAAAAATTGCCATTTATTTATTTTCCCCTAGAAGCCTGCAGGGCATTGCAGCTGTGATCAGACCTTGGGTGCAATGTCAGGCTCCTGCAGACTGTCAGTATAGCTGTCTGCATGTACCTCCGATACGGGCAGGCAGTTACTGAAGTATAGAAAGATCAGTGAACTACAAGAGCGCTCACCAGCGACCCCCCCCCCCAGTTCATTAAGAACTACAAGCCTAAAGACAGGTGTAACCTGTTCAGAAAGGTGAACTTATCCTTGAAGCACAGGTGAGTAAGGCCTGATTCACACTTATGCATTTTTAGTGTCTTTTGCATTTTGCAGATTTGCACTTCAGTCCATTCAACATGGTTTCCTATGGAACACGTTCATTCTGTAGTGCAAATCTGCAAAATGCACTAAAAAATGCATAGGTGTAAATCAAGCCTAAATCCTGCCGGGAATACAGGAAATGGAGCAAACCAGCTTCTTTACATTTTTTAAGCAACATGTGTTGCTACATTACAAGAACTACATTTTAAAATTGTTGTACATAACTGGGGGAAAAACGACACAAATACACAACATATAGGTAAAAATGTATTCATGGACTTAGAGAACCCGTACGCTTTTAAGGCCATATGTTTCATGCTTCAGGCAGCACCTCCAGCATACAGACCCCGCATTTATGTTGCATTGCTCTTGAATGAAGCTGGGGCAATATCCTTCAAATTCCAATTCTTATTGCCTACAGAGAAAAGGAAAAGACCCCACAGAGCACAAACCAGAGGTCATCCTAAACAACTTCACCACACGTCTCGGACACTCCATAGGCCGCATGTTTGCCTCCCTCTTCCCGCATGACCCCCACTTTGTTGGACGACAGGTGGCCACTTTCCATAACCAGCGGGACTACATCTTTTTTAGATACCACAGGTAATTCATTCCTGTAGATGGTTATGTGTGATTTTATCTTCCACTGGTCTCCTTATCCGGATGATTCTCCAGTAAATTTCTATGGTTTCTTTGAAGGTACCTGTTCAAGAGCGAAAAGAAAGTTGGTATCCAAGAGCTCGGGCCCAGATTTACATTAAAACTAAGATCGCTCCAGAAAGGAACCTTTGACTCGAAGTATGGAGAGTACGAGTGGGTCCACAAGGTTGGTATTTCAGATGAAGCTTTAAATATTTTTCTTGCAATGGTTGCTCTTCCATATTGTCATTGTACTGTTGCATACACTAGGGATTCAGATGTGATCAGCCATAGCTGGTGTCAAATTTAGGTTATAATTAAATTGCACTCGACACACAATTTTCTTCTTTTAGTACGTGTGCTGTTAATGGCCACTAAGATTCTCATTGGACAACAGGATGGATGTTGACAAAGCTAAGCACTGTGGTCAAGAAGGTTGGGCGTCTGTCTGTTAACCACTTGCGGACCGCCCTACAGCAGATTTACTGCTGCAGGGCGGCCGCTCTGCTCAGAATCCCGTTCATATATGTGATTCTGCACTCCCGGGTAGGGGGTGCATGCATGCAACTTCTGCTGTGATCAGTCACAGCAGAAGCTGATCAGCGGGTGTCAGCCAATGAATGTCCGCCGGCACCTGCTGATCGCAGAGCAGACACACTGGACAGAACTCTGCATATGTAAACAAGGCAAAGCTCTGTCCTGTCAGTGGGGATGTGCTGGATTTTGTTTCCCTGCAAAGCAAGTAAAAGCAGCACACTGTACACAAAAACACTGGTTAGGTACACCTTTAACCCATTCCCAGTCAGTGTCATTAGGACAGTGCATATTTTTAGCAATGACCACTGTATTAGTGTCACTGCTTCCCACAAAGTGTCAGATTGTCCACTGCAATATTGCAGTCCTGCTCTAAATCGCTGCCATTACCTTTTATTAAAAATAAACTCCTGTGTGTGTGTGTGTGTGTATATGTGTGTGTATATATATATATGTGTGTGTATATATATATATATATATATATATATATATATATATATATATATATATATATATATATATATATATATATATAATTTTATTGGATATGTTTTATAGCAGAGAGTAAAAAAAATAATGTTTTTATAGCATAAAAAAATGCAGTGATGATCAAATACCACCAAAAAGCTCTATTTGTAGGAAAAACAAATGACATAAATGTAATTTATGTACAGCGTTGCATGACCGATGATTGTCAGTTAAAGTAACGCAGTGCTGTATCGCAAAAAAAATGGCCTGGTCATAAAGGGGGGTAAATCTTCCAGAGGTCAAGTGGTTAAAGTGGACGTAAGCTTCTCTTGCTTTTACCTATAGGTAAGCCTTTATTATAGGCTTACCTATAGGTATTGTAAACGTGCACTGTTTAAGATATTTGCTGTATATGCAGCCGGTGACATCACTGGCGTATGCACTCTGAAGGAACGGCCATGCGTGCCTTGTGCCATGAACGGCGGCTCCTGCTAGCATACGCGGGAGTGACGTCATTGTGGCTCCGGCCAGTCAGACGGAGTCCGCAAACCCGGAAGCTAGACTGGTGAAGATGGGAGCATCTGCAGCGCTGACATCTCAGTGCTGGAAGAGCTTCACTTTAAGGTAAGTAACATAATATGCTAGTATGCAATGCATACTAGCACATTATGCCTTTGCCTTACAGAGTAAGAAAAAAAAAAATCCAGCCGTTTACAACCGCTTTAAAGCTAACTTCAGAGAGGCACACTAATCATCACTGAACAGGAGATGGCGCTTTCAAATAAACCACTTCTAGTAATGTTCTGCAGAAAGGCCCGTGGTTTTCAGTACACTCTTTGTACAATGAACAATGAAAAGGGTTTCTTTCAGTTGTGCCTTTCATTGCTGAAAGCCGTACACTGTGGAGCAATCATGGAGTTAAAATATATTGATGTTTTTAATTGAAATTAGATTCTTTTCTGAAAACATTTTTTGGGGGGGGGTGAGATAAATGGCCATATTTTGCAAGAAAAAAAAAGTTATTTTATTTTTCATTATTTCTTTCCTCCGGTGGAAGTGATAAGTGGATCATGGGTCCAAAATTCAGGCACCTGCAAACACTTGCTAACACCGCTTCCGTGTATATGTGTTCCATCTGCATATTTAACCATTTACCTGGAATTTAGCTTTAAAAGAGAAGTATGGGGTTTTTTTCTTTTCCTTTTTTTTAGATTAATACTTACCTAGGTGGATGCAGCATCGGTCTCCCAGTGCCTCTAACATTGAGAACCGGGTGATTGAACAGCGCCGATCACTAGGTTCTTACATCTCCATGAGCAGAGAGCTGGTGACTGTCAGTCACAGCTCTCTGCTCTGCCCCCTCCTTACTCACTGGAGCGCTGGGGTGGGAGCGGCCGTCTCAGGCAAGGCCATACATGGGTCGAATTTCAAAAGAATTTTCTTTCGAAAATCTTATCTAAGAATTTTCGTTCGTATTTCGCACCATTAGTGGGCTGCGGCAATCAAATTTGAGTAATCGGACATGTTGGAAATTTTTTTTAAAAACTAACGATTTTCTAATCAAGGATGGGAGAATTGTGTGCGAAATGTAATCAAAAAAGAAATGCGCATGTGCAAGAAAAGGAAAATTCCCGGAAAGAAAAGATTCCTAGCCACGAAAATTCTTTTCTGTAGCAACAAGAGGTGAAATTTGAAAGCTTGGTTGGGCGAATTTCGAAATCAATGGTGGCACCATCGGATCACAAAACGCACACATTTTCTGATTTTTCAAAAGAAAATTCTTTCGAAATTCAACCATGTATGGCCAACCTCGGGCTCTCAGTGGCTCTCTGACAGGCTGAGCCGGGTGTCGGTCCAGGGAACTGGTGCATCCCGACTGATCGTGATGACGCGCTGCCTGGACTGACTGCTGTGACATCAGCAGAGAACCAACTTCAGCCCACTCTCTGCTGAAAACGGGTCACTGGAATGAAAAAACTAACTACACTCCTGTGATCCATAGGAGAAGCCCAGCCAAACAAGCTTTGGCTGTACTTCTCCTTTAAGAGGCAGAGACTCATGAAAAGGAATAATACTTTCTTTAATACAGCCTCATTTCAAAGACCCTTCAAAAAAAAAAAAAAATCTGTTCTGTGCAAGGAATTTAATTATTTTTTTTTTGTTTATTTTCTACAGCGACATGAAATGGACACAAATCGAAGAAAATTCCATCTATAATCACTGCTGAGTGGAACAATGACTTTACCTGTGTGACTGTACTAGAAATGCAATCCTCTGGTGGATATAAAAGAAAAAAAAAAACAATGTAGTCACATGTAATGAATTTTAAACTGTCCCTGAACTGGATTTACTAGGATATTTCAGAACTGTCTGTACAAAGTATTCTCCCAATATGGTGCAATCTGCAAAGTTCCAGTTCAGAAATACTGCCAAAAAAAGTAGGAAGTGAATTGTGTGAGCGGTCTGGAATGTTTATCTCTTTTTTTTTTTTTTTTAAGTCTGGATGATGAATGAAAAGAAATCCTCCCATTTCCTTACAGGAAGATAATCCTGTAAATTATCCACTTACCCCAGCCATACATGTACAATATAATGAGATTTGATTAAATATGTATTTTAGAAATCTGTTTTGATCATACGGAAGGCTCTATCAGTAATTTTTCAGTATCATTTAAAAAAAAGGAAACTATTGGTCCTGCCAGAGAATAGAATCTAATGGGACCAACTCTTTTCCTGGTTGTGTCTGCCTGGTACACACGGTAAGTTTGTTTTTGTTTTTTTTCCTCCATTTAACTCAGTGGGCTGAATCGCTGTACTAACAGCGGGGTCAGTGCTCGCAGTTATTGGCTACAAGTGCTGATCGGCTGCTGATTTTCCAACATGCTCATTGGATAAAAACCTGGTCATGAGATTGGCTTCTGTCAGACAAGCCGCTGTACACACGGGCTGAGAGCCAGCTGGATTCTACTGTAATGGCTGATTTCAGCCTGTGTGTATGGGCGTTAATCCTTTTCAAGCAAGAGATCATCTGGAACAATCTAAACTATGGTCAGTTGTTTACGGTTACATGTTTAACCACTTCCCGCCCAGCCTATTGTCAAATGATGGCTGGGTGGGACATTCATTGTTCTGGGTGGACGCCCTATGGCGTCATCTCAAAACAGGCTCCACTGTGGCACGATCTGTCACCGGCTGTGTCCACCGAACACTTATCAGTGTCCAAGCCTGCTGCCTGCACCATGTGATTGCTGTGACCATGCGCAGATCACATGACAATTGTAAACAATGGATGGCTTCCTTTCATGCCATTCATTGTGTACAATTGTGTTGCTAGCTGTAATTGGTCACAGTGATTACATGGTACAGACAGGGCCAATCACAGCCCATCTGTACCATGTGATTAGCTGTGGCTAATCACAATACACACTGGATGAATCTGTTTCGTTCAGTAAAAATGGTTGCTTATATCGGTGAAATTCACTGGTATAAGCATACATATTGTGTTAAAAAAAAAAAATCCTGATTTCCCCAGAGTAGTACAGTGTTGCACCATAGTAACACTGTATTGCTCTGGTTACAAAAAAAAAAAACCCTTTTTTTTTTTTTTTGGAAAATAGACAAGCCAAGGTTTTTTTATTAACCTCCCTGGCAGTGTGGCTCAGGATTAAATTTCAGTACCATTAACGGTAACCCCGAGCCACACTCGGGATTGCATTGCAGGAGCCTAGTGCGGTATACTTACCCTTGTCGCCAGGATCCTGCGATGTCCCCTTGCTGTGTCCCCCTGCTGTGTCCCCCTGCCCGAAGCCTCTGTGTGCCGGGCTCCGTTCCCTGTGGCTAATTCAAAAAAATGTAAAAATCATACATACAGATTACAGTACTGTATGAAATTATTTCACATCCCTTTTGTCCCTAGTGGTTTGTCCAATGCCCTGCATGCAGTTTTATATGATGTATACTGTCCTTTCTTCCTGGAAACTGGAGATTGTCCATAGCAACCAAAAAGTGTCCCTTTTACGTCAAAAGTGGTTTTAGACCAGCTGGAAAACAGCGATAGTAAATTAGAACACTTGCAGAATTGAGTGATAGTGAATCGTGGGGAAATTAATTTTATTATAATTTTTTTTTATAAATATTTATTATAATTTATGATTTTGTGTTCCAAACTTTATCATACCCGGGATATCTACTAGACTCTTGTTTGGACAGATATGTGTGTTATTGCTAAGAATTACAGGCCTACAATATAAAACGCCAAATTTCTATGCAAAATAATTGTACCGCTTTCAGATACAAAAATCTGACCTAATCATACCGCCAGGGAGGTTAAGGGGTATGGTGAGTTTTTTTTTTTTTTCTTTTTTCTTTTTTTTTTTTTTTTTTTTACATACTGTCAGTACAGCATCACTGTACTGGGGGGGGGAGAGAGTTATAAAGATATGCTGCTGGGAAGGGTAAAACGAATAGTGCCAAGTACAAATTCTATTTCAAGGATAAACTGGAACTAGCAATTTTACCCTGTAGTAGTAAAACGTTGGGAGTCTTTAACTTGCCGACCTGCCGCTGCAGTTTTACTGCGGCAGAATGGCACAGCTGGCCGAGACGATGTTGCCTTACGTCACTTCACCTTTTGGCCACTAGGGGCCCGCAGCGTGTGTATGGACCTGATGTGAGCGCCCGGCGAGCACGATGACCGGGCTCCCTCAATTGCTTGTGACAGAGTGAGAACCTTCCCTGCCAGTGACATTTATACAGTAATTAGTGCATTTTTATAGCACTGATCAATGTATAATTGTCAATGGTTCCAAAAATATCTGCTGCAATATCGCAGTCCTGATAAAAAAAAAAAATAAAAAGCCATAAATCAATCCCCTATTTTATACATGCTATAACTTTTGTGCAAACCAATCAATATAGGCTTATTGCAATTTTTTTTTTTTTTTTTTTTTTACCAAAAATATGTAGAATATAATGGGTTATAGGCCACCTTCAGGTGATGGACACTGGTATACCCAATCCAGGAAGTTCACTCCCTATTTAACGCCTCCTCCTTCCAGGAGCACATCAGTTTTTGTAGCAAAGCAATATACTTAAATCCCAAAAAAGAGGGAAGGGACCTCTGTGTCTTATGATGTACTCCAAGAAAAGGATTTTACAGGTAAGCTGTTATTAAAATCCCTTTTTCTTTATCGTACATCATGGGACACAGAGCCTTAAGTAATTACTTACTGGGATGTCCCATAGCAATGCTACTTGAGGGGAGGGAGACACAACCCCGAGGGTACCCCCAGACTTAAGGAATTATACTGCTGCCTTCAGCACACTGCACCTGAAGGCGATATCCTCATACCTCCTTACATCCACCTGATAACATTTTGTGAATGTATGCACTGAAGACCAAGTTGCGGCCTTACAGATCTGAGCCATGGAGGTTTGATGATGCACCGCCCCGGTAGAGTGCGCCTTAACTTGAAAAGGGGAAATCTTACCCCTTAAATCATAAGTTTGAATTATAACTTGCCGAATCCACTTAGCGATAGTGGATTTCGACACTGCCTGTCCTTTCTTAGGACCCTCTGGCAGAATAAATAACACATCACTCTTACGAATCTGAGCAGTTTCCTTTAAATTTTCACTGCTCTCACCACATCAAGACAATGTAGTGACTTTTCTTCCCTGGAATATGGTTTTTGAAAAAAAAACGATGGCAGGACAATATCTTAGTTCAGGAAACCTCTGTCCTCATGAAAAATCAAATATGGCTCTTTACAAGAAAAAGAAGCCAATTCCGAAACCCTCCTTGCCGAGGATATAGTGACCAAAAATATCAACTTCCTTGTCAGAAGCACTAGGGGATTATGTTGTATCCGTTCCAATGGCTGTTTTTGTAACACAGACAAAACTAAGTTCAAGTCCCAAGGGTTCAAGGGAGGTTTGACGGGCGGATTAGGCCGCATCACCCCTTGTATAAAACCCCGGACTAAAGAATGTGTAGCAAGTGGTCTTTGAAATAAGACCGATAAAGCTGAGACTTGGCCTTTAATAGTACTCAAGGCCAATTTCATTTCTACCCCTATTTGTAGAAAGGCAAGAATTCTGCCTATGATATATCTCCGAGGGTGGCAACCCTTGGATTCACTCCAGGAAACATAAGCTCTCCAGACTATAATATATAGTTCTGGAAGCTGGCTTACATGCATTAATCAGGGTAGAGATAACTAAGGAAAGCCCATGTTTCTTCAGAATGTGGGTTTCAATAGCCAAGCCGTTGAATTTAGAGACCGTAAGGTAGGATGGAATATCGGTCCCTGTGAGAGCAGATCTGGCTGTAGTGGGTGGGACCATGGGCCCTCCACTGCCATCTTTATGATTTCTGCATACCATGACCTTCTGGGCCATGCTGGTGCCACCAGAATTACTAGCTTTCTTTCCAGCTTGATCCTGCAAAGGAGTCGAGGCAGCAACTGAATAGGAGGGAATGCATAGATCAGTGAGAACTGATCCCACTGCGTCACCAACGCATCTGTTCAGCATGCCAGTGGATCCCTTGTTCTGGCCACAAAGTTGACTAACTTCATGTTGAACCTGGACGCTAGAAGATCTACGCCTGGAGTCCCCCCATCTTTGGCAAACAGCCCATTCCCCTGGGAATAACTGCTGGCGACTTAAGTAGTCCGCCTGACAATTCTCTACTTCCGGAATGAAGACTGCCGATAGGCATGGAACATTCCTTTCTGCCCAAGTTAGAATATGGTTCACCTCTCTCTGCACTGAGAGACTCTTGGTGCCCCCTTGGTGATTGATATAGGCCACAGCTGTGGCATTGTCGGATTGGATCCTGACAGGACAATCCCGTAACCTTAAAGTCCAGGCCTTTAGAGCCAGACGCACTGCCCAAATCTCTAGGCTATTGATGGGCAAAGTTCTTTCGGCTCTTGACCACTGTCCCTGGACAGTTGTCTTTTCTAGTACCGCTCCCCAGCCTGAAATGATGGCATCTGTCGTTACCACTTTCCAGATAACTGGTCTGAAGGATTTTCCTTTCAGCAGATTCTGAGTTAGTAACCAACTGAGGCTTTGTGACACCCTTGGGGACAGCTGCATTGGCAAGTCTAAAGCTTGAAAAGTTTTGTTCCAAGCAGACAGGATACTGTTTTGCAACAGTCTTGAATGGAACTGGGCATAGGGAACCACTTTGAATGAAGCCACCAGGGTTCCTAGCAACCTCATGCAAAGGCAAATGGAGGGATCGCCTTTTAGCCTGATCATCCACACCAGCTCTTTTATGGAGCTGATCTTTGCCTGAGGCAAGAACACCTTTTCCTGGGTTGTCTGATTAGACCCAAGTAATCCAGCCTTTTTAGCGGTATTAAGGAAGATTTTTCTAGGTTGAGAATCCAACCCAAACTTTCCAGGTAACTGGTTGTAATGTGTACGCTTTGCTCCAAATGAGCCACCAACTGGTCTAATAGCAATAGATCGTCTAGGTACGCTACGACTGTTATGTCCTGAGCCCTTAACCTGGCTAGAGGTGGGGCCAGCACTTTGGTGAACACCCGGGGTGCTGTGGCTAGCCCAAAGGGCAGGGCTACAAACTGGAAATGCTGCTGTTCTAACTCAAACCACAAAAACTTTTGGTGAGCGGGAAAAATGGGAACATGCAGATATGCATCCCTGATGTCGATCGATGCCAGCAGTTCTCCTAGAAGGGTAGAAACTACTGACCCGCTCGTCTCCATGCGAAAGGAGCGGATCTTCAGGAATTTCGATTTCTTTGATCTACAATGGGTCCGACGTCTCCACTTGGTTTTGGTACCATAAAAAGATTTGAATAAAACCCTAAACCTTGCTCTTTTGTGGGGATCTGTATGATCACCCCTTGAGATATTAATCTGTCTAGTGCCTGAAACAGAAATTGTCTTTTCTTTGGGAACGCTTGACCTCAGAAAACGAGATGGTGGAAAGTCACGAAATTCCAGCTTGTACCCCAGCGTTTTCGTGGAGATGACCCATCTGTCCTGAATTTCCTCTTGCCAGTCTTCTGAAAACTGCAGAAGTCTTCCACCCACCTTGGTGGGGGGGGGGGGGGGGGGGGTTGCCTCTTCATGATGAGGCTTTAGGATTCCTCTTTGCAGGTTTCCAACCCCAGGACTTCTTTTGAGCCTGGGTCTGACCCTGAGGTTTTCCTCTAGAGTCTGACGGCGGAGGCCGTCGCCACTGCCTAGAGGCAGAAGCCCCTGGGGCAGGGGAAAAAAGCCAGTTTAAATGAAGGGCATTTATACTTTTTGACTGGCAAAAGAGTACTTTTCCCACTAGAAATTGTTTGGATAGATTTGTCCAAATCTTCTCCAAATAGTCGCTCCCCATGAAAAGGGAACCCAGTTAGGAGGTTTTTACATGGTGCTTCGGCTGACCAATTTTTTAACCACAGGATTCTACGCTTATGTATAAGCGTAAGGCGAGACGCCTGGTGAATACAATCTTTAATGGCATCTATGGCAGAGCATAATGCTTTTGGTAGTTCAGTCAATTCCCGGGCTTGTTGCACAGGAACCTCTTTTTAAGGGCCTGTATAAATTGGTCCTTTAGGGATTGACAGATGTCTATTGCACCGACTGCAGGCTGAGTAACAGCACCTGCCAAGGAAAAAGTAGATTTTAACAGGGATTCCAACTTCTTATCTGTTAGATCCTTAAGCATTTGTGCATTGTCTACAGGACAAGTTAGGCTTTTATTCACACTGGAAATTGCAGTGTCAACTGCTGGTACTTTCCATTTTTTTGGTGAATTTCTCCTCCATGGGATAGAGAACTGAAAATCTCTTGAAAATGCTTATCTGGCTGATCCCATTCAGCAAAAATAAGCTTTCCTAGTAATGCATGGACAGGAAACGCATGCGAAGGCTGAGAAGGTTTTAAGGAACCCAAGGAAGAAAGCGAGCTTTTAGAAGACTCCGTTAGAGGTAGCATGAAAGTGGAACAAACCATCTGTAAGATTTTGTATCAGAAATTTCTCAGAGTGTGAGGCTGAAAAAGATTCATCTACCGTTGTTTCCTCCACAGAGGAATCATCGATTTGTTTTTCCTCCTGATCACCTGAGGGTAACACCTCATCCTGTGCCCACTGTTCCCCTTGCAAATGTTCTGAAGAGGGGGATCTAGCATGCTTCCTATCCATTTGAATGGAGGATGCAATTAAAGCCACTAATCTTCCTTCCAGACCCTGCAGCGTGGAGTAAAGGACATCTTCAGTCACGTATACAGAGGCTGAAATGTGAGAAGCAGTTGCACCAATTTGTTCCAATGGCTCACCATAATTCAGGCGAGGATGACAGCGTGGAAATACAACTCAAGATAGAGCCTGGAGGTTAAAAACTTCAGTATCTTTTTGGTGTCTTTTTTTAGCAGGCATAGTCCTAAGCACAAAAACAGAGGCACTATACAATTGCACTTAAATCGCTGAATATAGTCATGACATTAAAGCCGCTATAAAGTTCATCCTAGTGCTGGGGAGAGGGAAAAAAAAAAAAATAAAAAAAAAAATAAAGAGTCCTTCCTTTATCAGGAATGCCAGCTTGCAACCCTCACGTGTCCCACAGCTCCTGTATGCAGACTGCTTGTCCCCTTCCTGGATTGGGTATACCAGTGTCCATCACCTGAAGGTGGCCTATAATCCATTAAGTAATTACTTACGGCTGTGTCCCATGATGTACTCTTGTTTGTAGCACAAAATATAAAGACCCACAGATGTGATCAAATACCACCAAAAAAAAAAAAAAAAAAAAGCTCTATTTGTGTGTGTGTGGGGGGCAAATTTTATTACTATACTGATGCATACTAACTGACTGGGAAGTCCTATACACAGCACAATGTAGATCCTCCATGGCCTCCATTGTCACACAGATCAGGGCTCTCCCCAGCACCATTCAGTACTGTTTTGGGGTTCCACCACCCCCAGCCTGGAGCACCATCAACACCCACCATCTGCACCAAGCACCGCCCTTCTCCCATTCCTACACGGCGGGAGATGGGCTGCTGCAGAGGAATGTCTGGGCTATGCCTCACCAGGGGGTGGGGGTTGGGGCAGGGAAGAGAGCGAGTGAGGCAATAGGCCGCAGCTAAGAAATGCCCAGGACAACACTTCAGTCTGGGGGAGGCTCCCAGCACACTCGGGACGGTCCAGGAATAATTATGCTCCCCTTTAAGTGTTGCACCTGGGGTGAGTGCACCAGCTGCCCCAGTCCCCCTACTACACCACTGCTAGAGGCTAGTCCCTTTCCCCTCTACCTCACTTCTATTGGAACAGCTTCCACAGTTCAATTCCTCCTTAAGTGGGGGGGGGGGGGGGGGGAAGAGTATGGAAACATGATCTGCAGGTGTAAAAGTGGCAACGACATGTATTGAATGCGGAAGTGATGTAACATTATTTTGCTTCCTCTGTGATGAGATGCCTAGCCAACAGGTGGGAAGCCTCATTTTTGTCATTCACTGCTAGTAATAAGGAGTCATATCAGATCTTACAGCATTTCAAAGAGGGCACATGGTTGGTGACAGCTTAGCTCGTGCCTCTGACTGAAGTTGCCAATTTGCAGTGTTGCAAGGTGCAGTTTTAAAGGCTATGACGGCATATACAGTTTCCGGGATGTCATCTGATAAGCATAAGCGCGGTCAACTGACCGAAGGAGACAAACAGGACCTTGCGCCGGATTGGTCCCAGGTTTTTGCATGAAGCGTGGTATCAGATCCCATTATCCACCATCCAAAACTTCTGTCATTTCCCAGGAGAATTCAGGCCATCTTGGATGCCAAAATGCACCCAAACACCATATTATGTAACAAATTAGTTCCTTCACCATACTTGTTTGCAGAATTTTGTCCAACCCCTGTATGATCTAAATTTGTCCAAAAGGAACCATTGCCCATATCCTAAAGACAGTCAACATGCCTAAAATGCACAGTAACAGTATTAGTATTAGGGGTTTTTTTTTGTACAAAAAAAAAACACAAACAAAAACACACATGTTGGCATAAAATTATGAAATAACCATACAAACCCTCACCAAGCAGTATTAAAATGAAATTTATTTATTGTGGTTAGTCACCAGTGTATAAAAATCAATATCCTTTTAAAGACAAAAAAAAAAAAAAAAGGAAATGCACATTAGGGCAAATAGCACAAAGCGGAGAGGTAGATGTTAAACAGGCCTGACAATAGATTGTACATGGAGGGGGGAACTTGGCACGTCCCAGGGGTGAAGTCTTGTACAGGGTCAAACCAAGCCACTCCTTCTGACAAAATGCGATCCAGCTAAAAGTTAATCTGTAGAGGGGCAGGGAAAGAAAGTTACAGCACATCTGCATTGATAAAGTTACATAAAAAGTAAAAAGTTCTGGTCATATTTTTGAAAGCAACACAAGCCCTTTCTTAGTTAGCATATACCATCCCCATCCTTTTGGCTGATTTCACTGGCCCTAGATATGCATCAGGTACTGATTTGTACATCTGCAGGGGGGGGGGGGGAAAGAGAGATTCAATATAGAAAACTGCTGCAGATGTGACTTCCCTGAGCGTTAATGGATGGAAAGATTGGAGCTCCTGCGTCATGTGGAGCAGATTGCAACCAACAGAGGAGCTTGTGGCATCTATTCCATTTCTTAGGTTTAGAACTTAAAACCCCTTTGTGTCCAAATCCAGACATAGGGGGTTATTTACTAAAGGCAAATCCACTGTGCACTAAAAGGTGTAGTTGCCGTTTATATGAGGGGGACATGCAAGAAAAAAAAAAAAAAAAAAAAAAAAAAAAAAAAAAACAACATTTTTGCTTGCACATGATTGGATGATAAAATCAGCAGTGATTCCCCTCATTTCAGATATAGCCGTGCTGCCCCATTAATTTTAATGGGCAGGAGCAGTGTATACACCGCTCCAAAGATGCGGCTAGCAGGACTTTTTTTTTTTTTTAACGTCCTTCCAGCGCAGCGCTCCAGTGTGAAAGCCCCAAGGGCTTCCACACTGGAGAGACAGCAACGGCTCGTACAGCGCTAAAAATGGCACCTGCAAAGCGCCCTGAAGCACCTGCAAACCGTCCCAGTGTGAAAGGGGTCGTAGTGCAGGATGGATTTGCCTTTAGAAAATCAACCCCAATGTTTGTTACAAAATACCATTTACTTTAAAAAGAACAGAAAGATTTACTAAAGCAGTCAAATCAGTGAAAGATGAATTCTGGGCACCATGGGTTACTGCACTTCAGACAATTCTCTTGCTTTACCAAGTAAGATTAGTTAAAGCACCACCTAGGTAGACAATGGGGTTTGATTTACTAAAGACAAATAGATTAAAGGTGGATACACACTATACAACTTTTGTTTTTAGATTTCCCTTCAACTATGTAGTGCAAGAGCCTGCCTGATTGCATACAAATTGAAAGTATTTAGGTTTGACCTCATATTATAAGGTTTTGGAAAAAAAACAAAAACCCTAAAGATTGTATAGTGTGTATCCAGCTTCTCTACACAGTGAGAATCCAGTGGGCTGGCTGTACCCAAGTTGAGCGATCATCTTACAACAGTGTATGTCCAGGATAAGTGCAGTTGCATTCATTTTTCTTAGCAAGTGTGGTGAATCTTCACTTTGCAAGGAGCACCCTAATCAGGTGAAAACAAAAATCAAACATTCTTGCGCATGATCAGATAATGGGAAATCAGCAGAGCTTTACCACATTTCACTTAGCTCTGCGAAAACCGAGTGCAACTACACAAAGTGCAGTCTATTTACCTTACTGGATGCAAGTGTTAATGATTCTCAGCACCAAGCACAAACTTATTACAAGCCACTTGACTGTGCAGCTAATGCACTGCTACATATACATGGTATAAACTATGCACTCACCATAGAGCGAAAAATACAATTTACAGGAAAGAGCAAACTTTCGGGGGTCGGAAAGGATTTGTGCTTGAGGAAATTCCAGTTAGTAAGGGATCGTGTTGTGCATTTTGCATACAGAACTGCTTCAGGTCAGCGGCCGCCTGAGAGACCTGCAAGGAGAAAACAAGATACGTGCTTTTACTCTGGTTTTCAAACATAAACCACTACAGGGAAACCATAGAGATCCCCCCCAAACCAACAGAATCATTAATCACCTGAAGCTTACAATCTAATGTACACTCTGTAGCCACACATTCATTATGACTGCTTTGGGTAAAGTCAAATAGGCGAGTAGGCGGAGCCTATTTTCAGTCACCGTGCCTATGCAGGAGGAAAGGAACTGCTTATAGAGACTACATTACGCTCACCCTACCAGTGATGCTCTGCCTCAGCTACAGCCGGTGTTCAGCTGAGAAAGTTCCCCTCGGCGGATAAGGACCCCCCTGTACTGCGCAGGCGCAGCGCAGTACGAGCCGGCAGAAACAGCCGAAGCTGAATAGGTGTAAATCAGCTGTACACGGCGCCTGTAACAGGGCCCCTCACGGGCTCGCGTCGATCTGCACTTTTTTATTCTACCTCTAGGTCCACTTGGATGGTGGGGCTTGAACCTGGACTCAGGGCACAGGCGCCGTGTACAGCTGATTGAAGGTTTTCAGCTTCGGTGGCTCCTTAGTCGTTTGTACTGCGCAAGCGATGCGCCGGCGCAGTACAGGGGGGGGTCCTTATCCGCTGGGGGAACTTTCTTGGCAAGACACCGGCACCAAAATCAGATGCACTGCCTGTATCAGGAGGTGCTAGACCCAACCACAGCCCCACAGAAGAGGTCACATGCTCTGCCATTCCCAAAACCATTATAAAATGACGGATGGGCGAGATCCCTATTGTTCTGGGAGGACAGGAGTTCCTCCGTCACAATCTGTCGTGCAGTGTCCACCCGACAGCGGATGACTGATCACTATACCGGCCCACTGCCAGTATCATGTGATCGGTATGACCAATCACATGACAATTGTGAACAATGAATGGTTCTTTCATGCCATTCATTGTATACAATAGTGTTGCTAGCTGTACCATGTGATCGCTAACCAATCACAATAGACAGTATCTACACTCATCCAGAGAGAGAAAACAAAAAACACACACGCCTCTTAATACCTCAGACTGTCTACTTTCCAAAAAGTCATTGGGGCATTTGTACTGTCCTTCCATTATAAGAGCTTTAAGAAAGGATAGGCCATCAATATATTTACATAATACATCAGGAATGATCAATTTTCAGATATACCATAGTTTGTGGACTTAGAATACATTTTGGCCTAAATTAATGAAGATTTGTTATTTGCAAAATTTTATAACTGAAATTTACAAAAAAAAATAAAAACCCAGTGGTGATTAAATACCACCAAAAGAAAGCTCCATTTTTGTGAAAAGAATGCTAGAAATTTCATTTGGGTACAGTGTAGCATGACCGCGCAATCGTCATTCAAAGTGTGACAGAGCTGAAAGCTGGCCTGAACAGGAAGGAGATGAATGTGCCTTGTACTGAAGTGGTTAAAGACAGCCAAGAATATGGTGACAGGGTACCTTTAAAAAAGGAGGCATTCAGTACCCAGTTATGGCTGCCATAAGCACCTCAAAAAGACCAGGCCTTAGGAAACCATTTGATTCACATTATGCATTTCTATAGTGTGTGCTGGTGTCATGCTGACCCAAATATATACAGCGTCTGGACCATGCCTTCCTAATGTATCACTTGACAAAAGACATTCACTGTTTTTTCACAAGAGCATCCATTCTGTATATGGACTGAACAGGAATGCCCCCTTTCAAATTTTTAGTTTTGCAACTTAGCTGCTGCTATGTGAAATGTTACATTCTAAACACCTTGCACCCCCCCCCCCCCCCTTTCTCTTCTATAAAGTAGAATGTAATAAACTATCCAGAACAGATCACTAGAACTGCATTTTATGGTCTTCCATTGTATCTGTCCATGCAATGGCATACTTATTTTATGGTCAGCGTCAAACAGAAATCTCCACAACACACAGGCCCATCTGACTAGTGAGCATTTAAAATGTGTGGAACAATGAGCTTCTGTGTGCGCCAAGTCCCCAAAGAGACGGGTCATCTGTTTTAACATCTTAAGTTACTGGTGCCTCTTTGTCCCGATATCTGATGTCTTCCTGCACTCCACTAAAGATAACGGAGTAGTGCAGACTGCGCCCCACTATATAGTCCTCTCTATGGCCACAGCAGCTACAGAAAGTGACAGATGAACCCAGGAAGTGATGTCACGCACAACGCTTCGTGGTCACTCTAGCTGGGTGAAATCAGCAAACAGACATTCAATGATCTCTAGGGCTGAAACTAATCAATTAATCGACAACTAATCGATTATGAAATTAATCGATTACTATTTTCATAAATCGATTAATCGGCCAGTAACATAATGGGGTTAAAAAAAAGCTAAAATTAGCCCTATATAGTACAAAAAGAGCAAATAATCTCTACTGTAAATATTACTTTCACTGTTGCAAATTTTTTTTTTTTTAACTCCATTATGTTATTAAATGACTTAGGCATGGTTCCCACCCATGTGTTTTTTTTGGTGCTTTTTGCAGAAATGCACTACAGTTCATTTAAAGTGGTGTTCCACCAAAAAAAAAAAAAAAAAAAAAAAAAAAAAAAAAAACACATTTGGAATTTTTTTTTAAACTTACCTCTAAATGCCTGTTGCTAGGTGGTCCCTCGTAGTCTGCCTCTTTCAGTGCCTGGGCTTGTGACATCACTTCCCCTCGGCACAGGAAGGGCTCGGCTCTGCTCCCTCCCTCTTGTCAATCTGGGACCCATTACAGGTCCCAGATGACTGAGCGCCCATAACGGCGCTGCTCGCGCAGTGGGTGCCCGGCTGTGAAGCCACAGCCCGGCGCCCACAGTTGCAATGCCGGTGCCACCGAACAGAGGGGGAGACGAGCGGGGCTTTGATCCCCCGCATCGCAGGACCCTGGGACAGGTAAGTGTCCAATTAAAAGTGAGCAGCTGCAGTATTTGTAGCTGCTGACTTCATTTTTTAACGTTCACATCTATGCTTTTTTTCAGCTGCTGTGTATTTGGAAAGGGTCAAGGACCTTTTTCAATGCAAAATGGTGCTTTTTTTGGTTCAATATACTTCAATGGAGAAGCTGCAGAAAACCATGTAATATTACAGTTCTGTTTGAAAATCTGCAAAACAGTTTAGAATTTTTTTTTCTTTAACTCAATACAGGGCATTTTCACCCCCTTCCAATTTTTAGTTTTCAGCGCTATCGCACTTTAAACGACAATTGCGCGGTCGTGCGACGTACCCAAACAAAATTGACGTCCTTTTTTTTCCCCACAAAGAGCTTTCTTTTGGTGGTATTTGATCACCTCTGCGGTTTTTATTTTTTGTGCTATAAACAAAAGGGCGACAATAAAAAAAAAAAAAAAAAAAAAAAAAAAATTTTACTTTTTGCTATAATAAATATCCCATTTTAAAAAAAAAAAAAAAACAATTTTTTTTCCGATACGTATTCTTCTACATATTTTTGGAACAAAAAACAAAAACGCAATAAGCGTATATTGATTGGCTTGCGCAAAAGTTATAGAGTCTACAAAATACGGCATAGATTTATTTTTTTTTTTACTAGTAATAGCGGCGATCGTGATTTTTTTTTCGTGACTGCGACATTATGGCAGACACATTGGACACTTTTGACACATTTTTGGGACCATTCACATTTATACAGCGATCAATGCTATAAAATTGCATTGACTACTGTGTAAATGTGACAGGCAGTGAAGGGCTTAACCACTAGGGCAGGGATCCTCAAACTACAGCCCTCCAGCTGTTGCAGAACTACACGTCCCATGAGGCATTGTAAAACTCTGACATTCACAGACATGACTAGGCATGATGGGAATTGTAGTTCCTGAACACCATGAGGGCCGCAGTTTGAAGACCCCTGCACTATGGGGACACAAGGGGTTAAATGCGTTTCCTAGAGAATACTTCTAACTGTAGGGGGCGGGGACGTACAAGGGGAGGAGACCAATCAGTGTTCCGCTGTACTGGGAACACAGATCGCTCTCCTCTCACCTGACAGGACGTGGATCTGTGTGTTTACACACACACACAGATCCACGGTCCGGCCAACGGGCAATCGCGGGTGCCCGGCGGACATCGCAGCCGCGGGCCCCCCTAGACGGCCGGGAACCCGAGGCCGTCATATGACGTCCACCCAGGATGGGAGATCCAATCTGTGGACGTCATATGTCTATACGCGGGTATTGAAGTGGTTAAATAAAAAAAAAAATTTGATCCGAGTCCAGATTCAACCTCTAATAGTATATAGTGTACATCTCTTCTGTCTGTTATTCTCAGAGAGGATTAAATATTTTACTCCCTAACCATATAGTTGGTTGTTTATATTTACCCCTGTGTATAAAGATATTTACGAATAAATTGTCTTTTAAACTTTACAGATTAACTATATTATGCACCACACTTTTTTTTAAGGTTATTAACCGATTAATCAAAAATAATCGGCCAACTAATCGATTATGAAAATAATCATTAGTTGCAGCCCTAATGGTCTCCCTCTTACCTACCCAGGTCTGCAGGTGGAACAGCCTGGAAACATGGGGAGGGGGGGGGGGGGGGGATGTTGCACTACTGGGGTATGTGAATGAAACTGAACAGCCACCTGATCACTTCCACCTGACAGTTGGCTTATTAGAGTTACATTGGGCCAAGAGTGTGCACAACCCCCCCCCCCCCCACACTGCTACTGAAGTACGACCTCACTTCACATCACAGAAGGGTCAAACTTACTATTGACTGAACTTGCTTCCAAGCCTGCTGGACCACCTTCCCATAAAGAAAAAGCATTTTCTGTCTGTGTTGCTGTTGGGGAGTTCCACTCACTTCCTGTCTGGCAGAAAAAGGTCAGGACAGGAAGTGAAGGAAAATCTCTCAATGGAGACCTGGATACCAGTACAAACCGGCCAGGGGTTCTAACCTCTTAGTTTTCTCTGCTCTTCTAAAAGCTGTAAATAAAAAAAAAATAAAAAAAAAAGTTTTGTCTTCGATTTCTCACTTGCTTTCAAAGCAGAGCTCCAACCTACAGTAATTACAGACTCATCCACTGTACTCCTACTGAGATTGCTTGCACCGATTTCGCTGAACACTTTGCAGTAGATCAGATCTAGTCCCCTACGTCATTTCCTGGCTGAAGGACGTCGAGCATCATCCAGCCCTTTCCTCACCAGTCCAACTGTCCCTGGGCCCCTCAAACATGTTCTACTTTCCTGCTGCGCACAAAGCAGCTCAGATCCTCTTCTCGGGTCCCCCGCCAGCACTCCCTCCCTCCTACCAATTCCAAGTCTCTTAATACAAGCCGCTGCCTCCCACTCATTGATAGCAGCCGGAGCCAATAAGCTTCTGCTGCTGTGTGAGCCAAATAGGTAACAGACCCTGGAGAGCTGCTGCTCTCATGCACATCGCTGGATTGGGGCTCAGGGGGCTGCTGGACACAGTTTGTTACCTTAAAGCGGGGGTTCACCCACACCGCCAAAAAAAAAAAAAAAAAAAAAAAAAAATAAAAAAAAAAAAAAATTAAAAGCCAGCAGCTACAAATACTTCAGCTGCTGACTTTTAATACATTGCCACTTACCTGTCCCGGGGTCTAGCGATGTCGGCAGGGGACGCCGAGAACCCGCTCGGTTCTCGGCAGCTGCCGCCGTCATCCTAGGTGAGGGAATCAGGAAGTGAAGCGCTGCGGCTTCACTTCCCGGTTCCCTACTGCGCATGCGCGAGTCGCGCTGCGCGTCCCAAGTGGTCCCCGCTCTCTGCTGGGAGCTGTGTGTTCCCAGCAGACAGCGCGGTCGGGACAGGAAGAAGCATAGACTCCCATGGGAGTCTATGCCGGAAGTAGGTGCAAATACCTGTCTTTGACAGGTATCTGCACCCCCCTCCCCCCTGAAAGGTGCCAAACGTGACACCGGAGGGGGGGAGGGTTCCGAAAAGCGGAAGTTCCATTTTTGTGTGGAACTCCGCTTTAATGCATAGAACGCATGAAGAAAATAAAAAAAAGGGGAAGAAGGGGGAGGGACATTGCAGTTTGTTGTGTATGGCACCAGGATGCATTATGGGAAGAAGGTCAGCCGGTGTGTGTGGTGTGATGCTTTGTTCTGCTGGGAAACCTTAAGTCCTGCCATTCATGTGGACGTTACTTTGACACACAAACCACCTACCTACACGTTGTTGCTGACCAAGTACACCCCTCCATTGAAACAGCATTCCCTGATGGCAGTGGCCACTTTCATCACGATAATGTGCCACACTGCAAAAATGGCTCGTGGAACACAAGTTTGAGGTGTTGACTTGGCCTCCTAATTCTCCGGATCTCAATCCAAATTGAGCATCCGTGGGATGTGCTGGAAATAAGATCGATAATAGTCCGATCCATGGAGACCTCACAACTTGGGGGGGGAAATCTGCTACTGAGGACTTGGTGCCAGATACCACAGAGTACTAGAGGAGGTCTAGCGGAGTCCATTCCTCAATAGGTCGGGGATATAGGAGGAGAATAGGGGGGGGGGAAACCTACTGACTATGAGGTGGGGGGGTCATAAAGTTTTGGCTGACCGGGGCGTATGAAGAAGGATCCCCTATAGAGGGCAAAGAAGCCGAGGACTGACAAGTCACTTCTTCCACCCCCACCAAAAAAGTTTATAAGGTCTTCTCTCCCCCCAATGTTGCCATGGTGATGATGACTCCTAGGAGACCCCTGACCCGGGAGGAGGAGGACACACAGTGGTCAGACATGGTATTGCACCATCAGGGGGTCAGTGGTCTCTTCCTGCCCCCCAATGAGGTGTGGGGCAGAAAGATGGCGGCACAGGGTCCAGCAGGAAAAGGTTTGGGAGGAGAGGATATGAATGGAGCTGAACCCACCCAAATAAAAAAGGGATGGAGACCCCCTATAACTGGACTGTCAGTGGAGGGTGTAGTCATTTAAAGGGCCAGTCACCCACAAGTGTGATTGCCCCCCATAGTGATGAGGAGTACACTGTCCGTGTATATATATCCCCCACCCCGATATCCTGTGTCCTCACCCCACACAGAAACCACCGCCGCCCTTCCCCCACCCCCGGACGGGGAAGTTGGGGGGATCCCGGCCCCGAGGCGCGCCCCCGGCTCTCCCTCCTCACCTTCACCCTGTTGATGCTGGCCTCCAGCCGCAGCTGCGACACCATCTTCCTCATGGCCGACACGTTCGCGGTGCCCGACATGCTGCCTCACAAAAACTTTTCTTTTCCTTCCAGCTAACTTTTCCGCCGACTTCTCCGGAGTGGGTGACTGCGCATGCGCTTTATGAGGGCGGAGAGGGGGGTGCGCGCGGCCGACCTGAGAGGGCGGGTGCGCGCGCGCGCGCGCGCGCGGGGCAGGAAGGGCGGGGTTGTTGTTGTGTCGCCTTTTCCTGAGAGACTTTTCTTTTCGGTATCCTGAGTAACAGAACATGGAGGGCTAAAGTGCAGCAAAGCTGATCCCTCCTCCTCCTCCATACAAATATAATACAATGTTTTCCCTGCACTCTATTGTAATAAAAGAGAACCTGTCACCGGTGTGCTGCCCCTCTCAGCCTTTCTACTATGGAGGATCACTTGAAGTAGTTTTCAGGTCTCAGAGAACCACTAGCTGACCAGGCCTTTTCTGACACTTTGTTTAAGAGTAAAATTCAGTATTTTTTTGCTAGAAAATTACTTATAACCCCCAAACAGTATATATATTTTTTTTGTTAGCAGAGACCCCGGGGAATAAAATGGTCATTCTATCTGTTAAAAAAAAAAAAAATGGCGGTCGTTGCAAACGTTTATCTAACACAGTATTTGCATAGCATTACAGATTGCCAGTTTAGAGTAACAGAGGAGGTCTGGTGATAGAATTATTGCTCTCGCTCTAATGTTTGTGGTGGAGTTGTCCCGATTTTTTAAGACCGAGTAAAAGTACTAATACTTTTTTTCCAGTACTCACCGATAACGGTACTTATTTTTAATGTCATGTGACAGTTTGACTGATGGGGACTAATAGGTGGCACTGATAGGCACCACTTATCGGCACTGATAGATGGCACTGGCAGGTGGCTGGCACTGATAGGCGGCGCTTATGGGCATTGATAGGTGGCACTGAAATGCAGCAATAAATGACATGAGGAAAGGATTTATTTTGAAATGCTATGCTGCGACGCCCATCTTGGTACACCCTGCATTCGGCCGCAGTAAGCAGCAGCAGACATCTTGTTACACCCAGCCCCATCTATATGGACTGGGTGTAACAAGATGTCCGCTGCTGGCTTACTACAGCCAAGTGCGGGGTGTACCAAGATGGGCATCGGGATGTTCAGCCGCTGACGGTGACCGAATGTGATGGCTCCGATCACCGATCCTGATGCGGCTGCGCCTGCACCCCTGCCAGCTTACCTAGCTGGTTCTACTGCAGGTGAGGACTCGCTCTCCGCTCCGCTGACTGCGCCCGCCCTCTCTATCCACCGACTCCGCCCATTGACACCGCCCGCCGACCAGGTATCGGATAAGGCATCGGGAGCATTTGTGTGAGTACAAGTACTCGCACAAATGCTCGGTATTGGTCCCAATACCAGTATGCGATAGTACTAGTTTGCGACGATACTTCAAATGTGGTGCAAACATTTTTTACATATGCGTGCGCGACTTACATATGTGTTCACTTCTGCGCGCGAGCACGGAGGGAATAGGAGCACTTTCAATTTTTTTTTTTTGCTTATTTATTTTGTTTTTTTATTTTTACACTGTGCCTTTTTTTATCACTTTTATTCCTTTTACAAGGAATGTAAACATCTCGCGGACTCTGATGTAAAGGGAAACTCTGAAGACCCTGATGTAAGGGGGAATGCTGCGAACTCTGGTGTAAAGGAGAACTTTGAGGACTCTGATGTAAGGGGGATGCTGCAGACTCTGATGTAAAGAGAAATGCTGAGGACCCTGATGTAAGGGGGGATGCTGCAGACTCTGATGTAAAGGGAAACTCTGAGGACCCTGATGTAAGGGGGAATGCTGTGGACTCTGATGTAAAGAGAAACTCTGAGGATCCTGATGTAAGGGGGAATGCTGTGGACTCTGATGTAAAGAGAAACTCTAAGGACCCTGATGTAAGGGGGGATGCTGCGGACTCTGATGTAAAGGGAAACTTTGAGGATCCTGATGTAAGGGGGAATGCTGTGGACTCTGATGTAAAGAGAAACTCTAAGGACCCTGATGTAAGGGGGAATGCTGTGGACTCTGATGTAAAGAGAAACTCTAAGGACCCTGATGTAAGGGGGGATGCTGCGGACTCTGATGTAAAGGGAAACTCTGAGGGTCCTGATGTAAGGGGGGATGCTGCGAACTCTGATGTAAAGGAGAACTGTGAGGACTCTGATGTAAGGAGGAAAGCTGCAGACTCTGGTGTAATGGAGAATTCTGAGGACTCTGATGTAAGGGGGAATGGTGCAGACTCTGGTGTAAAATCCCAAAAAAATACATTTATGTTTTTGGTTGTAACATGACAAAATGTGGAAAATTTCAAGGGGTATTGTCAGGGCTGAGCTCAGCCCTTCCTTCTCTGAACTGGACACTCAGCTGTCGCCTAATTGCCAGCTCCCATCTCTCTCCACAGTTACCCAGCTGTTGTTGATTCTGCTCGTCAGTCCTGCCTACTTAAAGTCGTCCAGCTCACTTGATCTCTGCCTTCGCCTTTGTCAACATCACAGAAACTTTCTCCTGCGTTCTTGTTGAAGACTTGCTCGGCTGACGTCCCTTCTGGCTCCTGATCCTGCTTGCTGTACTACTACGTTTATCTCTGGCTCTCTGATATTTGCTTGGCTGACTACCCGATCCGGTTACTGAACTCTGGCTTGTTTTGACTACGCTTACTCTGTTTATCTTATTATTATTATTATTAAACAAGTGTGATTTAACTATACTTCTGTCTCGTTCTGATTCATGGTTCCTGATAGTAGGCGAAGGCCATGAATTCAGAAGATACAGTCAATCCACTTGTTGGATAGTATTTTTTCCAGATTGGATGAGCAAGATCACTGCATGGATCAGTTTGCCATAGCGTTACAAACGCTCCTGAGACGCACGGCTCACCCGGAAACTTCCACTGTGGCTGCTCCGGTACAACCTGAGTTGCAGGCCGTCCTTGCTGCTGTGCCAGTCTCTGTGCAGGCACCTGCCTCGAGTATTACCTCTATAAGAGGTATGTCTGGTTCCGCTTCACTTCCCCAGCGATTTGGGGCGATCCAGTTCAATGCAGAGGGTTTCTCAACCAGGTTGAGATTTACTTTGAGATGCTGCCTCAGGCGTTTCCCATGGACAGAAGCAAAGTAGGTTTCGTGATATCTTTGCTTTCTGAGAGAGCCTTGGTCTGGGCAAACCCTCTATGGGAGACGCAAAAACCTGTTGTCTTGAGTTACCCTGACTTTGTGGCCTCCTTTAAAAGGGTATTTGACGTTCCCGCATGCTCCGCTTCTGCTGCCAAGTGCCTCATGTCCATCAGAGTACGAGAACTGTTGCCGACTATGCCATTGAATTCCCTACTCTGGCAGCAGAGGTTGCTTGGAACAATGAGGCCCTCGTAGCTGCTTTTTCTCATGGTCTCTCGGATTCCATCAAGGATGAGATAGCAGCCCGAGATATACCCACTGAGCTGGAGAGCTTGATCATGTTTGCCATCCTTATTGACTCCAGACTCAGAGTAAGACTCTCTTTTAAGGAGTGCTTGCGGAAGCCTCCTGTATGTTTGCCTCTGAGCTTTGCAGTCCCACCCGTGCCTCCCTCACCTCCCATGCCTCCTGGTACCGAGGTGGTCAGTGAAGGTGAACCCATGCACTTGGGCTTCACGCCTCTTTCTACGGATGAGAGAGCCTTTAGGAAGAGGGAGAGATTGTGCCTTTATTGTGGCCAGGCAGGTCACTTTTTGAAGTCTTGTCCTACCTGTCCAGGGAACGCCCAAACCTTGAGGTCCTGTCATGGACAGACCTTAGGTGGCGTTGTTTCGTCCCCAGTTATCCAGAAGGATAAGCCCCTGGTTTCGGTCACCCTTTCTTGGGCTGTGTCCATCGAGATACAGGCTCTAATCGACTCTGGGACTGCAGGCCTGTTCATTGATGCTGCCTTTGTATCACAGCACTCGATTCTGCTGCAGCTGCGTGACACTCCACTTGCCATTGAGGCTCTTGACGGGAGACCTCTACAGCCTATCCATGTGACTCATGAGACGGTTCCGTTGTCCATGGCCGTAGGGGTTCTTCACCATGAGATAATCCAATTCCAAGTTATTTCCTCACCTAGGTTTCCGCTGGTTATTGGTTATCCTTGGTTACAAAGGCACAACCCCTCTTTTGATTGGCTCCGTGCTGAGGTTCTCTCCTGGTCACCACAATGCAGTGAGACATGCTTCCAGAAGGTAGCCAAGGTCCTGTGCACTTCTTCACTCTCCTCCCTGCCGGAGGAGTACCGTAATTTTAGCAAAGTCATTGATAGAGGTCAAGCCAGTAGTTTGCCTCCACACCGGCCTTATGATTGTGCAATTGACCTTCAACCTGGTGCCATACCCCCTCATGGCCGGGTTTACCCTTTGTCGGTCTTGGAGGATAAGGCCATGGAGGAGTATGTTGCAGACGCACTTTCTCGAGGTTTCATCCGCAAATCCTTGTCTCCTGCTGGTGCTGGTTTCTTCTTTGTGAAGAAGAGCAGTGAACTGAGACCTTGTATTGATTATAGGGGTCTCAATCGTTTCACGATTAAGAATGCCTACCCGATTCCAGTGGTTGCAGAGTTATTTGACCGCCTCAAGGGAGCAACGGTTTTCACAAAGCTTGATTTGAGAGGGGCATACAATCTCATGCAGATTAAGGAGGGCAACAAATGGAAAACTGCGTTTAATACCAGAACAGGCCATTATGAGTACCTCGTAATGCCTTTTGGCCTTTGTAACGCTTCAGCAGTTTTCCAGGAATTTATTAACGATGTCCTCCGAGATTTGTTGTAGTTATGTGTGGTGGTTTATCTCGATGATATCCTCATATTTTCCAAGTCCCTGGAGAGCCACCACACAGATGTCTGTCGTGTGCTTCAGAAACTTATGCCGCGTACACACGAGCGGACTTTACGGCGGACTTTGCCCGGCGGATTTTTCGACGTACTTTACGACGGACTTTCTGAATGAACGGACTTGCCTACACACAATCCACCAAAGTCCGTCGAATTCGTACGTGATGACGTACGACCGGACTAAAACAAGGAAGTTCATAGCCAGTAGCCAATAGCTGCCCTAGCGTGGCTTTTTAGTCCGTCGAACTAGCATACAGACGGCGGACTTTTCGACCGGACTCGATTTCAACGGATAAATTTTAAACAAGTTTCAAATCTAAGTCCGTCCAACTTTTGAGAAAACAAAGTCCGCTGGAGCCCACACACATCGAATTGTCCGACGAAATCCAGTCCACCGGGCAAAGTCCGCCGTAAAGTCCGCTCGTGTGTACGCGGCATAAGAGAAAACAATCTCTATTGTTTTATCCTAGAAGTTGATGCTTCTGAGACTACAGCTGGCGCCCTTCTGTCTCAACATCCTAACTCTGAGAGCGCTATGCATCAGTGTGGCTACTTTTCCAAGAAATTGTCACCTGCAGAGTGCAATTATGAGATTGGTGACAGAGAGCTCTTGGCAATCATTTTAGCCCTGAAAGAATGGAGACATCTCCTTGAAGGTACCACTGTGCCGGTTCTCATTCTTATTGACCATAAGAATCTCACATTCTTGTCTGAGGCTAAGCGCCCCTCTCCCAGAAGGGCGCGATGGGCTCTTCTCTTGTCGAGTTTTAATTACATTGTCTCATTCTTACCCAGGACTAAGAATGTAAGGGCTGACGCCTTGTCACGACAGTTTTCCTCCACTTCCAAGTTGGAGTCGGTTCCGGTTCCTGTGATTCCTCCTGATCATATTCTGGCTACGGTTCGCACCAGTCTTACTTCTCCTTTGGGTGACAAAATTCTTGCTGCTCAGGTCCATGCTCCTCCTGAGAAACCTTGTGACCGCTGCTTTGTCCCAGAGAGTCTCCGTACTGCCGTGCTCCAGACTTACCATTCTTCCAAGGCAGCTGGCCACCCTGGGAAGAATCAACTCGTTTGGGCCATTTCCCAACAATTCTGGTGGCCTAGTCTACGGGCTGATCTAACTGCCTTTGTAGCTGCCTGTTCCGTGTGTGCTCAGAGTAAGCCTCCACGACACCTTACAGTGGGCCTCCTACAACCCATACCCAATGGAGAGAGGTCTTGGACCCACCTGTCTATGGATTTCTTTGTGGAGTTACCCAACTCCCAAGGCAACACTGTTATCCTTATGGTGGTTTACCGGTTCTCAAAGATGTGTCATTGTTCTCCACTTAAGAAGCTGCCCACTTCTAAGGAACTGGCTTCCATGTTTGCACGGGAAATCTTTCGCTTACATGGGCTACCCAAGGTGATTGTCTCGGACAGGGGTAGTCAGTTTGCCTCCCGGTTCTGGTGAGCCTTTTGTGCACAGTTGGGAATTCAGCTTTCTTTCTCCTCTGCGTATCACCCACAGTCTAATGGGGCCACAGAATGAGCCAATCAGTCCTTGGAGCAATTCTTACATTGCTATATTTGTGACCATCATAACAACTGGTCAGACCTATTACCATGGGCAGAGTTTGCTCACAACAGTACCTTGAATTCTGCTTCCCGATTTTCCCCGTTTATGGCGAATTATGGTTTCCAACCTTCCATGTTGCCTGACTCGTTTGTTCCGCAGAGTATTCCTGCGTTAGAGGAGCATCTCCGTGGTCTTTGTTCCACTTGGGCACAAGTTCAGGAGGCTTTGCAACATGCTAACGATAGGTACAGACTCTATGCTGACTGCAGACGCCTGCCTGCACCTTCCTACCAGGTTGGGGACAGAGTCTGGCTGTCGTCTCACAACCTCCGACTTCGTGTCCCTTCTTTGAAGTTCGCACCTCATTTTATTGGGCCTTTCCGTATCCTTTGCAGGATTAACCCAGTGGCTTATGCCTTGGAACTTCCTCCTAGTATGCGCATCTCAAATGTGTCTCATGTCTCCTTATTGAAACCTTTGGCCTGCAATCGCTTTACCACCTCTGTGCCACTTCCTCACCCTATACAGGTTGAGAACCATGAGGAGTATGAAGTACAATCCATTGCTGACTCCCATAGGTTCCGTGGGCACATACAGTACCTGGTGCATTGGAGAGGGTACGGTCCGGAGGAACGCTCTTGGGTCTCATCCTCGGACGTACATGCCCCTGTACTCCCCTGTGATTTCCATAGACATTTTCCCCTCAAGCCCGGTGGTCCCCTGAGGGGGAAGGGTCGTTGAGGAGGGGGGTACTGTCAGAGCTGGGCTCAGCCCTTCCTTCTCTGAGCTGGCCACTCAGCTGTCGGCTAATTGCCAGCTCCCATCTCTCCACAGTTACCCAGCTGTTGTTGATTCTGCTCGTCAGTCCTGCCTACTTAAAGTCGTCCAGCTCACTTGATCTCTGCCTTCGCCTTTGTCAACATCACAGAGACTTTCTCCTGTGTTCCTGTTGAAGACTTGCTCGGCTGACGTTCCTTCTGGCTCCTGATCCTGCTTGCTGTACTACTACGTTTATTTCTGGCTCTCTGACATTTGCTTGGCTGACTACCCGATCCGGTTACTGAACTCTGGCTTGTTTTGACTACACTTACTCTGTTTACCTTATTATTATTATTATTATTAAACAAGTGTGATTTAACTATACTTCTGTCTGGGTCTGATTCATGGTTTCTGATAGCTATGAATACATTTTCAAGGCACTGTAATTGCTGTTTCCGGAGTTCAACTTTAATGGCCCTTTAAAGTAATTTTTATGAAATTGTTTTGTACTGTGTTTTTCTACCACCTTGTAAAATCCTCTGCGATCTCCTGATCCTCTCCTTGTACCCGGCCTCTTTGTCACTTGTTTGGAACGAGTAGCGCACGTTAGTCTATAAATCCCATAGTCCACGCCAGGAGCAAGCAAAATTTTTAGGCCACTTTTATACTGAGCTGCTGGCCTGCATTGGCGATAAAGTGACGCTAGTTTCAGCGGTGCTTTACTATAGTTTTAGCGACGCTTTTCGGCCGCTGGCGAATCGCTTTGCAGGAGCTTCGGCAGCACTGGCCATTGTTTTTAATAGCAGGGCATTTGGGAGCGCTGTATTCATCGCTCCTAAACTGCCCCAAAGATGCGGCTTGCAGAACTTTTTTTTCCCTGTCCTGCAAGCGCACCGCCCCAGTGTGAAAGCACTCTGGGGCTGCAGAAGAGGCAGTTTTCAGGCGCTATGTTTAGCTCAAAAACGAATGTAAGATGCCTCAGTGGCCTAAAATACAGTGAAACCACAGAGAACGGGCACAGCCACCCTCTAAGGCCCTGTTCACACTCCTGCATGGAGGGAACAAGCGTTCATGCTTGTCATATAGGGCTAGCCCATTCACTTGTTGCCCAAAGTGAAGTTCCTGTTCCTTTTTTGGGCAACAAGCTTGACATGATTTTGAAAGGTGCAATTTGCCACATTTGCTGCACAACAATCAGGGCAGATTTACGTAAGATTTGGGGTGCCATTAAAGGATAATGGGTACCCAAACGCACATGGCGCAGCAATTGCCAAACAAATTGGGATCGTGGGTGAAATTACACTGATTCTGCCTGCGATCTCAGATCACTAGAAGTGTACGAGGGCCTAACAGTAGTCAGACCACAGCGGCAAAACATTTTTTTGGAGGAAGCTGAGAGCAATAGAAGAGACCTTTCTGAGTTAACAATACATATGTTTTTAAACCAGAGTTTGTTGATAATGAATCTGATATGCTGCAAAGTACTTTTGTGTCTTTTTTTTTTTTTTTTCAAATACCGCTGTAGTTTTCCTTCACAAGTGGATTGTTTCTTTAAAACTATGAAATGGCGCACACTGAGCCGACAGGTCCGGGATGGGATTACACACCTGTCAGGAGTGTCTGAATAGGATATGGTATCAAATTTCCACTGCTATCCATTAATTTTTCAGGATAACTGTCTTTTCAATTGTAGATGTCTTCTGTTCTTGGAACAAAGTCCGAGCTTCTGTTTGTAATCATAGGAAAGACATTTTCCCCAAAATATAGAGCTCTGCTAGAAGACATTAAAATTTGTTTGTAAGCACTAAGCATCAAAGTGATGTGTACATATCGGAGATCCACTCTGTGTACTATGGACAACAAAGGGATGAATACACAGTGTGACTGCTCCGCTCATAAGTCAAGAGGAGGAGGTGAGGGCTGCTACACATAACAGATTGTTTCTACTTCCAAAACAGGATGCGTCCTCACCTTCACTGCCAGAGCCCAAAAATCATTAATTTATTAAGAAAATATTGAGCAGAAACTGTAGGCGGTCGGGTTGCGGCAATGTGCAAAAATGCACAGCAACGCATGTGAATCTAGACCAAGAAATCTAATCTGTTCATTTCTAAACTACATAGAAAAATCATATTTTCCTTCATATATATATATATATATATATATATACACACACACACAGTATCTCACAAAAGTGACTTTTTGTTTATAGCGCAAAAAATAAAAACCGCAGAGGTGATCAAATACCACCAAAAGAAAGCTCTATTTGTAAGGAAAAAAGGACGTCAATCCTGCTTGGGTGCAACATCGCACGTTCACACCTTTGCGAATTGGATGTGGATTTCTCTGCATCCAATTTGCATAACAGGAGAATATGACCGTCTCTCTATGGAGCCGGTTCACATGTCTCCGGGGCGGCTGCGGAGCGCACTGCACAGAAGCACTGTGCGTCTTTGCCTCCGTTTCAGGGCTGAATTCAGGTGAAGATTCTGCCCTGATTCGTCCCTGAAACGGAGAACAGTGACGGACAGCGTTGCTGTGCGATCTGCGGCCGGTTTAGGTGTGAACAGAGCCTTAAGAGAAATTCCCAAAACATGGCCTGTTGGGGGTACTTAAGGACAGGGTTGAGAACCACTGATGTAGATCAAATCTCTGCTGGTCCCAGCTGAACCAGACAAATTTCAATCCATGTATGGCCAGCTTTAGGCTGCATTCACACCTTCCCATTTCAAGAACGTTCCATGCGCGTTCCCAAAAATGTGCCACAAGGTCTATCACGCTTGTGGTTCCTTTATTTATTAACCACTTCAGCCCCGGACCATTTGGCCGGCCAAAGACCAGAGCACTTTTTGCAATTCGGCACTGCGTTGCTTTAACTGACAATTGCGCGGTCGTGCGATGTGGCTCCCAAACAAAATTGACGTCCTTTTTTTCCCCACAAATAGAGCTTTCTTTTGGTGGTATTTGATCGCCTCTGCAGTTTTTATTTTTTTTCCCTCTAAACAAAAAAAGAGAGACCTACCCTACCCTGAAAATAAGACCTACAAGGACTTTAACTAGGGCTTATTTGGGGGGGTAGGGCTTATATTGCAGCCATCACCGACAATCACGCTAGGTCTTATTTTCGGGGAAACAGGGTAACAGTGAGATTAAAATTGCATTGATTACTGTGTAAACGTGACTGCCAGTGAAGGGGTTAACACTAGGTGGCGCTGTAGGGGTTAAGTGTGTCCTAGGGAGTGATTCTAACTGCGGGGGGGAGGGGCTATGTATGACACGACACTGATCACCGCTCCCGAATATTCGGGAGCGGTGATCAGTGTCCTGTCACTAGGCAGAACGGGGAGATGCTTGTTTACATCAGCATTTCCCCGTTCTTCCTCTCCGTGAGATGATCGCGGGTATCCCAGCGGACATCGAGTCCGCGGGACCCGCGATCTTTACTCGCGGAGCTCGCGGCGGGTGCGCGCACGTGCCGCCGGCGGTGCGCACGCGATGGCATGGCGGCAAATTCAAAGGGATGTACAGGTATGCCCATTTGCGCAGCCGTGCCATTCTGCCGACGTACATCGGCGTGCGCCGGCCGGGAACCGCTTAATGGCAACCTAAATGATGGTAGCAGTGGCACGGCAAAACGCACATTGCACAAAATGTGTGAGGCTCACTTCCCAAAAAAAGGGTGCCAGGGCTACTTTGGCGAGAGAAGTGAATGTGCTGCCCTATGCGGTTGCGAGACAAACACACACAAAAAAAAAGGGCGCAGAAAAAACCGATGTGCCACACAGGTGTGCGCGGGGATCTCCCGGATACTTTCTTTAGGAAAGTTCTGTGAATTAAAGAACCTTCTATTGCCAAATCCCTGATTGGGGCTTTGCAGCTTCCCAGTAACCGGACAAAGCCGTGTCTTGACTACGGAGTCAGTCCTGCTAATTGTAACACACACAACAAAACAAAGCTTATCTGGATGTGATGCAATGTAGTCCCATTCCTGACGATGATGTGTGTATTTAGGGTGTGTCAGGTCCTATGCTCAGCTGAATGGAACATACACCGAACGGTGAAAGTGCTCAATACTGCAAGGAACCAGCTCCCTTCAGACCCCGGAATAAAAAATATCCATCCGTTCGTTGATCGACTTCTATCGGGATGCAAAGAGACGCTCCAGGATTTCCTTCACCATGGACAGCTACCAGGTTCAAACTCCTATGAGCCAGACAAGGCCGTCTACAGCGGGGGTGAGCATACACCTTCCATCTGCTACACCTTTCATTCCCCCCATATGTGGAATATACATTGTATGAAAATTTACAACGTTTTCACTTGGCGCGGCTAGATGTTTGTTATCATTTAGGAGATTTCAGATTCACATTTCACTTAAACGGTAATAAACCCACAAGCAAACTCTTATTATATTGCAGCTTACCCATTCTTATGCCCCGTACACACGGTCGGATTTGCAGACGGAAAATGTGTGATAGGACCTTGTTGTCGGAAATTCCGACCGTGTGTAGGCTCCATCGGACATTTTCCGTCGGATTTTCCGACACACAAAGTTGGAGAGCAGGATATAAAATTTTCCGACAACAAAATCCAGTGTCGGAAATTCCGATCGTGTGTACACAAATCCGACGCACAAAGTGCCACGCATGCTCAGAATAAATAAAGAGATGAAAGCTATTGGCCACTGCCCCGTTTATAGTCCAGACGTACGTGTTTTGTGTCACCGCGTTCAGAACGATCAGATTTTCCGACAACTTTGTGTGACCGTGTGTATGCAAGACAAGTTTGAGCCAACATCCGTCGGAAAAAATCCATGGATTTTGTTGTCAGAATGTCCGATCAAAGTCCGACCGTGTGTACAGGGCATTAGATCTGATGGCTGCATTCGTTTTCTTTTTTAGGCTTTCTTTCTTCTATTTTTCACCTGGTGATCCAGCCAGAAAGTCTGTTGTTTTTCAAAAGCTCAAGTTCTCCAGCAGAATGTATCAGTTTACAGGGATGAGGCCAACCACTTAAGACAGACAGGGGTGCCTAGAATGATCAGTATTTGTTTATTTATGTATGTAAAACCTTTATCCCAAAAGGGAAAAAACTGTTTGCTGTAAGTGATTATAAAGTGTCAGATGGAATTTGTCTTTAATTGGTTAGTATATTTAAATCTGCTACTAAATTTAACACCCCCCCCCCCCCAGACTGACAGACTGACAATGCTGCTGTGCCCCATGTGCTCCTTTATCCAGAGTGGGTGGGGGGTGGGGGGGGGGCACTCTAATACAGGAGGTGTGTTACGTCCTTTTTTTCCCACAAGTAGAGCTTTCTTTTGGTGGTATTTGATCATCTCTGCGTTTTGTTTTTTGTTTTTTTGCGCTATAAACAAAAAAAGAGCAACAATTTTGAAAAAAACACAATACTTTGTACTGTTTGCTGTAATAAATAGCCCCATTTTTTTTTTTTTTTAAAGCGCATTTTTTCCTCAGTTTAGGCCGATATGTATTCTTCTACATGTTTTTGGTATTAAAAATCGCAAAAAGCCTATATTGATTGGTTTGTGCAAAAGTTATAGCGTCTACAAAATAGGGGATAGATTTATGGCATTTTTATTATTATTATATATTATTTTATTTTGTTTACTAGTAATGGCGGTGATCTGCGATTTTTTTTATTTTTTTTATCGAGACTGCGACATTATGGCGGACACATCGGACACATTTTTTGCTATAAATATGCCCTGATTACTGTTTAAATGTCACTGGCAGGGAAGGGGTTAACTGCGTTCCCTGACTGTGTGTTCTAACTGTAGGGGGAGGGGACTGACTAGAGGAGATGACAGATCGTGGTTCCCAGCTTGTAGGAACTCACAATCTCTCTCTCCTCAGCTCACAGAACAGGGATGTGTGTGTTTACACACACACGTCCCTGTTCTGCCTCTCGTGCCCGCGATCGCTCGTGGCCGGCGGTCATTGCGACCGTCGGCCACGAGCATCGGCACCCCCCCGCTGTGCAGCGGGCACGCGCACGCGCGCCTGCTATCCCGCTTACAGGGACCGCCGTACAGCTATGACGGTTCGCGGGATCGCGCTGACCTGCTGCAGTGGTTAACTCCTAAAATTCCCTTTGTTTGCTTCAACTGACTGTGTGAATTATTGCTGCTGCTCCCCACTTACAAATGGGAGCCAAATGATAAATACATTCACTGGCCACTTTATTAAGTACACCTTGCTAGTATCGGGTTGGACCCCCTTTTGCCTTCAGAACTGCCTTCATTCTTCATGGCATGGTGCGGTTGCTCCAGAGCTTAGTAAATGAGCAGAAACTCTGCTGACTTCCATCATCCAATCACATGCAAGCAAAAATGCTGTTTTTTTTATTTTTTATTTTTCTTGCACATGATTGGGTACACTTTGCAAAGTGAGGCTTTGCCTCATTTACTAAGCTCTGTAGCAATATTTTTGTCTTTAGTAGTGTTACGAAAGGCAAAGCATTTTTTTTTCAATTTTGGCTAGAGTGAATAGGAATTACAACGCTTGTCATTTCTTATTGCTGTCTGTGCCCCCTTTACGGAGATTCACCCTCTCTATTCGTCCTGCTTACTATTATCACTGAAAGTGAAAGTAAAAGAAAATCCCAAATTTTGGGTTGTCCCCAGAAAAGTAATAGAGGGGAAATCGTCCAATGGGGACACTGGTTCTGGTAACCTGGGGGTCCCTAAGGAATTCCCCAATCTTAAGGATTTCCTCTCACTTCATGTTTTGCTATGGGACAGGAAGTGAAGGGAAATCTCCCCAATGGGACACAGTAGGGCGAAAATAAATCTAACCATTAACCAATAAATCTTGCTCTATCCAAAATACAAAAAAAAAGAGTGTTGCCTAAAGTTCTACGGGTATTTATTATCGCTATTTGCGCTTCAATGTGCGCCGGTTCGATTAATGACTTTTCCGGCGCACCAATAAATGAATGAATTGGTGCAGTGCCTTCTGGACCTCACCCCAGTGAGTACCAGCCTTCTGGACCTCGATACTTTTCTTGGCTTCTTTTGGGAGAGCTTTTCCTTTTTACATTCAGGATTATGCTTCTGCTGAGGAGTCCATGTTTAGAACCAGTTTACCTTCATTCTAAAAGGGGCGTCCTCACCCTGAAGAAATAGTTTAGTTTTATTGTCCTCTACTGCAAGTTGTTGAAGTTGGTTGGAGTACGTCTAGGTTCACCCTCACCCTATCCCAGTTCTCTAACAAAAAAAAACATACGCGGCCTGTTCTCTGGTTACTGTGAAATACCATGTGCCTGGCTGTTGCGTGCCTATCAAGGCAAAGAACCTGGGACCAAATAGCCAGACCAGTTCCAGGTCTATTCTACATTATGTATTGGTATCTAATGGGTATGATGCTGGGTGAATATACAGTGCATCCAGAAAGTATTCCCACAGATAACAGTGCATGTCAAAGCACAAACCAAGCCATGAAGTCCAAGGAATTTTCTGTCGACCTCCAAAACAGGATTGTATCAGGGTACAGATCTGAGGAAGGGTCCAGAAACATTTCTGCAGCATTGAAGGTCCCAGAAGTGGCGGCCCGTCCATAGGGGGCGCAGGGGCGCCACCCCCCCAAAGCTACTTATCAAAATAAAACAAGTAAAAAAAAGTTTTAAAAAAAAGGTCCCTTTAAGTGTGTGCGGTATGGCGGGGCACCGGACACAGAGGGAAGCATTACATCAGCGCAATCGTGTGATTGCGGGGAAGCAAATCTATTGGCTGACGTGTAGACTGCCCATGGAGCGCAAAGCTCTGCACTCTCCGCACTCCCACTCTGGCATTATGTATCTGGTGGTGGTGGTTAGTGATTGGTGGGTACATAGGGCAGTGCTTTTATCGGACCCGCCAATCACTACCGGTTTTTTGAGTGACTCATCCTGGCTGGTCCGATGAAACACGAGACATGAGCAGAGGAGTCGGCCGGTGATCGGGGCATATCACTGAAGGAGCTGCTAGGAGGTAAGATTAAGCAGAGCACACTTGTGTTGTGTTCTCAGACCTGCATTGTGATTGCAGCATCTGCCTGTGTAGTGGATCTGGGGAGGAGGAGTTGAGAGTGCAGAGGCAGTGAAGGGTTGAGAAGCTTTAAGCGCATTCCCAGGACAGTACATCTAGATGGGGCTGCTAGTGTTAAATGTGTGGCTGGTAGGGGGAGGGGCAGCCAGGCACGCAGTGGGTAATGTTATGCTAGTTGTTCAGGCTGTCCTCTCATCTCATCTCCTCTCTGGGAGACTTGTCAGGATCAAGGGAAAGATGAATACAGCAATGTACAGAGACCTCCTTGATGAAAACCTGCTCCAGAGCGCTCTGGACCTCAGACCGGGCGAAGGTTCATCTTCCAACAAGACAACAACCATAAGCACACAGCCAAGATAACAAAGGAGTAGCTACGGGACAACTCTGTGAATGTCCTTGAGTGGCCCAGCCAGAGCCCAGACTTGAACCCGATTGAGCATCTCTGGAGAGATCTGAAAATGGCTGTGCACCGACGCTCCCCATCCAACCTGATGGAGCTTGAGAGGTCCTGCAAAAAAGAATGGGAGAAACTGCCCAAAAATGTGTGTGCCAAGCATGTAGCATCATATTCAAAAAGACTTGAGGATGTAATTGGTGCCAAAGGTGCTTCAACAAAGTATTGAGCAAAGGCTGTGAATACTTAACAGTATGTACATGTGATTTTTTTCGTTTTTTAATTTTTTATAATTTTGCAAAGATTTCAAACAAACTTCTTTAACGTTGTCATGGGGTATTGTTTGCAGAATTTTGAGGAAAATAATGAATTTAATTTATTTTGGAATAAGGCTGTAACATAACAAAATGTGAAAAAAGTGAAGCGCTGTGAATACTTTCCAGATGCACTGTAGTTCTCCGGTAATAAATGTCCCACAGCTATACAATTTATTGTAAAAATAGGATCATGTGTATATAAATATTTGCCTTGACACTGTATGAAAGGGAGTTGGTGGTGCCACCCAGAGTTCTTCCCCATGCAGATTGAGGGGCTCCGGGATGCTTGTCGTATATATGGAGGAGACTGGATTTTCAGTTTTGTCTAGGATTAGTAAATGCAGGCCGAGGGCTGGTTCACAGCACAAAAACTCACTCCAAATCCGTTCCGGATGCATTTCGGCATGCACGGTTTTTGATGCATTCCGGTGTGTTTTTTATATACGTTTCCGGATGCATTCCAGATGCTTTTTTTTTTTTTCCTTATTTCCAGTTTTTTTTCCCGCTGTACTGGGGTCTGGTGGATTTTTGATGCGTTCCAGTGCATTCCCATGCATTTTTTTAAATTAATTTTACCATGTTCCAGTACAGTCCAATACAGGAAAAATGCAGCATGTTCTACTTTTTTTTATTGGAACACCCTGAAACTGACCACACTGGTGTGAGCTATGTCATTGGAAACCATATAATGGTTATGCGTTTTTGATGCAGAAAGACAATGCACTGGACTGCATGTGGTGTGAACTGTCCCTGATATCTCCAATCCTGGGTCCATGGTTCGGTGATGACGCGCCTTCATTTTTGTAGATCTGCACAGCACTCATTTTATGGGTAGTGACTAGTTCCGGAACTCCATTCAAGGCAAAGAGGAGGTCTCGGCCTAGGGCCATGTTTGAGTATTGACTAGAGGCGAGACAAGGGGCCCGAAGCATGTGAGGCCACAACAAGTCAGGAAGGCTGATATGAAGAAATGCTGAAAACCCTTTGTGGGAAACCCTTTGTGTGATGTTTGGAAGTTTCTGTTACCCTGTTTCCCCGAAAATAAGACCTAGCGTGATTGTCGGTGATGGCTGCAATATAAGCCCTACCCACCAAATAAGCCCTACCCTGTTTCCCAGAAAATAAGCCCTACCCTGAAAATAAGACCTACAAGGACTTTAACTAGGGCTTATTTGGGGGGTAGGGCTTATATTGCAGCCATCACCGACAATCACGCTAGGTCTTATTTTAGGGGAAACAGGGTAGTAAAAGTGGGCAAGAAAGCTTGATACCAGTGGTGTCGCTAGGTGGTGGCTATTGGGGCTTTAGCCCCGAATCTGGGGCTCATAACCCCGAGTCTCTGCAGGTGTCCCCAAGGGGAGGGGAGGCCCTCTGGGGACCCTGATGCAAGGAGGAGGCTCTCTGGGGACCCTGATTTTAAGGGGGGGGCTCTCTGGGGACCCTGATGTAAGTGGGGGTCTCTGGGTCTCTTTGGGGATATATACACACACACATGTATATTACTGTATATACATGTGTATGCCCGCCCAAGCGTATGACTTTCTTTACTACGCTGCTATGGGCTCTAGCCCCAGATCTTTTGTAGACCTAGCAACGCCCCTGGTTGATAAAAAGATTTTGGCTAGTGGACTGAGTCATTAGATGTGCTTCATTTGAAAAAAAAAAAAGCTATGCATGCACTTCATTATCAAAAAAGTATGGAGGCTGCCAGTGCTGAGCCTCCTTCTAAAAATGCTAGATCCCTGACTCTGTCTATGCATGCGGTGTTTACATTTTACCTTGATCATTGGCTTTAAAGCATCTTCCAGATTGTACCAAGTTTGCTCTTTTCTTCAAAGTGTGACCTCATATGTTGTATTTGTGTGCTATTCTGAGCATTAAACATTCCAAATTATTGTAGCTCTAATGGTGTATGTCAATGTTCCTCATTTCCAGCTGATTGAGCTTCATGTCTATCTTGTGCCAGAAGAACTCTGGAACCCCAAATTAAATAAAGTAACCATAGATGTGATCTGGAGATTCGTTTCACTTGGATTCATAAGGTGAGAACAATGCTATCTGGAAAAGTCAGTCGGTATGTGAAAAACCTGAGCCACAGATGTGAGAGATTACTCAATCGGCCGCAATTCGGTCATTTAGACAGTTCGTTCGTTTTTTGGCCAGTTAATGGGCACAAAATTGATAATCATTGGGATGTTTTTGAGGCCGAAAAAACAAAGGACAAGTTTGGAAATTTTCTGCCGAACGAACGATAAATTGATAGGTTAATGTGTTTCCCGTCCGAACTGTTTGCATTAGGCATTTGTAAAAAAAAACAAACAAAAAAATTGATTCATTTATGTCCACTGAACGACTTTTCAGTCATTACATGATGGCACTATTGTTTGCTCTCACGGCCGAATGTCCGTTTTTTTCGAAAATGGATTTGGGCGATAATTCGTATAGTGTATGGTCAGCATTATGACCGCTCTGAAAAGTGATGAACATGTGCAAAAAAGTTATAGATCATGAATATGTCTAATATTATATGGAGCCTAAAATTGTGAATAAAGTGAGAGCGCAAATACAAATCCACGAAATAACTCTAAAACAATAAATAAGCCGGCCCTAAATCGGTAAATAATGACCTTGCTCAAAAGTGATGAAATATGTGCACGAGGATTCATAACAAAATATACAGTATCTCACAAAAGTGAGTACACCCCTCACACTTTTGTAAATATTTTATTCTATCTTTTCATGTGACAACACTGAAGAAATGACACTTTGCTACACTGTAAAGTAGTGAGTGTACAGCTTGTATAACAGCGTACATTTGCTGTCCCTTCAAAATAACTCAACACACAGCCATTATTGTCTAAACCGTTGGCAACAAAAGTGAGTACACCCCTAAGTGAAAATGTCCAAATTGGGCCTAATTAGCCATTTTCCCTCCCCTGTGCCATGTGGTCTTACAAGGTCTCAGATGTGAATGGGGAGCAGGTGTGTTAAATCTGATGTTATCGCTCTCACTCTCTCATACTGGTCACTGGAAGTTCAACGTGGCACCTCATGGCAAAGAACTCATTGAGGATCTGAAAAAAAGAATTGTTGCTTTGTTGAATTGTTAAAGATGGCTTAGGCCAGGGCTCAAAATTTTAAGTCCTGAGCCACTAGCAAGGCCTTAAGAGGTACTCGCCACCAGTTGCCCCACCCAGCCCTGCCCCGCCCCTAAGTCCGCCCCTAAACACGCCCTCATAAATTATATCATGAAATTACACTGTTAAATGTTTTATGCAGAATTAAGTTCCAAAAATAAATATTAACAACAACTTTAACAACATTAACATAAAGCATATCAGTACCCATTAGTGCAGCCTCATCAGTGCAGCCTCACTGTGCCGATCAATGCAGCCTCACTGTGCCCATCAAATGTAGCTTTATGGTGCTCGTGAATGCAGCCTCACTATGCCCATGAATGCAGCCTCACTGTGCCCATGAATGCAGCCTCACTGTGCCCATCAGTGCAGCCTCACTGTGCCCATCAGTGCAGCCTCACTGTGTCCATCAATGCAGCCTCACTGTGCCCATCAAATGTAGCTTTATGGTGCTCATGAATGCAGCCTCACTGTGCCCATGAATGCAGCCTCATTGTGCCCATGAATGCAGCCTCACTGTGCCCCATCAAATGCAGCTTTACTGTGCCCATCATCAATACAGACTCACTATTGCCTGGATGATGGATAACACACACACAGCGGGCATCCCCTGCTGTGTGTCACGAAGCTGGGTCTGTGTTCGGCGCCGCTGTAACAAGGTCCCGCCCCCCTAGACCGGCTCGTATGATAGGCGGAACGCTGATTCAATCTACTATCCCACGAGCTGGTCTAGGGGGGCGGGACCTTATTACAGGGCCGCCAAACACAGACCCAGTTCCGTGACACACAGTGGGAGATGCCCGCTATGTGTATGTGATACACAAGAGGAGGAGGAGAGAGAGAGGAAGGGGAGCGCTGCAGCCTCAGCTCAGCTCGAAGTGCAAACCTCCTTTCTTCAATTGGCACCCACATCGATAGGAGTGAGTCACAATCTTCTCCATGTTAGATAGTCCGGATAAACGCATGGGGAACAAGAGTGCCACATAGTGTAAAATCAAAAAAACAAATGGTTACACTTACATTCTTCTGTGTCATGCCTGACATAAAAGGCAAAAACAGTGTGTACAAACAAAGCGAGCACCGCCGGCTTCACACGCAGCACAGGCTTCGAGCCGCAGCGGGCTGGTAAGAGGTGACGTCACTCCAAAACTCTGCCTTATGTCATGACGCATCTGATGATGACATTAAGCAGAAACGCGTAAGGCAGAGTTATGGAGTGACGTCACCTCGTACCAGTCCACGGCAGCTCACAGCCTGTGTTGTGGGTGAAGCTGGTGGTGCTCGCTTTGTTTGTACACGCTGTTTTTCCCCTTGTGTTGGGCATGACACAGAAGAATGTAACTGTAACCATTTGTTTTAAATACTTATTTTTTGGTTTTACACTGTGGCACTCTGCTTCTGTTCCCTAATGCGTTTATCCAGACTATCTAACATGGAGAAGATCGTGACGCACTCCTATCGATGTGGGTGCTAATTGGAGAAAGGAGGTTTGCCCATTTTAGCTGAAAGATTCCTGGAGAGAGGAGATTCCATTGATCGTTATCTGTACATGTATTCTGCTACTTCCCAAGTATTGTTTTGTGGGAGGTGAGAGAACGATATTTAAGATAGGCTTACCTGTAAAAAAGAAACTTTGAAGTGGTTGTAAACCCTTAGGCCAGGTTGATGTGCAAGTGTGACCAACTCTCAATGGAGCGGGTTCCACATGTCCAGGGTGGCCGCGGTCCGGATCCCAAAAGGGTCCTGTGCGTTTTTGGGTCTATCTCAGGTGCGAATTCAGGCAAAAATTTGGACCCGAATTGCACCCGCACCGGTGACCAGGAACGCACTGGACCCCTTGGGAACCGTGGCCGAATCAGGTGATATACACAGAGATGAAACAAATCCTCCAACGTAAGTTGTACTTGTTTTATCTGCAGTCTTCTTCTTTACATGTGTTTAAAGTCCAGAACTTAAAACGCTTGTTTCAGCTGTCAGAAAAAGGGGACGAAGAGCTGAAATTACAGTGGGCAGAGCTCAGTGAGCAGAGTTCTGACAGCTGATTGGAGGGAAGGGACAATCCCTTCTTCACACAGGAACAGACCTGAGGCTGTAAATTAGCTGGAGCTCCCTCCCCTGTCACCATTTTTCTCTTGGTGTCAGAAAAACTTGTCGGAAGTGATTCATGCTGATAGCAGAGGAAGGAAGCAGCAGAAAGAAATGACACCTAGTTCTCTAAATTGATGCAAGTACACTCTATAGAGGGATTTTCTTTGTTCATATTTCATGTTTGAGGTTTACAACCACTTTAAGCCATACACATGGATGGAAATTCGGTCAATTCAGCAGGGACAGGCCGAATTGCAATCCATGTATGGGCACCCTGGTTGTGTACAACCAGACTTTTAGGTTTTTTTTCTCCTGAACAATCTAATATGGCCACATTAAGTCAATGACATTGATCTCATATGACCATGGGGCCATATTAGGTTGATGATGATCCAAGCATCCCTGCCTCTTTGTAACATTAGCTGTGGGGTAGACATGTGCGCCGTCAATAAATTTGTTTAGTTTCGTATTAAAATTAATTTGTAATTCGTGTCCGAAATTCAATTCGGATTCGTACGAAATACGAATTTTCGTTAAGTTCATAAACTTTTCGTGACAATAACGAAAGTTCGTTATGATGAATTTATCATTATGAGGGGCTCCCGCCATCCCTGTACTGTGCTGACTTCCTGGGTTTTTTTAACCTTTAGTTTCGTTAACTTTTCGTAACAATAACGAAAGTTCGTTATGATAAAATTATCTGAAGTTCGTCAACGAAATTTCGTACAAAATTCGTATGCATAAAAATTCGTATTTCGGATCCTCACGAATGTACGAATTTCCAGAAATTCGTACGAATTTTCGATTCGTACAAAACTAATCGCACATGTCTACTGTGGGGTGCGGAATGCCTTGGCCACAGCTGATTGGATGACAGGAATGAAATCTGCCTTCTGGGTTCAAACTCAAACCTGGCCCCAAACTAACGCAGACTCATTCCTAGTAGCCACACTTGTATCAATGTAATCAGTCGATCATTCCATGCGACTAATATGAATAAAAATTGTAAACCACAGACCCTCCATTTAATCAATTTAGTAAGTTTTCCATCAATTTTAAATACTGGCAGTTCGACTGGACATGGTGGAATTTTACTACCGATCAAACGAATATCTGAGTGTGTGTCCGACAACCAATCATAATGCAGATTGAAGAAATGATTGCTTTTAATAGATTGTATCTAAGAGATCATATTTTGATTGGATTTTCAAAAGTGCGCATGTTGCATTCATATTAATTGATGATGAATCATTCGTTTGTGATTGCTTGTACCTACAGGAGATCGATCTCCTATCACTACATGTATGGTCACCTTAAGATAACTGTATCTTTTTCAGGGCACCCCCTGATATGAGGCTGCGGACCCTGCGAGAGAATCTTGCCGAGATCTTGGGGGAAGATGCTGTAACTGAAAAGTTTGTGTTCTTAAAATGCGTCGGAAGCAGTCTTGCTGTTGTAAGTTTTTTTTTTTTTTTTATACACTAAAAAACATTTGACAAGCAGTGTCGAAATATGTCAACAATACAAAAGCAACTAAAATTGTTAAAGAGAATTAGAACAGACAAAGCAAAAACAAAATTAAAGTGACACTAAAGCGGTAATAAACCCCAAATTGAACAATGTAATGGATTGCAGCTTACCAATCATTAGATGTGGTGGCTGCATTTGTTTTCTTTCCTTAGGCTTTTTCCCTCTGTATTCACCTGGTGATCAGGCCAGTAACACACCTTCTGTATTAGAGAGCCCCCACTCCAGATGTATGAGCACAGGAGGCACAGCAAGCAGCAGCATTATCAGCCTGGGGGGATGGGAGGTTTCATTTACTAGCAGATTTAAATAAACTAACTGAAGCTAAACTCCACCTTACACATTTATAATCAGTTACAGCAAACTGTTTTTTTTTTCTTTTTTTGGATAAAGGTTTTACATGAACAAATAAAAGCTGATCATTGTAAGCACTGACATTGGTTTGTCTCATCCTTGCAAACTGATACATTCTGCTAGAGAGAGAGCTTGTGCTTTTGAAAAACAGACTTGCTGGCTGGATCACCAGATGAAACTAGAAGAAAGCCTAAAAAAGAAAACAAATGCAGCCATCACATCTTATGCCCTGTACACACGATCGGACATTCCGACAACAAAATCCATCAGATTTTTTCCGACGGATGTTGGCTCAAACTTGTCTTGCATACACACAGTTATGGTTGGAAATTCTGAACGTTAAGAACGCGGTGACGTACAACACGTACGACGAGCCAAGAAAAATGAAGTTCAATAGCCAGTGCAGCTCTTCTGCTTGATTCCGAGCATGCGTGGCACTTTGTGCGTCGGATTTGTGTACACACGATCGGAATTTCCGACATCGGACTTTGTTGTCGGAAAATTTTAGATCCTGCTCTCAAACTTTGTGTGTCGGAAATTCAGATCGAAACTGTCCAATGGAGCCCACACACGGTCGGAATTTCCGACAACAAGGTCCGATCGCACATTTTCCATCGGAAAATCTGACCGTGTGTACGGGGAATAAGAATTGGTAAGCTGCTGATTGGCTGCTTCTCTGATTAATGCTCTCCTCGCCTGGCCTGTCAGTTTAGGTGGACGGCCATGTCTTGGTAGGTTTGCAGTTGTGCCATACTCTTTCTATTTTCGGATGATGAATTGAACAGTGCTCCGTGAGATGTTCAAAGCTTGGGATATTTTTTTATAACCTAACCCTGCTTTAAACTTCTCTACAATGTTATTCCTGACCTGTCTGGTGTGTTCCTTGGTCTTCATGATGCTGTTTGTTCACTAAGGTTCTCTAACAAACCTCGGAGGGCTTCACAGAACAGCTGTATTTATACTGAGATTAAATTACACACAGGTGGATTCTATTTACTAATTAGGTGACTTCTGAAGGCAATTGGTTCCACTCGATTTTAGTTAGGGGTATCAGAGTAAAGGGGGCTGAATATAAATACACGCCACACTTTTCACATATTTATTTGTAAAAAAAAAAAAAATTGAAAACCATTTATCATTTTCCTTCCACATCACAATGATGTGCCACTTTGTGTTGGTCTACCACATAAAATCCCAATAAAATACATTTACATTTTTTGGTTGTAACATGACAAAATGTGGAATATATCAAGGGGTATAAATACTTTTTCAATGCACTGTAAAAAAGAAAATCCAGGTTGAATACATGCCTTCCCCTCCTCCATCTATAAGCATGACAGCTTCTTTATGGAGAAGACAACAAGCATGACAGGTCTGGCTGGATCTGCTTTTGCCATTGACAATTAAGTGTAAAGTGAGCTAAAGTACCATAATAATCTTTGGTAGGCTGTAAAAGGTTTTTATCCAAACAATTCCTTGTGTGGGTTTGCAGTGATTATTTATTCAGGCAGAAATTATTAGTCTGTATTTCTATCTTAGTTTTCCTGTCTCTGTCACCGCTGTGCCTGGCGGCGGCCTTGGTCCTGGCAACCTGATTTTATTGTTGTGTGGCCAAATATTTGCTCAGCTTCCCGGTGATGAGCTTTCACAACGCACAGCCATTTCTCAACCTTCTGCTTTGTTCCTCTAGCTGCTGAAGGCATTATGTAGGGGCCCTTCTCTATTTTTGGAGCACCTATATGGGGTCAGCTTTGGCCTTTAGGTGGAACACCTGCTTGTTTAGCCAATGGAAAGATTACTTCCTTCCAACGGCACCATGTCCTGTCCACTTGTGTTCTCCTGCTTTTATCAGCTGCCATATGTACAATGTGTAACCTACAGGCTACAATTAAAGAAGACCTAAATTCAGTGAAGATTTGATATCTTAAGACCAGGCTTTTTCTGGTACTTTTTGTTTACAAGTTTAAATCCGTATTTTTTTGCTAGAAAATTACTTAGAACACCCCAATATTTTAATTTTTTTTTTCTTTAGCAGAGACCTTAGGGAATTAAATGGCGATCGTTTTTTTATGTCAAACAATATTTACACAGCTGTATTTCAATTGCAATTTCTTGGGAAAAAATACATTTTAACCATTTGCCTACCTTCCTGACCAGCCCAATTTTCAGCTGTCAGCGCTGTCGCACTTTGAATGACAATTGCGCGGTCATACAAATAGAGCTTTATTTTGGTGGTATTTACTCTCCACTGGGTTTTTTACTTCTTTGCTATATAAACAAAAAAGACCAAAAATGTGGAAAAAAAACAAAACTTTTAAATAGTTTATTATAAGATGTTGGAAACAGATAATTTTTCTCCTTCACTGAAGTGCGGTGATGGGCACTAATGAGGTGGCACTGGTGGGCACTGATGAGACAGCACTGATGAGGAGGCACTGGTGTAAACTGATGAGGTGGCACTGATGAGGCAGCACTGATGGTTGGCACTGGTAGGCAGCACTGGTAGGCAGCACTAATGGGTGGCACTGATGGACACTGATTGGCAGCACTAGTAGGCACAGATTGGCAGCACTGTTGGGGCTGCACAGATAATCAGGACACTGATGATCAGTGCCCATATTATCAGTGTGCATGTCCCTTTTTATAGAAGCCGATGATCGGCTCTCTTCTCCGATCCTCATGCTGTCAGCATGAGGAAAGGAGTACCAATCACCGGCTTCTATTGACATCCGTGATCAGCTGTGATTGGACACAGCTAGTCACGTGGTAAAGAGCCGCTAATTGGCTCATTACCTTTGTCTGTGATCAGCAGTGTCCGGGGACAATGCAATCACAGAGCGCACCACCCACGCCCAGCAGCGGGCGCAATCACTGGAGGCTGTCATATCACGGCCTCTCAGAACTAGCCTCTGCGCTGTAGCTGTCGTCTCCATAGGTGACATTTTTAGACACCTTTACAAGTTACCTGTTTAGATTTACAGAGGAGGTCTAGTGCTAGAATAATTGCTTTCACTGTAACGTTTGTGGTGATACCTTAAATGTGTGGTCCAAACATCATTTACATATGCGGGCGCGACTTTTGTATGCGTTCGCTTCTGCACATGAGCTCCGAGACATTTTTTTTCTTATTCATTTTACTTTTTATTTTTTATTTTTATGCTGTCTCTAGGTATATTCATTTTTATTTATTTATGTATTTTTTTTTATCATTTTTATTCCTTTTACAAGGAATGTAAACATCCCCTTGTAATAGAAATTATGGATGACAGGTCCTCCTTTATGGAGAGATCAGGGGTCAAAAAGACTTCTTTACCTTTTAAAAAGCAAAAGATCAAAAAAAAAACATTGATCTTTTACTTTAAAAATAAAAAAATGATCATCTTCCAGCCTGGACCAAAAGTTGTTGCCCTGGTTCTCCAAGGCCATAGAGGAGATCAAAGAAGATCTACTCTTTGCCTATGGGATCTAGCCGACCGCACCGTTGGATCGTTTGTCGAGCGAAAAAAATCAAAACATAATCCACTTGCAAACCACAATATGTATATATATATATATATATATATATATATATATAAAAATATATATATATATATATATAAAAAAAATATATATATATAAAATATATATATATATATATATAATATATATATATATATATATATATATAAAATATATATATATATATATATATATATATATATATATATATATATATATATATATATATATATATATATATAAAATATATATATATGCATTGCGGTTGGCAAGTAGTTAAGATATGTTAATTGTGCCTAATCAGTACTATTTGCCTGGAATTCCTCCCAAAACATCAATATACTTTCTGTGCCTGACTCATAGCTGGATGTCTGCTGTGTGGGATCATCTAAGGCGGGGCCACCAAAGCCTGTAAATAGAGGGCCAGTTAACTGTCCTCCAGACTTCAGCGGGGGCTGGACTGTGGTCGGTGGGAGTGGAAAATACCCCGGCATCAGTGGGAGTAAACAATGCCTTACGCTTGTTGGTCAGTGGGAGTAAAAAAAAATACATTGCACCTGTGGATAGTAGTAGGAGGAATTATGTCCCATCTTTGGTATTAGTGGTAGGAATAGTGTTGCATCTTTGGTGTCAGTGGAAAGAACAGTTTCCTCACAGTTTGTGTCAATGGGAGGATTAGTGCCACATCATTGGTGTCGGGGGGGGGGGGGGAATGCTGCATATTTGGTGTCAGTGGGTGGAATAGATCCCCATTGTTGGTGTCAGTGACAGGACTAGGGCCCCATCATTGGTGTCAGGGGGGGAATAGTGCTGCATATTTGGTTCCCCAAAGAATAGTTCCCCAATGTTGGTGTCAATGGAATAGTGCCACATCTTTGGTGTCAGTAGCAGGAATAGTGGCAGGAATAGTACCTCATCATTGTTGTCAGTGGAAGGAATTACGTCCCACCATTGGTATTATTGGAAGAAATAGAGCCCCATTGCTGGAGTCAGAGGAGAAATTATGACCCTCTGTTGGTGTCAATGGGAGGAATAGTGCCCATTGTTGGTGTCAATGGAAGGAATAGTGCCCATTGTTGGTGTCAATGGGAGGAATAGTGCCCATTGTTGGTGTCAATGGGAGGAATAGTGCCCATTGTTGGTGTCAATGGGAGGAATAGTGCCCATTGTTGGTGTCGTGCTTCTGCATGCTAGTCACACTAGATTTGAAGTTAAATTTGGTGATTCCATTACTGTGCTGCACGCTGTTTTTTTTCTTGCTGGAGAGGAGAACCTAAGGTACAAGGATCCTTCTGCTACTGCTAATTTTTTTCTGTGGGTCTCTAATTTCTGTACCCCTCCTGCTGCTTCTTGAATATTTACCCACTAAGTCTTTAGATAACCAGTAATCAGAGGGGCGGCTCTGACCTGAGGAAGCAATTCCTTCTCGGCTTACGCAGAGAAACGGTGAATAACTATATAAGTTCTAGGATTGAAGTGCCACTCTACAATTTAATGGTAACGAAGCAGAATCATTTGGTTGCATTACAAGTGAAGGAATCGATGGAAGTCCTTTGGTGTGTAGAAGTTGTCAGCCTAGAATCCAGACCCCCTGTTCAAGCACCACTGCAAAACTACTGATTAGTAATACAGTTGACCCCGCAAAGTCACGGTTCAGAGTTCGCGGCCTCAGCCTGACTACTCGCACTCCATGCAGTACAATAGAACCATTCTAATAGCAGCAACTCAAGTTGCTCCGACTTAAAAAAAGGTTCCTGTACTACTTTTGGGGATGACCTATGGAGCGGCTTGCATTGACTTCTATACAGAAGTCGTTTTTCAAGCGGCACTGAAGTCGCGCTGTCCATCCAAAATTTGTGGTTTTTCACAATTCGCGGGTGCTCAAAGAACGTAACCCTCCGTGAATTTCGGGGGTCGACTGTACTGATAAGATATTCTCAGGGTTCCAGGTCTACTTATCCTTCCCCTCAGGGCACAGTGGGGAACAAGGCATGATAGGTCAGTTATGGGAAAAGATCAGCTGCACAGAGAACAATACAGCCGACTAGTCCTTTGCACTCTGCTTGCCTCAGCTGAGCACAGCTTCCATGGTTCAGATCCTCCTTAACCCTTTTTTACATTTTAAGTATCTGTTTGCTCGGCACAACTTCATCCTTTATATTTTACCAAACATTTGGGAAATATATTGCATTTAGTGTATTTTCTGTTCAAATTTTTGCATGTGATAAACTGTTGCACCAATAGATCATCTGACAAAAAAATGGAACTACCACTATTTTGATCTCCAAGGTCTCTCCTTTCAGAAAACAGATAATGTTTCGGGGGTTTTAAGTAATCTTCCGGCCTAAAATTATTTTTTAAACATGTGTAAAAAAATTGCTCTGAAAGGGTTAAACCCTCCTTAGGAGTGTCAAGAAGGCCAAAGTAGCCTCCCTGACGGTTTTCCCGAGTGTGGCTCGGGGGTTAAATTTCAGTCCCATTAGCGGTAACCCCGAGCCACACTCGGGATTACATTGCAGGATCCCGGTGTGGCGTTACTTACCTTGTCCCCGGGATCCTGCGATGTCCCCCCGCTGTGTCTGCGGGCTCTGTCTCCTCCGAAGCCTCTCTGTGCCGGGCTCCGTTCCCTGCGAGCGTCGCGACGCACGGGGGCGGAGCCTGGCGGCAAATTCAAAAAAATGTAAAAACCATAACACATACAGTACTGTAATCTTACAGATTACAGTACTGTATGAAATTTTTTCACATCACTTTTGTCCCCAGTGCTTTGTCCAGTGCCCTGCATGCAGTTTTATGTTATATATACTGTTCTTTCTGCCTGGAAACTGGAGATTGTCCATAGCAACCAAAAAGTGTCCCTTTACGTCAAAAGTGGCTTTAGACCAGCTAGAAAACAGCGATAGTAAATTAGAACACTTGCAGAATTGAGCGATCGTGAATCGTGGGGAAATTTATTATATTATTATTATTTTTTAATTATTTATATTTATTTATTATATTATAATTTATGTTTTTATGTTTCAAACTTCATCATACCCGGGATATCTACTAGACTCTTGTTTGGACAGATTTAAGTGTGTTATTGTTAAGAATTACAGGCCTACAATATAAAACGCCAAATTTCCATGCAAAATAATTGTACCGCTCTCAGCACCTAAAATCCGAAATAATCATACCGCCAGGGAGGTTAACTTGTTCTGAATGGATGAACAAGTGCTTGGTGGCAAAAAAACAGAAGTGGCCTGAATCTACTATAATGTAATCCCTTGAGCCTGTGATGTCACCTTTAGAAATGTGTATGCAGGAACATACTTCTGATTGGACAGGCCTGGCTATAGTGAAGACATTGTCCCATTGTATGGCTATGTATGATGTGATAGATCAACACTATGGGGTTTATTTACTAAAGACAGAGAGTGCAAAATTAGTCACAATGCACAGAAACCAATCAGTTCTCAGGTTTTATTGCCAACAAGTTGCGTTTAGAAGCTGATTGGTTTCTATGCAGAAATGTGACACATTTTGCACTCTCTGACTTTAGTAAATAAACCCCTATGATGGTATATATGAATGGTGGGCTTCCACATATTTCACATTTCATTATAATTGCACTTAATATCCCTTTTTAGGTAAAGGCCAGGCAAGAACCAGAACTGAAACTGAAAGCTTTTGCTCCACCTTTTGTAAGTATGGCATTCTGTCTTATATAGTACCAGCCATAGGTGTCCTGTCCTTAAAGCGGACCTTCACTCATTTTTCCATCTATTAAATCTTCTGCCCTTGTTGTTTTAACTTTGGACAGTAAAACATTTTTTTCTGCCTGTAAACACCTTATACAGCCCACTTCCTGTTTCCTGTCTGATAAAAAGCCTAGGCTTATGACATCATGCACAGCTCTCTCTCTCACTCTCCTGAGAGTTTGGCAGGAAGGGGGGGGGGGGGGAGTCATAAGAGGGCCAATGAGAGCTGCAGATTTGGAGGTGTGCCTTTGTGTAAATCCAGGAAGTGAACAGGCAGCAGCTTCAGCTGCCCACAGTTAAAATGGATGCAGCCAGACTTAGTGGAGGGAGATTTCTGCAGCATATTTGGCAAGTACAGAATCACAGTATATGTAAAATAATATGCAAAGAGGTCGGAGGGAAGCTTCAGAATGGCAAAGATGTTTTTATTACAAATTATGTGAGCAGACTGCAGTTCCCCTTTAAAGTCCAGCTCCAACCAATTTAGTATTTTTTTCATATAGTGGAGATGATTAGACTCTTCATAAAGGATCTTCTCATTGTTTGTGGGGATTTTCCATCACGTTCTATGTGGTCACCAAGACAGGACATGTGCAGAATATTTCCAGTTAGGAAACAGACAAAAGTTTGGAAAGGTTAGAACTTGTATCAGTTTTTAGTGTTGGCTCTGTTGGAGAGATCCCATTCACTTTCTGGGTGTTCTCAGGAAGGTAAAGTATCTGCACACCAGGTGACTTTTAGGGGTTTATTTATAAAAATTCCACATTATGGCCACTAGATGGAGCTAAGGATCATAGGAAATAAAGCAGAACTTCTTACAGGTACCCACTCCCAATTTCACTCTCACTCGCTCACCTAGAAAGTTCAAAATCCCCCACAACCTCCTAGGACACGTCACAGGTCCCAAGAGATTACAAGACCATTGAGAAAGCGCGGCATGTCTCCTGAAGGCCCAGTGGGGAGCTGGCTGTAAAATACAGCCAGCTTCCAACAATCAAGTTTGTGGCCCTAGGCCATAATGGCTGATGGTAATTGTAGTTCTCCCATTTACAGAACGAATGAATGACACGGCTGGGTGACAGAATTTTCTTTAAATTGTGACAGAAGAATCCCCGGCTCGCTGCATCAATAAAATGTTACATGTTACACCCTGAATACGGATGTAAGAGGTTATAAAAGGTGAACTTATGCTTTAAAGGGGTTGTAAAGGCAGAAGGTTTTTTTTATCTTAATGCATTCTATGCATTAAGATAAAAAACCTTTTGTGTGTAGCAGCCTCCCCAGCACCCCCCTAATTACTTACCTGAGCCCTATCTCTCTCCAGCCATGTCCGGGACACTCCTCCTGATTGGCTAAGACACAGCAGCAGCGCCATTGGCTCCCGCGGCTGTCAGTCAGCCAATCATGGGAGAGAAGGGGCGGGGCCGGTTTGGGGCTCCATGTTGGAATGGACACACGGAACTGTGACTCTGCTCTAGTGCCCCCATAGGAAGTGTCTTTTTCTGTAAAATGCAATATGGCTACCTGAAGGTGTTCTGTATACAGAATGTGTACAGAACGCCCCCCAGAAATGTCATTTCCTGCTTGTGTGATTGGCTCACTGATTTTCCCAGAAGTCTGCACGAAGATACAATTCCGACTTTTAGCATCCCCTGCAACTAAAATGTCATTTTTGGTGAGATACTCCCAAAGGGAAATCCCGTCTAAAAGGATGCAGACCTTTCCACTTTCCTCATTAGAGCCCTGCAGGTGCAGCAGCTGACTGATTAATTACAAAACCACTCCCATACAGATTCACCTTCCACATGGACACAAACAAACAGCAATTTTTCAGAATAACAAAAGATAAGAATCAGCAACAAAGTTTGATAAAATCCCTGCAATGTACATAGATCACCCAAAGGGAAATGTTTTTTTTTTCTCAACAAAAGTGGAGTTACTCTTTAAATTCCACACTGACATTCATCTTGTGCACGTGGCTGCTCCATTTTCTAAATCCCTATAGTTATTATTGGATTAGCCCAGAAATTGAACCTTTAAAATGCAGGCTAAAGGTTTCCAGGCTCCACCTGCAGTAGTTGTCAGAAATGGAAAATGCCTGTAATTGTATATAAAGAAACTTTGAAGAGTCAGTTCAGCAGAAAAGTTTTTTAGAATCCTATTTAACAAATTGGCAACTATTCATGTGTATTTGTATACTATAGAGTGTGGATAGTGAATCACACACTGTTTTTGTTTTAACAGGCACGTGAACCAGAGTTGTATCTTCTCCCTGGAGGCAGTAATGAGGACAGTTCATACGGGTCAACTGTCACCTCTGATCAGCACCATTATCAAACTGACTACCCTGGATCTGATCACTTTGTCACCACTGTTACTGCCCCCACCTGGGACAAGCCAGAACTGCAGCCAGCCAATGAGAACACTGTAACAGCAACACAGCCACCCCAGGAAGATGATGCCAGAAGGAGCTACATTTGGAATAAGAAGGGTCAAGCGATTGTACCCATCTCCAATCAAATGCAATACCATGTTCAAATTGAAAACAGTGTATTACCTCCAATCGACTTAGGTATTTCATTCACTGCACATCATTGGATCCCAATGCACTTAAAGTGGACCTTCAGTCATTTTTTCATCTTTCCATCTATTAGATCTTCTGCCCTTGTTGTTTTAACTTTGGATAGTATTTTTTTTCTGCCAGTAAATACCTTATACAGCCCACTTCCTGTTTCTTCTCTGGTCATTAGCCTAGGCTTATGACATCATGCACAGCTCTCTCACTCACTCTCATGAGAGTTTGCCAGGAAGGGAGGAGGGATGAGTCATAGGAGGGCCAATGAAAGCTGCAGAGCTAGAGGTGTGCCTTTGTAAATCCAGGAAGTGAACAGGCAGCAGCTTTAACTGCCCACAGTTAAAATGGCTGCAGCCAGACTTAGTGGAGGGAGATTTCCCGAGCATATTTGGCAAGTACAGAATCACAGTACATATAAAATAATATGCAAAGTGGTTGGAGGGAAACTTCAGAATGGCAAAAGATGGTTTTATTACAAAATATGTGAGCGGACTGCAGTTCCTCTTTAATGAAAATGGCAGCCAAATTTGCACATTTAGCACTAGGGTCGTGGTTCAAATCCCAACCATGGCACTACCTGCATGGAATTTGTATGTTCTCCCTGTGCCTACGTGAGTTTTTCCTGGGTGCTCTTCTTTTTTTTTTTTTTTTTTTGTCCTTGTATGTAGTCATGTAAATTAGGAACCTTAGATTGTTATCTACTTGAGGGTAGGGACTGATGTGAACGTACAATATATATGTAAAGCGCTGTGTAATTTGATGGCGTTCTATAAATACCTGTAATAAATAAATACATTTTAAGGATAAGTTCACTTTTCCAAAAGAAAATGCACTTTTTTTGCAGGTACAAAAATATGCATTTATAATTTTGTTTGTTAGGAGCCTGTAAAGCCTTGCACCCCCGATCTGTTGATGCCATGGTCCTGCAGACTGTCTGCGTAGCTGGCAGGCAGTTACACACTGACAGGAAGCTCAATGAACTACCTAGAGCAATCAAACAGTGCCCTGGTAGTTCATTGAGAACTTCCCATTCACAGTGAAAGACGCTGCTGTGTTTTTTTTGTTTGTGACAGTGAGCGGGGGGAGGAGATCCCCTACTAGCTGTCAAAACAGGGACTGGGGGGGGGGGGGGGCAATTGTAAGATGTTAAACCCTCAATATGGGTGTAACATGTTACAAAAGGTGAACTTAATCTTTAAAGAGGTCTGAATATTTTATACATAGTTGCATCGGTCCTACTTGGACCACTGTAAGTATGTACAGTAAATACCATACCTGACTGATAGACTCCAGTGATCCAAGGATTCATTCCCTGGCTTCTACCCCACTGCCTGCCCTGACATCCCTACCAATGCCTTCTCCATCTACATCTCGTTTCCTCCTTCCTTTTTCCACCTTGACTATTCTTTAAACCTGTTGTCCTTTAAATCCACATACCTGTCACTATGGCCACCAATCAATGTGTTATGCCCTGTGCACACGGTCGGACATTGATCGGACATTCCGACAACAAAGTCCATGAATTTTTTCCGATGGATGTTGGCTCAAACTTGTCTTGCATACACACGGTCACACAAAGTTATCAGAAAATCAGATCGTTCTGAACGCGGTGACGTAAAACACGTACGTCGGGACTATAAACGGGGCAGTAGCCAATAGCTTTCATCTCTTTATTTATTCTGAGCATGCGTGGCACTTTGTGCGTCGGATTTGTGTACACACGATCGGAATTTCCGACAACGGATTTTGTTGTCGGAAAATTTTATAGCCTGCTCTCAAACTTTGTGTGTCGGAAAATCTGATGGAAAATGTGTGATGGAGCCCACACACGGTCGGAATTTCCGACAACAAGGTCCTATCACACATTTTCTGACGGAAAATCCGACCGTGTGTACGGGGCATTACAGTGGCACGTTTCGCGATACACTTTCTCTAGCCTGCAGAAACATGTTCCTACCATGACTTCTTGGCTGTTTGTCTTCTACGCTTAAGATTCACAGTCCTTGACTGCTCTGCTAGAACATTCTTCACTGAAATTGTGCTCTTCTCAAAATCAGTTAATTCATCAAAATCTTATGGAATTATCTCTGACGTATTTCTTACTGAACTGCCTTTAGCCATAACAGTTAAACTATATGGCCGCTGTCATAGTTAGACCTTCTTACAATTGTACTTGCGTTTTAAGCTGCTTTCACACTACAGCCGCAACCGCATTGGCAGTAAAGCACCGCTCCTTTTAATGGCACTTTACCGTCATTTTAGCTGCGCTTTTCGGCCACTAGCGGGGCGCTTTTAACCCCCTCAGCGGCCGATGAAAGGGTTAAAACCGCCTGCCTCCTGTGTTGCGGCGCTTACGAAGCACTTTACAGGCGCTTCGGAAGTGCTGCCCATTCATTCCGATTGGCAGGGACAGTGTAAGAGCGCTGTATACAGCGCTCCTACACTACCCCAAAGATGCTGCTTGCCGGACTTTTTTTTCCCGTCCCGCAAGCGCACCGCCCCAGTGTGAAAGCACTCCAGCTTTCACAGTGGGGAGGCAGTTTTCAGGTGCTTTACAGGGGCTATTTTTTTCGCTAAAACGCCTGAAAACTGCCTCAGTGTGAAAGTAGTCTTACACATTCTGCATGGTTTTGCACATAGGCGTGCGCAGGGGACGTGCCTGGGCACACCCTAATCACCCCATGCGGTGCAGATTCCCCCGATGATATTTCACCAAAGGCTTCCAATGGAACTTCTAAAAAAAAAAAAAAAAAATTAAGTTTTTAAAAAAATAATACAAAAATAAACTACTAACACCATCCATGTTTTAATAAATTTTAAAATGTTTTTTACATTTTATCTATAAGAGTGTGTGAATGTGTGTATGTTTTTTTTTTGTGCATATATATATATATATATATATATATATATATATATATATATATATATATACACACACACACACACACGCGTGTGTTTGAGCTTTTGGGTGCACACCCTAATGCAATAGGCTGCGGTTTTGCTTCTGTTTCTTACTTTTGTAATATTTTTTGGTGATTCAGTTTCCTGTATAATCTTTTTGTTCAGAATGCATATAAAATATTAGTGGCAGAGACCTGGAAGTAGGGGGGAAGTGTCAGTGTTGCCCTTAGTAGCCAGTTAAGCCCTTCTGTTCACATCTCACGGTTTTGGATCACTCGTAGAATCGAGGCAAACCTGCAAAGCGATTTTGGCTGCTATTATTCTTTAATGGCACCCCAAACACGATTACGCCGCGATCATTGCGTAATCACGGCAAAACACAAGTTTTAAAAACGCACTACACTTGCCGCCCTCATTATTTTATTAATTAAAACTACAATTCTGTTCCACAGGAAAATTCTCCAATGCTCCCAATAAAAGATCAGATGCTGCCAACTACGATGACACCAAGAAATCTGGAAGAAATACGACTGGGGATTCTGGGATTGAGCATTCCCTCCTAGGGGTGGAAACCGATCGCACTCACCGCAAAAGGTAATTGTGTGTGTGTGTATATATATATATATATATATATAAAATATGAGATGATAATAATAAATACCATATTATATTTTTGATTTGCAGCCAAGAAAGGCATATAGCAGGAAACCCTGCAAACGGTCAGCCCAGACATAAGCATGACAAGGTAAGAAAAATGACAAATATTTTTGTAATGCCTTTTGATTCCGAAATTCAGAGCTTTCCCGCATACTCTGCAGTCAAACAATATTTTAAGGAAGTTATTTAGGACTACAGAACACCTCGCCCCCAATCTCCCCCAGTGTTATGGAGATGAGAAGAAGGGAAGGTATACTGTAGTCACGACATACTTCCTGTCTTAGGGTGACAATACTGCCTCTCTGTAGATACAATACAGTAAGTGAGTGTTGTCACCCTACCCTGTTTCCCCGAAAATAAGACCTAGCGTGATTGTCGGTGATGGCTGCAATATAAGCCCTACCCCCCAAATAAGCCCTACCCTGAAAATAAGACCTACAAGGACTTTAACTAGGGCTTATTTGGGGGGTAGAGCTTATATTGCAGCCATCACCGACAATCACACTAGGTCTTATTTTCGGGGGAAACAGGGTAGTAGTAAGATCATGTAAACAATAGTGCAGCACTCAATTAATGTGAACCAAAATTGTTAAACAAAGTGATGTGTATGGGACCCAAGTCCTCCAAAACTACTGAATACACAAATGATAAAATAAATGAAGGCTCCAACAGGATTATGCAAAAAATATTAATCAATAAACATTGCAGTAAATATAAAATGTGAGATCAGCGGTGAAAAAGCTGTATCACTCAAACATTCACAAATGTATCCTCATATAGTAGTCCACCATAGAAATTGAGTCTCATGAGTTGGAAAAAATCACCGGTGGTAATTTTTTTTTGGGGGGGGGGGCGGGGCGACAAACAGTTGCAGCACCCCCCTGGTCAGTCGGGTCTGGAGCACTTATCCCATCTATGGTGGGCAGCACTTCTCCCAGGCTTCACCCCCGGCTTCTCCTTCCCCTGCTCTCTACGGGCATCACGACAGAGGCGGCTTCCGTTTCCTCCCACCTCCTCGGCGGCCAATCGGGACTCTTCTCTTTTCGGCAAACGGAAAACGGGTCTCTGACCCGCTTCTGATTGGTCGGATTGAGAATCAGTGTCTCAATAGCGAATATTCATTCGCTGTTGTAACACCTGGGTGGGCTTGTAGCGCAATGCTACCCGAGCCCACCATATTTTTAAGCCTATTAGAGCCTCTGGCTCTAATCAGGTACTTAAAAAAAACCCAAAAAAACCCTGCCACTGTAATTCATGCGCACCGTGTCCTGAAAGGGGCCGAACGTGACTAGAGGGGGTGGCGGCCGTGGATAGAGGGGGCCGCGCCCAGGTGCCCCTAATGGACAGGCCGCCATACAGTAAAATGGGCACGCTTACCGGAAAGTGTGGACTCATATATTATACAGTATTGAGTCAATCAAGCAGTCCAATATTAAGGGAAATCATCCTATCCACAGTTGAAGGGAGAGGTTCCACCTTCGGATAGCAGGCTCCAAATGCACAGCGGGCCACATCAAACAGAAAGGCAATTCACGGTCATGTGCATAAGACACAAACCGCCACACAGTGTAAAACTGCATATCTCCCAACAGTCCCGGATTGGGCGGGACTTTCCCGCTTTGACACCTTTGTCCCGCTATCCCGCCATACAGGTGATTTGTCCCGCATAATGCTGTTGACTACAAGCTAATTTTTCTCTCAATAGGACCTGCAGCAGTGTGCACATCCAGTACAGCCAGGGATTGCCTAGCAAGTCAGCTGGATGTGCACTGTGCAGCCCCAATGAGAGACTTCACCTGTCAAAAAGAGAGTGTGATGTCGGGTAGGGGTGGGACTGCTATCCAGACCCGCCCCTCTGTCAAACCAGTGCATAGCGAAAGAGCCGGTGACACCACACCGGCATTCATAGATTGCTGGCCAGGATCAGCTATCTATTCCTCTCCCCCAGAGTTTTTTCAGCCTCCATTAGCGCTGCACTCACAGGCAGCTCCCCACTTTCACCTAAATATAGAAGCCTGGCTTCTGCAGTTGAAAGTGAAAGTAACAGCTCAGCTCGGCTCCTTCAACAGGCTCTCTGCTCTGCAGTCTGCACTAAAGTCGGGACAAGTGAAAGTCTGACTGCAGCGTGTTTGAGGAGGGAGGAGGGGGGTGAGCTGCCCCCTAATCCTTATCTCCTTCCTGCTCCAGGAGTCGAAGATACCCAGTGCACTGAAAGGAGAAGTAAGCTGTGGCTGCACTAGATATAAGACATCTACAGAAAGGTGCTACTTTTACAAAAGTGTGTGTGGTGTGTGTTATGTATGTGTGTGTGTGTGTGTGTGTGTGTGTGTTATGTGTGTGTTATGTGTGTGTGTGTGTTATGTGTGTGTGTGTTATGTGTTATCTGTGTGTGTGTTATGTGTGTGTGTGTGTGTTATGTGTGTGTGTGTGTGTGTTATGTGTGTGTGTGTTATATGTGTGTGTGTGTGTTATGTGTGTGTGTGTTATGTGTGTGTGTTATATGTGTGTGTGTGTTATGTGTGTGTGTGTGTGTGTGTGTGTGTGGTGTGTGTGTGGTGTGGTGTGTGTTATATGTGTGTGTGTGTGGTGTGTGTTATATGTGTGTGTGTGTGTTGTGTGTGTGTGTTATATGTGTGTGTGTGTGTTATATGTGTGGGTTATGTGTGTGTGTGTGGTGTGGTGTGTGTTATATGTGTGTGTGTGGTGTGGTGTGTGTTATGTGTGTGTGTGGTGTGTGTTATATGTGTGTGTGTGGTGTGGTGTGTGTTATGTGTGTGTGTGTGTGTGTGTGTGTGGTGTGGTGAGTGTTATGTGTGTGTGTGGTGTGGTGTGTGTTATATGTGTGTGTGGTGTGGTGTGTGTGTTATGTGTGTGTAGTGTGGTGTGAGTGTGTGTGTGGTGTGGTGTGTGTTATATGTGTGTGTGTGTGGTGTGGTGTGTGTTATGTGTGTGTGGTGTGTTTTATGTGTGTGTGTGTGTGGTGTGGTGTGTGTTATATGTGTGTGTGTGTGTGTGTGTGGTGTGCTGTGTGTTATGTGTGTGTGTGGTGTGGTGTGTGTTATATGTGTGTGTGGTGTGGTGTGTGTTATATGTGTGTGTGTGTGTTATGTGTTATGTGTGTGTGTGTGGTGTGGTGTGTGTTATATGTGTGTGTGGTGTGGTGTGTGTTATATATGTGTGTGGTGTGGTGTGTGTTATATGTGTGTGTGGTGTGTGTTGTGTGTGTGTGTGGTGTGGTGTGTGTTATGTGTGTGTAGTGTGGTGTGTGTTATATGTGTGTGTGTGTGTGTGTGTAGGGAGGGGGGGTTCAGATGTTATAGTTGAGGAGAAGGGCAATAGTGACATGTGGATGGATGACTGCACTCTGTACCTAGCGCTCTTGAACCCTTGCACTCTGTACGTAACGCACTCCAGAACCATGCACTGTGCCTGCACTCTGTACATAACACATGCCAATACCCTGCACTCTATATGTAACTCCAGAACCCTGCACCCTGTGCATAACACACTCCAGAACCCTGCACTCTGTATCTAGCCCTATCCTGAACCCTGCACTCTGTACATAACGCACTCCTGAATCCTTCCACACTTTGTGTAATGCACACTTCCATAGTTTATGCAAAATCATTTGTAATGGAAGCTTTTTATTCTTATTTTTTTAAATGACTGTGCTGGGGTTTTTGTATGCATCAGTGAGAATCTTTCTTTTTGCCGCGGTGCACGTAGCGCGCGGTCAGTCGCTTCCTCCCATAAGTGTCCCCCTTTTCTGAAGTTCAAAAGTTGGGAGGTATGTAAAACTGCAACATATCATTTAATTGTAGAAGACAGGTGTACACTTACAAAAATCCATAAAAAAAATGTAATCCATCAACAAATGCAAGATGATCGCAATGACTCCACGAGCGTCAAGGCGGTCACATGATCAGAAACCCTGCTCCGCCTCCTGCCATCTGTAATCCCTTAAAGAGCCGCGAGGCGCTGGTGCCAAGGGGTTAATGTGATTTTTTTTTTTCATACGCTTCTATAGACTTCAGTGGGGCAAGAAAACACGGGTAAATGCATAAAGTATCGAACATGCCTCATTTTTTGCAATGCAGCATGCAGATATGAACAGCCTCATTGGAAACCATGTATTGTCATGACACGTGTATTTTTCATGCGCTGCAAAATGCACACAAAAGCTCACAGGTGTGGATCAGGCCTAAGTGGGGATCAGATTTGTGCCATAGTGGGAAAACAGCGGTTTCATGCTCAGCTAGCTTTAGTCTTTGATCTTGTATTTTATGTACATCTTCCACATCTGATCATATGTTTTTACAGTTTGGTGGTACTTCTTTTAGACCTGTAGCGGAGCCGACACATTACAATCCACCTCCGTCCCCACCACTTCTGCCAGATTTCCCAACAATTGAGCAACTACAACCCCAGATCCCAGCACATGGTAAGCACCAAAACCCCGATTTGTTATCAAACGACACAATGTTACAGGGTGAGCCTGCACAAACGCTCTTTCCGTTTCGGTTTGTCTCCTTTTATGTCATTAGGAATGACTGTCGCTGTTGCATCGCTTGCAAAGATGGAGAGAGAATGCATCTAAAAGATAGGGACTTCTGCCTCAGCAGAGATATATTGAGACTCTGTGGCATGTTAGCTTTTGAAGGGAGCCCAGAGGGGTACAAGACAATGATGAAAAAGAAAAGACACCCGCCCTATACGATCTTGCAGGTGCTGGCTCTGCTCAAATTAGGAAGGAAGGAAAAATCCTGGACGGCCGCACACCGCTGAAGGCATCTTTATTGAAAGAATCCAATCCAAAAACAGTCTTATGCATAGAAGACAGGGAAGGACAGCTAACGCGTTTCACATCACAACAGATGCTTAGTCAAAGGGGTACAAGACAGCAGGGCAACTCGCTATAGCCAAGTTTTCAGTTTTGATTGAAAATGGCTTTTAACTGGACAGTATATATTTTAATGATCTTTGTGTTACATTCAATCACAGCAATAGAAATCAGTTGGTGATAAAGCCAGAATTGACCTTCTAGAAATACATTGATATGCAATGGCAAAACCAACTCCATAGAAGCTTGTGTGCCCACTAATGTGGCATCTTCCTACCAATAACACTTGATCATACAGACAGGCAGCACCAGGAATAAGCTGAAGCTGTTGCTTATTGTCCACTTGGCACAGGGAGTTTATGTGATCCTATTCAGATTCCCATTATGAGTTTATGTGATCCCATTCAGGTCAGAACCTTCAATCTCTGGCTCCCAAAGCTGCTCTTATTCTGTAATGGTGACCATATAAAGCCTCCATCGTTCCCTGGGGTATAGCAAGCTAGGTCATATGCCCATTTGTGGGCTGGTGTGCATCATATTCCATGGTAGACATTTACGTACAGTCTATTCCTAGACAAAGGCTGTACAAACTCTGCATAGGCAATTAATACGGTGGGATCCAAGGAAGGTTGGATTTTCAGCACACTGTCTATGCAGCAAGTTTGGACACTTGTTTTGTGCCATGTTCTCCATGGTTCTCCATTATAGGAGAACCAGTACCAAGGTTGCAATTTTTGTCCTCATTGAATAGGTGCAGGTAACTCTCTCCAACCTGGCCGGCCTACCTCTGAGCACCATCCCTTGTCTCTGCACCCTATCCACCTCCTAGTACAGTGATGGCGAATATTGGCACCCCAGATGCTTAGGAATTACATTTTCCATGATGCTCCACTACACTGCAGAGTGCATAAGCATCATGGGAAATGTAGTTCCAAAACATCTGGGGTGCCAAGGTTCGCCATCACTGGCCTAGTACCACTCCTTTTAGAGGATATAAAGCCAAGTATCCTTTTGTGGTGTTGAGTACTTTTGTATGGAATTGGTTAGTGATAATAGACCCCACTAGCAGCAACAGATCCTCCACAGCAACAATAGATCCTTCCCAGCAACAATTGCCCCCCCCCAGTTACAGAACCCCCCCCGGAACAAAATACACCCCAGCAACAAGAGATCCCCACCAGCAACAATAGTTCTACCCAAACAACAAAACACTCCTGTTGGCAACAATAGATCCCCCAGCCAACATCAATAGACTCAGCCAGCATCAACAGACTCTTCCCCCTCAACATAAGAGCCCACCGTAAAAAAGATCCACAGCCGGCAACAATGGATCCCCCAACCCCTGCAACAGTAGATCCCTACAGTAGCCAGCATCAATAGATCCTTCGCCCTTAACATAACCCCAGAACAAAAGATCCACAGCCAGCAACAATAGATCCCCCGCAGTAGAAGATCCCTCCAGCAACACTACAACCCCCAGCTACAAGATCCCCAGCAGTCAGCATCAATAGACCCTTCCCCCTCAATATAAGAACCCCCCCCCCCCCCCGGAAAAAAGATCCACGGCCGGCAACAGTTGATCCCTCCAGCAACAACTGACACCGCCTTCCCAGCAACACTACAACCTCCAGCTACAATAGATCCCCAGCAGTCAATAAACCCTCAAGCACACCTCAGCCCCCTTTTCCAATACATACATTCTATGCTGGAAATGCTGGAACCCACGTTCCCGCTGGGAAAAAAGCCCTGGGCCCTCATTATATAATACTAGGTTGCATAAAAGGAATCCGTTAAAAATGTAAATACCGTTGTATTCATCAAATCTCTTTTGAGCTTTCCTAGCATGCTATTCTGGTGCGGTTTGCATTAGGGATTAGTAGATATTACATTACCCATCCATAAAGAATAAGGATATATCCATTCTATATCTGTTCTTTTGGTGTAGTCTTTGGTCACCCACCTGATGGTACATTTTTACAGATCACAGCCACAATCTTGCTAAACTTCGATTTGTTCTCTCTTTTATTGTATAGATGAAACAGTTCTGGAGCAGCTAAACCGGGTAAGAGCAGAGCGGATCCAGCTAGAGAAATCGCGGGAAGAACTGATAAAAAGAACCAAAGCATTGTTGGAGCAACAAAAGCTCAGACGTCACCAAGGTACCGGTCCGTATTGACTGGCTCAAGGATCATTTCCTTTGGGATGAGGGTTTTTCTATCCTGTGAAGAGCAGAACCAACGAGCATGACAACAAATGTGGTTATTAGTGATTTAATTGAGAGATTAGAAGAGCTCTTTTCAACTGGGGTGCCTTCAGGTGACTTCAGGGGTGCCATGGCAAAATACCTAGAAACTGCCCAAAAAATTGTATACAAGCCAGCAGATGGATGAAGCCTGCCTATTAGTTACATAAAGCCAAGGGATTTCATTATGCACCATTACAACCTTCTAGCTGCCAGTGTCCTAACAACCATTGGTTGACATCATTGGTTAAGGAGGACGTTGGACACCTGCACAGCACCCTTGTTTGAACTTCCCCTGCCCCTCTCTGTCAGCACTGGGGTAACATTAGCTGAGTGCGGGAGAGAAACTGAGGGAGAAGAGAAACATTGGAAAACTAGTCAGTACCAGTGTGCAAAAGTGTTTGCTTTGGAAGAATTAAAGCAGAGTGCCGGCCAAAATATATATATATTTTTTAATTGATCTGAGCATTATTTTAAATTGAAAAAAAACGATTATACATGGTTAATTGTGGATCTTTCTAAAATATAAATTTAATACTTACAATTTTCTCCCTCCTGTTGTGGCCGTTGCCATCGTGATTGTGGGCATGTGAAGCCCAATCGATATCTCTTCTTGGATAAGCGTTGGAGAGGTGCATGCTGGGTAACCAGCATGCACCTCTCAATCTCGCGCATGCGCGATTCACCGGTGGCCTTAGCGCCGATTGTTTCTAAAGTTGCCATAACAACGGGTGGCGACGGAGGAAGGTCCCGCCCCATTGTTATGGCATCATAGATAAACACATCTCGGCGCTGTGATCTGCCTTAAATTGCGTAATTTCCTGTCAAGAAATAACACGATTTTTGATCACAGTACTGCCCACAGACTCCTGGGAAATGATGACACACGTTTCCCAAGAGCACAGGCGAGGGAGGAAGTGACGAGGAGCTCCGCGGACCAGGAAGTGGCAGATTAGGAGGACTACATAGCAACAGGGCGATTCTGGTAAGTATAAATTTTTTTCCTCCAAACGTTTGTTTATAGGTTTAGAGGAGTCCGATTCTGAAAAAAAATTTCAGGGTGGAACTCCGCTTTAATCACCGTTAATGTTGGGTGTCCTACGCATATGGGTGTCGCATGCATGCATTATGTAAAACTATTCATTTCGTTTTTTAAATTTTAGAATGGGGTGCCTCGAGATTGTGTGGAATTGTAAAGAGTGCCTTGCCTGGATAAAGGTTGAGAAACACTGGATTAGATCCTTTTTTTTTTTGCATTATAATGCTTTTTATATATCCTAACCTATATTAAAATTAGGGATGCATCGGTATCAGTGCTGATACCGAGTATTTTCACTCATACTCGTGAAAATGCCCCAAGACCGAAGCCGATACTTTGCGGTGCGATTTTGGTCATACAAAATGAATGAATTGCACTGCAAAGGATCGCATGCAATTTCAGTTTGCAGTACGATTGTGCACAATGCGGTACGATTCCTGTCTGAATCACATGCAGTTTCCCGCAGAGCTCCTGTGTGAACTCAGGCTGAAATTATTATGACAAGCCTGGGTTCACACAGGAGCGGTGGGTAAAATGCATGCGATTCGGACAGGAATCTCACCACATTCCTGTTCAAATCGCAGGCGATTCTTTGCAGTACGATTTGCGTCCATTAATTTTGTGTGGATGCAAATCGCACCGCAAAGTATCGGTACTTGGTATTAGCAAGTACTTGACCGAAAGTATTGGTACTCATACCCGCTGATAAACAAAAAACGGTATCGGTGCAACCCTGATTGTAATCAACCTTCATACTAGGAGCGGCCCGTGCATTTTGGGCGCATGGGCACCGCCCCACCATCCATGCGCCTGTGCGCCTTTCAGGATGCCGGACGCATGTATTCCTATGGCGGGTGAGAGAGGGGGTGGTGCTTTTTGAAGCACCTGATTAGAACCAGAGGCTCTAATAGGCTTCAAAATAGGGTGGGCTTGGGGCGCAGAGAGTGCGTCCTGATCCCACCCAATTGTGTGATGATCGCAAATGAATTTTCCCTATGTTCACACTGAAGCTTCTCCCTGCCATTTAGGGAGGCAGGTCATCAGACTTGTTTCCCGATTGGCCAAAGCACCAGGGCATCCTATTGGATGCCTGGCGCTTAGGAAGAGGTGGCACAGAGGAGACACGAGGACAGACATCCCTGCCGCCACGGCTGCTCTGGTGGACTCAGGACTGGTGGTAAGTGCCAGACCACCTGCGGGGGGGCTCTGTGAGATCAGAGCCGCGAGCTTGGGGGGCTGTCAGAGCCACGAGGGGGGGTGTGCAGAGCAGCGGGGGGAGTATGCGGGGAAACCCGCATCCAATTCACATAAGTGTGAACCCAGCCTTAAGGACATCTGTACTGACTCTAACCTGGAACAAGTGTACAGATCAATAAAGCCAAAGTGATGTCAAAGCTCCTGATCTGCTCAAAGCTTCCTGGTCAGTCACTTAGAAAGTTAGGAGGCAACTGAATCACTTAGACCCCTTTCACACTGGAAGCGTTTTTCAGGCGCTACAGCACTAAAAATAGCGCCTGAAAAAAGCCTTTAGCTGCAAACCCAGTGTGAAAGCCCGAGTGTTTTCACACTGGAGCGTCGCACTGGCAGGGCTGCTATACTGCCAGCAAAGCGCCGCTGCAGTGCCATTTCGTGCGCGGATTTGACCCCTTTTCGGCCGCTAGCGGTGGTTAAAACCACCCCGCTAGCAGCCGAATCGCTCCGCTAAAACTACGGTAAAGCGGCGCTAAAAATAGCGCCGCTTTACCGCTGACGCCAGGGGCGGCTCAGTGTGAAAGGGGTCTAACAGCCAGGGAACCAGTATTTTCATCCATGCATGTTTTCTTTATTTTCTTTTAGCAAGGGATTCCTGGAAAAAGAAGTATTTTGAGACTAAGAAAGTCACATCTGCCCTGGAGGAGACTTTTAACAAGCTGAATAAAGAGCTGGAGGCTTACTACCAGAAGCTTTTGGGACAGCTAGCAGCCCGAGACAGTAAGAAGCGCGCCAAGCACCCTACGTTGGCCGCCAAGTCAAAGGTACCTGACCAGCAAGATTTTGTATAGGGGGGAAAACTGTTGGGGGAGACCTTAGTTTAGCCATTTTTTATATTTTTTATTTTAGCTTTGGAAAAAGAAGGAAAAAGTTGAAGCTTCAGCCAGTATATTTTTTTTGCTGTGTACAGTTGGGGAGATTTATTTTTTACTTCCCGTCCCAAAGCTGCAAAAGGAAGTTAGAGGAAATCTCTACAAGGTTAAAGGATAACTCCACTTTGGTGGAATAAATAAAAAGATAGTATAGGATAATTTAATGTCATTAAAATGAACCTTTCCTTTTTAACCTACAGCCACACATTTTCTGTAAAATTCAATGCAAGATGGCAGGCTGGAGGCATTCCATTCACCATTGGTGTACAAATTGCCCCCCCCCCCCCCCCCTTCATCTTTACTATGACCAGAAAATGTTAATTTTGTCTTCTTCATTGTGACATCTTTACAGAACTCTACAATTATAAAGATAACCACCATACAGCATGAGCTTGATGAGCTGAAGCGCAAGTTGGAGAACGCGAGGATCAAGCTCCTCATTGAAATCAAGGTATCTGTTTGTTTTACTTTAGCAAACTCTTCACTTACCCAAATGTGATCTGAATGACTAAAATCTCCCAGCACATGATAGAAACCAGAAGTCTGCAGGCATATTATGTTAAAGCTGAACGCCAAACAATATAAAAACTTTCATATTCAATTAAAATACAATAAAAAATAAACAAATAAATATATATATATATATATTTTTTTTTTTAAAACAAAAAAAAAAACTTTTTAAAATGTATTTTATTTTAGCATCCTGTACTCCTCTTTACAACAACGCTCAGAGTGGAAGAGGGAGGATCTGCATTTTAAGACCATTGGGGCTCTGTTGCCTTGCACAGTGCTGCCAGTCTAAACCTGTGAACATGTTTGCAGGAGGGGGAAGAGCAAAAGAATGAACTCATGCATGCTGCTTCAACATCATCCATTCAGTGGGGTCGTCCTTGACAAGACTATATTACTTAAAATGGAACTTTACCAATAACAACTTGATGAAATAATGTTATTTCGCAAGGAACATACATTCCACATTAATAATAATGCTACCAAAATTAGTGTGTGCTGTAAATTGCCTTCAGTATTGCTCCTGTTTCTTCTTGCTGGAGGCCGTGTATCGGCTTTTCCTCACTCGCGTCTGACAGATGAGAGGAGAGGAGAGCCGATCTGCTGCTCTTCTGACGGGGGGGGGGGGGGGGGGGGTCTGCGCCGATTATTAGCGCAGCCCCCCTGAGTATGCCCACCCATGACCACTAGGGATGGCCATCACTGATGACCACCAGGTATGCCACCCATAGCCACTAGGGATGCCAATGTGTGCCCACGTATGATGCCAATCAGCAATACCTGCCAGTGCCTCCATAGCAGTGATGCCCATCAGTGCTGCCTATGAGTGTCCATCAGTGCAGCCTATGAGTGCCCATCTGTGCCACCTATGAGTGCCCATCTGTGCCGCCTATGAGTGCCCATCTGTGCCGCCTATGAGTGCCCATCTGTGCCGCCTATGAGTGCCCATCAGTGCTGCATATCAGTGCCACCTTATCAGTACCCATCAGTACCGCCTTATCAGTGCCCGTCAGTGCAACCCCATCAGTGCCCATCAGTGAAGGAGAAAACTTACTTATTTACAAAATTTTATAGCAGAAATTAAGAAAAACCTTTTTTTTTTTTTCAAAATTTTTGCTCTTTTTTTATTTGTTTAGCAAAACATACAAAACCCCAGAGGTGATCAAATACCACAAAAAGAAAGCTCTATTTGTGAGAACAAAATGATAAAAATTTTGTTTGGGTGCAGTGTAGCATGACCGCGCAATTGTCATTTAAACAATAACAACGCTGAAAGCTAAAAATTGGCTTGGGCAGGAAGGGGGGGAAAGTGTCTGGAATTGAAGTGATTAAACAGTATAGTAACTTATCTTTAATGTTTTACATACTATACTATACTTGCAAAAGGGGCCAACCTGAAGTGATCTAGCAGGACTTAATTTTCTGACTAAAGTTCCTTTTTAATTGCACTGAGACCAGGCTGTGCTTCCTAAAAATATAAAAAAAAAAATCATAATCAATACCATAACAGATCAGTCAACCATTACACCAGGGGTCTTCAAACTGCGGCCCTCCAGGTGTTCAGGAACTACAATTCCCATCATGCCTAGTCATGTCTGTGAATGTCAGAGTTTTACAATGCCTCATGGGATGTGTAGTTCTGCAACAGCTGGAGGGCCGTAGTTTGAGGATCCCTGCATTACACCAATGCATTAATAAATATATTTAAAAAAAGAACATATTTAGTGACAAAAATACTGTGCGAATTATTTTATATATTTATTGATGTTTTGAATGTACTATTTATTTGTATAGGTTATTGGCTATGGTATGGATTATTAGTCTTTTATATAGTTAGGTAAAAAGAGGAGTGTGAGCCAGGCAGAGGCATACAGTGTGTGTAGATAGATAGATAGATAGATAGATATCCTTATGGTGACACCCTCCCACTCCCACATATATCGAACCACAAGAGTAACCCTGTAGAGAAGGGGGCCACATCCAAAAAAGGAAAAAAAAAAACTCTACAATCCACAGAGAAGAGGGACTTTGGTTGGCACATTTAATGAGGAAAAAGCAGAAATCAAATGCATAAAGACACAGGTTAACATGATAAGGAACAAGTGATATGTTTAACCACCTCAATACCGGGCACTTTCACCCCCTTCCTGCCCAGGCCATTTTTCAGCTTTCAGCGCTGTCACACTTTGAATGACAATTGCGCGGTCATGCAATACTGTATCCAAATTAATTTTTAAACATTTTCATCACACAAATAAAGCTTTCTTTTGGTGGTATGTAATCACTGCTGGGTTTTTTATTTTTTACAAAACAAAAGAAAAAAGACCGAAAACTTTGAAAAAAAACAAACAGTTTTTCTTAGTTTCTGTCAGTAAATTTTGTAAATACGTAATTTTTCTCCTTGTTGGGCATGTATGAGGTGGCACTTATGGGCACTGATAAGGAGGCACTATTATGTCGCACTGATGGGTAGGCATGTGCAATTGGTTTAGAATTCGTTTAACGAATTTCGACAAATTCGTTAATTTGGGAATATCCGAATTAACGAAAACCCGTTTAACGAATTTTTCCGAATATTCGTAAATTCAATAAAATTGGACATTCGTAAATTCGGGCATTAGTAAATTAGTGAATTCGTAAATTCGAAAATTCGGAAATCTGAAACAATAGTTAACTAATAATAATTTAACTATTAGTAATTACTAGTAACTATTAAATTATAGGTATTGTAATTTCCTTTCAAATTTGGCTGTTAGTGAATGTAACACATACAAATTTATCCGAAGTTATGAATGATCCGAAAAAACTGAATGGAACGTAATGAATTAATAATAATAAATAACAATAATAATAACAACATTTTAATATTATTATTAATTTGTTCCATTCCATTTGTTTAGATGCAGCATTCGTTTTGGATAATTCGTAAACTTAAATAAATAAATTCGTATTTGTTACGTTCACTGACAGTCAAATTTGAAAGGAAATTACAATACCTATAATTTAATAGTTAGTTACTATTTCAGATTTTTGAATTTTCGGGTTTTTGGATTTCAAACTTCAAACTTTACAAATTTCCGAATTTTCTAATTTACAAATGTACAATTTTACGAATGTACGAATGAATGCATTTACGAATTGCGATCATAACGAATGACCCGATAAAGGAAAAAAATAATAAACTAATGAAACGAAAATGAAAATGAACTAATTTTTTGGCTGTGCACATGTCTACTGATGGGCACTAAAAGGCAGCACTGACTGGCACCAGTAATGGGCACTGATTTGTGTCACTGATTGGTGGCACTCATGGGCATTGATTGGTGGCACTCATGGGGCTTTACTGTATTCAGGGCACTGATGATCAGTGTCCTGATTACCTGCCCTGTTCTCCCCTGCGAGGAGATGCCACTGATCATCTCTCCTTGCCACACACACTGTCAGTGTGAGGCGAGGAGAGGCGGTTACCGGCACTTCCGCATTTACATTTGAACGTCTGTGACAGTGATCGCTGTGCTGCATGCCATCATAGACCCAGAGATAGACACCCAGAAGGAGAGACACACCATCCCTCCGTCATTTGACGGTGTTCGGGCAGTAAGTGGTTAAGCAGATGATAATAGATGATACAAGCGTGTGAAATCAACGCATTTCACTGTATTAGCTTTCTCAGGATTCACGCTTGAAGATGGCAACCGTATAATGCATGTTGACAATAAATCTAGGTGATATCACACAGGACCCCCCAACTGACCAAAAGAAAAATGTGTGGAGCCAGCAAGGTTCAATTTATACCCACAAAAGATTTGATGGTGGATTTAAAGGTGTTACAGGTGTGAATCTGAGCAACCTTGTTCCAGACCACACATTCTTCCATGGAGGGGGAAGATTCCTTATATTTATTACAGATGGGGAGGGGGGGGGGGCATAGAAGATGGCTGGTGAGGCAGACTGGGTCTATGGCAGATGAACTTCAAGATGAGCATGCCATTCTAAGCCTACTATATTGTGAGGGTATCCATCTTCTATGCACATATATTTATTTATACAGCAGCCTGTGTTGAGGAGGTTGGGGTGATCACAGAAAGTTTTGTATTTGCTATTTGACAGAAGTGCCCGAATCGTAAGATACAAATCCTGTATTTAAATACTTGTGTTTTATTTAGCTTTAAGACATAAATTCCATAAGTTTCCTTTGTTAAGTGATCCTTAGTTAGGCTCATGTCACACCATTGCTCCTGTTGTTGGTGAGAACTCTTGTGTCACTTTCTTGCTGCCTGCAGGAGTGGGATGTGTCCTGGATGGTGATCCTGCTGCTGGCAAGTCCTAGTTGAGGATTTTTCCTCCCATTTCCTGTTCTGGATATACAGTGGGAACGGAAAGTATTCAGACCCCCTTACATTTTTCACTCTTTGTTATATTGCAGCCATTTGCTAAAATCATTTAGCCCGGGTTCACACCATAACGGGCTGCGGATCGCACAGGAGCACTGTGCGTCCCTGTTCCCCGTTTCAGGGACGAATCAGGGCGGATTCTATGCCTGAATTCGGCCCTGAAACGGAGCCAAAGTCGCATAGCGTTTTTGTGCAGTGCGCTCCGCAGCCGCACCGGAGATATGTGAACCGGCTCCATAGGGAGTCAGTCACATTCTCCTGCTAACCAAATTCGCATAGGTGTGAACCCGGGCTAAAGTTCATTTTTTTCCCCATTAATGTACACGCAGCACCCCATATTGACAGAAAAACACAGAATTGTTGACATTTTTGCAGATTTTTAAAAAAAGAAAAAGAAAAACTGAAATATCACATGGTCCTAAGTATTCAGACCCTTTGCTCAGTATTTAGTAGAAGCCCCTTTTGATCTAATACAGCCATAAGTCTTTTTGGGAAAGATGCAACAAGTTTTTCACACCTGGATTAGGGGATCCTCTGCCATTCCTCCTTGCAGATACCCTCCAGTTCTGTCAGGTTGGATGGTAAACGTTGGTGGACAGCCATTTTTAGGTCTCTCCAGAGATGCTCAATTGGGTTTAAGTCAGGGCTCTGGCTGGGCCATTCAAGAACAGTCACAGAGTTGTTGTGAAGCCACTCCTTCATTATTTTAGCTGTGTGCTTAGGGTCATTGTCTTGTTGAAAGGTAAACCTTCGGCCCAGTCTGAGGTCCTGAGCACTCTGGAGAAGGTTTTCGTCCAGGATATCCCTGTACTTGGCCACATTCATCTTTCCCTTGATTGCAACCAGTCGTCCTGTCCCCGCAGCTGAAAAACACCCCCACAGCATGATGCTGCCACCACCATGCTTCACTGTTGGGACTGTATTGGACAGGTGATGAGCAGTGCCTGGTTTTCTCCACACATACCACTTAGAATTAAGGCCAAAAAGTTCCATCTTGGTCTCATCAGACCAGAGAATCTTATTTCTCACCATTTTGGAGTCCTTCAGGTGTTTTTTAGCAAACTCCATGCAGGCTTTCATGTGTCTTGCACTGAGGAGAGGCTTCCGTCAGGCCACTCTGCCATAAAGCCCGACTGGTGGAGGGCTGCAGTGATAGTTGACTTTCTACAACTTTCTCCCATCTCCCGACTGCATCTCTGGAGCTCAGTCACAGTGATCTTTGGGTTCTTCTTTACCTCTCTTACCAAGGCTCTTCTCCCCCGATAGCTCAGTTTGGCCGGACGGCCAGCTCTAGAAAGGGTTCTGGTCTTCCCAAACATCTTCCATTTAAGGATAATGGAGGTCACTATGCTCTTAAGAACCTTAAATGCAGCAGAATTTTTTTGTAACCATGGTCAAATCTGTGCCTTGCCACAATTCTGTCTCTGAGCTCTTTAGGCAGTTCCTTTGACCTCATGATTCTCATTTGCTCTGACATGCACTGTGAGCTGTAAGGTCTTATATAGACAGGTGTGTGGCTTTCCTAATCAAGTCAAATCAGTATAATCAAACACAGCTGGACTCAAATGAAGATGTAGAACCATCTCAAGGATGATCAGAAGAAATGGACAGCACCTGAGTTAAATATATGAGTGTCACAGCAAAGGGTCTGAATACTTAGGACCATGTGATATTTCAGTTTTTCTTTTTTAATAAATCTGCAAAAATGTCAACAATTCTGTGTTTTTCTGTCAATATGGGGTGCTGTGTGTACATTAATGAGAAAAAAAAATGAACTTAAATTATTTTAGCAAATGGCTGCAATATAACAAAGAGTGAAAAATTTAAGGGGGTCTGAATACTTTCCGTCCCCACTGTATATTAAGATGTGGTTTACCAGTGTGAGGGGCAATCCCATATTTGACAGATGTCATCGCCACCGGTGTAACCATCAGATTCACCCACTACTCTTATTCTGGTGAGAACGGTAAAATATTAATGTCCCCCTCACGTTCCACCCCAGAGACCATGGTGATCAGGCCAGCAAGTAAAAGTAAATCTCCCAGCTATGGATACGGACAGCAATGCGAAATAGATTGTTAGAAAAAAAAATTAAAAAACGTGCTTTTCTTTTTCTGTTTTAGATGAGGAAACAGGCATCTTTGGATCTGGATGTGCTAAAAGCTGAATTAGCCCAGAAGAAAGCCCAGTCTGGAATAACCAGCCAACCATTGTACTCTATGTGATGTCCCATCCATGCAGAGTACATGGACAGTGATAGAATGATGTACTCTTCCACTGACTGTACACTTTATTTTCTGGTCCAATCATTTTTATTGTAGTAAGCACAACAACAAAATAGCCAATCACCCACACAGGGGCACAGCACAAAAAAAAGTGAGCAGCTAGATTTTTTGGAAATACAAAACATCCCCCGAGCGACCTAGGGGTACAAGCCAAAAGGTCCACATATGTCACCCCGAGGATCTACTAAGGGAGCCCATGGTTCAGGTGCACTAGTTTGAATCCAGAGAATACATGTGCAGCTCTACTGGATAGGGGGGTTAACATGGATAAGTAAAGTTAAGACAATGATTGGGAACGTTCACAATATAATAATTCGGTAGGCTAAATGCAATAACTACGATCTAGCGCCATTAGCCACAAGTCCACATAAATGCCCTAGGTCAGTGATGGCGAACCTTGACACCCCAGATGTTTTGGAACTACATTTCCCATGATGCTCATGCACTCTGCAGTGTAGATGAGCATCCTGGGAAATAAAGTTCCAAAACATCTGGGGTACCAAGGTTCGCCATTACTGTCCTAGAGAAAGAAAAATGCTCTTCACCATTGCAAACGGAACAAAGGGCTTCTTCCAGGCTCTGGTGATCGCCCGTTTAGTGGCTATGAGCAGGTAAGTCGCCAACTTTTGTTGGTATGAAAACAATCCCTGGATCGGCAATGCAATAAGGCCACTTTAGCATCCTTGCGAATTTGCATGTGAAACAAGGAGTAGAGGAGCCCAGACACCCTGGACTAGAACCCTGTTAGATGGGCTGTACACTTTATTTTGAATTCTTCAATCAATGCCCTGGAACCAAAATCAACGGTTTATGCAGAAACTTTTCTTTTTTTATGAGGACTGATGTTATAAACAGGATGGACTTTATTCTTTTTATTAAAAAATAATTTATAGAAAACAGATATGTTTCAATGTGTAAATAGAATATCTGATAACTCTATAACCTAAGCCGGCCATAGGCAGATCGAAATTCGATGGATAAGTAAAGTTAAGACAATGATTGGGAACGTTCATAATCGAATAATTCAGTAGGGTAAATGCAATAACTATGATCTAGCGGCATGAGCTGCAAGTCCACAGAAATGTCCTAGGTCTGTGGACTTAGGGTGGTACTACAAAAAGGTGAAACTGAAGGCAATCTTATGCTCGATCTCAGCTTGAAAAAAGGTAAAAAAAAATAAAAATGCAAAGATAGATAAAAAAAAAAAAAAAAGGGGGGGGGGGGGGTGACTGGGAAGAGGGGAAAGAGAAGGGGGGGGGGGGGGAGAAGAAGGCAGGGGGGGTGAGTCCTGCAGGCTGGGGGAATTACGTAGAGACAATTAGGAGGGGCCCACACGGTTTGGATGCAAGGTGAGGGAGCATAAGACCACCAGGACAACCATACTTTGAGAAATTTAGAATGAGAGTCAAGTAGGATGCTAGACATTTTTTCATTGATCATGAGGTCGATCAAAATGCTCTTCACCAAGAAGAACGGAACAGAGGGCTTCTTCGATTGCCAGTTTAGCGGCTACGAACAGGTAAGTTGCCAACGTTTGTTGATATGAAAACAATCCCTGGCTCTGCAATGCAATAAGGCCACTTTAGCACCCTTGCGAATTTGCATGTGAAACAAGGAGTAAAGGAGCCCAGACACCCTGGACCAGAACCCTGTTAGACGGGCTGTACACTTTATTTTGAATTCTTCAATCAATGCCCTGGAACCAGAATCGACGGTTTATGCAGAAACTTTTTTTTTTTTATGAGGACTGACTTTATTGGATAGGATAGTCTTTATTCATTTGTTTTAATAAAAAAACATTTATAGAAAACAGATATGTTATCGAAAACAGATATGTTTCAATGTGTAGAACATCTGATATCTCTATAACCTAAGTTGGCCTTAGATGGATTGAATTTCGATCTGTCTATGGGCAGGCTGCTCGTACTGAAGTCGATCCATTGATTGACTTCAGTACAACCAGCCCGTAGGGTTTTATTCGCCCAATCACTGCCGGCAGCTATAGCTCCCAGCAGTGATCATTGTATTCTGCTGGTGGAGAAAGCTCCCTGCGCCCCCTGCAAGCGGAATACAATAGTGCTGCGGGAGGGATCCCCCCATCAACACTGACTCTGTTGATGGGGGGAATGGGGCGATTTTTTTTTTTTTTGCTCTTCAACCCATGATTGAAGGAAAGTCAATTGCATAATGTAGGGCCTGTGTTATTCTCACATACAAAAATTTAGATGAAAATATGATTCTAACACATTGAACAATATCCCTTCGGACTCAATTGGAGCAAACTGTGGTAACATCCATCTTTCAAGGAAAGCATTTTTGGCTGCATAATGTGACTTTTGCTCTACTTTAGATGATAAAGTACACGTTTTAAGTTATTACTGCAAGGTTCACATGAAAGTCATTTTTGATGCACCTTCTACATACTAAACGCTTGCTGCTCTGTCTAATTACTGTACATTTCATACACAGGCTTTAGATATGCTCTAGGTAGCCACCAGAGGGTATGTCAGACAATACAATCAGGTTTTGCAGATCTAGAGACTTTGATATGTTAAAATCACTATGAAGCTAAGTGGACCCCTGACTGTGGTAAATGCACCAAATCTTGGCATTTTTGGGCACCCGGGAAGCACAGGTTCAGCATCCATCCCTGCCTCTAGCAGCCTGTCGAAATCTATGACAGGTTAGGCCTCATGCACACGAGATGCTGTTAAACTCGTGTTCAGAGGCAGTTGGACACTTTTTTCAACTGCCCCTGAACCCATTCAATGTTATCCTATGTGTCCATGTACACAGTCTCGTTTTTAGGCAGTTGCATTTAACTAGTTTTTCCAGAAGCAAAAAAAATGGGTTCAGACGCAAAAGTTTTCCACGTTTCAGATGCCAAACACAGCTAAACACCGGTACCGCGTTTGCGTTTATAAGCGTTTTTAAAGGAACTTTTTATGACCCGACTTTGGGGCCCCATATCTCGGGGGCACTTGGTGCTAGGAACCCCAAATTTGGATATGCTATAGTGTTAGTCCAACTGTTCCTAGCACCAAGTGGCCCCGAGATATGAGGCCCCAAAGTCGGGTCGCAAAAGAACAAGCACTTTTCTGCAGCAGAGAATGACATTTTGTGACCCGACTTTGGGGCCCCGTATCTCGGGGCCACTTGGTGCTAGGAACCCCAAATTTGGATATGTTGTAGTGCTAGTTCCACTGTGTTTGCACTACATGCACATTTGGGGTTCCTAGCACCAAGTGGCTAGGAGAGATACGGGGCCCCAAAGTCGGGTCACAAAATGTCATTCTCTGCTGCAGAAAAGTGCTTGACATTTTGCGACCTGATTTTGGGGTCCCATGTCTCGGGGCTACTTGGTGCTAGGAACCCCACTAGTGCTAACACTATAACGTGCATAAATATGTGTCACCGGCGCAAAAAAAATAGGTTTGTCAGAATTGCTGCATTCAAAAAAACCTTTTCTTTAAGGGATAAGGAATAAGTGAATTGGATGGGTGTGAATGCGCTATTCCTATCTTTACACCACTTGTAATAATATGTGATCAAAAAAATTAATAGATAAACAACTGTATCATGTGATAATACAATTAACCATCTCCTGCGTGCAAATAGAATACATAAAAAACAATTCAAGTAAATATATATAAACCAATATCCTTCTCTTGTGTGTGAATTACACAAAAAAACCTGTAAAAACAGTTGAAGACCATGTGCAAATTGCCCCTCCTGTGCATATACACAGTATTAACCACTTGAGCCCCGGACCATTATGCTGCCTAAGGACCAGAGGTCTTTTTCCAATTTGGCACTGCGTCGCTTTAACTGCTAATTGCGCGGTCATGCAATGCTGTACCCAAACGAAATTTGCGTCCTTTTCTTCCCACAAATAGAGCTTTCTTTTGATGGTATTTGATCACCTCTGCGGTTTTTATTTTTTGCGCTATAAATGGAAAAAGACCGAAAATTTTGAAAAAAAAATGATATTTTCTACTTTTTGTTATAAAAAAAATCCAATAAACTCAATTTTAGTCATACATTTAGGCCAAAATGTATTCGGCCACATGTTTTTGGTAAAAAAAATGTCAATAAGCGTATATTTATTGGTTTGCGCAAAAGTTATAGCGTCTACAAACTAGGGTACATTTTCTGTAATTTACACAGCTTTTAGTTTATGACTGCTTATGTCATTTCTTGAGGTGCTAAAATGGCAGGGCAGTACAAAACCCCCCCAAATGACCCCATTTTGGAAAGTAGATACCCCAAGGAAATTGCTGAGAGGCATGTTGAACCCATTGAATATTTATTTTTTTTTTTTTTTTTGTCCCAAGTGATTGAATAATGACAAAAAAAAAAAAAAAAAAAAAAAATTTACAAAAAGTTGTCACTAAATGATATATTGCTCACACAGGCCATGGGCCTATGTGGAATTGCACCCCAAAATACATTCTGCTGCTTCTCCTGAATATGGGGATACCACATGTGTGGGACTTTTTGGGAGCCTAGCCGCGTACGGGGCCCCGAAATCCAATCACCGCCTTCAGGATTTCTAAGGGCGTAAATTTATGATTTCACTCTTTACTGCCTATCACAGTTTCGGAGGCCATGGAATGCCCAGGTGGCACAAAACCCCCCCAAATGACCCCATTTTGGAAAGTAGACACCCCAAGCTATTTCCAGAGAGGCATATTGAGTCCATGGAATATTTTATTATATTTTGACACAAGTTGCGGGAAAGTGACACATTTTTTTTTTTTTTTTTTTTTGCACAAAGTTGTCACTAAATGATATATTGCTCACACAGGCCATGGGTATATGTGGAATTGCACCCCAAAATACATTTAGCTACTTCTCCTGAGTACGGGGATACCACATGTGTGGGACTTTTTGGGAGCCTAGCCGTGTACGGGACCCCGAAAACCAATCACCGCCTTCAGGATTTCTAAGGGTGAAAATTTTTGATTTCACTCTTCACTGCCTATCACAGTTTCGGAGGCCATGGAATGCCCAGGTGGCACAAAACCCCCCCAAATGACCCCATTTTGGAAAGTAGACACCCCAAGCTATTTGCTGAGAGGCATGGTGAGTATTTTGCAGCTCTCATTTGTTTTTGAAAATGAAGAAAGACAAGAAAAAACTTTTTTTTTTTTCTTTTTTCAATTTTCAAAACTTTGTGACAAAAAGTGAGGTCTGCAAAATACTCACTATACCTCTCATCAAATAGTTTAGGGTGTCTACTTTCCAAAATGGGGTCATTTGGGGGGGGTTTGTGCCACCTGGGCATTCCATGGTCTCCGAAACTGTGATAAGCAGTCAAGAGAGAAATCAAAAATTCACGCCCTTAGAAAGCCTGAAGGCGGTGCTTGGTTTTCGGGGTTCCGTACGCGGCTAGGCTCCCAAAAAGTCTCACACATGTGGTATCCCCGTACTCAGGAGAAGCAGCAGAATGTATTTTGGGGTGTAATTTCACATATTCCCATGGCATGTTTGAGCAATATATCATTTAGTGACAATTTTGTGCAAAAAAAAAAAAAAAATGGTCTCTTTCCCGCAACTTGTGTCGCAATATAAAATATTCCATGGACTCGACATGCCTCTCAGCAAATAGCTTGGGGTGTCTACTTTCCAAAATGGGGTCATTTGGGGGGGCTTTGAACTGTCCTGGCATTTTATGCACAACATTTAGAAGCTTATGTCACACATCACCCACTCTTCTAACCACTTGAAGACAAAGCCCTTTCTGACACTTATTGTTTACATGAAAAAGTTTTTTTTTTTTGCAAGAAAATTACTTTGAACCCCCAAACATTATATATTTTTTTAAAGCAAATGCCCTACAGATTAAAATGGTGGGTGTTTCATTTTTTTTTTTCACACAGTATTTGCGCAGCGATTTTTCAAATGCATTTTTTGGGGAAAAAAACACACTTTTTTAAATTTTAATGCACTAAAACACACTATATTGCCCAAATGTTTGATGAAATAAAAAAGATGATCTTAGGCCGAGTACATGGATACCAAACATGACATGCTTTACAATTGCGCACAAACGTGCAGTGGCAACAAAATAAATACATTTTTAAAAGCCTTTAAAAGCCTTTACAGGTTACCACTTTAGATTTACAGAGAAGGTCTACTGCAAAAATTACTGCCCTCGATCTAACCTTCGCGGTGATACCTCACATGCATGGTGCAATTGCCGTTTACGTTTGACGACAGACCGCCGCTTGCGTTCGCCTTAGTGCGAGAGCAGGGGGTGACAGGGGTGCTTTTTTTTTTTTTTTTTTTTTTTTTCCTTTATTATTTTTTTGCTTTTTTATCTTATTTTTAAAAACTGTTCCTTTCATTTTTATTTTTTTTAAATCATTTTTATTGTTATCTCGGGGAATGTAAATATCCCCTATGATAGCAATAGGTAGTGACAGGTACTCTTTTTTGAAAAAATTGGGGTCTATTAGACCCTAGATCTCTCCTCTGCCCTCAAAGCATCTGACCACACCAAGATCGGTGTGATAAAATGCTTCCCCAATTTCCCAATGGCGCTATTTACATCCAGCGAAATCTAAGTCATAAAATGCTCGTAGCTTCCGGTTTCTTAGGCCATAGAGATGTTTGGAGCCACTCTGGTCTCTGATCAGCTCTATGGTCAGCTGGCTGAATCACCGGCTGCATTTTCAGGTTCCCTGTTGAGACAGGAGAGCCAGAGAAAAACACGGAAGACGGTGGGGGGGGGGGGGCATTCCCTCCCACGGCTTGTAAAAGCAGTCTAGAGGCTAATTAGCCGCTAGGATTGCTTTTACATGAAAGTCGACCGCTGGCTGAAAAGAATGATACCAAGATGATACCTAAACCTGCAGGCATCATTCTGGTATAACCACTCAAAGTTGTGAATGGCGTACCTGAAGACAAAAAAATGGTTAACAATACAGCACAGTAAACGGTAAAGTATAAAAAATTGCATACCTGAAAAGCAAACATGATAAAACATAATAACAATAAAACATTGCAGAATAGAATACAGTAAAAAAAGAGCAGAACAATAGAGAGAATAGAGAGAGAGAGAACAATAAAACGACAACTATTTTTTTTTATTTTATGTATATTTTTTTTTTTACACTTTTTTTGTAACTAACTTTTATAACTGTAACCGGTTCCAGGTTCGGGTCTCTCAAAATGCGATGGCATCTTGGGAGACCCTGTGAAAGTGTGCCTAGTCTGTGCAATGCTGTACCCTACGCTAATACTCAACTAGTGCATAGTAGCGTTCAAAACATTCACCAATGCAAAGACCAGGATTGTCAGGACAGGAGGGACAATAATAGCGAGTGTCACGCCTATATCCGCGCTTGCTGCAGACAGTACGGGCGCTGCAGAAGCGGTGGGTTCCCAATTAGGATTGGCGATTGCAGCAGGAAGGGCACTATGGGCACGACGGGCCTGTGTTTGTCTTTTTGGTGGCAGCGGGACACTACTTGTGCTTGCCACCTCACCAGCTTGAACTGCACTTATGGGACTCGCCACGTCACCAAGTGTTACTGCAGTGCTGGTTTGACTACGACCGGGGTGTACTAGGCCGCTGGCGCTTGCCAGTTCACCAAAACGCTACCAAAAAATCTGTTGGCGATCGCAGGGATCAGGCCTGACTCTGCGAACGCTGCAGTTATGCGTTTTAGTCTTTTGTAAGTGACAGTGATCGATCGATACTGCACTTGGGTGGGCTGGGCTGGGCCGGGCGGAGGGGCAAAACGCAGGTGCTAGCAGGTATCTGGGCTGATCCCGCTAACACTGCGTTTGTGAGAACCCTAAACTGCTGGGGATGCTAGTATAGATCTGATCAGATATTGATCCGTTCAGATACTATACCACTAAGGGTGGTGTACAGTGCGTGGGTGTTAGCGGTACTGGCGCTAACCTGACGCTGCCTGGGGCTGGCGCTTGCCAGTTCACCAAAATACTACCAAAAAAACTGTTAGCGATCGCAGGGATCAGGCCTGACTCTGCGAACGCTGCAGTTATGCATTTAGTGTTTTGTAAGTGACAGTGATCGATCGATACTGCACTTGGGTGGGCTGGGCTGGGCCGGGCGGAGGGGCAAAACGCAGGTGCTAGCAGGTATCTGGGCTGATTCCGCTAACACTGCGTTTTTGGGAACCCTAAACTGCTGGGGACGCTAGTATAGATCTGATCGGATCAGATATTGATGCGATCAGATACTATACCACTAAGGGAGGCGCATGCTGCGTGCGTGGGTGTTAGCGGTACTGGCGCTAATCTGACGCTGCCTGGGGCGACGCATATCACCGCCGGGCGATCAGGGGGCTAAACCTTTATTCGGTAATAAACGGCGGGTGCCCTGACACTATAAAAAATAAACAAACTAACCAGCGTCAACCGTAACGGTTATACGGTGATCAGTGGTGAAAGGGTTAACTAGGGGGCAATCAAGGGGTTAAAACATTAGGTAGTATATGGGGGTCCCTGACGCTATAAAACGCTGACGGCGAACCTAAATATTTATGTCCCTAACTAGCGTCACCAGCGACACTAATACAGCGATCAGAAAAATGATCGCTTAGTGACACTGGTGACAGGGGGTGATCAAGGGGTTAAAACTTTATTAGTGGGGGTTAGGGGGGTACCCTAGACCTAAAGGGGGGTAACAGTAACTGTCCCAACACTGTAACTGTCACAAACTGACACTATGCAGTAATCAGAAAAAAAAAAAAAAAAAAAAAACTGCTGGTGTCAGTTTGTGACAGGGGGGGGGGGGGGGGGGTGATTGGGGGGGATCCGGGGGCAATCGGGGTGTTTTGTGTGCCTGGCATGTTCTACTGTGTGTGTGTGTGTTGGTGCACTCACATTGATGTCTTCTCTCCTCGGGCCGGAACGGAAATTACCGAGCCGAGGAGAGATGACATCATTTCCTTTGCTGCTGTTTAGCATACAGCAGCAAAGGAATGATTCGATTGGCCGGCGGCGATCGCGAGGGGGGGCCACGAACGGATGGTCTCCCCCTCACCACCGATCGCCGCTGGACAAAAGACGACCGCCTCGGGCACCGGGGGGGGGGTCCGATCGGACCCCCCACCCGCGGAAGGCAAATCACGTACCATGTACGTGATTTTGCCTGTCCGTGCCACTTTGCCGACGTACATCGGCGTGAGGCGGTCGTCAAGTGGTTAAAGTCCCATACATTCCATAAACCATAAAACCAAAAAAAACTTAAAAAATCCAAAAAAAAATTAAAAAAAAAAAAAGGGAGAGAAATCCTCTTGCAAATGCTGTGACTGTATTGTGCTCTTGTATCCCTTCTTAATTATAAGTGACTTTGTGACCCACCACCACCTTGCAGATTGGCCACTCACCAGATACTGTAAAATGATGTGTATCTGGTGAGTGGCCAATCTGCAAGGTGGTGGTGGGTCACAAAGTCACTTATAATTAAGAAGAGATACAAGAGCACAATACAGTCACAGCATTTGCAAGAGGATTTCTCTCCCTTTTTTTTTTTGGATTTTTTAAGTTTTTTTGGTTTTATGGTTTATGGAATTTATGGGACTTTAATACTGTGTATATGCACAGGAGGGGCAATTTGCACATGGTCTTCAACTGTTTTTACAGGTTTTTTTGCGTAATTCACACACAAGAGAAGGATATTGGTTTATATATATTTACTTGAATTGTTTTTTATGTATTCTATTTGCGCGCAGGAGATGGTTAATTGTATTGTCACATGATACAGTTGTTTATCTATTAATTTTTTTGATCACATATTATTACAAGTGGTGTAAATATAGGATGTAGAGCTTTGGATGCTGCATTGGTCAGGACCTTAGACCAGTGCAACATGGGGGAGGGGAGAAGACACTGCGGGGGATCGGTCTAGTAGTGTGGAGTATTGGAGAATCGGTTAAGTAAATCTGATTTTCTATGCCCCCTAGACCTAAATGGGCAGTTAACCTTTGCAATGCAGGTGCAGTCCCACTGTAATGTTCCATTCACACCAAGGAGATTAGGAATGGTAGGCAGAATCGGCAAGATTCTACCCATAATTCCAAATCGTGGCAAACCGCACAACACGATGTGCCATTCATCCTGAATGGTGTTCCCAAAAGCAGTGCAATTTTGCAGTGACTTTTGCACAGTAAAATGAGTGTGTAAAAACGCACCCGGTTCAAGGCCAAAAGATATATATCTATCTACCCCCCCCCCATATGTCATCAGTGATTACATACCCTCAGTCCCAGCTGCATGAGGAGCTAAGAGAGCTGGGGGAGGAGAAATAGCAGCACACTGCTCTTCTGCTCTTCCCAGTGAATGGCTGTGCAGATAGGCATGACAGCACACCTCTGATCATTGGAGGAGAGTAGGCTGAGTTCTCAGCACACAGAGAAAACTAACCACGCTGTGCTCTCATGCCGAGTGTGGTCAGTTTTTGATAGGAAAGCAAAGACTAGCAGGATCACCATGGATTTCATAAAAAAGGAAGCAATACAAAGAGAAACACTTTCCCTTACAAGTTCATGGTACAGCAGGCACATATCAGGAATATGAAATGTTGGGTTTACAAATTTTAAGAATCATCTATGATGGAATACCTAGCATCAAATCATTTGGGTTCCTGGGCTACAGGTGACGATTTATCAGAAGCAGTTATGGTGTTAACGCTTTCCACATTGCCTTGGTTTGTTCCTGGGCTACCGGATCATCAGAATAATCCAGGAGGTCTCCATTCCACATCCCAATCCCTCGGAGACCGAGCTTCTTGACGTAGGTTGCCTTCAGTGTTATACTCTCCGGATCATCGTACCACACCTGATGAGTTTTCCCTTTATTGTCCTGGAAAACATTTTATATATTGTCTTAGAGATTGTCATGGAAAGCAATAAGAGCAAAATACAGCGATAGACAGACATACAAACCTTGTAATTATAAAAAGGAGCCTTCTGCACATCGTCCCATAACCGACCTGTCAGAGAACTGTTCACCTGATTCATAATTATCCTGTAGGGTACTTGGCGGCCTACTGCGTCGCTGCATGGAGCCCCTTGGAAGGGACGTTTTTCTAATTCACACGTGTTATCCTTCGAGAAATACAAAATGTTAGTTCATTAGGAAACAAAGTAGACAATTTTTTTTTTTTTTTTTTACCAGCGGTTAAGGAGAGATCACATGCACCATCACTTAACAAGTTCTCTACAACTTCCAACAGTTAGTTGGTTTTGGTAATGTACATGTAAATCCAAGTACTGTAGTTTAGAGGACAATGACTGATTTTGTGAAGTTAGATTTTAAAAAAAAAAAAAAAAAAAAACACACAAAAACTATACCTTCCTATTCTTTTCAGCCAAGGAAGCTGCCACGCTAGCTTCTGTTTGATCTACAGCTGCCATAAAGCACATTATGATTATCATTGAAAGTGAAAAGTAAAACAAAAACCCAAATTTTGGTTTGTCCCCTGAAAAGTAATAGAGGGGAAATCTTCCAATGGGGACACTAGTTCTGGTAAGCTGGGGGTCCCCAAGCGATTCCCCTAATTTGCAGGGATTTCCTCACTGTTTCTGTTTAACTATGGGACACAGATGGTAAAAAATAAAATAATCTGTCAGGGGTTATAACTTTTGCTCTATCCAAAATGAAAAAAAAAAAAAAAAAAAAAAGTTAAAAAGTTACTCCGAGGCTGGGTTCACACTATTGCGAATTGGATGTGGGTTCTCCAAATCCAATTCACAATAGCAGGACATTTTTAGCAGCTCTCTATGGAGCCAGTTAACATATCTCCGCTGCGTCTTTTGGTCCATTTCAGGTCCGAATTCAGGCAAAAATTCGGGCTGAAATCGGACCTGAAACGGTGAACAGGGACACACCGGACCCCTAGGAGCCGCATGCGGCCATGGTGTGAACCCAGCCTAAATGCCAATTTGTCAAGGGTGGTGGTGGGGGGTTGATTAATAGAAATACTTACCCAACTCATAAATCTGCAGACAATGCTCTAGAAGGTTGGTGGTAGGCTGGGTCTCCCCCCCCCCCCTCCCCCTTAACAATGCAGGACCGCGGGACCTGTATTGTATATGATGACATCAAAAATCTGCGACTAGCTAGGTAGTGAGGTGAAGCAGCTTCGGAGGACTAATGGCATGAAAAGGGGGAAGCCTGCATGAGGGAGGAATAAGGTAATCATTTGTATTTTTTCCTTTCACCGTGTGTCGTCCCACCACCCGCCAAACAAACTTTTAACCCATACGGTCCAGCTGTCACTAGAACAGGTGTCCCCAGTGGAAGATTTCCCCTTTGCTCCCTTTCTGGTGACAGCTCCAATTTTCTTGACTTCAGGTCTACTTTAGATTACTTTTTTTTTTTTATAGGACATCCAGTTGTTTGGAGGGACACCACACTGCAATTTTAGTAAATAAAATAATCGTAAGGGGTCCACCCCTTGGTGGGTGGACCCACCTTACGATCACCGCGACTGATATATATTTTGAGCTGTATTACGATCTCCTAACATGTGAGTGTTCCTTTTTATTATTTTAATAAATGAATGTTTTTTAAAACGATATTATGCCATGTGAGCTTCATTTCTCTCATGGTACCTAAAAACATCCGGTTGGCCTGTTGAAAAGTTTGAAGCTGTGACGAGATCTCCCCCCCCCCCCCCCATTTGAAGTTGAGGACACCCGATGATCCATCTCGCCAGCCCTGGTGGCTAAACAAGCTTTCTGAGACTTGTAAGACGTATGTCTTTTCAAGTCACCTGGTTCCGGTAAGCCTCCTCTGATGCTCCGGTGATGGTCCTGGCACTTATTTAGACGTTTCATTCATTTGGTGTTCTATCTATCCATCTACCAGAAGTTTTCCATTGTTGTTTTCATCATTCAACCCCTTTAGAGACTTTTGGTGGTGGTTTTTGATTTTTATTAGGAATACAATTTTCAACATTTATGGACGTTTTTTTGGTTAATTTTCACCTTATTAATATTTGTTTTCTGGTTATCACATTGTTTTTTCACTGGTTTATTACAATCAACTATACAATCACTAGATTTCACATGATATTGTGTAGCACTCAGTGCACTTTTGATTGTTTTCAGTTATTTGTATGTAATTTTGAATTATTTCACCCTATTCGCGGGCCCTTCAGGAATGGCTCGAGCTTAGTTCACTGTCTCTTCACTTTATAATATTTACACATATAGCGCTACACTATATACTTTTTATTTTTATTTAACCTGTGTCTAAGAGGCGTGTTAGCCGCTTATTGTGTAATCATCTCTATAATAACATTGGTGCAGCGCTGTACTCATTCTCCATCAATACATGTGTATACCAAAGAAGGGAAGTCCCATGATGTACTTCAAAGAAAAGGATTTTACAGGAAAGCTGTTCTAAAAATCCTATTTTCTTATCGTACATCATGGGACACAGAGCCATAGTAGTTACTATGTGGGATGTCCCATAGCAATGCCAACTGAAGGGAGGGAGACACCAAAAAGTAGGGCATTAAGAGACTAGAGGACTTATACTGCAGCCTGCAGTACACTGCACCCAAAGGCGATATCCTCATGACTTTTTACATCGATTTGATAGAATCTGGTAAATGTATGGACTGAAGCCCAAGTTGCGGCCTTGCAGATCTGAGCTATGGAGGCCTGGTGGTGCACTGCCCAAGAAGCACTAACAGCTCTGGTGGAGTGCACTTTAACATGAAAGGAGGAATTTTCCTCTTTAGACCATAAGCCTGAACAATCACTTGAGGAATCCATTTGGAAATATTAGATCTTGACGCTGCCTGTCCTCTTTTAGGACCGTCTGGCAATACAAACAAAACATCTGTTTTGCGAATCTGAGTGGTCAGCTTTAAATAGACTTTGACCGCTCTCACTACATCAAGGGAACGTAGTGACCCTCTCTTCCATAGACCGAGGTTCTGGCAAAAAATAAGGTAGGACAATATCCTGGTTTAAATGAAACCTGTCACTACCTTTGGTAGGTATCTAGGATGAGGTTGTAATACCACCTTATCCTTCTGAAAAAAATCAAATATGGCTCTTTACAAGAAAGAGCCTACAACTCCGATACTCTTCTGGCAGAGGATGTGGCAACCAAAAAAAATTATTTTCCTCGTCAAGAGGACCAAGGGAATATCCCATATAGGCTCAAAACGCTGTTTTTGTAAAGCCGACAGGACTAAATTCAAATCAAGGTTTCAGAGGTGTCCTGACTGGAGGATTAATCCACGTTACCCCCTGAATAAAGTTACGAACCAGAGAGTGAGAAGCAAGAGGCCGTTGAAAAAAATACAGATAAGGCCGACACCTGGCCCTTGATAGTACTCAAGGCCAGCTTCATTTCCAATCCCATCTGTAGGAATTCAAGGATCCTACCTATGACATATTTTGTGGGGTGCCAACCCCTGGATTCACACCTGGAGGACATATGCCTTCCAGACTATAGTATATGACTCTGGAGGCCAGCTTCCTAGCATTAACCAAAGTAGACACTACTGAAGGTTACAGACCACGGTCCTTTAGAATGTGGATCTCAATAGCCAAACCATTAAATTTAGAAGGTCTGGCCACAGTGGCAGGGTCCAAGGGTCTCCTACCGCCATCTTTATGATCTCGGCAACCAAGATCTCCTGGGCCACGCTGGGGCCACCAGATACACCTCCTTCCCTTCCTGCTTGATCCTGCGAAGAAGGCACGGAAGCAGCAGAACCGGAGGGAATGCCTTAGGTCAGTGAAAACTGATCCCATGGAAAGATCAAGGCGTCTGTTCCGCATACCAGTGGATCCCTCGTCCTTGACACAAAGTTGTCAACCTTGTTGTGAATCTGGACGCGAACAGATCCACGTCCGGAACACCCCGTCTTTGACAAATCGACAGAAAAATGTGGTGAAGGGACCATTCTCCCGGAAACAATTGTTGGCGAAAGTAGTCTGCCTGCCAATTTTCTATCCCTGGAATGAAAATTGCCGATAGGCAAGGAACATTGCTTTCTGCCCAAGATAGAACATGATTCATCTCTCTTTGGGCTGCACGACTTTTCGTGTCCCCTTGGTAATTGATGTAGGCCACCGCCGTGGCGTTGTCGGATTGGATCCTGACAATTCCGTAGTCTGAGCGTCCAGGCCTCTAGGGCCAGACGTACTGCCCAAATTTCTAGAATATTGATGGGCAAGGTACTCTCTGACTTGGACCACTTCCCTTGGACAGATGCTTCTTCCAGGACTGCTCCCCAGCCTAGAAGGCTAGCATCCGTTGTTACCACTTTCCAGGATATTGATAGAAAGGATCTCCCCTGTTGAAGATTGCTGGATATCAACCACCAATTGAGGCTCTGACGCACCTCGGGGGATAAGCGCATTGGAAAGTCCAAAGCCTGGACCTTCTTGTTTCAAGTTGACAGAATACTGTTTTGCAGCAGTCTTGCATGAAACTGCGCATAAGGAACGGCCTCGAAGGAGGCCACCATCTTTCCTAATAACTTCATGCAAAGCCGAATACAAGGATTTTTCTTTGTTTTGAGAAGCCGAATCAGTTCCCTTATGGAACTGATCCTTTCCTGGGGTAAGAATACCTTCTTCTGAACTGTATCTATGATCAGCCTCAAGTACTGCACTCTCCTTGATGGTTTTAAATGAGGATTTCTCCAGGTTGAGAACCCAGCCTAGGAATTCTAGGTAACTCACAGCTGAGACTAAATTTTGGTTTAGACAGGTAACTGATCTACTAAGAGCAAATCGTCTAAGTAGGCTAGAATTGTTATACCCTGAGCCCTTAACCTGGCTAAAGGAGGGGCCAGGATCTTTGTGAATACTCAAGGTGCAGTAGCTAGACCGGAACGGATATTCAAGTGCCGGTCTAGATCCTTGAGATCTAAAATGGGTCTTACCTCCCTGTTTGGTTTTGGTACTGTGAAGAGGTTTGAATAAAACCCTGATCCCTGCTCTTCTGTGGAAACCTCTGATATCACCTTTTGAGACAAGAGATGATCCAGAACCAGAAAGAGAGACTTCCTTTTCTCTGGGTACGTTTGATCTTAGAAAACGAGGAAACGGGAATTCTCGGAATTCTAGTTTGTAACCTAGAGAAATTGAGAAAGCCACCCATCTGTCCTAAAAATGTTCCTGCCAGATCTTTGAAAAGTGTAGAAGCCTTCCCCCCACTTGAGCGAGAGGGGGCGCCCCTTCATAAGGAGGCTTTAGTATTTTGCTTTGCGGGTTTCCTGCCCCAGGTCCTTTTTTGGCCCTGGGACTGCCCTTGAGGTCTTCCTCTTGAACCTGACGGTGGAGGCCGTCGTGACTGCCTGGAGGCAGATGCTCCTGGCACTGGAGAAGATGCACATTTAAAAAAGGAAAAATGTTTAAACTTCTTCTTTACTGGTAAAAGAGATGCAGATCATCTCTAAATAACCGTTCACCATGAAATGGGAAACTGGCCAAGAGCTTTTTACACGGCGCTTTGGCTGACCAATTTTTCAACCATAGGATTCTACGCACATGTACATGCTGCGAGGCTTGGAGAATAGAATCTTTCATAGCATCTACTGTGAAACACAGTGCTTCTGATATGCCAGCCAACTGCTGGGCCTGCTGATCAGGAATAATTTTGAGTACCTCTACAAACTGGTCCTTTATGGACTGAGATACTCCAATCGCCGCCAATACCGGCTGAACGACTGAACCTGCAAGAGAAATGTTGTCTTTAAAAAAAAAAAATCCAAGTTCTTATCTGTTGGGTTTTTCAACATTTGCGCATTGTCTACAGGACAAGTCTGGTTCTTGTTTACAGAGGATATAGCAGCATCAATTGCTGGAATCCCCCATTTCTTATAGAATTCCTCCTCCATAGGATAAAGTAAAGAAAACTTTTTAGGAGGAAAAAAACTGTTTATCTGGGTGCTCCCACTGAGAATACCTTTGAGGTGTTCCTTGTTCCCCTTCCGCTGATAGCCTGATGCACAAAGCAGAGGCACTACCAGAAGGAATGCATACACTGCTTGGGCTATAGTCCAGCACAATTGCGGCTATTAATGCCCAGCCTGATGCAGCAGTAAAAATGTGTCAAAGGAAATGCCTCACCAAACCTGTTAACGCCACCTTTTGCTCTTGTGTCCCTCCACAGCCTGCAGCAAAATACAAAGGTGCTTTTAAAACTTTGCCTCCTCGTGTTGGGAGTCGGAGAATGGCGACGCCACTAAGCCCCGTGTTGCCTACGGCTCTCCCCCTTCTTTAAAATAAAGCTTTTTCCTGCGCGAGCGGTGGACTACAGGTCCTCTCTGACCTACAGGAAGAAACAGCATGGCGCGGGCGGTGGCTGCAAGCCATCGAGCTGATCGCGCCAGTTTCTCTGCTTTTTTTTTTCTCTCAAAGAGACTTTAGAGCACTTCTTCCCCCAAGAGGGGGAGACTGTCAGCACAGGGGGGTGATAAGCGGGGAGAAGAACCCCCCTCAAGCTTATCGAAGGTCCTGCTGTCTGGCTGGAGGAAGAAACATCTCAGCTCTCTGACACAGTCTCTCAGCGTGAGGCGGTGAGTGCTCAATACAGCCCCCAGTGGTGACACATAGGCATGACAACATTTTACTGATCTTTAAAGGAGACATTCATAAGAAAATTCCAAAAATTTCTTAGAAAACTCTCCACTTACCTTTCCCGCAGCAGGGTTTTCTGTGGTAAACCAACAGACCCAATCTTCACCCTTCACGGTGGGCTCCGTTAAACCTTCAGGAGCTGGGGATACTCAGGAAACCCACTATCCTGGACCTGCAACAGCACCCCGCCAGTAAAACTTTAATGGCCTTACTAACAAAAAGTACTGGATCCCGGGGTCCAGCTCTTTAAAAAGAGAAGCATTCACAGGCAAAACCTCATTTCTTCAGATACGAGGCCCAGGTACCATTCAATTTGGCCAGAAGAGACACTTTGAATGGATCCGGTCAGCATGGCTAGCCCCAGAAAGGATTGCTCCAGTGGAGCTCAGCACAGCACATCTTCACTCGTGACCAACACCTTAGACACTGGCGAAAAAAACGGAGGTACTCCCAGTAATGGGAGGGGTTATATAGGGAGGGCACTTTTTGTCTTAGGGCGTGCCAGTGTCCATCACCTGAAGGTGGCCTATAACCCACATAGTAACTACTATGGCTCTGTGTACCGTGATGTACGATATGAAAAGTATTCATACCCCATGACATTTTCCAAAATCGGTTCGGAAAATGTCATTCTCTGCTACAGAAAAGTGCTTGACATTTTCTGAACCGATCTTTGGGGCCCTGTGTCTCAGGGCCACTTGGTGCTAGAAACCCCAGCTTTGGATATTTCATGGTGCTAGTTCCACTGGGTTTGCACACCAAATTTGGGGTTCTTAGCACTAAGTGGCCCCAAGATACGGGGCCCCAAATTCGGTCAACTGTGTCTATCTGCAGCAATGTCATTTTGGGACCCTTTGGGTTCAGAGACCCTAAATTTTGGCTGCAGCTAGGGGGCATCTAGGAACCCTTAACTACTGAGTTTGAAGTTCAGGGGACCTATGGCTGCAAATGGGCACAGTAAGGCATGCAAATGGGCACAGTGAGGCTGCAAATGGGCATTGTTGACCCTCTTTTCCACTTACAGTAGCTGTGCATTTCTCACCCTCGTCTTATACTCGGGTCAATAAGTTTTTCCCATTTTTTTGTGGTAAATTAGGGCCTCGACTTATACTCGGAACGACTTATACTCGAGTATATGTGGTATTTATTTGTAAAAAAAAAAAATTGAAAACCATTTATCATCATTTTCATAGTTACATAGTAGGAGAGGTTGAAAAGTCCATCAATTCCAACCTATGCGTGTGATTATATGTCAGTATTACATTGTATATCCCTGTATGTTGTGGTCGTTCAGGCGCTTATCTAAGTTTTTTGAAACCATCATGCTCCCCGCTGAGACCACCGCCTATGGAAGGGAATTCCACATCCTTGCCACTCTTACACTAAAGAACCCTCTACGTAGTTTATGGTTAAACCTCTTTTCTTCTAATTTTAATGCGTGGCCACGTGTTTTATTAAACTCCCTACTGCAAAAGTTGTATCCCTCTAGTGGGATCACCAGTATGGTATTTGTAATTTGAAATCATATCCCCTCTCAAGCGTCTCTTCTCCAGAGAGAATAAGTTCAGTGCTCCCAACTTTTCTTCAGAACCAATATCCTCCAGACCCTTTATTAGCTTTGTTGCCCTTCTTTGTACTCGCTCTATTTCCAGCACATCCTTCCTGAGGACTTTCCTTCCACTTCACAATTATGTGCCACTTTGTGTTGGTCTATCACATAAAATCCCAATTAAATATATATTTACCTTTTTGGTTGTAACATGACAAAATGTGATAAATTTCAAGGGGTATGAATACTTTTTCAAGACACTGTAAGTGGACGCCTAACTGTGCTGAGGTGAGAGCCTAAACCAAGAGCAAAGGATGAAAATATATTGTTCAACTACGGCTTTCCCTATGCATACAATAAATTACAAAGCCAATCGTACTTGCAAACAGACCTACAAGAAAAACGTACCTCTGTTAAATTGAGACAGAGATAATCATAACTATACCACGGGACGCCCATTACAAGCTTCTTCGGGTCAATTCCCAAATTAATGAACTGCTGGTAACCTGAAAAAAAAAGACATGCAATTTTTAACAAATGACTGCAGGCACCCAAAACCACAACATTTCTAGGATCACCATGTTCTTGCCCCACAAAGGTTCTGTTATAAATATATCTGGTGTTTGCAAAAAGTTTACATCTCTGTAGGACTAGATACGTTTGGAGTTCCATCTCTTCCATATCTTCCATCACCTCATCCCTTTAAACCCGAACACATATGAATTACACAGGTTCTGAGGCTAATTAAATGCAGATAAAGCACCGAGTTTAATTACCACCTTAATCAGCCTCAGAACCTGTGTAATTCATATGTGTTTGGGTTTAAAGGGATGAGGTGGCAACCCTAGCTGGCACCCATAGTGCTATATGCTGGGTGTCCAGCACGCCCCTGTGCCTTTAAGGAGGGGTGGGCTCCCTCCAGACACACCTGTCCTCTGCCTATTATAATGCATGTGCTTCTACTATGGAGTCTCTCAAAGTTTAGTTAGGACTGCAGATAATACTGGGGTGTCGTGAAGTGGCTCTGTAGCTTACGCTTGTATTTGCAAACGTGTGCAAACTAAACCCCTGTTTTTAATGCACACTGTTAGACAGGCTAATTTGGTTAGTTGAAGACTGGTCGGTAAGTTAAGCTGGGAATTTCTTTGGTTTTATTTTGCCTGTGTTGGCCTTCCATGTGCTCCTTGTATAAAGGTCAGCTATAGGTGAGGGCAGTGCCCGTTTGTCTATATCGCTTGAAATATTGGCGAGGGGATGCACTGGACACCTTTGCTGCCATAAAGCCATGTGCTGGGTGCACCTGCCCTCTGCCTTCTCATTATAATGCATGTGCTTCCACCATGGAGGCTCTCACTGTTTAGAGTTAGGACTGCAGATAATACTGGGGTGCCGTGGAGTGGCTCTGCAGCTTATGCATTCAATTGCGAATGGGTGCAAACTAAACCCCTGTTTTTAAACACATACTGTTAGACAGGATAATTCAGTTGGTTGCAGACTGGTCGGTAAGTTACATAGTAGGTGAGGTCGAAAAAAGACCATCAAGTCCAATCTATGTGTGTGATTATATGTCAGTATTACATTGTATATCCCGGTATGTTTTGGCCGTTCAGGTGCTTATCTAATAGCTTCTTGAAACCATTGATGCTCCCCCGCTGAGACCACCGCCTGTGGAGGGGAATTCCACATCCTTGCCGCTCTTATAGTAAAGAACCCTCTACGTAGTTTAAGGCTAAACCTCTTTTCTTCTAATTTTAATGAGTGGCCACGAGTCTTATTAAACTCTCTTCTGCGAAAAAGTTTTATCCCTATTGTGGAGTCACCAGTATAGTATTTGTAAATTGAAATCATATCCTCTCTCAAGCGTCTCTTCTCCAGAGAGAATAGGTTCAGTGCTCGCAACCTTTCCTCATAACTAAGATCCTCCAGACCCTTTATTTGCTTTGTTGCCCTTCTTTGTACTCGCTCCATTTCCAGTACATCCTTCCTGAGGACTGGAGTCTTGTAGAGCGGGAGAATTATCGTTTTATCTCTGGAGTTGATCCCCTTTTTAATGCATGCCAATATTCTGTTTGCTTTGTTAGCAGCAGCTTGGCATTGCATGCCATTGCTGAGCCTATCATATACTAGGACCCCCAGGTCCTCTTCCATCCTAGATTCCCCCAGAGGTTGAGCTGGGAATTTCTTTGGCTTTGTTTTGCACCCATGTGGAGCATTGTGTGCAGGACCGTGTCGGCAGACCAACCCAAAACAGCATAACAAAATTGGAATTGTAAGCCATCCAAAGAAATACATTTGCTGGGATTATCTCTTTTAAACCGCTCATACACCTTACAATCTCTTTGGAAAAATCTTCAAATATATAGCTGATCTTAACGAAGTGTGTGGGATTCCTGATGATGTGGCACACCCCTCCCTCTGTTGACAGACATTGAAAATCAGCTCCTCTGGGGCGGAGACTAAAGACAAATCTTCTATGCACTGTGTGAAGCATTGTGGAATATACTGGAAATAATAAAAACCAACATGTCATCACACAAGTCTACGCTCACCGGTTATGGTTTGGTTAAATGGTGCGTTGGCTCCAGCAATACATTCAGTCCAGATCTGAGATTGTTCATCGTAGGACATTACAAACAAGAAGTCAGACAGCTCTGCTATGGCAGAATAGTTGTAACAACGATTATCCACACAATTGGGGTTCCACGCAACATCGAACGTCACCTGCAATTAGAGTAACAGGGATTGTAAAAGTACATCTGAATGAATGAACTCATGCTATACATTAAAGCCTAGCTCCCACCCAATTTTTATTTTTGGACAAGGAGAAGAAGGGATGGACGCCTGACCAGGTGTCGTGGCTCCTACTAGGTGGGGGGGGGGGGGGGGGGTTTCTCCTAACTTACTCTTGGTATAAGGAGTGATGGGTGATCTCTCCAGTAGGTACACAAGACTGCAAGCAAATACAACCTGCCTAGGAAAACCCGACCCTTCACACTTAATTTTGACCTCAAATTTCGTTTTAGTCATAGTCTTTTGACTAAAATGCCATTTTCGTTTTATACATATTTTAGTCATCTGAATTGTTTTAGTCGTATTTTAGTCAACTAAAATTGTGTTAGTCACCGAAAATATTTTTGCAGAAATTAAACACAGTTGCCAAGGCATTTTGATATTTGCATAAGTCCACCCAAAAGCCAGCACACTGCTTGCACCAGGGGCAAGAGAGCTCTTGAGAGGAGTGCGGAGACATTGTGCTGTGATGTTTTCAGGAAGCTGTGTGCAGCACCCCACTGGCCCCTCCCACCAGCCATGATCTGCCTGCATTGCATAGAGAAGCACACTCATTAGTCCAGTGCACCTCAGTTCTTGCGTTTTAATGCATAGTACACAGGAATAAGTTTAAGCAACTCAACTATGCATGAAAACATAGGAACTGAGGTGCAGAAAAATGGCAGGTGCTCTAGACTGAGGAGTCAAAATTTGAAATACATGGCAGTAGCAGGAGGCAGTTTGTTCAGGAAGGGCTGGAGAGCGGTACAATAATGAGTGTCTTCAGGCAACAGTGAAGCATGGTGGAGGTTCCTCGCAAGTTTGAGGCTGCATTTCTCAAAATGGAGTTGGAGATTTGATCAGGATCAATGGTGTCCTCAATGCTGAGAAATACAGGCAGATATTTATCCACAATGCCATACCGTCAGGGAGATGTGCGATTGTCCCCAATTGTATTCTGCAGCAGGACAATGACCCCAAATATACAGCCAACGTCATTAAGAACAATCTTCAGTGTAAAGAAGAACAAGGAGCCCTGGGAGTGATTGTTTGGCAACCAAAACAATAATCTCCTGCGCTCCAGTGTTTTGCTAGACACGGATGGTGTGATCCATTCTTTACCCACTTCAATACAGGGCACTTAGACACCTTCCTGCCCAGACCAATTGTCAGCTTTCAGCGCTGTCGCAGTTTGAATGACAATTGCGGGGTGATGCTACACTGTGCCCAAACTAAATTTTTATCATTTTGTTCCCACAAATAGACCTTTCTTTTGGTGGTATTTGATCACCTCTGCGGTTTTTATTTTTTGCTAAACAAATAAAAAAAGCCCGAAAATTTTGAAAAAAATAAAAGTTTTGCTTTTGTTTCTGTTAAAAAAAAAAAAAATTGTAAATAAGTAAGTTTTCTCCTTCACTGATGGGCACTGATAAGGCGGCACTGACAGGCACTGATATGGCCGCACTGATGAGGTGGCACCAATGAGCGGGCACTGATATGCGGCACTGATGGGTGGCACTGATATGCAGCACTGATGGGCGACACTGATGGGCAATGAAAGGCGGCACTGCTGGGCACTGATAGGGTGACGCTGATAGGCGGCACTGCTGGGCACCGATACGTGGCACTGATATGCGGCACTGATGGGCATCCCTGGTGGCACTGGCAGTGGTATGCATTGAAGTGGGCACTGACTGGCAGCTGCCTGGGCACAGATTGGCATTTCCCTGGTGGTCTAGGGGCATACCTGGTGGTCCAGTGTGGATCGCTTCCCTGGTGGTCCTGGGCGGCTTCCCTGGTGGTCCTGGGTAGGATCCGAGGGGGGGCTGTGCTGATAAACAATCAGCACAGACCCCCCCTGTCAGGAGAGCAGCCGATCGGCTCTCCTCTACCTCGCGTTTGTCAGACGCGAGTGAGGAAAAGCCGATCACCGGCTCTTCCTATTTACATCGTGATCAGCCGTGATTGGACACGGCTGATCACGTGGTAAAGAGTCTCCGTCTGAGACTCTTTACCTAGATCGGTGTTGCAGGGTGTCACACCGACACCCCGCAACAACGATCGCCGCGATGCGCGCCCCCGGGGGCGCACAGCAGCTCGATATTCCTGATCACGTCATATGACATCTGATCAGGAATATCAAACCACTTTCCTGCCATCATTCTGTAATAGGGCGGGCGGCAAGTGGTTAATATAAGGCAAAGTCTATAGTCTTGCAGCCCTCTTCAGAACAATGGGTATTCGTACAACTAAAGAGAAAATAAAAAGAGAAGAGGGCGCACCGACCTAGTACATTACCAATGTAAAAGTTTTATTAAAAGTATAAAAGCAATGGTACTACTCACAAACGAGCGTAAAAAACAGGCTTATCTTAGCAGTCACAACTGCATCCCTTGGCACCTGCAGACAGGACCTGATGACAAGAGGTAGATGATGGCACCCCAAACGGCTGGACACTTCACTCATTGACCTCACACCGTCTTCCCTTATGTCTTACGGGACATCCCTGTATACATACACATATATATATATATATATATATATATATACACACACACACACACACACACACACACACACATTTATCTATTTCATCACAGTGAGTACACCCTGCAAGACCTAGGGGCAACATTTGGGTCCCCATTTCTTGTCTTTTTCCTTTTCATGCTTTGTTGGACACTTCTGTACCCCTTGCACTAGAGTATACTATCTCATATTTTCAGGATACTGTTACATCTATTACTGTAGATCCACATATATACAGTTATACTCATATATTTCATTATATTGAGTACGGTCTGCAACGATCCTGGGTGACACTTGGGTCCAATCCTCCCCTCCTTTTTCCCCCCCCATCTCCTTGCCATGCCTGCCCTACGCCAGACCTCGGTCCTCCACGCTTTGGTCTTCGTCCTTTCAGCTCCCGCGGGAGATGTTTTCTGCTCGCCATTGCCGGGGGTCGGCCCCTGGAGCCAATCACCTGACAAGTGAGTATGGGATCACTAGTTCTGGCTTCATACTTTTGTCCAATCATAACCTACACTACAATCTACTTTTTTACTTGTTGTTACAGACATCAGATATACACATCAGCCCCTGATGATGCGAGGCAAGCTCCCGAAACGCGTCGGGTTAGAGATGCATCATGTATATCTGTACTCACAATACTTTGATGTTATATCAATATGGCTATGTTTTTAGGACTATCATGTTATGCTGCTGTTCTTATGAATTTGCCACTTATATTTATGACCTGTATTGGATGACAATGATTCTAATAAACTTTGAAATTTTTCATACTATCACATTTATTTACCTGTGATCATCATGGACACTTCATTTAAAGTCCCATGGGCGAATTTTTGTTTTTTTCTGCACTGGAACTAAGGGGCCAAGCCCAACCCCTGAAAATATCCCCACACCATATTCCCCCCTCCACCAAATAATTTGGACCAGTGCACAAAGCAAGATCCATAAAGACATGCATGAGCGAGTTTGGGGTGGAGGAACATGACTGGCCTACACAGAATCCTGACCTCAACCCGATAGAACACCTTTGGGATGAATTAGAGCGGAGATTGCGAGCCAGGCCTTCTCATCCAACATCAGTACCAGACCTCACAAATGCACTTCTGGAAGAAAGGTCAAACATTCCCATAGACATACTCCTAAACCTTGTGGACAGCCTTCCCAGAAGAGTTGAAGCTGCAAAGGGTTGGCCAACGCAATATTGAACCCTAGGGACTAAGACTGGGATGCCAATAATTATTTGATCCCCTGCAGATTTTGTAAGTTTGCCTACTTACAAAAAAATAAAGGGTCTATAATAAATTTTATCATAGGTGTATTTTAAATGATAGAGACAGAATATCAACCAAAAATCCAGAAAAAAAACATACTATAAATTAAGTTGCAGTTAAGGGAGTTAAAAAAGTATTCGATCCCCAAGCAAAACATGACTTGGTACTTGGTGGAGAAACCCTTGTGGGCAAGCACAGAGGTCAGACGTTTCTTGTAGTTAGTGACCATTTTTTACACACATCTCAGGAGGGATTTTGTTCCAGTCTTCTTTACAGATCTTCTCCAAATCCCTAAGATTTCTTGGCTGTCTCTTGGCAGCTCGAAGTTTCAGCTCTCTCCATAAGTTTTCTATAGGATTAAGGTCTAGAGACTGACTAGGCCACTCCATGATCTTAATGTGCTTCTTCTTAAGCCACTCCTTTGTTGCCTTGGTGGTAAGTTTTGGGTCATTGTCATGCTGGAAAACCCATCTTCAGTGTTATGGCTGAGGGAAGAAGGTTCTCATCCAAGATATTACAATTCATGGCCCCATCCATTGGCCCCTCAATGCATCATAGTCAGCCTGTACCTTTAGCAGAGAAAAAGCCCCAAAGCATAATGTTTCAACCTTCGTGCTTGACTGTAGGAATGGTGTTCTTCAGGTCAGAGTCAGCATTTTTCTTCCTCCAAACATGGCTAGTCGAGTTTTTGCCAAAGAGCTCAATTTTGGTCTCATCTGATCACAGAACTTCCTCCCTACCTTCTCCGAATCAACCAAAATTGAGCGGGCTTTAATGGGGGCCCAGATGTCAGGGGGGGCTTTGATGGGGAGCCCAGATGTCAGGGGGGCTTTGATGGGGACCCTGATGTAAGGCCTCCAGGTAGCCATATTGCATTTTACAGAAAATTACAGCACTAAAGATTGAAAAGCAAAAGGTCATTTTTAGTAACCTTCAATAACAATATGACTTGTGTTGCAATTGTATGTTATACATTTCTTTATTTGCCACTTTTTTCCCACAAATGTGGAGTTACCCCTTAAAAGCAACTTCAGTTTCTGTTCTTTCGAAGGTTAAACATGATAAATCTAATATTTGGCAGACAGCATGGCTTTATTACTGTGTTGCACAATAAAATGGCCTGGGAGGGGGGGGGGGACAAGGTTGGTGTTTGCAGTAACAGGTGCCAGAATGAGCTCTCTGTCTGAGAGTACACAAAGCACAAAGCTTGCTCAGCAACTATGCAGCCCGAAGTCCTGGACACCGATGTAAAATGCACACATCATGCACAATGGTTGTTCCTAATGCTGATCTTATTAACGTCCTGAATTACAAGCGGATACTCTGCCAGATTTCTGCAGTGTTGTAGATCAGGGGTCTCCAAACTACAGCCCGGGGGGCCACAACCGACCCACCACAAGATGTTATCCATCCCACAGCTAGGGTCAGTGGCGTATATCCCCAGATAGTGCAGTGCTTCCGATGGGGGCCCCAGATCTAAGGGGGGGGGCTTTGATGGGGGCCCCAGATCTAAGGGGGGGGGCTTTGATTGGGGCCCCAGATCTAAGGGGGGGGCTTTGATTGGGGCCCCAGATCTAAGGGGGGGGCTTTGATTGGGGCCCCAGATCTAAGGGGGGGGGGGCTTTGATGGGGGCCCCAGATCTAAGGGGGGGGGGCTTTGATGGGGGCCCCAGATCTAAGGGGGGGGGGCTTTGATGGGGGCCCCAGATCTAAGGGGGGGGCTTTGATGGAGGCCCCAGATCTAAGGGGGGGGGGGCTTTGATGGGGGCCCCAGATCTAGAGGGGGGCTTTGATGGTGGCCCGAGATCTAGAGGGGGGCTTTGATGGGGGCCCAGATCTAGAGGGGGGGCTTTGTTGGGGGCCCAGATGTAAGGAGGGCTTTGTTGGGGGCCCAGATGTAAGGAGGGCTTTGTTGGGGGCCCAGATGTAAGGGGGGCTTTGTTGGGGGCCCAGATGTAAGGGGGGCTTTGATGGAGGCCCAGATGTAAGGGGGGCTTTGATGGAGGCCCAGATGTAAGGGGGGCTTTGATGGAGGCCCAGATGTAAGGGGGGCTTTGATGGAGGCCCAGATGTAAGGGGGGCTTTGATGGAGGCCCAGATGTAAGGGGGGCTTTGATGGAGGCCCAGATGTAAGGGGGGCTTTGATGGAGGCCCAGATGTAAGGGGGGCTTTGATGGAGGCCCAGATGTAAGGGGGGCTTTGATGGAGGCCCAGATGTAAGGGGGGCTTTGATGGAGGCCCAGATGTAAGGGGGGCTTTGATGGAGGCCCAGATGTAAGGGGGGCTTTGATGGAGGCCCAGATGTAAGGGGGGCTTTGATGGAGGCCCAGATGTAAGGTGGGCTTTGATGGGGGCCCTGATGTAAGGCGGGCTTTGATGGGGGCCCTGATGTAAGGCAGTATAGGGGAAGTCTAATGTGATGGGGGGGGGGGGGGGTACTGATATGAAGTTTATTAATTTAAATGTTATTCATTCATTTAGAAACAGATTATTTTCATCCACAATAGGAATTGAGCTCCCAGCTGCTGACCCGGCAAGAAATTTAAAAGCAGAGTTATTATGTCACAAGGAGTAATAAAAGCTGTTTTCTGCTACAGGAACAAGGTCAAAGAAAACAATATGAATAATCTAGGAGGCAGCAAGATATGTATGGGGGGTAAATTTAGGCCTAAAAAAATCCTTTAAACTCAGTGACTGGTGCTCTCTCAACAAGCTGTAAGTAAAAGTATTTTGGTCACCTGAGATCTCGGGATTTCTCTGTGGAAGGTCTCTGTGGTTTCCTTCACCAGATCCGTTAGAGCGTAATACTCGGGTGTATGTGGAAGTATCGGTTGTTCAATATCCAAGTTGATCCCGTCCATATACTGAGTCTTGGCCAGTTTCACCTTCCCTGCAATCCAGGCAGATCTCTGCTTTGGGTCTATGATTTCCTTCACTGGTACATCACCTACAAATAGAGAGAATTAATGCGTAACTCCACTTTTGTTGAGAAAAAAAAAACATTCCCCTCTGGGTGATCTATGTACATTGCAAGGATAACAAACTTTGTTGCAGATTCCTACCTTTTATTATTCTAAAGAAATCCCTGTGTGTTAGTCAGTGACCATGTGAAAAAATGAGTCTAATGGGAGTGGTTACATAATTATCAATCAGCTGCTGCACCTGCAGGGCTCTAATGAGGAAAGCTGCTGGGTCTGCATCTCTTTAGGCGTGATTTCCTATTGGGAGTAGCTCACCGAAAATTACATTTTTGTTGCAGGGGATGCCTGAAATTTTACTTGTATCTTAGTGCAGCCAATCACACAAGCAGGAAATTATGTTTCTGGAGGACATTTTATGTACAGAACCCCACCAGGTAGCCATATTGTATTTTACACAAAATTACAGAGCTACACATTCAAAAGGAAAGGTAATTTTTAATAAAATTAAATTAAATTACAAAATGTATATGCTATACTATTTTTTTTTTTTTTATTTGTGATCTTTTTTTTCTTTTTTTTTTGAAGAAAGTGGAGTTGCCCTTTAACGCAAAGAATATTTAGGATCGCTCCAGGGAAGGTTACAGCATTAACAGGACAAGTTCAGTTTTTTTTTCTTTTCTTTTAACAAAAATATCTAATGCGCTCCAGGCCCTGGATCAATTAAAGGCAACGTTTAGTGGTTTTGCATGTACTTCCCTATGGTCAGGATTAAAAAAATAACATCAGGTGGAACTTTAGAGATTAATTTCCAAGCTATCTTTATCTACTTTGCTGAAAAGGCCTGCTTGCAGTACCTCGGTACCTGTCGCCAGCCCATCGCAGTACCTCGGTACCTGTCGCCAGCCCGTGTCTCAAAGAATATACCTTGGGGTGTTTGCTTTCCAAAATAGAAAAAGGTTGTCAGGAAATTTAATATGTAATTTATACTCCCTGCATGTTGGGCCTCTCTATGTGGCCAGGCTGTGTAAAAATCTCACCCATGTGGTATCGCCGTACTCAGGAGGAGTAGCAGAATGTATTTTGGGGTGTCATTTTTGCTATGTACATGTTATGTGTTAGAAAAAGCTTATAAATTGACAACTTTGTGTAAGAAAAAATACGTTTTCATTTTCTTTCCACATTTTCCAAAAACTTGTGGAAAAAAAATGACAAGTTCAAAAGACTCATTATGCCTTATAGAATGTATGTTTTTGTGTTTTGCTTTACAAAATGGGGTCATTTTGTGAGTAATTTCACTGTCCTGGTGCTCCAGGACTTTCAAAAGTGTAATAGGTAGGAATGAAATTAGATGTGTAGATTATGCTCCTAGAACGCTTGATGGTGCTCCCTGCATGTTGGGCCTCTGTATGTGGCCAGGCTGTGAAAAAGTCTCACACATGTGATAACGCCATACTCAGGAGGAGTAGCAGAATGTAATTTTGTGGTGTAATTGAAAGTATGAATATGCTGTGTGTGAGAAATAACTTATGACAGTTTTGTGGTTTTTTTTTTGTTTTTTTTTTAAAAAAGGATTTATTTTTACTAAGAATTGTGGGGAAAAAAATTACAACCTCAAGAAACTCACTATGCCTCTTACTAAATACCATGGACTGTCTGCTTTCCAAAAAAGGGTCATTTGGGGGGTATTTATACTGTCCTGACATTTCCGGGCCCTCAGTACATCAGGTGTAATCAATTTTTAAAGGGGTTGTAAACCCTTGTGTGTTTTCACCTTAATGCATCCTATGCATTAAGGTGAATTAACACCTGGCAGTGATCAGCCCCCCAGCCCCCCAGTTTTACTTACCTGAGCCCTGTATTTCCCTCGCCGGGGACGCGCCATCCCTCTCTCTAAGGGATTGGATGGATTGATTGACAGCAACGAGAGCCAAGGGCTGTGCTGCCGTCAATCAAATCCAATGGCGCAGGGGCAGGGCCGAGTCCGGCATTCGTGCCTATGGACGCAAATGCTGTATTCAGGAGAGCGCCCGCAAGGTAATCCCTCTGGGAGAGCGCTTTTCCCAGGGGGTTATCTGATGCAGAGAAGAGCCACAAGAGCCACCGAGGGACCCCAGAAGAGGATGTTCGGGACCACTCTGTGCAAAACGAGCTGCACAGTGGAGGTAAGTATGATATTTTTTTATTTTTAAACAAACAAACCCTTACAATCACTTTAAGCCTTTAAACCCACAAGTGTTTTTTTTTTATTTTTTTTACACTACTATTCCTTTATATTGGCTTTTGAATTTCACAAATGCAGCAATTTAGAAATTGTATGAAAGGTTCAGCATTGGGAAATACTTTTTGAAAGAGAAAAAGTGAATTTTATATACAATTATAAAGATCAGACCAAAATGAGGGACAAATGAGGAGGAAAGAGGGACAGAGGGACATTGCTTCAAATCAGGGACAGTTGGGAGCTATGCATTTCTGCAGTTCTTCTTGCTCACTAGGGCTTATTATTGTGACATTGGCAACACAGAAGACCCTGGCTGGAAACTAACTATAAGGCCTCCATGCACACTGGACGTTAAAATAACGTTATAAAAACGTCAGTAGCTTTGCAGTGAGTTTTTCAAGTTTTTTGCAAAAGCCTTTTTTAGCGTTTTTCCGCATTAGGGTTTTTTTTTTTTGTTTTTTTTTAAGAATAATTTTTTTTTTTTTTTTTCAATGGATCAAAAACGTTAAAAATCGCTGGTGAGCGACATTTTTGAGCGTTTATCAGCATTAGAGCGTTTTTACAGCTGAAAAACATCTCTCAGAACCAGGGGCGGACTGACAACTCATGGGGCCCCCGGGCAATAGGAGATTATGGGGCCCCTGGGCAATAGGAGATTATGGGGCCCCCAGGCAATCAGAGATTATGGGGCCACATAGTATACACACACACACACACACACAGTATACACATTATACACAGACATGTTTCTATTGGCTGTCCCTGGTCCATACTGTCTATTGGCTGTCCCTGGCCCATACTGTCCCTGGTTTTACTGAGGCTGGCCACTCTGATTGGGCCCCCTAGTGGCCCAGGGCCCTCGGGCAGTGCCCGAGTGGCTCAATGGTCAGTCCGCCCCTGCTCAGGACCCACTAGTTTTTTGTTTTTTTTTACTGCTCAAAAATTGCAAGTTAGACTTACCGGTAACTTGTTTTCCAATAGGCTTTCAGGACAGCACCCGAGAGATCATGGCTCCTCCTCCCACAGGAAACACCTCATCAATTAAGTCTTTAAATTGGAATCCTCCACGTTGCCTCATCAGTTGTTTGTAGAGAACTCCAGCCCCAGCTGCAACACATAAGTGACAGTTATATCATAGTATTACAGCATTAGCATAAACAAAGGGCGGGTTACTGCTGTCCTGAAAGCCTATTGGAAAACAAGTTACCGGTAAGTCTAACTTGCAATTTTCCAAAACGTCTTTCAGGACAGCACCCGAGAGGATAATCGAGACTTACTCCATTTAGGGTGGGACAACAGCCTGTAAGACTTTTCTTCCAAAAGCCTGGTCCCCAGCCGTCATGAGGTCTAACCTATAATGACGGGCAAAGGTTGTCAGACTTGTCCAAGTAGCTGCCTTACAGATTTGTTCGGGGGTGGGGCCAGCTTTTTCTGCCCAACTCACCGCCGAAGCTCTCGTAGAATGAGCCCGGACATTTAATGGACTCTCTTGACCTGTAAGGGAATAGGCTTCTGAGATAGCCATTCTTAACCATCTGGCAATGGTTCCTCTAGAAGCTTGTCTTCCTTTTTTATTACCGGAAAATAAAACAAACAGAGCATCTGAACATCTAAAGTCTTTAGTGTTTTCCAAGTAACTCAAGACTGCTCTTTTAACATCCAGGGTATGGAATTCTTCTTCCTTCTTACCCGATGGATTAGAACAAAAAGGTAGGAAGTATTATTTCCTGAGTTCGATTCTGGATCGAAGCGACCTTCGGCAAAAAATTAGGATCCGTCTTCAGAACAATTCGGTCTGAAAAAATGGAAAAGAAAGGTTCCCTGATTGATAAGGCTTGCAGCTCACTGACTCTTCGAGCTGTTGTAACAGCCACTAAAAACACTGTTTTCAAAGTAATTAATTTCAGGGAGGCTACATTAATGGGTTCAAAAGGTTCCTTGGTCAGGGCCTGTAGAACAACCGATAAGTCCCATGCTGGACAGCTTTTGATTACCACTGGTCTGGACCGGGTAAGGGCTTTGAAGAATCTTATTACTAGGGGTTCTGATGAAATGGATTTTTCCAGGAATACCCCCAGCGCAGCAACTTGAACTTTGAGGGTGCTGACCGCTAAGCCCTTGTCCGCTCCTTCTTGCAGAAACTCAAGAACAGAAGAAATTTGTTTTGGAGATCTGTCAGATGCTGTGCACCAGGAGTTGAAGATTTTCCAGACTTTGGAATAGATTGCTCTTGTAACCTTCTTTCTACTGGATAGGAGGGTAGCTACCAACCTATCCGAGAAACCTTTCCTCTTCAAGAGCTGTTCCTCAGTAGCCAGGCCGTGAGCTTTAATTTTGCTACTTCCTGGTGAAACAGAGGACCTTGTAACAGAAGGTCTTTTCTTAATGGAAGGTGCCAGTAAGGTTCTTGTTGCATCTGAAGAAGGGATGAAAACCAAGGCCTTTTTGGCCAGAAAGGAGTGATGAGGATCACTGTTGTCTCCTCCTTTCTGATTTTTGCTATGACCCGAGGGATAAGCTGAAACGGGGGGAATGCATAACAGAGGTGAAATTTCCAATCTTGTGCCAGAGTATTTACTCCCAGTGATGCCTCGTTCCTGTTCAGGGAGAAGAAGCGAGACATTTGCGAGTTTTCCTGGGTGGCACAGAGATCCACTCTTGGGCGCCCCCATTTCTGCACTATTAACTGGAAGACTTCTGGATTCAACTGCCACTCTGCCTCTAAAATCAGGTTCCTGCTTAGGAAGTCCGCTACTCTGTTTAGGGTCCCTGTTAAATGGACCGCGGATAAGGATAGAGTATGGAGCTCTGCCCAACTCAGAATACCTTTTGCCAGGCTCTGCAGAACTTTGCTTCTGGTTCCCCCCTGTCTGTTTATGTAAGCCACCGCCGTGGCGTTGTCTGACAGGATCTGAGTACGTTGCCCCTGGACTTCTTTCGCAAAGGTCAGTAAGGCCATTTCTATAGCTTTTAGTTCCCTCCAATTTGAGGACCTCAGCGCATCTCTTGTGTCCCACGAGCCCTGGGCCCACCGGCCGCTCATATGAGCCCCCCAACCCCAGGAACTGGCATCTGTTGTCAACCTCACCTGAGTTGGGAAGGACCATAGCAGCCCCTCTGAGTACCTTGTCTGGTTCTTCCACCACCACAGACTTCTTTTTACTGAAGTAGGGATCTTCACTAATGAATCTAGTGAATCCTGCTGGTGATTCCAGGTTTTTAACAGGAAACTTTGCAGAGGTCTGAAATGGAGCTTTGCCCACTGGATGGCCGGAATGGAAGAGGTCAGGGTTCCCAATGCTGACATAACCTTCCTGATGGACAGAACTTGATTGGACTGTAGCAATGACACCACTTGTACCAACTTTTTCTGTTTTTCTTCTGGAAGAAAAATTTTTTGTTCTAAAGAGTTGATACGGAAACCCAGGAATAACACTTCCTGTGAGGGAATCAGATTTGACTTTTGAAGATTTAAAATCCACCCTATGGATTCTAGATGAACACGGGCTCTGAGCAAGTTTTCTTGAAGACCTTCTCTGGTCTGGGCAAAAAACAGCAGGTCGTCCAGATAAGGAATAACTGAGATCCCCTCTAGACGCAGAGGCGCCAGAGCTTCGGCCATTATTTTCGTGAAGACCCTTGGGGATGATGACAGACCAAATGGGAGTGCTCTGAATTGCAGATGTACCACCTTCTTCCCTTCTTTCAGTGCTAACCTCAGATATTTCTGCGACCTGGTAGGCATCTTGTAAATCTATTGATGCCATATAGCACCCTTGGTACAGGAGGTTTCTTACTGAAAATATTGAATCCATCCGAAACCTTCTGTATTCTACTGATTTGTTCAGCATTTTGAGATTCAGGATAAGACGGAACTTTCCTGAAGGTTTCTGAACCAGAAAGACATGTGAGTAGAACCCCTGGAAGAACTCCCCCGCTGGGACCGGAACAATGACTCTCTGATTTTTCAGTTCCTGAATTAGGGACTTCATGGCGAGAGCCTTGACTGTGTCCCTTGGGACGTTTGTCACCAGGAATCTTCTTGGAGGTTCTTCCGTAAATTCTATCACATACCCCTGGGAGAGCATATTTACAACGAATTGATTTGAGGAAATGGCTCTCCACTAAGAAACTCCTGGAGTCTTCCCCCGACCTTGACGGAGTCATTGTGGTTTTGTGGAGGCCGCAGGAGGATTGAAGAGCACTCCACCCCTACCTTTGGGCTTCTGAGAAGACCATGACTTCCTCTTGCCCTGCGTTTTTCCTTCCTGCTGACCTTTTTGGGGCCGAAAGAAACGCTTACGGGTTTGCACCTGTTTCTTCTTAACCGGAAACGACTTTTTCTTATCTGCCGTGCGGTCAAGAATGGATTCTAGCTCTGAACCGAATAGCAGATCACCTGCAAACGGAATACCACATAGTCTATTTTTAGATGCAGCATCCCCTGGCCACGTCTTCAGCCATAAGGCCCTTCTGGCAGAATTTGTTAAAGCTGCTGACCTTGCTGACATGCGGATAGATTCCGCAGACGCATCCGCAATATATGATATTGCTGCAGACAGGGTTGAAAAAGAGTCTAGAATCTCCTGTTTTGAGGAATCTGCTATGACATGGGCTTTCAACTGGTTAACCCAGTGATCTAAGTTCCTTGCCACACAGGTTGTTGTTTGTCCATGGGCTCCTTCAGAGTGCCCATATCCTCAAAGGCGAGGTCCGTAGACTTAGAGACCTGAGAAAAGGCAGAGTCCAATTTTGGAACCTTATTCCATATAGAATCTGGATTTTCCTCAAATGGAAATCTTTTCTTGTGAGCCCGGGAAAAGAAAGGCTTTTTCTCAGGTTCCAGCCACTCTTTTTTAATCATATCAGTGATAATTGAATGGACTGGAAAAGAACGGCCTTTTGAATCTCCTAAACCAGCGTACATGCGGTCATGCAGGGAGAGTTCCTTCTTTTCCTCTTCTATCCCCAAAGTGGCATGGATTACCTTCAGGAGTCCTCCCACCTCTTCTAGTGACAATTTGTATTTAGAAGCGGCATCTGATTCATTTTCCTCCTCCTCAGAATCTGTATCATCTGGAGCGAGGGAAACGGACCCTTGAGAAGCGTCCTGGGATATCGGACCCCCAAAAATTATTTGAGAACCACTCTGGGGTTCTGAAGATGGCTGCAGAACCAGAGGATCCCTAGAGGGACCTGGCTCCTCTCTTAGGTTTGACCTAAAAGCTTGAAAGGTGGCCCGGAGCTCATCCTTTATTGTTGACACCAAGTCGCCACAAACGGATGGAGTCTCCTCTCTGACCAAATTTGTAATGCACTCTGCACAAAGCGTTTTGGTCCAAGCATCGCTTAGTTTTTCTTTGCAGACAGGGCACCTTTTCTTGACCGGTTGGGCAGAACCTTTGGCCTGGACAAACAGAAAAGAGACATGGAACCACGCTTAAAAAGCTGTAATACAGCGCAAATAAAAACACCCAGGTGCACTAAGGAAGAAACATCTCATTTTCCATGTGCCCAGCAAGCCACCACCACCTAATCCCCTGTTGTAGGGCAGATATACTAAATCCAGCCACTACAACATACCTTCTGAAGAGGGGTGGGTGGTGGGGGAAGGGGGGGGGGAAGGGTGAGTAACCCCCCACAGGAGAAGACGGCCCAGGGTAATAGAGGACACAGTCCCTTACCTTAGCCTTGCTGGCGCCTTGGCTTGCCCCCTTATGCGCTGCATCGCTATCCATAGCTGTCTGCGGTGCGTGGTGAAACGACCGGTTCCAGATTCGAAAACGCCGCTGCGCTGACCTGGAACCGGAAATAAAGGCGCCAGGTGACCCTGCCCTCTCCCACTGCGCTTTGCGCCCGGAAATGACGCACGCGCCGACCCGGAAGTGCTGCCTCCTCCCTTACAGGACGTGGCTGAAGCGCTCTTCTGCCACCAGCAACATGGCGGCCGCCACCGCTCATCCTTCCGTAGAAGGGAACCTAGGACGGCCGCCCGTCAGGCCAAAAAAATTTGGAGGCAGCACCCCCGGACGTACAGGCTCTCCCCGAGCACGGAAGAGGGAGAGGGAGCCCACGGGACCGTCCATATAAGAGGCAAGTGGGAGGCTCACTCTCCTAGCCTAAAAAAGACTTAACAGGTGAGAACCTGTGTCTCCCAGGATAAAACCTGAGAGATCATGGCTCCCACCAGAGGTGTTCCTCCAGCTGGAGGAAACACAAAAAACTGATGAGGCAACGTGGAGGATTCCAATTTAAAGACTTAATTGATGAGGTGTTTCCTGTAGGAGGAGGAGCCATGATCTCTCAGGTGCTGTCCTGAAAGACGTTTTGGAAAACGCCACTGCCCAAAACTGCTGAGAACAGCCTATGTGTGCATGGACACATAGGATAACATGATGGAGAGTTCAATGACTGTAGAAAAGACCATCTATAGCCAAAAACAACCGCTGTAAGAACGTCAAAAAACCTCCAGTGTGCATGAGGCCTTAGGAGAGGTAAGAAGGGGGATGGGCAGGGGGGAGGAAGGGAATGTTTTCGTCCTGCAAGACCGGCCTGAGGGATTTTGTATTTTCCTACTTTTGTATATTTTTTGGTCTCGTTGCCTTTTGGGGTTGCTTTTGTAACTGTTCTGTTACCTTTTCTACAAAATAAAACAGAAATTTTCAAAACAAAAAAACAAACAACAAAAAGACAAACAACAAAAAGACAAACAACAAAAAGACAAACAACAAAAAGACAAACAACAAAAAGACAAACAACAAAAAGACAAACAACAAAAAGACAAACAACAAACAAAAAGCAGTGTTTAACTCAGCCTGCCGGATGCTCGCAATATATTCATCTGTCCAGCAATGATTTAAACCAGGGATATGCAATTAGCGGACCTCCAGCTGTTGCAGAACTACAAGTCCCATGAGGCATAGCAAGACTCTGACAGCCACAAGCATGACACCCAGAGGCAGAGGCATGATGGGACTTGTAGTTTTGCAACAGCTGGAGGTCCGCTAATTGCATATCCCTGAATTTTAAACCCTTTTCAAAGCATTAGTAAACCAGATCACGTGTCCTGTTACACCATTTATCGAGCCCATCAAATCATCACGCTATTTTTAATGCCATTCTCACCCTTTAGCACGAATCTTGCTCCTTTGGAGTGTGCAAAGCACATCAGTTCGGGGTCATAAGGTGCAAATAAAGCCACTGTGGTCACCTTAGACCAATCATAGCGCTTCCAGTTTTTGCCACGTACATAGAAGACAAAGACCTAGAAAGAGGAACATAATGAGGTTATCAGTGTTTTATCATATTTTGCTCATCCTGAAGAACCAGCAACACCCCACAGAAGTACCCGCAGCTCATATTGCAGGGACAGACATTAAAAAACATTACCATTAGACTCCAGTATGAGACGCGCTTCACGGTATTTTTATCTCGGGGTGCAGAGTCTGACCAATGCCACCGCCTGTCCAACTCACCCGTTAAGGTCAATGGGGTCATGCCACATGCATTTACAGAGCAGTAGTGCAGCACTAAAGGGTTAAATCAGGTGGTGGAGAGACAATACAATGCTAACTCATCGCCTGTCCAGTGTCCGCTGAAAAGCGATCTGAATGCGAATCACTCTTCAGGCGGCACTGCACTACTCCACCACAAGTGTGAAAGAGTTCGAAATGCATGGAAAACAGCCCATCTCATCCTCTTTCTGATCAGCAACGTCAAAGAATATGCAGCTATAAAACTCTGCATCCCATAAGACAACAACCAATCAGATGTCAGTGCTCTTCTCCTAATTCTGCTTTTTCCAGAACAACAAAATTATTGGAAACGCTCATCCTGAAGTTTGCATCCCCCAGATCAATAACCAGACGCCAGCACTCATCTTCTAACGCCGCATCCCACACAGCAAGAACCAATCAGATGTCAGCGCTCATCAACAACCCTCTGCACCTCTTCCAGTTCAATAGCCTGTTAGATGTCATCTCCAACTCTACATACTGCAGATCAATAACCAATCATATCCCAGAATTGATCTAACGCTGCATACCCTCCCCAAATCAATAACCAATCATATACCAGAAATGAGCTAACTCTGCACCCCCCAAATCAATAACCAATCATATCACAGAATTGATCTAACGCTGCATACCCTCCCCAAATCAATAACCAATCAGATACCAGAAATGAGCTAACTCTGCACCCCCCAAATCAATAACCAATCATATCACAGAATTGATCTAACGCTGCATACCCTCCCCAAATCAATAACCAATCAGATACCAGAAATAAGCTAACTCTGCACAATAACACCCCCCCCCCCCCCAACTCCAAACCAATAACCAATCATATCCCAGAATTAAGCTAACTCTGCACCCCTCCCCCAAATCAATAACCAATCATATCCCTGAATTAAGCTAACTCTGCACCCCTCCCCCAAATCAATAACCAATCATATCCCTGAATTGAGCTAACTCTGCACCCCCCCCAAATCAATAACCAATCATATCCCTGAATTGATCTAACTCTGCACCCCCCCCCCCAAACCAATAACCAATCATATCCCTGAATTGATCTAACTCTGCACCCCCCCCAAATCAATAACCAATCATATCCCAGAACTGATGTAACTCTGCACCCCCCAATCAATAACCAATTAATCTGACTCTGGTTTTTGATTGGGGGGGGGGGGGGGGGTTACATCAATTCTGGGAATAGATCAATTCTGGGATATGATTGGTTATTGATTGGGGGGGAGGGGGTGCAATCATATCCCAGAATTAATCTAACTCTGCACCCATCAGATGCCAGCGCTCATCTTTTAACTATGTATCCTACTGATCAATAACCAATCAGATGCCAGAATTCATCTAACGCTGCCCCCCCCCCCCCCCCAGATCAATAACCAATGAGATGTCAGCTCTCATCTCCTAACTCTGCCCCCCCCCCAGATCAATAACCAATCAGATGTCAGCTCTCATCTCCTAGGTTGCAGTGCAGGGATGAGAGCTCCTGTGTGATTGGCTCTGGGCTCAGTGATAGAAGGAGAAGCAGGAAGTTACAATGTAACAATGTACCTCGGAGTCCCGGGAGTGTTGGATGGGATCGCAGAGAGCCGGATCGGAGCAGGGACAGGCAGCCAGGCACACAGCAGCCCCGATCATCAGGATCATCAGACACACAGCACTCATCTCCCCCATCCTTCCCGCACACTGACCGCCCTGCCTGGGAGACACACCGGGGGGCGGGGACTGACCAGCAGGGGGCGGGGCCGGATGATTGACAGGTCAGCTACTTCTCATTGTGGAGAGAGGGACAGAGCCAAAGTACAGTCAGCTGATGAGGAAAGAGTTCCCATTGGAGGTGATGATATCTGTATACAGTCAGTGTACTATTACCAGACTTGTTATCCCTCCTCCTCACTACAGAAGGTGATCTGTCTCAGAAGAGAACTGGACTGATTGGTTCTGATCACCTCTCACCTGAACATTCCACTTCCCTGTGCTGAGGCTCTAACCCTTTCACCACCACAACCGGTTTTCCATATTTTTTCGCACACATGTTGAAGAGCGGGCTTTTTCTGGCACTTAACAATCAGTTTTTTTGCTAGAAAATTACTTAGAACTCCCAAACATTATTTATATTTTTCCTAAGCAGAGGCCCTGGAGAATAAATTGGTGGGTTTTTTTTTTTTTATGCTACATATGTATTTGCGCAGCAGTTTTTCAAGTACAATTTTTGGGAAAAAATACACTTTTTTTTCATTGTAATGCAAAAAAAACCATAACACATAACCCAATTTTTTGTAAAATGTAAAAAGATGATGTTATGGCAAGTAAATAGATAGCAAACAAGTCATGCTTTAACCCCTTCAGCCCCGGAAGGATTTACCCCCTTCCTGACCAGAGCACTTTTTACAATTTGGCACTGCGTCGCTTTAACTGCTAATTGCGCGGCCATGCAATGCTGAACCCAAACGAAATTTGCGTCCTTTTCTTCCCACAAATAGAGCTTTCTTTTGATGGTATTTGATCACCTCGGCAGTTTTTATTTTTTGCGCTATAAACGGAAAAAGACCGAAAATTTTGAAAAAAAATGATATTTTCTACTTTTTGTTATTAAAAAAATCCAATAAACTCAACTCAACTTGTGTCACAAAATAAAATATTCCATGGACTCGACATGCCTCTCAGCAAATAGCTTGGGGTGTCTACTTTCCAAAATGGGGTCATTTGGGGGGGTTTTGAACTGTCCTGGCATTTTATGCACAACATTTAGAAGCTTATGTCACACATCACCCACTCTTCTAACCACTTGAAGACAAAGCCCTTTCTGACACTTATTGTTTACATGAAAAAGTTATTTTTTTTTGCAAAAAAATTACTTTGAACCCCCAAACATTATATATTTTTTTAAAGCAAATGCCCTACAGATTAAAATGGTGGGTGTTTCATTTTTTTTTTCACACAGTAATTGCGCAGCGATTTTTCAAACGCATTTTTTGGGGAAAAAACACACTTTTTTAAATTTTAATGCACTAAAACACACTATATTGCCCAAATGTTTGATGAAATAAAAAAGATGATCTTAGGCCGAGTACATGGATACCAAACATGACATGCTTTACAATTGCGCACAAACGTGCACTGGCAACAAAATAAATACATTTTTAAAAGCCTTTACAGGTTACTACTTTAGATTTACAGTGGAGGTCTACTGCTAAAATTAATGCCCTCGATCTGACCTTCGCGGTGATACCTCACATGCATGGTGCAATTGCTGTTTACATTTGACGACAGACCGACGCTTGCGTTCGCCTTAGCGCAAAAGCAGGGGCGACAGGGGTGCTTTTTTTTTATCTTATTTTTAAACTGTTCCTTTCATTTTTTTTTAAATCATTTTTATTGTTATCTCAGGGAATGTAAATATCCCCTATGATAGCAATAGGTAGTGACAGGTACTCTTTTTTGAAAAAATTGGGGTCTATTAGACCCTAGATCTCTCCTCTGCCCTCAAAGCATCTGACCACACCAAGATCGGTGTGATAAAATGCTTTCCCAATTTCCCAATAGCGCTGTTTACATCCGGCGAAATGCTCGTAGCTTCCAGTTTCTTAGGCCATAGAGATGTTTGGAGCCACTCTGGTCTCTGATCAGCTCTATGGTCAGCTGGCTGAATCACCGGCTGCATTCTCAGGTTCCCTGTTGAGACAGGAGAGCCAGAGAAAAACACGGAAGACGGTGGGGGCATTCCCTCCCACTGCTTGTAAAAGCAGTCTAGAGGCTAATTAGCCGCTAGGATTGCTTTTACATGAAAGCCGACCGCTGGCTGAAAAGAATGATACCAAGATGATACCTAAACCTGCAGGCATCATTTTGGTATAACCACTCAAAGTCGTAAATGGCGTACCTGAAGACAAAAAAATGGTTAATAAAACACAGTAAACGGTAAAGTATAAAAAATTGCATACCTGAAAAGCAAACATGATAAAACATAATAACAATAAAACATTGCAGAATAGAATACAGTAAAAAAGAGCAGAACAATAGAGAGAGAATAGAGAGAGAGAGAGAACAATAAAACGACAACTATTTTTTAAAAATTTATATATATATATATATATATATATATTTTTTTTTTTTTTTTTACACTTTTTTTGTAACTGTAACTTTTATAACTGTAACCGGTTCCAGGTTCGGGTCTCTCAAAATGCGATGGCATCTTGGGAGACCCTGTGAAAGTGCGCCTAGTCTGTGCAATGCTGTATCCTACGCTAATACTCAACTAGTGAATGGTAGCGTTCAAAACATTCACCGATGCAAAGACCAGGATTGTCAGGACAGGAGGGACAATAATAGCGGGTGTCACGCCTATATCCGCGCTTGCTGCAGACACAACATCTTTTTTGGGGGGGTTCGCTGGGTAGGGGTACTTGGGAGGACATAAAGAAAATGCCTCTCATGCAGCCGACTGCATTTGGTTGGGGATGTGAATGGGGGAAGTACGGGCGCTGCAGAAGCGGTGGGTTCCCAATTAGGATTGGCGAATGCAGCAGGAAGGGCATTATGGGCACGACGGGCCTGTGTTTGTCTTCTTCTTGGTGGCAGATACTACTTGTGCTTGCCACCTCACCAGCTTGAACTGCACTTATGGGACTCGCCACGTCACCAAGTGTTACTGCAGTGCTGGTTTGACTACGACCGGGGTGTACTAGGCCGCTGGTGCTTGCCAATTCACCAAAACGCTACCAAAAAAACTGTTAGTGATCGCAGGGATCAGGCCTGACTCTGCGAACGCTGCAGTTATGCATTTAGTGTTTTGTAAGTGACAGTGATCGATCTATACTGCACTTGGGTGGGCTGGGCTAGGCTGGGCGGAGGGGCAAAACGCAGGTGCTAGCAGGTATCTGGGCTGATCCCGCTAACACTGCGTTTTTGGGAACCCTAAACTGCTGGGGACGCTAGTATAGATCTGATCGGATCAGATATTGATCCGTACAGATACTATACCACTAAGGGAGGCGTATGCAGCGTGCGTGGGTGTTAGCGGTACTGGCGCTAATCTGACGCTGCCTGGGGCAACGCATATCACAGCCGGGCGATCAGGGGGCTAAACCTTTATTCGGTAATAAACGGCGGGTGCCCTGACACTATAAAAAATAAACGAACTAACCAGCGTTACCCGTAACGGTTATACGGTGATCAGCGGTGAAAGGGTTAACTAAGGGGCAATCAAGGGGTTAAAACATTTATTAGGTAGTATATGGGGGTCCCTGTCGCTATAAAATGCTGATGGTGAACCTAAATATTTACCTCCCTAACTAGCGTAACTAGTGACACTAATACAGCGATCAGAAAAATGATCGCTTAGCGACACTGGCGACAGGGGGTGATCAAGGGGTTAAAACTTTATTAGAGGGGGTTAGGGGGGTATCCTAGACCTAAAGGGGGCTAATACTAACTGCCCTACCACAGTAACTGTCACAAACTGACACCAATGCAGTAACCAGAAAAAAAAAAAAAAACTGCTTGGTGTCAGTGTGACAGGGGGGGAGGGGTGATTAGGGGGTGATTGGGGGGGTAAAGGGGGGTGTTTTGTGTGCCTGGCATGTTCTACTGTGTGTGTGTTGTGCATTCACATTACAGTCTTCTCTCCTCGGCGCCGGGACGGAAAATACCGAGCCGAGGAGAGATGATATCATTTCCTTTGCTGCTGTTTAGCATACAGCAGCAGAGGAATGATCTCATTGGCCGGCAGCGATCGCGAGGGAGGGGCCACAAATGGATGGCCTCCCCCTCACCTCCGATCGCCGCTGGACAAACCGCCTTGGCACCCTTTGGGTACGTGAATCTGCCTGCCCGTGCCATTCTGCTGACATATATCAGCGTGAGGCGGTCGGCAAGTGGTTAATGACCAGGCCATTTTTTGCGATTCGGCACTGCGTCGCTTTAACTGACAATTGCGCAGTTGTTCAACGTTGGACCCAAACAAAATTAACATGCTTTTTTCCCCACAAATAGCTTTTTTTTGGTGGTATTTGATCACCTCTGCGGTTTTTATTTTTTGCGCTACAAACAGTGTTGGCCCGTCCATAGGGGGTGCACGGGTGCCGCCTCCCCAGCAGTAAAAAAAAATAAAAAAAAATTTTTTTAAAAGGCCCTTTAAAAAAAAATGAAATAAATTTCCTTTAAGTGCACTGTGTTCGGGTGCCGGACACAGTGCACTATGGGAAGCGTCACGTCAATGCAATCACGAGATTACGGACGAGGAGCTTCATTTGCAGAATTTTTACCTGCTTTGTGTCGCATTCCATCACGCCAAACAACTTCGGCACATAGTATCCCTACGGGCGGGTGCTTTGTTCTTCAAGTTAAGAGGTTACTTCCGGTTTCCCTGTGCCACAGGGAAACCGGAAGTGACGTCAGAAGCTCCGTAGAACGCACGGCCCGAGCGGAGCTGGTAAGTAAAGCTTACTTACTTACTTACCATGCTTGGCGCTCGCAGTCCACTCAGCTCTGTTAGGAAAGCGAATGACTATTCGCTTACCTAACACTGAACCGCCTCTCCGTCAATCAGGTGCTTGGGTCTGTTACTTGTCACAAGATTGGCTGAAACGCTATTGGTCACCTATCAGGAGGAGAGGACGGGAGATGAGGCAGGAGAGTAGACGCATGAAGGACCCCGCTAGTCGCTGTCACTCTCTGCCCCACAGACACAGGGTAAGTGCCGGGCAGACGGCAAGCGGGCGGGAGGCTCACTGGCAGCATTTAATGGGCACACTGGCAGCATTTAATGGGCACACTGGCAGCATTTAATGGGCACACTGGCAGCATATGATGGGCAGTTGGGCCCACTGGCAGCATTTGATGGGCACATTGGCAGCATATGATGGGCAGTTGGGCACACTGGCAGCATTTGATGGGCAGTTGGGCACACTGGCAGCATATGATAGGAACACTGGCAGCATTCGATGGGCACAGTGGCAGTGTTTGGCACAGTAGCAGCGTTTGATGGCACAGTAGCTGCATTTGATGGGCACAGTGGCAGCGTTTGGCACAGTAGCTGTGTTTGATGGCACAGTGGCAGCGTTTGATGGCACAGTGGCGGAATTTGACGGCACAGTGGCTGCATATGATGGGAAGTTGGGCACACTGGCAGCATATGATGGACACATTGGCAGCATTTGATGGGCACAGGGGCAACGTTTGGCACAGTAGCTGCGTTTGATGGCACAGTGGCTGCATTTGATGAGCACAGTGGTTGTGTTTGATGACACAGTGGCTCCGTTTGATGGCACAGTGGCTCCGTTTGATGGCACAGTGGCTGCAATTGATGGGCACAGTGAGGCTGCAATTGATGGGTTTTTTTCAGAATTTTTCAGCTTGTTTGCGCCCCCCCAAAAATTTTGAGCACCAGCCACCACTGGCTGTAAACAAACAAAGAGCGACAATTAAGAAAACAAATGTATTCATCAGTTTAAGCCGAAATATATTCTTCTACATATTTTTAGTAAAAAAAATAATAGGCGTATATTGATTGGTTTGCACAAAAGTTATTGCATCTACAAACTATGGGATGGATTTAGGGACTTTTTTCTTTATTGTTTGTACTAGTAATCACGGCGATCTGCGTTTTTTTGTGGGACTGCGGCGGACAAATCTGACCCCAAATGACACTTTTTGGGGACCAGTGATATTATTACATTGAACAGTGCTATAAAAAATGCACTGATCGATGTAAAAATTACATTGGCAGGGAAGGGGTTAACACTAGGGGGCGATCAAGGGGTTAACTATGTTCCCTCAGCGTGTTTTAACTTTAGGGGGGATGGGCTACCAGGGAAATGACAGAGATCACTGTTCCCGATCACTGGGAACAGTAGATCTCTGACATGTCCCCTGTCAGAATGGGGAATCGCCTTGTTTACAAAGGCAGTTTCCCGTTCTGCCTCTGTAATAGGTGATCTCGGGTCGCTGGCAGAAATCCAGTCCGCCCGACGACCCACGGGCACGCGCAGCAGTGGGCATGAGCGCATGCCGGCGGCGGCGCGCGCCCCCAACTGCGTCTGCATGGGCCGCTGTATAGCTACAGCGATTTGCGCAGGAGGGCCGCCCTGCCCCCGTATAACGACAGCGGCTGGTCGGCAAGTGGTTAAAATTGCACACATCTGTGCAACAGCGACAAACTACATACGTTTTACTATCCATAGGCGACACTTTGAAAGCCTTTACAGGTTACCCATTTAGATTTACAGAGGAGGTCTGTTGCTAGAATTACTGCCCATGATCTGACGTACCTCACATGTGTTGGACGATCACTGTTTGCATGCATGCGAGACCAATGTGCACTGTGCTGCCCCAACGGGGCATAGAATTTATATAGATTGCTTTCCTTACCATTCCTATGGACGTTTTATATTTAATTCACATGCTGCCATCTAGTGACCTTTTGTGGTAATGCACTTGTTTTCACCTGTTCATTTCCCCTTATGTTATGACACACTTCCTTTGTATGTAATGCTCCACCCTTCTTCCTGTGATTGTACTTCCTGTGTCATGGATGCAGCTACAAGTCACATGTAGCAGGGCACATGTATTCTGCGTTGTAGACATGTGCACAGCCAAAAAATTAGTTCATTTTCGTTTTCGTTTCATTAGTTTATTATTTTTTTCGTTTTTCGGGTCATTCGTTATGATCGCGATTCGTAAATTCGTTCATTCGTAAATTCGAACATTCGTTCATTCGTACATTCGTTCATTCGTACATTCGTTCATTCGTACATTTTTACATTTGTACATTTGTAAATTCGTAGATTCGTAAATTCGTAAAATCGTACATTTGTAAATGAGAAAATTTGGAAATTTGAAGTTTGAAAATCCAAAAACCCGAAAATTTAAAAATCTGAAATAGTAACTAACTATTAAATTATAGGTATTGTAATTTCCTTTCAAATTTGACTGTCAGTGAACGTAACAAATACGAATTTATCAGAAGTTACGAATTATCCGAAACGAATGCTGCATCTAAACAAATGGAACGGAACAAATTAATAATAAATAATAATAATAAAACGTTGTTATTATTATTATTGTTATTTATTATTCTTAATTCATTACGTTCCATTCCGTTTTTTCGGATCATTCATAACTTCGGATAAATTTGTTTGTGTTACGTTCACTAACAGCCAAATTTAAAAGGAAATTACAATACCTATAATTTAAAAGTTACTAGTAATTACTAATAGTTAAGTTATTATTAGTTAACTATTATTTCAGATTTCCGAATTTTTGAATTTACAAATTTACGAATTCACTAATTTACTAATGTACGAATCTACGAATGTACATTCGTAAATTGCGAATGTACGAATGCCCGAATTTACGAATGTCCAATTTTATCGAATTTACGAATATTCGGAAAAAATTCGTTAAACGGGTTTTCGTTAATTCGGATATTCCCGAATTAACAAATTTGTCGAAATTCGTTAAAAAACGAATTCGGAACTAAACGAATTGCACATGCCTACTGCGTTGTAAGCTACAGACAATATCTTTTGACCGCATAAACACTACAACCTATTCATCTGTTTGTATCCTGTCATCTGCTGTAACCTGATGTTTAGAATAAAAGCACCTTTGTGGATGGAATCGGTATTTGGTGAGTTCAAGCTATCTGATGAGGATTGTCCTCAGTGATTATTATCTTATACAGGCCAGGCATAGAGGTCTCACAAAGGATAAATCGCTTCACAACAATCGGAGTCAGAATACGCACATTCGCCTTTGCATGCTAGCGCAGAGGGATGGGGCACTTTAAATTTTTTTTACATTTACTTATTTTATTGTTTTTAGTTTACACTATTGTTTACATTTTTTTAATCACTTTTATTGCTGTCACAAGGAATGTAAACCTCCTTTGTGACAGCAACAGGCACATGACAGGTACTCTTTATGGTGGGATCTCTCCTATGTAAGCTCTAACGAGCAGGGCCCTCTGATCCCTCCTGTATTGATTTGTATTGTAACTGTACTGTCTGCTCCCATGTTGTAAAGCGCTGCACAAACTGTTGGTGCTATATAAATCCTGAATAATAATAATAATAATTACAATATAAGAAGGGCAGCGCTGGACTAATTAATATATGTAAATAGTGAAATTAATAAACCAATTATTATGAATAGTGGGGAACTCTCTTAATCAATATAACAAAATCGTGACAAAATCACAATCATTCATGATAACAATATAAAGTGCTCCACAGTTCATGAACACACAAACTATAAATAGGTGAAAAAATATAATATGGGTGAAAGAAATATATATATAAACAATGAAAAAACATATATAAATATAAAAGTCCAAAACGGTGTATTTGGTGTGAAATACTCTATGCAGGTTTCAGGGATGAATCTTCACCATTCAGTGTTTGCCCACCACCGGATAGATAAATTGAAGGCTTACCAGAAAGCCTGTGACCGCCCTTATTCAGGGTGGTCAAAACAAGCTTAGCAGATGTAAGTGGACCACCACAGGGATACTTCAAAGGACACCGCTGGGCCAATGCATCAGGACTCCTTCCCGGGCAGCCAGCCAGCCGCAGCAGCTATGGATACCTTCCACAATCCTATCCTGGGATATCCTCTCATAGGGCAATCATAGTAGCATCCACGGATCCAGCACAAAAAAAGGGTGTTGTGATGCCAAAAAAGAAACAGAGGGAGATGCTCCACTGGTGCAAATAACTTTTTGGCTTGTTTATTTGGCAAAATAAGATATAAAACATCAACTGTAATAAAAAAGATAAAAAACGACACTACCGCCGATTAAATTGAAAGCGCGCAAGCGCGGTGCGTTCGATGTTGTGACCCTACGCCCGTTTCGTCACAAGGGGTCATCAGGGGTACAGACCGACGCACGCGCATGCGCATTAAATACCCGGGCATCATATTGGAAAGCGCTGTGATTAGATAATAAGAGGCAAAGCTTCGTTACAATAGGTTCTGAAAAAACGGCTACAAAGGGTAATTGCTGTCAGATCATTAAACCTAATTATATGGAGATAGTAACATAAGGACTTGTCTCCAGTGCCATCTAGTGAAATATTAAGGGCGTTACACCAAAATTTACCAACGGCCTACATCCAGGCAATTATGTGGAAAAAATAAAAATTCAATCGATAATTCGTTATTATTGTAATATAGTGTCAATTAACACTTTGTAGATATCCAAAACTAAATTAATTAATTAGTTGTAAAACTGTCTGATTATTAAGGCTATTTATGTAAAGATAGCAATAATAATAATGCCTTTGAAAGCATTCAAAACACGCATTTTTGAGTACTTTCCAGATAAACTGAAATTAATATCATGTCATCACTTCCAGGTTACCATAGCGGAGACCCGATCCCGGCTTTGTTTGGGTGTCCCACTAGCTGGCGGACATCCTGGCTGGTAGCTTTGGCGTTGGCGGGACGGTAGAGCCAGAGAAATCCACAGAAGGCAGTGGGGCAGAAGACATGTTCCCTGTCACTGCTTGCAATAGCAATCAAGAGGCTAGTTAGCTACCCCGATTACTATTACAAAAGAGCTGACCGCCAGCTCTAAAAAAATGGTAACAGGATGATGGCTGAAGTTGCAGGCATCATCCCCGTACAACCGATTGATGTCAAATGAAGTACTAGGCACATGATTTGTAAGGTACATGAATTGTAACTTTCATTTTTAATGTAACAATTTAATTTTTTTTTTTTTGATGTGATGATTTCCTGGTGACAGGTTCTCTTTAATGAGACATCTGGGGTCTAAAAGTGCCCAGTAGTGCCGCCTAACAGTGCCCAGAAGTGCCGCCTATCAGTGCCACCCATAAGAACCCATCTTTGCAGCCTTTCAGTGCCCATCAGTATCGCCTATCAGTGCCACCCATGAGTGCCCATCAGTGCCACCTATCAATGCCCATAAGTGCTGCATATCAGTTTCGCCTACCAGTGCCCATCAGTGCCGCATATCAGTTCTCATCCTCAGTGCCCGCTCATTGGTGCCACCTCATCGGTGCCGCCTTGTCAGTGCCCATCAGTGAAAGAGAAAACGTACTTATTTACAAAATTTTATAACAGAAACAAAAGCAAAACTTTTATTTTTTTCAAAATTTTCGGTATTTTTTTATTTGTTAAGCAAAAAATAAAAACCACAGAGGTGATCAAATACCACCAAAAGAAAGCTCTATTTGTGGGAAAAAAATGATAAAAATTTAGTTTGGGTACAGTGTAGCATGACCGCGCAATTGTCATTCAAACTGCGACAGCACTGAAAGCTGAAAATTGGTCTGGGCAGGAAGGTGTATAAGTGCCTGGTATTGAAGTGGTTAAAATGGCCTTTCCCTTTCCCTTTCCCTATCTACAGCCACTGTAATTTTCTGTAAAATTAAATGCAATATGGCAACCTGGAGGCATTCTGTACACCATTTGTGTAAAAAATCCCCCCCCCCATCCCAGATTTGTCATTTCCTGCTTGTTTGATTGGTTCACTGATTTTGCCAAAAGTCTGCACTAAGATACAAGTCACATTTTAGGAATCTCCTACAACAGGAATTTCACTTTTGGTGGGATACTCTCTAATGCCGCGTACACACGAGCGGAATGTCCGACAGAAAAAGTCTGACGGAATCTTTTCATCGTATATTCCGATCGTGTGTATGCCTCGTCAGCCTTTTTTTTTTCGAAAATTCTGACGGACCTAGAAATTGAACATGCTTTAAATATTTCCGACGGAACCAATTCCCATCGGGAAAACCGCTCGTCTGTATGCTGTTCCGACGGACCAAAAACGACGCATGGTCTGAAGCAAGTATGAGATGGAAGCTATTGGCTACTGGGTATTGAACTTCCTTTTTCTAGTCCCATCCTACGTGTTGTACGTCACCGCGTTCTTGGCGATCGGACTTTTGTGTGACCGTGTGTACGCACGACAGTTTCAGCGGAACTCCTTTGGAAAAACCTTCAGAGTTTATTCCAACGGGAAAACCGGTCGTGTGTACGCGGCATAAGGGTTAAATACTTCTAAAGGGATGCAAGTTCTGTAGCTTTTCCCATCAGAACACGGGGAGTGCACCCCTCAAACCAGACCCTCCTATTTAGGATCTGTCTGGTGAAACAAACAGCTTTTTCACCAGTGCGACAAAAAGGTTATGAATCTGCTACAAAGTTTGTTAAAATCTCTTCAATGTACATACAGTGCCTTGAAAAAGTATTCATACTCCTTTTTTGTCATGTTACAACCAAAAACGTAAATGTATTTTATTGGGATTTTATATGATAGACCAACACAAAGTGGCACATAATTGTGAAGTGGAAGGAAAATGATAAATGATTTTCAAAATTGTTTACAAATAAATATGTGAAAAGTGTGGTGTATATTTGTATTCAGCCCCCCTGAGTCAATACTTTGTAGAACCGCCTTTCACTGCAATTACAGCTGCAAGTCTTTTTGGGGATGTCTCTACCAGCTTTGCACATATAGAGAGGGACATTTTTGCCCATTCTTCATTGCAAAATAGCTCAAGATCTGTCAGATTGGATGGAGAGCGTCTGTGAACAGCAATTTTCAAGTCTTGCCACAGATCCTCAATTGGATTTAGGTCTGGACTTTGACTGGGCCATTCTAACACATGAATATGCTTTGATCTAAACCATTCCATTGTAGCTCTGGCTGAAAGTTTAGAGTTGTTGTCCTGATGGAAGGTGAACCTCCACCCCAGTCTCAAGTCTTTTGTTGTTTATTCTTAACAAAGGCAAAGGTACTATTTAAGAGAAATTGCCTTGTAGACAGTGGTCACCGTAACATCGGTCCCCACTGGAAGATTTACCCTTACCTTTGGATTTCTCATCATATGTTTTTCTTGGTGAAAATGGTCACCAGGGCAAATATAGAAGGGCAATCTAATCAGCAGGGATACAGACAGCAATAAAAACAGGACAGTACTTGCAACTAGTGGTGCATCAAATAAAAATTCCGGAACTGAAACCGAAAATTCAGGATGCACTTGGGCGAAAAATACTATATTTGACTTTTAAATTAGTATCATAAATTTAAATGAATATGAATCTATTTTCGGCCATTATTGGCTCCGATAACCCTATTTTTGGGGGCCATTATTGTCACTTTTTTATATTGGCAAAATGCTGATAATCCTAAAAAATGTGGCTATGCTGTACATATACTTTAAGAGCCAGAAATGCAGATTTCATCCAATAGATAAATAGGAAGATAATGTTAGGCCAGATTTTATGCTGTATAAAAATGTAAATGTACAGTCAGGTCCATAAATATTGGGACATCAACACAATTCTAATCTTTTTGGCTCTATACACCACCACAATGGATTTGAAATGAAACAAACAAGATGTGCTTTAACTGCAGACTTTCAGCTTTAATTTGAGGGTATTTATATCCAAATTAGGTGAACGGTGTAGGAATTACAACAGTTTGTATATGTGCCTCACACTTTTTAAGGGACCAAAAGTAATGGGAGAATTGGCTACTCAGCTGTTCCATGGCCAGGTGTGTGTTATCCCCTCATTGTCCCATTTACAAGGAGCAGATAAAAGGTCCAGAGTTCATTTCAAGTGTGCTATTTGCATTTGGAATCTGTTGCTGTCAACTCTCAATATGAGATCCAAAGAGCTGTCACTATCAGTGAAGCAAGCAATCATTAGGCTGAAAAAACAAAACAAACCCATCAGAGAGATAGCAAAAAGATTAGGTGTGGCCAAATCAACTGTTTGGAACATCCTTAAAAAGAAAGAACACACCGGTGAGCTCAGCAACACCAAAAGACCTGGAAGACCACGGAAAACAACTGTGGTGGATGACTGAAAAATTCTTTCCCTGGTGAAGAAAGCACCCTTCACAACAGTTGGCCAGATCAAGAACACTCTTCAGGAGGTAGGTGTATGTGTTCCAAAGTCAACAATCAAGAGAAGACTTCACCAGGGTTTACTTCCTCTTTACATAGTTAATGACAAAAATGCTGTGAAAATCAATTGTTTTAATTATTTTATATATTTAATTGAATGCATTGGTGTTTTGATTGGATGCACTTTTTATTTCTATAGATTATTGGTTATTGGTATGAATTATTCGTTTTTAAAAAAATATATTTTTTGGGTAGCCCCGTATGTTGCATATAAAGTTTTTTTTATATCATTCAGCTATTTATACAGCAACCTGGGTTGAGGGGGGGGGGGGTGATTGCAGAAATGTTTGTATTTGCTATCTGACAAAAGAGCCTGAATCACAAGATGCAAATCTGAATTTACTTGTGTATTATTTTGCTTTAAGACATAAATCCCAGTTTCCTTAGTTAAAGTAGAACTATAGGCAAAAACTTTTTCTCATTTTGGATAAAGCAAGGGAAAGCTATGACCCCTGACAGATTTTTTTTATTCAACATCCCATTGCAGAGATTTCCCTTGTCTTCCAAACAGGAAGTGGGCGGAAATCCCTGCAAATTAAGGGAATCCCTTGGGGGGACCCCCAGGTCATCAGAACTAGTGTCCCCATTGGAAGATTTCCCCTCTTTTCTGAGGACAACCCAACATTTTGGACTTTCTTTTACTTTCAACGATAATGGTAAACAGGACAAATAGGGAGGGTGATTCTCCCTAAAGTTAACACAGACAGCAATAAAAACTAAATAAAATCCACCTCCACTCTATCCAAAACTAAAAAAAAGTTTTGTCTTTAGTTATACTTTAAGTGATCCTTAGGCTCATGTCACACCATTGATCCTGCTGTTGGTGAGAACTCTTGTATGTGTCACATTTTTGCTGCCTGAAGGAGTGGGATGTGTCCTGGATGGTGATCCTGCTGCTGGCAAGTCCTAGTTGAGAATATTTCCTCCCATTTCCTGTTCTGGAGACGCAAGAGGATGTGAACTGCCAGCGTGAGGGGCAATCCCATATTTGACAGACGTCATCGCCACCGGTGTAACCATTAGATTCACCCACTACTCTTAACAAAAAAAACAATATATATATATATATATATATATATATATATATATATATATGCTTTTTTTTCTGTTTTAGACAAATAAATGAGCATCTTTGGATCTGGATGTGCTAAAAGCTGAATTAGCCCAGAAGAAAGCCCAGTCTGTAATAACCAGCCCACCATTGTACTCTATGTGATGTCCCATCCATACCGAGTACATGGACAGTGTTAAAGAGATGTACTCTTCTACTTACTGTACACTTTATTTTCAGTTTTTTAATCAATGCCCTGGAACCAAAACTGACGGTCTATGCAGAAACCTTTTATGTGGACTTGCTTTTATATATAGGATAGAATTTTTTCTTTTGTTTTAATAAAAAATACATTTACAGAAAACAGATATCGTCAATGTGTGAAAAGAACATCTGATAACTCTATAACTTATTCTCACATCATGATGCAAAAATTAATGAGAAATTAGAGGAAGATATGATTGAGACAAATTGTCCAAAGAGATATTGTTCAAACTGTGGTAACACTCATCTTTCTAGGAAAGCATTTTTGGCTTTGCATGTACAGTTAGTTCCATATCTATTTGGACACAGGCACAATTTTCATACTTTTGGCTCTGTATGCCACCAGAATAAAATTTAAATTTGAAGGGCGGACTTTCAGCTTTAATTCAAGGGGTTTAGCATAAATATCAAGTACAAATTTTAGGAACTGCAGCCATTTTTATACTCAGCCCCCCCCCATTTTCAGGGGCTCAAATGTAATTGGAAAAATGAATATAATCATAAATAAAATGTTAATTTTTAATATTTTGTTGAGAATCCTTTACTGGCAATGACTGCCTGAAGTCTGGAACCCATGGACATCACCAAAGACTGGGTTTCCTCCTTTCTGATGCTTTGCCAGGCTCTAACTGCAACTGTCTTCAGTTCTTTGTGGGTCTTTCTGCCTTTAGTTTTGCCTTCAGCAAATGAAATGCTCAATTGGGTTGAGATCAGGTGATTGACTCGGCCATTGCAGAATATTATACTTCTTTTCCTTCAAAAGCCTCTGGGTTGCTTTTGCAGTGTGTTTTGGATCAATCGTTGTCCATCTGTACTTTGAAGCGCCGTCCAATCACCTTTGCTGCATTTGGCTGAATCCGGGCTGACAGTATATCTCTTCAGAATTCATACGGCTGCTTCTGTCACATCATCAATAAACACCAATGACCCAGTGCCACTGGAAGCCACGCATGCCCATGCCATCACACTGCCTCCACCATGTTTTACAGATGACGTTGTGTGCTTTGGATCGTGAGCTGTTTCAAGCCTTCTCCACACTTTTTTTCTTCCCATAATTCTGGTACAGGTCAATCTTAGTTTCATCCATCCAAAGAATGCTTTTCTAGGACTGGTCTGGATTTTTTAGATGTTTTTTGGCAAAGTCTAATCTGGCGTTTCTATTCTTCAGGCTTATGAATGGTTTGCACCTTGTGGTGAACCCTCTGTATTTGCTCTAGTTGAAGTCTTCTCTTGATTGTAGACTTTGACAGTGATACGCCCACCTCCTGGAGAGTGTCCTTCACTTGTCTGGATGTTGTGAATGGGTTTTTCTTTAATATAGAGAGGATCCTGCAATCATCCACCACTGTTGTCTTCCGAGGATATCCAGGTGTTTTTAAGTTGCTGAGCTCACCAATGCGTTCTTTTTTCCTCAGAACGTACCAAACTGTTTATGTGGCTACTCCTAATGTTGCTGCTGTCTCTCTGATGGATTTGTTTAATTTTTGAAGCCTTACAATGGCCTGTTTTACTTGCAAGGACAGCTTCTTTGAACGCATGATGTAGGTTCATAGCAATAGATTTCAAATGCAAATACCACACTTAAAGTCAACTCCAGACCTTTTACCTGCTTAATTGATGAAGAAATAACGAAGGAGTAGCCCACACCTGGCCGTGAAACAGCTTTTGATTCAATTGTCCAATTACTTTTGGTCCATTGAAAAAGGGGGGTGGCTATTCTTAAGAGCTGTAATTCCTAAACTCTTCCTCCGATTTGGATGTACATACCCTGAGAGTGCACTTTCAGTCCATATCCATTATATAACTATAGCTTGAATATGTTTTGGTAAATACCTGAAAAAAATCTAAAATTAAACTAGTGTCCAACTAACTGCATTTTCATTATGATAGTTAGGACTAAGGCCTCATTGCACACAGGTCATTTGGCCCATGTGCGTCAAATTTTAGATTCTCAACTTCTTGGTGTACTTTAGATAAGTACAAAGTTTGAGTTATTATTACACAGTTTACATAAAAGGCATTTTCAATGCACCTTCTACATATTACATGCTTGCTGCTCTGTCTACTTATATTTTATACATAGACTATAGATACCCTCTGGTGGCTACCTGGAATATAAGTCAAAACAGTACATGTGTGAGAGTGGTATTGATAATTTATTTAAAACCATTGGAGGGTATCTTCCCTAAAATTAATAACTTGAGGAGAAAGAAAATGTAGCGGGACTATGATTACCCCTTCAATGGTCAAATATATACACAGCCAAAATGATAAAAAGCTTACATATCTTTATTCCATCCATTTTAAAAATGTTGTAATAAAAAAAACCCATATGAGGTGGTATCAAAGAGTTTAGAGACTAGTTTGGTTTACAAGAAAGTACTTTATCTACGTTTAAACACCATCACAAAAGTCCCCTTGCACAGCAATACAGCGCTCCCTACGTTCCTGCCATTTCTGGAATGTGTCCTGGAAGTCTTCTTATCGAAGCGTGTCAAGCACCTTCTGCTTTCCGCGCTGTATCTCCGCAATGCTGTCAAAACAGCGACCTTTGAGCTGGATCTTCAACTCATTGCAGCATCGCCGTAAACTTACTGAATCGTGTTAAACATCTCTGTGGCAGAGTTGCCCAGTTTCACACAGAATTTCACGTTTGCTCTTTGTTCTAACTTGCTGTCCATGATGAAATATCAGAAGTGGTAGCGCAAGTGGTCAGAATAGCACCAGTTGCACAGCTCCAGATGTACACAGGATGATGTCTTTTGGCACACTGACTTATGAAGGGTGGTGCAACACATGATACAAATGCTATAACTTGAGTTGCAGTTCAGCGAGTAAAATAAGATTTGATCCCCTACCAACCAACAATAATTCCGGCTTCCACAGACTTTGGGAGTACAGACAGTATGTGCTCATGTGGTACACAGATTATTCCTGTCAATTTAGGAAAATGCTCCTAATGACAACTCGTTATGTGTATAAAAACTCCACAGAATCTCTTTCTTCCATTCAAACCCATCATCATGGGCAAGACCAAAGAGTTGTCAAAGGATGTCAGGGACAAGATTGTAGACCTGCACAAGGCTGGAATGGGCTACAAGACCATCAGCAAGAAGCTTGGTGAGAAAGACAACTGTTGGATCGATTATTCGCAAATAGAAGAAATACAAAATAACAATCACCCTCGGTCTGGAGCTCCATGCAAGATTTTGCCTCGTGGAGTAAGGATAATCATGAGAAAAGTGAGGGATCAGACCAAAACTACACGGGAGGAGCTTGTGAATGATCTCAAGGCAGTTGGGACCACAGTCACCAAACAAACCATTGGTAAAACAATACCTCACCATGGATTGAAATCCTGTAGCGCCAGCAAAGTCCCCCTCCTCAAGAAGGCACATGTACAGGCCCGTCTGAAGTTTGCCAATGAACATCTAAAGGATTCAGAGAAGGATTGGGAGAAAATACTGTGGTCAGAGGAGACCAAATAGCTCTTTGGCATTAACTCGATTTACTGTGTTTGAGGGAAGCATAATGCTAACTATGACCCTAGAAACACCATCCTTACAGTCAAGCACAGAGGTGGAAACATTATGCTTTGAGGTTGTTTCTCTGCTAAAGGTACAGGCCAACTTTGCCACATTGGGGGACCAATGGACGGGGCCATGTATGGTAAAATCTTGGATGAGTACCTTCTTTCCTCAGCCAGAACACTGAAGATGGGTTGTGGATTGGTCTTCCAGTATGGCAATGACTCAAAACATACCGCCAAGGCAACAAAGAAGTCGCTCAAGAAGCACTTTAAGGTCATGGAATGGCTTAGCCAGTCTCCAGACCTTAATCCTATAGAAAATATATGGAGGGAGCTGAAACTTCGAGTTGCCAAGTGACAGCCAAGAAACCCTAAGGATTTAGAGAAGATCTGTAAAGAAGAGTGGACCAAAATCCCTCCTGAGATGTGTGCAAACTAGGTAACCAACTACAAGAAACTTCTTACCTCTGTGTTTGCCAACAAGGGTTTCTCCACCAAGTACTAAGTCATATTTTGCTTTAGGATCAAATACTAAATTTTACTCACTGAATTGCAACACAATTTATAACATTTGTTTTATTATTATTATTATTATACAGGATTTATATAGCGCCAACAGTTTACGCAGCGCTTTACAACATTGGGGAGGACAGTACAAGTACAATACAATTGGGAAAGTTTTATGCGTTTTTTCTGGATTTTGTGCTTGATATTCTGTCTCAATCATTTAAAATGCACCTATGGCAAAATTTATAGGCTCTTCATTTCTTTGTTAGTGGCAAACTTACAAAATTTGCAGAGGATTAAATAATTATTTTCCCCACTGTATACGCGTTTGTAAGCACATAAATTGAGTATGAACAAAGGGGGAAAATAAGTTATCATTATGTACGCATATGTGTCTTTACTTGTTTAAAATGCATCTTTACGAAAGTATTTTACTATTCTTTATGCAGGAACATTTCTCCTAGAAAACACATTTATAATAATATCAGTAAAATGTTTACGCCCATGTGAATGGAGCCTAAATTCACCAAATCATGGAATTTTAGGGCACCCTGGAGGTGCAGGTGCAGCATCCAGCCCTGCTGCCAGCAGCCTGCCAAAATCTATGACAAGCTAAAATACGTGGCACCTAGACACTGTACTGAGCAGTATTCGTGGTCAGAAACATATGCCCCGAAATCTGGAATTCTGTGCTCTGCACACGTCCCAGAACCCACAGGGTCCCAAACACAAGTACTGATCTGAATAGCATCCAACAGCTTACCATTCCTTAGATAAGATGACTGCATTCGTTTTCTTGTTTTAAGGCTGTTTTTTTCCTTATTTTAACTTGGTGATCCTGCCAGAAACACACTTGCTGTCCTGTGGTGACAACACTCACTCACTTCTCCCTGTGCTTTGACCCCTGGCTGCTTTCCCGATTTGGACTACCAACACCTCCCCTTCTCCTCATCTCCAGTACATAGGAGTTATGTAGTTTACAAATGATCACTTGGACAGCTAATAATATTTTAGAATTCGGTTTGGTATACAGAATATTGCAAGCAAAATGTATTTCTATTAGGATCATTGGGTATTTCTGTATTTGCGAAAAATGTTCTTACCCTGAAAAAAAAATAAAAATAATAATAAAGCCACCGGTCTAAGGTCTGGCAAGCTACAATATGGATTGCATTTTTTTTTCTTTTGCTTAGATATACTTTTATTGCATCACAGAGGACATATTGTCCCCATTTACCATCTTCCTACAGTTCAATTGAAAAATGTTGAAACCTTTTGTCAGTGCAGATATGCAGTCCAGTGCATTTTTATTCTGCATCAAAAACGCATGGTCAGGGTATAACATGGATTCCAATAGTTCTGGTTCACACCAATGCAGAGCATTCCAGTGTAGTCAACATATGTAGAACATGTTGCATTTTTTCTGTATGTAATGTGGGAAGACGCGCCAGAATGCATGTCTTCAATTGAGATGAAGAAAACCAGCCCTGAAAAGTATTCATTTTTAGTCTACTAGTTACTAGAAATAACCAGCTGAAAGATAAAAATAAACCTTATAAAATATTATTTTATTTAAAAAAATTATAGTCAGTAATGTAAACAGTTAATTACTCATTAGCCACCCCCTTTCCTTGTTCTTTTTTTCAGCCCAACTTTGGAAAATCTGAAAGTTCTTCCTTGCAGTGTGGCTGAGCCTGCGCAGCAAGGGTTAACGGCTCATTTATTATAGAAAGTAAAAGCACTTTAACTTACTTGATTCACACTTGGGAGATTAGGAATCGTGGGCAGTGGGAAATCGGCGCAATTCTGCCCACGATTTCGAATCGTGGCAAAACGCGCAGTGTGTGTCATTCACCCTGAATGGCATTTCCAAAGGCAGTGCGATTTTGCCGTGATTGTTGAACAGCAAAACGCGTGTGTAAAAACGCACCTAGCTCATGGCCAACATTTGGTCCCCGAGCTTCTGTGGCAAAGCAGTTGCGTATATAGCTGCCCTACGCAGAAACACGCGTGAATCACATTTTTAAAATCACGAGTGGGAACCCGCATTCCTGTTACACAATTTGCTAGTGGGGCCCAAGCAAGAATTTCTACGTTTTCCAGAGTTGGGCTTTAAATCACAATAATTTTACACCATTTCGTTTAATTTCCACATTAGCTAATCAAGATGAAGATAATCAGGTTGTGCTTAAAGTATATGGAAACCCTCAACTTATAGAACAACCCATTCAGTTGAATATATACATACACACATACATATACACACACACACACACACACACGAAGAAGCTTGTTTATAGGGGCGAAACATGTTAGGAAGTCCATCTTATATTGCTGTTTCACTGTTACCATTAAGAACTGTACCTGCCACAAGTATTTTCTAGTCTCTGTTTTTATTGGATGATTTTCTACTCGACTTTTTTCAAATAAATAAATTTTTTTACATAATCGACAATTTGCTTTAATTGCACCTTTAAAATTCCAATTTCTCCTTACCTATTACCTCTATTTATGGGATGTGGTGCTAATTTAAACTATGGGTATTCGTGTTCAATAATACATCGGATTAAATTCATTATTTTCCTCAAAATTCTACAAAGAATACCCCATAATGACAACGTGAAAGAAGTTTGTTTGAAAGAGAAGTATTCACAGCCTTTTGCCATGACACTCAAAATTGAGCTCAGGTGCATCCTGTTTCACTGATCATCCTTGAAATGTTTCTACAACTTGACTGGACATCAATTCAGTTACATAGTTACATAGTAGGTGAGGTTGAAAAAAGACACAAGTCCATCAAGTCCAACCTATGTGTGTGATTATGTGTCAGTATTACATTACATATCCCTGTATATTGCAGTCATTCAGGTGATTATCTAATAGTTTCTTGAAGCTATCAATGCTCCCCGCTGAGACCACCGCCTGTGGAAGGGAATTCCACATCCTTGCCGCTCTTACAGTAAAGAACCTTCTACGTAGTACCTCTTTTCTTCTAATTGTAATGAGTGGCCACGAGTCTTATTAAACTCTCTTCTGCGAAAAAGTTTTATCCCTATTGTGGGGTCACCAGTACAGTATTTGTAAATTGAAATCATATCCGCTCTCAAGCGTCTCTTCTCCAGAGAGAATAAGTTCAGTGCTCGCAACCTTTCCTCATAACTAAGATCCTCCAGACCCTTTATTAGCTTTGTTGCCCTTCTTTGTACTCGCTCCATTTCCAGTACGTCCCTCCTGAGGACTGGTGCCCAGAACTGGACAGCATACTCCAGGTGCGGGCGGACCAGAGTCTTGTAGAGCGGGAGAATTATCGTTTTATCTCTGCAGTTGATCCTCCTTTTAATGCATGCCAATATTCTGTTTGCTTTATTAGCAGCAGCTTGGCATTGCATGCCATTGCTGAGCCTATCATCCACTAGGACCCCCAAGTCCTTTTCCATCCTAGATTCCCCCAGAGGTTCTCCCCCCAGTGTATAGATTGCATTCATATTTTTGACACCCAAATGCATTATTTTACATTTTTCTACATTGAACCTCATTTGCCATATAGTCGCCCACCCCATTAATTTGTTCTGGTCTTTTTGCAAGATTTCCACATCCTGCGGAGAAGTTATTGCCCTGCTTAGCTTAGTATCGTCTGCAAATACAGAGATTGAACTGTTTATCCCATCCTCCAGGTCGTTTATGAACAAATTAAATAGGATTGGTCCCAGCACAGAACCCTGGGGGACCCCACTACCCACCCCTGACCATTCTGAGTACTCCCCATTTATCACCACCCTCTGAACACGCCCTTGTAGCCAGTTTTCAATCCATGTACTCACCCTATGGTCCATGCCAACGCACCTTATTTTGTACAGTAAACGTTTATGGGGAACTGTGTCAAATGCTTTTGCAAAATCCAGATACACCACGTCTACGGGCCTTCCTTTATCTAGATGGCAACTCACCTCCTCATAGAAGGTTAATAGATTGGTTTGGCAAGAACGATTCTTCATGAATCCATGCTGATTACTGCTAATGATATCATTCTTATTACTAAAATCTTGTATATAGTCCCTTATCATCCCCTCCAAGAGTTTACATACTATTGATGTTAGGCTAACTGGTCTGTAATTCCCAGGGATGTTTTTTGGGCCCTTTTTAAATATTGGTGCTACATTGGCTTTTCTCCAATCAGCTGGTACCATTCCAGTCAATAGACTGTCTGTAAAAATTAGGAACAACGGTCTGGCAATCACCTGACTGAGTTCCCTAAGTACCCTCGGATGCAAGCCATCTGGTCCCGGTGATTTATTAATGTTAAGTTTCTCAAGTCTAATTTTAATTCCGTCCTCTGTTAACCATGTAGGTGCTTCCTGTGTTGTGTCATGAGGATAAACACTGCAGTTTTGGTTACTGAAGCCCCCCGATTCACTCGTGAAGACTGAGGAGAAGAATAAATTCAATACCTCTGCCATCTCCCCATCCTTTGTAACCAGATGTCCTTCCTCATTCTTTATGGGGCCAATATGGTCTGTCCTCCCTTTTTTACTGTTTACATACTTTAAGAATTTCTTGGGATTTTTTTTTGCTCTCCTCCGCTATGTGTCTTTCATGTTCTATCTTAGCCATCCTAATTGCACCCTTACATTTCCTATTGCATTCTTTATAAATTCTGAATGCTGTGGATGATCCCTCAACCTTGTATTTTTTGAAGGCCTTCTCCTTTGCTTTTATATGCATTTTTACATTGGAGTTAAGCCATCCAGGATGTTTGTTCGCTCTTTTAAATTTATTACCCAATGGGATACATTGGCTAATGCCCTTATTTAATATGCTCTTAAAGCAAACCCATCTCTCCTCTGTATTCTTTGTTCCTAATATTTTATCCCAATTTATGCCTTTTAGCCAGGTTTGTAGTTTAGGGAAGTTGGCTCTTTTGAAATTCAGTGTCTTTGTGTTCCATTCATGTCTCCTATTTGTGTGATTTATACTGAAACTAATTGACCTGTGATCGCTGTTACCTAAATTGCCCCGTATTTCCACATCTGTTATCAGGTCTGTATTGTTGGTAATCAGTAGATCTAGTAATGTTTTATTTCTAGTTGGTGCGTCTACCATCTGACCCATAAAATTGTCCTGCAAGACATTAAGGAACTGGCGAGCCTTAAATGAATGCGCAGTTCCCTCCGCCCAGTCTATGTCTGGATAATTAAAATCCCCCATTATGATAACACTTCCCATCCTTGCTGCTAATCCAATTTGTGATAGGAGATCCGTCTCCACTTCCTCCCTCAGGTTAGGGGGCCTATAGCATACTCCCAGTATTATTTTCCCCTTAGCTTCATCCCTTTGGAGCTCTACCCATAAAGATTCCACCTCCTCCCTAGCCCCCTCAGTGATGTCATCTCTCACATTCACTTGTACATTATTCTTGATATATAGGCATACCCCTCCCCCTTTTTTACCCTCTCTATCCTTGCGGTATAGGGTATACCCTTGAATGTTTGCCAGCCAATCATGAGAGCTGTTGAACCAGGTCTCTGAAATTCCCACAAAATCCAAATCCTCCTTGTACAACAGTATCTCTAGTTCACCCATCTTGTCCGCCAGGCTCCTGGCATTGGTGAACATGCCACATAGTTTAGACCGGTCGCATATTGTCCTCGTATTGGGTGTTTCAAGATTGCAAGTTGGACTTGCTACTATACTCACCTTGCGTTTTTGTGCTTTGGTTAACCTACCACTAATGCCCCCAATACTACCCTCTGGAGTATCTTCCGCGCTGGCTATCACTGTCTCTGGACCCTCCCCCCCCATCGCCTAGTTTAAAAACCCCTCTAACTTTTTGGCCATCTTCATTCCCAGCAGATCTGCACCCTCCTCATTTAGGTGCAGTCCGTCCCTTCTATAGTACCGGTTACCGACTGAGAAGTCGGCCCAGTCCTCCAGGAACCCAAACCCCTCCTTACTACACCAGCTCTTCAGCCACTTGTTTACTTCCCTAATCTCCCTCTGCCTCTCTGGTGTGGCTCGATGTACCGGTAGTATTCCTGAGAACACTACCTTGGAGGTCCTTTTCCTCAATTTAGCTCCTAAGTCCCTAAAATCGTTCTTTAGGACACTCCATCTGCCTCTGACTTTGTCATTGGTGCCAACGTGCACCATGACAGCCGGGTCTTCCCCAGCCCCTCCCAGTAATCTGTCCACAAGATCCGTGATGTGCCGAACCCGAGCGCCCGGTAGACAACATACTGTTCGGCGCTTCAGGTCTTGGTTACAGATTGCCCTCTCTGTCCTTCTAAGAATTGAGTCCCCTACCACCAGAATCTGTCTTTCCTTTCCCTTTGCTGCCCCCCCACTCTCACTGGAGGAGTTCTTCCCCTGGCAGCTAGGAGAGTCCCTCAACTCCAGCAGTGCTGGTCCCTGACTGGTTACACCAATGTCACTCAATGGAGCGTACTTATTGGGATGCTCCAGTCCTGGATCGGCCTCCCTGGCACTTCCCCCTCTACCCCTCCTGACTGTCACCCATCTACTCTTTGCTAGTGCCTGCACCTCTTTGTCTCCACCCGCCTCTGTGCTGGCCCCTGCCGGCACCTGCCGTGTACGTTCCTGGCTCTCCTTTAGTATGGAGGGACTTCTCAGTGCTGACAGTTGCTTCCCCAGATTCAGAACCTGGGCTTCCAGGGAAACAATGTGCTTACATTTTGCACAGCAGTATTCGCCCTCGATCGGATGATCAAGGAACGCATACATGCGGCAAGATGTACAAAGAGTCGCCTCTCCACACCCGCCGGCCATCGTACCTATTAAATTTAGTGAGGATTTGGGGATTTTACCCTGTCCAAATTACCTAACAACTAGCTTCCTGGCACTAATACTCAAGACAATACACAGGTACACGACAAGACAATACACAGGTACACGACAAGACAATACACAGGTACACGACAAGACAATACACAGGTACACGACAAGACAATACACAGGTACACGACAAGACAATACACAGGTACACGACAAGACAATACACAGGTACACAATACACAAGTACTAACGATCCACACACACTACTCAGACAACACTCAGATACTCACACTACACAGGTACTATGACCCCTGTTATAACCTCCTGTTTTAAACTCTTGTTTATAACTCCCACTTACACCAAGCTCCACAGCTTCAAACTGAGCACGCTCAACTGAGTCCTACAACAAGTTAAATAGGCACCTGGGAGCAATTAACCACACCCCTTAATTGATAGACTGATGAAAAAAAAAAAAAAAAAGACAAAAAAAAAAAAAAAGCTATTTAAAAAGTGACAGCAAAAGGCAAGTTAAAAACTAAAAGGAAAAGTCCCCAAAATGCAACCCAGCAAACACCAACAGACAGCAGCAATACACACACCAACAGACAGCAGCAATACACACACCAACCGACAGCAGCAATACACACACCAACAGACAGCAGCAATACACACACCAACCGACAGCAGCAATACACACACCAACTGACAGCAAACACCAACAGACAGCAAGACTTGTATACTCTAACACTTGTTTATAACTCCCACTTAATCCAGCTCCACTTACACCAAGCTCCACAGCTTCAAACTGAGCACGCTCAACTGAGTCCTACAACAAGTTAAATAGGCACCTGGGAGCAATTAACCACACCCCTTAATTGATAGACTGATGAAAAAAAAAAAAAAAAAGACAAAAAAAAAAAAAAAGCTATTTAAAAAGTGACAGCAAAAGGCAAGTTAAAAACTAAAAGGAAAAGTCCCCAAAATGCAACCCAGCAAACACCAACAGACAGCAGCAATACACACACCAACAGACAGCAGCAATACACACACCAACCGACAGCAGCAATACACACACCAACTGACAGCAAACACCAACAGACAGCAAGACTTGTATACTCTAACTCTTGTTTATAACTCCCACTTAATCCAGCTCCACTTACACCAAGCTCCACAGCTTCAAACTGAGCACGCTCAACTGAGTCCTACAACAAGTTAAATAGGCACCTGGGAGCAATTAACCACACCCCTTAATTGATAGACTGATGAAAAAAAAAAAAAAAAAGACAAAAAAAAAAAAAAAAAAAAAAAGCTATTTTAAAAGTGACAGCAAAAGGCAAGTTAAAAACTAAAAGGAAAAGTCCCCAAAATGCAACCCAGCAAACACCAACAGACAGCAGCAATACACACACCAACAGACAGCAGCAATACACACACCAACCGACAGCAGCAATACACACACCAACTGACAGCAAACACCAACAGACAGCAAGACTTGTATACTCTAACTCTTGTTTATAACTCCCACTTAATCCAGCTCCACTTACACCAAGCTCCACAGCTTCAAACTGAGCACGCTCAACTGAGTCCTACAACAAGTTAAATAGGCACCTGGGAGCAATTAACCACACCCCTTAATTGATAGACTGATGAAAAAAAAAAAAAAAAGACAAAAAAAAAAAAAAAAAAAAAAGCTATTTTAAAAGTGACAGCAAAAGGCAAGTTAAAAACTAAAAGGAAAAGTCCCCAAAATGCAACCCAGCAAACACCAACAGACAGCAGCAATACACACACCAACAGACAGCAGCAATACACACACCAACCGACAGCAGCAATACACACACCAACAGACAGCAGCAATACACACACCAACCGACAGCAGCAATACACACACCAACTGACAGCAAACACCAACAGACAGCAAGACTTGTATACTCTAATGCCGCGTACACACGGTCGTACTTTTCGTCTACAAAAGTCGGACAGCCTGTCGGACAGACTTCCGGCAGACTTTCGGTGGACTTGCCGCGGACTTGCGGCCTACTTTCTAACGACCGGACTTGCCTACACACGACCACACAAAAGTCGGTCGGATTCGTACGTGATGACGTACACCGGACTAAAATAAGGAAGTTCATAGCCAGTAGCCAATAGGTGCCCTAGCGTGGCTTTTTGTCCGTCGGACTAGCACACAGACGAGCGGATTTCGGGGTCCGTCGTAGGTACGAAGTAAAAGTTTTGAAGCATGTTTCAAATCTAAAGTACGTCGTATTTGAGGCTAAAAAAGTCGGTTGAAAGTCCGGAGAAGCCCACACACGATCGGATTACCAGCCAGCTTTAGTCCATCAGCGTCTGTTGGACTTTTGTAGACGAAAAGTACGACCGTGTGTACGCGGCATAACTCTTGTTTATAACTCCCACTTAATCCAGCTCCACTTACACCAAGCTCCACAGCTTCAAACTGAGCACGCTAAACTGAGTCCTACAACAAGTTAAATAGGCACCTGGGAGCAATTAACCACACCCCTTAATTGATAGACTGATGAAAAAAAAAAAAAAAAAAAAAAGCTATTTAAAAAGTGACAGCAAAAGGCAAGTTAAAAACTAAAAAGGAAAAGTCCCCAAAATGCAACCCAGCAAACACCAACAGACAGCAGCAATACACACACCAACAGACAGCAGCAATACACACACCAACAGACAGCAGCAATACACACACCAACAGACAGCAGCAATACACACACCAACCGACAGCAGCAATACACACACCAACCGACAGCAGCAATACACACACCAACCGACAGCAGCAATACACACACCAACAGACAGCAGCAATACACACACCAACAGACAGCAGCAATACACACACCTGTTGATTAGACATGATTTGGAAAAGCACACACCTGTCTATATAAAAAGGTCCCACAGTTAACAGTGCATGTCAGAACACAAACCAAGCCATGAAGTCCAAGGAATTGTCTGTAGACCTCCGAGACAGGATTGTATGGAGGCACAGATCTGTGGAAGGGTACAGAAAAATTTCTGAAGCATTGAAGATTCCAATGAGCACAGTGAATCCATGATCTGTAAATAGAAGAAGTTTGGAACCACCAGGACTCTTCCTAGAGCAGTCCGCCACGCCAAACTGAGCTATTGGGGGAGAGGGGCCTTAGTCAGGGAGGCAACCAAGAACCCGATGGTCACACGGACAGGGCTCCAGCATTTCTCTGTGGAGAGAGGAGAACCTTCCAGAAGAACAACCATCTCTGCAGCACTCCAACAATCAGGCCTGTATGGTAGAATTTCCAGACGGAAGCCACTCCTCAGTAAAAAGGACATGACAGCCCGCCTGGAGTTTGCCAAAAGGCACCTGAGGGACTCTCAGACCATGAGAAACAAAATTCTCTGGTCTGATGAAACAAAGATTGAACTCTTTGGCCTGAATGGCAAGCATCATGTCTGGAGGAAATCGGGCACCGCTCATCACCTGACCAATACCATCCCTACAGTGAAGCATGGTGGTGTCAGCATCATGCTGTGAGGATGTTTTTCAGCGGCAGAAACTGGGAAACAAGTCAGGATCAAGGGAAAGATGAATGCAGCAATGTATGTACAGATATATCCTTGATGACGAGCTCCAGAGCGCTCTGGACCTCAGACTGGGGCGAAGGTTCATCTTCCAACAGGACAACGACCCTAAGCACACAGCCAAGATAACAAAGGAGTGGCTATTGGACAACTCTGTGAAAGTCCTTGAGTGGCCCAGCCAGAGCCCAGACTTGAACCCGTTTGAACATCTCTAGAGAGATCTAAAAATGGCTGTGCACCGACGTTCCCCATCTAACCTGATAGAGCTTGAGAGGTCCTGCAAAGAGGAATGGGAGAAACTGCCCAAAAATGTGTGTGCCAAGCTTGCAGCATCATACTCAAAAAGACTTGAGCCTGTAATTGGTGCCAAAGGTGCTTCAACAAAGTACTGAGCAAATGCTGTGAATACTTATGTGCATGTGATTTTTTTTCCTTTTTTTTATTTGCAATGATTTCAAACAAACTTCTTTTACATTGTCATTATGGGGTATTGTTTGTAGAATTTTGAGGAAAATAATTTAATCTATTTTGGTATAAGGCTGCAACATAACAAAATGTGGAAAACGTGAAGCACTGTGAATACTTTCCGGATGCACTGTACACACACACACATCTTTTTTCCCAATTTTTAGAAGTGATTTATATACTCTCAGTCCCAGCTGCATAAGGAGCTAAGAGAGCTGGGGGAGGAGAAACAGCATCACACTGCTCTTCCCAGTGAATGGCTGTGCAGACAGGCTTGTCAGCACATGTCTGATCATTGGAGGAGAGGAGGTGGAGTTCTCAGCACAGCCAGAAAACTGACTCACGCTGTGCTCCCATGACTAGTGTGGTCAGTTTTGATAGGAAAGCAGAGAGACTGGCAAGAATACCAGAGATTTTACACAAAAGGAAGCAAAACAAAGAACAGGATACTTTTCATACAAGTACATGGTACAGCGGGCACATATCAGGAATATAAAATGTTGGGTTTACATATTCTTTAAGAAACATCTACGATAAAAAACCTAGCAGCAAATCATTCATGTTCCTGGGATACAGGTGACGGGTCATCAGAAGCAGTTATAGTGTTAACGCTTTCCACATCGCCTTGGTTTGTTCCTGGGCTACCGGATCATCAGAATAATCCAGGAGATCTCCGTGCCACATCCCAATCCCTCGGAGACCGAGCTTCTTGACGTAGGTTGCCTTCAGTGTTATACTTTCCGGATCATCGTACCACACCTGATGGATTTTCCCCTCTGTGCCCTGGTAAACATTTTATATATTGTCTTAGTGATCGTCTTGGAAAGCACTAAAATCAAAATACAGCAAAACAGACAGACATACAAACCTTGTAATTAAATAAAGCAGCCTTCTGCACATCGTCCCATAACCGACCTGTCAGAGAACTGTTCACCTGATTCATAATTTTCATGTAGGCTACTTGGTTGCCTACTGCTGCATCGCTGTATGGAGCCCACTGGAACAGACATTTTCCCAATTCGCACTGGTTACCCTTAGAGAAATGCAAAATGTTAGTCCATTAGGAAGTCGACAAATTTTTTTTGTATTGCAGTTGATGAGAGATCACATGCACCATTACTTTACAAGTTCTCTACAACTTCCAACAGTTTCAGATTGACAGTTGGCTTTGGGAGTGTACATGTAAGATTGAGTACTGTAGTTCAGAGGGCAATAAATGATTTTGTGAAGACAGATTAAAAAGCGCAATTCTCTGGGAAAAAAAAAAAAAATGGCCCAAAGTTCCCAGCTTTAGTAAGAGCAACTCCAATGTACTTTAAATGTACCCTGTGACAGAGAGAGGCTCTGTCCCTATAAGTTTATAGGAAAAGGTGACCCAGGATCTCATTAAGGGTTAATGCAAGGTTCAGAACTAGCATCTCTCCAGATTCTGTAGTTCTGATTCAGAACATTCAATCCTGCGTCCAGGTTTTGCTAGATGCCTGCAACCTGGCTCACTACACAGGTGTGCAGGGTCATTATATAGTCAGGTCTGAGAATTGCTCAAGGCTCTCATTTTTGGAGACAGCTTCCAGTTTGGAGACCGCTCCCAGTGTGGGAGATGGAAGATCTCACCCGGGGTCAGGGGGGTCCAGCCAGAAGCCACAAGACAGAGGCCTCATTGAGGGGTCAGAAGCCACAAGACAGAGGCCTCATTGAGGGGGTCAGAGGGCCCAGCCAGAAGCCACGGGACAGAGGTCTCTACGAGGGGTCAGAGGGCCCAGACAGAAGCCACGGGACAGAGGTCTCTACGAGGGGTCAGTGGACCCAGCCACAAGCCAGCAGGTCTCCAGGATTTAAGTCAGCTCCTATCAGGGGTGTCAGGAGAACCCCAATCCTTAGGCCAGAGGTGGGCCATGCAGCAAGGCACTGCGACTGAAGGCTAGAGAGCCAAGTGTTCTGAGCGAGAGCTGAATGACACACAGTCAAAAGGTAAGAGGAGCAGCCGTGCTGCCAACACGTAAGCCAAGTGGCTTGGTATTTTCGTTAATTCATGTTATGTGGAAAAAACCTCTGCGTGGGCGACTGATGTATAACTGAACTTGCCTTTAGTCAATAAAAGTGGGCTGCCACACCCTAAAACTGCAGTTTGGACTGGCGCAGCTCATTGTAAACGCACCTGCTACTTGAGTTTAATTCCTCAATCTCACAACCCATACAGTGAATTCCCCCTGCACTGCATGGTGTGATATTGGGGTGATTATATTATACTCATGTGGTTGGTGCGGTTTCCAATGAGTTACGCCAGTCCAAACAGTATTTGAGGGCGTGGCAGCCCACTTTTATTAAGCATCTCGCTCCCGCCGTATAGACAAATGACGGCGGGCGGGGTGCTCTCTTGTTCTGGGATATATGACGTCGCCCAGCCCAGTCTCACTGCAATCTCAGGCACGCTGTGTCCCTGGGACACGGCCCGGCCCCGATCTCGGTAAAGACCCGATGACGCGGCTCTTTACCTATGTGATCAGCTGTGTTCAATCACAGGAAATGACAGTTATCGGCTCTCCTCACTTCAGTGTGAGGAAAGGAGAGGCGATCAGCGGCATTTCCTCACAGGGGAGATATGTACAGATAATCAGGGCACTAATCATCAGTGCAGCCCCAACAGTGCCCAGCAGTGAAGCCAGTCAGTGCTGCCTTTCAGTGCCTCCTATCAGTGCTGCACAGAGGTGGCTCTAGGCTTTGTGAGGCCTTAGGCAAAACTTACACATGAGGCCCCACGGACTGGGACGCTCCGTGATGAGGCCGCTATTCCTCAGGCTGCGGGCAGTATCCGATTTGCCCGCCAGCTCCTGGGCCACAGAGTCCTAGTGGGGGTAGGCGGAGCCGCCGGCGTCAACTTCAGTGATTGAGAACAGGTAAATTAGGCGGCCGCGAGGCCCCTGTGAGTGCGAGGCCTTAGGCGACCGCCTAATTTGCCTAATTAGAGAGCCGCCTCTGGTGCTGCATATTGGTGCAGGAGAAAGATTACTTATTTTACAAAATTTTGTGACAAACTTTTTTTGGTTATTTTTCATTTTTATTTTTTTTAGCAAAAAATAAAAAACCCAGCAGTGATTAAATTCAACCAATTTGTGTGAAAAAAAAATGCTAAAAATATGTCATTTGGGTACAGTGTTGTATGTCCGCGCAATCGTCATTCAAAGTGTGACAGCGCTGAAAGCTGAAAATTGGTCTGGGCAGGAACGGGGTGAAGATGTCCAGTATTGAAGTGGTTAAAGAAATCAGAAAGTTCACATAAACATCAGATGCCCACACAGGGGTTCTTCCACGTCAACTGAAACTGCAGAGCCACCTCGTGGGGGGCACCGCTGCTCTCCTTACCAGTCCCTCACTTTGCTTGCTTAGCCTTTGAACACAGCGCTCTGCTGCACGACCCACTCCTGACCTCTGGATAGGGGTTCACCGCGATAGAAGCCCCCTTGACTACTAGAATAAGACCTCCCATTTCCTGGCTGGGGCACCTCAGACCCCCTAGGTGAGACCTTCTGTCTTCAACATGGGAGCCGTCTCCAAACTGGGAGCCCTGAGCTATCCTCAGGCTTGAGTATATAAAGACCCTGCACACCGGCTGCCGGGGTTCCGTCAGAATCGGTGAGCCGTCAGATAAGGTAACGGAAGTGACGTTCCGTCAGCTGTGCATGTGTACACCCGCTACGAGGTTGCCAAATCTGACGGAACACCTGCGCTCAGAAGAGGACAGCGGACATCTTACTACACCCAGCTGTGTCTGTAATTTAACAGTCATTTTAGCAATAAAGTGAGCGTATAAAAATAAATATAGTATATTGACATGTGTGATGCCGTTTCCATGTTTAATTTTTAAAAGGCTAAAGGTTTATGGTTGAATAGATTTTTATTAACAGGTTGTAACAGGCTCGCAGGTGTCAAATCTCGCCGATACAGAAGTTGACCAAAGGGTGGCAGTAAAGAGCTGAAACTACGTGATTTGGTGAAAGTTGGATGAAAAAGTCCTGCCGTGTGTATGCTTAGTTTAAGGCCAACGCCCTTCGTACAAAAATACACGGGAAAGTTTGTACAAAGTCCTATCGTGTGTGTGTGTGAGGCGATACAAAAATTAGATGACTGCTGTATGGTGACAATACCATACATACAGAGACATAAAGTATCAGGAAAAAGGATAGATTGTCCTCTCACCTAAACAGGTGCCTGAATCAAAGAATAGTCCCTTTCCAAAAGAAAAGCACCCACTATATTGGACTCTTCCATTGTTATAATGTTCCATAAAACATTATTTCCCAACTACAAAGAGTTATTTTACAATTATAAAAGTATCAAAATATGTTGAATGGTTAACATAAAAGAAATGATTGTTATTTTGGGATGGCTAATTAAGGCTGAATTTTATTTTTTTATATTGATTTAATTGATTCTATTCTGCCCCATCCACTCCATCGATCGATCGATGTGTATTATTATTAATTATTAAATCTGCATATACTGGTGACTGGATCTAGCCTTTATAGTCTTAACATAGTGCCACTCATAAAGGATAGTATGCTGCTCAACCACTCCCTGTATGTAGACACAGGCGAAAAGATAACCGGGTCAAAAAAAAATCGTTCGACCTAGTATTAGATTATATTCCATTTTGCTTTTATTTCATTCTACTCCACTCCACCTTGTTCTACTTCATATCATCTCATTATTATCCCTTACCAATCCACCCCCACCATAAATTGCACTTTAATTGTCATTTACATTTATTGCTAACATTATTTTTGTATAGTATACTGCGGTGGAATGGTAATGGTCTATGGAATGGAATAAAACAAATCAAAACACAGCAAAATACAAAAACACCAAACAGAAAAACAATCCATGTCCACATCTAATTATACAGTGGACATGGATTGTGCTGCAATCTAGTTTAACATGGAGGGGATACGGGGAGGGAAAAAGTCTAAAGGAAATGGTTTCACCCAATCAAAACTCCCCCACTTATTTCACACAAAGCTTCTTTATTCATAGAAGTGGGTTACATCCCACTCATGGTTAAGACCAAGGGGTTTTCTAGTTTTAAGGTTGAAGATCCAGAACATTTTTTTTTTTTTACATAAGATTCTGAATTTGTCCCCACCTCTTTTTGGCACTGTAACTTTTTCTACGCCTTGTATGCACAAACTTGCCACATCTTTATTGTGATGTTCGTTCCAGTGTTTGGCCACATTTGTAGCATGTTTCTTTTGTATATTGTATAAATAATCATATAACTGATCTCTTAACCTGCAAGTTGTGCGATCAACATACTGGAGCGAGCATAATTCACATGTAATAATGTACACTAAATATCTGGTATTGCAGTTAATGAATGATTTTATCTTGGTATCTTTGTGGGTAGTCATCGAATGAATCAAATCACCCCTCTTAATATGCAAACAGCATGGACAGCCATTTGCTCCACAGTGGAATGAGCCCTTAAATTGCAACCAATGTGGAGGATGGTGTGTACTTGTGTAGAAACTTGGAGACAGAATTTGACCTAAAAGTAGGGACTCTACAAGAAACTGTTTTGATGCCATTTGATAACATTTGCGCATAAATGGGATCGCTGAAAAGTATGGGTAAATACTTCTTAATGGTAGATTCAACTTTCCTGAACTCAATGCTATACGGTGTTGAAAATACCGGGACACCGGGGGGCGCTCGTGAGCAGCGAACGAAGATGGCCGCATCCTAACCTCGCTCCTCTCCGCCCGGACACATCGGCCTCGAAATACCGCAAGTAAGAGGATATCCCCGTCCCCCGATATCACCCGCTGAGTCCCGCTGCTGCCGAGCATCCAGTGGAGCGAACGGCAATGCTCACACGAGCATCCAGCTCCAGATCTGCGGACTGCACGCTGCCTGGGGCCTCCCCGCCGGACGCCATGTTTGAAGCCCCGGCCTCAAGTCCGGACCCCTTCTCGCAGCTCTCACCTGAGGACCCTGAACGGTCTCCCGCTGTCAGCGGGGACCCACTCCAGCAGCCATCATTGCGGGATGCTGATCTCCTCTCCCGTTTTAAGATTATGCTGCAGGCAGAGCTCTCTACAGCCACCACCAAGCTGGCTACCCACCTCACTAAAGAGATCAGGGAGCTTGGCTCCCGCACCAATGATCTGGAAGACAAGATGGATGCCGCTGCCACTGTCCTGGAAAACCACGAGCAGGACATCTCTGACATTAGGAAAGAACTGGATGTAGCCCTACTACGCCTAGAGGATTTTGAGAACAGGGCCCGCAGGGGTAACCTGCGCTTGAGGGGCATCCCCGAAACGGTCATGGATCTCACTTCCACTGCCACGGCCCTGTTCCAGGAGCTTGTCCCAGCCATCCCAATTGACAGGCTGGAATTCGACCGCATCCACCGGTCACTTGGCCCCAAGAAATCAGAGGGACCACCCCGTGACATCATTATAAAGTTCACCTACTACCGCACCAAGGAAACCCTCCTCCGCGCGGCCCGGGACAAGTCCAATCTCACGTTCCAGGGATACCACTACCAAATTTTTGAGGACCTCTCCCAATCCACGATCGTGAAAAGGAGACAGATGAAGCCCTATACCTCAGCTCTCCAGTCTCACCAAATTCGGTACCGCTGGGGCTTCCCCTTCAAGCTCTCCTTCGCGTATAATGGTCGCAGCCACACGCTGACCTCGCCAGACGAAGCACAGTCCGTCCTGGACTCTCTCCAACTACTACCATCTGGTAAAAGCACCCGAAGCCCAACTGGATCAACTTCCCCTCGGCCCTCTACTAACCTCGCACATGGGAAAAGGTCAGGGGGCCAAGACGCTCTCCCCCCCCCCCCGCTCCGACCATGGCAGGCTCCCAACGCTCTGACCCAGGATGACCTCTGAAACCATGAATCTTGTCTCCCCCTTTGGCCCCCCGGACCTTTTTGTATTTTACCAACCATCTCCCGTAAGTGATGGTTGGTCCGTACCCCCCCTTGTTATTGGCCTTTGATTTACCCCGTTCACATACACCCAATGATGGTCAAGCTTGGATTGGGTTATGTGCCCTCCTCCCCATCACCTGCCTGCCTCGACTCAATTTGGTAGGGAGGACCCTGATGCCTCCCTCTCTTCATCCTTGTTCATGACTACCCTCTCCTCCTTTTATATACTTATTGGAACTCCCTGAGCTTTCCCATTTGCTATTGCACCCTGCCAGATTTAATTGTGTTGCTCCGGGACTTTCCGAATGCATTGGCATACTCTAAGTTGTGCAGCACCTGACTCTTATTGCCACTCACCACCCGGATTACCTCCTCAAGACCTCCACTCTGGACTTCCGGGCCGTCTTATCATCAAACGCTCCATCGCACCTGAAACCCCATGGATTTTTTTTTTTTTTTTTTTGAATTACAGGGTTCTTCCCTGTCCTCTTAAGCAGATGGTCTTGTAGATACCTGGGAGCCCATCCTGCTCCTTCCCCCCTGCTTCCCTTCCACCCTTCCACCATCCCTCTTCCCCTTTTCCTCCTCCCACTCTTCACTCCCCTCCTCCCCCCTCCCTTTTTTCCCTCCCCCTCCCCCTTTCCCTTCTCTCCTTCCCTCCCCCTTCCTTCCTTCCTTCCCCCTCCCCCTCCCCTCCCCACCCCCCCCTTTTTTTTTCCCTTCCCTCCTTTTCCTTCCTTCCCCACCTTTCCCTCCCTCCTCTTCCCCTCCCCCCCCTCCCTTTCCTCTCCCCCTCACTTTCCCTTCCCCTGTCTCTTGAGGTCCTGACCCTCCCTCCCTGCCTCCTGTATGCTCTTGCCTGAGCTATAACCGGCAATGTTTCTGCCCTCTACCTCATCGGGGGTCTCCGGGGGCCCGTTCCCCGCCAGCGATGGTGGCTGGGGGTCGGCCCCGGGGGACTTCTAGATGGACCCTATAGCAGAGCCCCCTGGCCGGATGGCTGGGGATTAGCCTGACTGCATGAGGTACCTCACAAATGTTATTTACAAGTTATGTTTAATGCTGTTTCTAGATAGTTCTGAAGTATTTGTTTATTAAGTGCATGGTCCCTGTGACTCATCCCCAGGCAGATAATTAATGTCCAGCCTCTAATACTAGTTTGGTTGGGCTCTCTGGGAGCCCGCCTCCTGGTGACGTTTGGGCCTGGGGGCGGGCTCCGGGAGACCCCGTTAGACTTTAGACCCGACATCCCGGGCTGGATGATTGAGGTCTGGTCCCATTATATGACCCGAATCACAGAAGTTGCCTACTTCAATTGTGCTCTTTAATGGAATGTAACAAGTTTATGTTTAAAGTTTGACTGGTAATCCTTTATTGTAGCTTATTCTCGGATTGACAAAAATTTTCTTTGGTTTACTCAACCGGTGACTCCCCCCTCTTTTCCCGGTACCCCCCTCTTCTTGCTAAACTTTAAGCCATCCAGACCTAAAATGGCCATGTGTCCGGCGGTCGAGCCCCCCCGCCTTACACGCCTTGCCGAAGACGTGGTCCACGCCCATCGTGGCGTACTTAGTACGTTTGTACTGTTTTCGTGTTCTTTTTGTGTTTTTTTTTTCTTCCCCTTGTCTTGTCTCTTGTCTCTTGTCCTACATGTTTCTTTGTCTTTCTCTTTTCTTCTTCCCTCAGGCTGGAAACCCACAAAAGTTGTTGACCAGGATCCCTACCGACCTTAACTGCAACTGCTGGACATCATCACGTGAGCTAACCTTCATCTCCTCACTATGACCCAACCCCCGCTGAAGTTTTATTCCCATAATATCCATGGATTTAATTCACCAGCAAAACGTTCCAAAGTATTTCATCACCTAAAATCTAGTTGCGTAGACGTAGTGTGCTTGCAAGAGACCAGGTTTTCCTCCTCTTCTGCCCCAAAATATGTTTCCTCTCGCTTCCCTACATTTTTTCAGGCTTCCGCCCCCGAAAAGCAGAGGGGGGGGGTTCTCATAGCCTTTAGACGCAATCTCCTATTTTCATGCTCCAAAGAAATAGCGGATCCAACCGGTAGATACCTGCTACTCCAGGGCACATTAAATGGCCAGAATGTAACACTAGTTGGGTACTATGCCCCCAACCGCTTCCAACATAAATTCTTCTCCCACCTTCTCAAGGTCGTTTCCCAACATAGCTCTGGGACCCTCATTTTGATGGGTGACACAAACGTAGCTCTGGATTCCTCGGTAGACAGGAAATACTCATCTGGTTCCTCCCCCTCCCATGATTCGGTCGTGGAGGAACAGATGAGATCTCTTTTACAATCCCATGGCCTGGTGGATGCCTGGCGGGAGCTCCATCCCCGCGATCGCGACTTCACCTACTATTCTAGCCCGCATGATAGCTTTTGTAGGATCGACCACGTTTTCGTTCCTCTACGCCACATCTCTAATATCCACAAAATTACGATCCCCCCTTCCGTGTGGTCAGATCATGATCCCATTGTTTTCTCATTTACCTTCTCAGGTCTGACGCGCCCTACTTTCCAATGGCGACTGAATGACTCACTCCTTACAACACAAGATGCCCTTCATGAGATCCAGACACGACTCCAAACCTTCTTTAAAGAAAATGTAGGCTCCGTGTCCTCGCCCATCTCTCTTTGGGAGGCCCACAAGGCTACCATGAGAGGCCACTGCATTCAACTGGCATCCACCCGCAAACGCCATAAAGAAAAGCGGACCCGGGAACTTACAGTTCTTTTGGCCTCCGCGGATGCGGAATGGAAATCCCACCCCTCGCTAGCAAACAGGAAAGCTAGGGATACCCTAGCTGCCGAATTAGACTTGTTGGCCTCCGACCAAGCCGAAAAGGCCTTGCGGTGGACTAAACATAAATTTTATTCCTGCGCAAATAAACCGGGCGCAATGCTGGCTAAAAAACTCAACGCTACCTCTCGCAGCCATAAGCCAATCCGCCTTCGTGCTGCCAACGGAGACCTCACCTCCGATCCGAGCAAAGTCACTGCGGCCCTGGCAGACTTTTTAGCCTCGCTTTATAGCAAACCTTCCCCCTTCCCTCTCAATCTCGCGGACGACTTCTTCCGTGACCTTCATCTACCGCCTCTCTCCTCAACAGCCTGTGCGACTCTAAACGCTGACATTACTGAACTGGAGGTGGCTCAGGCCATCAAGGGTATTCGTGTTTCAAAGGCCCCGGGCCCAGATGGCTTCACCGGACTATACTATCGCAAACTCTCTCCCCTCTTGCTCCCCCACCTGACGGCCTACTTTAACAGCATGAAACAAGGTGCGCTGCCCTCCTCGGACTCTTTGCGAGCTCATATCTCCATGATTCCTAAGACCACTGAGGAGGCTCACGAACCCCAGGCGTTTCGCCCAATTTCCCTATTAAATGAAGATGTGAAACTTTTGGGGAAAATCCTGTGCTTTCGCATTAACAAATATTTGCGCTCCTTGGTTCACAGAGACCAGGTGGGCTTCGTACCTGGCCGTCAGGCGGGGGACAATGTCCGGAAGGTTGTCCACTTAATCACCCTACTACAACAACGGAAAATCCCAGGCTTTCTCCTCTCTCTTGACATATATAAAGCTTTCGATACCCTCTCATGGGACTATCTACGCTACGTACTACAACGTTGGGGCTTTGGCGACTCAATTCTGTCATGGCTGTCGGCCCTTTATTCCACCCCCTCTGCCTCAGTTCGTTATGCTGGTTGCCTCTCACCCTCTTTCCCTATCTCTAGGGGAACGAGGCAGGGCTGCCCTCTATCCCCAGTCCTTTTTGTTCTTGCCCTCGAGCCGCTAGCTATTGCCCTTAGGGCAGACCCTAATATCACGGGCACCCCTTATGCAGGTGACAACTATAAATTGAATATGTTCGCTGATGATGCCCTCTTGACCCTCACCAATCCCATCACCACCCTACCAAATCTCCAGGCCCTTCTCACACGCTTTTCAACCATCTCCGGCCTCCGTATTAACCCACACAAAACTACCGCCCTGAATGTAACCCTCCCAGACCCCCTAATCTTACACCTCCAATCTTCCTTTCCTTACCGCTGGGCAAGCTCTTCCCTAGACTATCTGGGCGTCAAGCTGACCCCCTCTTACGCTTCCCTTTTCTCCGCCAACTACTACCCACTCTTACGTACAATTACTACTCTCATGTCATCTTGGCAATTCCCCTCCTTATCCTGGATCGGACGGATCCATGCGGTCAAGATGACCATCCTTCCGAAGATTCTTTATTTCTTCCGAACCCTTCCTGTCCAGGTCCCTGCCTTCTATCTGAGGCTGCTTCAGAACAGACTTCTTGCCTTTATCTGGGCACATAAACGCCCCAGGGTTTCCCGCTCTACGCTCTATGCTCATAGGTTACAGGGTGGGCTGGGCGTTCCGAACGTTGCAAAATATTACCAAGCAGCCCAAATTTCCCAACTCTCCATGCTCCACGCCACTTCTGATATCCCCTTATGGGTTCTCCTGGAGGTACCCAATTGCGCGCCTGTCCCCATCTCCGCACTATTGTGGCTACCCCCTAAAATGCGACCGCCTTCTGCCAGCCCCCTTATGATACACAGTCTGAAATTATGGGACTCGATACGATACTCGGGCAAGCTTATGTCCCCATTTTTGCCACTGCTTCCCCTCTTGAATAACCCTATGTTTCCACCTGGCCTAGAACAACCCCACATTTTCTCATGGTGGCCCACCCATGGGTTTTCCCTAGTTCGCCACTTCCTTCATACCCGTGCCTTTCCCACGTGGCCCTCATTTCGAGAGACCCATGAAGCCCCACCTGCCGAACTTTTCCGCTATATCCAACTACGACATTGGATAACTTCCCTTCGACGCCTGGGCTCCTTTCCATACCAAATGACTGCCTTCGAACACTCCTGCCAACATTGCCCAGGTGCTCGTGGCACCATTTCCATGATATACTCCTTACTAACTGCCGGCAACAATTCCACTTCCCTTTCCTACACGCTCAAATGGGAACGCGACCTATCCCCCATAGATCTCGCAGATTGGAGTAAGGCCTGGTCCAGCATAGCAAAATGCTCCTTTAACACTGCCACGTTGGAGGCGGCCTATAAGGTCCTCCTGCGCTGGTATTGGGTTCCAGCCCGTATCGCCAAATCAAACCCATCATACAACGACAGATGCTTTAGGGGTTGCGGTCAACGAGGAGATGAACTGCACACGTGGTGGTCCTGCCCCCGTCTTATAGGCTTCTGGTCAAGGGTCTTTGGTCTACTCTCCTCCCTATTTCATGCTCCCTTCCGCAAAGACCCCAAATTTGCATTACTCCATTGCCCGCTCCCGGGCCTCTTTTCTCATCAACAAAAACTAGCTACATACTTATTCATTGCCGCTAAACGAACAATAGCGAGGGCTTGGAAAAAACCCTCGGTCTCATTCGCAGAGGTGAAGAATTCCTTGACGACCCTCATGATTCACGAAAAAATGTCCAGCATCCTCCACGACTCCCATGCTAAATTCCTTAAGGTATGGGCCCCGTGGTGGTCCTACACACTCCCCAATCTAAATCCGACTAGTCTAGGTCTGTAGGTCCAACTTGTACTAGCCTCCAGCCTGAGGGACCTCTTTTGTTCCCTCTCTTCCTCTCTTTTTCTGGGCCTCTCGCCCGCTGCTCTCTGTTCTACTCATATATCTCCTCCTCTTTCCTCCTCTGTTGTTGTACATGTGTTCTTTTTCTCCACTCTTCCGCTCCCCCCCCCCCCTTTTTTTTTTTTTCTCTCTTCTCTCTTCCTTCCTCCCTTCTCATGCTTGTTTGTCTCCCCCTACCCTGTTTTGCGGACAACTCCGCTCGTTTTTGTCCGCCTTAGCCCCTGGGCCTTACGGCTTGGGCATAGCGCACTGACCGCCGGCCCTGGCTGACGGGTCAATGTCAGATTGATATAATGTACTTTAAAAAATGTTCATTATGTGCTTTTATGTAAACCTCCTTCTTATGTTTCTGTACATATCCCCTGCGTGGGAACTCATTATCAGGGTTTTTTCCCCCTTTTTTTATATTTCAATAAAAAACATTGTACCAGAAAATACCGGGACACCACTTGCAATTGATTTCTTTTTCCTGTCTAAAGTGGTTGTTCCATCGCTTAACAAAGCATCTTCTTTTAGTATTATTGGCTATGTTAATGGCTCTAATGGTGCTGAGCAGTGCAGGGTGTAGCAACATGGCCTACGCTACCTTCCTACTGCTTGTGTCCAGCTTCTATAAAAATTTTACATCAAATCACCATCACAGTTGTCAATATACTATCTTTATTTATATACACTCAGTTTATTGCTAAAATTACTCTTAAATTCAAGACATAGCTGAGTGTACAAAGATGTCCGCTGCCGCCTTCTTCTGACTACAGTGTTCTGTCAGATTGGGCAACCTGGTAGCGGCTGTACGCATGCACAGGTGACCAAACGTCACTTCCGTTACCAAATCTGACGGCACATCGGTATGAAGTAAAACCCAGAGAACTGAAAGTTCCCTCCCCCCCAAGACACTTTGGAACCTTCAAGCTCTAGACCCCAATCCAAGTTTACAGAATCCAGCCAAAAACACAGCTTCCTCTGCGCAGAAGGGATTGTCTGGAACCTTGTAATAAGGGGTTATTTACTAAAATCAGAGAATGCAAAATCTGGTGCAGCTGTGCATGGTAGCCAATCAGCTTATTCAATTAAGCTTTGACAAAAAAACCTGGAAGCCGATTGGTTTCTATGCACAGCTGGACCAGATTTTGCACTCTCCAGTTTTAGAAAAATCGAGCCCTAAGCCTTAATGCAAATCCTGTGTCATTTTCTTCTACATTTTCACAGTGGCTGGGCCTCACACTGTCACAATGGCTTAAATGTAGGGTTGCACCAATACTGGTTCTTTAAATCGGCAAGTACTGATACTTTCGGTCAAGTACTCGCCGATACAGCATACCGATACTTTGCGGTGCAATTTGTGTCAATACAAAATAAATGGGCGCAAATCGCACTGCAAAGAATCGCATGCAGTTTAGAACAGGAATGCGGTGCGATTCCTGTCCAAATTGCTTGCGATTTCTCCCACTGCGTGTGTGTGTATAGAAAGGGACAAGCGCCATCTAGTGGGCAGTTTATTAAAATGTTAGAACTCACAGTACATATCTGGTCAAATGCAAAATCTGCATAGGTGTCCTGGTCCTGCCCATGATAGAAAAATCACAACCGCTGGAAGTGCTCACAGGGCTGGAGGAGAAGTTCCGGGACCCCGTGGGTATAGGGTGGAAGTGATGTCAGCTTGGGGACAGACCACCTATTCATCTCCTCCAGCCCTGTGAGCACCTCCAGCAGCCGTGGTTTTCCATCATTGGCGGGACCGGGACACCTATGCAGATTTTGTATTTGACCAGATATGTATTAATGTGAGTTCCAACATTTTTAATAAACTGCCCACTAGATGGTGCCTTTTGCGCACACACACACACACGAGCAGTGGGGGAAATCGCATGCGATTAGGACAGAAATCATACCACATTCTTGTTCAAAGCGCATGCGATTTGCGCCCATTTATTTTGTATTGACGCAATTCGCATCTCAAAGTATCGGTTTCGGTATCGGGAGCATTTTCACGAGTACAAATACTCATGAAAGTGCTCGGTATCGCAGCATCCCTAGTTAAATGTTCATTTGGCTAGGGTGTGCATGGGGTGTGTGTGTGTGCGCGCACGTGTGTGTGTGTGTGTGTTTATGCACTTACCTAATCCATCACTCTCCAGGCAGTGCTCTGGAATGTGGGTGGGTCCTTAAACGTCCCCCCCCCCCAATACAACGCAGGACTGCTGGACCTGCATTGTACATGATGACATCAGAGAGCTCTGAAAAGCCAGGCAGTGAAGTGGGACAGCTTCAGAAGACTGGTGGCATGAAAAGGGGGAAGCCTGCAGGAGCGAGGAATAGAGGAATAAAGGTAAGTATTTGTACTTATTCCTTTCACCCGCACCTCTGGCCACATACAGTACTGCATACACCAGCGCCCCCGCTCCTCTGGCCACATACAGTACTGCATACACCAGCGCCCCCGCACCTCTGGCCACATACAGCACTGCATACACCAGCGCCCCCGCACCTCTGGCCACATACAGTACTGCATACACCAGCAGTGGTTGTGAAATGAATCTGAGTTTCCATTATTTCTTATGGGGAAACCCGCTTTGATATACGAGTGCTTTGGATTACAAGCATGTTTCCAGAACGAATTATGCTCTCGTAATCCAAGGTGTGTATATATATATATATATATATATATATATATATATATATATATATATATATATATATATTTATTATAATATTATATATATTTATTATAATATTATATATATTTATTATAATATTATATATATATATATATATATATATATTTATTATAATAATTATAATAAATATATATATATATATATATATTATAATAAATATATAAATATATATATATATATATATATATATATATATATATATATATATATATATATATATATATATATTTATATTAGAATATATATATTATAATAAATATATTATAATAAATATATATATATGTGTGTGTGTGTTTGAGCTTTGGGGTGCACACCCTAATGTAATAGGCTGCGCACATCAATGATAATCACTCTGCATCAAAGTGGACTTTAACTGTGCTAAGGAAAGCACCTAAGCAGAAAGCAAGGAATGCAAATATATTGTTTAACTACAGCCGATCACATTCGCACACAGACATGCAATAAAAACGTACCTCTGTTAAATTGGAACAGACATAATCATAACCATACCACGGGACGCCCATTACAAGCTTCTTAGGGTCAATTCCCATCTTAATGAATTGCTGGTAACCTGAAAAAAAAGTAAATTTTTAACAAATGTGTCATTACATCTATACTGCAAATCTGGCCTTTCCAAAAGACTGTCTAACAAGAGCTTGATTTCCAAAACAGAAGCTTTCAGGCACCCAAAACGTCCAGGATAACCATGTTAGTGCCCCGCAAAGGTCATTTTGCAAATACCGACTTTATAAAAAAGCTGGTATTTCTGGAGGACTAAATAAGTCTGGAGTTCCATTATTCTTGTCAATTGGCCATCTAAAGACAGTTGCACTCTGAAAAAAATACATTTTATTGTGTCATAAAAGCAACAAACCACCGCAGCAAGACACTGTGGGGCATGAGAAAAGTCTATGCGCTTCACGTTACAGCACTTAATTATTAAAGCAGTTGTTGCATAGTTACATAGTGGGCGAAGTTGAAAAAAGACACAAGTCCATCAAGTCCAACTTATGTGTGTGATTATATGTCAGTATTACATTGTATATCACTGTATGTGGCGGTTGTTCAGGTGCTTATCTAATAGGTTTTTTGAAACTATCGATGCTCCCTGCTGAGACCACCGCCTGTGGAAGGGAATTCCACATCCTTGCCGCTCTTCCTGCCCAAGCCAATTTTCAGCTTTCAGCACTGTTGCTGTTTAAATGAAAATTGCGCGGTCATGCTACACTGTACTCAAACAAAATTTTCATCATTTTGTGCCCACAAATAGAGCTTTCTTTTGGTGCTATTTGATCACCTCTGGGGTTTTTATTATTTGCTAAACAAATAAAAAAAATTTGAAAAAAAAAAAATTTGTTTTTCTTTGTTTCTGTTATAAAATGTTGTAAATAAGTACATTTTCTTGGTAAATTTTGTAAATAAGTAAATTTTCTCCTTCACTGGTGGGCACTGATGAGGCTGCACTAACGGGCACTGATAAGGTGGCACTGATGAGCACAGATGAGGTGGCACTGATATGCGACACTGATTTGCAGCACTGATAGGCGGTACTGATAGGTAATTATGGGTGGCACTGATAGATGGCACTGATTGGCATTGCTGCTTTTGAGGCACTGGCAGGTATTGCTGGTGGGCACTGATTGGCATTATGTGTGGGCACACATTGCCACCCATGGCCACCAGAGATTCGCTCTTTTAAACTTATTACCCAATGGGATGCACTGGCTAATGCCTTTTTTTAATATGCTCTTAAAAAGGCAGTCTGCGGTTCATTGCGAGGGGAATATCTCCTAAACCGTACAGGTTTAGGAAATTATTTTTTTACCTACAGGAAAGCATTATTATAGGCTTGCCTGAGGTAAAAGTTTAAAAAATAAGTATACAACCGCTTTAAGCTGGCCATACAACTTAAAGCGGAGGTTCACACAAAAATTGAACCTCCGCTTTTCGGAACCCTCCCCCCCTCCGGTGTCACATTTGGCACCTTTCAGGGGGGAGGGGGGTGCAGATACCTGTCTAAGACAGGTATTTGCACCCACTTCCGGCATAGACTCCCACGGGAGCCTATGCCTCTTCCTGTCCCGCCGCGCTGTCTGCTAGGACACACACGGGTCCTAGAGACAGCACGGACCATTCAGATTGCGCTGCGCGACTTGCGCATGCGCAGTAGGGAACTGGGAAGTAAAGCCGCAAGGCTTCATTTCCTGATTCCCATACCGAAGATGGCGGCGGCAGCATCCAAGGACCGAGGGACGGTTCGGCCTCGGGTGCCAACATTGCTGGACCCTGTGACAGGTGAGTGTCCATATTTTAAAAGTCAGCAGCTGCAGTATTTATAGCTGCTGACTTTAAAAAAAAAAAATTCGCGGGACTCCCTCTTTAAAGTGGTTGTAAAGGCTGAAATGTTTTTTTTTTTTACCTTCATGCATTCTATGCATAAAGGTAAAAAACCTTCAGTGTGCCCCCGCTAATACTCACCTGAGCCCCCTCTCGATCCAGCGATGTGCACAAGAGATTCAGCTGTCCCGGGACTCCCTCTCCTCATTGGCTGAGACAGCAGTGGACATCCATTGGCTCCCACTGCTGTCAATCACAGCCAGTGAACCAATGAGGAGAAAGCGGGGGGGCATCTTATGGGCGCATAGAGCAGCAGCTTGCAGCAGTGCTCCCCCAGGGAAAGAAGCTTTCTCTAAGGGCACGGTTTGAGGGGGGAGGAGACGGTAGCGCCAGCGAGGGACCCGAAAAGAAGAGGATTTTGGGCTGCTCTGTGCAAAACCACTGCACAGAGCAGAAAAGTATGACATGTTTATTTAACCACTTCAATACTGGGCACTTTCCCCCCTTCCTGCCCAAGCCAATTTTCAGCTTTCAGCGCTGTCACTTTTTAAATGACAATTGCGCAGTCATGCTACACTGTATCCAAACAACATTTTTATAAAAAAATTTTCCCACAAATAGAGATTTCTTTTGGTGGCATTTGATCACTTCTGCAACTTTTATTTTTTGCTAAACAAATAAAAAAAGATCAAAAATTTTGAAAATAAAAAATAGTTTTTGTTTCTGTTATAAGATTTTGTAAATAAGCAAGTTTTCTCCTTCACTGATAAGGCAACACCAATGAGATGGCACTGATGGGCACTGAAAGGCTGCACTGATGGGGACTAATGGGTGGCACAGATGGGTATCACTGATGGCACTGGCATGCATCGCTGATGGGCACTGATTGGCATCTGCCTGGGCACTGATTGGCATATCCCTGGTGATCCAGGGTGGCATATCTGGTGGGCATCCTTTGTGGGCATCCCTGGTTGTCCTGGGCGGGCATCTGCAGGGGGGCAGCACTGAAACAATTTAGCACAGACCCCCCCCCCTGTCAGAAGAGCTGCCGATAGCCTCTCCACTACTCACGTCTGTCAGACGCGAGTGAGGAAAAGCCGATAAACGTCTCTTCGTGTTTACACTGTGATCAGCCATGATTTGGACATAGCTGTTTACATGGTAAAGAGGCTCCATCAGAGGCTCTTTACTGAGATCAGTGTTGTGGTGTGTCAGACTAATACACCGCATCACCGATAACCGCGCTGCATGCCCCCCCCCGGGCGCGCAATAGCGGCTTATCCTGCTGGACATCATATGACGCCCAGTCAGGATAACTGAACCACTGCCTGGCCGTCATTTTGCTATAGGCCGGGTGGGAAGTGGTTAAAAAAATAAATAAATAAATAAATAAATAAATAAATAAATAAAACCCACAAGCTTTAACCTGCTTGCGTCCGCGCTATGGCCGAATGACAGCGCAGACCTACATTGCCGGGATGCCTTTATATGACGTCCTCCCCTTTGCATGCTGAGTCAGTGAGACTCGGCTGATCACAGATAAAAATAAGAGGCCAATCCCTGCCACTTACCACATGATCAGCTGTGAGGAGAAAAAAAAAGGCCAATCACCGGCTTCTGTGACATCAGTCCCAAAGAGGAAGAGCCAGCCACCTCATCTGTGCCCACCAGTACCACCTGCCAGTGCATATCAGTGCAACCTATCAATGCCCACAAGTGCCACCTACCATTGCCCACCAGTGGTGCCAATCAGTGCCACCTAGCAGTGCTGCCCATCACTGCCACCCATCAATGTCTATTGCTGCCACCCATCAATGTCCATTGCTGCCACCCATCAGTTCCACCCAGTGCCCACCAATGCCACCTATCAGTGCCCACCAGTGCAGCCTCCAAAGTGCCGCCTTATTAGTGTCCATCAGTGCAGCCTCATCAGCGTACATCAATGAAGGAGAAAAATTACCTGTTTGCAAAATTTTATAACAAAATATAAAATTGTTTTTGTTTTTTTCAAAATTTTCGGTCTTTGTTTTGTTTTTTTACAAAAAAATAAAAAACCCAGCAGTGAATAAATACCTTCAAAAGAAAGCGCCATTTGTGTGGAAAATAGATGATAAAAATTTTGTTTGTGTACAGTGTTGTATGACCGCGCAATTGTCATTCAAAGTGTGACAGCTCTGAAAGCTGAAAATTGGTCTGGGCAGGAAGGGGGTTTAAGTGCCCAGTAAGCAAGTGGTTAATATCACCTTAAATCTCTTGAAAAATCTTCAAGTATATAGCTAACATTGACTAAGTGTGTGGGATTCCTGATGATGTGGCACACCCCTCCCTCTGTTGACATTAGACATTGAAAATAAGTTCCTCTGGGGCAGGGACTTAAGTCAAAGCTTCTACGTGCTGTGTAAAGCACTGTGGAATATACAGGAAATAATTTAAAAAAAAACTAAAACAAAAAAAAAAAAACAACAAAAACAAACATGTCATAACAAGATTCCACGCTCACCGGTTATGGTTTGGTTAAATGCTGCGTTGGCTCCAGCAATACATTTATTCCACATCGGAGGCGGCTCATCGTAGGACATTACAAACAAAAAGTCAGACAGCTCTGCTATGGCAGAATAGTTGTAGCAACGCATAGCCACACAATTGGGATTATACGCAACATCGAACGTCACCTGCAATTAGAGTAACAGATTGTAAAGTACATCTGAATTAACTCATGCTATACATTAAAGAAGTGGTGGTCAACTTTTTTGACCCCTGTCATCACCAAAGTGCTGTGCATAAAATTGTGAATATTCATTAGCAGCAGACATGCAACAAAATATAGTCAAAGATTATGGTCATGATACAAGAGAGGGTCAGAGCTTGTGGAAATACAGTGCCTTGCAAAAGTATTCACCCCCCTTGGCTTTTTACCTATTTTGTTACATTACAGCCTTTAGACCCCTTTCACACCGAGGGCATTTTGCAGGCGCTATAGCGTTAAAAATAGCGCCTGCAATCCGCCCTCAAACAGCTGCTCCATTGTTTCCAGTGTGAAAGCCCGAGGGCTTTCACACCGGAGCGGTGCGCTGGCAGGACATCAGGAAAAGTCCTGCCAGCAGCTTCTTTGGAGCGGTGAAGGAGCGTTGTGTTTACCACTTCTCTACCGCTGCTCCCCATTGAAATCAATGGGGCAGCGCTGGGATACCGCCGCCAAAACGTCGCTATTGCGTCGCACTGTGGGCGGTTTTAACCCTTTCTCGGCCGCTAGCGGGGGTAAAAGCGTCCCGCTAGCGGCCGAAATGCGCCGCAAATCCGACGGTAAGACGCCGCTAAAAATAGGTGGCTCTGCAAAGTATTCACTTTAGGGGGGTGAATAGTTATGCACATTGACTTTTTCTGCTATTTGTTGTTTGCTTCACAATAATAAAAAAAAAAAACATCTTCAAAGTTGTGGGCATGTTCTGTAAATGAAATGATGCAAATCCTTAAACAATCCATGTTAATTCCAGGTTGTGAGGCAACAAAACATGAAAAATGCCAAGGGGGTGAATACTTTTGCAAGGCACTGTAACACAGGAGATGTTTAGAGACTGCAGGCAGAATACAAGAGATATAATTCAGGCAATGGTCAGATGGCAGGCATGGTACAGGAGATGTTTAGAGACATGGTCCTAGAGAGCTGATCAGGGCCGGGGACATGGTACTAGAGATGATCAGGGCTGGGGACATGGTACTAGAGATGATCAGGGCTGGGGACATGATACTAGAGATGATCAGGGCTGGGGACATGATACTAGAGATGATCAGGGCTGGGGACATGATACTAGAGATGATCAGGGCTGGGGACATGATACTAGAGATGATCAGGGCTGGGGACATGATACTAGAGATGATCAGGGCTGGGGACATGATACTAGAGATGATCAGGGCTGGGGACATGATACTAGAGATGATCAGGGCTGGGGACATGATACTAGAGATGATCAGGGCTGGGGACATGATACTAGAGATGATCAGGGCTGGGGACATGATACTAGAGATGATCAGGGCTGGGGACATGATACTAGAGATGATCAGGGCTGGGGACATGATACTAGAGATGATCAGGGCTGGGGACATGATACTAGAGATGATCAGGGCTGGGGACATGATACTAGAGATGATCAGGGCTGGGGACATGGTACTAGAGATGATCAGGGCTGGGGACATGATACTAGAGATGATCAGGGCTGGGGACATGGTACTAGAGATGATCAGGGCTGGGGACATGATACTAGAGATGATCAGGGCTGGGGACATGATACTAGAGATGATCAGGGCTGGGGACATGGTACTAGAGATGATCAGGGCTGGGGACATGGTACTAGAGATGATCAGGGCTGGGGACATGGTACTAGAGATGATCAGGGCTGGGGACATGGTACTAGAGATGATCAGGGCTGGGGACATGGTACTAGAGATGATCAGGGCTGGGGACATGGTACTAGAGATGATCAGGGCTGGGGACATGGTACTAGAGATGATCAGGGCTGGGGACATGGTCAGAGATTGTTACAGGAGTTGTTGGAGACTGTGGCTGAATGCTTAGGGGAAACATTCATAGACTTGAGACATATTACATGAAGACAATTGCTGCTATAAAGGGTGGCATGCGGCCCCTGGGCAGGGCATTAAAGCCTAGCTCCCACCCAATTTTAATTTTTTGGACAAAGAGTGGAAGGGATTGAAGCTTGGCCAGGTCTTTATAGTGGCTCTCACTAAGGGAGTCTTTCCTAACTTCCTCTTGGTATAAGGAGTGATGGGTGATCTCTCCGGTAGGTACACAAAACTGCATGCAAATACAGCCTGCCTAGGAAAACCCGCTCCTTCACACTGACACCTACTTGCCAAGACATTTTGATATCAGCACACTGCTTGCACCCCAGCCGAGGGCTCTTCAGAGTAGTGCTGAGGCAGGGTGTTGTGATGTTTCCAGCAAGCCATGTACAGCACCCTGCTGGCCCCTCCCACCAGCCATGATCTGCCTACATTTCATAGACAAGCACGGAAACCCGGTGAGGAGTCAAAAATAAGATATGTAATGAAACTGAAAGGTTTGCTAATGTAATTAGCAAATTGATCGAAGGGTGGGGGTGGGGGGGAGGGGAGCCAGGGATGGCAAAATAGGATTGGATTCAACCACTTGCTGACCGCCTACCACAGGTCGGCTCTACTCTGCGAAACACGTACCCGTATCCCATTTCGTGCAAGAGACAGCGGGGCAGGCGCGGGAGGGGGGAGGCAATCAGCAGGTCCGGGTCTAGCTGTAACCTTTTGTTCTGTTTGTATGGTCTTATAGCAGCACCATTTTTAACCACTTCAATACCAGGCACTTATACACCTTCCTGCCCAGACCAATTTTCAGCGCTGTCGCACTTTGAATGACAATTGCGCGGTCATAATACACTGTACCCAGACTAAATTTTTATCATTTTGTGCCCACAAATAGAGCTTTCTTTTGGTGGTATTTGATCACCTCTGGGATTTTTATTTTCCGGTAAATAAATAAAGACTGAAAATTTTGAAAAAAATAAATGTTTTTTTTTGTTTTAGTTACAAAACGTTGTAAATAAGTACGTTTTCTCCTTCACTGATGGGGCCGCACTGACGGGCACTGATAAGGCGGCACTGATGGGCACCGATGAGGTGGCACCAATGAGGTGGCACTGATGGGCACTAATGATGGGCACGAATATGTGGCACTGATGGGCACCGATAGGTGGCACTGATATGCAGCACTGATGGGCACGGATAGGCGGCATGGATGGGCACTGATAGGTGGCACGGATGGGCACTGATGTACTGTTATGTATGGTACTGATGGATGCCAATCAGTGCCAAACAATGCCTGCCAATCAATGATGCCCATTGTGGGCCCCGATTGGCATCCATTGTGGGCACTGATTGGCATCCCCGGTGGTCTAGGGTGGCATACCTTGTGGTGACATCCTTGGTGGTCCTAGTGGCATCCCTGGTGGTCCAGTGTGGGCATCCTCGGGGGGGGTGCGCTGATAATCGATCAGCACAGACCCCCCCTGTCAGAGGAGCAGTGATCGGCTCTCCTCTACTTGTGTCTGACAGACGTGAGTGAGGAAGAGACGATCACCTGTTTGTGATCAGCCGTGATTGGACACGGCTGATCACGTGGTAAAGAGTCTCCGTCAGAGACTCTTTACCGAGATCATAGTTGCGGTGTGTCAGACTGACACACCGCAACAACGATCGCCGCGATGCGCGCCCCCAGGGGAGCGCAGCGGCTTAATATCCTGAGGACGTCATATGACGCCCAGTCAGGATATTGAAACCACTTTGCCGCAGTCATTCTGCTATATGGCAGGCGGCAAGTGGTTAATGTGATGCATAGTTAGGGTGTGCCCCCCCCCAAGTCTTTGTTTGTCTGTTATATGGGTCCTGACCAGACCCCCTTGGGATGGAGCACCCCATCATCTCCTACCAGTAATTCTAATCAGTGTCCACCTGAGTTATAGGAGGAGTCCTTTTAGTTCTCCTATAAAGAGGAGTGCATTTCTCCCATGGTTGAGAAGTGGGATCTTTCATTCTATGGTTAGTGTAGGACCCAATGATAATGGGGTACCTTGACGCAGTAGTGGGCTTAAGCACTGTATGGCCATATGGTGTGACCAAATCCCCATATTTGCTTATTATGTTCAGGTGCTTTAAATAGCCTTGTAGGATTTTAAATGACATTTTTGTATGTGTGTGCTGTAATCTTTTGTTCTGTTTGTATGGTCTTTTTTGATGCATTTTGCATTTTGCAGAAATGCACGGGAATTTTTTAACATGGGTTCCTATGGAACATGTTCACATCAATGCCTTTTTGTTTCTCTGCATTTTTGGAAAGGGTCAGGGACTTATTTTCATGCAAAATGCAGCGTTTTGCATGTAATAGAATTCAATGGACAAGCATCAAAAACGCAAGTGCACCGTTTTTGCAGCGTTTTTGATGCGTTTTTGGTGCGTTTTTGCCGTTTTTTTTTTTTATTTTTTATTTTTTTAATTTTTTTTTTGTAATTTTTTTTAAGACTGTAAAAAAAAAAAAATGTACAAAAAAAAAAAACAAAAAAAAAACAAAAAAACGCAAATCGCGGCAAAATCGCGGCAAAAACGCGGCTCAAAAACGTGGCAAGCATGAAAAAAAAACCTCCAAAAACGCTCAAAAGCAACATGCATAGGTGTGAATCGAGCCTTAGGGTGTGTCCCTCCAAGTCTTTGTTTGTCAGCGGGTCCGGTGGAGGCAGAATGCCGATCTGCCTATGTAAACAAGGCAGATATTTATTTTTCAGAATACATATTGGCCTAAATTGATGAAGAGATTTGGCTTTTAACTTTTTTTTTTGGATTTGTTTTATAGCAGAATGTAAAAAATTGTTTTTTGGGGTTTTTTTTCAAAATTGTCGCTCTTTTTTTGTTTCTAGCGCAAGATATAAAAACCGCAGAGATGATCAAATACCACCAAAAGAAAGCTATTTGTGGGGAAGAAAAAAGGACAGACAAAACTATTTTATTTGGGTACAGCTTCGCAGGACGCAGTGCCGTATTACAAAAAATGGCCCGTCATTGAAGAATAAAAACCTTCCCAGGGGTTAAAGTATTTAAATAATATATGTTAACCCAACATATCATACTCCTGATATGTGCCTGCTATACCATGTACTTGTATGAAAAAGCATCCTGTCCTTTTTTTTTTTTTTTTATTGCTTCCTGTCTGTGAAATACCTAGTGTTCCTGCCAGTCCCTCTGCTCCCCCATTTCAAATTGGTCACACTAGGCATGATAGCACAGCATGGTCAGTTTTCTAGCTGTGCTGGGAACTCAGCCTGCTCTCCTCCAGTGATCAGACTCATAATGACACCCCCCCACACACTCTCTGCATAGCCACTTACCAGTGCTGCTGCTGTCCCCTCCCTCCCTCCCCCCAACTCTCTTAGCTTCTTATGCAGCTAAGAAGAAAAACTTCAAAAATAGAAAAGTGGGCACAAGATACCTCATATCGTTGACCTTTTTCTTTTCTTATCTTCTCTCTTTCCTTTCTAATTTTTATTTTGGCCACAAAGTCTCTGTTGGACCCATTGTAATATTCCCCTACAATCTTAGGATGACAAACTCATTCTCATTTGTTTACAAAATTAGACTTCATGTCCATTTAAGGGTACTTTTCTTTAACAGAGTTTGAAAACGTACATCTTATATAAAATACATCTGTTAGATTTCCATGTTACAGTATATTATTGCTTGCAAATGGGAAAAAAAAAAACACACAACATTTGCTATCAAAATTAAAAAAATCTGAATAAAATCTTCGAAAAAGCAAAAAAGGTAATATATATTTTACCTCTTTTTTTTTTTTTTTTTGCTATTTTCAAAGATTTTATTCAGATTTCTTATATATATCAGTTTCAAACAGAAATGAAAGGCAACATTTGTGTGTATAATATATATATTATATATATATATATATATATATATATATATATATATCACACATAGCCTTTTATTTCTGTTTGACACTGAATGGGTTGTTTGACAAGGGAAGGTTCACATATACTTAAGAAAAACAGATTCCTTTTTACTGACTCAACCTGAATTTGTTGCCAGGTCACAGCTTTCCAGCTACTTAAAAAATAATAATATAATAATAATAATAATTAAAACTCTAATGCAGAGAATTTGACCACAAGCTCCTCACTCCTATTGTAGTAACACTTCCGGTGTTGTTACTGACATGTGAAAATTTAATATCATGTATTTGAGTACATTTTTTACAGGTGCAGGCAACTTAAAAACGCACAGGAAACGCATCTGGATCAGCCTCTCTGTGGGGACGGCCGCACTCAGCCTCTCCATGGTCACGGATTTGTTCCATCTCTGTGTATCGCCCGAGGCCAGTCACTTCGCTGGGTATATGTGAAGGTTTACAACCACTTTAAGCCCCCCCCCGCCCCTTGCCCTTGCTTCATAGTGCTCAGACATGACATTTGGCTGCTTAGGCACACAATGCATCCTGGGGGGGGGGGGGAATTAGGTGCATGCTCCCCCTTATCCAACAATAGGATATTTTATGGCACCCCAGCAGGTAATTGGGGAGCCATGAAATATCCTATTGTTGGATAAGGGGGAGCATGTAGCTCTTTCTCTCCATGATGCACTGGGTGCCTAAGATGACATCAGAATTCCATGAACCATACATGATTGTAGATAAGGGATATGCTTACCAGAATTCACAGTTCTTTCCAACAGGTTCGTTGGAGCGAGCGCAAGAACTTCAGATCCAGGTCTGTTTTTGTGGATCTGATCGGATGTGGGCGGTGATAAGTGGATGTACGTCCTGATTACATCTGCCCACCCATAGGGATTACATTGGTCCTTTTTTCTTCCATCATAAGGCCCCTTTCACACTGGGGCGGGAGGTGCGTCGGCGGTAAAGCGCCGCTATTATTAGCGCTATTATTAGCGGCGCGTTACCGTTGTTTTAGCGGCGGTATTCAGCCTCTAGTGGGATGGTTTTACCCCCCCCCGCGCTAGCGGCCGAGAAAGGGTTAAAAACCACCGCAAAGCGCCTCTGCAGAGGCACTTTGCCGGCGGTATAGCCGCGCTGTCCCATTGATTTCAATGGGCAGGAGCGGTGAAGGAGCGGTGTATACACTGCTCTCAAGATGCTGCTAGCAGGACTTTTTATCCCGTCCTGCCAGCGCACGGCTCCAGTGTGAAAGCTCTCGGGGCCTTCACACTGGAGACACAGCAGCGGCTGTTTCGGGTCGGTTTGCAGGCGCTATCTTTTAGGGAAATAGCGCCTGCAAACCGCCCCAGTGTGAAAGGGGTCTAAGGTGGAGGAAAGATTGGAAAGGACACTGATAGCACATGTGTGACATCGGGATCTATCCTGATCCAACTCTGCAAGGGATCAGTCCAGGATTCCCTGCTTAGACGAAATGGAAGGTGTCCATGTGACGGGACCCTAAGAGGCTGACAACTCATTCTGTGTAAGAAAAGGCTCTTGGGAGATGTAGCTTTGGGGGCATTTCTACAACAATAGGGAATGAGTTCCCAGCAGCTGACCTTGCATGAAACTTACCATAGTTATGATGTCACAGTGAGGAATAAAAGCTGTTTCCCGCTACAGCAGTGGTTCTCAACCTTCCTAGTGCCGTGACCCCTTGATAAAATTTCCCAAGTTGTGGGGACCCCTAACAGTAAAATTATTTTTGCTGGTCGCGTTTGCTGGCACAGTGGCGGCGTTTGCTGGCACAGTGGCAACAATTGATGGGCACAGTGGCTGCACAGTGGGACGTTTGCTGGCACAGTGGCTGCGTTTGGCACAGTGGTAACAATTAAAGGGCACAGTGGCTGCGTTTGATGGCACAGGTCGCGACGTTTGCTGGCACAGTGGCGACAATTTATGGGCACAGTGGCTGCGTTTGGCACAGTGGCAACAATTAAAGGGAACAGTGGCTGCATTTGATGGCACAGTGGCAACGTTTGCTGGCACAGTGGCGACGTTTGCTGGCACAGTGGCGACAATTGATGGGCACAGTGGCTGCCCTTGGCACAGTGGCAACAATTAAAGGGCACAGTGGCTGCGTTTGATGGCACAGTGGTGGCATTTGCTGGCACAGTGGCGACAATTGTTGGGCACAGTGGCTGTGTTTGATGGCACAGTGGCGACAATTGATGGGCACAGTGGCGACGTTTGCTGGCACAGTGGCGACAATTAATGGGCACAGTGGCAACAATTAAAGGGCACAGTTCCTGCGTTTGATGGCACAGTGGCAGCGTTTGCTGGCACAGTGGCGACAATTGATGGGCACAGTGGCTGCATTTGATGGCACAGTGGCGGCGTTTGCTGGCACAGTGGCGACAATTGATGGGCACAGTGGCTGCATTTGATGGCACAGTGGTGGCATTTGCTGGCACAGTGGCGGCAATTGTTGGGCACAGTGGCTGTGTTTGATGGCACAGTGGCGACAATTGATGGGCACAGTGGCGACGTTTGCTGGCACAGTGGCGACAATTAATGGGCACAGTGGCTGCGTTTGGCACAGTGGCAACAATTAAAGGGCACAGTTCCTGCGTTTGATGGCACAGTGGCAGCGTTTGCTGGCACAGTGGCGACAACTGATGGGCACAGTGGCTGCATTTGATGGCACAGTGGCGGCGTTTGCTGGCACAGTGGCGACAATTGATGGGCACAGTGGCTGCATTTGATGGCACAGTGGCGGCATTTGCTGGCACAGTGGCGACAATTGATGGGCACAGTGGCTGCATTTGATGGCACAGTGGCGACAATTGATGGGCACAGTGGCTGCACAGTGGCGACGTTTGCTGGCACAATGGCGACAATTGATGGGCACAGTGGCTGCGTTTGGTACAGTGGCAACAATTAAAGGGCACAGTGGCTGCGTCTGATGGCACAGTGGCTGCGTCTGATGGCACAGTGGCTGCGTTTGCTGGCACAGTGGTGACAATTGATGGACACAGTGGCTGCGTTTGGTACAGTGGCAACAATTAAAGGGCACAGTGGCTGCGTTTGATGGCACAGTGGCTGCGTTTGATGGCACAGTGGCGACGTTTGCTGGCACAGTGGCTGCGTTTGGTACAGTGGCAACAATTAAAGGGCACAGTGGCTGCGTCTGATGGCACAGTGGCTGCGTTTGATGGCACAGTGGCGACGTTTGCTGGCACAGTGGCGACAATTGATGGACACAGTGGCTGCGTTTGGTACAGTGGCAACAATTAAAGGGCACAGTGGCTGCGTTTGATGGCACAGTGGCTGCGTTTGCTGGCACAGTGGCGACGTTTGCTGGCACAGTGGCTGCGTTTGGTACAGTGGCAACAATTAAAGGGCACAGTGGCTGCGTCTGATGGCACAGTGGCTGCGTTTGCTGGCACAGTGGCGACAATTGATGGGCACAGTGGCTGCGTTTGGTACAGTGGCAACAATTAAAGGGCACAGTTCCTGCGTTTGATGGCACAGTGGTAGTGTTTGCTGGCACAGTGGCTGCATTTGATGGCACAGTTGCAGCGTTTTAATGGGGGTTTTTTTCTGATTGTTTACGCCCCCACCACTGATTTATATATAAACGTTGCAGTTGATTCCTCAAAAGTGGTTATTCCGTGCCAGTGCTAGATACACAAAGTGTATAGCTTCCAAACATGTATCTAGCACTGGCACGGAATAACTACTTTTGAGGAACCAACTGGGATATAGATAGAGATATATATATATATATAACCATAATAAAAAAAATGTTGTCTTGTCAGCTTTTCCTGTGTCTGACTTACCAGAAGTCACAGGTGTTCTTCTTCAGCAAGTCATGTTTCGTTGCCTCCCTCTTGGTACACTCGTCCACAGCAAGCGGATTTCGGTGGGTGTACAAAGATGTCCGCTTGCCGACTTCTAAGTCTAAGCCTTACTGCGGACGAGAGTACCAAGATGGCGGTGACGGAACGTCACTTCCGTGCAGTCCCTCCTCTCCAGGAAGTGACATCTCGCTGGCCGAGACGGACGGACTCAGGCAGTAGCTTCGGGTCCGTCTCGGCCAGCATCTCGGCCAGCATTCGCGACCCCCTGGAGAATGGGCAATCGACCCCCCAGGGGGTCGCGACCCCCAGGTTGAGAACCGCTGCGCTACAGGAACAAGGTAAAAAAAACAAAACAAAACGGAATAATCTAGAGGTGGAAAGATATGTATGGGGGGTACATTTTGTCCAAGCCTATAAAAATCCTTTAAACTCAGTGACTGGTGCTCTCTACACAAGCTGTAAGTAAAACCATCTTGGTCACCTGAGATCCCGGGATTTCTTTGTGGAAGGTCTCTGTGGTTTCATTCACCAGATCCGTTAGAGCGTAATACTCGGGTGTATGTGGAAGTACCGACTCTTCAATATCCAAGTTGATCCCGTCCATATACTGAGTCTTGGCCAGTTTCACCATTCCTGCAATCCAGGAAGATCTCTGCTTTGGGTCTACGACTTCCTTCAATGCTACATCGCCTACAAATAGAGAGAATTAATGCAAAGAAGATTTAGGATCGCTATTAGGACGGTTACAGCATTAACAGGACAAGTTCAGTTTTTGTTTTTAAAAAAAAAAAAAATACACTATATACAGGCAGGTGTCCCACTACAAAAGTATTGTGACGCCTGCCTTTAGACGCATATGAACTTTAATGACATCCCAGTCTTAGTCTACAGGGTTCAATATTGAGTTGGACCACCCTCATCAGCTATAAGAGCTTCAACTCTTCTGGGAAGGTTGTCCACAAAGTTTAGGAGTGTCTCTATGGGACCATTCTTCCAGGAGCGCACTAGTGAGGTCAGACACTGATGTTGGACGAGAAGGCCTGGCTCGCAGTTTCCGCACCAATTCATCCCAAAGGTGTTCTATCTGGTTGAGGTCAGGAATCTGTGCAGGCCAGTCAAGTTCTTCCACCCCAAACGCGCTCATTCATGTCTTTATGGACCTTGCTTTGTGCACTGGTTGGAACAGGAAGGGGCCATCCCCAAACTGTTCCCACAAAGTTGGGAGCATAAAATTGTCCAAAATGTCTTGGTATGCTGACACCTTAAGAGTTCCCTTCACTGGAACTAAGTGGGCAAGCCCAACTCCTAAAAAAAACACAACCCCAAACCATAATCCCCACCTCCACCAAATAATTTGGACCAGTGCACAAAGCAAGACATGGATAAGCGAGTTTGGGGTGAAGGAACTTGAATGGCCTGCACAGAGTCCTGACCTCAACCCAATAGAACACCTTTGTCATGGTTTTCCCTATATTTGCACACTAGGACAAATCCCTGCACACCAGCAGAAAAATTTATTCTGCTTTAAACTTTTAATGAGCAATAAAAGCGATTTAAACCAGGCTCTCACTGACCTCTATAGCTGTATGTACTCTGCAAAAAAAAAAAAAAAATGAATAAAATGGGCAGACTCGATGGACTACCGGTACTCTGTCTTTTTCTGCCATCGCTTTTCTATATGTTTCTTGCTCATTAGGGCCAATTTTTGTGACATTTACAACAGCCCCTGGCTGGAAACAAATTACTAGGAAAGGTGAAGAGGGGTTGGGCAGGGGGAGGAAGGGACTGTTTTAGGGCAGTATAGTCCTGCACAACCGGCCTGAGCCCCAGTTCACACTGGTGCGATGCGGGAAACCCAGCGATTCCTGTGTGGTTCCCGCACTCCGACATCTGCGAACCGCTGGGGATGTCAATGTTAAAGAGAAGTTCTACCCAAAAATGACCAGTTACACTTACCGGTAACGGTGTTTCTGGGAAGTCTTCCAGGACGGCACCCTGAGAGATGACTGGTCCTCCTGACAGGAAACACAATCAAGAAAGGTTAAAAACCCCGCCCCTCCCTGCACTCCTCAGTTGTGCAAAAGTATTGACCCACACCAGTGCATGAAAGTGAAACAAAAACACCTCCAATGTACCACTCTATAAAAATACAAACCGGGTGGGAAGTAGCCCTGCTGTCCTGGAAGACTTCCCAGAAACACCGTTACCGGTAAGTGTAACTGGTCATTTTCTCAAGTCGTCTTCCAGGACGGCACCCTGAGAGAAGAGCAAGTAGCTCAGGCCTACCTTAGGGCGGGACAACCGTTTGCAGGACCTTTCTGCCGAAGGCCAGATCCTGGGGTGACAGAAGTTCCACTCTGTAATGTCTCAGGAACGTGTTCTGGCTTGACCACCTTGCTGCCTTACAGATTTGATCTACCGATGCTCCGGCTCTTTCTGCCCAAGAGGTTGCCAGAGACCTTGTAGAGTGAGCTTTAAGATTAGTTGGAGCCGTCTGACCTGAATGCTCATAAGCTATGGCAATAGCCTGTCTAATCCATCTAGCAATGGTCGTTCTAGAGGCCTGTTCGCCTCTTCGAACTCCACAAAAACTGACCAACAGATGCTGAGTTTTCCTAAACTCTTTAACCTTTTCTAGGTAAAGCAACAGACATCTCCTGACATCTAACGTATGGAAGGCCCTTTCCTTCTCGTTCTGTGGATTGAGACAGAAGGAGGGTAAAATAATTTCCTGTGACCTATGGAAGCGTGAAGCCATCTTGGGAAAGGTACAAAGGGTCCTGCCTGAGAATAATTCTGTCTTCTAACAGACGGAAAAAGGGCTCCTTCATAGAAAGAGCATGCAAATCGCCCACCCTTCTGGCTGTAGTAACAGCCAGAAGGAAGGCGGTTTTAAAATAAATCAGTCTAACTTGAGATTGAGCCAACGGCTCAAAAGGTGCCCTGGTCAGGGCTTCCAAGACTAAAGATAAATCCCACGGTGGAAATTCCTTCATTTGCACCGGGGAAAGTCTCTCTCTAGCCGACAAGAATCTCTTAATTAAAGGATCTAGAGCTAATTTAACATCCAGAAAACTAGACAAAGCCGCCACCTGAACCTTCAGAGTCTTGGTGGCTAAACCTCTGTCTACTCCCTCTTGTAGGAAGTCTAAGATAACTGGAATTTCTTTCTGGGGAACTTTTCTCGCTTCACACCAACGGGAGAAAGCCCCCCAGACCCTAGCATAAATGTGCCTCGTTACCGGCTTTCTACTCAGTAACAGAGTGTCAATCACTCTCTCTGAACACCCTTGTTGCGCAGGCTCTCCCTTTCAACAGCCAGGCTGTCAACCTGAAGAAACCGGGGTTCGGATGGTAAAGAGGGCCTTGAAGCAGAAGATCCTGACGTTCTGGAAGCTGAACCGGAGGTAAAACAGCCCAGTTCCACAACGTGGGAAACCAGGACCTTTTGGGCCACCAGGGGGCAATCAAGATCAAATTGCCCCTGGCCGGATTCAGTCTTTGAAGGATTCTTGGAATCAGAGCTAAGGGAGGAAAAGCATAAGCCAGACTGAAATCCCATTCCTGAGCCAATGCGTCCACCCCCTCGGACCCCCGTTCCCTGCAGAGGGAAAAGTATCTCTTGACTCTCCTGTTTTCCCTGCGGGCAAAGAGATCTATCTCCGGTGTACCTAGCTGTTGACTGACCATGGCGAAAACTTCGGGGTTTGGCTCCCATTCTCCCTGTTGTACTGTCTGATGACTGAGGAAGTCTGCCTTTATGTTGAAAACTCCCCTTATGTGCACCGCAGAAATGGACGGTATCCTTTGCTCCGCCCATTCTAGAATCTCCTGTGTCAGACTCATTAGGGGAAGCGACCGTGTACCCCCCTGACGGTTCAGAAAGGCCACTGTCGTGGAATTGTCGGAGAGGATCTGAACTTCTCTCCCCTTGATCCTGCTCTCGAAGGCTATTAGAGCCTCCCTGACCGCTAACAACTCCCGGAAATTGGAAGACGCAGTTCTCTGTCGTGTGTCCCACACACCCTGAGCTTGCCGTTCTTCTAGATGGTCCCCCCATCCCCACGAGCTCGCATCGGTCGTTATTCTGACTGGCTGGAGCTGGGACCAAAGATGACCTGCCCCCAACCTTTGGGGGTTGAGCCACCAAAGTAAGGAACTTCTTATTCCTTGAGGGATGGCAACCAGAGTATCCAGGGATTCCTTTTTTCCATTGCATGAGGATAGAAGGAAGTTTTGCAGGGGTCTTGAGTGGAGCTGGGCCCAAGGTACTGCCGGAATACAAGAAGTCATGAGACCTAGAATCCTCCTGATCACTCTTCTGGACACTACCTTCTGGTGCCGGATTGAAGACACTGAAGCAATCAGTGCTTCTATTTTCTCCTGCGGGAGGATCAGTTTCTGCCCTACCGAGTCCACCCACAGGCCCAGGTAGAGCTTGGTCTGAGAAGGAATCAGAGAGGATTTCTCCTGACTTATCAACCACCCCAGGGAATCCAAGGTGGATATTACCCTGTCCAGATCCCGGAGAAGGGATTTCCTGGAAAGGTTGTAGACCAACAGGTCGTCTAAATATGGTATCAGGGAGATCCCCTGAAGGTGCAGGTAGGAGATGACCTCTGAAAGGATCTTTGTAAATACCCTTGGACTGGCCCCCAGCCCGAAGGGTAGGGCCTGGAACTGCCAGTGCTGGGTACCCAGATCTGTGCGAATAGCAAAGCGAAGGAATACCTGGTGTTGCGGTAGAATGGGAATATGCAGATATGCATCCTTCAGGTCTATGGTAGCCATGAGAACTTCCTTTAACAGAATTTTTCTGACCGTGTAGACCGATTCCATGTGAAATCTTTTGTATCGCAGGAAGGTATTTAATTTCTTTAGATTCAGGATTAACCTGAATTTCCCGGACGGTTTGGGAACAACAAAGACGTGGGAATAAAAACCCTTTCCTTGCTGATCCGCCGGAACTGGGATAATGACTCTCTGACTCGCCAACTGCTCGATATTTTCCATGAGTCCTATGGCCTTTGATCTTTCTCTGGGTAGAAAGGTCAGAATAAATGTCTGCGGAGGCCTGGAAGCAAACTCTAGCCTGTAGCCCTCTCGTATCCACTGAAGGACCAGAGGGCTCCGGGCTACCTGCTCCCACTGAGGGATAAATTGTGTCAGCCTCCCTCCCACCTTGGTGCTGGCGTCACTTAGGATCCTTGTCTGCGACCTTAGGGCCGGAGAAAAGGAGCGCTCCTTTCTGTTTGGCTTTTACAACACCCCATTTCTTTCCTTCCTTACGGTCCTTAAACCAGTTGTTGACCTGGGGGCCTCGAAAAAATCTTTTGGCCTTTTTAGGTTTAACCGGAAATTTTCTTTCCCTTCTCCGTAGATCTGGAGAGGGTCTGGTCCAACCCTGTACCAAACAGGAGAGACCCTTCAAAAGGAAGGCCGCATAACCTAGTCTTAGAGGTATGGTCCCCATCCCAGGTCTTAACCCATATGGCTCTTCTGGCCGAATTAAGAAGAGCCGCTGTCTTAGCTGAAGTCCGCACCGACTCCACTGCAGCATCCGCAAGAAAGGCTACCGCCTTACCAATTACCTCCAGGGAATCCAAAAGATCTTTGGACTTGGAAGTACTCGCCACATGATCAGTCGGTTTATTAAGCCACATGTTAGTATTTCTAGCTATACAAGCTGAAGCCGGACTTAATGTAGCCGCATTGGCCTCCCAGGCCCTGCGTAAAAGGATTTCTGACCTACGGTCCATTTGGTCCCGAATGTTACCTGCATCTTCAAAAGACAGGTCAGATTGTTTAAACACCTGGGCCAGAGATGCATCTAGTTTGGGTAGTTTAAAAAACTTCTCCTGCTCCTCTTCCTTAAACGGACACCTGTGTTTCCAGGTTTTAAACTTCTGAAGTTTATTTTCTGGCTCCTTCCATTCTCTTAAAACAATGTCTTTCAGAGACTGGTGGATAGGTAACACCTTAGACTGAGCCTTAGACAACCCCTGATACAACCTATCCTGTACAGAAGTCTGTGCCTCTGGCTCCTGGATCTCCTCAGAAGCATAAATAGCCCCTAGGAGGCCCTCCATATCATCTGTCGAGAAGATATGTCGGCCTGGCCTGGAGTGTCCCTCTTCCTCCTGGCTATCTTCTGCGTCTTCCCCTTCTTCAAGGAGACTACGGCAGGGACCTTCCACTTCCTCCGCCTCCTCCTCCAAATCCTGAGAAGATGGCGGTTTCTGCGGAGCGGTGCTCACCTGTCTAACATTAGAAAGAGCACTTTCCTGTGAGGATGAGCCTTCTCTGCTATCCTGCCTAGTATTGAGGCTAGCCTGAAAGGCTTTAAGTGTGGACAACATTTCATATTGTACTGAGAGAAAATCCCTCATAACTTCTGAAGTCTCCTTCCCTGACAATTTATGAATGCATTTATAACAGAACGGCTTGGTGTCCTCTGCAGCTAGTTTATCATTGCAGTACCCACACCTCTTGGTTCGGGAAGGATTTTTGGGTCTCAGTCTACTGGCAACACTCTGGGTTTCTGTGTCTGCAAAAACAAGAAGCCCATTTAGCTAGTAAAAATTAAATAGAGATCTCTTATGAGGGTAAGGTTAGAGGGCCACCCCCTCCCTTACCACCTCCAGCCTGATAGACTCACCCCCGGTGGCCTCCACAATGGCTGTAAACTCCTCCTGCTCCATTGCAGCAAGTGAGTAGTGGACGTCTGCTCCTTGCCTGATGCTGCCTCTGCCACCCGGAACTACTCCCCTCTTAACCGCTGGTACCTGTAGTTCTTGCCGGCTGCTGGCTCCTCATGGTGTTCCGAACGCCGTCGCCATCTTGCCGAGGTCTGCGGGACAGCGTGCTCTAGTGTCCGGGCCGCCGTGACATCATTTCCTCCCAGAAATGACCACCGCAAAATGGCGCCGAACATACACACAGCCGCCGGCGCTGAGGCGGCCAGGAGACCCAGCACAGACCTGCAACTGCAGAAAAACAGGCAGATGTGGCAAATCCTCTCTTAAGACCGTGAGGTAAGGAGAGGGGGGAGCAGGAACATGGTCCCTGGAGTTCTGGAGACTCACAGTGCCCAGGGTCCTCCAGTTCTCATGGGGAGCTCTTCATTGCCCCCCTGAGAGATAGGGGAAACGAACCCCCCGGGGAGGGCAAGCCCTACCAGACCCAAAGGTTTTCCAAAAACCTGCAGTCTGGCGCCCAGGGGGAGACTTCCAGCCCACGGCCTTCGGTCTATTAGAAAAAAAAAAAACTGTTTCGCTGTGGGGAAACACAATCAAAAACTGAGGAGTGCAGGGAGGGGAGGGGTTTTTAACCTCTTTCTTGATTGTGTTTCCTGTCAGGAGGACCAGTCATCTCTCAGGGTGCCGTCCTGGAAGACGACTTGAGAAAAAGGAAATTCCGCTTTAAGGGAAGGTGATCCCCTGACATGCCACATTTGGCATTTCATTTTTTGGGGGGGGGGGGCAGATACCCTCTTTTTAGGAGGTTCCCAGCTCCCACTTCCTCCCGGCGCACCGCGGCCCTGGAAGAGAGATCACCTCTCCCCCCTCCCTCTCGGCAATCATCTGGGACACGTCACAGGTCCCATATGATTGCCCGGCTAGTCACAGTGTGCCGCGTGGGGCGCGAGGCTGTGAACCCACAGCCGGGTGCCCACAGTTACAATGCTGGCGCAGCAAAGAGCAGGGGGAGATAAGTGGGGCTTCGTTCCCCCACATCGCTGGACCCCGGGACATGTAAGTGTCCGATTATTAAAAGTCTGCAGCTGCAATATATATTTTTTTTTTTTAAGCGGAACCGCTTTAAAGTTAATGACACCCCCAAATTGATTCGCAGATCGCAGTGTAAACTATGAAATGGTACAGGAATCGGATCACATGGGTGTTCACACTCATGCGATCCAATTCCAGTGCGGACCAAAAAAAAAAAAGAAAAAAAAAGGGTTCTGCGCCATTTTGGTGCAAATGCGATGCGGTTTCAGCCATACAGTCTGTATGGCTGGATTCACATTGCATGTGATGTGCAGAGCAATGCGGTGCGAATCACATGCAAAGTTTGTGATCACACCAGTGTGAACCCAGCCTAAGGGATTTTGTATTCTTCTACTTTTGTATATATTTATTTTTCTCGTTGCCTATTTTGTTGTTTTTGCAACTGTGCTGTAAACTTTTCTATTCTCTACAAAATTAATAAAAACAAACTTTTCAAAACAAAAAAGTGTCTAATTCAGCCTGCCGGATGCTCACAATATATTCATTTGTCCAGCAATGTTTTATACCCTTTACAATACATTTAGTGAACCAGGTTATGTGTCCTGTAACAACGTTTGATGAGCCCATGTATTATCACGCTGTTTTTAATGCCATTCTCACCCTCTAGCACGAATCTTGCTCCTTTGGAGTGTGCAAAGCACATCAGTTCGGGGTCATAAGGTGCAAATAAACCCACCGTGGTCACCTTAGACCAATCATAGCGCTTCCAGTTGTTGCCCTGTACATGGAAGACAAAGACCTAGAAAGAGGAACATAAAGAGGTCATCAGTTTTTATCATATTTTGCTCATCCTGAAGAACCAGCAACACCCCACAGAAGTACCCGCAGCTCATATTGCAGGGACAGACATTTAGCAAAAACGTCCAGTCCAATGTCCGCTGAAAAGCAATCTGAATGCGGATCGCTCTTCAGAAGGCATTCCACTCCACCACAAGTGTGAAAGAGCTTTTAGGGCGTTTTTTTTTCTGCATCAAAAACGCATTGAGAGTAGGCTACATGGTTTTCAATGGCTTCGTTCACACCAGTGCAGTAAAACGCACCAAAAATGCTTTGAAATACACATGTCCTTATGTAAGGTGAAGAAAAAAAAGAGGGGGGGGGGGGTAAAATGCACTGAAACACACAAAAAAACAAAACGCGTATGCAGAAAAGCATCTGGACTGTGTTTTTATGGTGTGAACCGGCCTTCCTCATCATCTTCCTGACCAGCAATTGTCACAGAATGTATAGCTACAAACTCTGCATCTCCCAGATCAATCACCAATCAGATACGAGCTCTCCTCTCCTAACTCTGCACCCCACACAGCAAGAACCAATCACAAGCCAGCCCTCATCTCCTAACTCGGCATTTCCCAGAACAAGCACTCAACCCTTAGGCTGGGCTCACACTGGAGAACACAGCGGCTCACAGCAGGAGTCCGGTCCGTCTCCATTCAACGCATCAGGTCTGATATCTGCATCCCCCCCAAATCAATAACTAATCAGATGCCAGCACTCATCTCATACGTCTGCACCCCTCCCAGATCAATGACCAATCAGTTGCCAGATCTCATCGCTTAACTCTGCATCCCAACACAGCAAGAACCAATCAGATGTTAACACTCATCTCCTACTTCCGCAACCCTCCCAGATCAATGACCAACCAGATGCCAGCTCTCATCTTTTGACTCTGCACCCTGCTGATCAATAAGCAATCAGTTGCCAGCTCTATATCTCCTAATGCCCTGTACACACGGTCGGACATTCCGACAACAAAATCCTAGGATTTTTTCCGACGGATGTTGGCTCAAACTTGTCTTGCATACACACGGTCACACAAAGTTGTCGGAAAATCCGATCGTTCTGAATGCGGTGACGTAAAACACGTACGTCGGGACTATAAAACGGGGCAGTAGCCAATAGCTTTCGTCTCTTTATTTATTCTGAGCATGCGTGGCACTTTGTCCGTCGGATTTGTGTACACACGATCGGAAATTCCGACAACGGATTTTGTTGTCGGAAAATTTTATAGCCTGCTCTCAAACTTTGTGTGTCGGAAATTCCTATGGAAAATGTGTGATGGAGCCCACACACGGTCGGAATTTCCGACAACAAGGTCCTATCACACATTTTCCTTCGGAAAATCCGACCGTGTGTACAGGGCATTACTCTGCATCCTGCTGATCATTAACCAATCAATCAGATGCTAGAATTATGCATGTCATACACTATACGAAAAATCGGCCGAAAAAAACGTTCATATAGACACTTCGTTCGTTTTTCGGCAAGTTAATGGGCACAAATCGATAATCGTTTGTGACGTTTTTGTGGGGAAAAAAAAAAAAAAAAGAACAGCAAGTTTGGAAATTTTCTGCCGAACGTACGATAAATTCCAAGGTTAATGTGTTTCCCGTCCGAACTGTCTGCACTAGGTATATGTAAAAAAAAAACGAACAAAAAAATATTTATTTATTTATGTCCACTGAAGCATTTATCGGTCATTACATGATGGCACGATCGTTTGCGGTCACGGTCAAACGTTAGTTTTTTGAAAGTGCATTCGGCCGATTTTTCGTATAGTGTATGGCCAGCATTAATCTAACTGCACACTCTTCCCCCAATCAATAACCAGATGCCAGCTCTTATCTTTTAACTCTGCATCCTGCTGATCAATAACCAATCAGTTGCCAGCTCTAATCACCTAAGACCCGGTTCACACAGGGGCGGCACGACTTGCAGGTCGCCTCAGCGAGGCGACCTGCAAACGACTTCCGCGGCGACTTGCAAAACGACTTCTGTATAGAAGTCTATGCAAGTCGCCCCAAGTCGTACAGGAACCTTTTTCTTAATCGGAGCGACTTGCGTAGCTCCGATTAGAACGGTTCCATTGTACAGAACGGGAGGCGACTTCCCCCCAATCAATAACCAATCAGATGCCAGCTCTCATCCTTTAAGTCTGCATCCTGCTGATCAATAACCAATAAGATGCTAGAAATATTCTAACTGCACACTCCCCCCCCCCATCAATAACCAATCGGATGCCAGTTCTCATCTTTTAACTCTGCATGCTGCTGATCAATAACCAATCAGATGCCAGAAGTCATCTAACTCTGCACACTCCCCCCAGATCAATAACCAATATCAGATCTCAGCACTCATCAACAACTTCTACATCTCTTCCAGATCAAAAGCCAATTAGATGTCAGCTCTCATCTCCTAACTCTGCCCCCCCCCCCCAAATCAATAACCAATCAGATGTCAGCTCTCATCTCCTAGGTTGCAGTGCAGGGATGAGAGCTCCTGTGTGATTGGCTCTGGGCTCAGTGATAGAAGGAGAAGCAGGAAGTTACAATGTAACAATGTACCTCGGAGTCCCGGGAGTGTTGGATGGGATCGCAGAGAGCCGGATCGGAGCAGGGACAGGCAGCCAGGCACACAGCAGCCCCGATCATCAGGATCATCAGACACACAGCACTCATCTCCCCCATCCTTCCCGCACACTGACCGCCCTGCCTGGGAGACACACCGGGGGGCGGGGACTGACCAGCAGGGGGCGGGGCCAGGTGAACGACAGGTGAGCTACTTCTCATTGTACAGAAAGGGAAATAATCAGCGAAGATTGCAGAACCCAATCAGAGTACAGTCAGCTGATGAGGAAAGAGATCCCATTGGAGGTGATGACATCTGTATACAGTCAGTGTACTATTACCAGACTTGTTATCCCTCCTCATCACTACAGAAGGTGATCTGTCTCAGAGGAGGTAGGTTGGTTCTGATCAACTCACTTACCTGTGCTGAGGCTCTAACCCTTTCACCGACAGAGACGTTTTTTTTATAGACGCTTAAAAAATCTTTTTAAGCGTGAGCCCCAAAACATGATATATTTTCTGAAAGCAGACACACCTAGAGAATAAAATAGTGGTAGTTCCAATTTTTTTATGTCACACAAAATTACCGCAAAGGTCTAGAAAATGTACAATGTCTGTAAAAAATACACTAAAGTTTGTTTTAGGGCACAAAAAAAAAAAAAAAAAAAAAAAACGCATTGCATTACCCAATTTTTTGGTAAAATATAAAAGACGAGGTGGCACCGAGTACATAGATACCCGACATGTCAAACCTTAAATTTGCGCACACCGGTGAAATGGCAACCAACTTCAGTACCCTCTATTTTAGATTGGCGACGCTTTAAAAGCCCCCTACAGGTCATCAGTTTAGAGTTATGGAGGAGGCCTGGTGCTAGAAATATTGCTCTCAATCTGGCGTTGGTGTGGTGATATGTAAGATGAGTTTACCTTTGTACATGTGTGGGTGACGGGCCTCACAAATTGTATGTGCTTGGGTGTAACTTTAATTTTTTTAAATTTACATTTTTTTTTTTCTTTTACTTAAGTTTTCTTTTTATCACATAGGGGTCAAAAAGTCCCCTATGTGATGATTTCTTGGTGACAGATTCACTTTAATGAGACATCTGGGGTCTAAAAGGCTCACCCGTGCTCCAGTGAATCGAATGCAGTGCAGATCGCTTACTAATAGATTAATTCCCAGCCATGCTGACCAGGAAAACTGACACAGGGGGGCCTGGAAGTGACGTTTTACACGTAGCCTCAGGATCAGCAAGAAGAAGGGGAGGAGAGCATGTCCACTCAGCTCACTCCCCTCTACCGGGCAGCACCCGCTATGCTAGTCCAAGGCCCACAATTTGTGGAAGGGGCGTGTGCGGGGGTTGGTGGGGGTCAGCAGCGGCCCATCCATAGGGGCGCAGGGGTGCCGCCCCCCTAATCTCTGTGCGCCCGGCCCTTAATCTCCATGCCGTGCCGCCCCCCTAATCTCTGTGCGCCCGGCCCTTAATCTTCATGCAGGGCGCCAGCAGGGTTGCCAACCGCCAGTAAATTTACTGACAGTTTGTAAAAATCTGTGATTTTTTTTTTTTTTTTTTGCAACTGCCAGTAAATATCAGGGGATGATAATTTCATGCTGTGTTGACTTTTTAAGTGTAAATCAAGCAAATTACTTGGTTATAGGTATTGTCATTGTTTCCATATCATGTTTATACTGTTCAAATATTCACTGTGTTAGTTTTTAATAGGAGTTCTGTAATCTCTCAAGTTGGCTTAAAAAAAAGTGCTCCGCCAGTAAATTTTCCATATTTTGTCAGTAAAAAATGCTGCGGGAGGTTGGCAACCCTGGGCGCCAGACGCATGGAGTTCTTTTTTTTTTTGTAAAGCACGTGATTAGAGCCGGAGTCTCGAATTGGCTTCAAAAAGAGCACTGCGCCCCGAGCCCACCCCCTTATGACAATAGCGAATCAACATTCACTATTGTCTTCCTGCTTCTCCTCCTGGTCAATGGGGGTAAAAAACGACTAATGTTTGTGGTCAGTCTGAAGAGGAATAATTGCTCAGTGTCAGTGGAAGGAGTAGGGCCCCATTGTTGTTATCAGTGTGTTTAAAAATGACCCATCAATGAGGTCAGTGGGGGGAATAGTGCCCCATCATTGGTGTCAGTGGGAGGAATAGTGCCCCATCATTGGTGTCAGTGGAAAGAATAGTGCCCCATCATTGGTGTCAGTGGGAGGAATAGTGCCCCATCATTGGTGTCAGTGGGAGAATATCAGTGGGAGGAATAGTGCCCCATTATTGGTGTCAGTGATAGGAATAGTGCCCCATCATTGGTGTCAGTGGGAGGAATAGTGCCCCATCATTGGTATCAGTGGGAGGAATAGTGCCCCATCATTGGTATCAGTAGGAGGAATAGTGCCCCATCATTGGTATCAGTGGGAGGAATAGTGCCCCATCATTGGTATCAGTGGGAGGAATAGTGCCCCATCATTGGTATCAGTGGGAGGAATAGTGCCCCATCATTGGTATCAGTGGGAGGAATAGTGCCCCATCATTGGTATCAGTGGGAGGAATAGTGCCCCATCATTGGTATCAGTGGGAGGAATAGTGCCCCATCATTGGTATCAGTGGGAGGAATAGTGCCACATCATTGGTATCAGTGGGAGGAATAGTGCCCCATCATTGGTATCAGTGGGAGGAATAGTGCCCCATCATTGGTATCAGTGGGAGGAATAGTGCCCCATCATTGGTATCAGTGGGAGGAATAGTGCCCCATCATTGGTATCAGTGGGAGGAATAGTGCCCCATCATTGGTGTCAGTGGGAGGAATAGTGCCCCATCATTGGTATCAGTGGAAGGAATAGTGCCACATCATTGGTGTCAGTGGGAGGAATAGTGCCCCATCATTGGTGTCAGTGGGAGGAATAGTGCCCCATCATTTATATCAGTGAGAAGAATAGCACCCTTTCAATTGTGTCAGTGGGAGGACTACTGTCCTATTGTTTGTGTCAGTTTGAAAAATAGTGTCCCATCATTGGTATCAGCGGAAGAAATATATCCCATTGCTGTTGTCAGTGAGAAGAATAGTTCCCTATTAATTATGTCAGTAGGAGGAATTGTTGGTTTCGGTGTGAAGAACAATGCCCTCTCATTGGTGTCAGTGGGAGGAATAGTGCCCTATTATTTGTGTCAGTCGGAGGAGTAGTGCCCTACTATTGGTGTCAATAGGAGGAATAGTGCCACATTGTTGGTATCATTGTGAAGAACAATGCCCTCTCATTGGTGTCAGTAGGAGTAATAGTGTCCTATAAGTGGTGTCCATGGTAGGAATAGTGTCTCATCTTTGGTTTTAGTCGGAGAAATAATATCATATTATTTGTGTGAGAAGAACAATGCCCTGTCATTGGTGTCAGTGGGAGGAGTAGACCTCATTGTTGTTGTCAGTGAGAATAGTACACCATTGTTGGTGTCAGTGGGAGGAATAGTAATCTACTATTTGTGTCAGTGGGAGAAGTAGTGCCCTACCATTGGTGTCAGTGGGAGGAATAATGCCACATTGTTGGTATCAATGTGAAGAACAATGTCCTCTCATTGGTGTCAGTAGGGGTAATAGTGCCCTATAAGTGGTGTCCATGGTAGGAATAGTGTCTCATCTTTGGTTTTAGTCTGAGAAATAATATATTATTTGCGTGAGAAGAACAATGCCCTGTCATTGGTGTCAGTGGGAGGTATAGTACCCTATTATTTGTGTCAGTAGGAGGAGTAGTGCCCTACTATTGGTGTCAATGGGAAGTATAGTGCCACATTGTTGGTATCAGTGTGAAGAACAATGCCCTCTCATTGGTGTCAGTAGGAGTAATAGTGCCCTATAAGTGGTGTCCATGGTAGGAATAGTGTCTCATCTTTGGTGTGAGAAGAACAGTGCCCTGTCATTGGTGTCAGTGGGAGGAGTAGACCTCATTGTTGTTGTCAGTGAGAATAGTACACCATTGTTGGTGTCAGTTGGGAGGAATAGTACTCTATTATTTGTGTCAGTGGGAGGAGTAGTGCCCTACCATTGGTGTCAGTGGGAGGAATAATGCCACATTGTTGGTATCAATGTGAAGAACAATACCCTCTCATTGGTGTCAGTAGGAGTAATAGTGCCCTATAAGTGGTGTCCATCTTTGGTTTTAGTAGGAGAGATAGTACCATATTATTTGTGTGAGAGGAACAGTGCCCTGTCATTGGTGTCAGTGGGCGGAATAGTACCCTTTCGATGGTGTCAGTGGGAGGAATAGTACCCTGTCATTGGTGTCAGTGGGAGGAATAGTACCCAATCATTTGTACCTATGGGAGGAATAGTGCCCTATTGTTGGTGTCCATGAGAGGAATAGTACCGCATCAGTGATGTCAGTGGGAGGTATCGTGCTACATCGTTGGCTCTAGTTTGATGAACTGTGCCCCATTGTTGTTGTCAGTTGAAGGAAATGTGGCCTATTGCTGGTGTCAGTGGGAGAAGTAGGGCCCAATCGTTGATGTCTTTTGGAGAAATAGTGCGCTATCAATGAAGTCAATGATAGGAATAGTGCCCCAAGGGCCGGTTAAAGGCAAGAAATGGCCACTTTGGCCACCTGTGGGAAAGAGTTGAACTACTGATCTAGTGCTTCCCCACGGTCTTTGCTTCTTTCACAATAGAACATACCAAACACTTCCTGCAGATCTTATCAACAGGATTATTGGACAGAAAATTCTTGTTGTTCCCACAATCAGTGTTATCTCTAATTCTGGTAACCAACAAGAACATTTATATACAGTATACCTCTGCAAATGTACCTTGTTTCTCTTTTACGTGCCTTTTAGTTGCTATTTAGGTTTGCACGACCTTAAAAGATATTTAAAAAAAAATAACAGACATGTTTTGTGGATGCAAATATTTATTGACAATTTCAGGGGTTACAATAGATAACTATACACTTGGTTTGAAAGTGCGATTGGGTTGATTGGGGCTGACATTACAGCTCATATTTGAGTTTTCTAAGTACATTTGTAGGTCGGCCAGTGACAACAGCCGTGGAATTAGGAGGCGCACTTCAGGTTTCCACAGGAGCAAGAAGTGTGAGCTTGTAAGGTCTCAGTGGCGTCTTCAGGCAGGTCAGCCAGGATCTCATCTTCTTCCAGTTCTGCAAAAGAATCAGGGAACAAGTTATACAAAAAAGAAAAACTTGCGTTTTCAGCAGTTCAAAAATAAGATAAAGTAGCACACTAGGACTCTCATTGGCCAGATTAATAAAAACATGTAATACTGAAGTCACAAATGCCATCTTGAAGAATGATATGCAGTGCCCAGGCCAAGCATAGTGTCCAGAAATCTCAGCTCCATACAGGTTTTTTTTTCCTAGAGTTATATATTGAAACAGAAGGAGCCAAACTACAGATTTTTTTTTTATTGCCGATTGCATAATATTAAAAAGCCCTTCTGAACCTTTTTGCACTAGAGGAACCCCTAAAATAATTGCCAGGTCTTTGGGAACTCCTACTACGACCAATTCAACTGGATCAATGTGCGAAAAGCCCCTTACATTGGTGGTCAGTGTAAAGAATGCCCCTTACATTGGTGGTCAGTGTAAAGAATGCCCCTTCTCAGTGGTGGTCAGAATGCTACGCTTACATATAGCTGAAAAGAAAAAAATTGTTTCATGCTACGGGCTTTGTCAAGTTGGCCCTGGATCTATGCAGGCACCATCCAATGGGAGGTCAATCAGCCACATTTCAGGGAACCCCCTAGCAACTCCTGGAGGAACCACGGAACACTGGCTGAGAATGGCTGATTTATTGTGTATGTATAGTCAAAATGTTTTTTTTTTTCGATTTGGATCGAGTAAGGAAAAGTTACACCCCCTTTCAGGTTTTACTGCTATGTAAATACATTTTGGGAGGATTCACTTTCCTATTTGTTTTGGCAACCAGGACAGAAAGAAATGGAGGGGAATCTTCCAATGGGGACACCCATAACAGTGACACCTATCCAGGGGCGGACTGACCATTGGGGCTCTCGGGCACTGCCCGAGGGCCCCATGCCACTAAGGGGCCCCATCAGGGTTGCCAGCCTCAATAAAACCAGGGACAGTATGTAAAAGTCTGTGTTTTTTAAAAAATCCCAAGATTATAGCTGCCCCGCCTTTCCAGTACCTTTTCAGTGTGTGTATGTGCATTCTGTGTGTGTATACTGTGTGTGTATATATTGTGTGTCTGTGTGTGTATACTGTGTGTGTGTATATATTGTGTGTCTGTGTGTGTATACTGTATGTGTGTGTGTGTATACTGTGTGGCCCCATAACCTATTGCCTGGGGGCCCCATAATTTCCTATTGCCTGGGGGGCCCCATAATCTCCTATTGCCCAGGGGCCCCATATTCTCCTATTGCCCGGGGGCCCCATGAGTTGTCAGTCCGCCCCTGCACCTATCTAAGAAGGAATTTCCCCTCACTTTGAAGAGATTTCCTGTATAGGATCATCATTAAAAGAGACCAGAAGATCGAGACCCAGATAGAACCTTTGAGTTCATTCAGAGATTATAAAGATGGATACATATGCAGCAATTACTTTATACAAAATTAGGCAACAATTGCAAACAGAGGCTACTTTTATAATTGGATATTGGTTAATTCCTAGTAAATTGTTGGGTTGGATAACGGTACAGCCCAAAAAAACTAGAAGCCCACTACTACTGGAACTTACCAGTGGACCGGCAGTGTAAGCCAACAGAGACAGGTATGGTGGAGGTTGCGGTACAGCCCTCAGCACATTGCAGAACTGGATAAGTAGAATAGCACTTGGATTGCTCATATTCCGGCTTTTTAGTCTTCACCAAAGTTCGCTGAAGTTTGCAAGCTGCAAAAAAATAACACAAGCTGCATAAGTGTTCATGTCAACTAATGAATTATATTGGACTCTAATCTCGGATGGTATAATAGGTGTTTTATGGGCCGCATGCATCAATTTGTAGCCCAGTGGTCTCCAAATTGTGGGCTGAATGTGTTCCTTTGCTAGTCTTTATCCAGGCCTCGGGGGAACTTTTCTATCATTGCTTCTCCATCATGTAGTGTTAGTATGCTTGTTGAAGTTGACATTAGATGGTAATCTTATGAGGTGGGAGATGAAATGCATGGTTCCACTGTGTGGGTCTGTAGTCCACTTACCTCCTGAGCAGGCTTCCTCCGTCAAGATCCAAGAATGGCCAAAGCTGTCGGCATCCTTTGCTGTAGATCCATCGGGCCTTCTGAATTCTTGCTTTGTCTCATCATCAAAACGACCACAGAGACCGCATATCTTGCCTCTCATAAAGTTAGTAGCCAGGACCTGTACATACAATGTCACATTATTATCTATATTAACCAAAACAAATGTATGTCTTTTCCTTTTATAATTGAAGATGAACTCCAGGCAGATATAAAATAAACAAATGCATGCAGCCCTGTAATCATTTAATACAATGTCTGTTTTAAATGCAAGCAGTGGAAGTACCTGCATTTTACCTATTATCAGCCCCTTGCTGTGCTTTGTACAGCAGAGCTCAAACTGAGAGAGCAAGTAGCAGCACAGGGCTCCAATCAGTTTTGCTGTAGGGCTCAAGTGCTAACAGGAGGAGAGAGCAGGGTGACAGTGAGATGAGCTCATCAGTCTGTTGCTTTATCTTTTACCATCCAATCACAGGCTGGTGGGGGGACAAGATCTGTAAGTGTTACCTAACTGTAGCAGAGAAAAATCAGGTATCCTGCTCTGACAGGCAGAACTGTGCCATGCGGCAGAGCTGTGTAATTCTCAGAATTGGATTGAAAGAAATTCAAATCCTTGGGCAGGTAAAACATCTTATATACAGTGTATGTATTTTCTTTATGTATTTAACTATTTGCCTGGAGTACAGCAATATGCAGTAACTAAGCAGTAAACAATCATCAATCACTGCATTCTGTGCTACCGTTTACAATGAGCCTTAATAGTGCAGAGGAACCTGCCTGTCGCACACATTATCCAATCAAGTTACAGCAGTTACTTTTCAAATTCTGATCACATAACAGCATTTCGCTGGTTCCTGTGTGCTACATGCATGTCTTCTGCTGCAGTTTTGTTTACTTATAATTACCTCGGTTGTCATTCCATCATGGGACACCTTCTGGATACCGAAATCTGGTGCTGATAGCACAATCTTTCCGTCTTGTTCCTCCAATTTCATATCTGGGAATTTAAGTATATTAAGTATATTAATTCTGAAATGATAGTTAGCAATGAAAAAATTATCAGAAAAAGAAAAGTTTATTAAACTTATTGAAAATGTTCCAGAGTAGACAAATAGCCATAGGCAGTCATATTATATACCACAACATATAACATCCTAAAAATGGTCATATACAGAATTAAGTAAAGATCTAGAGCACAAATAAAGATATTGGAGGGGTGCTAAAGCAGTGCAGTCATTAATGTTGACTTATAGTACAATACTGCGGTTAAAGAAACAGTGGCAGAAGAAGTTTGCTTATATTGCACTGCCTATGGAACTTCAGGTCTACGAAAGCAAGACCAGGGGTGTGCAACCACCCATCTCACACTTTCTCAAACGTATCTGGGCATCCACAATGTTGATAGATAAGTTACTCGTAGCCTAACCCAATTAGGGTTGCCACATCATCCCTTTAATCCAGGACACACATTAATTACACAGGTTCTGTGGCTAATTAAGGTGGTAATTAAACTCACTTGGTGCCTTATCTGCATTAAATCAGCCTCAGAACCTGTGTAATTAATATGTGTCCTGGATTAAAGGGATGATGTGGCAACCCTAAACCCAATCCTGAGGAGTCTCAGATTTCCAGCTCAGTAAGATTAATTTACAGGCCTGGGACAGCGCTCTAAATACAGTTAGTATGGCTTTACATCTCAGTATCATCCAATATACCTAATAGGCATTGTTTTGGTTCCATTTTAACTGCAGTCTGAAGGCTCTGTTAATGGTATCTACAACCGTGGTTCAATATCTGTGGAGCTTAGAGCAGCACCACAGCACATGAATCAGGTTACCATGGTCTCTGCGGCATTTACTGCTAATTGCGTCATGCACTAGGCCCAATTTATGGAGTTTAGTGGGGGTGTAATGGGTGCGTAACACTATATATAAATGAGAAAGTCTTTGGGAGATATTTAAACAGCTGAAACATACTGATTCTAGAGCCGTTTCCCATTGATCCTCTAAGGCGCCATACTGGGGATCTGAAGCAGCAGCTCCTTCCTTGTTCTTCCTCTTAAACATTGGGTCTGCACACAAGGGGACCGAAGCAGAGAGAAGCCAGAGAAGCAGAGAGCTGCACCTTGACAGCTGTCACAGGAGCAATCACAGGATCACTTGCTGGAGCTCCGAGAAACACTTCTGTTCACATGCCCTGCTCGGCCACACCTCAATAAATTTTTTTTTAATAACTAAATATTCCACATACATTGCAATCACTGCTGTGATGCAGTGTAGGTTTTGTCATATATCTATTATTTTGGCTTGCTTGTTTTCCTTAGGGCTTGGGTAGGCATTTAGAGGCAGTTCAAAGTACATGTACTTCAATATTCATTTCGGTTGAAGGCCTTCCCAATGCAGCCTATTGGTATAACTTTCAACACTGTGAAATCAGTGCTAACAGTTTTGCCTTACTCTAACCCCCCCCCACACACACATCAACCCTCCCTGTACCTATAGGTGGAACTGAGTTCAAAAAATGCAGTTTTGCTATGTTATAAGGAGTATTTAGTATTGTTAATTGTGCCCACGCACCCTGAAAAATCTACATTTTGTCTGGAATTCCTTCTGAAAATTAGCAGTGTAGTTCCTGGTATATGATTGTGCCTTGGCACTCCTGTGTCTCCAGCCTCAAAGTTCTATATCTAAAGTGTGAGATCTAAGGCACTGCTGCCTCTTATTGCTAGTCTCATTTGACTTAGAGTGAGATTTGGTGATATCTCTACTGTGCTGCTCACTATTCCTGGAGGCTCAGACATGAGGAAGCAAAGCAGTGCTCTACTAAGATGGCTGTCTATACACAGAGACACAGTGCAGAACAAGGCATGGTAAGTAGAGGAGAAAGATCGGCTGCAGGCAGACCTCAGGCAGCACTGGCGATTATTTCTGCACCTTCAGTTCTTCTTTAACATAGAAACTCACACTACCTTGCAACCCTAACCTTCTATCTAATCCTAACACTAACCCTCCCTATAATCCTAACACAGAGCCTCATACTAACCACCCTGTAACCCTAACACTAACTTGTATCCCTGAGATCACATTATCCTTCCCTCTAAATTTAACACTGACCTTCCCTCTAGTCCTAAAACTAACTCTACCAGTAACCCCTAAGTCAAACCTTCCTTTAGTACTAACTCTCCCTGATATAAACTTTAATACTTCTGCATTCTCACGTAACCTGCATCAGCATCCTCTGAACTCAAGACTAGCCCCTTTGTGTTAAAAAGATACCAACACCAGAATCTATTGTTCTGATCTACAGGAACGCTAGACACTATGGAGCAGTGCCTTCCCCATGTAGACATGTGACACAGAATGGAAGCCAATGCAAACAGACCAGATATTGTCTGTCCATTTAGACCAGTGGTTGTCCACTTACAAGGTATAGGGGGGCACTGCATTCCCTGATGGCACCAAATGGCCACACATAATAGTCAGAAACTAAAAACATGCTGGAGGGGATAGTAGGAGACTCCAAACATGTCTACGGGTGTTGTTGAAGATTGAAAGCCTGCTGCAGAAGACAGCCAAGACAGGGTGTGTTATAGGAGATTTTTAGAGATCACTGTCATTACAGCTCATTTGCAAATGAATTCTCCCATTCCCACCACTGGGGTCTGCAAAGGGTAAGTACTATAGGGCCGCATGTGGCTCCTTGGTTCACAAAGGGCTTAGATGATCATATACCTATGTTGTCAGCAGTGTACATTGCCAGTTCGTTATTCCATAAAGATCAGTGAACCCCATGGGCAGCTGTGTAAAACCCTACTTACCTTCACTTGGCTCGTAAGGCAGTTTGGAAATTTCAACGCCGTTAACCAAGACTGTGGACTTTCCAGATTCTTTGCGTAGATCAATGGTACTAAATGGGGAGAGAGAAGGAAGCCATGAAATAAAGCATTAGTTTAGCAAGTGATCATGAAATATGTATACTAAAGCTATAGCCCATCATCATGATATAACTGTAGTATTGACATAAAAATATAATGGTAATGGCTCTTAGTTGCCATCAGATTTTAGCATTTACCCATCTAAATGTTAGTAATATAATGTTTATTTTTAACTAAAATCTTCCCATAAGATTATATGTGCCTTTAATGTAGACATCCAAAGTTCCTGAGACTACTGCTGGCCTCCACCATCTTGGATATGATGTTGGCAGCCCCAGAAGACTCAGAGCTCTCAGCCAAGTGGCTCTATAGGATTTCCTTTGCTCCTCCTCTGGCAGCTACATAAAAGGTTATGTAGACAGCTAAAGGGTGGAGCAGAGGAGCTGGGCCAACAGAGAGTAATTAGACACTTCCAGAAGATGAGAAGGCTATGACGTGCAAGGAGGGAGGCCGCTGTGCTGGAAATTGACTCTTAGAGTAGTCAAGTTTTCTAGCAAGTTCAAGGGCACAATGCAAGTGAATAATAATTTAAAGAAAAAACACTCAAAGTAAGCATTTCAAATACTTAATTTTCTGTGCCTTTACCAACAGACAGGGTATCTTTAAAGCTTAACTAAACCTTAAAAATGGATAGGAGATATTGCATGTATCTTCTGCTGAAAAAAGTCTCCTTTCTCCTGCGGCACATGCAGTGCAATGTACAATGCTGGTCCAAATCCAACATCTGTAAGATTTCAAAATTGGAGGCGGGTTCCGGGGACATGTAAGTACAGTGTGCTTGCGCAGGAATTACATCCTCAGTGGCCACCAAATGACCAAAGAGGGAAGGCACTAGACTCAGTAAAAGCATAATAAAGGACAGACTGAGCGTTGGCAACGCTAGACACCATTTATCCTTACGGCGTTCCCAGTCATTTTAGATAACAATGATGTAGTAGATCACTGGTATACTTACAAATCACCAAGTTGAATAATAATGTCTCTGTGTTCATCCTCTTCATTGGCGTGCTTGGTCCTCACCAAGAATTTGAATTCGTCGGTGCAGTCCTGAGCAAGGACATGAGTGCAGCTTCCAGGCATTGTGTAAAGGTAGTTAACATCATTGAAGGTTGTCACTGTGCTGTTGGTCATTAAGCAACGTCCTAGGGTTTGACCAGAGAATACTAATGAGACATCATCGCATACTTGTGTTGAATTATGGAGAAAAAATTTAATTGGCATGGCCGTCTACATCAGGCTTCAAGTAACACTGAAGGCCCTTTCAAATGTGATTGAGGCATGCTAAAGTGGCCTATCAATCAGTATGATCATCATTTAGGCATTCCTGAGGTGGTCTTGAGAACATCTTAAATAGTCACTATCACCTTGCCCATGCAGGGCAAAATGATAATGTCATTGAAAAAGGGGGTCCCACCAACCCACCTACTGTATATGCACCTTGCTAGTGCACCCTAGCTTTTGCTGTCTCTGCCGCAGCTGGTGACAATACCTGGCACTTCCAGGTATGAGTGCCCGTTCACACCACAACGCGGTTTGGGAAAGGCGTTTTCCACACTGCGCTCAAAACGCAGTGCCTTTGCGATCTTCCTAGGATGGCAATATATTGATAAAATGACCCCAAATGCAGATTGCAAACACAGGGCATTTGTGGGCACCAAATGCACTAAAATCAAATGCGTTTTTCAAAAATATGCACTACTTTTACTGTATTCCGGTGCAATTTGCAGCCCATTCAGAGTTGGAGAGGGGGCGAGTGCAGCTGAGAAGCCAGCTGTTAATGAGGCAGTTGGGCAGATCCTTCCAAGAGCCTGGATCAGCTCTGTGATGTCAGTTGACAGCTATAAACTACCGGGGTCACAGGAGAGCAAAAGTAAATGTATTATTGTGACCCACAGGAGACCAAAAAAAGCTTTGGCCATGCTTCTCCTTTAACATATGTTTTAATTGATACTGTCATAGATTTTGCTATATACATATAACATATACAGTGAGGGAAAAAAGTATTTGGACCCCTGCTGAATTTGTACGTTAGCACACTAACAAGCAAATGAAAAGTCTATCATTTTAATAGTAGGTTTATTTTAACAGTGAGAGACAGAATAATAACAAAAAAAAGATATCCAGAAAAACGCATTTCAAAAAAGTTATAAATTGATTTGCATTTTAATGAGTGGAATAAGTATTTGATCCCCTATCAATCAGTAAGATTTCTGGCTCCCAGGTGTCTTCTTTAGAGGTTAACGAGCTGAGATTTTAGGAGAGTGCTCCTAATCTCAGTTTACCTGTATAAAAGACACCTGTCCACAGAAGCAATCAATCAGATTCCAATCTATCCACCATGGTCAAGACCAAAGAGCTGTCCAAGGATGTCAGGGAAAGGATTGTAGACCTACACAATGCTGGAATGGGCTACAAGACCATCGCCAAGCAGCTTGGTGAGAGGGTGACAACAGTTGGTGAGATTTTTCGCAAATGGAAGAAACACAAAATAACTGTCAATCTCCCTCGGTCTGGGGCTCAATGCAAGATCTCACCTTGTGGAGTTTCAATGATCATGAGAACGGTGAGGAATCAGCCCAGAACTACACGGGAGAATCTTGTCAATGATCTCAAGGCAGCTGGGACCATAGTCACCAAAAAAATAATTGGTAACACTACGCCATGAAGGACTGAAGGTCCCCTTGCTCAAGAAAGTGCAGGCCGTCTGAAGTTTGCTAATAAACATCTGAATGATTCAGCAGAGAACTGGGGGAAAGTGTTGTGGTCAGATGAGACCAAAATCAAGCTCTTTAGCGTCAAGTCAACTTGCACAGTTTGGAGGAGGAGGAATGCTGCATATGACCCCAAGAACACCATCGCCACCGTCAAACATGGAGGTGGAAACATTAAGCTTTGAGGGTGTTTTTCTGCTAAGGGGGCAAGAAAACTTCCCTGCATCAAAGGAACGATGGACAGGCCATGTACCGTCAAATCTTGGGTAAGAACCTCCTTCCCTAAGGTGGAGCATTAAAAAGGGTCTTGGGTGGGTATTCCAGCATGACAATGACTCAAAACACACGGCCAATGCAACAAAGTAGTGGCTCAAGAGGAAGCACATTAAGGTCCTGGAGCGGCCTAGCCAGTCTCCAGACCTTAATCCCATAGAAAATATGTGCTGGGAGCTGAAGGTCCGAGTTACCAAACGTCAGCCTCGAAACCTTAATGACTTGGAGAGGATCTGCAAAGAGGAGTGGGGCAAAATCCCTCCTGAGATGTGTGCAAACCTGGTGGCCAACTACAAGAAACGTCTGACCTCTGTGATTGCCAGCAAGGGTTTTGCCACCAAGTATTAAGTCATTGGAGTAAGAGTTCTAGGTAAAATTGATCACACGATGGACCTTTCCTTACCTTGAAGCTGATCTGCTATGGTGTTGTGAAGATCGGCAAAAATGTTAAAAGTTGGCACTTCGAAGTCAGCAATGTTCGCTTTCCAGGGGAAGGGAATGGGTATAGGCAGACTGACGGCTCGGTAGTACATAGTATACTGCATTATAAGGAATAGGAAACATTCATCAAAATTTCATGCAAATAGAAAAACAGCCTTTAGATCAGTCATCCTTTCAAATTCATTAAAATGTATTATTTAAATACCGCTGATATAATCTCCTAAAATTTTACATAAAAACGGAACTAAACTGTATCTGAGCACCATAAACTGAAAAAACTATTTATTTGTTTTTAATATTCAAAGCAAACTCCCATCCATCCATGTCTAAATGCTTTGTTTTGACACCCTCCCCCAGCGTTTCCAGCCATGGCCATCTTGAGTAAGGCCAGATTATTCATGTACTGTAGCATTTACTTCCTGTAATCCGTCTGCGCTTAGCTCGGGCATGCAGGCAGGAGGGTGTGCTTTAGCTGAGAAAGCCCCTCCTCCAGATGAAAGAAGAAATACCCATGAAGTCTCCTGGGATATATGACATAATTTGGCCTAGGCCACAAAGCAACTGAAGAAATGTGAAAAAAAAGTTTAAAACAAATTAATAGGATATACCTACCTATGTATTTACTCAGGCAAGCAGCATAAGGATTAAAAACAGTTTAGTTCCGCTTTAACAGTTTATCATTCCTTGGCTATCAGAACCAAGGCTAGCCAATCACACAGTTGTTATCCTAACTGGGAACTGGAGGCAGAGGTGTTACAGGAGGGTAAGAGCAGAGGAAAGTGCACACTTGCGTGCTACTATTCATTCATAGAAAGTATGGTGCATTTTCAATTAGAAGACATATTGAGTCAAAAGTGTATGTCCAGAAAAGACATATTTTCTTAGTGTTGGATGGAGGTGGGAAGGATTAGAACCCCCCTCCCTGCTAGGTTTTTATTGTTAACCTGGGATCCTTCAGAGAGATTCACCCTTACTTCCTGTCCAACTGACAACACATTACAGACAGGAAGTAAGGAGAGCTCTTAAAAAGCAATATAAACATTAAAAAACGCTTTTCTTTGTGAAGGTTGAGGAAGGCCTAAAACCTCTGTTTCTGTCTGGGTTGCTGGTGCAGATTTTCCCTCACTTCCTGTCTAAGGAAACCGTTGTCAGCAGGACAGGAAGTGAGGGTCAATCTCTCACCGTTGTCAGCAGGACAGGAAGTGAGGGTAGAGTTGCCACCTCATCCCTTTAAACCCGAACACAAATGAATTACACAGATTCTGTGGCTAATTTAATGCAGATAAGGCACTAAGTGAGTTTAATTACCACCTTAATCAGCCACAGAACCTGTGTAATTGATGTGTTCAGTTTTAAAGGGATGAGGTGGCAACCCTAAGTGAGGGTCAATCTCTCACCATTGTCAGCAGGACAAGAAGTGAGGGTCAATCTCTCACCCTTGTTAGCGGGACAGGAAGTGAGGGTCGATCTCTCACCGTTGTCAGCAGGACAGGAAGAGAGGGTCAATCTCTCACTGTTGTCAGCAGGACAGGAAGTGAGGGTCAATCTCTTACCCTTGTTAGCGGGACAGGAAGTGAGGGTCAATCTCTCATCCTTGTTAGCAGAACAGGAAGTGAGGGTCAATCTCTCACCGTTGTTAGCAGGACAGGAAGTGAGGGTCAATCTCTCACCGTTGTTAGCAGGACAGGAAGTGAGGGTCAATCTCTCACCGTTGTTAGAAGGACAGGAAGTGAGGGTCAATCTCTCACAGTTGTTAGAAGGACAGGAAGTGAGGGTCAATCTCTCACCGTTGTTAGAAGGACAGAAAGTAAGGGTCAATCTCTCACAGTTGTTAGAAGGACAGGAAGTGAGGGTCAATCTCTCACAGTTGTTAGCAGGACAGGAAGTGAGGGTCAATCTCTCACAGTTGTTAGCAGGACAGGAAGTGAGGGTCAATCTCTCACCGTTGTTAGAAGGACAGGAAGTGAGGGTCAATCTCTCATCATTGTTAGCAGGACAGGAAGTGAGGGTCAATCTCTCACCGTTGTTAGAAGGACAGAAAGTAAGGGTCAATCTCTCACAGTTGTTAGCAGGACAGGAAGTGAGGGTCAATCTCTCACCGTTGTTAGAAGGACAGGAAGTGAGGGTCAATCTCTCATCATTGTTAGCAGGACAGGAAGTGAGGGTCAATCTCTAACTGTTGTTAGAAGAACAGGAAGTGAGGTTCAATCTCTAACCGTTGTTAGAAGGACAGGAAGTGAGGTTCAATCTCTAACCGTTGTTAGAAGGACAGGAAGTGAGATTCAATCTCTAACCGTTGTTAGAAGGACAGGAAGTGAGGTTCAATCTCTAACCGTTGTTAGAAGGACAGGAAATGAGGTTCAATCTCTCTATCATAGAAAACCCAACTAGAAACATATGCTTTTGTCCACATACACTTTTGGGGTCTATGAATATAACATCTGGTGCAGGAATGTCAGAAGCATTCGTGCAAGTTAGTGCAAGAATGATAGGTCCTGTATAAGAGATTAATGCCTGTATTGTCAGCTCCACCAAGTTGCTGAAATTCTATATAGCAGTGGTCTCCAAACTGTGGCCATTTGCTTGCTTTTATCTGGCCCTTGAGGCACTATTCCACTGACTGACACCAATGATGGGGCACCATTCCCCCTATTGACACCATCAATGGGGCACTATTCTTCCATTGATACCAAGGATGGGGCACTATTTCTCCCATTAAAACCAACGATGGGGCACTATTCCTACCACTGACACCAAACGATGGGGCACTGTTCCTCCCACACACACCAACGATGTGGCACTACTCCCCCCCCCCCCACTGACACCAAAGATGGGGCGTTACTCCTTCCACTGACACCAAAAACGGGGCACTAGTCTTCCGTTGATACCAACAATGGGGCAATATTTCTTTCATTGAAACCAATGATGGGGCACTGATGTTGGGACAGTTTCTACTCTCAATGGCCACAGACCAGCCCCACTAAAGCCTGAGGGACAATAAACTGGCCCTTTGCTTAGAAAGTTTGGAGACCCCTGCTATATCGTTTTCTCAATGTGGTATTTCATTTGGGCCACTAGATGGAGCTGGCATTAATCTCAAAAAAAAAAAAAAAAGGGGGGCGGCATTTCCTTCAACTTGTATTAATGCTTATGGCATTAGTGCAACAAATGTTTCAGAAATAGACCCTTTAAGTAAAAGAAATTTATATGTTTCTTGCTACACATACAATAGATTTCCCTTAAAGGAGACTGTTACCCTGTTTCCCCGAAAATAAGACCTAGCGTGATTGTCGGTGATGGCTGCAATATAAGCCCTATCCCCTAAATAAGCCCTACCCCGTTTCCCTGAAAATAAGCCCTACCCTGAAAATAAGACCTACAAGAACTTTAACTAGGGCTTATTTGGGGGGTAGGGCTTATATTACAGCCATCACCGACAATCACACTAGGTCTTATTTTCGGGGAAACAGGGTAGTGCCACACAGAGCAGCCAGGTTGCTGTACATTCGATAAGCTATGGCCACTATTATTACATTACATCTCAAATGCCTTATCCAAAAGACTAGAGCAATAGAAACAGGTGAATGAAAGCGTCTCTTACCTCTGGCAGCTTTATCACAACATTTGCAAGTCTGGGTCGAATGAAAGAGACGACCATGGTCGCTTGTCTTGATGGGTTCCTCTGAAGTATTGTATTGAATCCTAGCATGTAGGCACTTCCAGGTAAAAGGTCTAAGGCTCTGAAACAGCAGAGTTTATTTTATATATTATATACAGTATTGTCTATTATTGCATTATATTATACATAAACTAGAGTTATTTAAGCTGAACCCCAGGCAGATGATATAAAAAAAAAACACACACACAAATTAAAGCTGCTATTCATTCATTTAAAGCATTACATGTATTTTTTTTTTTTATGCAACTAGTGTAAGTATCTGAATTTGACTTGGTATCAGCGCTGTGCATATCCCCTGTACAGCAACTGGTAGAGGTGGGGGCAGTACTGGGAGCCAATAAGGTGTGCTGTATTCAATTGTGTAACAAAGAAGCTGTTAGCAGGACAGAGCAGAGGGATGACCCTATCAGTCAGCCGCTGCTCTTTCATTGTCTAGTCAGCAGGATGGGAGTGGAGAGAGGACACCACTATATTCATTATCCATACATGATGTCATCCAACTCGCTATTCTGGATAAGGTAGTATGAACCTACACTGACCTCTCTTACTGCACATTGGTTGTAAGTCTGCAACTCAGAAAGTACCGATGAAACAGCCAGGCAAATAGTCTTTTGAGAAGGAGATCAACAATGAAACCTCATATGTTCATGTAAAGATAGGTTTCCTTAAAATTGGCTGTAAACCCAACCCTTATATATAACAAGTGAAGTGACTGGCTTCATGTGATACATAGAGATGAAACAAATCCTCCTACAGAAGTTGCATCTGTTTATCTCCATTCTTTTCTTTACAGCTGTTCAAGGTGCATAGTTTATACAGCTTATCTGAGCTTTCAGAAAGTGAAGGGAGCTCTGAGAGCTGATTGGAGGGAAGGGACACCCCCTTTATACAAAGCACACAGGAACAGAGCTGAGGCTGATCATCACAGGCTTCCCTGTCACCTTTTTACCTCTTGGTGTCAGGAAAACTTGTCAGAAGTGACTCAGGCTGATAGCAGAGGAATGAGGCAGCAGACAGAAAATGACACTTAGTGCTCTGGATTGAGACAAGTACACACTATAGAGTAGTGGTCTCCAAACTGCAGCCCGGGAGGGCCAGCTGCGGCCCTTTGCCTGCCTTTACCTGGCCCTTGGGGCACTATTCCTCCCACTGACATTAACAATGGGGCACTATTTGATGGGGCACTATTCCTCCCTTTGATAGCAATGATGGGGCACTATTCCTCCCACTGACACCAACGATGGAGGACTATTCCTTCCAATGATGGGGGACTTTTCCACCCACTAAACTCAACAATGGAGGACTATTCCACCCATTAACACCAATGATGGGGCACTATTCCTCCCACTGATACCAATGAAGGGGGACTATTCCTCCCACTTACATCCAGGATGGGGGACTATTTCGCTGGAACCAAACGATGGGACGCTAGATCAATGGCAACAATGGCCACAGTTACATTGTTACTGGTGCCAGGAGTCTGGCACCACTGGCCCCTTTAAAGTCTGAAGGATAGTAAGCTGGCCCTTTGTTTAGAAAGTTTGGAGACCCCTGCTAAAGAAGGCTATGCTTTGTTCATATTTCATGTCTGAGGTTTACAACCACTTTAAGATGATCCCTGTAGTGTAGTGATAATGTAATATCAATGACATTTTGTTCGGATTTTAGCCCAAAATAGTATGTAACTAAATCTTACATTTTTCCGAAGAAGCTCATTCTGGATGGGATTCTAGGCCAGGCAATCTTCGCCATAAATGCAGGCTGCAAGCCAAGCAATCCAAGCTGAGCGGAGGCAACAACTTTGTATTGCTTACAGTTCACACCCCATTTCATTGTAGCCTAGACCACAAAGAGAGATAAGCAGAATTCAGTTTTTTTTTTTTTGCATCATTATTTTAAGGCACAATGTACATTATGGTCTGCAAAAGACATAAATGAGCCAACATAGGCCTTTCAACATATTGCCAACATAGGTGTTCAGTAGGTTCACCATGTGGAACAAGCTTCAGGTAAAGTTAATTTGAAGTCACAGAATGGATGTTCCTGTACATTAAGCCTGGGTTCACACTAGGTGAGGTTGGAATTTACAGCAAATTTGATTCGATTCTGGTGCCGTCAAAAAAGGGTCCTGCACCAGTTTGGTGCGAATGCGGTGCGATTTGAGCCATACAAATCCATGGCTCAAATCGCACCCCAGAGACACTGCATGTAATTTGTACAGGAAACAGTGTGAATCCGGGCTTAGACAGACTTTGTACTAACGACCTCCATTTTCATCATCTTAAAGAAGAATTCAAGGTATGGCTTTTTTTTTCTATACATAGTTACAGTATTCCAGTTCAGATCAATGTAACTATGTATATACCATACCTGTGGGATCCCTCCAGATGCTGGAAATCACTGTAGTAGACACGTAGGTGCGCACAGCCTATTGCATTAGGGTGTGCACCCCAAAACTCAAACACACGTGTATATATATACTGACGGTTCAGTAGAGCAGTGAACGGTGTCATTAGGGCAGAGATTGGTGTCAGTAGGGTAGTGGACGGTGTCTGTAGTTTTAATTTTTATTACTTTATTTTTTACAATTGTATTTTTTAAATTATTTTAAAAAAAAATTGATGAGCTTTGGTGAAATATCAGGGGTCTAAACAGGGGGAATCTGGGCCACACAGGATGATTCTGGGGTGCCCAGGCACACCCTGTATGCACACCTATGAGTAGAACCACTGCTCCAGTAATCTCCACTATCTTCCGGGTCCTGTGCTAAGCCGCTGCCCTGCTGCTTTCTGAACACAGGTCGGCCGTTCGGTACAGGTGCCATTTAGAGAATGCATTGCATTTTCCCAATCAATGCGCATCATTTTCTGATTGGACAAGGTGGAGAGCGTGACTTTACCGCCCTGCCTCTCCATTTTGATCAATCAGAAAATGCTTTGCATTAATTGAGGAAAGAAAATCATTCTCTAAATGGCTCCCTTGCCGAGCAGCTGACCTCCTGACCAAGTAGTCTCAGTAACTGGCGCTCAGTAATGCCCTGTACACACGGGCGGACTTTTCGACAACAAAGGTCCGACAGTCTTTCCGACGGACTTTCGAATGAACGGACTCGTACGTGATGACATACGGCCGGACTAAAATAAGGAAGTTCATAGCCAGTAGCCAATAGTTGCCCTAGCGTCAGTTTTCGTCCGTCGGACTAGCATACAGACGAGTGGATTTTTCAATAGGAACTGGGTCCGGCGGAGTTCCGACGTAAAGATTTGAAACATGTTCCAAATCTAAAGTCTGTCAGATTTTCGACAGAAACAGTCCGTTGAAGGTCCGATGAAGCCCACACACGGTCGGATTGTCCGCCGGATTCGGTCCGTCGGACCAGTCTGGTCGAAAAGTCCGCTCGTGTGTACAGGGCATAAGAGACCTCGTCGGACACACCCCTTCTCTGTGTCAAACACAAGTCTGGGTGAGGACACTTGTGATATGATGAGGGGTGTGGCTGCTACTCAGTTATACCAGTAAAGAGCACTGGAGCAGGAACAGGGGTAGCATTTTCACTGCAAAACACATTATTTCAGACAAGCCTTGTGGGCAGGGCGAAACACGTCAGAGGGCGTGGCAAGGGAGGAGCCTAGACTGAGGCCACAGTTTGAAAGCAGCACATGGGTTGACAGGAGTATTCCATCTTTTAAACTTGATACTATACAGTGGGCTTGGATGAGAACTACAGATGCCGACTTCCGGATGCAGTGGATCACCAGAGCTGTAGCTTTGGCTCTTGGAGCAGCATGCTATGCTTGTCTAATGCCGCGTACACACAGTCGGACTTTTCGTCTACAAAAGTCAGACAGCCTGTCCGACAGACTTCCGGCAGACTTTCGGCGGACTTGCGGCATACTTTCTAACGAACGGACTTGCCTACACACGACCACACAAAAGTCCGACGGATTCGTACGTGATGACGTACACCGGACTAAAATAAGGAAGTTCATAGCCAGTAGCCAATAGGTGCCCTAGCGTGGCTTTTTGTCCGTCGGACTAGCACACAGACGAGCGGATTTCGGGGTCCGTCGTAGTTACGACGTAAAGATTTGAAGCATGTTTCAAATCTAAAGTACGTCGGATTTGAGGCTAAAAAAGTACGTTGAAAGTCCGGAGAAGCCCACACACGATCGGATTACCAGCCAGCTTTAGTCCGTCAGCGTCCGTTGGACTTTTGTAGACGAAAAGTCCGACCGTGTGTACGCGGCATTACAGGGTTTTACTTCAGTCTAAATCTGTTTGGCACCTTTCACACGGGCTGTCTGATCAGGTCCGCCTGTCAGTTTTTCAGACCGACCTGATCGGACCCCACATTGTCCTCTATGTCCTGCATTGTCCTCTATGGTTAGCAGGCATGTTAACCACTAAGCCACCATGCTACTGGTATAAAGAGGACCAGAATATTCGACACTCATGTATTATGATGTGCACAATTTGGCTGAAACCTGTCATAAGCTTATTAAGGCCAACATGCTTAGTAAGGCCAATGTTAACCTGTTATGATCCATAAAGTTAAAAATAATTCTAGTAAAATTAGATCTTTACCTCGGCTTTACGCCAGCTTTTAATGCCTGCCTTGATACAAACTCTCCACTGGCTTTCTTTATTGATGTCCACAATGAAGACCTGGACCTGGGGCTTGAATGAGTAATAGTTACTGTACACAATCATTTGGTAACCTTGCTTGGTGTTGTCAGCTCTGATTGCCTGAGCGGTGATAACCCAGCTGGGAGTCTTATTTTTATTTATTTTGGTCTGAAAAAAGAAAACAAGGCTTAATATTAGGTACATATTTCATGGGCTAATTCAAAATTTTATGCTCCATTCACACTTGCGTGACTCCAAAGTCACATGATTTCCCATGCGACTTTGATATGACTATGCACTCTCTGTAACTAAGCTGCATCAAAGTAGTGCGGGTGCGGGCACCTTTTCAAAATCTCAACAGGTGCCATTGAAAAGCATGGGCTGTGACTTGTCATGTCCAAAGTCACATGACAAGTCGCACAACTGTGAATGGGGCCTTAGTTTGTAGATCTCCCCAAGTAGATATCTAACACACACCTCCCAAGAAGGACACTTTAGTTCAAAGTTTGTAGACAAAGAACATGCTGCTTACACCCCCCCCCCCCCCCCCCGTTATGCCTAATGCAAAGTAATGCAAATAAGTTGGCAAAAACGATCGGTTAAACCCACAGATGTATTTTTTCACCACTACTTTTCCTCTACATTGGCTTTAAAAAAAAAAAAACAGATGCAATTATTTAAAGGTTGGAGGAAAGGTTTGGGGTTTGGGGTTTTGAGGTTTTACTAAAACTGGTGCAGTTGTGCATAGTAACCAATCAGCTTCTAACTTCAGCTTGTTCAATTAAACTTTGACAATAAAACCTGGAAGCTGATTGGTTCCGATGCACAGCTGTACCAGATTCTGTGTGCACCAGTTTTAGTAAATCCCCACCAAAACATCAAAAATATGTTAGGCAGTGAGTACCTGCACCCTTTATAATGATTCCACATCCCTGAGGTCAATACAAGCACATTAAATAATGGATAGGCTTTTGCCCGCACCAACACACTATAACAACCATATAAAGTAAGAGAAATTTCTTGTATATCATGATTAAAAATAGATACAAAAATGAAAAACATAGCGGTCCTTCAAAACAGTACATCACATACAAGTAAGTCACATATATGGATACGTGAATACCCCAAAGAACCACATAAGTGGAATTCTGAAAATGCACCCCAACGTGTTTCAACATTTTATTGTTTTCTTCAGGAGGTATTGCAAAAAGGGTAGATTCTACAAAAAAAAACATATTAACAAAATAATATGGGGTATGTAGATACACCATTGTAAAACAAAGTACAGAAAAATAGGGGTGTTATATATTATGTTTAGGATATGTGAGTGGTTATATCCTATTTATTGGTTATATTTTTCTCTTATTGGCAACTTGTCCCTTGAACTCTCCTCGCTCTCTTGTGCGGTGTTCCCTGGGTTTCTGGGTTGCTCCACATGTGGGTTGGCTTCTGTTATCAACATAGTGAGTTTGTTGTTTTTTGTAGAATCTACCCTTTTTGCAGTACCCCCTGAAGAAGACAATAAAACGTTGAAATGCGTTGGGGTGCATTTTCAGACTTCCATTTATGGGGTTCTTTAGGGTATACACGTATACATATAGGTGACTTGCTTGTATGTGATCTACTGTCATGAGGGGCCTCTATAGTTCTAATTTTTGTATCTGTTTTTAATCATGATGTACAATAAACTTCTCTTACTTTATATGTTTGCTATAGTCTCTTGGTTCCAGTAACATTCCATCCATTATTTCATGTACCTTTAGCAAATCCCCCCCCCCAAAGCATACTATAACATTTTTGGTGGCAGTATGGTGTGGCATATTTTATGGAGAGGTCTATCAGACCATAAAAAAGAGTGGCAACTAAAGAGGAAAGAGGCATTTGGTTCCAAAATAGGGACAGTTCCTTCAAATGAGGGACTCCAACATGCCGTGTGTGGCAAGGCCTATCTGAGGCCAAAAAGAAAAAGGGAAAAAACATGCCGAGACTGATATGTGTGGCCACCCGTGACCAAAAGAGTATTTAATAAAGCAGAAGAAGGACACAGGACAACACTAACCATTCAGGTGAGTGGTACGGCTGCCATTTTGATAGTTCTGTCCTAGTCAGAAGTAATAGATTGGTCTACTCACATGTTTTCCGGAAGATTGACTACTGCTGCTGCTGCTGCTACTGCTGCTGCTGCTGCTGCTGCTGCTGCTGCTTCTTTTGACTTTGGACTGAGCTGAGTGGACTTGGCCAGATGCTGTCTTCACACTCTAATTTAGAGATGTTGTACCATTAGAAGACATCATAGCATTATAAAGACAACGTAACATTAGAAGCTGTTGTGCGGTACAAAAACATTTCAGTATTGTTGCTGACCAACCGGCCAACTATGAACATTCCATGATTGCTCATGTATTAATATATACATTTATTTATTTTAGATCCTCATCCAATTGTATTCAGCAGATGTTGAGGAAGACCATGCTACCCTGTTTCCCCGAAAATAAGACCTAGCGTGATTGTCGTTGATGGCTGCAATATAAGCCCTACCCCCCAAAAAAGCCCTAGTTAAAGTCCTTGTAGGTCTTCTTTTCGGGGTAGGGCTTATTTTCGGGGAAACAGGGTAGGGCTTATTTGGGGGGTAGAGCTTATATTGCAGCCATCACCGACAATCACGCTAGGTCTTATTTTCAGGGAAACAGGGTAGGTCACTTGGTGAAGGAGAATGCTAATTAGGAGGTCAAATGCACATATTCGCCAGCACACCACGGATCGTCAATTATGTCCAAATATGTGCATTTGATTTGTGAAGTTTCCAGTTCCAGTTGGTTGTTGCTATAGCACCCGTTACTCCCAAAGCCTTATCCAGGAAAGTGTGTGATGGGAATATGGATTCTACTGCTAATTAGGAGGGTCTGTGTAATCTTATCCTCACGATCAATGCTTTTGCGGTATATAGAAGCAGTGCATGTCCCCGGGTATCTATTTGGACATGGACTATACTTTCTGGTCTTTCACCAAAGATGAAATTTCTAATTCAAAAACATTACTGAGGATACCTATAATTTAATCTCAAGCTCCCTACAGGCTCTAATGCCCCGTAAAAAAAGCAGCACCGCTTCCGCCGCAGACATGCCTAAAGGCTTCCTGGTGAACAGGAGTAAAAAGTCCCCGCCAGTGACCTACAGAGTGCAAGATGAGGACAGAACGCAGGCTGACCACCTCCTTCATGGGTGGTGTATGCCAGTTCATTGCCCAACTGGAGGCTCTCCTCTCCTGGCCAGCCTCGACAGAGCCGCCCCGGCTTCCCCCTACAGCCCCTGGCCACCCCCTGCTAGCCAGTTTGGGAACCTGAAGTTAGTCCAGGTGATGTCTAGCCCGACCGGCCCGGTAAGCAGAAAGTACCTGGAGCGGAGCTTCAGCCTGGGATCAGTGTTAAGTTTGTCCACTAAAATATTTTCGTTGACTGAATTAACACTATTTTAGTCTACTAAAATGCGACTAAAACGAAAATAATTCAGATGACTATCAATGGACTATGACTAAAACTAAATCGAAAATTAATATCAAAATTAACACTACTCTGCTGGCCATTTCTAAACCGGCAACACAATTTCATCCAGAGCCTATAAAAATAGCACAATAAAGTATAAACAGGTATTGCATTATTGCGCTACCGCATATGGATAAGTAGGGAGCATCTACTAAGCTACTGAAAGAGAAAAAATTAAGAAAAAGGCTTTTCTTATATTTTTTTCTTAATATTTACAGTTGGTAATGTATTCAGGTAATATGTGAAATGGCACTGCAGCCAATTGAGTTTACAATTTTTTGTTTTTTTTTGTATTTTAAAGTTGCACCTCTGTTTGTCAAAAGGCAATATTTTTGTTTTTTTATAAAACTTGGTTTTATTTATAAAGACGTTACATATCACAGCGGCTAAATCTGTGTCTGTAGTGTATGTTCACACCTTAATACCAGAAATAATATGTTATTAGATTTTTACTCCAGGAGCATATACTGTAATTAGTTTGGAAATTCTAGAGGCATTTTAAATAATGCATTACAATTGAACTACACCCATTAGATTTTTAGTTATCTAAAATGTACTGGAGATTTTGTTCGACTAAAATACGACTAAAACATTTCAGATGACTACAATACGACTAAAACTAAAATGCCATTTTAGTCAAAAGACTATAACTAAAATTAGATCAAAATTTGAAGTCAAAACTACCACTGCTTGGGATGGGGGTCAGGAGGAGCCAAGGAAGAGGGAGAATGGGAGGGGGCCAAGTTGCTGCACCAAGGGCCTCTGGGTTGTACTTGCCCCCTGGGCCAAAATTTGCCAGTCAACCCCTGAGTCAGCCCCTGAGTCAACTCCCAGCGCCTGAGTGGAATCCCATCTACAAATTGGATATCATTAAGCTCTGTACAGGTTTTGATACCTTATGAGTCAACTCGTGAGGTGGAAAATTCTGCATGGTTCTGTATTAAATGGCATTCGAGCTTGTGGATTTACCTACAGTAATCTTTAGTCCAAAAACACACGTGCTCCACAAAAATACTATTCATGCTTCTAAACAACATTGCAGAATGGTTATCTTTTAGATATTAGTTTAGATATTCGTTTCATACTCTTTCTTAAGCAATTGGTTTTTTTTTTAATTAGGACTGGGTTGCTTGCTCCAATGAATGACAGAGTGACCAGAGGAGCCCCACACAAGACCAATAATTGGGCCTCTTATTCCACTTCTATCCAAGTGAAAGCATTTATTCACTGTGCCTTGGTTAACAACTAGGACAATGTAAACCTTGTTTATTCGTCTGTGATAGTGGGAGGAGGTCGTACCATCCATCTCACCCATAAATGGGCCACTAAGTTCCAAAGGGCCCCTGTCTGCACAAATCGTATGTCCTACTCTGGGTGGCTCCACACCCAACCCTCCAACTTTCTCAACCCAGCTTTGTGATTGATCATTGCAGAATACAACATTCAGATCGGGGTAATTTATATCTGTGGGTGGAAGAAAGCCGACTCAAACTAACCTAGCTCTGCAAGGCAAGAATGCTAACCAGTCTGCTACCCTTCGTAGATTATCACCAATGGAATATAATGAAATAGAAAAAATGAGCCCTTACCATAAGACTAGGTCTTCTAAAACGCAGCTGATAAAGTTCCACCTTGGAAAAAAATATATGTTATTAATATATAATTAAAAGCATTTTCTTTTGTTTTGGATAGAGTGGAGAGGGATCAGAACACCTGTCAGGTTTTTATTGCTGTCTGTACCACTGTTAGGGAGATTCACTCTCTCTATTCTGTTTATCGTTAGGGATAGAGGGGAAACCTTTCAACAGTGGCACTAGTTCTGGTGTCCCTGATGGCAACCAGGGATTCCTTCACTTTGGAGGAAGTTCCTCTCATTTCCTGTCTTGACTATGGGACAGGAAGTGAAAGGAAATCCCCTCAATGTGATACAGATGGTTAAAAAAATATGTAACTATGTAACTCTCCCTTAATCTATTTAAAATGAAAAAAAAAAAAAAAAAAAAAGTTTTGGCTTTAACTTGGAAGCTGAGGTTTAGGCATTGCAATTTTTACATACTCCAGCTTGCAGCTTGAAACCAGTGTAAGTGATATACCTGTGGAAGCTAGAAACTATTGTAGTGTTCACTGTTATTACAATGATTGTCGCTAGCTTCTGAGTCCAGTGTTAAGCAGCTGCCCTGCTGCTTACTGAACACAAGAGGCTGCACAAGCCCCATTCAGAGAAAGCTTTGCATCCACTTAATGAATGTAAAGCGTTCTCTGATTGGACGAGGTGGAGATAGTGCCTTCACTGCTCCCCTTCTCCACTTCAAGGTGGAAAAGGGGAGCAGATGCAAAGTGCTCTCTGAATGCACCCATGCTGAGAAAACCACAAGGCAGCAGGACAGCCACTAGGCAATGGACCTTGTATCTAGTGGAGATTATTGCAGTAGCAGTGCCTACTACAGATATTTTCAGCCTCCATGGGGATTCCACAGGTATGGCACATACATAAATATATTGCATCCAAAAAAAAAAAAAAAGAGGGCGCACCAGCCGTGCGCTATCCATTTATTTAAAAGATAAAAGTGAATAATTATACTCACAAATAAAACAATGTAAAGGCTCATCCCATGTTTCAGGTGAAGTGCCACCAGAACCATTGTTCGTGTCCCCAGATGGGCTATGTTGGCATCACAAACAAATCCGTAGATGCCTATGCGTTTCGAGGGTATGCCTTTTTCCTCTATAGCTACATTGGTCCCAAGCTGGACCAATGCAGATATGTAAAAATTTCAATAACTAAACTTCAGCTTCAAATGAAATATTTGCCAATAATGTGGCAGTCATATGGGGTATAATTTATTTAAAATCATTGTTACTATTTATTAGTATTATCATAAAATATGTTTATGCACATTCAGCCCCCAGCTACATCACCTCATCTGCAGATATGACCCAACTCGTCCTCTCCGCTCCTCCCAGGACCTCCTGCTCTCTAGCTCCCTTGTTACCTCCTCTCATGCTCGCCTTCAGGACTTCTGCAGAGCCTCTCCCATCCTCTGGATCTCTCTTCCCCAGTATGTCCGGTCAGCCCCTACCCTGTCCACCTTTATTCAGGGAAACCTACCCGACCCCCACCTAGGAACTGTACCCGTGTCGCCTCCATCAGATCATCCCTCTCAGCTATTACCTTTTGTACTACCTCCCTCTCCCTTTAGATTGAAAGCTCTTGAAGGCCCTCCTATTCCTTCTGTATTTTGAAGTTTATTGTAATTTTATTGTCCCCCCACATAGTAAAGCGCTGCGTAAACTGTTGACGCAATATAAGACTGGGCTCACACATGCTGCGGCTGCAGCTCACAGCAGGGGGTCCGGTGCATCCCTGTTCAACGATTCAAGTGCAAATCAGGTCCGAATTTTTGCCTGAATTCGCACCTGAATTGGAACCAAAGACGTACAGGACCCTTTCCAAATGCGGACCATGGCCGTCCCAGGGCTGTGTGAACCGGCTCCATTAACAGTCGGTCTCACTCTCCTGTCATGCGATTTGAATGCGGGTTCGCATATATGTGAACCTGGCCCTGTATAATAATAATAAAAATAATAATAATTTAGGAATTTGGCATAAAGTTTTTGTTCATTCATCCAGTCACTAATTCAGTAATAACCATGAAAATGAAGCTGTGTCCAGCAATTTTACAGGATAAATTGAAGGTGTTTGAAAAGGTATGGGATCCATGGATCAGATACTTGACCAATGATCCCAAGACTATCTCTGGCTAGGTTTCCTCCTGATTGACGTGGACCCGAGCGAGGAGTCCTTTCCATCTTCCCCTCCTCCTTTCTCTCCTTGTTTTCATCCCTTCTTTGTTATTTTTGGTCCTTATTCTTTTTTTTTTTTTCGCTTCTTTGTTAGATTTTGTTTTTAAGGGACTTGGACTGCGTGATTCTGCATTTTTGGGGGATGGAGCGTCCTCCCCTATTTGATTGAGGGGATGTACCCCATTAAATTGCTGAACCCCATTAAATTGCGTTGTTACCATAATGTAGAAAGACATACTGAGACTTCTAGGTTTTACAGTCCGTTTTACAGTCTGTTTTACAGTCTGTTTTGAAACTAGCAGATAAGACTGTGGTTAATTGAGCATCATTATTACAGATTGTGGTTAGGCCCCTTTGACACCGGGGCGGTTTGCAGGCGCTAATGCGCTAAAAATAGCGCCTGCAAACCGACCCGAAACAGCCGCTGCTGTCTCTCCAGTGTGAAAGCCCCGAGGGCTTTCACACTGGAGCGGTGCGCTAGCAGGACGGGAAAAAAAGTCCCGCTGGCAGCATCTTCGGATCGGTGAAGGAGCAGTGTAGCAGTTGAAATCAATGGGACAGCGCGGCTATACTGCCGGCAAAGCGCCTCTGCAGAGGTGCTTTGCGTTGGTTTTTAACCCTTTCTCGGCCGCTAGCGGGGGGTAAAACCGCCCCGCTATCGGCCGAAATCTGATGGTAAAGCGCCGCTATTGTTAAGAACCGCCGCCCCCGCCCCCGCCCCAGTGTGAAAGGGGCCTTATATACCCCTGAAATATAAGAGGCTAGTTGTCTCAGGGAGCATGGCCTATTGCCATGCGGATTGTTGTAATAGGTCCTTGGCATTGAACTCATGCAATTATAAAGTATGACTTTCTATTTTTATACAGTATGCAATTCAAATTGTGGAAGTTACGTATTATTCAAAATCAATGCTGGAATCTCTTTTTATTTTTGTTCTGTGAAAATCTTTAATAACAGATATTGAAACAGAAAATGAAGCTGTGTCTTGGCAATGCTAAACAAAGCAACAGGTTCACTTTAATGACAGCCAATGAAAGTACATACTTATCTTCCATTTGCTCCAATACAGCTTGTCTCAGTAAGAAGAAGAAACCTTGTGTTATGTTCAGGAAACTCTAGGTAGGGCTTAAAGTGGACATTGAAGTAATAACCAAGGCCCGTTTATAATGTCTGGGCCTCCATTCCCTGTAAAAATTGCTGCTATAGTATGTCCAAAAATGAACCTGTAAATAACAATAGTTAGATTTTATACTTACCTAATCACCTAGGTAAACATTCCTTCCGACATGATCTTGGGGAATGTAGAGCCCCCAAAGTCTGGCAAGAAGGCATTCTTGCTAATGGATCAGAGTGTCTCCTTATGACATTTGGCCTGGCCTGCATTCCCTAAGAATCTTCCTATAAGATAGTGATGTCACAGCCAGCATTGTGGATTATGGTTATTATAAAAGGTAACCCTATAATCTACCATTTTCCCTACAGATGCATTTATGGACATAGTATAGCTAGTAGTTTTTACTAGCTATGTTGGCCTGGGACTGTTGTATGTGAAGCTGACAGGGGATCCTAACTTTGGGAGTGATTTGGAGTGGCAGTTGGACGAAATCATGGATTTCAGAGAAGGGCTACTCGGATGTGCACTGGGCACTGGAAGATATAGATTTTCTGGCCGTTCAGGAATAGGAGCTGGAGATCGCCTACAGATGTCTGCTAGACTCTGCTCAGTGCCAGGGCTGGGCTCCCTTTGCCTGGGACTATCAGGAAATACCAGTTGACAACTCTGAAATCCTGGCTGAAGCGTCAGCAATGTGGCAGAGTAACAGTGTGCTTTGCCAACCTGCCCCCGCAGCTATGGACGCGGAGGTCTTATGGCGGATGCAGCAAGTGCTGACTGACCTTGATGATCCTGTTTCTGCATGGGATGATCTTGGATGGAGGAATGTGCCTGTCCAGCAGCATGCTAGAGAATCGGCAGTGGAAAATCTGGAGATTGCCATCCCCAAAGCTGAAGTGCTGACAACAGAGCAGAGCTCTGCTAACCTCTGCCCAGCACCGATAGCATCTTCTGGGTTCCACGGACAGGAGATGGTGAACCTCTATCCCCAGACACCAGTTGCAGAGACAGGGGATTAGATAGACTTTTCTGCTGAGGAAGGACAACCTGATGAGCCTCCAGCAGAAGAGCTGGTATCAGGGCCAAACTTCACTGTGCTCTGCCCAGCACCAACAGCAGTATCTGTGGAATTGCAAGGAACTTCCCCAGCTGAAGTGCTGGTCACCAAACAGAGGGTCCAAGACCTCTGCCCCACACCTGTGGCAGTTCTGGAGGCTCAGGGTGAGAAGGTGGCGATCACTTTCCAGAAGCAGATACAGGGGGAGAAGGGAGAGGAGGTGTTTGTTGTCCCTCCCCAACAGTCGGCCAGGGTGGAGAAAGCGGTCTTTCCTCCTCCGCAAATATCCGTGAACATGGGAGACAGTACCATAGACATGTCGTCCCAGCAGCCAGATGAGGGAATGGAAATGGCAGCTACACAGTTTGGGAGTGGAGGAATCCAGCCTCCTGCCCCAACGGTTAGCCGAAGCGGATGATGTGGAGTCCCCAGCAGAAGTGCTGGAAACAGGGCAGAGTACTACCAAAGGTGTGGCCCAGCACCAGCAACAACTGTGGAGTTCCAGGGAGCTGGGGCAGTCGGCTCATCTCTCCAGCCACAGATTACAGAATGTATGGACTTAATGGACTGTTCATCAGAGGATGTTATAGATTATGCATCACCTGCTCAAGTACTGGCAGCAGGTGATGGGCAGTGGCAGTTTCGGAGGCCTGAGGTGAGAAGGTGATGGTTCCTCTTTCCCAGTGGATTTCAGAGATGCAGGGAGGAGAAGCAGCCATTTCCCCTTCCCAACAAGGGTTTGTGCACCTGGGAGACAATACCAGTGAAAGGGAGTTCCAATAGCAGACAGCGCCCCAGAATGATGACACCACCCCAGCTGAAGTGCTGGCAACTGGACAGAGGGTCCAAGACCTCTGCCCCACACCTGCGGCAGTTCTGGAGGCCCAGGGTGAGGAAGTGGCGGTCACTCCCGAGCAGCAGATCAGGACCCAAGGAGAGAATGCAATCGGCACCTCACAACTGCAGCTTGATCTGGTGTTGGTGGATGGGCCTGCTGTCTCCACTAGCATAAACCCAGCAGAAGTGCTGGCAAGCGGGCAGAGTGCTACCAACCTCTGCCCAGCACCGGCAACAACTACAGAGTTCCAGGGAGCCGGGGCAGTCGGCCTCCCTCCCCAGCAGTTAGCCGGAGCAGATGGTGTGGGGTTTCCAGCAGAAGGGTTGGCAACAGGACAGAGTACTGCTGGCCTCTGCGCTCAACTAATAGAGGATGGATTTCCTGTAAAGGTGGATGGGACTTCAGTCTTCAACTGTATACCCCAGGGATGCTGGGGAGTCAGCCCAGATGCCCACCAGCATGACGGACTGAGCCCAGCCACCCTGTCTTCTCTCCTGCGGCTAAATGGACCCCAGGGGGAAGGACCAGTCTGCACTTCCCCCCAGCAGCGGGTATGTTCTATGAGAGAGGCAGAGGTTGGCTGGGTGAGTAATGCTCTGTTTGGAACAATTTGTTTGGGGTACTGTATGGGTACAGGCATTAGAGGACTGAAACTATGGACTAACTTCGGAGTCAACCCGTCTGGGGTCTCCTCCTGTGTCTTCTGCTGAAAGGGGAGAGATGTGACGGGAGGACCCGTGGAACCCAGAATCCCTTGGAAAGATTAGGAAACCCATGTTTCAGCTCCCCATGCACCTCTTATGTCTAAGTCACCCTGTGCTACCTGAGAAAATATATCCTGGATTACTTAAAATGGGACAGTAATATTTATCCACAATATCCCCCAGGATATATGTAAAGACTATTCTTGGTTTGTATGATTCTGAACTCAACATGTTAGTTGAGAGAGCTGATCACATTGGCCTCTGTACAATGTAGGAGACAGGCCGATTCCTACTGGAGCTCCTGCTATTGTGAGAAGGTTTCCTGTGTTTATACTTATGATAATGTATAATCTACTGTGTGAAGCTCGGTGACAACAAGTCTGACCTGTAGTGAAATCCTGAATAATCATAACAATGCTCAGGAGGGCACGGAGTCATCGGCTGCTTTAAGGAATTAGTTAATTAGCTCATGTTAATTCTGTTTCTGGTTACAGGTGTATTGTTAGAGTAATATGAGCAGGAGGGGGGACCTCCTCTTCTACTGTATATAAGATTTGTTTTTTTGGTTCTAATAAACAGTCCATGTTCAGCAACTAAACAAGTATCGTCTTGTTTTGTGCTTGTGAGCGGTTGGAATATGTGATATCTATATTCAGACTGGGTGGAAGTGGTATATAACGAAAGCACTCAAGCGGAGTGTGGGACGTTTTGTTACACAGCCAATCTCTATGCACCAATGCTGTCACGTGGGAGGAAGGATAGTGAGTTCCATGCTTGCCCATACCAAGTTTCTTTGCTCCTAGTGGCTAAACAAAGTGGGGGAGAGCAAAGGAAAGGTGCTATTGGGGGAACAGGCATTAATAGATAAAAAAAGTCACAGATTGTATAAAATACACAATGCTAATATTACCTGTTGACTGCTATCACTGCCACGGTTTCTACGACCGGCATAATGGCCGGTGCATTTGGATGGTTGCTTCCTTTTTGAGTTCTTGTTTTGCTGGTGAGGGTGCTGCTGCTTATTTTGCTGTTGATGGGGGTGCTTTCTGTAGTCTTTGCTTTGGCTGTACCTGCTGCTACTGCTTTGGCTAGAGCTGCAGCTATTGCTGCTGCTGCTGCTGCTGCTGCCGCTGACGCGGCTGCTGCTGCTGCTGCTGCTACTGCTTCTATGCTTGCTCTGTCCATGTACTTTATGTACTTTTTGTCCATTCTGTTCTTTTTTTCCTTTTCGTACTTTATATTTACTGCCACTGCTACTGCTACTGCTGCTGCTGCTGCTGCTGTGGCTGTGTCTGCTGGAATAGCTACTGCTGCTGCTGCTGCTGCTGCTGCTGCTGTAGCCCTTTCTGCTGTAACGGTGCTTGGTGATGGTATTGTTTCTGTTGCCACTGCTACTGCTACTGCTACTGCTGCCACTGCTGCTGCTGTGGCTACTTCTGCTTTGCCATTGTTTTTGTTGTTTTTGTTGTTTTTGTTGTTTTTGTTGTTTTTGTTGTTTTTCGTAGTGCTGCTTTTGCTTATTGAATTTCCTTTTGCTCTTGTTATGCTTGGAATTCTGAATGCTGCTTGAGGAAGAAGAGGAACTGCTGCTGCTGCACTGTTTCTTTCCCTTCCTTCCATCTCCTTTACATGACATGCTTATATTTGTTGCCTGGAATGTGATAACAAATACACATAGTGATTACCAAAGTATCCCAGATTTCTAAAAGCTCCTAACAGATCAGGGTGCCTGTGCAGCAAGGTAATGGGGGAGAAACACATTTAACCTGAAAGCCCAGCGATCAATATGTTATTATTCTGGTAAACTAGGGTGTGTGTGTGTGGCACTGTTCAAGGGCCCTATGTTTAAGGCTACATTGACACCTGAGCGTTTCAAAGTCGCACGTTTTTACCGCGTTTTTGCAGTGGTTTTTACAGCGATTTTGCCGTGATTTTGTTTAGATCACCAATGTAAAAGGCAGAAAAAATGCCTGTAATCTGCCCCAAAGAAGCTCATGTTCTTTTTTGAACTTAGGGCGTTTTTCAGGCGTTTTGCTTTAAGTGACAAAATGCTCAGATGTGAACAGGTGCCATTGAAATGAATGGGGTTTTGCTTGTTGGACATTTTTCTGGTGTTTTTTTTTGGCCGTTTTACGAGCGTTTTGTGAACTTAAAAATGCTCAGGTGTGAATGCATATATATTCAAAAAAGATAGGGACAAGGGTCCCAGAAGGTATTCTTCAGAAAGGATACAGAAAGTGTAAAGGACGAATTTAACTTTATTAATTGTACAAAAACAAATAAATACTTGCAAAAATACTTGTCTAAAATAATGAAAAAATTCCCAAATCCCTCCTCCAGACACATTTAATTAAAATTAAGACAAGAAGGTCTTAATGGAACACCGGTGTCCATAGCAAATCCAGCCATACACATCAGTCACCCATCCCACACACACGGTTCAATCTGATTATTGTATATTCACCGCAGATTGGTCTGGTAACTCAATAGAGACAAAAGTTACTGTGATATAGATGAGATTAGCCAGCGGTGATTATGTATGGAGAGTTTGTGTGTTCCGCTCAGCAAGTAACTTTCACTCAAAACTTGTAAAGCAGCAATGCATATGGATTTCAAAATCGCACAGATTGAAAAGCGCAGGCCATTGGTTGCTATGTAGGTATGGATCACAATTGATTGATCAGGGATAACATAGATCAAAGGATGTTTAGCAGGTAACTTCCACTCAGACTTGTAAAGCAACAATGCATATGGTTTTCAAAATCGCACAGTTTGAAAAGCGCAGGTCATTGGTTGCTATGTAGATATAGATCACAATTGATTAGTCAGGAATAACATCGATTAAAGGATGTTCAACAAATAACTTCCACTCAAACGTGTAAAGAAGCAATGCATATGGATTTCAAAATCGCACAGATTGAAAAGCGCAGGTCATTGGTTGCTATGTGAGTATAGCAGTTTCAATCTGTGCGATTTTGAAATCCATATGCATTGCTGCTTTACAAGTTTTGAGTGAAAGTTACATGCTGAGCGGAACACACAAACTCCCCATACATAATCACCGCTGGCTAATCTCATCTATATCACAGTAACTTTTGTCTCTATTGAGTTACCAGGCCAATCTGCGGTGAATATACAATAATCAGATTGAACCGTGTGTGTGGGATGGGTGACTGATGTGTATGGCTGGATTTGCTATGGATACCGGTGTTCCATTAAGACCTTCTTGTCTTAATTTTAATTAAATGTGTCTGGAGGAGGGATTTGGGAATTTTTTCATTATTTTAGACAAGTATTTTTGCAAGTATTTATTTGTTTTTGTACAATTAATAAAGTTAAATGCGTCCTTTACACTTTCTGTATCCTTTCTGAAGAATACCTTCTGGGACCCTTGTCCCTATCTTTTTTGAATATATATGCTTTTGTATTCAGAGGACCAACCGGTGGCCCTTGGCCCACACACAGGATATGGTTCTTTTTTAGGTACCGTATATACTAACAGGTTTAGTGTTCGATGACGTGGGTCACTACCCACCTCACCGAGACCTGCCCTCTAGGACTTTCCTCTAGATGAGCTTGGTCTCCATTTTTTTGTTTTTCATATCAGGTGTGAATGCAGCCTAAATGTCGTATTAATCAGGAAAATATAGTTTCAATGTCGCATTTTTCCGGGACCCCGAGTTTCAGTGTGGCATTATACTGGGTGCTGGAATTTCACTGCGGCAATGTTCAGGGTGCTCAGCAGTCAGTGTGGCATTATTTAGGGCACTTAGCTTTTTATAGTATATTGGGTACTTACATTATAGAGGCATTATACAGGGTGCTCAAGTTCCAGTGTGGACCTATTATGCATGGCCACTTTTTTGGGTGGGCCTCAAGTCTCAATGTGACTTTACTCTTGGAGCTCAAGTTTCAATTTATCTGGGTCCCAGATATCAAGCATCTGTGCTGCAAGTTTGAAAATGACTTGCTAAGCTATTGCTAGACTTGCCAGGCTTCACAAGTTTGTTGCAAAATTACAGCAAGTCTGCATTGCATGACTCCAGATCAACTTTCTTTGAAAACATTCTGCAAGTCTGCTGTAAGTTCTGGTTCAGTTATTTTGTGCAATAGTCATCCCACCACAGGGGGTCACTGTGGTTGAATTTTCATGCTGTAGACTTGCAGAGCTCTTGCTGTAGACTCACCACTGCAACTTTGCTCTTGCTTGAGACTTGCTACACAAATTTGCTACAAATCGGAAAAGTGTCAACTAGAACTTCTGCATCAAGTGCTCTGCAAGTGTACAATAATCAGTGAAAAAATGCAGCAAGCTAACAGACTTACAATTCAACACTGCCACAATCTTGAGGCAAGTTATCCTTGCTATCTGGGGTGTAGGTGTGTCTCAAGCTCACTGTCCGCAGGGGAAGAGTACTCACACGAAGACTGGTCAATGCAGCAATGTATATTAACGTGGTAATGTTGAGAGAGGACAACAAACTCTGCAGACATGGCCACCCCGGATCAAAACACTTACAAGGAACTAGGCAAGGAGCAAATATGCCCACTGTAGATGCCTGACAGCATTCATCAGAGGAGGCGGTTGAATGGTAGACTGGCAACGGCCCCTGAGTAAGGAAAGGCTACTGCTCGAGATAGAGTGACAGTCCTCCACAGGAAGCTGAGCTTATACTAATCCAGTTGTAACTAACCAGCAGGGGATCTGTTCCTGACCTACCCACTACACAGAATGTGTGCCAACCTGAAGGGGACAGTGCTATTTATAAGCACTGCCCACATCAAAGAAGGCTACCAGATCAGTCAGAGCAGCAGCGTCCAATTAGACAGCTGCTCCCCTGATGACACCTAATGATGCCTCGGAGGAACCTGGTTTCCCTTTTGACATTCACCCTCCCTGCATGGCAACCACTTAACAGCGCCACCCTTGCAGGGAGGTTAAACTACACCTGCCTACATGGGGCCCCAAGTTTCAATGTGGAATTATAATGGATAACCATGTTTCCGGGTAGTATTGTTTGGGGTGCCCAAATTTCAATGTAGCATTATACTGTGTACTCAGGTTTCAGTGTGGCATTGTTCTGAATACCCAAGTGTCGCAATATATTGGCTGTAATGGCTGTTACTCTGGGGCCCATATGCTATTTCCTAGGGCTCAAAAGTTGTATTGCAAAATTTATCCGGTATCATATAGCTGTCAAATTTTAAAGACGCTCAATGTGTGTCTACCATCAAGGTTACTTTCTTTAAACAGCTCTCAGTTTTTCCTACAAAATAAGCAACGCATTAGAGTAAAAAGTAACCAGTACTTTTCTGTTTGCCATGTTGTTCATCCCTCTATTAACTGTCATTGCTAAACAGGCCTACAGAACAAGCACTGGCAGTTTACAGTAGAAGGTTAGGCCCTGTTCCAAATGTGTCCAAAAACAGAGAAGTTAATTTGTGATATTGGTGCTGGGGGCATGGGGCCCTCTGCCATCCACATGAGAAGCTTGCTATGAGGCCATGATAACAGCCAAAATAGTATAAACTGCCATAATCAGGTATTAAAAAGGATTAGCACCCCCATGTAATCACATGGAGGGTTCCCCACCTATCACAGCCTACATTTGAATTACCTTACTAAATAAACCCAGTAGTCTTACCTTATCTTGATCAATGCCAAGGATGGTCTTCAGCTTTGACAGGGCTGCAGATTCTTCGATGTGTTCTCCCTTTTCCTCCTGCACATCAACCAGGGCTAATATCTTAGATGCAGCTTTGGGTCCAGCAGCGATCTCCAGTACCACTCTCTCAACGTCTGCTTCCTTGTCACCTTTGACTTAAATCAATCACGATTTTAGATACTCAAACTCAAACCACTTAAGGGTCAAGATATAAATTTCTCTATGAAAGGTAGCTTACAAAGAGATAATTAGGGCCATATGAGAACAGGACTGCACAAGTGCTTCGTGAAGCACCTCCAGGAGCAAGCATTTGCAGTAGTATCGGCTATAGTAATGTTGGCTGTATAGATATTAGTAATATAATAAATACTAATGCGTAAATATTATATACCTTACAGTTGGTGCTTCCACTTGTAGCTTGTTCCCATACATATAAAAAAGCTTACATCAAATAGTGATATGAAAAATATTTATAAATCACAAGTTTACACCTTCTTAACCAAAATGTATTCAAATTAAACCAACGTGTACTTGATATAACACCATCACATATAAAATAGCCTGTAGGTTTTCCTAAAATATATCACGCTCACATAGTATAATCACAACATATCATCAAGTAGTAACCTCCGGCTCATGACAAGTATAGTCCCTCCTCACTTACGCTTTCCTGCTCCTGCGTCACCCGGTTCCGCTCTAATATGTTGCGCCACATACTATGTGGTTCCATCAGAGGATCTTCTGGTTATTTTATTCACTACACTATGGTCCAACGCATTGCGCCATGTATCACATGGCTTCATCAGAGGAGCTTCTGTTTTTTCAATTACTACACTATGGTGGTCTCCATATGGATTTGAGTATCCATAGTGTCCAGTCCATCATTACCAAATTTTAAAAGAGAAAGTACTCTCTGTGGATAGAAAAAGGCAAAAGTGCTTGGAGATGGCCTAGGTGATTCTTATGTTCCCCTGAGGTTGGGGACGGCGCTATTTGACCTATATTCATTTATAGGTTCAAGTATTAAGGTGAGGACACATCTTGAGCACCAGAGGTGTATCACCAGTATATGAATTTGGTTGCAACACCAGGATTTTGCGCACACATTTCTCGCTGAAAGTTTTGAATATTGAGGGTGATGCACTGAATCCTAAGTCTATGAATTTCTTTTCACTAATTGTGATACAATTTTATTAGTGTCGATTTATTTATATGTGATTGTGTTACATCAAGTGCACGTTGGTTTTATTTAAGCAAATTCTGTTTAAAAAGGTAAAGACTTGTGATTTATGAATATTTTACATAACAGCAGCCCTACACTATTTGATGTTGTAAGTTTTTATATAGACATTAGCTCCACCAAAAACATTAAGGCATGGCTAAACCCAAGAGCAAAAATTGGTCAGATTGTAGCTTGCCAATCCTTATATGTGGCTGTGTTTTTTTTTCTTTTTCACCTAATGATTCTGCTATAGAGAAGAGGAGAGGGGGGGAAAGGACCAGTTTTATATTATTAGTCCGCTCTTCTCAAGACCTCCTGCTCTCAAGCTCTCTCATCTCCTTCTCCCATGCTCATCTCCAGGATTTCTCCAGAGCCTCTCCCATCCTCTGGAACTCGCTACCTCAACCTATCCGGCTATCCCCTACTCTTGCTACCTTCAGGCGATCCCTGAAAACTCATCTCTTCAGGAAAGCCTATCACGTCTCCAACTAATCTCCTACCACTTCCAACAGCTCATTCCCCACAGTTACAACCTTTTGTACCACCTGCCCCACCCTATTAGATTGTAAGCTCTTCTGAGCAGGGCCCTCTTAATCCTCTTGGTTTTTTTTGTATTATAACTGTATTGTCTCCCTTTTATATTGTAAATTGCTGCGTAAACTGTTGGCGCTATATAAATCCTGTATAATAATAATAATATTACCCTTGGTTTTTTGGAATGAGATATTGGACCTGGAATGAGATATTGGATACCCAACTCTGGGTCCCTTCCCTTTCCCCTGAGAGGGGTCCCTGTCTTGTGGAGTGCTGCCGAACCGGAGCCCATTGACAATTTCAGTGACCCTTAAAAAAAATCCAAATCTAGCCCTGTTTGTTCTTGTGTTTGGCCTATCACAGACAGTAACACTTTTGAAGGTTTACCTGGTGTCATGGAAAGCTTGGCATCGTGTTCGCCTACGAGCTGATACAGGAACGTGTGTCTGCGGTTGCCAGCACTGACAGATTTTTGTTGGAAGCAGAGGTTAATAGGAAGTTTGGGAATTTTAACGCATGGGCGGAAGAATTTTACATCTGCATATTGGTGTAGCGCGGCTCTTCCAGGATAAGCATTTTTCTTAGCTCCAAATTCAGAAGATGCCTCCTGGGAAGCAAAAAAGAAAAAACGAGAGAGAGAGGTTTATTAAATAAAACAATACAGCAGGAAATTATGAAATGCAATAGCCAATAGGATCTAGATTTTTGTTCTTTTTAGTAATTTCAGCTTGACTTAAAATGTATGTTACCCTAACATTTCATATTACTCATATATGGTTGTTGTATCATGTAGCTGTGTTAAAAAGTATCCTGTTCTCTTTGCATTGCTTCCTTTGTGTGAAATACCTGGTGATAATGCCAATCCTGTTTTCCATTTCAAACTGACGACACTAGGCATAGAAGCGCATCCATCCCAGCATGGTCAGTTTTCTAGCTGTGCTGGGAGTACAGCCTGCCTGTAATGGCCAAGACTTGTACTGACATGCCCTACTGCACAGCTCTTCACTGGGAAGATTAGTGTGCTGCTGTTTATCTACCTCCTGCTGATACAACCCCCTGCAGTCCCCACCCTCATCTCTCCAAGCCTTTTATGGAGCTGAGAGCAGAGGTTATGTGATCACTTCTAAAAAAAAAAGAAAAAAGAGATTTATAATGTTTATGTATATACTAAATTGGGTTGTTTTTCAAGGTAAGGGTTCACATATACTTTAAAGTAGAACTATAGGCAAAGCACTTTTTTTTTTCATTTTGGATAGAGTGAAGCCCCATACACACTATTAGATTTTCTGCTGATTTTTGTCTTCAGATTTACCAAAACCATGTAGCGCAAGGGCCTGCCTGATTGCATACACATTGAAACTCTTAAGGTTTGACCTCATATTATATGGTTTTGGTAAATCTGAAGACAAAAATCAGCAGAAAATCTGATAGTGTGTATGGGGCTTATGGGAGGGTTATAACCCCTGTGAGATTTTTATTCGCCATCTGTGTCCTGTTGTGGAGCTTTCCCTTCACTTCCTGCTCCATAGCCAAACAGGAAGTTTGAAGAAATCCCTGCAAATTAAGGGAATTCCTTGGGGACCCCCAGGTCACCAGAACCAGTGTCCCTATTGGAGGATTCCCCCCCCCCCCCTATTATTTTTCCGGGGACAACCCAGATTTTGGGATTTTCTTTTACTTTCACTTTCAATGATAATGGTAAGGAGGACAAATAGAGAGGGTGAATCTCCTTAACGGGGACAGCAATAAAAACTGACAATGGCTCTAATCCCTCTCCGCAATACGTTAGCTTTGCAGATCACATTAGCCCTTTGCACTATGAAGTCTAGTACTATTGACCAACGGGTCCATTTAAACGTACCAAATGATTCAATGTCTGATAGATAAACTGTCTGTGTTACCCCTTGAAATCAGATTTTCCCTTTTTTATTTTATAATCTCACTTGGAACTTAGGTTGACTCCAAAGGCCTCAACAAAAGATACTGAAAAAAGCTGGCTGTACACTCTGATCTTATATAAACTTAAACCCATAGGCCTTTGTGACTTTTCCCCTTGCTTCCTGTTTCAGTGATCATGGTGACAAGTAGTAAAGAAAATGCTCCTTGGTGGGAATACAAAAAAGCATTACAGAATTTTTCTCTACTCTAACTAAAACAAGGTAAAACTTTTGTATAAAATTCCACATTATAATTACAAGAGGTTCATCTTCTCCAGAGGACTTCTCGAACTTTCTCTTCTGGCTTCTGGGTCGAACTTCATGAGGTACGATTGGAGATTCTTTGGCATTCTCCAGCTCTAAAATATTTCTGGATATAGCAACTGCGCGTACACTGTATGGGAGCAAAATGGCACAGTTAATACCATGTTAAATAACCTAGTAAAATTTCTTTGTGTGTGTGTATTTATATTAAGCTGGCTTCAGACTTGGATATGCAGGCATTAAATCATCCCCTACCCTCTGCATTTCACTTACTGAGCTCTACTGCCAGCTCGATAAACTTGTAAAGTAGGATTGTCCAGTGTAGTTGCCTGGTTTGGCCACAAGATGTCACCATAATTAGCTGTCAGAGTAGGCTCAGGGACCCCTTGTAGTTAGTTGGCAGTGTAGTCTCCCAGATAGCCACTAGAGGCCCTTAGAGTAGGGTTTTAATCTCTGACAGACCTGTCTATGCCAGTGTGGTGTATCTTGGGAAGTATGGTTTGAATATAAGTAGTTCTAGTGGGAAATTATAGGAAGAGTCTGAAGGAGCAAGCTACAGCAAGGATGTCAGGCCCTATCTATTGAGCTTCTCCTTACAGGGGAAACAGGGCAGGAAAGGTGCAGGACTGTTGAGACTACTCCCCTATGCATGGAATGCAGAACGCTGGCAAAACCCACCTAAATGGTATGGGCACTTCTTCTCTGTATTGTTTGCATCCTTATGGAATGTGCTGTCACCCATGGGGTAACTGAAAGGGTGTCAATATGTAATTAGCTGTGAGTAGAAGAGAAAGTCCGGACAGCCGCACACCAAGAAAATATAATCCAACGAAATGTCTTTATTGTAAAATCAGGATCAAATCATATACAAGACACCATGGATAGAATGTACAGGCAATCAGCTAACGCATTTCACGCTCTTGCGGAGCTAAGTGCGTGAAACGCGTTAGCTGATTGCCTGTACATTCTATCCATGGTGTCTTGTATATGATTTGATCCTGATTTTACAATAAAGAAATTTCGTTGGATTATATTTTCCTGGTGTGCGGCTGTCCGGACTTTCTCTTCTACTCACAGCACGGACTAGCATTAGCCAGCACCTGGGGCTCCTTATCTCTGGAGAGCAACATCCATTTTATACCTAGGTTGGATCCATACTGGTGCTGCGTTTGATTAACAGTTAGGCTCCATGCACACTAACGTTTTTTTTTTTAAGCTCCTAGAAGCTGTTATTAGCATTTTTTCCTGCTCCTAGAAGCTAAATAGTGTTATCCTATGTGTCCATACATGCTACTTTAGGCTATTAGCGTTTTTTGAGCTTCAGCGTCTAAGAGCAGAAAAAAAAATCGTTTTTGTAGAGTTTTTCCAGCAGAAACGCTCCTAAACTCTCCTAAACGCTGCTTAAGGCCCCTAAACGCTAATAATAGCGTTTTTGAGCTTTTTTCCCCTTTTACTGCAAAAACGCTAATAAAACACTAACACTCCTAAATCGCTGCTAAAACGCTATTACAAAAAGCTATTACCAGCGTTTTTTATCCAGCATTTTTTCCAACTTTTTTTAGCTTAAAAAAAAAAATGCTAGTGTGCATACACAAGGCTTTCATTGTTTGGACTCGGACAGTGCTGGGAGAGGCCGTAAGGCCTGAAGCAATGGATGCAAGGCATACTAGGATTGTGCTGGTTAGGCCAGTCCAGGGTGTTCTCATTTATTAGCAGGCTCCAGTGGGTACCCTGGGTAAGATGCTGTGGGAGGTCTAAGGCAGTGGTCTCCAAACTGCGGCCGGAGGGCCAGATGTGGCCCTTTGCTTGCCTTTATGCGGCCCTTGAGGCACTTTTCCTGCCACTGCTACAAGGCACTATTCCCCTCACTGACACCAACAGTGGAGCACTATTCCTCCAACTCACACCAACAATGGGGCACTATTCCACCAACTGGCACCAACAATGGGGTACTATTCCACCAACTGGCACCAACAATAGGGCACTATTCCTCCCACTGACACCAACAAAGGGGCACTATCTATGAAAAGTTTGGAGACCCCTGGTCTGGGGGTGCAAACAGATCTATGTCCCAAGAAGTGGCAGTGGAAGATTATATAATGGCTCAGGCGTACACTTTAGTGCAGCACCTCTTGAGAAACTTAAGATTCTCTAGAGCAGCATTTTTCAACCTTTTCAACACATTGGAACCCTTGAAATAACTTTCCAGTATCCGGGAATCCCTGCTAAAAATGATTATATTTACAACTCATGTCACTGGGAAGAATGCTCCTTACACTTGTGATCATTGGGAAGAATTTCCCCTTACAGATAGCTAAAAAGATCAGTGGTGTCAGTGGGAACTTATCTGAGTGGTAAAAATTGCACATTGCTCAAGGAACCCTTAGCAACCTCTGGAGGAACCCTGGTTGAGAAACCCTGCTCTAGAGCTACAGATATGGACAGCAGAGGGCGCATCTGAGCATAGTGGCTATTAAAAACATTTATTCAAGTAAAAAATTGGCAACTTACATGATACACCTAGCGATAACTGGCGTGTAAGTGTAAACACACATGTCAGCCTCTGGGGTCTCATGGTAGGATATGCTTCCTCAAAGGAATTCCAACATCTGGGCTTGTAGTAACATGTAGTAACATGGATGCGTGAGCCTTGCACTGGTCCTATAGTCTCTCAGCTCCTCTGGAAACAGGAAGGCCTGGTTGGGTTCCACAGCAGCTAGGTTCCTGTAGATGTCAGCGGAAGCCAAGGGCCACTAAGTGTAGCAGTACAGCAAAGGAAGACACGCTTTAGTATTGGCAACTCTCTGATATAGATGAATAAGAGCTTTGTGGTAACAAGAATGAGTCAGACTGATGGACATGTCTGAGGCTGACTGATTCACGTTACCACAAGGCACCTATTTATTTATATCGGCGATTTGCCAATACTAAAGTGTGCCTTCCTTTACTGCACTGCTACACTGCCCTTGGCTTCCACTGATATCTTCAGGAACCTTGCTGCTGTGGAACCCAACCTGGCCTTTCTGTTTCTGGAGGAGCTGAGAGCCTGAAGGACCTGCGTGAGACTGACCCATCCATGTTACCACCAGCCTGGATGCTGGAATTCCTTTGAGGAAATGCTGGAAGACTCACCCCCAGAGGCTGACATGTGTCTGTGTTTATACTTACACGCCAGTTATCGCCACGTCTATCATGTAAGTTGCCAATTGTCTACTTAAGGAAATGTTTTTAATAAACTCTACACTCAGATGCACCCTCTGCTGTCCATAGCTTTGTAAATGAAGCCTAACACCTGTTATTGTTATAATGTGATAATCTATAAAATCGGCAGAAAAATGAATGATAATGACAGTACACACATAAACTCATGAAAAACATGGTGCACACATTACCTTCCATGTATGATGTCCTTCTCCTGCTTGCCCACTTCACTTTCAATCCTGAGACTTTCCTCTTGACCATCATACTTGGTATTAAGCTTAGCTTGAACGCTTGCCCTGAGCTTTGCATGAAGTTCGACCGCAGACTGAAGTATGGGTATGTTGACTCCCATTGATGCAACAGTATGAGCTGCAAAACTGCAGATAAAGAGAGAACACATGGTCAGATCTCGGGGCATAAACAATGGATAGAAACCATTTTTAAGGTTGAAGACTAATTATTATTATACAGGATTTATATAACAGTTTGTGCAGTGCTTTACAACATGAGGGCAGACAGTACAGTTACAATACAATTCAATACAGGAGGAATCAGAGGGCGCTGCTCATTAGAGCTTACAACCTAAAAGGGTGAAAGCCCGAGGGCAGGGCGTCAGAAAAAGTCCTGCCAGCAGCTTCTTTGGAGCGGTGAAGAAGCGGTGAACTCACCGCCCCTCCACCGCTCCTACACCGCTGCTCCCCGTTGAAATCAATGGGGCAGCGCTGCGATACCACCAGCAAAACGCCGCTCCGGCTGCGTTTTTGCGGGCGGATTCAACCCCTTTTCGGCCAAATAGTGCCACTAAAACGATAGTTTACCGCTGACGCCCGGGGCGGCTCGGTGTGAAAGGGCTCTTAAAGAGCCCTCATCCCTGATGCAAGCAGTGGGAGGAGTTATGCAAATATCAGAATGCCTCGGATGTTCCTAGGCAGGCTGTATTTTCATGCAAAACCCCCCCCACTTTTGCTAAAGCCCACATGTGATGATGAACATTCATGATTGAAAGAGCTGAAATCCAATGAATGAAAGGGGCGGGCCAGGACAGTCAGGAAAGGAAATGTGTATGATCTGCCAAGCATGCGTCATACAACTGCATTGCAATATCTTTGCACCCAGCTCCCGCCATGAATACAACCGCCTTGGTAAAATGTTCTTGCCTAGCTAATGAAGGGAGAGCTGCTTACTGATGGAGTTGGAGGGGAGGGAGTAGCTATCAGGTAGGGTTTTGCGTCTTGCTTTATCACTTTGTCCTCCAAGAAGAATCTTAAAGTGTTACTAAGCGTAGGGCCCTGCATTCACTATATCTGGTGTCCCACAGTACACAGAACATGGAAATGCAATTATTTTTGTAAATACAAACTGCTAAACAACTTTTCTCATCAGCAGTATATAGCAGTCTTGTGACTTCTATCAGTGTCTGGTGAAAGCTTGTAGGAGGAGTTTTCATTCTCCTCTGACGGTCCTATCAGGCTGCAGAACCCCTGACCACACACCAAACTGAGCATGTGCAGAGTGACTGCAAAGGCTCTGTCTTATCACCAGGAGATGGTTTGGGGACAGTGGAAGAAGGGGAGGATCAGAGAGGACAGGATCAAACAGCCTTTTTACGTAATGTGGAGGATTAACCCCTTAGGTTCCACAGCGAGTATAACAAGCATGTTTTACTACATATACAGACTGATTTTACTGTTGTGGGTTTAGTAACACTTTAATCCTACAAATATTTGGTGGAGGGGACTATCATGACGTTAGGTTTGCAAGCCATGGCTGCCTGTGTATGTCTGACTTATTCACACAGGGCATCCCTCTTCTTACCTAATCAACTGTGTATAATCTGATCTCTCCTGATATTTAGCTGCATTTCACAACAGTAGCCGTTTTGTCTGAGCTTTGCCGGAAAGCGACTGTTTTTGCTTGGGGCCCATAGGCTGCTTACTGTAGATGGTAAATATACAAAGCTTCACAGGCAGAATTTTATGGTATAATAGACTTGGAGATGCTTACCCGGTACCAACCATATCATGGATCTGGATAGAAGACTGTAGCAGCTGAGCAATACTTGCCTCCCCTGTAGGGGGCGGGTTGGTCTTCATTTCAACTGGAAAATGTAAGATTTTTTAGTTTATTATTTATAATTAAAATTAAAAAAAAAAAAAGGAGAAAAAATAGTAGATATTTACAAACAAAACCACCACAAAATAAAGAAGAAAAAAATATCCATTTAAAGGAAACCCCTAATTCTATGAATTTACAGTGAATTTCAAGAACAAAAGTACTCAGTCTTTGGTTCTATCAGCTTTCTTCATGCTTGGTTGACTCTGAGACTCCCATTTTTTAAGGCTAAAATGATTCTTCCAGACTTTAAGTTCTTCTTTTTGTCTGAACTTTAAATGCTGTGCAAAGACTTGCCCAACCCAACACCATCAGACATGGTGGTAAGATGGACAGTAAAATATAGTAGATAGTAGTAATAAATGTACAGTACGTATTGTACCCCATGCACGATTCATAAGTTCTGCCACTAGATGGCATGCTGTGAAACTGGATAACTTGTACATTTTTTTACATACAGGTATATCCTTTTTATTGCTATATTCACTACTTTTATTTGTTTTTTTTAATTTGTAGCGCAATACAGGTTCTAATACAAATGTTGTGATAACTATTGCCATTGTAAAAATGTTTTTTAAATATATATATACATAATTGAATATGTTTAAATGAAGCAGGGGTTATGGATAATAATTGAATTAATTAATGTTTCTGTGTAAGGGTGTAGTGGCTTGTCATTCTATTAGAATGCGCTCTGCCTAGCACAAAACATGTCAGAATAGAATTAGTTCCTACTGGCTTTTTTAATAAAGGATTTTGCATCTCGGTGCGTGATATTCCTGTTGCTGGTACACCTGAACCATAGTGTAACACTGTTTAAAATATCCACAGAGGTTGTTCAGTGAATATGCATATGAAATAGGCCAAGTAAGCCCCAGCATCCCTCTAACTGGGTCTTTATGCACAGCAGGAAGGAAGGGCTGGCCAGCCACGTGAGCACTGTGATTGGCTGTCACAGTTATCACAAGATCGAGAACCAATCCCACTGGCTTAGTACTGGAGACCAGAGGTTGTCTTTGACAGCTCATTTGCTGTGCTGGGAGCATGCAGTGAGTGCGATCTCTGCACAGAAATCTTGGCCACCCATGGACTCATGTGTGGGCATTAAAGCCCAACTTCTTTGCTGCCGTACATAAGCATTATGCAGGTGGCAAGAAGTTAAGGGGGAAAGCTGTAAAAACTGGAAACCATGGTATGTTTGTAATAGGGTTTTGCCGAGACAGAATTTTATGTTAAGATAAATTTACAACCCAACTCATTTATATTGAATCCGATGAGAACAATGCAATGGTTATGTGCAACATGACCTTTTCCAGCAATAAATATAATAAATCTTACTGTTAGCAACAGCATTGCCTACAATGGCAGAGTGTATAGCCATCTCTAGAGGAAGACCGATGGAGGTTGCTTCAATGTGTCTGGCCTCTGTTATCAGGATTGGGCTAACCCACTGTCCAACAAGTCCTTTTAGAATCTTCTTAATGATCTTATTTATTATGGGGGTTCGGGAAGAAGGTTCAGTCACAGCCTGAAAAAAAAAAAAACAACTCAGATGCAGTCATTATCTATGCAAAAGTATTCAATGCAAAGATCAGAGAACCATAAAGAGTAGCGATCATATGCATCATACTGCAGAAAGCCATATCTGCCAATTAGTTTTCACTTTGCTCAGTTCAGATCATTAAAAAATCATTTCTGCTATAGGTGATCATTTTCTGCACTGACCATCACATTACTGAATGACCTCTTCTTACCTTGATGACATTTTGGATGGTTTCTTTGGTGGCATCACCATATTGGACCTCTTGACCAAAAACCCTAACAAAACTAGAGGCTAGAGATACCGAAGAAGGAAGAGATTTAAATCCAGTCAGCTGCAAAAAAAAATAAATAATACATAGTCATATATTTATATAATGAAGTCCGCAGAACCAAAACTTACCTGAACCTAACATATGCTGTGTAATAGAGGAGGCTATTTTAAAGACTGAGCTAATATTAACAAAAGCAAAGGATTTAGTAAATTGGCTTAGCAGGGTGCACAGATGTCTCACAGCACTGGGTTCCAGAGTTCAACGTTTTTCAGGATTTTTTCTAAATGGAGTTTGAAAGATTTCTGTTTGAGTTGTCTCCTTCTAGATATTCCGCCCCCTCCATAAGCTAAAACACGGATTGGTTTCCATCTATAATTAGTCCAAGGCTGTTTATCAGTGAGGGCACATGTGGCCCTAGAGGTAATGGAGGATCTCACCAGCATTGAGTACACTTATAGACACAGCCTTATGTTTGTGTCTACAGACAGTGAGCAGCATTTTTAGAAACTACTAAAACCAGGGTTCTCATATGGGAACAATGCAAGTTTTTTTCTGTGGCAGCCTTTCAGCGGGTCCCAGTATCCCATAAACACAAGACTGTCCCTCTAACCTCTAACCAAAAACATTGTGATTAATTGACTGCCATCTCTTGTCTAGGGAAAACCATAAATTCACTGGAGCAATAATTGCTGGTATTTTCTTATTAGTAATTTCTCCCTAGAGCTTGTAAAGCATTCTAAATGAGAATTGTATTTTTTTATTGGCCATTTTTTTTTAAGTCATGCAGTAGAGATAAACACTGCAGCCATCCACATTTCCAATAGGCTAAACAAGCTCTATGTCTAGTTCTGGCGTACTGGACCAGTGGGCCCACACCATCTTAAACTTGCTGATGGAGAAACCCATGTCATGTTCCTCCCACCCCACCACCAAAGAACATGCCCGTTTTTAATAATTAGAATAGGTCACATCCCGAAATCATGTGGTCGATGTCAAAATCTCTCAGATTACGTGGCATCTATGGTCTACAAACATGGTGCTTATAGTTTGCAAAGTCCTCAGTCCCATGTGAATGACAACCATGTGCTTCCACTGTCCTACATTAACGAAAACCTTGAGCTAAAAATAAAGGGAATACAGTGAAAAGTTCTAGGCTCAGTCTTCAAAATGGCTGCCGCTACTGTGAGTCAGCAAGTTCAGTTTAGAGCGTGAAAAGTTTTGGAATACTCACAGCTTTCACAATCTTGATAATTTGTTTCCTTAGGGAATATTCATTGAAAGGAACATTTTGCTTTCTCATAATGTCCTGAAGTCCTTCAGCCCTCACGCCAAACTGCAAAAAATAATCAAAATTATAATAAGAGTAAAATAGGTAGGAAATTGGTGTAATGATTTAATATTATTCGTCCTCTTTACCTCAACAATATCTGTAGCAGCTCCGGCTATGTAACCTCTAACTTTAACAATCAAAGCAACAGGAAGGGCGGTCAAAGGGCTGTTGAGGATGATGGCGTTGACGGAGGCACCAGACATCAGAGGATCTATAGAGTTAAAAAGAATACAGTGTTCCAGGAAACAATGATTAAAGTTGTCAGCTGGCAGAGTTGTCCAGTAAAGTTATGTCTTCCGCTCCCCCCTATTTTCCTAAACCTGCAATCCCCAAACGATGAAAAAGCATTGACTATGGGTTACTAATTTTGATATTTGAAGTATAACTAAATGCAAAACTTTCTTTTTTTTTTAGTTTTGGACAGAGTGGAGAGAGTTTAGAACACTTGTCAGGTTTTTATTGCTGTCTGTTGCCCCCCGTTAGCAAGATACACTATCTCAATTTGTCCTGTTTACCATTATCACCAGGAGTGAAAATGACAGAAATTCCCAAATTTTGGGTTGTCATCAGAAAAGGAATAGAGGTGAAATCTTCCAATGGGGACACTAGTTATGGTGGCAACTGGGGATTCCCTTGCTTTGGAGGGTTTTCCTCTAACTTCTTATTTTGGCAGTGGGACAAGTGAATGGAAATCTCCCCAGTGGGACACAGATGTAAAAAAAAAAAATGATAGTGGTTTTAACCCTCCCCTACTCTATCCAAAATGGAAAACAACTTAACAACTTTTGCCTTTGGGAACGCACTGTGCCTAGTGCAAAATGTGTCAGAATAGAACTTCTTGTTAGTTCAACTTTTACCTCTAGTTCTACTTTAATTTAATTTTTTATTACCAATTTATTGGTTGAACTGGATGGACTTGTGTCTTTTTTCAAACAGACTAACTATCTAACTATTACTTCATTTTTTTTCTCTAATGTTGAACTTAAGGCAAAACTTTTCTGGTCTGGTGGTGAAAGTGTTCAACAATCTGCAACACTACACATTTTTCTCTTGCTGTGACTGTCTCTTTCTGTGCATTATATTTAAAAATAACATTATGTATGATCAGATATTTAGTTATATACCAGTTTTATTTTACTAGCATGTTAAGGTAACTATTCATATAAAACTAAATAGATGACATATTTGGAAAATAGTTGCAGAAGTCTTTCCATATCCATTGCAACTTGGACAATTTTCTACTGCAGTAAGAAAGAGACAAGACTCCTCATTGGTTCTTGTGGATTCCCTGTATGTAGAACGTGGTAAATGCTGCCTGGCATTGTTACTTACAGTTGAATGTGTCGAGACGGATGACTTTGCTGTAGCGCCAGCTCAGTTTGTCCAATTCTGGATTCAGGAGCTTAATTGCAAGACGGCAGGCTGCGCTCCTAATTGGAAATACAGAATATTAGCTCACTAAGTAAAAAACCATGGGAGTGTGTCAAAAAACTTTTCCTGTACCTTTTATTTCCCGGCTAATGTTTTTATTTCCTCTAATCACTTCCCTGAAAGTCTTTTTTTTTTATAGAACACCTGTAACACTTAGGGGTCTATTCACCCAATATTTTCACATTTATGTAATTGGATTCAGTTGGAATAAAACACCTAAATCCTGGGTGAACATTGTGTGAACCCTGGGTGAAAACATTTATAAATAGATTCCTATAGGCTCTTTCACACTGGCGGCCTTGGGTGGTAAAACAATGGCTAAGCCGTTGTTTCACCACCGGTCTGAAAGAGCCCTCATAAATAGATCCCATATTGTTACAGATAATGCTGTGTTAGAGAGTCTAGTGAAAGCAGCGCACTCAACAGGGAGAGGCCAATTTGATCGAAGGATCGACTTACAGGTGCCCAGGCTCAGTGTGTCCATCCACACCAGTACAGGATATGCAAAAAGATGGAGCCGGCAAAACTGTAATCCGTATGCATATTTATTGACTACATAAGACTGAAAATAAAACAAAGAAACTGATGCTGCATCTAAGGCTCTCGCCAAAACGCGTCAGCTTCTTTGTTTTATTTTCATTCTTATGTAGTCAATAAGTACGCATACAGATTACCACGTTGCCGGCTCCATCTTTTTGCAAATGTGGTGAAAGAGGAAGGAAGGAGAGGTAGATATTACTGAAGACCTTTCAAGAAGAAGGTTCTAGGTTACTCAAATCTTCTAAAGACAAAGGTTCTAGCTTCTAAAAAATGATCATATTCTTGAGTTGTTCTATGCTAATTTGACATGTACACTATATTACCAAAAATATTGGGACACCAGCCTTTACACGCACATTAACTTTATTGGCATCCCAGTCTTAGTCCGTAGGGTTCAATATTGAGTTGGTCCACCCTTTGCAGCTATAACCGCTTCAACTCTTCTGGGTAGGCCATCCACAAGGTTTAGGAGTGTGTCTATGGGAATGTTTGACCATTCTTTCAGAAGCACATTTGTGAGGTAAGGCACTGATGGATGAGATGGCCTAGGCCTAGGCCTGTGCTCTAATTCATCCCAAAGGTGTTCTATCGGGTTAAGGTCAGGACTCAGTGAAGGCCAGTCAAGTACCTCCACCCCAAACTCGCTCATCCATGTCTTTATGGACCTTGCTTTTTGTACTGGTTCAAATCATTTGGTGGAGGGGGGATTATGGTGTGGGGTTGTTTTTCAGGTGTTGGATTTGGCCCCTTAGTTCCAGTGAAGCGAATTCTTAAGGCGTCGGCATACTAAGACATTTTGGACAATTTTATGCTCCCAACTTTGTGGGAACAGTTTGGAGATGGCCCCTTCCTATTCCAACATTCCTGCGCACCAGTGCACAAAGCAAGCTCCATAAAGACATGGATGAGCAAGTTTGGGGTGAAAGAACTTGACTGGCCTGTATATATATATAAATATTACATAAATGTGTCAGGGCTGGGCTCAGCCCTTCCGTCTCTGAGCTGGCTGCTTAGCTGTTGGCTAATTGCCAGCTCCCATCACTCCACAGTTTCTCAGCTATTGATGATATCCTGCTCGTCAGTCCTGCCTACTTAAGCCGTCCAGTCCAGAGGAGCTCTGCCTTCGCCTTGGTCAACATCACAGAAGAAAACATCTCCTACGATCCTGTTCAAGACTTGCTTTGCTGATATCCCTTCTGGCTCCAGATCCTGCTTGCTGTTCCACTACATTGATCCCTGACTTCTGGCTTGGCTGACTATCCGTTCTGGTTACTGAACTTTAGCTATGTTTTGACTATGTTTGTTCTTTTTACTTTTATTATCATACAAATGTGATTTAACTGTACTTCTGTCTCGGCCTGATTTCATGGTTTCTGACAAAATGTCAATTGTTTTACTTAACTGCTAACTATACTATATTACATGCTATATTGCAGCCTTTGAAGGAGAAGCAGCATCCAAATGTTCGCTGTAAGCAATAGAGTCCCGAGTTTCCCCTAGTGCTGCCCTTCCCTTTCTCAATCTGAATGTTTCTGTACAGTAGAATACAGAGGCTCCAATACTTTTCCATACACAAAACTTTTGCCCAATGCGACAAGTTTAGGAACTTCATGGATCATGCAAGTTTAAAGCTGGCTACACAAAGTAGCAGAATCGATGCAGTTCCATCCTTCGTTGTCCACATATACTGTAACGTTCTTCAAATATATGGTGCACATTAATGTATGAAATTCATCTTCACTTACAATTCATGATCCTCTGGCACGGTACTCTTGGACAGGACCTTCATGTGAGAGTATACAAAGCTGGACAGCTGTAGATTAGTTAAGCTTGCTTTCTGTATGAAAAGAGCCAGCATTACCACAGTGGCGGTTGAGGGTCTGCTCTCCAACAGGGCTGCTGCAGCTGTCATCTTTACTTCATTGTGAACATATGGGTCAACTATCACTTGCAACCAAATTTCTTGAACCTTTAAAATGACATAATATAAAAATAAAAATATTGTGACTGGCATCTTGGGGGATACAGTTTATATTTCTAAAACAGTCGTAGGCTAAGCATTCTCTTTTGCTGGGAAAACCTAAGAACTGGCCTTTCATGCGGCACATGGCGATTAATAAGCCCTAATATCAATTCCAATTCTAATTTTCTTTCATATATATATATATATATATATATATATATATATATATATATATATATATATATATATATATATATACTTGTGCATGGCAACAACTGTATTTGTATTATGGATGCATTGGAGTTGTAATAGGGCATGTTCACTTTGGAAAGTGTATATTCACTTAGCTTAGTGGATGGGGTGAACCTGTATCCACTTCAATCATTCAATTGTATGCAGGAAAAAAATGGTTGTTTTCTTTACATTTCCGTTGCACAAATAGGTATTCAAAGTGTACACAACTTCACATGTTTTAACAAGTTCCTGTTTCCTGGTTCTCTGTTACCCACTGCAGACAGGATCCAGAGAATACCTCACAGGGCCACTGGAAGTGTACTTCCTATAATCTGTGCATTGTAACTTTTTTTTCTGTTTCTACTTCAAACACAAACCCTGTTTAAACATTCAGGGCAAATTGGAATCTGATTGGTCGCTGTGAAAAACTCCCTAGTTCTCAGACCAACAGATTGCTGATCAAGGAGAGTATGGGGGGGCTGATGCTCTACAGCAGGGGTTTCCAAACTTTCTAAACAAAGGGCCAGTTTACCGTCCTTTAGACGTGTTTGGGTGAGTGATAGGAACAGTGCCCCATCATTGGTATAAGAGGGGGGATTTTGCCCCGTTGTTGGTAATATGGGAAGGAATAGTTCCCCATCATTGGTGTCAGTGGGAGGAAAATTCCCCCCTCATTGGTATTAGTGGGAGGAATAGTGCCCCCTCATTGGTATGATGGGGAGGAATAGTGCCCCCTCATTGGTATCAGTAGCAGGAATAGTGCCCCATCATTGGTATCAGTGGGAGGAATAGTGCCCCATTGTTGTCAGTGGGAGGAATAGTGTCCTATTGTTAATATCAGTGACATGAATTATGCCCTACTGTAAGTGCCAGTGGGAGAAATAGTGCCCCAAAGGCCAGATAAAGGCAAGTAAAGGGCCTCACCTGGCCCCCAAGCCGCAGTTTGGAGACATCTGCTCTACAGCAAATCAGAATTAAAGTGTTACTAAACCCACAACAGTAAACTCAGTCTGTATATGCAGCATAGCATGCTTGTTATACTCACTGTGCAACCTAAGGAGTTAATCCTCTGCATTGTGTAAAAAAGGCTGTTTTATCCTGTATACATAGATCCTCCCCCTCCTGCACTGTCTATCTGGGGAAGGCCAGCTAACATAGGCAGGGTAGCCGACCTGCACATGCTCAGTTGTGTCTTTTATGCTGGAGAGAACATTTACTTGTTCTCAGAGCTGGCCAGGTCACATGATATTGACATCACACATGTGGGCATGTATACAGGCTGTAGTGGAAATCTTCTCCTTCCTGAACTCTCAGCACCGGAGAAACTGTGCAGTTTACCATGTAACCTCCGTGGTATACAGATCATCCAAAAAGGTATATAGTGGCAGTATTTTAATGTAAAAAGAAGATTTATATGCGGTGTGTGGGCACTGTGGGGGGGGGGGGCATGAACTATTTTCATATTACTGGGTTTAGTAACAATTTAAGTGCACCTTTAAAAATATATATTAATATAGTTGTTGAGTATCTGTTATGTACAACATCTACTTAACAGGGCAGAGACTCTTTATACCTGGGTTAGTTATGGCCCCTGTATATTCTGGTTGTAACTGAATTCTATAATAAGTTCACTTTCTTAAAGAAACACTTACTTTTTTGGGGTCCCTCTTGGCAACGTTCCTGAGTGCCATCACAGCATCCATTTGGACCCTGACGAGATATTGGGAAGCACTGGGGAAAAAGGTTGGCAGGAATTTTTGGATAGGCTTAATGCTTGCAGTCTGACCCGCGTTGCCCATAGCCTTCAATGCTATTACAATGTCTTCAGTGTGTCCCACGTTGGCGGCTTGAGCTGCAAGGTTGTGGAGGGGCTGTAATAGGAATCAGAGCATACAGTGAACATTGGAAGAATATTTCTTTATTCAAATGTCAGAGTATAATACATTGGCTGAGTCTGTGATGGTTGAAGACGCACCGGGGTAGATTTACTAAAACTGGTGCACTCAGAATCTGGTGCAGCTGTGCATGGTAGCCAATCAGCTTCTAAATTCATCTCATTCAATTACGCTTTGGCAAGAAAACCGGAACACTGATTGGTTTCTATGCAGAGCTGCACAAGATTTTGCACTCTCCAGTTTTAGTAAATAAACCCCACTGTGAATAATAAAGGTAGGTAAAATCAATTCAAGCTGTCACCAGTACAGGAATAGAAGGGAATTTTTCCAATTTGGAGAGATTTTCTCTTACTTCCTGTTAAGTCCACAGGACATGAAGTAAAGGAAAATCTCCCCGATGGGACGCTGATGGGAAAAACAAAATCAAGAAACTGACAAGCTTTTAACCATTCCGTACTGCATTTAAAAAAAAGCTTGGGATTTAGGAGGGGGAGCTGCTGATTTATTCTCTGGAGCGCATCGGGTGAAAAGTTATTACAGTGTATTGCTGGTACCAGGCGAGTTTGACCCTGATAATCTGGGGTCCATCAGATTCGGTAAGAGGCCATCTGGCTCCTTTAAAGTGTATATCTATCTTCCAGATTTGAAGCATCTGATCAATCTTGCAGAGTGTGAGGGGCGGCATCAAAACTTTTTGTCTCATCACCCCGCTATTTTGTTTCAGTTTGGACACTTTTGATACATCAATATAAATATTTGTGTGGATATTTAACTCTTGAGTTTTCACTTGGGATGTTTTACACTTTATAACTATATTTCATTTATTTCACTTATTAGTGATTAATTTACTCACCTTAATTTATTCATTTATTAATGTGTTGCACGTTCTTCAATATGGTATACACACTGTGTTGTGAAAGTTTTTGCACAATCTCCTTTGTAATTATATATACAGTGGAACCTGGGATTGCGAGTAACGCGGTTAATGAGCGTTTCGCAATACGAGCACTGTATTTTTAAAAATCGCAACTCGGTTTGCGAGTGTTGTCTCGCAAGACGAGCACGATTCAGGCCAAAGCGGTGTGCAGTACCGCTTTTGGCCTGAGGTGGGGGGGCGCCAGACCCAAGCAGAGCGTAACGTCACCGATCCCAGCTGATTTGCGCCATTCGGAAATGCACGGAAAGGCCAGAGGACACTTCGGCTGACCTCGGCAAATCTCGGGTAGGAAGTCTTTCTGAGGTTTCCAGAGGTCCACCGAATTATCTTCGGCCTTTTTGACCGTTTCCGAGGCTCTCCGGCGCCCCTACCGCCTCTGGCCGCATGCGGTATTGCATCCCATTGAAGTCAATGCGGAGCAAATTATTTTCCTTTCCATTGATTTCAATGGGAAAACTCGCTTTGATATGCAAGTACTTTGGATTACGAGCATACTCCTGGAACGGACTATGCTTGTAATCCGAGGTTCCACTGTAAATATATATGTCTAAATTAAGTATTTAATTTTGCCAGGAGATAGCAGCATTCAGATCTTTTTAAGTTTTAATTGTTTATCACATTTTTTCACTTACTTAATTCAGTTATTCTCTACATTGGTTGGTTGGGTAAGAATAATTAAAATATACATTTAAAAATATTTGAACAAATATTTGATACAAACAGCGAATGCCATTCCCAGAGACAATGCGACAAAACTGTAACTAAGAGATACAATCACACAGAACAATACCACTAATAATAGTAAGCAAGTGCCACTCACCTGCAGATATGAATCAGGGCAAATCATAATAACATTGCAGTGTTTGTTCACCATGGTAGCATACGACAAGTAGGCGGTCTTGCGTAGAATTGGCGAGTTTTGTACATGGGGATCTTTCAACAGAGCCTGGTGGAGGAATTTAAGTTAATTCATATATCAGTTGGGCAAATAGGGAACAATGCAATGAGAAAGGCATAGGACTCACAGATGCAAGTTGGATGGTGTGCTGATTGGCTCTTGTGTATAGCATGGTAAGAGAGATGGCCATGGCTGCATCCTGGTTATTTAGGTTGCCGATGTTCTTCTGGAGCATATTTATAGCTTCACTTGTTCCTATCAGAGGAGTGGCTTTTATCAACCATTGCCTGTGAAGTAAAAACATGGCATTGATTATTATTTATGCTACGTATGGCTCTGCTTTTCTGCCCCCACTCCCCTAATGGTTTTTAAAGAGTCAATATTTTATCTCAACAGTTGTTAGGAGTGAATAGCAAGAGTCACTGAGAGTCCCTTTTAGTGTTCAATCAACAAATCTCTACAGTCAATAAAAGAACAACAATAATATAACATTTTTAAAAGGACTTATAGCATAACTAAAGCTAAAACTTTTTTTCAATTTGGATAGAGTAAGGTAAGTTTGCAACCACCGTCAGATTTTTTTTTTTGTGTGTCTTATTAGAAATATTTCCCTTCACTTCCTGTCTTACAGACTTAAAGTACAACTAAAGGAAAGACTTTTTTTTTTTTTTAGTTTTGGATAGAGTGGAGATATATTAAACACCTGTTAATTTTTATCGCTGGCTGTGCCCCCATTAGGGAGATTCACCCTCTCTGTTTGTCCTGTTTACCATTATCGTTGAAAGTAAAAGTAAAAGAAAATCCTAAATTTTGGGTTGTCCCCAGAAAAGTAATAGAGGGGAAATCTTCCAATGGGGACACTGGTTCTAGTGAAATGAGGAAAAGATGATCCGCACTCCGCTGATTACTCTTAAAATATGTTGTATTTATTGTCAAGCCACAGTGACCAAACGCAAATGAGAACAGTTGTTATAGTGACCTGGGGGTCCCCAAGGAATTTCCTTAAAGTGATACTAAAGTCTAATTGTTTTTTTTGTTTCAAAATAACAAACTTTATTCTTACCCGCTCTGTGTAATGGTTTTGCACAGAGCAGCCCAGATCCTACTCTTCTCGGGTCCCTCGCCGGTGCTCCTGGCCCCTCCCTCCTTTTGAGTGGCCTCACAGCAAACAGCTTGCTATGGGGCACCTGAGCCAAGACACAGCTCTGTGTATCTATTCGGACACAGAGCCACAGCCCCGCCTGGCCCCCTCTCTTTTCTTGTTGGCCCACTGACTGATTGACAGCAGCGGGAGCCAATAGCGCTTCACTGCTGTCTCAGCCAATAAGGAGGCCAGCCTAGTCTCTCATGCAAGGTAGGTTTAAGAGAGGCTGAGGGGGTTGCTGAACACTGAAGGCTTTTTATCTTAATGCATAGAATACATTAAGATAAAAAACCTTCTGCCTTTACAACCACTTTAATTAGCTGGGATTTTATGTCACTTCCTGTTTGGCTATGGGGGAGGAAGTGAAGGGAAATCTCCACAATGGGAGACAGATGGCAAAAAAAACCTGATAGGGGTTATATCCTCCCTTGCTCCATCCAAAATGAAAAAAAAAAAGTTTTGCCTATAGTTCTACTTTAACAGGAAGTGGGAGTACAGTATATTGTTTCTATGTAAGAGAAATACCCTATTAGATAATTGGCATGACAAGGAGTGTCCCCATTATAAAATGTTTCCTCTATTACTGTTCTGGTGGCAACTCAAAATTCTGATGTATTCTCACTTTTGTTCCTGTGCCATTTATGATCAGGGTAATTAGAGAGAGTTAATCTCCCTAATGAGGACAGCAAGAAAAACCTACAATGGTTCTATCGCCTTACCACTCTAATGCCCCGTACACACGATAGGAAAATGTGTGATAGGACCTTGTTGTCGGAAATTCTGACCGTGTGTGGGCTCCATCACACATTTTTCATAGGAATTTTTGACACACAAAGTTTGAGAGCAGGCTATAAAATTTTCCGACAACAAAATCTGTTGTCGGAAATTCCGATCGTGTGTACACAAATCCGACGCACAAAGTGCCACGCATGCTCAGAATAAATTAAGAGACGAAAGCTATTGGCTACTGCCCCGTTTATAGTCCCGGCGTACGTGTTTTACATCACCGCGTTCAGAACGATTGGATTTTCTGACAACTTTGTGTGACCGCGTGTATGCAAGACAAGTTTGAGCCAACATCCGTCAGAAAAAATCCATGGATTTTGTTGTCGGAATGTCCGAACAATGTCTGACCGTGTGTACAGGGCTTAAGTCTAAAACCTAGAAAAAAGTTTTTTTGACTTGTTAAAATGTAAAGCTAAACTAAAGACTTCAAATGAAATATTGCTGGCAGGTAGACTTTAATTGCAGAAGACACTCTATTTGTTTCTTCTGCAATGAAAACTTTTCTATCTGGCAGCAATATTTCTTCTTAATGTACACTGAGCTTTCCATGTGAATGCTATGGGTGACAGGATAAATGAACTCCTGTGCAGGAGTTACATCATCCTGTGCTGGCCAATTCGGATGGCCAGTAACGCCAAACCCTGAAGAAGATTGGGCAAAGATGACAGCCCATGGCAAATGAGCAATGAGGGAGACCACAGCTATTACATCCCTGGAAGGGGGTGTGGGGGGGGGGGGGGGTGTTCTGGCAGGTAAGTCTGCTATAATGTGCAAATATTTGCACATCATGGCAAAAAGCCCGGAGGACCTGCAATGGAATTTAGTTCCTCTTTAAGGGGAAAACTGAAATAACTAAAAAAAGGCACCTACAGAATATACACTATGCTTTCCCTTTAAACACAAATAACGCCTGCTCATTTGCTCATGCCTTTCACTTAAAGCAGTGGTCTCCAAACTGCAGCCCGAGGCCCAGATGTGGCCCTTTGCTTGCCATGATCCAGCCCATAGGGCATTATTTCCCCCACTGATACAAGGCACTCTTCCTCTCACTGGCACCAATGATGGGACACCATTTCCTCTACTGACACCAATTATGGGGCACTATGCCCCCCCCCACTGACACCATCGAAGGGTCACTATGCCTCCCACTAATACCAATAATAGGACATTGATTACTTCCTCTGACACCAGACATTTTCTACTCCCGCTGGCCACAGTCTGGCCCCTCTAAAGTCTGAAAGACAGTAAATTAGCCCTTTGTTTAGAAAGATTGGAGAACCCTGACTTAAAGGATCCTTGAACTTTTGGAGTGACTGCAATCCACCGGACCCATTCTTGAGAAATAAAGTAAATATAATTTAGCAACAAACACTAATATCTGTCCATCACAAATGATAAACTGAGGAAATTAAGTAACTGTAGGCCACGTACTTGTACACGGGTCTGTCCGAGTACTTCTTCCAAAGGGCTATAATAGTTTGAGAGCTTGTGTCACGCAGGAGTTGGATTAGTTTCAGGAATTTCATTGGAGCATTTTCCTGGATTTCTTGCTGGTTATTCTGGACCAAGCTTTGCAGGATCTCTTCAATCTGGAATAAAAATGGAAAGGGGAAGGGTGGTAAAAAAAGAACATTAACATCATAGTCCCAAGAGCAAGGATGCTTCCTAACCAATAGGAACCTTTTATCAAACTAGGGTTAATTACAGGAAAATGGGGGAGGAGGCAGCCATGACATGTCCTCATGCAGAAATACATTTTACTTGCTGACAAGGAAGAAGGAACTTTCTTATTGGTTCAGACACTTAGGTAATAGATGAAGTCTTCATGTGTTCCAGCTTTGGGTGGAATGGGAAACATTCAAAGCTTGGCCAAATCTTTACTGTGGTCTTTGTCTATGTTTGGGAGATTCACTCTCATATTTTATCCTGGTGACCACTGTAGGCAGGATCTCAGATATTTTAGAGTAGTCATCAGCAGAGAAGTAGAAGAGAAATTTCCCATTCTTGATTCTTATCAAGGAAATTTCTTAAATGTAAATCATTTGAAAATTATTTTTCATGGAAATACATATACCGTATTTTTAGGTATAATGATTTTTTTTTTTTAAACTCTGTTTCATTAAATGATTTAAGTGGGTAATCTTGCTTTCTTTTTGAGATATGGTGCTTGTGACAGTATGCATAGGAAGTGAGCTTTCTAATGTAGGAAAAATAATGCAAGGTTATTTCTCAGTCAAAGAGGTTGATTTCCCTACAGGCAAATAAGCCGTTCATCCAATCGTGTGAAAGAAAAAATATAGTTTTTTTCGTGCACTTTCTCATTCTTAGCAAAGTGAATTTTCACCACCCCCTCGACCCCAATGTGTATCTAACTGATCATGTGTTTCTACAGATTCATAAAAAAAAATCAGCAAACCTTAATGCTTTCTAAAAACACTTTGGAACATTAGAAACGGTTGCTATTATATACTTTTACCAATTTTCTTCTGCCCAACAAAAACTTTTTCAGTAGGTTGGCAACTTGCACTTTAGTGTATGTAAATATATTCCATATAGGGGATAGACTGAATCTACCTGTTGCATGAATATTCTGTACTAAATTCACCAAATCAAAAATTGGCATTTTGTGAATCTAGTATAAAAATGGCATTGTTTGTTGTACAGTCCCTCTATGTCCTAATATACTTTAATAAACAAGTTTGTGTTCCTGGGTGTCGACTTTCATTTTTTTAATTTTATTTTTTATGAGAGCCATACGTTGCTCCTCCCAAACTTTCTTAATTTTTCCTATATACAGTATGTTTTCTCACCTGTGCTTCAACATTCTTTTGCTTCACCATGAGAATAGGCATTTGTAAGACTTCAAGGCCAAGGCGCAATCTTATTCCACCACGGTTGATAAGTGGTACTTTGGTTTCCCCAATGCTGCTGGAATGGATTTCTTTCAAGGAGAGAAGTTGTCTGCAACAGAACAGGCATTTATAGAAATTATTGTTCAAAATCTTATATAAAAAAGAAGACAATATACAAAAGATCTCATATGAAAACATGCATTCTCTCTGTAGTAACCAATAAGATGGGAATTGTTGGCAGCTAGAATCCTACCGACTGCTACATCAGCAACATTTTCCATTCAGACCACTTTCTATAGGTGAAACCAAAGCAACATATAGATCATTCATTACAACTAGGGAAAACACGTGGTCCTAGAAAATATAAATTAGACTATGTTTAGGCTAAAAATGTTTAGGCTAAAAATATTTTCTAAACTTTTTGGTCTTGGTTTTGAAAAGGATGGATAAAGGCTAGAACATTTGTTTTTCATTGTCAACTGTGTCCCCATTGAATAGATTTCCCATCACTATTTGTGAAGCTGTGCCTAGATTATGCACACTAAAGTATATACATTTTTGGAACAAGCAGTAAAAGCACTTTAAAACGCACCTCCATTCACATCTGTAGCTATAGGCATTGTGGAGAAATTCTTTAATCTTTAAATTTGTAATAGAGGCACTGAAATCCTATTTTTTTCTTGCTACTTTCAAATGCACCAGAATTTTAGCAGCCCACCAGCCCTCTTAGAGACACACAACAATTGATTTTAATGTGTTGGAACGTTAGAGTTTTAAGCTGGGTACAGATTTTTTCCTTCAGATTTACCAAAACCATATAATATGAGGTCAAACCTTAAGAGTTTCAATTTGTATGCAATCAGGCCGGCCCTTGCACTACATGGTTTTGGTAAATCTAAAGGAAATCAGACAACAAAAGTTGTATAGTGTGTATGGGGTCTTAGTTGTCATATTTGACAATTTTTGAGAGTCAGTTTGTTCACATTAAAAGTAGCTATAGAAGTCAGTGATGGCTTGTTTTAAAGCTGTTTTAATGCTTTTTGAGGATATGCAAAAACATGAATGTCAATTGCTTGTCCACAGGTATTCTTTAATGTAGACACAGGCAGCAACACAAATGTTTTCTGACAATACTAGAAAGAAGAATGTTTTTAGGAGTTTATAGAGATTTTCTTTACTTCCTATCTTGGTGACACAAAAGAAATCTCCAAACGGAGGGCACAGACAGCAAAAAAATATTATATTATTAGGGGATAGAATGGAAACTCAGCCATGAATATCTGACAGATGCTCAAGATTTCTCCATCCTGACATAAATAATTGTAAATGAATAGCTTCTTTATATGGATATTCTTTTATTTAGGAATAATGCCCATTTAAAGGTTTATTACTTTTTGGCTGATAACAAACAGGGTGAATATTGATCATCAGCTGATTTCTGTAAAAGCAGAACACAACTCTGCTATGTGGGCAGAGCTCAGCTTAAGCTTTGGAAATCTAAAGAAGACCTCCTTTAAAGCACAAATTGAGGCAGAAATAACAAGATAAAAACGAATAGCCCATTAAGATGAAAAAATAACAAAAACAATTTTTGGCTGTAATTTTTAGCTTTGTTCCAGGGATTTCCCCTGTAGTACTTTTTTCTACTGCTACATGCCTTCAGTTTGATAGCCAGCATTATCCAGTGCACTTCCTCTGAGCCCAGGTGATCCTGAGCCCTGGATTATGTATTCATGATTACAGAGCTGCATTAGTTTGTGTCTTTTATATCTGCCTAGATTTCAACTATAACTTAATTAAAATAAAACCTTTATAGCATAAGTATGTAGTAGACTGATACTCCTTCTGTAAAACTGTAAATACTCTACCTGACTTCAGTTAATGCAGATCCATAAAGTTCAAAAAATGGGGCAAACTGGGTTTGTTCCCTGGCACGGATTTCATCAATGGTTGCATCATTATCCTTGAATACGAGTTTATAGGTGAACGTCTGCAGTCTGCGCAAGTGTCTTGATTTCTGAAGAGAGAAAAGCAAAAGGGAAAGACCAGTGAATATTAAGTTTTATCCTTACCTCCTCCAAAACCTGATAGGACCCCGCCAGAGAAACAAAAACTTTCCCACAATTTACTATAACCCAGGCTGATTGGCCAAAAAAGAACAGGTGGGGGAAGTATTATAACTGAGATATTAAATATATGGCAGGTATGACTGGGACATTCAATTGACCCCTATGTCAGCTTCCCTCAGACATCCCTTTAGCTAAAGATTCATCCAGTTCCTTGAGACATAAATCATATAAAGTAAGACATATTACTTTTACATTAGTTTTACTTGCACTAAACTATGAAATGGCAAAAAAGCCCTGTGTTGCTAACATGAGCTAAAGTTCATCATACCTGCTGACATGCTCTGCAGGGCTCCGCGAAGGGCATTCCAATTCTGTGTACTAATCGATTCTCACATCTGTCAAGATCTCTGGATTTAATAATGATGGCAGAGTTTGGTTTATTCTCAACCTGACGGACCACATACCTGGTCAGGCACTTTCCAACAATGGATTCCTAAAAGAGTAGGAAATAGTGTTGTCAGATGTTAACTTTCTTTTGTCAACTGACTTTGTAAATTATAATTTGTTTGTGTTCTGCATCCCTGTCCTGTTTTCTCTATTTTATTATGCTAAAAGGAGGTTGCTGTTGTCACAGGGCAAGGCGGGAATCTTAACTCTTGATACATCTTGCATTTCGGCATGAAGTTAGAAAAACCACCAAGCATGGCAGACTAGAGAAGACACCCTACCCAACAGTCAGAAAAAAGCTATTGTCTACTCTGTATATTTATTTACGATGTTTTCCAATCTGTTAACAAAACTTCTTAGGTATAGATAGAGTCTGGTGGGCTGAAGGTAGCCCCTGAACTCTTTATTTTGTGGACACTCAAATGGCAAGATGTTCCTGCCATAATTCCTAATGCTTTTCCTGTCCATCTGGAAGTTTTGGATGCTTCCACCGTGTTTTATGTGTTCCAGCTCCTCCTGTTACATTGTCTATACCAGCCTGTCTCAACTCTTTTAATATGGTGGAACCATTGAAAGAACTTTCAGGTTTCAGGGAACCCCTTCTAATAATTATTATATCTACAACTCACGAGACATTAGTTTGAACAGTAGGTTGTAGATATAAGAATAAATAAAACAATAAGAAATGGGCTGTTCTACATGACAAAATATTTTTTTTTAAAAATAATAATGGCAAGAAAAAATGCAGTGAAAATTAGCGGTCGCTGCAAAATTATCCCCTTACACTGGTCGTCAGCATAAGTGAAAAGAATGCTCTTTACAATGATGATCAGTGGAAAGAATTTTCCTTACATTGGTGGTCAGTGGGAAGAAGGTCCCAAAACTGGTGATCATTAGAAAGAATACACTATTAAATTAATTGGCAACATTGGTAGCTTACAATTTTTTCATTGATAAAAGATTCTCTAGCAACCTATGAAAAAAAAAAAACAAATGTCCCATTGACCCCTGTTTGAAAAAGGGTGCTCTATAGTATAAAATAGATACAAATCTAAAAGTGTGGGAACCTCTCAATACAGCCACAGCAGGGGTGTAGACTTAGGAAATCAATATTTCAACAAGAGCTCCCCCCCCCATTCTCCCAAGAGATCTAATGAATGTCAGGTGGTAAAACTATAAAACCATCCAACAAAAACTGAAACATCATTCTTGGGTGGACTGACGTTTAGATGTTTCCATTATATACTTTCATATCATCCGTCACAACTTTTCTAGAATGTACCAAAACCTTCAAAGTTGCCAAGCAAGAACTATACCTTTCCACACTACTTTTACATCTTTTGATATATTTATGAAGAATATGTAACATTATTTGCTTTAGCATCATTTGGTTTTGCCCCATAACTACAGTAATCATTGATAAAAGTTTCCGTACTAACCTCTTCCAAGTCATAAACACTCTCTGATCTCCTGATTTCAAGGTTCAACATATTGAGGATGCCTCTAATGAGGTTGAGCGCAACAGTTGACACCTGTTCTCCAGCAAAGATGTTTCCAACTATACCATGGGCGTATTCAAACTTGAAAGGACTCTTGAACTCCTTTGCAATGGCTTCGGTCAGTGTGGAGGATCGGGTGAAAGGCTGTCTGGGCCATATTCCATGATATTCCTTCACGTCAACGTTATAAGCCTGGTGAAGAAAAAGCAAAAAGAAGTTAGAAATAATGTTTTTTCAGGTATTAACCAGTGTAGGACAGCAAAAAGTCCTTGTACTAGTCATAGCTGTATATGATTACCAATTCCATTAAAGGACTGCAGTTGTATTCACACTGTCTTAGCTATTCTTATTGTTAGCACATGAACTAAATGGTTCCTTGTGCTACTTTTTCATCTCACACTCCAGTCCTGCTGCACAGGGACTGCAAGAGACTGATATCAGGTCAAATTCAGGTACTAACACTGTTGCATTTAAAGTGATACTAAAGTCTCGTTTTATATATTATACTTACCTGCTCTGTGTAGTGGTTTTGCACTGAGCAGCCCGATCCTCCTCTTCTCAGGTCTGTCTTCAGTGCTCCTGACCCCTCCCTCCCATTGAGTGCCCCCACAGCAAGCAGTTTGCTATGGGGGCACCCAAGCTGAGCGGCAGCTTCCTGTATCCATTCAGGCGTCCCCACCCGCTCTTTCTCCTTATTGGCTCACTGACTTTGAAAACAGCGAGAGCCAATGGCACTTCACTGCTGTCTCAGCCAATCAGGAGGGATTGGCTGCATTAGTTTGTGTCTTTTATATCTGCATAGAGCAAAGGTTTCTCATTTGCACTGACACTTCAAGAATCTGAATTGTGTGAAAGAAGTAAAACAGGTAGAAATGTTGAAAAAGCTAATTATTTCTTAGATTGTTTCTGCAGGAAACACAATTTCCATTATCTCCTTACCTGGCCTAAAACAAGTTACATTTGGTCATGGCCAGGAGGTAGGATAGGGAGGAAAGTGTTCATTTACAACACATCTTTTAACTCAATTCTTTTCTCCCCATCATCATACATTTAAATAAGGGATCAGAAAACAAAAATGTGCTCTGGACTCCATTTATTACCTCAGCAAGGAACATATTTTGACCAATGCTACCGATCCGCATCCATAAGTTTATCTTCAGACCAGCTCTGGTAAATCCATTTTCTGGAAGACCGTTTAGAAGAACTCCTTCATAGACATAAAGATAGGTCTTGGAGGGATTTAAGACTTGTGCTGCAAAACAATATAGAGATATTAATTAGATAGTTATAAGTTTACAGTAATGAGAAAATATTTTTCATTGACACCTTAAAGGGATTCCCAAGCAAAATTATGCTTTCACAGCTGATAGCACCCCGTTCATATCTTGTCTCCCCATGCAGAAAAAGATGCAATTTTACAGTCAACCTACAGTGCAAGACTATACATTGCAACTCAACTATTGATATATGCTGTATGAAAATTGTACAGAGACTGGGCAGGGGATAGTGGCTGATTTCCCCTCGGGGCCGATAATAGTAAGATATGGTGGGCTAGTGGCCCTCAGTGGAGATACTTTACAATTTTGAATTGATATCAATCAGATTGGGATCTGCAGTCAGCAACATATGCTATGTATTTAGACCTGCAATCTCAGGTGCCTTCCTTTCCTGTTGACACCTGTATCCCCCTATGTCCTGTATGGGCATCACAGGGACAGGAAATAAAGGAAAATATACACTATTCTGGACAGGAAGTAATAGGACCTTTCCCCAGTAGGCATAGTGAAAAATAAACAGGGTTCTAACCCTTCCCCGACACGATCCAAAAATAAGTAAAATGTTTTGCATGGATTTTTTTAAGCTAAACTGTGGGCTTTCAATGCATGCTGGGAATTATGGTAACACAACCCGTAGAGGACCATAGTGGATCTATAATTTAAAAGCGTTCATAAAGATTATTCTTGTTTCACTTATCAACGAGCCATGTTCTTCCTTTTATTATCTCTTATCACAGAAAGAAAAGGGCAATCCTATGGTGCATTAGAGAAACAAATAACAAATGTTTCTTTACACACAAAAAATAAGCCTGGGAACAGATAACTTAGATCTTTAGCCATAGGCCAGGTACATGGCTGTTCCAGTTTGTTTTTTTAGGTACAAGTGGCATTACTTATTATTATTACTTAATGCACGTACCTTTTTGTGACTCACTACCTGTAGTAAGGAGACATAAATATAATGTTAGTACTTTAAAAAACATTATCCATATAATAATGCTTTAAATGTGGCTACGCATCACATTAAATTTAACAAAAAAGACAACAAATAGGAATTCAATACATTTGTAAGTATTCTAAATTATAATGAAAAATTATTTAATTTAAATAAAAATAAAAAACTGCTAAATAAAATGATATGTGACACAATAAAACAATAATTATAAGTAAATGCTAAATAAAAAGATCTCTAATTGTAAAGAAAATAATAATATTGCTAAAGTAATAATAAAAATGTTATAATATGGCAAGGCTACTCACTCGCTAGTGCGAGCAGTAGTGCTAGGATGATTCCCCTCATGATGATGGTGAATATCTGACTGAGGACTGCCCACAGTATTTATAGTGGCATTTTCCTGAATACGTCATTTTGGAAACTGCCATCGCTAGTAAATTATTAATCTGCAACCAACCTTTCCAAATTGTTTTTTTTTTTTGCAAAACAGCTATTTTGTTTATAGAAAGAAAATCAAAACTTTAAAATGCAATATGTCTAACACATCCCTCGGGCCATTTAACATATTACATGGAATTTATAAATTCCATTTTTATTTTAAATATATCTTGTACAATTGACCTAATTGTAATTTAGTAAGAATGGTAAATAATTGGGTAGGTCAGGATAACTTTGTTTGTGGTCGCAATGACAGAATAGACCAGATCTAATCTTGCTGATAAGAAATGTGAATGATTCAGCCAAAACAAATTGAGTACAAAGACAGACTGACTAAATGATTTATTTAACTCTGTTGCATAATCTATAATTATTAATATAACCAATAATTCTGGCTTGCATTTTTCTCATACCATGAGAATGGGAATTGTATTATTATCTTACTTATACAAATTGATCTAGTCAATTATTATATCATAAAACTATGTATTATTGTTAAATTCCATTCAAGAAAATTGTTAAAAGCATAAAAAAGTCAACTCGGTTGCAGAGTGCGAAAAGATCCTTCCTTCTGATATTACATATTGTCAATATTCAACAATCAGCATTCTCTAAGAGTCACATAGGTTTTCCAAACTGTTGTAGATTATTAGTGCTATTTAGTGCTTTAGTGATTAGTGCTGTTTGAAATTTCTGCTGCTTTTCATAACATAGGGGTTGATTTACTAAAACTGGAGTGCACAATCTGGTGCAGCTGTGCATTGGCAGCCAATCAGTTTCTAAATTCAGCTTGTTCAATTAGGCTTTGAGAAAAAAAAACCTAGAAGCTGGTTTCTATGCAGAGCTGCACCAGATTTACACTCTCCAGTTTTAGTAAATCAACCCCAAAGTCAACTTCTTCAGCGAAAGTTAGCATTATGTCAGAACTTGGGTATCATCAAAGTGGAGATCTCCATCGTGGCACCAGCAACCAAGAAAAGCCCCTCTCAGATATTAAAAGAAATCACCCAGTGTCATCCAGAACCAATTTGGTAATACCCATCAAAAAGCCTCAAAACAAGAGGACAAACAGACCCTTGGAATGTGTTTTCATGCATGCTACTGTTCTTATTATTATAAATAATAATAATGATAATAATTAATAAATATCTATTTAGAAAAGTTGAAAAAAAATGAAAAATTGTGCTTACAAAACAAAAATCCAACATTTACAAAGTGAGCCAATTTAAGATTTCCCCTGCAAATATTTGATTAAAAAAGGCTAAAATAACAAGTGGAAGCTAAAAAAATTTTTTTTTGCAGAACTTGTTTTTGATGGATAAAGAAAATCACATCACCTACTGCCCAGAATATAACTAATGCCCCGTACACACGATCAGAAATTCTGCCAGCATAAGTCGGATGTGAGCTTTTGGTCAGAACTTCCGACCGTGTGTACGCTCCATTGGACTTTTGCTGGCAGAATTCCAGCCAGCAAAAGATTGAGAGCAGGTTCTCTATTTTTCAGTCGGAAAAAGTTCCTATCCGGAAATGCGTTTGTCTGTATGCAATTCGGACGCGCAAAAAATCACACGTGAGTAATAAGGAGAGCCGGCAAAACTGTAATCCTAGAGGTGTAGTTTATTGATACATCAGAGTGACAATAAAACAATAAATCTGACGCGTTTCGGCAATAGCCTTAGTCGTAGCTAAAAAATCACGCATGCTCGGAAACAATTAGACGCTTGCTCGGAAGAACTGAACTTCATTTTCTCGGCTCGTCGTAGTGTTGTACGTCACCGCATTCTTGACGGTCGAAAGTTCAGAAAACTTTTGTGTGACCGTGTGTATGCAAGGCAAAGCTTGAGTGGAATTCCGTCGGAAAAACCATCCAAGTTTTTTCTGGTGGAATTTCTGATCGTGTGTATGGGGCATTACTCCTCTTAACCAAAAGAGCCCTGTAAGATTTATATCATTTGTTTTAGCCATCTCTAAAATTATCAAATCAACTCAGCTCTATAAAACTGAGCTAGTGCCCCATATGTGACAATGTTACGATTCAGAAATTACCCACAATTTTGTTTTGTTTTTTGTTTTTTTTACAAATTTTTCATATGTTCTGTAAAATTGTTTGACCCTCTCTCTTTCAGGCTGATTTACATAAGAGAAAAAAGCAAATATCTACTATTCAGCGCTGTGAAAAACTATTACCTGTACACCCTGCAATTAATATTAAAACAATCAATATTAATATATAATATTTAAACATATACCAAAAAGGGATCCAGTGCTCATAAATGTGCAAGCATACTATTGAAAGTTCATTCAAATAAAAACTTATTTTCGCAAAAAAGTGCTCTTAGTGCTGTGTCTTCATTCCAAACAAGTGTTCAATCCGTGCCTTGTGACACACACCCATCCAAAGGTTAACTCACCAAATTCCCATGCCTTTCTATTACAGATTGGCATTTAAAGCAAATAAATTGTCTTGGTGGTCATCTGCCAACTTAGAATAGGCTCTCAACGCCTTCAGTAACTGCACACAGATGGTATATACCTGAAAGAAAAAATACAGACCAATAATGTAACTCTGTTAAATCATATAGCATTATTAAAAAAAAAAAAATCACACTACTCACAAAAAACATAAACTTGTATCGCATTAACATAACTGCTGTGTCTCAATCCCCGCACTGCATCTAAATCCAACAAGCTGCCACTCTATACCACCCTCACAGCCAGAGATCCCAGATTGCCAGTCTGTCAATGCTCACATTTGGACACGTCCCTACGCGTTTCATCTGTAAAGGAACTTTCTCAATAGATTTTCTTTTGATTATAGATTACTTTTGGGTAGCCTTGAGGCCCTCATGTGGTGTGCCAAGGGACTGCCGGGTGACCATTTCCCAGTTTCATTGGATGCGATCCAGAAGGACTTCTGCATATTGATAGTGCAAGTGTATATCATAAATCGCCTCTTTATAATTTCCTTGTTTATCACATAGGGTGAACCAGTCCATAAATTACCTTATTACGGTTTTCATGACACAAGGTGATGTTTGTAAGCTTTCATTGAAGATGTTTTGTATGTTTCATCAATACAGTTCCTAGATTGTAAGCTAGGGCTAGGGCCCTCTTATTCCTCCTGTATTAAATTGTATTGTACCTTTACTGTCTGCCCCCATGTTGTAAAGCACTGCGCAAACTGTTGGCGCTATATAAATCCCGTATAATGATAATAATAATAATAATAATAGTGTCTGCTCCTGGTAGCCAACTATTCTCTCTGAAGAAGCTGCAATAGGCGAAACATCAGAGATGTTGTCTGGAGATAATTATGATAAAAAGGAATGCCTGTATTGTTTGAATGTTTTGAATTTTTGTAAGTGGATTTTATGTACTCTTAAATTGAATGGATTTTTAACATAGTTTGATTGGTAATTGGAGGTGATGATACCACGGTGTATGTTCAACCGCAATTGTTGAAAATATATGACTTTCTCATAAGGAGCACTTTTTGAGATATTATGTTTTTATTTGAATTTACTTTTATCAATTGAACGGTTAGATATTTACAAATTATGAGAACTTTTGCAATTTTTATTGTTGCACATTTATAAGCACTGGAGCAGGTTTGTAATTTTTTTGGTAAATGTTTTATTGTACATCAATATTGATTGTTTTAATATATATTGCAAAGTGTATAGGTGATAGTTTTTCACAGCACTGCATAGTAGATATTTCTACTTGTAATAATATCTTAGGGGTTTTGTATTGAAGCAGCAGCAATATTAGTATGTTATTAATTATTTATTGGTTTAATAGCACTTTCAGAGAGCGGAGAAGGGGCAATTTTAATTTCAATTTCATTTACTAAAGAAACTGAAAATCTTCACTGAAAAAATATAGGAAATATTTGCATTTGCTTTTCATGTGATTGGAAGAACTTATTTGGTAAACCAGCTTCTTTTCTTCTCTTTTGCTCTCTCTCTTTTGCTACATGATTTCCATGCTGTTAGATCATCATACATATCTAAAAAGATGTTTCATTAAGCCGTGTGCACGTCTCACCCTAAGTAAAAGAACAATAAAAAAAAAGATTGTTTATTAAAAAATATATATTACATCTTTAATAAAATTAATTTATAAAAAAATGTGATTCTTAGCCTAGCCTTGTGATCCTGTGCTCACTTCAAACATCCAATCAAATCTAAGAGATTTAAAAACAATAGGAATGACCAAATTACAAAAATATTACTATTTGAATATTTGAAGGGAGTTAAGGTATAATGGAATAATTTAGTTTTATGTCTCTTTATAAAGAACTCATGTTTCATAATTAAGATGATGTACACTACTTATTTGAATATTTGCCAATGTTATATTAATTATGCAGCCCCCAATGCTGGGAATATACCTCACATAATTAGCTGGGCCTTTTCTATATATAACTCAGGGGTTTTATTTAAGGCTGGATAGGTAAAAACAGGTAACAATAATTATAATAATATATTGTTTGTTTTATAAATAACAACAACAATGATAATAATATTTATATAATATTATATATATATATATATATATATATATATATATATATATATATATATATATAATATATATAAATATATATACAACATAGCAGTTGTTATATCTATGTTAATATTATTAATAATAATAATAATAATAATAATAATAATAATAATAAGAAGAAGAAGAAGAAGAAGAAGGGTAATAAACAATATCCTTATTGTCCAAAAAATATCCATACACATCCACTACTTATGGACCCTGTAATCAATTTTTCAGGAAATCATTTTTTACTGTGTTTTTCTGTCTCCTTGTAATGTCTCCCATGAGCTCCTGAACCTCTTTTTTCCCTTGCCCTCACTTCCCATAGCCCCATAATCTCAGGAGTGAGCAAAAGAGGATGGCTATGTTCATAGGCCTGCACATGGGGTGCCAGGTGTGCCTGGGCACACCCTAATCACCCCATGCAACGCAAATTCCCCCCGGCTACCCAAGCCCACCACTGCAACGCTGCCAGCTTGCCTCCATCTCTATCAGTGGTCTTTTTCACCAAAGCACCCCAACGGGGCTCTTAAAAAATTCTCAAAAGAATAATATTGTAAAAAATAAAAATTAAATTGTAAAAAATATGAATAAAAAAAAAATACTGACACTATCCACAGCTCTTCTGATACGTCCATTGCTCTACAGACTGACACCATCCTCTGTCTTACTGACACCATCCACTGCTCTACTGACACCGTCTGTGTGTGTATATATATATATATATATATATATATATATATATATATATATATATATATATATATATATATATATATACACGCATGTGTGTTTGAGCTTTGGGGTGCACACCCTAATGCAATAGGCTGCGCACACCTATGGCACCTATGGCTATGTTCCTCCATACAGTGGGACCATGGAAAATGAACATAGCCACCCACTAAATGGAAGTCATATCACAGTAACAATTTTTTTTTTCATTTGGAGATTTGGAGGAGGATGACTGCAGAATATTTTTTTGAATAATTAGTATATACTTAACCAGAATTAAAGTCATATTAATCAGAAAAATATGGGTGATAAAAATTCAACAAATGTAGTATGGTAAATATCCAGAAGATGGCAGCAAAACTCTTTTTTCCAAACATTACAAGGCAGCATTTAACTTGTTCCTACTCTTATGGCTCAATTATTTTACTGTTATTTTCCCAGTTTTACTTTTCTGTGGTTTTTTTTTGCTGTAAATTAATTTTTCTGTAGCTAATCATAGCAATGGTTGACATAGTCTAGTTACACTATAGAGGCTTTCTTTCTGTTACTTAAAAGATGTAGTCCTCCTCTAGTGCTGATCTGAAATTTACTGCTGTCATTTGCCATTTTTTAATGAAATAAAAACTCGACAAAGCAGATGTAGTTTGCATGCATTGTTTTCTTGTTCAAATAGTTTTTATTGAAAATAATTAGTGCAAATACAGATGAATGCAGTCAAATATGAGTAAGATGAAACAATCCCGTATTCACTATGTAGAAAGCATTGGAAAATAATAATTACAAAATTTTTTTTTTTTTTTATAAACATTGAGTTTGTCTGTAGCCATTCCAAGATAACTTACAAGGTGTGACTTTAATACTAGAAATAGCCCATGAGATAGTGCTGGTTACTCTGTTCCACGAGTAGTAGTGGAGAGGTAATGGGAAATATTACGTTTGTACAACGGTGGAGAAGATCCCCGGGCACCCCATTGGGAACACACTGTGCTCACACAGGGACCTCCTCCCTTAATTATAATAGTAAATCAGTAAACATTCATAAATAATCGGTATAACTTGGGAGTCACTGAGATATATTACTTTGCATAGTTTACCAGCTACAGCTAGTTAGAGTGTTGTAACGAAAAATAAAAGTTAAAACAAATAGTTAGAAGATAGAAGGAGTTTCCATGGGGACCAATTAGATTCAAACTTTGAAAAGGTTCCATCCCTGTAAGCCATAATTTTTTCATATTCTATAATAGTGTTGATTTTTATTTTTATATCTTTAATAGAAGGTACATCAGTAGATTTCCATCTGTATACTAGTTCCATTCTTGCTGCCAGCAAGATTTGTGTTGCTATACATCTAAATTCTGGTTTGTATTGGTCCATGTTTAATCCTAGAATAGCTTGTTCTATGTTTGGAACCCCCGTACTATTAGTTATTTTAGAAAGCATATCATAGACCCTCCACCAAAATTTTTTGACTGCTGGGCAAGACCACAGCATGTGTGCTAAGGTTCCTATCTGACCACATCCCCTCCAGCATAGATTTGAGTTGTCTTTGGAGAATTTTGCTGTAATATATGGTGTGTAGTGCCATCTTAGCATCAATTTTTGTGTCAGTTCCTCATAATTAGCGCATCTAGAGAATTTGCGATTATTAGTAATCGCTTGTTTCCATTGTAGATCTGTGAACTCTTTGCCTAATTCTTTTTCCCATTTGGAAATCTTGTTATTTTTTGTAAAGACATCTTTAGAGTGAAGATAATTGTTGATTATTTTTATTCCTTTTATATTGGGGCTTTTGGATTGAAGGAAATTCCATATTTTTCTACTATGGACACATGTGTGGCCCTAGACCCCTGAAGATATGAAGTAATCTGGGTATATGTTAGGAATTCAGAAGTATTGAGATTAAATTTCTGTTGTATTGTGCTAAACGGTAGGGGCCTATCGCCACACATGATATCCACTATATTTAGTATATTTGCTTTGTGCCAGTTGCGAAGGTTAATATTGGGAATTATCCATTGCAGTGTGTCAAGGGGAATGGGTATCATTGTTGAGGGGTAAAACACATTCCCTGTATTGTTGATTTCTTCCCAAGATTGTAGTATCGCTTGCATTGTTTGTGGGAGGGGTCTTTTATTTTGTTTATGTGCTGTAGTAGCAATTAGAAATGATAATGGTGAAGTCTTATTTAATCGCGCAATTTCCAAGTGACACCATGGTTTAATAATAGGGTTGGAGAACCAATTTTTAAGTTGGTCCAGAATTGCCGCTGTGTGATAGTCTTTCAGGATTGGTAAACCCATGCCACCCACCGTTTTGTTTTTAGTTTGTATTTCAGGGGAACATCTTGGTCTTTTCCCTGCCCATACAAAGTTAGACAGTTGTTTTTGCATTGATCTAAAAAATGATGCTGGTGCTGGTATGGGTAGGACTCTGAATATGTATATTAGTTTCGGTAAGATAAGCATTTTGTACGCTGCTAATCTGCCAAGCCATGTTAAGTGGTGCTTCCCCAATCGAGACAGTTCTGGTTGAAGGGAGGAGAGAAGTGGGGTGTAGTTAATGGTATATGTTTTCGAAACTGGATGGGTGAGCTTAATACCTAGGTAATTGATTGATTCGTTCGTCCAGGGGTATGGTAGGGTGTGTTTGAGGAAGTTTTCAAGTTTTTTGGGAATATGTATTCCTAAAATGTTGGATTTAGATGCATTAACTTTGTAGTAAGATATGTTACCGAAATGTGTAAGGACTTCGTGTGCTGCGGGTAGAGATTTGTCTGGGTTTGATAGGGCTAAAATAACGTCGTCTGCAAATAGTGAGATTTTGTGATTGTGTGCTTGTGATGTGATACCATGTATAGAGGGATGGGACCTAATTTTTTCCGCTAATGGTTCCATAAGCATGGTGAAAATTATGGGTGACAAAGGGCACCCTTGTCTTGTTCCATTTGTAATGGGAAATGGTTTAGAGAACATGCCTTCAGTATAAACAAATGCTGAGGGTGATTAATATAGTGCCATTATAGCATTCTGCAATGGGCCGACCAGACCAAACTTATCCATGACCTTGGCCAGGTACCCCCAGTGTACTCTATCAAAGGCCTTCTCTGCATCTAAAGCCAGAAGCAGAGAAGGCTCTTTGTTCTCCTCTACCAAATGAAGGAGATTTAACATTCTTCTGGTGGCGTCTGTGGTCTGGCGACCCATTACAAACCCCACTTGGTCATAGTTTATCAAGTTGGGTAGGATACGTGATAACCTGTTGGCTATCAGTTTGGCGTGCAATTTAACGTCTACATTTAATAGTGATATCGGCCGAAAATTTTGTGGGAGATTAGGTTCTTTGCCTGGTTTAGGGAGAGTTATGATTGTGGCTGTAAGCATTTCCGGGGGAAATTTTGCTGTAGTGGTTGCAGCTTCAAAAACATGGAGTATGTGGGGGGTTAGGATGGGAGAGAATAATTGATAATATTCTGAAGAATAACCATCTGGGCCTGGGGCTTTGTTGCGGGGGAGATGTTTGATGGCGTCATTTGTTTCTTTTAGTGTGAATGGTTGGTTTATGTATGCTAAATCTTCTGGGGATATTTTAGGGAGATGTATAGATTCCAAAAATTCTGAAATTGCTTTGTCATTGGGCTGAAAAGTATCTGGGTCCTTTTGAAGGTTATATAGTTTCTCGTAGTAATCGCTAAATGCATTGGCTATTTCTTGTGGATTGTTAACTTTTTTATTGGATTTGGGGTTAATGATGTAGGAAATTTTTTGTTTAATGGTTTTTTCTTTTAATTGTGTGGCTAGGGACTTTCCTGCTTTGTTTCCGTATCTATATGTGTGAGCTTTAAGTGATCTCAGTTGGTGGTTGTGGCGTGAGATTAGGAGAGTTCGCAATTCTTGTCTGGACATAAACAATGCTTCTCTTATCTTTTGTGTGGTATGTTGTTTGTTTAAGTTTTCTAACTGTTGGATTTGAGCTAATATAGAATTGAGTTTTTCCAATCTTTGTCTCTTTGCTCTAGCGTTCATCTGTATGAGTAGGCCTCTCACATAAACTTTATGTGCATTCCATAGTGTGAAGGGATCGCTGACCGAGGGGGCGTTGATGGCAAAGAATTCTTTAATTGCTTTTTCGATTTTCGTTAGATTTTGCGGTTGAGATAATGTGAAAATGTCATTACGCCATCTGTTAGCCCTGGTCTCGGCACAGCGATCCCCCACAACCACTGAAATCGGAGCATGGTCCGACCATGTAATACAATGCAGTTCAGATTTAGTAATCTGTTGTAACATAAATTTATCTACTAAAAACAAGTCTATACGAGAATAGGTATGGTGAACGCTGGAAAAAAAAGTAAAGTCCTTTTCTGAGGAATGTTGACACCTCCACACATCATACAAACCAGAAGAGGAGATGAAATCATTCAGAGTCAGTCTGTTTCTTGAATGCTTGGTCTGGCTGGACACATCTAAGTCTCTGTTGGGGACAGCGTTAAAGTCACCACACAAGATGGTATGACCTTGTTGCATTGAGGAGACTTTTTTCCATATTTTTTTTAGAAAAGATAGCTGTTTGGAGTTCGGAAGGTAAATGTTCACTAAGGTGAATTTTTTGCCGTTAAGCTCGCATACTAAGATGATGAATCTGCCTGAGTTGTCCAAATGAATATCTAGACTTTGGAATTGTACAGAATCCTTAATGGCTATGGCTACACCTCTTTTTTTTTAGGTAAAATTTGCTTGGAAAATGTGCGGGAACTGGCGATTTTGAAAGTTAGGTGATTTATTTGCTGCAAAGTGTGTTTCCTGGAAACAAACCACATCACAATGAAGATTTTTAGCTTCTTTCCAGGCCATTTGTCGTTTGTATGGGCTGTTCAGGCCTTTTACATTAAGAGATACGATTTTAATCGGCATGGTGTGGGTTCTTGTTGGTCTTAGTTATGTGGTTTGACAGTTATTTAAATGTTGGTTACCTTAAGGTCGATGAGAAGTTCTGTTCTGGTCCTGAAGGCGATGAGCAGGCGCTGGCAGTGTGGTGGTCCGTAAGGTGGAACTTGTGGATTAGGAGACTCTCAGGTGGTAGCTGTTGCGGGTATGTTGAGATGCTTTGCTGTAGGTGGGGTTTCTGTTCAGGTGGAGTAGTATGCGATTCCTTGGGATGTACAGGGATGGATCCCAGTCTTGGAAACTTCTTGAAGAAAAGAAATAGTTAACAACAACAAACAAAACTTGTTTCTTAAAAGAAACAGTGCGGTAGGAATAACCGCTCAAATGAGGGGTGTTTAACAGGTAAACGCAAGGTGGCAATCCCCGGGGCCATCAGGGATGTATTAGCAGTAGAGGTTGCCTAGAAGTAGATCTAGTTGTGGATCTCTTCCTTTCTAGCAATGATTGATTTGGTCGTCTGCATCAGGGAGAATGATTTGCCAGTCTCGCAGAAGACGTAGGCCATCTTCGATGTTAGAGATCACATGTGTAATTCCTTCTTTTGTTATCATGAGTTTTGCTGGGTATATCCACCGATAGGTGATATGGTGATTGTTCAGTGGCTTCGTGATTGAGGCTAGTTGGCGCCTCTGTTGCATGGTGAAGGCTGAGAGGTCAGCATAAAAGGAAAGTTCTTGGAACTCCTCTGGAAGGGAGTCACGGTTTCTTGTGGCTGCCATAAACTGATCTTTAACATGATAAAAGTGTATTCTGACAATGGTGTCCCTGGGAAGGTGGGCGGCTACATGTTTAGGTTTAGGCAGTCTGTGAATACGATCCACCACTAGATCATCATGGGGAACTTCTGGAAGGGCAGCTTTCAGCATTTGTATAAAGTGGGGTTTCAGGTCAGGATTTTTAACTGATTCCGGTATTCCCCGTATTTTAACGTTGTTTCTCCTGGACCTATCTTCTAAATTTGCTAATTTTAGCTTCAGTTGCAGCATGTCGTCATCTCTGTCATTATGGGCATCGACTAACTCATTAAAAGTGCATGCAAATTCACCCATCTTTGTTTCAACATGCGAGATTCTTTTGTTCACTGAAGATATTTCAGATTTAAATTGTCTAGTTAGGGATTGAATGTCAGCATGCAATGTGGATCTGAGAGATATCAACATGTCTTTAAGTGTAGTGTCCATTATTGGTGTATTAGCGGTGGGGAAGTCAGTTATGGAGTCTTGTAGTTCTCTGGTATCATCCTGAGATGAATGCAGGCTTACCTCTTCATCATCCTCCTCTGTGTGATCCAACTTTGGCTTGCTTTTGGCTGGGCTGGATGAGGCTGAAGGAGGCAGGGAGTACTGCTCAGCGGTGGGTGAGTTGTAAGCTCTGTTTGGTCTTCTCCCCTGTGCAGCGCCGTTCTGTGTATGAGAGCCTCGTGTGCCTTTCCCCTGCTTGCCGCCGCCATCTTGCTCCGGAGACCGCCGCTGCCACATAAAGTAATCTGGTAGCTTGTTGGGGTAAGTATCCTCTTTTCTTTTCCTGGAAGTCATCCTCAATGTTCCCCCAGCTGAACCGCTTCGGTTGTGGTAAAATTTCTAGGTTGTAAGTCGCTATTTGGATGTCTGATGGCCCTTGGCAGAGAGGAGCTCTTTCAGTGAGCGTCCATACACCGCGCCGGCTAGCCACGCCCCCCTGCATGCATTGTTTTCAACCATCCCCAGGCTGGAAGATTTGCATTGTGAGACACTACAAAGCAGGTAGCACAGCCTGCATATGTAATAAACAAATATGGTTACCTTAAAGTATAAAATCTAGCTTTGCTCCTAAGACTTTCATTGGGATGTATTAATTTTTGCAACATGGTTTTGAATGAATTCGTTAGGAAAAATACTTTTTTCTTTGTGCAAATTAATCTTGGTTGCAATCAAAGGTTGTATAACAGTGTAAATTTGCTGTCCCCTCAAAATAACTCAACACACAGCCATTAATGTCTAAACCGCTGGCAACAAAAGTAAGTAAACCCCTAAGTGAAAATGTCCAAATTGGGCCTAATTAGCCATTTTCCCTCCCCGGCGTCATGTGACTTGTTAGTATTACAAGATCTCAGGTGTGAATGGGGAGCCGGTATGTTAAATGTGGTGTTATCGCTCTCACTCTCTCATATTGGTCACTGGAAGTTCAACATGGCACCTCATAGCAAAGAACTCTCTGAGGATCTGAAAAAAAGAATTGTTGCTCTACATAAAGATAGCCTAGACTATAAGAAGACTGCCAAGACCCTGAAACTGAGCTGCAGCACGGTGGCCAAGACCATACGTTGGTTTAACAGGACAGGTTCCACTCAGAACAGGCCTCACCATGGTCCACCAAGGAAGTTGAGTGCATGTGGTCAGCGTCATATCCAGAGGTTGTCTTTGGGAAATAGAGGTATGAGTGCTGCCAGCATTGCTGCAAAGGATTAAGGGGTGGGGGGTCAGCCTGTCAGTGCTCAGACCATACGCCGCACACTGCATCAAATTAGTCTGCGTGGCTGTCATCCCAGAATGAAGCCTCTTCTAAAGATGATACACAAGAAAGCCCGTTAAACAGTTTGCTGAAGACAAGCAGACTAAGGACATGGATTAATGGAACCATGTCATGTGGTCTGATGAGACCAAGATAAACTTATTTGGTTCAGATGGTGTCAATCGTGTGTGTGGCAGCAACCAGGTGAGAAGTACAAAGACAAGTGTGTCTTGCCTACAGTCAAGCATGGTGGTGGGTGTGTCATGGTCTGGGGTTGCATAAGTGTTGCCGACACTGAGGAGCTACAGTTCATTGAGGGAACCATGAATATCAACATGTACTGTGACATACTGAAGCAGAGCATGATCCCCCTCCCTTTGGAGACTGGGCCGCAGGGCAGTATTCCAACATGATAAAGACCACAAACACACCTCCAAGACGACCACTGCCTTGCTAAAGAAGCTGAGGGTAAAGGTGATGGACTGACCAAGCATGTCTCCAGACCTAAACCCTATTGAGCATCTGTGGGGCATCCTCAAATGGAAGGTGGAGGAGCGCAAGGTCTCTAATATCCACCAGCTCTGTGATGTCCTCATGGAGGAGTGGAAGAGGACTCCAGTGACAACCTGTGAAGCTCTAATGAACTCCATGCCCAAGAGGGTTAAGGCAGTGCTGGAAAATAATGGTGGGCACTCAAAATATTGACACTTTGGGCCCAATTTGGACATTATCACTTAGGGGTGTACTCACTTTTGTTGCCAGCGGTTTAGACATTATTGGCTGTGTGTTGAGTTATTTTGAGGGGACAGCAAATGTACACTGTTATACAAGCTGTACACTCACTACTTTACATTGTAGCAAAGTGTCATTTCTTCAGTGTTGTCAAATGAAAAGATAGAATAAAATATTTACACAAATGTGAGGGGTGTACTCACTTTTGTGAGATACTGTATATATAGATATATATCTATATATATATATATATATATATATATATATATTGATCGATATAGATATATATCTATATACATATATTATATATATATTTATATATATATAAATAAATATATATATATATATATATATATATATACTGTATATCATACATTTATTCATATCAATATATATTTTATGGTTAGATCCACATTATATTCTTGGAAGCACTAAGAGAAGCAACTTTGATCTCACCAGCGGATCAACCCCCGAGGGGGACAAGCATGTTATGACCTTACTGTTTACTCAGTGGTCATGATCTGCAGGTGAGCAGCCAGTTCTCTGCTTGGTGAAGAAACTTGGAGGTTTTTATTATGTGAATACACCAGTCACATGACTCAGAGGACTATTATATTTATTGATTCACTAAACTGTAATCTATATACAGTGCCTTGAAAAAGTGTTCATACCCCTTGACATTTTCCACATTTTCTCATGTTACAAAAACCCCAATGTATTTTATTGGGATTTTATGTGATAGACCAACACAAAGTGGCACATAATTGTGAAGTGGACGGAAAATGATAAATGGTTTTCCAAAGGTTTTACAAATAAATATGTGAAAAGTGTGGTGTGCATTTGTATTTACTCTGATACCCCTAGCTAAAATCTAGTGGAACCAAATGCCTTCAGACGTCACCTAATTAGTAAATAGAGTCCACCTGTGTGTAATTTAAACTCAGTATAAATGCAAGCTGTTCTGTGAAGCCCTCAGAGGTTTGTAAGAGAACCTTAGTGAACAAACAGCATCATGAAGGCCAAGGAACACACCAGACAGGTCAGAGATCCACAGCTCAGGTGGGAGAATCTGTCCACAGGACAACTATTAGTCGTGCACTCCACAAATCTGGCCTTTAGAGCCCTTTCACACTGCCAGTGCAGGGGTGTCAGCGGTAAAGTGCCGCTAGTTTTAGCGTCGCTTTACCAACGTTTTTGCGGTGCTTTTTGGGTGCTAGTGGAGTGCTTTTAACTCCCGCTAGCGGTGTATACACCGCTCCTAAAGAAAAATGGGAAAAGGTCCCCCGAGCGGGGTTTTTAGGCAGCTAACTATAGATGTGAGCAAGGCAGTAAATAAAATATTAAAATGCTTTATTGAAGGATAATGAATGAATGTAACAACATATAAATATAAGTTAGGAGCTCCAGTGGGAAAATACCCATACCAAATACATATAATAGCAAACATAGGTTATACACAGCATATGATAAGGCTATTGCATAACAATACTGACGCGTTTCGACCCATGAATTTTGGGGTCTCTTCAGAGGATGAGTTTGCTACAGAAAAAAGAAAAAATTATAACAGTATATCCAGCTTATTTAAAAGAATTACAGCATAGGCAAGTTTATTTAGCAACATGTTTAGTAACACTTTGCACATAATTACCACTGAGTTTGGATGTACCCCTCGATCAGAGCCTCCCCACACAGCAGCCCAACCATCCAGTGTGCCCGCACGCAGCAGCACCCCGGAAGAAGGGGGAACAGGAATCCACTTGATATGGCTTGCAAGGAGTCACACGTATAATTGCCCCCCCACCAACACACCACTGGGGGGTGGGGCCGGAACCTACGAAAATTGTCAGAGCGTTAGCTCATAAATTTAACCACTAACCTATATGGGTATATTCAACTGTTGGGCGGTCAGAAAGTGTTGTAATAATCTATTACAGCTTGAATTGATCATATGAAGGATAATAAAATGAGTAAAGTGACTATATTAGTATAACTAATATAAAATATGTCAGGGATGACCTTGTCATTAAATGCTGACAATGACAGTGATAAGAGAAGTGAGGGATGTGAACAGTGAATAATAACATGTAAAATATATGTGAAAAAAGGAATGTGCATGAAAATAATGCGAGTGAGTGTTTTAAACAGAAAAAAAAAAAAAAAAACCTAAATGAGTGTATGTGTGATGTGTGAATTTGAGGAAAAAGTGCATGATATTGCCAAGTATCTAAGTCTGTGTGAAAAAAGGAATGCATGAAAATGATGCGAGTGAGTGTTTAAACAGCAGAGAAACACAAAAAGAAAAAAAAAAAAATATATATATATATATATATATATATAAATAAAAAACCAACACAAAACAAATGAGTGTATGTGTGATGTGTGAGTTTGAGGAAAAAGTGCATGATATTGCCAAGTATCTAAGTCTACGGCATCCAGAGCTGGTGTGCACATAAATCAAAATTAAATATAAGTAAAATATTATTCTATGGGGTCTGGCAGAGCATTGATAATCAGATGTATCATAAGTTCTTACTCACTCCTACTGTTGAGGAAAAAGAGTCTGGCCGTCCAAGGAGGAAGTGGAGGGATCACACCCAAATCCACCCTCATTAAATAGTGTCCTTAATTAGTACTGAAATTGACAACAGGTATCGTTTCTTCCGCCCCTTAACCCCGGAGTGTAGAGGGAGGCTGTGGCCGCCATTGGCAGGCCTCGTGTGGCTCCCTCGGCGTCCATCAAGGCGAAGCCCCGACATCTGTCGTCACCTTCGCCGTAAAATACGTGACATCGTGTGGCCGCACGCACACGCGACCCGCACGTGCGCGCACATCGCACGCAACGTCCAAAGGTGATGGGGGATGCCGCCGGCAGGGTAATCACGCCCATGGGCGGCCGATCTGGGAATCCGGCCATCCAAAGGGAGAGACAGGGGAGCGCAGGTAACTGAGCTCCCCACCCTGCCGGGAAGACACATCAGGGAACATGATCCCCGACCCAGGGAGCACGCGACAGTGCAGGCATCACAGGGGCCCCGATGGCGCAAGCTGCAAGCGGGGAGGCGCCGATCAAGAGGCACACAAACGAGCTCACAAATGCGATTTATGAAAAACAACAAATAACAAAAGTTTTCTACATAATTGCTTATTGATAATACAAAGTAAACATTGGAAACTGTGCACTGACAATTCTAACAATATTCCCAAAAATATGTAAAAACCACAACAACCCAGAAGTGGCAACATAATTTCAACGTTTAAATAGATTTGTTTGAAAGGAAGTAACTCTCAAATACACAAAAATAACTCCCAGATACACAAAATAGTAAATGTATAGCAACCCAAATAGGAAATTTGCATCGGATCCAGTGGATCCCTCACGGTTGCGATGCGATTTTACTCTATTCGCAACCACGAACAAGGCTATGGATTATAGACTCAAGTATAATAATACAGACTCACAATACCAGAGCGTAACTGATTTAGTGAGCTCAAGGGAAGAAATATAATTCCGATTTAGTCCTCTTATTGAGAGTCTACTTAGAAACCTAATATGCGATTTACATGCGATTTAACACATTTGGAAAATATATGGATATAATCTATGTGGTATCTAGGATTAACACAGAGGGATATATACAGGAGAACAGACCGTGCACAGCTCATGTCTAACTCCCATGTGTCAAATGGGGGAAGGGGTGTTTAACCACCCAAATTTGTATAGCAAAGAGGGAAGACACATTAAGGAGTCAATGCTGCTCACCCCAATATGGACAAGAAAAATGGGAAAAGGTCCCCCGAGCGGGGTTTTTAGGCAGCTAACTATAGATGTGAGCAAGGCAGTAAATAAAATATTAAAATGCTTTATTGAAGGATAATGAATGAATGTAACAACATATAAATATAAGTTAGGAGCTCCAGTGGGAAAATACCCATACCAAATACATATAATAGCAAACATAGGTTATACACAGCATATGATAAGGCTATTGCATAACAATACTGACGCGTTTCGACCCATGAATTTTGGGGTCTCTTCAGAGGATGAGTTTGCTACAGAAAAAAGAAAAAATTATAACAGTATATCCAGCTTATTTAAAAGAATTACAGCATAGGCAAGTTTATTTAGCAACATGTTTAGTAACACTTTGCACATAATTACCACTGAGTTTGGATGTACCCCTCGATCAGAGCCTCCCCACACAGCAGCCCAACCATCCAGTGTGCCCGCACGCAGCAGCACCCCGGAAGAAGGGGGAACAGGAATCCACTTGATATGGCTTGCAAGGAGTCACACGTATAATTGCCCCCCCACCAACACACCACTGGGGGGTGGGGCCGGAACCTACGAAAACCTTTTTCTGTAGCAAACTCATCCTCTGAAGAGACCCCAAAATTCATGGGTCGAAACGCGTCAGGATTGTTATGCAATAGCCTTATCATATGCTGTGTATAACCTATGTTTGCTATTATATGTATTTGGTATGGGTATTTTCCCACTGGAGCTCCTAACTTATATTTATATGTTGTTACATTCATTCATTATCCTTCAATAAAGCATTTTAATATTTTATTTACTGCCTTGCTCACATCTATAGTTAGCTGCCTAAAAACCCCGCTCGGGGGACCTTTTCCCATTTTTCTTGTCCATATTGGGGTGAGCAGCATTGACTCCTTAATGTGTCTTCCCTCTTTGCTACACCGCTCCTAAAGCGCCTCAAGGAAGCTGTTTGCAGGATTTTGACGTCCTGCCAGCGCAGCGCCCCAGTGTGAAAGCACTCGAGCTTTCACAATAGGACTGCAGATGAGGCATTTTTCAAGCGCTTTACAGGTGCTATTTTTAGCCTGAAAAAATGCCTCCAGTGTGAAAGGGGTCTTATGGAAGAGTGGCAAGAAGAAAGACATTGTTGAAAGAAAGCCATAAGAAGTCCCATTTGCAGTTTGTGAGAAGCCATGTGGGAGACACAGCAAACATGTGGAAGAAGGTGCTCTGGTCAGATGAGACCAAAATTGAACTTTTTAGCCTAAAAGCAAAACGCTATGTGTGTTGGAAAACTAACACTGCACATCGCTCAAAACACACCATCCCCACCGTGAAACATGGTGGTGGCAGCATCATGTTGTGGGGATGTTTTTCTTCAGCAGGGACAGGGAAGCTGGTCAGAGTTGATGGGAAGATGGATGGAGCCAAATACAGGGCAATCTTAGAAGAAAACCTGTTATGCCCCGTACACACGGTCGGACATTGATCGGATATTCCGACAACAAAATCCGTGGATTTTTCTGACGGATGTTGGCTCAAACTTGTCTTGCATACACACGGTCACACAAAGTTGTTGGAAAATGTGATCGTTCTAAACGCGATGACATAAAACACGTACATCGGGACTATAAACGGGGCAGTAGCCAATAGGTTTCGTTTCTTAATTTATTCTGAGCATGTGTGGATCTTTGTGCGTCGGATTTGTGTACACACGATCGGAATTTCCGACAAAGGATTTTGTTGTCGGAAAATTTTATAGCCTGCTCTCAAACTTTGTGTGTCGGAAATTCCTATGTAAAATGTGTAAAGGAGCCTACACACGGTCGGAATTTCCGACAACAAGGTCCTATCACACATTTTCCATCGGAAAATCCAATTATGTGGACAGGGCATAAGAGTCTGCAAAAGACTTGAGACCGGGGCGGAGGTTCACCTTCCAGCAGGACAACGACCCTAAACATACAGCCAGAGCTACAATGAGATGGTTTGGATCAAATCATATTCATGTGTTAGAATGACCCAGTCAAAGTCCAGACCTAAATCCAATTGAGAATCTGTGGCAAGACTTGAAAATTGCTGTTTACAGACGCTCTCCATTTTGCAAAGAAGAATGGGGAAAAAATGTAATTCTCTAGATGTGCAAAGCTGGTAGAGATATCCCCAGCTGTAATTGTAGCGAAAGGTGGTTCTACAAAGTATTAATTCAGAGGGGCTGAATAATAAATGCACGCCACACTTTTCAGATATTCATTTGTAAAAAATTTGGAAAACCAGTTTCATTTTCTTTCCACTTCACAATTATGTGCCACTTTGTGTTGGTCTATCACATAAAATCCCAATAAAATACATTTACGTTTTTGGTTGTAACATGACAACATGTATATATATATATATATTGAACTTTGTCCATTATATTTAATTTATGATCACAATTTCTTTGTGTGTTTGATGTTTTGAGGGGTTGCGCTGCACTATATATTGTTTATGTTATTTTCTCACTTCCTGTCTGGTGAAACTATTGTCAGCAGGACAGGAAGTGAGGGCAAATCTCTTTAATGGACCCAAAGGGTTTGATTTACTGAAACCGGACAGTGCGGAATCTGGTGCAGCTCTGCATGGTAACCAATCAGCTTCTAACTTCAACTTGTTCAATTAAGCATTGACAAAAAAAAAAAACTGGTAGCTGATTGGCTACTATGCACAGCTGCACCATATTTTGCACTCTCTAGTTTTAGTAAATCTCACCCATAGAGTGCAAAAAAAAGGAATTCTAATCCCGTCCCCAGCCAATTAAACACAATTTAGATTAACAGACAACGCTCTCTTGTATGATGCCTATGGGGGCCATGAGATGCCTACAATGTTGTTTTTTTAAGAACATTCCAGTGAAAAATATGACCTGGTCCCTCTGAACTGCAAAGTCCATGACATTTCTTAAAATTTTACCAAGTTCCTAAAATCAGACTGATACTGACACGCTGCCCTGCCAGGTATGTACACAATTCCTGTTTATCTTTCATGATTATGACATGACTGGAGGACATTGCGACCCTGGGATCTGATGCCATCAGTTTTAGCTGAGGATGGAAAAAATAAAAGTAGTGAAAAGACTCCACAGTCAGCCGCCAGTGGGCAGTGTTAATAAGAAAGGTTGGCTCTCTTTTTAGCAGTTTTGTTTTGCATATTTTATTTTTTATGTAATCTTTAGATAAAAACCTGAATATTTAAACATTTTTTATTTTTTTATTTTTACCAGTGTTAGTTTTTTATTTTTAATGGCTTCGCTGTAAAAATATACCATTTATTACAAAGGCCCATTTAAAATGCCACTAAAATGATGTTATTTGCAAATAAAAAAAGGCACTTTCTTCCAGTTTTGCACATTTTATGGAACACAAAAAATTAATAAACAAAATCAATGAAAAAAGTATAAATATTTATATATAAACCAAATTCACCAAAGGAAAATTATAGATGAAATAGTGGCGCTAATCCCCAGGTGGGGAGATGCCAGACACTCTTATCCAGCCAGTGAGCTGAATACAGACGTGACTAGAGAAAAAGTGAAAAAGCATATATTGCTAAATATCCCAAAAAGTAAAAATTAATATTAAATAAAATTCAATATGAGCTAATATAAATTATAACACTCAGTGAATGTGATATACAAATATATAAATCCAAGAAAAAATATATATATTGAAAATTGAGCACAGTAAATATCTATAAAGTCCAGAAACCAATCAATTGTGAAAAATAATCGTGAAAATATTTGAAGAACGTCCAAAAAAAGAGTGAGGGTGACTCCAAAACTGCTCAGCTGTGTTTTCAAACATCCACCACACCTCTGTGACGTGAATCCACTCCCTGCTGAAATTCAAACTCACCAGCTGTTAAGGCCTCTCACTCTCGTGTTTGGCCTGACAGAGCCTCTAACCCACTTACATGGGGGTTAACATGCAAGCCTACACCTCCACTGCTCCATAGGAACACCGCTTTTCTCAGGTTGGTAGTATGACATAAAAATAAAAGAAGCTCCAATAGTGTAAGCTTGGCACATCTTGACTTGGCAACATTTGCCCACTCTTCTTTTCGCAAAAAAACTCCAAATCTGTCAGATTGCGAGGGGCATCTCCTGTGCACAGCCCTCTTCAGATCACCGAACAGATTTTCAATCGGATTCAGGTCCGGGCTCTGGCTGGGCCATTCCAAAACTTTCATCTTCTTCTGGAGAAGCCATTCCTTTGTTGATTTGGATGTAGGCTTTGAGTCGTTGTCATGCTGAAAGATTAAGTTCCTCTTCATGTTCAGCTTTCTAGCAGAAGCCTGAAGGTTTTATGCCAATATTGACTGGTATTTGGAACTGTTCATAATTCCTTCTACCTTGACTAAGGCCCCTGTTCTAGCTGAAGAAAAACAGCCCCAAAGCATGATGCTGTCACCACCATGCTTCACTATAGGTATGGTGTTCTTTTGGTGATGTGCAGTGTTGTTTTTGTGCCAAACATATCTTTTGGAATTATGGCCAAAAAGTTAAACCTCGGTTTCATCAGACCATAACACATTTTCCCAATGCTTTTGGGAGACTTCAGATGTGTTTTTGCAAAATTTAGCCAGGCTTGGATGTTTATTTTCATAAGAAAAGGCTTCCGTCTTGCCACTCTACCCCATAGCCCAGACATATGAAGAATACGGGAGATTGTTGTTACATGTACTACACACCTAGTACTTGCCAGATATTCCTGCAGCTCCTTTAATGTTGCTGTAGGCCCCTTGGCAGCCTCCCTGACCAGTTTTCTTCTCGTCTTTTCATCAATTTTGGAGGGATGTCCAGTTCTTGGTAATGTCACTGTTGTGCCATATTTTCTCCACTTGATGATGACTATCTTCACTGTGTTCCATGGTATATCTAATGCCTTGGAACTTCTTTTGTACCCTTCTCCTGACTGATACCTTTTAACAATGAGATCCCTCTAATGCTTTAGAAGCTCTCTGCAGACCATGGCTTTTGCTGTAGGATGCGACTAAGAAAATGTCGGGAAAGACCTACTAGAACAGCTGAACTTTATTTGGGGTTAATCAGAGGCACTTTAAATGATGGCAGTGTGTACTGACTCCTATTTAACACGAGTTTCAATGTGATTGCTTAATTCTGAATCTGTGTCTCATTTTTTTACATCACAGAAACCTGACATTTTAACAGGGGTGTGTAATGTATTTTTAATTTCTTTTATTTTTTTTACTTTGATTAAGTTTTTTCTTACTGTTATGGTTTCTTCAAAGCCCAACTCCTGGAGGGGGGGGGGGGGGCAACTAGGCTTTCTTTTATTGCAATATTGTTTTGCAAATATGCAATGTTGTATATCTTGTATGTAATCTATGGACAAGATGACGTTGAAAAAAAATTTTTTTTTACTGCGTGCCCATTTACTCATTGTCACTTCCAACACAAGATGCTGGATCCTTCTACTTTTCGCTTTAAACCTTTGAAAATGTGTCTTTTGTATTTACATGTACTTTACTGTTTTGCTCTCCAGCGTGGGATCCTTTTCCTTTTTTTGCTCAAGCCTGTATCTTGGTATTGTTTTTCTCAATAGAAACTGATAGAAACTATTGTACCCGAATATTTTTTTTTTTTTTTTTGTTATTTTGACCAGATTTATTTTTTTAACAAGCTTACTGTAAAAATATACAATTTATTCTATAATGTGACCCATTTATAAATATGTTATTAGTACAGTTATTTGTAAATGAAAAAGCCACATTTTTATTTTGCAACACTAAAAAATTACCCAACAAAATTAATGAAGAAAAAAAAAAAAGGATAAACATTAATGGGAAAAAAATGGAGATAAAAAAATCAACAGGAAAATAATAGCTAATGAGGGAAAGGGAGGAAGGGTTTAAAAAGGGCTGATTAACTGAGAGTTGCCAAAGATGTTAAATAGAAATATATTAAATTTAAATTGTTTTAATCATTTTTTCCCTGTTTTAGCTTATTTATTTTTTTACTTTTAAGGTTTTTTTTAAAGCCCAACTCCAGGAAAAGTAAAAATGCTCCCTTGCTCCACGCACAGCAAGTGTTAAATGCTTTTTTACGTCTATGGAATGGGAAAAGCAGTGTTACTTCCCAGGCAGACAGTAATCCCCCAAGCTCCAGCAGGGAAATGTTCCTCTACAATACATCATCATGTCAAATGCATGGCTAAGGGTTCTGTATCCATCTTCATTAGATCGAGGACATTCAATCGCCAGAGCATAGGGAATAGGAATGAGCTGAACAACCCCTGCTTCAGCACCAGAACATGCAAACGGACAAAAAATTTGTGCAAACATGCGAACACCGTTAAAGTTTATGGGACATGAACCTGAAAAATCAAAAGTATTAATTTTAAAGGCTTATATGCAAGTTATTGCTGTGAAAAGTGTTTGGGGACCCGGGGACTGCCCCAGGAGACATGGGTCAATGCAAAAAAAGTTTTTTAAACTAAAGGTTTTTCAAGAGCAGTAATTTTAATAATGCTTAAAGCAGAGTTCCACCCAAGAATGGAACTTCTGCTGTCCGGATTCCTCACCCCCTCCGGTGTCACATTTCGCACCTTTCAGGGGGGAGGGGGGGAGCAGATACCTGTCTAATACAGATATTCCAGCAAAAGATCGCCGCAGTATCCGCAGCGATCTATGCCATGTCCGGCCCCTCCTCCACCCCCCCCCCCCCCGCTGTCTTCTGGGAGACACACAGGTTCCAGAAGACAGCAGGGACCACTCAGAAGGCGCAGCGCATGCGCAGTAGGTAACCAGGCTGTGAAGCCACAAGACTTCACTTCTGATTTCCTTACTAGCAATGCCGATGCCTCCGCCAAGGGACGGGTCGGGACATTGTGGGCGCCCTGGACAGGTAAGTGTCCTTATTTTAAAAGTCAGCAGCTGCAGTATTTGTAGCTGCTGACTTTTAATTTTTTTTTTTAGGCGGAACTCCGCTTTAACCGGTTCAATACAGGGCATTTTCACCCCCTTCCCAGGCCAATTTTTAGTTTTCATCGCTGTCGCACTTTAAACGACAATTGCGCGGTCGTGCAACATTGTACCCCAAAAAAATTGACATCCTTTTTTCTTTTGGTGGTATTTGGTCGCCTCTGCGGTTTTTATTTTTTGCGCTAAAAACAAAAGAAGAGCGACAATTTTGAAAAAAACACAATATTTTTTACTTTTTGCTATAATAAATATCCCAATTTTTTTTTTAAAAAACACATTTTTTCCTCAGTTTCGGCCGATACATATTCTTCTACATATTTTTGGTAAAAAAAATTGTAATAAGCGTATATTGATTGGTTTGCGCAAAAGTTATAGCGTCTACAAAATACGGGATAGATTTATGGCATTTTTAAAAAAATATATATTTATTTTTTTTTAGCGGCGATCGCGATTTTTTTTCATGACTGCGACATTATGGCGGACACATCGGAAACTTTTGACACATTTTTGGGACCATTCACATTTATACAGCGATCAATGCTATAAAATTGCATTGATCACTGTGTAAATGTGACAGGCAGTGAAGGGGTTAACCACTAGGGGGCGGGGAGGGGTTAATATGTTTCCTAGGGAATGATTCTAACTGTAGGGCGAGGGGACGCACAAGGGGAGGAGACCGATCAGTGTTCCTCCGTTCTGGGAACACAAATCGCTCTCCTCTCACTGACAGGCTGTGGATCTGTGTGTTTACACACACAGATCCACGGTCCGGCCCGGTTAACGGGCAATCACGGGTGCCCTAGACGGCCGGGAATTCCAGGACGTCATATGACGTCCACCCAGGATGGGAGATCCCATCTGTGGACGTCATATATCTATGGCTGGGTAGGGAAGTGGTTAAAGTGAAACAATAAAAATGAAATATTGCTTTAAATATTGTGCCGGGGGGGGGTCCCGTTAGTCTGCCCGTAAAGTGGCGCATCTGTCTCATGTGTTTTACTGTGCCACAGCAAAATTACATTTCTAAAGGAAAAAAATCCATTTAAATTTGTTTGCGGCTGTAATGTATTGCCGAATCCCGACAATATAGATAAAAAAATCTAGAAAAAAATTGGCGTGGGTTCCCCCCCCCCCCCAGTCCATACCAGGCCCTTTGGGTTTGATATGGAAATTAAGGGGCCAAATGGCGTGGGTCCCCCCAAAAATCCATACCAGACCCTTATCCAAGCAAGCAACCTGGCAGGCCAGGAAAGAGGGGTGACGAGCGAGTGCCCCCCCTCCTGAACCATACCATGCCACTTGCACTCAACATGGGGAGGATGCTTTGGGGTCCCCCCAAAACACCTTGACCCCATGTTGATGGGAACAAGGGCCTCGTCCCCACAACCCTGGCCATTGGTTGTGGGGGTCTGCGGGCAGGGGGCTTATCGGAATCTGGAAGCCCCCTCCAACTTTTCCTACCCTGGTAAAGGTAACACATGCAGTGGATCTACTACTCGCCCTCTCGGGCCTCTGGGTGATGGTCCAAACACTTTACTTTGCACTGGTGTATCCCCCTATACATGATACTTCAATCAACACTAGAGGTCAAGATGGGGGATTTTCCCCGTCACGACTATAGACACGACACTTAACCAAACAGACACACAATAAGGAAAATTTTGATGACATTAATACATTTATTGTCATCAATTTTTCTGATGTTTTTGAACATGCCTGTTTAGGCCCAAAAAAGGGCAAATAATTCAAAACATAAATGTTATACACCAAGATTGGAGTAAATTGTTTTTTACTTAACAATGTGTGGCTTATTATTTCAAAGCTCAGTACCAGTGTATTTGTTAAGTTGTAGTTACAGTGACAAAGTGTTCTATAATGTGGCCAACTCCTGCAATTTTTAGTCCTCACAAAAATTAGAGTTGAAAAGCCATAATGTTTTTGAACTTCATGCATTAGATCCATTAAGAACAAAAACATCGTGTGTGTGTAGCAGACCCACAGCACATCATAATAGTTAACTGATGAAGAGATTGTCACTTCATGTAGTAAATAAGGTATATTTGCACTATTGTAGCAAGTGGCCAAAAAAAAGGGCCATTTGTGAACATATCATACAGATAAGAAACACAGACAACAGTAGTTTAAATGAAATATGAGTTTATGATCAAATAAAAATATTATTCAGGATCAACTGCAATTTTCTGCCAAGACACTGCCCCTCTACCCACAAAATAATCAAGGTATTTTTGACGTATATCTCTGGCATTTTGGGAGGGTAATCCAGCACGGCCAGTTTCTAGAACCATAATCACGCCCACAGACGGCCGAGCTGCAGCCTCCTCAGCTGGGCTTGCCACTGCAGGGTCCGCATCAGTTAGCACTGAGGCAAGGTAGCTGCTAGCATTCCTCCGTAAAAAATTATGGAGTATACAGCAGCACAATACCACATGGTTGATTTTGTATAGTGCCAGGTTAGTTGGTGTTAAAAACAGCCTAAACCGGCTGGAGAGGATGCAAAAAGCGTTTTCAACCACCCTTCTGGCATGGGAGAGCCTGTAATTAAATATTCTCTGCTGTGGGGTGAGGTTCCTCATAGGAAACGACTTCATAAGATGTTCCCCCCAGAGCAAATTGAGGCCCTCAACATTCTCCTCAGCAGTTGGCAAGTTTAAGGTGCCATTCTGGAGCCGCTTGTAGAACTCTGTCTGCATAATGACTCCTCCATCAGAGTTGCGACCGTTCTTCCTAACATCAAGAAACAAGAACTCATATGCGGCAGACAATACAGCTAGCGGGACTATGCTGCAAAAGCCCTTATAATTGAAATAATATGAGCCAGATTTGGGTGGTGGGACAATCCGGACATGTTTTCCAACAATAGCACCACTACAGTTGGGAAAATCCCACTGATGATGGAACTGTGCTGCAACATCCTGCCATTGCTGTGGGTTGGAAGGAAACTGTGGATTAAAAAAAAGGAAAAATAAATTATTACTTCTGCACATAATATTGCAAGCAGATTTGACACAAACATGCTTGGCCAACATAAGTATAAAACTTAAATGAGTGTTTAAAGACAAAAGTGTGAGGTCAACTCACCTGATTCATCTCCCCTGTGGTGACCCATTAGCAAAATTTTAGGGTGGGTGGGTGTGGGGGGGGGGGGGGGGGAATGGGTAGATGTTTTGGACAGGTAACCCTCTCCACTTCCATGAGAGCTGTTTGCATAAATAATCTGGGATACTTTAGCCAGCCCCTTCTTACTTTTCACACTATTGGCAGCCCAGTGAACAGATAAGAAGTGTTGAAATATGGATCCACACTGTCCAAATTGCAGCACATTTTGACATTCAGAAAATAGCTATCAATATAATAGGAGACAAAAACTGTCTACGTTACAATTTGTAGGTAATCAGGCAGGCCCTTGCAGTACATGGTTGGGTGAATTTATACAGAAATTTAAACACAAAAGAGGGATAGTGTGTATGGCAGGGGTCTCAAACTCAAATTACCTGAGGGCCACAGGACAAATTTTCACATCCAATGGTGGCCGCATGCAAACTGTCCTTTTCCCCAGCATTGGTGTCACTGGACGCACTATTAACCCCCAGCACTGGTGTCAGCAGACGCAATATTAACCCCCAGCACTGGTGTCAGCAGACACAATATTAACCCCCAGCACTGGTGTCAGCAGACGCAATATTAACCCCCAGCACTGGTGTCAGCAGACGCAATATTAACCCCCAGCACTGGTGTCAGCAGACGCAATATTAACCCCCAGCATTGGTGTCAGCGGACGCAATATGAACCCCCGGCACTGATATCAGCGGACACAATATGAACGCTCGGCACTGATATCAGCGGATGCACTATTAACCCCCAGCACTGGTGTCAGCAGACGCACTATTAACCCCCGGCACTGATGTCAGCGGACACAATATTAACCTCCAGCATTGGTGTCAGCGGACGCACTATTAACCCCCAGCATTGGTGTCAGCGGACGCACTATTAACCCCCAGCATTGATGTCAGCGGACGCACTATTAACCCCCAGCATTGGTGTCAGCGGACGCACTATTAACCCCCAGCATTGGTGTCAGCGGACGCACTATTAACTCCCAGCACTGGTGTCAGCGGACGCAATATTAATCCCCAGCACTGGTGTCAGCAGACGCATTGTTAAACCCCAGCATTACCCCCTACACTCCACAAATACCCCCCCCCCACACTCCACTTCACAAATATCCCTCCACACACTCCACAAATACCCCCTCTTCACAAGTTTCAACCCCAGTCACGTAACTAAGAACTTTGCTCAGCCTCAGTGTGATGGCTCACTTACCTCTCCTCCTGGCAGTCAGCTGGTGGCCTGATCTTCTGCCTCCCGAGTCTTCTCCTCCTGTCAGGTCCTGGCTTCATCACAGGCCTAGTGGCAGGGCACCCTGAGAATACCACAATCTTCCGCCCTGAGGTGGCAGCAGGACCCTGGATCCGGGGCCAGTGTTCTGTCGAGAAGTCCCCGCTATCGAATAGTGCCCGCGACGAACTACGCATGCGCCGTACGTAATAGCACAACAGCTGATTTTACAATCAGCTGTTGTGTCAGCGAGACAGCGCCTGTGCACAATAGCCAACTGAAGACATTTTTCAGTCAGATTGTGCCTCGGGCTGCCGAGGAGTTTTCATGTAGGTAAGGGGCGGAATTTAACATACAGGGCACGGATGTTTTCAATGATGGCCAGTGCTGCAAAGATGGGGGCGGAATTTTTAACGATGCCCAAACAAATCTGCTAAAGAAATCTTTATCTGCTATTCTTCCTGGAGTGTGTATTTAGCTAGCTAAACGTTTAAAATTCTGCCCCCATTTTTGCAGCAGTGGCCATCCTTGAAAACATCCGCCCCCTTCATGTTAGATCAGCACTGGCCATCAAAGAAAACATCCGCCCCCTTCATGTTAAATTCCGCCCCTCACCTACATGAACGTGCCTCGGCACAATCTGACTGAAAAATGTCTTCAGTCGGCTATTGTGCGCAGGCACCATCTTGCCGACACAACAGCTGATCGTAAAATCAGCTGTAGTGGTATTACATACGGCGCATTCGCAGTTCGTCCAGGTGTTCTGTCAAGAAATGCTCCCCATTGGATAGTGCCCGGGCTGAAGGGCGCATGCGTAACGAATGCGCCGTAGGTAACATCACAAAAGCTGATTTTACCATCAGCTGTTGTGACGGCGAGACGGCGCAGGTGCACAATAGCTGACAGAATTTTTTTTTCTGTCACATTGTGCCCCGTGCTCCTCCGGCAAATTCATATCCATGATGGGCGGATTTCTACACGTTGTGGGCGGATTTTTGAGCACTTGGGGTGGAATTACATGTCCAGTGCTGCAAAACAAAACTTTGTGATGGGCGAATTTTTACATTTTTTTGTGGGCGGATTTATGGGTACTTTGGGGCGGAATATCACAAAGTTTGTTTTTTTTGCAGCACTGGCCATCTAATTCCGCCCCAAAGTGCCCATAAATCCACCCACAAGAAATGTAGAAATCCGCCCATCACAAAGTTTTATTTTTTGCAGCACTGGACGTATAATTCCGCCCCCAAGTGCCCATAAATCCGCCCACAACGTGTAGGAATCCACCCATCATGCACATAAACTCTCCAGGGGAGCGCGTGGCACAATCTGTCAAAAAAAAATCTGTTGTCTATTGTGCGCCTGCGCCGTCTCGCTGTCACAACAGCTGATGGTAAATCCTCCCTCCGCTCTGCTCTCCTGTGTTGTGAGCTGGGCTGCAGCAGGATGTGAGGGAGAGGAGACAGAGAGCGAAAACTCCTAGCCGCTGCCACCCGCCTAGGATTGGCCCTGCCTGCGGGCCATTTGTAACCGATCCGCTGGCCGCTACTTTGAGAACCCTGGTGTATGGGTTTGTCAAAGTCAGCAGATAGAGTATTGGTATCTGTTGACTTTGCATCTTTGTGGGGGGGGGGAGGGTTCCAAATGAGTTTTTCCCCCAAAAAATTGGTCTCTTGCACTCTGCCTGAATTCGAGGACAACAAAAACATTTTTACACATTTTAGGGGTTGTCCAGGGTAAGCCCCAAAATTTAGCTGACAAAAAACACTCTGAAGTTACTAGGCTAGGTGTGTATGGGCCCAGGATAGCATGCTGGGGAGGTTAGTTATGGAAATATGCATGTAGGCCAACAAAGGAGCAGGAAAAGCTTGCAGCATAGAGGACATTCACAGCATATTACAATATTGAAAATGATGTAATCAACAAATTAAGACAATACATTAGCAAACATTAATACATAGAATGTGATCTTAAAGGGAAAAACTTATCCGAATACAGTCCTACTGCAGTACTTGAATAATGGCTGAGCAGGTGTCTGGAATAATGAGTCCCAGAGCCTGGGGGGAGATCCCAGTGGTAAACTTGAGGTCCTGGAGACTTCTTCCCATCGCCAAGCACTGCAAGGTGGCAATGAGCTTTTGCTCTGGAATGATGGCAAGCCTCATGCATGTGTCCTGCTTCTTAATATAGGGGGTCACCAATGCCAAAAGTTGGTGAAAGCAGGGGTCCGTCATCCGGCGATAATTCCGAAAATCATCCGGATTATTATCCTGAAGCTCCCGCAGCAAAGGCATATGGCATAATTGGTCACAATTAAGCAACCAATTTTTGGTCCAAGAACTCCTCCTCCTCCTGTTCCTGGACTGGACTTGGGTCAAAGCAATAACTCCAAGGCAAATAATAGCACGTACTCTCCTCCGATTCCGCAACATGGCTGGTTGACAAACGGCCGCTCAGAAACAAGCTGAAAAGCAAGAACTGAAAACCACGAATCAACACTCACCAAACTTCTACTAACATGAAATTAGCAGAAGGAGCCCAAAGGGTGGCGCATGACAACTGAACTTCCTCTTTATAGGCTCGTAGTACATCTAGTACGTCACTATGTTCGTGTTTGTTGGCCGACAATTGTGTAACGTTTGTATGCAAAACAAGTTCATGGCACATGTCCTTCGGACAAAAGTCTGACGCTTTGTTGGTCAACAATCCGATCGTGTGTACGAGGCTTTAGTGAACATAACGAATACAAATTTATCCGAAGTTACAAATTATCTGAAATAACGAATGCCGTATCTAAACGAATGGAACGTAACAAATTAATAATAATGAATAACAATAATAATTATAAAAACTTCTTATTTTTATTATTATTTATTTGTTCCGTTCCATCTGCTTAGATGTAGCATTCGTTATTTCTCATAATTCGTACCTTCAGATAAATTTGTATTTGTTACGTTCACTAACAGCCAATTTGAAAGGAAATTCCAATACCTATAATTTAATAATTATTTATTGTTAGTTAGTTATTTAGAATTTTCAGATTTTCGTTCTTTTGAATTTTTATGTATTTTCTTTCTTATTTTCAGATTTTCGAATTTCCGAATTTTCAGATTTTCGAAATTTTGGATTTTCTAATTCCTAATTTCCGAAAATTCGGAAATTCGAAATTAGAAAATTAGAAAATTAGAAACTCCGAAAAATCGGATTTCGTATATTCGAAAATTCAGAAATACAAAAATTTGGAAATTTGGAAATTGGGAAATTTGAAAATTAGGAAATCCGGAAATCTGAAAATACGGATTTTCGAATTTTTGACTTTATGAATTTCTGAATTCCGAATTTTCGAATTTCCGAATTTTCTAACTTTCGAATTTCCAAATTTTCGAATATACGAAAAAATATATGGAAATTCTTAAATTCAAAAATTCAAAAATCCGTATTTTCAAATTTTCGGATTTCCGAATTCCGAATTCTCTAATTTTATAATTTCCGAATCTTCGAATATCCAAAAAAAACAAAAAACTAATTAAAACGAAAACAAACTAATTTTTCAGCAGTGCACATGTCTACTAAAGTGGGCCATGTTTACCCACTCAGGGATGCATATGTGTTCCATGCATCCCCATGCAGGCAGTTTCATTGATGTCAATTGGGATGCAGATGCTGTGTGGAGATGGGGGTGTATGGCCCTGAACGCACACTGCATCCGGAGCTGTGCACCAATTGACATCAATGAAGCTGCCTGTATAGATATGCCCGGAACATCTGTGCATCCATATGTGGGTAAACACGACCTACCCCTGGAATACGCTTCAGTGAACAAGGCCTAAGTTACAGTACATGGCCAGAAACTAAAATTTGTTATACAATTTATCATTATAACATACAAAGTCACAAATTACACATAGCAAGTAACTTGTAGCATATTGGATATATCCATGGTTGTCATGTATAAAAGTTATTTTCAGAGAAACATAGTTACATAGTTACATAGTAGGTGAGGTCGAAAAAAGACACCATCAAGTCCATCAAGTCCAACCTATGTGTGTGATTATATGTCAGTATTACATTGTATATCCCTGTATGTTGTGGTCGTTCAGGTGCTTATCTAATAGTTTTTTTAAACTATCCATGCCCCCCGCTGAGACCACCGCCTGTGGAGGGGAATTCCACATCCTTGCCGCTCTTACAGTAAAGAACCCTCTACGTAGTTAAACCTCATTTCATCTCATTTCAATGAGTGGCCATGAGTCTTGTTGAACTCCCTTCCACGAAAACCTTTTATCCCTATTGTGGAGACACCAGTATGCTATTTTTGTAAATTGAAATCATATCCCCTCTCAAGTGTCTCTTCTCCAGAGAGAATAAGTTCAGTGCTCGCAACCTTTCTTCATAACTAATATCCTCCAGACCCTTTATTAGCTTTGTTGCCCTTCTTTGTACTTGCTCCTTTTCCAGTACATCCTTCCTGAGGACTGGTGCCCAGAACTGGACAGCATACTCTAGGTGCAGCCGGACCCAGGGCTGGACTGGGAATAAAATCCAGTATGTGTAAAAAAAAAAAACAACAAAAAAGTGTAGCGCTAAACAATATCATAAATGGCGATAGATTAGTAGGTATGTGGTGAAGGGAATCACCTCTGTAAAAAACTATACATAGGTAGGTAGTCCTGGTATGGATATTATAACAAAAAGATAACAATAGTTAGTCCTTGTGTAGATATATTGCAGACAGGTAATTCCAATGCAAATAAGCTCACTACCACAGAGAGAAGGAAAGGCTTACCAGATGAGGTGGACCCGACAGGGCATACGCCGAATTGGGTCAGATAAGGCTTGGGTGGTAAGTGGCTGTAGGTGCCTGTGATCTCACGGATGGCTGGATTCCTCCAAGTGGCACTCGGGACCTGGGAGGTGTGGAGAGTCCCAAGGGTGTAGATGATCCCGTGGGTCCTAGGAGGAGTGGGGTATTCCGTGGATGGATCCCTCCAGACAGCATTCCATGGATTAGGTGATGATGTTATTGTGGAAAAAAGAAAGGAAGGGCCACATAGTGTAAATCCGAATACGAGAATTTTATTTAAAAATGAAAGGATATACACTCACGTGAAAATCCAAAGTAAAAACAGCGCTGTAACAAAGTGGCGACAGTGGGGTCCTACCCGACGCGTTTCATCCTAAATGTAAGGAATCATTCTTGCTGGTAGTTAGAATCTTTGATATTTGCAAACAAAATGAAGCTTTCATGGGTCTGGTGCGTTAGTGCACCGCTCTATAGCATGCCTTATTAGCACCAAGCTGTGGATGAGATTGTGTGCTCCTACTCCATATGACAGACCAGCTGCCTCCTGCGCCGTCCAGTCCCCTCTCCTAAGCGTGATGATACAAGAGAAATGTCGTATCTTCATCAGGGGATGGTAATTGGACGGTGGTGCTGTCTGGTAAATACCTGGCTTTGGGAATAAAATCCAGCCCTGGAAAAAAATTCATACCAGCCCCACAGCATTATTATACCAGCGCAACAGCATTATTAAACCAGCGCAACAACATAACGTCATTATTTTCTTGTTCATGGTTTCTATCCCATAGTCTACTCTTCACAGTCCACACACGTCTGACTTCTCCCATGACCCTCATCACGGTGGTGCTCCCACTCTTGACTCCTCTCCAGACTCCCTCAGAGACTGCAGACATGATACAGGAGATGGTCAGAGACTGCAGACATGATACAAGAGCTCAATGCAGCCTCACCAGTGCCCATCAAATGCAGCCTCATCAGTGCCAATCACATGCAGCCTCACTGTGCCCATCAATGCAGCCTCACTGTGCCCATCAATGCAGCCTCACTGTGCCCACCAATGCAGCCTCACTGTGCTCATCAAATGCAGCTTTACTCTGCTCGTGAATGCAGTCTCACTGTGCCCATCAATGCGGCCTCACTGTGCCCACCATTGCAGCCTCACTGTGCCCATCATTGCAGCCTCACTGTGCCCATCATTGCAGCCTCACTGTGCCCATCAATGCAGTCTCACTGTGCCCATGAATGCAGCCTCACTGTGCCCATGAATGCAGCCTCACTGTGCCCATCAAATGCAGCTTTACTGTGCCGTGAATGCAGTCTCACTGTGCCTGTGAATGCAGTCTCACTGTGCCCATGAATGCAGCCCCACTGTGCCCACAAATGCAGCCTCACTGTGCCCATCATTGCAGCCCCTCATGTGCCCCATGTCCCAGTCTGCAGTCCCTGTCTGTTGGAAGGTGTGTTGTTGATGCTCGGTACGGTACCTTGCATGCCAGCAGGATATCCATGATGGCCAGCAGCAGGCAGGGTCTGTTCTCATTTTGGATGGGGACAGTGCTCCTTCCAGAGGATCTGTTGGCTGTGAGATGGAGTGGTCTCTGGCCACCTGCACCTTCAGTCGTCCTAATTTTCCGTCCCCAGTCAGCCTGTCCTCTGGTCCTGGGGAAGTGGAGAGCACTGGGTGGAAGCTAGGGAGAAGTGGGAGCAGAGAGTACTGGCGAAGTTGGAGAGCACATGGGTGGGGCAAAGAGCAGGGGGGAGTGGAGATCACAGGGGTGGGGAGCGGAGAGCGCTGGGGGGAACTTAAGAGCACTGGCGGGGCCAAAAAGAACAGGGGTGGAGAGCACGGGAGGCTGAGAGCACTGGGGGGGCTAAGAGTGTGGGGTGGCGAAGAGCACTGGGGTGGAGCAGAAAAACAGGGGTGGAGAGCATGGGGGCTGGAGAGAACTGGGGGGGTACAAAGAGCAGGGGGGAGTGGAGAGCAATGGGAGGAGCTTGAGAGCACCAGTGGGGGATAGAAAGAGAGCACTATTGGGGGCGGAGAGCACTGGCAGGGTTGGAGAGCACATGGGTGGGGGCAAAATGCAGGGGGGAGTGGAGAGTACAGGGGTGGGGAGCGGAGAGTGCTGGGGGGGAACTTGAGAGCACTGGAAGGGGAGCCAAAAAGAACAGGGGTGGAGAGCACGGGGGCAGAGAGCACAGAGGGGGGCTGGAGAGCAATGGGTGGAGCTTGAGAGCACCGGGGGGCCAGAAAGAACAGGGGTGGGGAGAATGGGGGGTTGGAGAGAACTGTGGAGGGCGGAGAGCACTGGGGGGGGGGCTGGAGAGTGATACGGAGAGCTGGAGACCACTGGGGGGAGAAAGAACAGGGGTGGAGAGTACTGGGGTGGAGAAAGAACAGGGGTGGAGAGCACTGGGGGGGGAGTGGAGAGAGCACTGGGATGGTGGCTAGAGAAGGGTGGGGAGAGCTGGAGAGCAGGGGGGGCATAAAGAACAGGGGTGGAGAGAACTGTGGGGGGGGGTGGAGAGTGTGGTGGGGGAGGAGAGCACGGGCGGGGGGGGGAGCCAGGGAGCACAAGGAGAACTAGGGGGGCAGTAAAAGAAGTTGGATAGGAGGATCGGCAGGGGGGCCGCATTTAGAGGAAATGAGCTTTCTATATTCCTCCATGCAACCGCTGAATGCTTGATTCTCCTCCTCTCCCTTCTGCAAGCATTCAGGAGCTGCATGGAGGATTATAAAAAGCTCATTTCCTCTATATGCGGCCCCCCCCTGCCGATCCTCCTATCCGGCACACAAGGCGGGCTGTACGAGCGGGCATCTCCTCCTGTGAATCACGGAGCTGGGTGGGTCTGTGTTCAGCGGCGGCGCTGTGACGCGGTCCCGCCCCCCAGATCAGCTTGTGTGATAGGCGGAGCACTGATTCTATCTACTATCACACGAGCTGATCTAGGGGGCGGGACCGTGTTACCGCTGAGCACAGACCCAGCCAGCTCCATGACACACAGGAGCAGGAGAGAGGGGAGCACTGCAGCCGCAACTCAAAATGGCCCCAGGGCAGACGGCCTACTGGGAAATCTCCCGGTATCCCAGTAGGCCAGTCCGGCCCTGGGCTGCCCAGAGTCTTGTAGAGCGGGAGAATTATCGTTTTATCTCTGGAATTGATCCCCTTTTTAATGCATGCCAATATTCTGTTTGCTTTGTTAGCAGCAGCTTGGCATTGCATGCCATTGCTGAGCCTATCATCTACTAGGACCCCAGGTCCTTTTCCATCCTAGATTCCCCCAGAGGTTCTCCCCCATTGTATAGATTGCATTCATATTTTTGCCACCCAAATGCATTATTTTACATTTTTCTACATTGAACCTCATTTGCCATGTAGTTGCCCACCCCATTAATTTGTTCAGATCTTTTTGCAAGGTGTCCTCATCCTGCGAAGAAGTTATTGCCCTGCTTAGCTGAGTATTGTCCGCAAATACAGAGATTGAACTGTTTATCCCATCCTCCAGGTCGTTTATGAACAAATTAAACGGGATTTGTCCCAGCACAGAACCCTGGGGGACCCCACTACCCACCTCTGACCATTCCGAGTACTCCCCATTTATCACCACACTCTGAACTCGCCCTTGTAGCAAGTTTTCAATCCATGTACTCACCCTATGGTCCATGCCAACGGACCTTATTTTGTACAGCAAACGTTTATGGGGAACTGTGTCAAATGCTTTTGCAAAATCCAGATACACCATGTCTATGGGCCTTCCTTTATCTAGATGGCAACCCACCTCCTCATAGAAGGTTAATAGATTGGTTTGGCAAGAATGATTCTTCATGAATCCATGCTGATTACTGCTAAAGATACTGATCTCATTACTAAAATCTTGTATATAGTTCCTTATCATCCCCTCCAAGAGTTTACATACTATTGATGTTAGGCTAACTGGTCTGTAATTCCCAGGGAAGTATTTTGGGCCCTTTTTAAGCATTGGTGCTACATTGGCTTTTCTCCAATCCGCTGGTACCATTCCAGTCAGTAGACTGTCAGTTAATTCTGTCCTCTGTTAACCATGGCGTTAAACATGCTGTTCTCTCATCATTATGCCAAGGATATAATGAAAAAGCATGACTACCAAATCTGGTGGGAATGCCCAAGGCTTCAAAAGTTTTGGAACAGGGTACTGAAGCTCATCTACATGGTTACTGGTATATGTGTTCCCCACACCCCTCAATGTGTATTGTTCTATGACTCACCCCAGAGGACAATTAAACACTCACAATTCCTGATATTCTTTATATTACTAGCAATCAAAATCACAATCCCTAGGGCCTGGAAGAACGCAGTGACCTCTTATCCTATGATCAAACCTAACACTTGAAAAATTTGCAGTACACTAAAAAAAAACAATAACATTTCAAAAGATTTGGAATCCTTTGACTGAATTCATTGCTGGTGCTTGAAGTCATAACCTCGTGTTTACTCCTAGGCCCCATTCCTTTCCTGCTCCAAGATGGGACACTGCACATTCTCTCTATTGGTCTTTTTCCTTTGCTTTTCCTTCCTCTTTATTTGGGCCTCTGGCCAATCTCAACTCTTGCCTTGGTCTCTGTTGTGTGACAATCATATTTCCATATAATTGCCTTAGTAATGAATCCTAGAAATCTTCATGGCTGTACTCTGTCATATTTGGTTATTGTCACAACCTTATCTGTTTTGTACAAAAACTGAATAAAACTACTGAAAGAAAAAGCATGCCTAAACAATACTGCTTAGGATGTTTGTAGTAGGAAAGTTTAAGTACTCTGAAGTGCTCTTTCCATTCTAAGGTAAATACATATGGAACATATAGTGGAAGAAGTGGCTGTACACCGCAGGAAGATGCCAATAGTTGCAATGTTTTATTCCATAATAAAGCTGAACATCAAACCCCATGGACAAAACCTGGTTGACGTTTCACACAAAAGTGTGATTAAAGAGGAGCTCCAGGCTCCTTCAGAAAAAAATAAAAGTTAGCAGATACAAAACACTCACAATCCCTGATATTCTTTATATTACTAGCAATCAAAATCACAATCCCCTGGAAGAACGCAGTGACCTCTTATCCTATGATCAAACATAACACTTGAAAAATTTGCCAGTATACCAGTATGCTATTGAGGTTGATTTACTAAAGGCAAAGAGACTGTGCACTTTGCAAAGTGCTGTTGCACTCTGTAAGAACAGTTGCACCAGAGCTTAGTAAATGAGCAGAAGCTCTGTTGACTTCTGTCATCCAATCATGTGCAAGTAAAAATGCTGTTTTTTTATTGTCCTTGCACGTGAGTATTCTTTGCAAAGTGAAGCTTTACCTCATTTACTAAGCTCTGGAGCAACTGCACTTGCAGAGTGCACAGTCTATTTGCCTTTACTAAATCAACCCCATTGCATCTAATTTTTAGGGACTCATTAACCTCCCTGACGGTATTCCCAAGTGTGGCTCGGATTAAATTTCAGCACCATTAGCGGTAACCCCGAGCCACACTCAGGAATACATCTCAGGATCCTGGTGCAGGTAACTTACCTTGTCCCCAGGATCCTGCGATGTCCCCCCGCGCTGTCTGCGGGCTCCGTCCTCTGCCCGAAGCCTCTCTGTGCCAGGCTCCGTTCCCTGCGAGCGTTGCGACGCACGGGGGCGGAGCCTGGCGGCAAATTCAAAAAATATAAAAATCATACAGATTACATTACTGTATGAAATCATTTCACCTCCCTTTTGTCCCCAGTGCTTTGGCCCATGCCCTGCATGCAGTTTTATATTATATATACTCTTTCTGCCTGGAAACTTGAGATTGTCCATAGCAACCAAAAATTGTCCCTTTACGTCAAAAGTGGCTTTAGACCAACTAGAAAACAGCGATAGTAAATTAGAACACTTGCAGAATTGAGCGAAAGTGAATCATGGGGAAATTTATTTTATTATTATTATTATATTATTATTTTTTCTAATTATTTATATTTATTTATTATATTATAATTTATGATTTTGTGTTTCAAACTTCATCATACCCGGGATATCTACTAGACTCTTGGTGGACAGATATAAGTGTGTTATTGCTAAGAATTACAGGCCTACAATATAAAACGCCAATTTTCTATGCAAAATAATCTTACCGCTTTGAGACGCAAAAATCTGAAATAATCATACCGCCAGGGAGGTTAATGATGGGAATAGTACCACTGGATTGGCGTAGGGCCAATGTGGTACCTATATTTAAAAAGGGAACAAAGTCTTTACCAAGTAACTATAGACCTGTTAGTTTAACTTCTATAGTCGGAAAGATACTGGAGAGTTTAATAAAAGACCACATAGATGAGTTCTTTCTGGAAAAAAATATTTTAAGCAACAGACAGCATGGATTCATGAAAGACAGAAGTTGTCAAACAAACCTGATTTCTTTTTATGAGGAGATACCAAGTAAAACCTTGGACAGAGGGGTGGCTGTGGATGTGGTATACTTGGAATTTGCAAAAGCGTTTGACACAGTTCCCCACACACGGCTCATGTGTAAGCTAAAGTCTACAGGCTTGGAAATATCAGTTTGTAAATGGATAGAAAACTGGCTAAAAGACAGAGTTCAGAAAGTAGTGGTTAATGATTCTTATGCCCCGTACACACGGTCGGATTTTCCGACGGAAAATGTGTGATAGGACCTTGTTGTCGGAAATTCCGACCGTGTGTAGGCTCCATCACATATTTTCCATCGGATTTTCCGACACACAAAGTTTGAGAGCAGGATATAAAATTTTCCGACAACAAAATCCGTTGTCGGAAATTCCGATCGTGTGTACACAAATCCGACGGACAAAGTGCCACGCATGCTCAGAATAAATAAAGAGATGAAAGCTATTGGCCACTGCCCCGTTTATAGTCCCGACGTACGTGTTTTACGTCACCGCGTTCAGAACGATAGGATTTTCCGACAACTTTGTGTGACCGTGTGTATGCAAGACAAGTTTGAGCCAACATCCGTCGGAAAAAATCCTAGGATTTTGTTGTCGGAATGTCCGAACAAAGTCCGACCGTGTGTACGGGGCATTACTCTGAACGGTCTAAGGTTATCAGTGGTGTACCCCAAGGTTCAGTGCTGGGACCCTTACTTTTTAATATCTTTATAAATGATGTAGGGTCTGGGATTAAAAGTAACATTTCTGTCTTTGCAGATGACACCAAGCTTTTCAGTGGAATAACGTCCTTACAGGATGTCTCCAATTTACAAGCTGACCTCAATGCTCTGTCTAATTGGACGACTATGTGGCAGATGAGGTTTAATATTGATAAATCTAAAGTTATGCACTTGGGGGCTAAGAATATGCATGCATCATACATACTAGGGGGAGTACAACTGGGGGAATCAATGGTGGAGAAGGATCTGGGGGTTTTGGTAGATCATAAGCTCAATAATAGCATGCAATGCCAAGCTGTGGTTTCCAAAGCGAGCAAAGTCCTTTCTTGTATTAAGAGAGGTATGAACTCCAGAGAGAGAGATATCATTTTGCCCCTGTACAAATCATTAGTAAGACCTCATCTGGAATGTGCAGTTCAGTTTTGGGCACCAGTTCTCAAAAAGGATATCGGGGAATTGGCAAAAGTGCAGAGAAGAGCAGCCAAACTGATAAGAGGCATGGAGGAGCTCAGCTATCAGGAAAGATTACAGGAACTGAATATATTTACTCTTGAGAAATGGAGATTAAGGGGGGATATGATCACCATGTATAAATATATAAGGGGTCCATATAGTGAACTTGGTGTTGAGTTATTCACTACGGTCAACACTGAGAACAAGGGGGCACACTTTACGTCTAGAGGAAAAGAGATTTCATCTCCAAATACGGAAAGGTTCCTTCACAGTAAGATCTGTAAAAATGTGGAATAGACTCCCTCCAGAGGTGGTTCTGGCCAGCTCAGTAGATTGCTTTAAGAAAGGCCTGGATACTTTCCTAAATGTATATAATATAACTGGGCACTAACATTTGCAGGTAAAATTGATCCAGGGAAAATACGATTGCCTCTCTGGGATCAGGAAGGAATTTTTCCCCTGCTGTAGCAAATTGGATCCTGCTTTTCTGGGGGTTTTTCGCCTTCCTCTGGATCAACTGTGGGACTAGGATTGGGCATATGGGATTGTATGATATATATATATATATATATGTATATATATATATATATATATTTATTTTAATTTTTTTATGGTTGAACTAGATGGGCTTTTTCAACTTGACTTAACTATGTAACTATGTAATGCTTCAGTGCACCACTCTATAGAAAGCCAAAAGCATGCTAAAATGCCGAAATAGTGTGTTTCTCCATTCTGAGACAGATCAACTGTCTCCTGCACCGTCCTGTCCCCTCCCCAAAATGTGTCGATACAGGGATAAATCGTATCTTCCTCAGTATATTCTAGTATATATTTGGATTATAAGGTTTTATAAGTGATCACTGTTGCATGATTTTGAAGAGGATTTAGCCACATAAAGGCACTTCCTGGATTTATTTGTTTGAAACACATATGGACATTAGGACGGAAAAGGACCTGGGGGTCCTAGTAGATGATAGGCTCAGCAATGGCATGCAATCCCGAGCTTCTGCTAACAAAGCAAACAGAATATTGGCATGCATTAAAAAGGGGGGCAACTCCAGAGATTAAACGATAATTCTCCCGCTCTACAAGACTCTGGTCCGGCAGCACCTAGAGTATGCTGTCCAGTTCTGGGCACCAGTCCTCAGGAGGGATGTACTGAAAATAGAGCGAGTACAAAGAAGGGCAACAAAGCTAATAAAGGGTCTGGAGGATATTAGTTACAAGGAAAGGTTGCGAGCACTGAACTTATTCTCTCTGGAGAAGAGACGCTTGAGAGGGGGTGACCCTACAATAGGGATTAAACTTTTTCATGAAGGGAGTTTAACAAGACATGTGGCCACTCATTAAAATTAGAAGAAAAGAGGTTTAACCTTAAACTACGTAGAGGGTTCTTTACAGTAAGAGCGACAAGGATGTGGAATTCCCTTCCACAGGCGGTGGTTTTAGCGGGAGGCATCGATAGTTTCAAAAAACTATTAGATAAGCACCTGATTGACCACAACATACAGGGATATACAATGTAATACTGACATATAATCAACACATAGGTTGGACTTGATGGACTTGTGTCTTTTTTCAACCTCACCTATTATGTAACTATATGTAACTATGTAATTATTGGGAGAGGAAGGGGATAGCAAAGGAGGAAAGGAAAAGTGGGGAAGAAACACCAAAGCGGGGAGAAGAAATTAGCTAATAGGGGAAGGGGTAGGGAATAGGAGTAATGAAAGACAAGGACCACCCCTAATTGCATGATGGGGGGACAGCAGTGGTATTTAGGTGCAGCAAAATTGTAGGTCCTTACACTCATCCAAGAAGATAAAGGCACTCCAATAGAAGCTCATTTGAAGATGGGTTTTTATGTTTGTTTTGAGAGTAATGGATAAGTTCTTCCATCCTCCTGATTTCTTCCACCTTGTCGAGCCACATGGATATCATAGGTGGAGAAAGGTTTTTCTATTTCAGGAGGATGCAGACATTGGTTGCATTTAATCGATGACAGAGAACTGACCTGCTCTGGCACCTTTTTAATATTGTATCCCTGCATGTTATGATGCGTAACTGATTGTTGTTAGGCGATGCCTTAAAATATGTTTTTTTTATCAGTGTAGATACTGCTTCTGGTGCTCATACTGCAGTGCCCTATACTGGACTAGCTGTGTCAGGGCCTGGACTTAAACATGGGACCTCTGCTGTGTCTGGCAATGACTCTTCTCGCTGAGCTTCCTGAGATGCTGGACAGCACCCTGTCTGATCCACTGGACAACCCTGCCTTGTGCCTTGACTTCTGCTGAACCTTGAACTCTTTGCTCCTCCCATGAACTTCCTTATTTAAGCCATGTCTCTGCACTTCCTGTTTGCCAGAATATTGTGCCCTCTCCAGCCAGTATCTCACTCCTGTCTTCCATGTTGCCGTCCATATTGTGCTACCACTTGTTATAGACCCTTGGCTTGTTCCTGGACTACGCTTCTACCTGATCCCAACCTGCAACTACTTGTTATTGACCTTTAGCTTGTTTTACTGACTACGCTTCTGCACATCACCCTGAACACACCATCCCCACCGTGAAACATGGTGATGGCAGCATCATGTTGTGGGGATGCTTTTCTTCAGCAGGGACAGGGGAGCTGGTCAGAGTTGAAGGGAAGATGGATGGAGCCAAATACAGGGAGATCTGAAAACCATAAAGTTAGAGTCTGCGAAAGACTTGAGACTGGGGCGGAGGTTCACCTTCCAGCAGGACAACGACCCTAAACATACAGCCAGAGCTACAATGGAATGGTTTAGATCAAAAAATATTCATTTGTTAGAACAGCCTAGTCAAAGTCCAAACCTAAATTTCATTAAGAATCTGTGGCGAAACTTGAAAATTGCTGTTCACAGACGCTCTCCATCCAATCTGACAGAGCTTGAGCTATTTTGCAAAGAAGAATGGGCAAAAATTTCACTCTTTAGATGTGCAAAGCTGGTAGAGACATCCCCAAAAAGACTTGCAGCTGTAATTGCAGTGAAAGGTGATTCTACAAAGTATTGACTCAGGGGGGCTGAATACAAATACACGCCACACTTTTCACATATTTATGTGTAAAAGATTTTGAAAACCATTTATCATTTTTCTTCCACTTCACAATTATGTGCCACTTTGTGTTGGCCTATCACATAAAAAATGTGTTTGTTTTTGTTTTAATTTGTTTTTTGTTTTTTTTGGATATTTGAAAATTAGGAAATTCGAATATTCAAAAATTCGGGATTCGGAAATTCAAAAATTCGGGAAATCCGTATTTTCGAATTTTCAGATTTCCGAATTCTGAATTCTCTAATTTTATAATTTCCAAATTTTAGAATATCCGAAAAAAATAAAAAATTAATAAAACAAAAACAAGCTAATTTTTCAGCAGTTTAAATGTCTACTAAAGTGGGCCATGTTTACCCACTCAGGGATGCATAGGTGTTCCACGCATCCCCATGCAGGCAGTTACATTGATGTCAATTGGGACGCAGACGTTGTGTGGATGTGGGTGTATGTCCCCGAACATACACTTTCTGCATCTGGGGCTGTGCACCTTCAGGCATGTTGGATTGGGAACAGCATCTGTGCAGCCGCTGAGTCCCAATTGACATCAATGGAGCTGCCTGCATAGATATGTGGGTAAACACGGCCCATCGCTGGAGTACTATTCAGTGAACAAAGCCTAAGTTACAGTACATTGCCAGAAAATAATTTTTTTTATACAATTAATCATTATAGCATACAAAGTCACAAATTACACATAGCAAGTAACTTGTAGCATCTTGGCTATATCCATGGTTGTCATGTATAAAAGTTATTTACAGAGAAACATGCTGTTATATCATCATTTTGCCAAGGATATAATGAAAAGCATGACTACCACATCTGGTGGGAATGCCCCAGGCTTCAAAAGTTTTGGAACAGGGTACTGAAGCTCATCTACATGGTTACTGGTATATGTGTTCCCAATCCCCACCCCACAATGTGTATTGTTCTATGACTCACCCCAGAGGACAACTAAACACTCACAATCCCTGATATTCTTTATATCAATAACAATCAAAATCACAATCCCTAGGGCCTGGAAGAACGCAGTGACCTCTTATCCTATGATCAAATATAACACTTGAAAAATTAGGCAGTATGCTAAAAGACAAACAATAACATTTCAAAAGATTTGGAACCCCTTGACTGAATTAATTGCTGGTGCTTGAAGTCATAACCTCGTGTTTACTCCTAGGCCCCATTCCTTTCCTGCTCCAAGATGGGACACTGCACATTCTCTCTATTGGTCTTTCTCCTTTGCTTTTCCTTCCTCTTTACTTGGGCCTCTGGCCAATCCCAACTCTTGCCTTGGTCTCTGTTGTGTGACAATCATATTTCCATTGAATTGCCCTAGTAATGAATCCTAGAAATCTTCATGGCTGTACTCTGTCATATTTGATTATTGTCACAACCTTACCTTTATCTGTTTTGTACAAAAAATGAATAAAACTACTGAAAGAAAAAGCATGCCTAAACAGTACTGCTTAGGATGTTTGTAGTAGGAAAGTACTCTGAAGTGCTCTTTCCATTTTAAGGTAAATACATATGGAAAATAAAGTGGAAGAAATGGCCGCACACCAAAAGCGTGCTTAAAGAGGAGCTCCAGGCTCCTTCAGAAAAAAATAAAAGTCAGCAGCTACATATACTGTAGCTACTGACTTTTAATATAAGGAAACTTACCTGTCTTCAATCGTCTTTGGGTGAAGGCACCGGCATCTCTAGTAAGGGAAAAAGGAAATGAAACCTTGCGGCCTCACAGCCTGATTCCTACTGCGCATGAGCGAGTCATGCTGCACCTTGGGAATGGTCCCGAAGTCTTCTGGGACTCGTAATGTGTCCCAGAAGACTGCGGGTGAAGGAGGAGGGGGTGTAAGCTTTAAGAAGGGATGGGCTGCCCTTCAGTCCACCTGCTCTCATTTATCCATCAGAATGCATGTGCCTCCACTGTGGGGACACTCATATTTTAGTGTTAGGACCACAGATATCAGGGTGCCGTGACGAGGCTCTGTGGCTTACGCATGCGTTTACAAATGCGTGCGGACTAAACCCCTGTTTTTAACGCATACTGTTAGACAGGTTAATTTGGTTGTCTGCGAGCTGGTGGTAAGTAGGCTTGGAATTTTTTCCTGGGCATTCCCCAGGCCTTGTTTATATCTGTTTGTAGCCCTCCAATGCCGCTTACTGCGATAGCGCCAGCTATAAATGAGGGTGGTGGCAAGTTTTTTGAGATCACCTTGGTGTGTGTATTGGTCCAGTAACACACCAGCACCTTTGCAGCCATTGTGCTATTTGCTGGGTGTCTGGTGTGCTCCTGTACCTTTAAGAAGGGATGGGCTGCCCTTCAGTCCACCTGCTCTCATTTATCCATCAGAATGCATGTGTCTCCACTGTGGGGACACTCATATTTTAGTGTTAGGACCACAGATATCAGGGTGCCGTGACGAGGCTCTGTGGCTTACGCATGCGTTTGCAAATGCGTGCGGACTAAACCTCTGTTTTTAACGCATACTGTTAGACAGGTTAATTTGGTTGTCTGCGAGCTGGTGGTAAGTAGGCTTGGAATTTTTTCCTGGGCATTCCCCAGGCCTTGTTTATAGGTGTAAGCTTCCGGCTTAGTTAGCTGTGGGCGATCTTAGCCGGAAGGGGGAGCGGGTACCTGTCAAACCAGGTACCTGCTCCCCCCAAAAAATTGCCAAATGTGGCAGTGCAGGGGGGGTGGATGGGCACAAACAAGTCAAGCTTTCCGATTTGCCCCTTTCCCCTTTTCTTCAAGGTTATGATTAAGCACACTTTTGTGTAAAACATGTCAACCATCTTTTGTCCGTGGTGTTTGGTGTTCATCTTTAATATGGAATGAATCATTGCAACTATTGGCATCTTCCTGCGGTGTGCAGCCACTTCTTACAGTTTATGTTTCATCGGTGACGAGCTGGGCGGGCACCTGCATGAGAGAGCCAGGCTAGATCCCACCTGTCACTTGCCTGGAGCAGCAGCATCTCTTTCATTGTTAAAGACATATGGGGATGCGGTAGATGAGGTGTAGGTTAAAAAGGGAGAGTAGGGAGAAAGCAGAGTAGAAGAGAGAGGGAATATGTTGAGGTCACTGGTCTAATATTATTTGGGAGACCAAGGAGATAGCGACGGAGGAAAGGAAAAGTGGGGAAGAAACACCAATGCGGGGAGAGGAAATGAGCTAATAGGGGAAGGGGTAGCGACAGACAAGAACCTCCCCTAATTGCACGATGGGGGCGCAGCAGTGGTATTTAGGTGCAGCGAAGTAGTAGGGCCTTACACTCATCCAAGAAGATAAAGGCACTCCAATAGAAGCTCGTTTGAAGATGGGTTTTCATGTTTGTTTTGAGAGTAATGGATAAGTTCTTCCATCCTCCTGATTTCTTCCACCTTGTCGAGCCACATGGTTATCATAGGTGGAGAACGTATTTTCTATTTCAGGAGGATGCAGGCATTGGTTGCATTTAATAGATGACAGAGAACTGACCTGCACTGGCACCTTTTATTCCCTTATTAATCTTGTATCCCTGCATGTTATGATGTGTAATTGATTGTTACTAGGCTATGCTCTATAATATGTATATTGTAGATGTTGCTTCTGATGTTCATACTGCAGTGCCCTATGCTGGACTAGCTGTGTCAGGGCCTGGACTTGAATCTGGAACCACTGCTGTGTCTGGCAATGACTCTTCTCGCTGAACTACCTGAGATGCTGCACACTGTCTGATCCATTGGACAACCCTTCCTTGTGCCATGACTTCTGCTGAACCTTGAACTCTTTGCTCCTCCCGTGAACTTCCTGATTTAAGCCATGTCTCTGCACTACCCCTTTGAAAGATTATTGTGCTCTCTCCAGCCAGTATCTTGCTCCTGTCTTCCATGCTGCCGTCCATATTGGGCTACCACTTGTTATCGACCCTTGGCTTGTTCCTGGACTACGCTTCTGCCTGATCCCAACCTGCAACTGCTTGTTATTGACCTTTGGCTTGTTTTACTGACTACGCTTCTGTTTGATCCTTGCCTGCTTATCTGCTTCTGGACCCCGGCTTGCTCACCCCCCTGGTGATCCAATCCTGAGGACCGCAACCTTGTACTAACATGCAGCCAAATCCATCTCCACCATTAGGAACTCTAGTGAACGCCGGTTAATACTTAGACTCTGCACCAAAGATGAGCCTGTGACATCTGCCAGGGTGACTTCCTGTGTACCTATCCTGCTGGTCAGTGGTAGTCCCGCTAATGCTTTAGCAACTGGTCTTCGAGCCTGACCCCTGATTGGGACAAGTTGAGTAACAGCCACACCACACAGCGCTGTATACTCACACAGACTTATATTGTAGACAAGAAAAGGGGTCTGACCAGATATCTTATATTACTGAGAGCTCTGGGTCTTTTCTGGAGAGAGTCTATTCTTCACAACCGCTGTAACAGAAAAGTGGAGGTATGACTAGAAAAATCAATGTTGTTAGTACAGCATTTATAATGGAATTCATATTTATTGCCTTGACTTTAAAGATGAAGATGGAAATTGATACATAGGTATATTGGTTCATAACTGTGGGATACCCCTGGAAGCTGAAAATCAGTGTAGTAGGCACCATTAATACAGTGATTTCTTCTAGCTACTAGGTCCCAGAAGATGTACTTCTGCTCATTGAACACAGGTGGTCATTTTGCTTGGCATAGAGAACATTTTGCATTTTCTCAATAAACACAAAGGATTCTCTGATTTTCATTCTCTCCCTGTCTCTCCATCTCATCCAATCAGAGAATGATTTGCATTCACTGAGTAAATGCAAAGTGTCTCTGAATGGCACCTGCGCCGAGCAAACAACCTCCTGTATTCAACAATGAACCAGGGCAGCTGCTTGCCATGGGACCCGGAAGCTAGTGGAGATCACTATAGTAGGTGTGCCTACTACAAAGATTTACAGCTTCCATGGGGATCCTACAGGTATAACACATACATACATACAGTGGTCCATGTAAGCAGGTGCTTACAGGGTACAATTGACTGTATTCTCGCTGTTAAGGTATTTGCACTATGTAGCTAGTTTCAGCTGCTAGGGATGGGAAGGGGTTAACTGAAACTAGACTCTTTACTGGGTTTTTCTAGGGTCCTGCCTCTTGTGGGTTGATATATTTGAGAGGGGAGGGCTCGGTAGAGGCTGTTCTTCAGAAGAGCGTTGTATCGGGCCTGCAGAGCCATGTAGTCCCGTTGGAGCAACGGAATTCCCCACCACTTATATGTGCTGTGCTATGGACTGCACTGCTGAATTGTTCAGTAAAGTTATTAACTGTTGAAAGTCTAGTCTGAAGTCATTGAAAGGGGTGCATCAAGGAACATGGCGTATCAAACATACTCATGTTTATCAGTATGTTTTTGGCTTTTTTTATTCAATAAAATTTGGTGGTGGACTTGTGGTAACGCACTAGGCGTTTGCGTCCTCCTGTGTCTTTTTACAGTAGAGGGGAGATGGCAGGAAGATGCCCAACATGATGTTGCTATGACTAACCAGGACTGGTAGGATTGGTATAGCAGCCAGTGGGAAGGTGGTATCGGGCATGGGTGGCTGGTCCTCTGGTTAGTGTGGGAGTCTGTTCTGCCACTGGGAGTGAGGCGGCAAAGTAGCTGAGCTGGTGGAGTGGGACAGAGGCTCCACGGTGATACCCTCAAAATGCTGCATTCAGGAAGATAATGTGTACAGTGTCACAGGAAGAGTATCTCACAGTGAAGAAAAAGGTGGACAGCTCACTTCTAATCATGGGGTACCACCTTAATGCTGATTCTCACATGACTGTGGTCCCGCCTGGTCCTGTGCATTAGTGAGTGCTTCCATGAAATGGTCCCCATTCTTGGGCAGTTTGGCCCCAGGCCCAGCCTCACAACCTGGTGTAGTCCCCATCTACAGGGCGAGTAGGCCCCACCCAAATCCAAGCTGGAGCAATGTAACTATGTAAATATGACCATACGTAAATTTCATTTTATTTTGAAAATACATTAAAATGTAATTACTGGAATAACCAATTACAATATATGCATCAATAACCCTCCTCTTTCACATCATTCTGTTTATTACTGCAGTACAGCTGCTCATTGAGGGTAGACTATTCATTCAAATCTTTATTGGCAAAGGAAACCAGAACAGCAGTATTTTTGAATGCAAACTTTTTATTGGGAATGAAATACATTACAAAGAGATTACTTCTTGGGATAACCCTGAAGTCAAAATCATGTCTCTGTGGGTTACACAGATTATACAGGGAATTAAAGTAACTTCCAATAATAAAGTGACGGTGTCATATCAGATTAAGATGAGCAGGATTCACATGCGCAGGCAGTGTGGGCTTCTACCATTTCTGTGATATCTTCAGGTTTGTCTAGGTATTTTTGTCCTTCAACCAGGTCCAGAGCTGAATCTACAGGAAGAAGACACATTAGAAATGATAAATTAGACTTCATAAAAAATGAAAGTGCTGTGTAGAGACTCCAGGCTTAAAGCATAAAATTGAGGCAGAAATCATCTAAAAACAAACCACCGCAACTATTCAAATTCAAACGATAGTTTGAGCGTTCCAAGCAATTATTCTCTTGCAGTATAATTGCTTGTAAAGGTTGTCATTTATTCAGATCATGGTATAGCTAGTAGTAGTTAACCACATTACCTAGACTTGTTTGGAAATGCTGAAGACTTGGGAATGTTGAATTTCACTACTCATCCAAATGGCTTCCTCAGTTCACATACTGTAAGTGTGGGGAATGGGTGTTTTCATAAACAATCACAGTTCCTAACTTGTTCTTGGACAATCGACATCTGCCTTGACACATCTCATGACACTATTGTGATTAGTTAAATTGCCCATAAGGAACTATTCCCCAGATACTTTTTAGCAGTAGGTAGGCCGAAGGACACCTGGCTTTTTTAAAGTAACAAATTCAATACCATAAAGCAGGGTTTCTCAAACAAGTGTCCATAGAACACTAGGGTTCCTCCAGAGGTTGCTAGGGGTTCCTTGAGCAATGAGCAATTTTTGCCTCTCTGACAAGTTCCCTCTGACACCCTTGTTTTTTTTAGCTATCTGTAAGGGGGTAGTTCTTCCCAATGACCACAAGTTTAAGAAACATAAGTTGTAGATATAGAAATTTTTAGCAGGGGTTTACTGAGACAGGAAAGTTATATCAAGGGTTCCTCTGTGTTGAAAAGGTTGAGAAAGGCTGCTTTAGCATTTAGATGAATAGTTTATTGCACTAATAAACACTGATAGTTAAATAATACCGTTTTTTTTTTTTTTTGTAGAGGGCTATCAGGTCAATAAAAGCAACAACTAAGGAGGAAAGAGGGACAGATAAATTTAGTTCCAAAAGAAGGACTGTCTCTCTAATGCCCCGTACACACGGTCGGACTTTGTTCGGACATTCCGACAACAAAATCCTAGGATTTTTTCCGACGGATGTTGGCTCAAACTTGTCTTGCATACACACGGTCACACAAAGTTGTCGGAAAATCCGATCATTCTGAATGCAGTGACGTAAAACACGTACGTCGGGACTATAAACGGGGCAGTGGCCAATAGCTTTCATCTCTTTATTTATTCTGAGCATGCGTGGCACTTTGTCCGTCGGATTTGTGTACACACGATCGGAATTTCCGACAACGGATTTTGTTGTCAGAAAATTTTATAGCCTGCTCTCAAACTTTGTGTGTCGGAAAATCCGATGGAAAATGTGTGATGGAGCCCACACACGGTCGGAATTTCCGACAACAAGGTCCTATCACACATTTTCCGTCGGAAAATCCGACCGTGTGTACGGGGCATAAGGCTTTAAGGTCTCATTCATAACGCTGTGAGTTCGGAGAAACGCACCCACACCCACAAGCAAGTCAAATTGGGAGCAGCAGCTGTGTCTTTGCAGTCTCTGCATCCCAATTGATTTGAATGAGGACTACCTGCTTGCGGATGCATGGAACACCTGTGCATCCCAGGCAGGCAAAAGACAGACCTTAAGTACTCCCATGTGGATGAGGCCTTAATCAGGAACAGTAGGGGGCTATGGATTTGAATTAGTGGTGAAACATCTTCAGCATTACAAGGCCAGTCCAGTTCATGTGTGATTAACTACCACTAGCTATTCTCTAACAGAGTTTTGTACAACTTTGACATTTTTAGACTAATTTTAAAAAGAAAGGCAACTTTGGGTATCATGCATGTGTGATTTAGAACTTTGTTTATTTCCCTTCTAGCAAATAAATTGGTCTCCCCCTCCTGTTGCTAAGGTAAAACACAATATGTAGAGGGCAACACAGACTGTTAAATTCAGACCAATTCAAACTGTTCATCAATCAGATATGTTATACAATACTCTTTTAATGTTAACTCTTTGTAAATGAAAACTATATTTCTTGAAAGAAAAGGCCCAATGATGTGCTTTTTTTATTGAACTGGTATTTTCACTTTATACACTGAAAAAGTTGAATGAACACTTACCATAGGGCAGACAGTGGAAACCAATGGGCACTTTAACGGTCTTGATTGCACGACATTGTTTGGAACAGCGCAGGACAGGATGAACATTATAACACTTGGACTTTTCACCATAGATTACATCCTCGAGTTTCACAAGAGTGTGTTTAAGGTTGCAACCTTAGCAGAATAAGTTAAGCAAAGGAAGAATTACATTTTTTGGAAAATATTTCTTAGTCCCCCCAGTCCCCCCCTTGAAAAAAATAGAACTATTAAATAAAGACTGTTCTCCGTCTTCATTTTATTATTGTTAGTGCTTGTGCAGCTCTGCAATTAACCCAAATTATTAGTATACCTCCCCCAAGCTAACCCCTAAATCCCCTTTATAGACTTACTGTACTATGACTATCATTGAGTATTTAATTGAGCTGATCTTTCTTTTGCAGTTTCTTTGATTTTTCTTGTTCTAGTTTATTAAAAGCATGTTATTCCCCACTGTGTCTTTTGAGAAATGCAATAGGTATTCTTGTTGTGAAGAAGCTTTACTGTTAATTAACATGCCCCAGGGGCAAAATTATAGTTGACCGCTTTCCAAAAAAAAAAAAAAAACTGTACAGAAGTTATGGATGGTGGCTGGTGCCATGTAAATACACCCCTAGAGGGAAATATGTAAAATGGGATGGTTACCTCTGCAATATTGTGTTGATCTACCAATAGCCTAATGTTTAGTTTAAAGGTAGAATTTGGTTGCTAACTATACAAGCTTCCTACCATCACCACCAACCACCCAGAGTTGTTTTCTAGGAATACCTTCTGTGCAGGACTGAGAAGGAAGGATCCAAGAATGAATATGGCTAGCTGCATCCTTGGCAAAAGATCCATCAGGTCTTCGGAAGTCTTGAACGAACTGATCATCATTACGACCGCATATACCGCATAACTGGCCTTTCATGGTGAGAGTTGGTCGTACCTGGTATGACAGACAACAACTGAGATGGAGATGGTATGTTTTTGCATAAATCCACATTCTATTCCCATCCTGAAATGCTTTCACTGTCTGGCTCAGTCTACTGCATATGAACTACATGTTGTATAATTAAGACACAGTTTGAGGAAATACAAAGATGTAAAAGATACATAAGGTTAATACCTGAACATTTCCTTGATCATAGTTAATCTTCTCGATACCGAAGTCGGGTGCTACCAGGGACACACCTGTTTCCGTCTTTAAAATTTCAACTGGTGGTTCTGTTGAGGTAACAAACATTTTAGCTTTATATTTTAGCACAATCCACCTGACATTTTTTTTTTTTTTTTTTAATGTAGAAAAAGGGTACATACCACCAAAGGATTTGTATGGGAGCTGTTCCATAGAAAGAGCATGGCCATTGATGGTCATTTCTGTAGCACCAGACTGCTGGTACATGTTAATCTCACTGAATGAAAAAAGGAAAGGGGACTTTTTAACATGTTTTTCTTTATTGCTTTTAATGTTATCATTTGAATGTTTAAGTAAGTATTTTGGAAGTATAATTAACTTTGCATATTGCTCTTTGGCTATTAGCCCCTTCCCACCCTCAATCTGTATATTAAGGTTCCCTGACATGATGCTCCATGCCAAGGATACATTTAAATATGTTCTCCCCTTTGAGAACCAGCAAGCAACACTTTGAATGGCTGCTTGTTCTGAATTCTGGCAGTCAGTAAAAGCCAGGTCCTCTCTAATGATTAGGAACAAATTAAAGAGGTTTCTGATTTGATGTGAATATTACATTAGTGAAAGCTTTGAGTCTGCAGATGAACACTGCCATCTTTTGACTGCGATGTTCATCAGATACAAAAAATAATATTAAGTTAAATTTAAGCCCTTGCTTACCGGGCACTTAAACCCCCCTCCTATCCAGACCAATTTTCAGTTTTCAGCGCTGACGCACTTTGAATGACAATTGCGCGGTCATACAACACTGTACCCAAATGACATTTTTAAAAAATTTTCACCACAAATAGAGCTTTCTTTTGGTGGTATTTGATCACCTCTGCAGTTTTTACTTTTTGTTAAAAAAATGTAAAAAACTGAATTTTTTTAAAAAAAAATTGTTATTTTTTTATATTTTGTTATAAAAAATTTAAAATGGATAATTTTTCTCCTCTATTGATGTACGCTGATGAGGCGGCAGTGATGAGCACTGATAGGCGGCAGTGATGGGCACTGATAGGCGGCAGTGATGGGCACTGATGGGTGGCAGTGATGGGCAGCACTGCCGGGTGGCACTGATTGGCACTACAGGTGGGCATTGATAGGTGGCACTTGTGGGCATTGATAGGTGGCACTTGGCACTGTTAGGTGGCATTGTGGGCACTGTTAGGTGGCACTGTGGGCACTATTAGGTGGCACTGTGGGCAGTGTTAGGTGGCACTTTTAGGTGGCACTGATGAGGCAGATGTGCCTCTTCCACTTGGGGACCGATATCCCTCACATCCTAGCCGGTGATCGGCTTTTTTTTCTACTCACGCTGTCAGCGTGAGTAAAAAAAAAAAAAACGATTACCGATCTTTTGTTTACATCATGTGATCAGCTGTCATTGGCTGACAGCTGATCACATGGTAAGGGGCCGGGACCGGCCCCGTACTCGGATCGGTGATCAGCCGAGTCTCAGTGACTCGGTGATCACAGCGCGCCCAGCAGGGAGCGTGCACAGGGGAGGCCATCATATGACGGCCTCCTGGGAATTAAGGTCCGCGCTGTGGCCGTCATTCGGCCATAGCACAGATGCCAGGTGGTTAAAATATAAAAATATGTATAAAAATTGTTTAGGCATGGAAATTAGTCATAGAGTTGGTTTAAAGGAAAGCAACGCACATTGATTCTGCCAAATGTGGTCTGGGCATCTAGACATCAATAACCTCTGGTAAAAAAAAGGGTTAAATAAGCCCTTCAATGGCAAATGATGACCTATGGCCTGTTTGCCATCCACAGTTGGTAGTGGAATCACACAGATTAAAAATAGGAGTGCTGTTACTCACCTTGAAAACATGTCTACAAATGAATATATAAATTAAAGTGACACTAAACTCTGGTTTATTCAAGTATATCTACATTTAAAAAAGTACCTCCTTTTGTTTCCAGCCCTAAATCCCCAAATTCCCCCCCTTTTTTTTTCACTGCTGTGATCTGACTTCCTGTTAGAGGGCGGCTATGTTCTTTCTCCATGGTCTGACTGTATGATGTAGGAACATAGCCACTCTCTGTTGCTCACTGAGATGGGCTATGGACTCTGGACTATTGGATTTATAGTATATGTAGAGCAGTGCCCATGACCGCAACTAATGTGCACTGCTCATCACAAACAACTCTAAAGGCCAGTTCACACCATAGAAACGCAGTCCGGATGCGCTCCAGATGCTTTTTTGCATGCGCTTTTTTGATGCGTTCCAGTGCGCTTTTGATGCGTTTTTGGTACGTTTTTGATGTAGTCCAGTGCATTCCCCCCCAATTTTTTTCCCTTAACCTTAAATAAGAACATGGGTGTTCCAGTGCGTTTTTGGTGCGTTTCGATGCATTCCAGTGCGTTCCTGTGAGTTTTTCATGCTTTTTACAGCGTTCCAGTACAGTCCAGTGCAGGAAATATACAGCACGTTCTACTTTTTTTTCCTGGATCTGGAACGCACTGGGACTGCAAGGACTGGTGTGAACTATACCATTGAAAACCTACTTTAAATGCGTTTTTGATGCAGAAAAAAAAAAACGCACCGGACTACATGTGGTGTGAACTGGCCCTAAGTGAGGAGGAAAAGGAAGTTCAGGAGCTCACAGAGGACGTTACAAAGAGACAGTAAGACAACAGTAAGAAACAATTTCATGAAAAATAAATTATAGGACCAATGATATAAATTATTTTTGGAAAATAAGGATTGCCTTTAGCAGCAGTTTGCACACATTAATGATGTACTTACTAGTGGCCAAGTTTGATGTTAATGTCATTTTTGCTAGGCTCATCCTTGGACGGCTTTGCCATCACCATGAACTTTAACTCCTCGCTGCAGTCTTGGGCCAGGATGTGGTAGCAGCCCTCGGGTATTGTCTGGGCCAGATTCACTCCATTAAAGGTTGTGATCTGGTTTTCGGATACCTTGCATTCTCCTGTCAACAAGTGAATTTGGTCAGCATGTAAAAGAGCACCACTGTGGTCACTGTTTCTTTTTTGTACAATATTTTAGCTCATCAAACCTTGCAAAGATTCCTTAAGGATCTGGGGGGCTTCAGCAAGTAAATTCAGAGATGCAGCCTGTAGAATGTCACTGTGTGGAAAGCGTTGGATTGGAATTGGCATTGGGATTCTGAGAGCATTGTAGTGCAGGGTAATCTGCAACCAGCCAATAAGGACATAGAGATTAGTTGCCATGTAACAAATTTATGACACCAATAAAGCACTACAATTAGTTCCTGTAATATACAAGTATTTTTCACTCATCATAAGTTGATTACAGGGCATTGGGGAAGACCCTAATACATGATTCCTTCCATCTCTTCACCTTAGCCCTATTGTATTTATCACCCAAATCTTTCTTTAGTCCAGATGCTGCTTTAATTTTCTGAATGTCTTTTATTATAATAACATACAAACACAGACTAAGCCATGCCATACATGATGCATTCTTTTTTCTGTTCAACCAGCGGGTTGAACAAAAAAAAAATTACAGAATCCCCCATCCACACATTCAAAGTGGATGGGGGATGGGGGGGAGCTATTGTATTTTTCCAGTGGAGAGCCTTCCCTCCGCCAGCAGAATACAATGATCAGTTTTGCCGACTATATCTGGCAGCACTGATCGTTCAGGAAAAACCCGACAGGCTGGCTTTGCACAAGTCTATTGACAGATTGACTTGTGTATAACCACCCTGCCCATACATGGATTGAAATTCAGCCAGTCCCTGCTGAACTGGCCATATCTGATCCATGCATGGCCGGCTTCAGGGGTTCGAGGTGCCCACGTTCCCTATTACTAGTGAGACAATGGCAATTACTACATCTATACTAACAACTGATTAGGTAGCTAGATAGATATTGATGGGTGAATGTTGTTTTGGTCCATGCAGTGGGTCATTTTTGGATATGCAACAATTACCATCCTTTACATTGTGCCCTGGTGACAATTGTACAATTTAGAATCATGTTCTGTGTCAGTGATAATGGTCACCAGGACAAACAGAGGACTTTTCACTCATGAAATGGCAGGTGCAATACACACAGAAATATATACATATATATATATATTTACACTTGGAATCTGGAGAAGAATATCAACAGTACGTGGAGAGCTAAGGGCCACCGTCATTCTGATTTGATGCTGAGGGTTCTTCTTGTAAGTCTCAGAGAATCCAAAAGCGTAAGCCATACCAGGGAAATATTTGTCCAAGCTAAAAAAAACACAGGAAGAACATTTAACACCGATGTAAGACTTACATATGTTGTTAAGGCATAAAGAGCTTTTTTTAAGCTTTTAAAATAAAATACAGGGCAACCAGAAAAGCATAAATGGAAGGTGCTGTGAACTGTGATTACAATCCTCTGTGTCTTCATCAAGGACAGTTATTGGAATGGAAACATTTCATCCAAATTTGTCACTGTCTTTCATGTATATCCCCAGGGTGTTTACTTTGAGCTGCACCTTTTATCAGGACCCACCTGTCATTAAATCCCCAGCTGTCTGCCAAGTCTCATAAGCTGGCCATACACGATACAAATTTCGGCTGCTTCCTGCTTAACCAGATTAAATTTGCTACATAGGTGGCCCTGTCAACCCCCTTCCACCTGACATCCTAGGATTGAAAAATTGAAAGAGGTACAGAAAGTTTACAGCCAAACAGCGGCTGCCTCCAATTTGGCATGTTGACAGCTGCCACAGGAAGCTCAAAGGGATTTGAAGAATGTCTTCTGACTAACTGGTGGCTGAAAGAAAAAAATCTCACAGTGTATGATTTCTTTGTCATTGGCGGTAGTGCTTATTGCCCTCTGAAAAGTGTTCTGATGGACTGCTTTGCAGAGGGCATTATAGCAGCAGCTGTTTTTTTTCTAATCCCAAAGCAGATTTTGTATTAGAAAATCGCAACCTCGGGCCTAAAGTTTGACTTGCAGTTGCAGCATGCTCCCTTTGACTTCAATGGGCCAGTTTGACAGGCGGTAGCGCCTGACAAGCTCTGCGGGCTAAAATAAGATTGCCACTGTCGTGGCATGTGTATTGCCCTGTCCGGCTGTAATGTTGAAATTTAGTTGGGTGCCCAGGGGAGCCACCTGTTTTTACCATCCCATGGCTGCCCATGTGAAAGAGCACTATGGCGAACTTTAGTCTTAAAACACACCTTTATAATGGCATCTTTTCAGGACACCATATAAACCTACAGCCCCAACATTTTGCTTCCACCAACTGTTTTTTCCTCATCTTTGTACCATCATCTAGTCATTGCTCCTCTACGACTTGTGTCTGTCTCTTTTATGAATTTATAGTTTAAGATTTTTTGGGACAAATTTCTCATTCCTGGTGTTTCATCCATTTGTTTATTTGATGATTTCTAAAGCCTTGGTGATGACAGTATAAAAAACATCATTAGCACTATATAAATCCTAACAAAAACTTACTTTCCAATAAGAGACCTCAGCTGAGATGGGACTCTAGACCACTCAGTACTCACTCTCACAGCTGGCTGCCATCCCAAAAGACCAAGTTGAGCCTTGGTAACGATACTATAATCTTGACAGTTCCGTCCCCACTTCAAGCTGGCCTAAAAAAAAACAAAATAACAAATTGTTTTAATGTAAGGCATGGAAAGCTTGAGGCTTTTATATTTTTGTACACAGGCAGAGAAACTGGTTGGCCTACCCTAGATTCATATAAGTTCACCACTCCAGCATTAAAGCATGCTCTCCACTTGCTTGACTTGTCAAGGTCCACAACGAAGGCCTGTATGCGGGGTCTCAAAAAAGAATACTTTGTGTAGACAATCAGCTGGTATCCTTGGTGTGAGTTGTCATGTCTGATGGCCTTTACAGTCACAACCAGTATTGGAGGAGTGTTGTCTCCCAAAAACTTGCCCTATGCAGAGTTGGAAAACAAAGGAACAGGATGTAAGACGGATCTTGCCAACTGGAGATAAGCTTAGCATGAAAGATCTCAGACACCATGCCTACCTTGTTTAGAGCACTGATTCTGCTGGAAGAGCTTGAGGATGAGGATGAGGATGAAGAACCTGCCCGTTTACTGGCCATCTAGAAAATGAAATGGTAGCTCAAGTTACAGTATTTTATTAATGTCTGTCATATTATACATCTATAAATTTTGATCTGCCATGCTAACCGTATAATTAGCCAGCAAAAAAAAAAAAAAGGCTCAGTGGCGCTTTCTTAAAACAGAAGGCATCTGCATGTCTTATGTTAAGGTAGTGGTGGTAGTCATGCAAATCATTCATTAATACCTCTGTACCACATGTGCATCCAAACTGCTGCAGAAATATATAAGTGTATCAGTGGATGAAATCAAAATCACATCCCAATTAGATATGTATGCACAAAAAAAAAAAAAAAAAAATAACACAACAAGTCCACTACTTAAAGGGGTTGATTTACTAAAACTGGAGAATGCAAAATCTGGTGCAGCACTCCATAGAAACCAATCAGCTTCCAGGTTTTTTGTCGAAACTAAATTGAACAAGCTGAAATTAGAAGCTGATTGGTATCTATGCACAGCTGCCTCAGATTTTGCACTCTCCAGTTTTAGTAAATCAACAAACCCCATTGTTATATCTGTAATGCCATATGTGGTGCTAAAATAATATGGTTGAATTAGATAACTTTGTTGGGCAATGTTTGTGGGCTAGTCATGAGGACTTGCTTCTGTAGTACTACAGGAGCATGCAAAATCTCTGTTTTAAACAATTGTGATTTTTTTTAACTGTTTTGTTATACCAATATAAAGTAAATGATTTTAGCAGTATTTTGCACACTTCCTGGGAAGTAACACCTAAAAAGTTAAATTTTTACTTTTATATAAACAAAGAAGAGGCCACAGTTTCTAAGACGATGGCAGAACTCAGTCCCTAAAACATATGAGAACCAAGAAAGAATTTTTGCCCACAGGACTTTCATGAGTTGTGCAAAAGGGTCACTGGTTTGAATCCCAACCATGACACTACCTGCCGGGAGTTTGCATGTTCTCCCTGTGCCTGCGTGGGTTTCCTCTGGGTACTCCGGTTTCCTCCCACACTCCAAAGACATGCAGGTAGGTTAATTGGATCCTCTCTAAAATTGGCCCTATTATGTGTATGTATGAATGTGAGTTAGGGACCTTAGATTGTAAGCTCCTTGAGAGCAGGGACTGATGTGAATGTACAATATATATACTGTATGTAAAGCGCTGCGTAAATTGACAGCGCTATATAAGTACCTGAAATAAATAAATAAATAAATAAAATTGATACCAAAATGTAAAAAAGGGACCTGACTTCACTTGGCTGTGATCTTTTTTATACCTACGCCAGTCATGGTGTCTTTTCTGTGCACCTTTGTGAATTCCTGGTTGCGTAGGTATACCTTTTATACAGATGAATTTTTACTGCCTTTGGAGCGTTCAGCTACATATACAGTATCTCACAAAAGTGAGTACACCCCTCACATTTTTGTAAATATTTTATTATATCTTTTCATGTGACAAGAATGAAGAAATGACACTTTGCTACAATGTAAAGTAGTGAGTGTACAGCTTGTATAACAGTGTAAATTTGCTGTCCCCTCAAAATAACTCAACACACAGCCGTTAATGTCTAAACCGCTGGCAACAAAATGTTCAAAATGGGCCCAATTAACCATTTTTCGTCTCCGGTGTCATGTGACTCGTTAGTGTTACAAGGTCTCAGGTGTGAATGGGGAGCAGGTGTGTTAAATTTGGTGTTATCGCTCTCGCTCTCACATACTGGTCACTTGAAGTTCAACATGGCACCTCATGGCAAAGAACTCTCTGAGGATCTGAAAAAATGAATTGTTGCTCTACATAAAGATGGCCTAGACTATAAGAAGATTGCCAAGACCCTGAAACTGAGCTGCAGCACACTGGCCAAGACCATACAGCGGTTTAACAGGACAGTTTCCACTCATAACAGGCCTCGCCATGGTTGATCAAAGAAGTTGAGTGCACGTGCTCATCGTCATCTCCTGAGGTTGTCTTTGGGAAATAGACGTATGAGTGCTGCCAGCATTGCTGCAGAGGTTGAAGGGGTGAGGAGTCAGCCTGTCAGTGCTCAGACCATACGCCGAACACTGCAACAAATTGGTCTGCATGGCTGTTGTCCCAGAAGGAAGCCTCTTCTAAAGATGATGCCCAAGACAGCCCACAAACAGTTTGCTGAAGACAAGCAGACTAAGACCCCGTTCACACAGGGACGACTTGTCAGGCGACCTAGTCGCCTGACAAGTCGCCTCCCGTTCTGTGCTATGGAACCGTTCTAAGGGGAGCGACGCAAGTCGCTCCGACTTAGAAAAAGGTTCCTGTACGACTTCGGGGGCGACTTGGGGCGACTTGCATAGACTTCTATACAGAAGTCGTTTTGCAAGTCGCCCGGGCAGTCGTGTGCAGGTCGCCTCGGTGAGGCGACCTGCAAGTCGCGTTGCCCCTGTGTGAATGGGGTCTAAGGACATGGATTACTGGAACCATGTCCTGTGGTATGATGATTAACTTATTTTGTTCAGATGGTGTCAAGTGTGTGTGGCGGCAACCAGGTGAGGAGTACAAAGACAAGTGTGTCTTGCCTACAGTCAAGCATGGTGGTGGGGGTGTCATGGTCTGGGGCTACATGAGTGCTGTCAACACTGGGGAGCTACAGTTCATTGAGGGAACCATGAATGCCAACATGTACTGTGACATACTGAAGCCGAGCATGATAACCTCCCTTCGGAGACTGGGCCGCAGGGCAGTATTCCAACATGATAACGACCCCAAACACACCTCCAATACAACCACTGCCTTGCTAAAGAAGGTGAGGGTAAAGGTGATGGACTAGCCAAGCATGTCTCCAGACCTAAACCCTGATTTTATTTTGAACTATGAAATACATTTTGTATCTTTTTTATATTTTGGTATGAATTTCATGACAGTCCCGCGGGCACAAATTCTTTCTTGGTGCTTTTTTTCTCTCACTGTGTGCCATATATGTTTTGCACATGGCACCTGAAATAAATGTTTGAGGTTAAAAACAAAGCACCTTTAGAAAGGGGATACTTACATTTTGTCCTTTGCCTGGCTTAAATTGAAGGTTGTAAATTTGTCTATGTCCCTGTAAAGAGAACATAACAGATTAATATACATTAAGTAATAAAATTACACTGTATGTCAATTACAGCAACAAAGTAATTTGACAAAGAAATGTTAATGCTACTGCCAGTAAGGTTTTTTTTTTTTCTTGTTTTTTTTAAGCCAGGGCATAACTAGAAATGACAGAGCTCAATAGCCAAATTTTGACGGGGCACCTATCAGTAGTAGATGGTCTGTAATGTACTCCAATTTACAAAAGCAAGCAGCCTATAATGTACATCTACCGCTTAAAGTAGCAGTTCAGCCTAAAACTAACTATTTCAAAATCTACTCGCAGCCACATTCTAAGACTAACCTATCTAACCCTGTAAAGCAAAAGTCGCTATACATACCTTTTTTGAAGCTGATATGGTCCGGTCTCCAGCGGCGGATGTTATGTGCAGAAGACAGTTACTATGGGGCTTCTGTTGTCGGCTGCCTCTTCTGCACACTCCCACACACTGAGGCCACTGCTGACAGCTCAGCGTGGGTCCGGACCAAAGCAGCTTCAGAAAAGGTATGTATAGTGATTTCTTCTTTACGGGGCTAGATAGGTTAGTCTCAGAATGTTGCTGTGAGTAGATTTAGTTAGTTTTAGGATGAACTTCTATTTTAACACTTCCTACCAATGCTTGCTGAACAGTTGCAAGCTGTAGCCATACAATAGGAATTAGACACAGGAAGGGCTTCCAAGAGACTTGACCTGCTTTTCTTGAATCACAGTGCTTTATACCAAAGCTTTGCAGTCAGCCAGGATTAGGTTGTCCAGGCTGGTGGATTAATGTGCGATCCTTGTGTTAAAAAGTTGGCACATCCATACTCTACAAGCTAGCAATCATACAGTCCCTATATAGACGTGGACTGGGTCTTCTCTTCCCTTCTGGGGCCCCATGGCAATTATACGGGTTGCTTTGGCTGTGGTTGTGCCTTAATAGATACGTATTCTAAGCAATTGGGAGGTATTACGGATACTACAAAGATACCTTTTCTTGTTGGCTGCTACAGCTGCTACTGCTGCCACTGCTCATGCTGCTGCTCTTACTGCTGCTGGCGCTGCTACTGCAGCTGCTTTGCTTGCCATGTTGATGGGAATGTTTCTGCTGGTCCTTTTGTTGTCTTCCCTTGCTATGTCTTCTGCAGCTACTGCTGCCTCTGCATTTGTTGCTGCTGCTGCTGCTGCTGCTGCTGCTGCTGCTGCTGCTGCTGTGGCTGCTGCTCCTTCTGACTCTGCTGTAGCTGCTACTTTCACTGCTGTAGCTGCTGTTACTACTGGATCTTCTGTGTTTTTTAGACCTGTGGTTGCCTTCACTGCTGCTGCTGCTGCTACTACTGGTTGTGCTGTGTTTAGTAGACCTGTGGCGGCTTCTTCTGCTGCTGCTGCTGCTGCTGCTGCTGCTGCTGCTACTACGGGTTGTTTTCTGTTTTCTAGACCCGTTGCTGCTTTCACTGCTGCTGCTAGTACTGGTTGTACTATGTTTGCTATTATGCCTGTAGCTTTCAGTGTTGCTGCTGCTGCTTCTTCTGGTTGTTCTAGGCCTGTTGTTGCTTTTACTGTTGCTTCTTCTTACGCCACAGGTAGCTCTGCTTTGTCTGGCACTGGATGAGCTGCATGAGCTGCTGCTGGAACTCTTTTTGTGGTCGATTTTCTTTTGATCCTGTGCGGATTTGTTTGTAGATTTCTGCCCGCAGTGCTTGCTCTGCCTTCCACAGCTACTGCTGCTTTGACTTTTGGATGATGAGGAAGAAGAGGACGAAGAACTTGAAGACTGAGATGATTGTTTTTGGGCAAGTTCTGTATAGTCTCCTGTCTGGTTATACTTTTGACGCATCTGACGTTTTTGGTATTTCTGTTGCTTTTTGTGTGCTAGGGTTACGTTGGTGGCCTGCAGTTAAGAGAAAAGTAATTTGTAAGCAAAAAAACAAAACTCAGAGCACCACTTTCTTCTCACAAATCACTTACTTGGTATAAGAATAATAAGTTACATTCACCTACTGTATTTTATTGAGACATAAATCGTCTTCATATGTCCATTTTTTGACACCATTCCTTTTTATACCTGTCTTTTTCTGCAATCCTCAATAAGTCAGTTCATTTTTTATTTTGAACCTCCATTTTATAGGTATGTTTGTTAAGTATGCGTCACTACACGCCTAAATTGTAATTCCCTTATCAACAATATTTTCTGTTTCAATCATTTTTATTCATTTTAACAAGTAGCTAACATGCTAACGCTCCGCCCACGCAGGAGTTAGCATTCACAGTGGTGACAAAAGTTAGCTAACAAAGCTAGATAAGCTACAGCAGAATGAAACAAGAAATGATGTAACAACAGGAGACAGCCTTTTCATAATGCTATGCGGGCCAAGTAATCCTGGGAAGGTTCCCTATAAAGGTGTCTGCTGGCTCACCAATATCTACACAATGGTGCAATTTAAAGCTTATACAGCTCTAAGAAGAATATATAGATCATATAGAAGAGAGAAGGCGCACCTAATGAGTGGGGAGCCAGGGAGAGGACGAGGAAAGCTAGATGGGAAGGGGGGCCCATTTTAGAGGCCTAGAGGGGGCGGAGGGGTAAGGGCTCGGTAACATCAACGCCACCTGTCATAGGCGACCCAAGCTGGTTGGGGGGAGTAGGAAAGACATAAGACAGCCATGGTTCCCAAACTTTCAGAAACTTAGCATTGGTGTCTATGCAAATGCTAGACATCGCTTTGTTAAGCATCGAGGCGATCACGTGGTCTCTTACCCCCTGGAAGGGAACAGATGGTTTCTTTCAAGCTTCAGCAATCATTCTTTTGGCTGACAAAAATAGGTAGGTAGTGAGCTTACGTTGGTAGGCGAACAGGCCCAGAATTGGGCAGTGTAGCAGGGCAAATTTGGTTTATCTTTGTATGAGGAGGTGGAATGACGTGAATAGGAAGGCAAAAAATTCGGGATCAGAAACTAATCAGTCTAGGGTACGTCCACCATGTGTGAATGACGTCATCCTGATGGCCACAGCCCCGGAAACAGCGGTCACTATAGGATAGATTGGCATGGGCAATGCGGGGAGGGACCCAATACCTTATCAACAATGCTTTCATTCTTGATGTTTGATAATATGGAAGATATATGTACCAGATATATACTGAAACTTTCATTTTGTTGTTCATATCCTATTTTCTTAAAGTCACTCTTTGGCAATTTTGTACTGTTTATATTTGAACAATTTCCAATAATGATTTAATGTTAAAAAAAGAATAAAAATAAGAAAATCACTTACATCTAGATCGTCTTTTATTCCAAGAACGAGCCTCAGCCTCTTTAATATTTCAGATTGCTCCATCTGCTCTCCCTCATGCTTCTCTACATCAACTAGAGCAATTACTTTGGAAGCTGCTTTGGACCCGACGGTGATTTCGGTTTGGATTCTCTGTATGGGGGGATCTGTATGCGCTGTAGACACAAGAACGCCGATCACAAAACTGTACAGAAATTTCACCTGTATGCAACAAGTATATTACAGAGCCTACATGAAAACTTTACCTGGTGCTACTGTCAGCTTAGTCTCATGAGTGCCCAACACTTGATAGAACAAGGACTGCTTTTTGCTTGCTGCATTCTGTGACTTGTGCTGAAGGCAAATTTTAGTGGGAAGTTTGGGAAGTCCAATACAAAAATGAAAATGGGAAAGTACTTTATGCAATAAACCTCCGAAAAAATGTGACTTCCAGCCAAGATTCAGAAATTTCTTGCTTCCAACCTCTGATAAAGATTCCTAAAAAAAAAGGAACGAAATGATGAAATGATTATAAGAAACACTTGGAAGATGCCACCTCCCAGGGTACACAGAGTCCCATGTTGGTTACCACGGAGCTAGCTGCTGCTGTTGATGCCTTTGCTGATGCTTGAAAGTGAGCTTCCTGGATGTTCTGGTCGGCTGATGCTGGCACAAGCTGTATCGTCTTACTTGCATCTAAGTCTTCAACATTTCTTGCGACAGCATGTGTTTGGCCACTGGAAAAAATTTTTATTGAAACAAGGTCAATCACAAGATTACATACACAATGCTGGAACTACCATATACAGTATCATCTCATAGTTTTCTGTTCAAGCTGAAAGCTCATATCACCTATCAGAAGCTGCCTTTATTAATGTCCTATTATTCTGTCCCATACTAAAAAGTTTTGTGCTGGTCTCAATTATATACTGATGTCACCAGCTATAGTCTCACTGAAGACTGCATTGATTAATAATGGTCAAGAGAAAGAAGACTTCAAAAATTCCATAGATAAATTAACAATACCTTATAAGAATAATTTCGTGTTCTTGCTGGGGTGGCTGCGTTTCAATCTTAATATTACTCTCCTTTAGGTTTACAAGGACATCTACTTTCACAGGGGTGTTTACAAGACTTTTGCCATGGAACTCCAACCCATGCTGTAACAATGGCGTGTTTACTCCCACGGTGGCTACCAAATGAACTAATGCGCTGTGGAAAACATAATAGACATGGTGCTTTAATGAATCAGTCTTTGAAACATAGTTTGCTTCTCTCACAAACAACGTTATTGGCAATTAAACAATGTATATTGCTAGCACAAAGTTTGTTTTCACCTTGGGTTGATGTCTGCAGTGATGTGCACCTCAGATTCAAGCAGCTGACTGATGCTAGAGTCCGGTGAGAAGGGTGGGGTCACTGTAACAGCAACTGTACAAAGGAATCGAATATATTAAAATCAACAAATAACTTAATACATGAAAGAACAAATAAGGGTGTATGGCCCTTTAAAAGATCACATATTTGTCCTGCAATGAACTCACATAACAGAGGGGTTCTCCATAGTGTAGTACGTCTAAATACATGTTTTATTTAATTAAAATTGCACTTACATACAGAAAAAACTATACAGCGTGTATGACAGAACAGTGGGGCCACGGTTCCCGTGTCACTTCTGGTTTCGGCATTCAATCAGTCACCTGGCTCTGCCCAACACGTGTCATTACGGCCGCATGACTTCCTCAGGGATACCCACCCATATATGTGAGATCATCTTAAAGTGGCAATAGGAGGAAGCTTTCAAGGGAGACCCCATCTGAGAGGAACTATAAAGTAGCCCCTTAACGGGGAAAGCAAAATTTGATCTTTCGCATGACAGGTCCATGAGCGCATGAGTGAATGGTGGTGGGAATCACTGTTTATGTAATTAAAACTACAAAAGAGGTGGAATATTGGAAGATTTTGGGGGAAGCAAGAATTATTGGTCACTCTTCACCAAGAGACTATGATTATATATAGAAGAGACATTTATATTTAGCCATGTACTGGCACAATTGCACATTGACACAGTTTATGATGCATATCTGATTTATGGATGTTGAGTGATATTTTTGCACACTAATTGTATTTCATTTCCTCTCGTCAGATAAATTCTCAATACTAAAGCGTATTAAATTATTCAGCCAAAGCAGCGCTCTTGTCAAAAATTAAAATTGACAAGCTACCAAATGTCCAACAACATAAGTGTACAACAGAGGTAGCAGATGGTGATGAGAGCAGAAAGTCCGAAACACACACAGCTGGATCTCTTAGACCCCTTTCACACCAAGCTGCCTAGGGCGTCAGCGGTAAAGCGGCGCTATTTTTAGCGCGGTTAAGCAGCGCTATTTTTAGCTCCGCTTTACCGTTGTTTTAGTGGTGCTATTCGGTCGCTAGCCTTTTTAACCCCCCGCTGGTGGCCGAAAAGCGGTTAAATCTGCCCGCAAAACGCAGCTGGAGCGGCGTTTTGCCAGCAGTATCGCAGCACTGCCCCATTGATTTCAGTGGAGAGCAGCGGTGAAGGAGCGGTGAGTTCACTGGAGTGAATGAAGCCACTTTTTTCAGGCACTATGCAGGTGCTATTTTTAGCGTTGTAGCACCTGAAAAACGGCTGCCGTATGAAAGGGGTCTTATGCCCTGTACACACGGTCGGACATTGATTGGACATTCTGACAACAAAATCCATGGATTTTTTCCAACGGATGTTGGCTCAAACTTGTCTTGCATACACACAGTCACACAAAAATGTAGGAAAATCCGATCGTTCTGAACGCGGTGATGTAAAACACGTACGTCGAGACTATAAACGGGGCAGTAGCCAATAGCTTTCATCTCTTAATTTATTCTGAGCATGCGTGGCACTTTGTGTGTCAGATTTGTGTACACACGATCGGAATTTCCGACAACGGATTTTATTGTTGGAAAATTTTATAGCTAGCTCTCAAACTTTGTGTGTCGGAAATTCCGATGGAAAATGTGTGATGGAGCCCACACACGGTCGGAATTTCCAACAACAAGGTCCTATCACACATTTTCCGTTGGAAAATCCGACGGATTTACAGGGCATTAGTGTTATCTGTAAAGCCTGCACCTTCCACCAGATTCCTCTAACTTGTGTATTACACACCCCTCTGGGGTTTGAACTCACCAGACCTCTGTAATAATCGAGCCCTAACCGATATTCAGGGCTAACTCCACACAATGTCCTCGATCAGAATCTCAAACGAAATCCTCAGGTACCTATTGATTGTGTCTGAAATTCAAAGCGATTCTGTGTCCTGTGCACACTTCCTATGTTATCCCAAGGCTCTCCCAGTTCTTATCTTGGACTACAGAACAATTCTGTGTTGTGTTGCAGAGCACTTGAAGCACAAGTTTTACTAAAACAAGTGCTTTGCAAGTGTACAACTTTCCAGAGAAAATGTGCAGCAAGTTAACAAGACTTACAATTCAACACTGCCACACATTTGTGTCAAGTCATCCTTGCTATCTGGGATGTTGTTAGATGGAGCAGTGACTGTGTGAAGGAAAGAAAGTTACTGAATTGCGCCCCGTCTTCTCATCTCCACAACACAGAAGTGATCTGTAGTCCAGGGTAAGAACTGGGAGAGCCTTGGGATAACATAGGGAGTGTGCACAGGACACAGGATCGCTTTGAATTTCAGACGCAATCAATAGGTACCTGAGGATTTCATTTGAAATTCCGATCGAGGACATTGTGTGCAATTAGCCATGGATATCGGTTAAGGCTTGATTATTACAGAGGTCTGGTGAGTTCAAACCCCAGAGGGGTGTGTGATACACGAGTTAGAGGAATCTGGTGGAAGGTGCATGCTTTACAGATAACACTAATGCCCTGTACACACGGTCGGACATTGATCAGATAGACAACAAAATCCAAGGATTTTTTCCGACGGATGTTGGCCCAAACTTGTCTTGCATACACACGGTCACACAAAGTTGTCGGAAAATCTGATCGTTCTGAACGCGGTGACGTAAAACACGTACGTTGGGACTATAAACGGGGCAGTAGCCAATAGCTTTCGTCTCTTAATTTATTCTGAGCATGCATGGCACTTTGTCCATCGGATTTGTGTACACACGATTGGAATTTCCGACAACGGATTTTCTTGTCGGAAAACTGTATAGCAAGCTCTCAAACTTTGTGTGTCGGAAATTCCGATGGAAAATGTGTGATGGAGCCCACGCACGGTCGGAATTTCCGACAACAAGGTCCTATCACACAGTATATTTGACAACAAGCTCCTGGGTAATTCAACCTACCAGTGTCAACACATTTTAAATGATCAGCTCTGGGATGACTGTCCCTTTATTATATCACGCATTACATGATAATTTCCATATGCAAAAAAAAAAAATCAGGTGTACATACGATTGACCGGGGAATTTCCCACAACCATGGTGTGCCAGCTGAACTCCATTGGCAAACCAACAGTGCTGGGTAGAATGTGGCGGGCCTCAATAGCCATGATCACTTTAGCGTAATGGCCGACCATGCCATTCAAAAGCTTGTTGATGATGTTCTTGATGGTAGCATGCCTTTCTGTTGGCTCTTTTATTGCCTAAATAGAATCAAACAAAAAGATTGTATGTTAAAAGCGACAACAGGTAAAAGATAGGTAGATTCTATATTTCTGAACCTGAGGCAGTTCTTACCTGAGTTATAGTTTGGATGGTGTTTTTGCTGATTTCATTGAATGAAAGCTCCTGGCCGAAGACCTTGACATATAAAGAAACCAATGGCACCTGCAAAGCTTGTGCCCTGAATCCCCTTAACTGTCAAAAAAAAAAAGTACAAAGGTGCAAGTTGATTTTTTGTGAAACATTTAGAAAGGGTGGTACTAGGGAGAGGAAAAAACACACAAAACTCTTTTGGTTCCACGAGATACAATGCTACTTGGAGTTTGTATGTTGTTACCATGTTTGTGTGGGTTTCTAGATGCTCTGGTTTCCCTCTACAAGTATTTAGGTATAGTCATTGATTTTTGACCAAAGTGGTTTTGTGTCTGTATTAATGTAGTAGGTACATCTACTGTAAGCCTAGTGTAGAGCTGCTCCTGGTCACATGTGGTCAGGAGGAGTACCAATCATAACCTCTCCTTCTTCTCAGTCCGCACTTGGCTTATAAAATCATAAATACAGTATATAAATCAAACACAGCTTTTTTGTTACAAATCAGCACCTCGAAAATTAAAAAAGAACAGCTGAAGCTTTTTGTTAGAAAATGAGGGGTGGTGGGTGGAAGCTTAGTTTTTTTATTTTCCTAGGGCCTTGAGATTTAAGCTACATCTTTTACTAGATTGTAAGCTCCTACGAGGCAGCAACTGCTGTAAACCACTTTAATAAACTCTGTATAGCACTTTGGGATAGGTTGGTGTGATATAAAAGAATAAAGTAAGCCAGCCTCACCAATTTCACAATCCGGGCGATCTTCTTATATAATGGCAATTGCTTAAAATGAATATCTTGTCGTCTCAGGATCTGAGAGAGTCCCTCAACTTTTATACCAATCTGTGGACAGTAGAAACAAATGTAAAAAAAAATATGTCATTCGCAAATCTAGTTAATCTCAGGTGAACATAAGTTTGAGTACCTTTCTTCAGCATGCATTACATAGTTACATAGTAGGCGAGGTTGAAAAAAGACCATCAAGTCCAACCTATGTGTGAGCATTAATTGCCTAATGTTGCTGATAACTTTGAATAATTAAATATGAACTTCAGGCATATAAATGTATTTTCAGATACTGTCCTAAGTACTTCCATCTGTCCTAGTATTAACCTTTTGTAATTCCAAAACTAGGAACCAATTTGGTGTGCCGCAGTGCATAAATGCTGACAGGTAACATGCTGATGGAAGGGGAATGCTTCTTCATTGTTCAAGAGGGAGTCCACCTATAAAAAAAATTATTAAAAGCCAGCAGCTACAAATACTGCAGCTGCTGACTTTTAATAAATGGACACTTACCTGTCCAGGAGTCCAGCGATGTCGGCAGCTGAAGCCAGATCAATCGCTCAGCTCTTGGCTGCTGCCGTCGCCATTCTCTGTGAGGGAATCAGGAAGTGAAGCGTTGCGGCTTCACTTCCCGGTTCCCTACTGCGCATGCGCGAGTTGCGCTGCGCGTCCTAAGTGGTCCCCGCTATCTTCTGGGACCTGTGTGTTTCCGAGGAGACAGCAGGGGGGGGGTGCGGGAAGGGGCGTGACTCCCGCGGGAGTCTATACCAGGAAGTGGGTGCAAATACCTGTAGTAGACAGGTATCTGCACCCCCCTCCCCCCTGAAAGGTGCCAATAGTGGCACCGGAGGGGGGGGAGATCAGATGAGCGGAAGTTCTACTTTTGGATGGAACTCCGCTTTAAGTTGCATTTCTTAACTGCAGGTCATCAATTTTGTTGTCAGGTCTGTGAACCCTAGCACTGGGTGGATTGAATTACTAAATAGTTCCTATGTATGTATTTTCACTGTGTATTGTAAAATTAAAATTGCACAGTACTTGCCTTTAACACACTGAATTATTGTATGTGTAAGCATGAACTGCTTAACAAAGCTTTAGCTGTGCTGTCAATGAACTTACTTCCTTCATCTGGTGGTATAATTACAATCTATGGCAATACTTTTTTTTCTGCATGATTCCACTACTGGGTTGATTTACTAAAGGTGAAGCTAATCTTCACTTAATAAATGGTAGTTGTGTTCACTTTGAAAACCCAATCTTGTGCAAAAACACAGGAATTTGCTTTTCACATAAATAATTGAAGTGAACACAGCCTTGATTTCCTAAGTAAAAAAACTCTCCTCTTTCAATACTGTCTATCAACTCCTTTTTGTCAAAGTTTGATAATCTATAGACACAATATTGTCAAAAGTATTGAGACACCTGCCTTTACACGCACATGAACTTTAATGGCATCCCAGTCTTAGTCTGTAGAGTTCAATATTGAGTTGGCCCACCCTTTACAGCTATAACAGCTTCAACTCTTCTGGGAAGGCTGTCCACAAGGTTTAGGAGGGTGTCTATGTGAATGTTTGACCATTCTTCCAGAAGAGGATTTGTGAGGTCAGGCACTGATGTTGGACGAGAAGGCCTGGCTTGCAGTCTCCGATCTAGTTTATCCCAAAGGTGTTCTATCAGGTTGAGGTGCAGGTCAGTCAAGTTCCTCCACACTAAACTCGCTCATCCACACTATATTGGCAAAAGTATTGGGCCACCCCTCCAAATCATTTGGTGGAGGGGGGTTAAGGTGTGGGGTTGTTTTTCAGGGGTTGGGCTTAGCTCCTTAGTTCCAGAGAAGGGAACTCTTTGGTAAGACATTTTGGACAATTTCATGCTCCCAACTTTGTGGGAACAGTTTGGGGACGGCCCCTTCCTGTTCCAACATGACTGTACACCAGTGTACAAAGCAAGGTCCATAAAGACATGGATATATGTGAGTTTGGGGTGAAGGAACTTGACTGGCCAGCACAGAGCCCTGACCTCAACACCTTTGTGATGAATTAGAGCGGAGACTGTGAGCCAGACCTTCTCGTTCAACATCTTTACCTGACCTATCAAATGCACTTCTGGAAGAATGTTCAAACATTTCCATAGACACACTCCTAAACCTTGTGGACAGCCTTCCCAGAAGAGTTGACCCTGTTATAGCTGCAAAGGGTGGGCCAACTCAATATTGAACCCAACGGACTAAGACTGGGGTGCCATTAAAACTAATGTGCAGGTAAAGGCAGGTGTCCCAATACTTTTGGCAATATAGTGTATGTAAGTAAAATATAAGTACAGACAACTATACAGTATCGCTCTTCTTGTTCAGGATTCTAAGTGGATTTTTCTGTAACTAATTTTATTTGCTTGACTGAGAAATATTGAATTCCCCCCTTGATGGGCGTGGCTATTGCAAACTTATTGTGGATGATTTACTAAAGGGGTTGGACATTCTCGTTAACGTTAAAGGTGAATTTTCACTTAGCTTGCTGTGCCAAATCAAATCATGTGCAAGGACAAGGCTTGCTTTTTTTATTTATTTTCCTTGCACGTGATTGGGTATTATTTGAAAAGTGATTTTTAAACACATTCACTTGCAAGGTTAATGTGTTCTACTTTTTTTTGTAAATTAACATCATTATCTAATGTTCACATTTGGAAAACAGTTAAACTATGGAAGAATATAGAACAAAAATGTAGCCATACCTCTGCTACGTCAACCTCATAATTGCCAACATAGGACCGCAGTTTTATAATCACGAATGTAGGTAACAAGGTGTTTGGATTGTTCATCATATGGACTTTTACATCAAATCCAGCCATGAGGGAATCTACCATAGAAAGAACAATTTTTGGTATCTGAGCAATTATTACCCTGTTTCCCCGAAAATATAACCTAGCATGATTGTCGGTGATGGCTACAATATAAGCCCTACCCCCCAAATAAGCCCTAGTTAAAGTCCTTGTAGGTCTTATTTTCAGGGTAGGGCTTATTTTCGGGGAAAAAGGGTAGGGCTTATTTGGGGGGTAGGGCTTATATTGCAGCCATCACTGACAATCACGCTAGGTCTTATTTTCGGGGAAACAGGGTATGCATTAAGCAGTTAGTTCTCTCTATTTACTGTCATACTTACATTTAAATTGGTCAAAATGAATGACCTTGCTGAAGCCGTATCCCAGATTATCAATGCTTGGGTTGAAGAGCTTCACTGCGACATTAGAAGCAGCAGCCCTAGTAGAACGATGTCTGATTAGTTATAAAGTGTCAAACCTAACAAATACCTTTAAAATAGAAATTGAAGGCCGTATACTAGCATGCATTTCTTTTTTTGACACTGAAACCCTTTTAGAATCCTCAAAATGTTGGTACTTACAGAGGTTCCAGTTGGGGAATTCTGCTCGTAGCTAAGGCTTTAAGTTGAGAAAAGACAAAGCTGGCAAGCTGTAGGTTGAGTGGGATTTCTCTTACGACCACGTTTGCAATGTTGAGGACCATGGCAGGGCTGGGTTTGCTTTCAAATAAGGCCATAGAAGACACCATCCTCACTTCTGTTGGAACTGCAGGATTCATGTAGACTTTCATGAGGACTTCTTGCACCTAAAAAGACAGTATAGATACAAGTTATGGTGAGAAGGAAAAGAATCAAAAAGCCTTCTAACCAAATCAGTGCATGACACGGTAAAACCTTTGTAAAACAGGACTCTTATCTGGAGATTGAAGACCTATACCACAAGGTTAAATTCATTAAAAAAAAGTCTATTGATTGAGTGTGCTAGCCAGCCTCTTTCAAGTGCCCGAAATTGCGCCCTTCATCAAAGAATAAAAAATTTAGCATTGAAATCCAGGGGTGTCTGGTGATTTAGCTGGTGTGTGTGCATATCGCAACACAGCGCCATTCAGTTGCTGGTTTGAGAAACAGAGGGTATTCCACATGTCTCATTCCATCACGTGTCTAAAAAAATAAGTGGATTATTTCACATTTTAAAACCTAAAAAGAAAGTTCACTTACTTTGCCTGGATCCCGTCTGCCGATGTTCCTCAAAGCTTGGACCGCATTAACCTGGATCCTGACTGGAAGATTAGCAGCACTGGAAACAATTCCTGGCAGGAATTTTTGGATAAGTTTGAGACTTTGAGGCTGACCAGCGTTACCCAGAGCTTTCAAAGCCAAAGACATGTCCTCTTCGTGGCCCTTGCTGATGGCATCAGCAGCCAAATCATGGAGGGTCTAAAAGAGGAAAAACAGCTTTGTAATAATAACAAGAACAATCTAACACAGCATTGTTATATTGGAGAGCTAGTGGTTGAGTTCCTAAGGCTTTCTTGGTCTACCCTTGCAGCCTGGGTTACAAAGTAAACTGAGTAAAGAAAAAAAAAAAGAAAAAAAACTCTGCTCCTCAGCCTAATGAGGGATGTCGATTACTGTAAAAGTGTATGTATAAATATGGCGGTGACTGCTTATCATAGGATGGAACAACACAGCTGGTGTCCAATGAATCTATGTCCATTGACAGCTATGTATTGTGATATTGTGATACCAGCCCATCACTACTCTACTACATACTACTAACACTATAGTAAAAGAAAGGTGTAGAATATAGCTATGCTTTAAGTTACCTTTGAGCCATTTAGTGATATTAGACATTTTCTAACTCATGTCTGAAGGTTAAGGTCTTTTCCATATTGGGCCAAGGCTGGGGCGAGGAGGGCTCAGCTGCTCCAGTCATGGTGTATTTATGTGATGGAAAAAAATTAGGCTGGGAACTTGTTGGCGCTCTGTTCTATGGCAGCGTCACTCCTGTCATGCAGAGCAGGGGTCGCAATAGCTGCTGGAGGAAGGATTCTGCTCTCTCTTTCATCCAATAGCAGCCTACTATGGGTGTAAGACAGCAGTGAGAGGGGCACTTGCTAACAACAGACTGCATAAGTACCCTTATGCATATTATACATATGGAGCAGATGTGACGGCCCTTGTGCATATCATAGATACAAATATGATTTTCTCCATAGGAAACAAAAAAATGTATTTTATCAGTCAAGAATAACTCACCTCCAGAGCAGACTCGGGGCAAGTAGACAGGTGAGCGCAGTATTTTTTGACCATTGTGCCATCGGCCAGGATTGTGAGTTTGCGAAGTGTCGGGTCTTTCTGGATTCTGGGGTCTTTGATTAGCTCCTGGAAAAAAAGCAAACTTACCAATAAGAAGTCTAAATACTGTAGCTAGAAACCTGTAGAAGGACCACTGTCAAGCTTGGTCATGCAGTGATGGCACTGTTCAATATCCTATTATGTCACGCATGGGGTGACATTTCCAATGCATAAATAGTTACTACTGTAGTTTTTGATGCTCATACTATTATTATTGATTAAAAGACCTGAAACCAGAGTAAACGTTTCTGAGTGGCGTGTCAGCCCACTGAGAACATGCATACACTGATCTGTATGCAATTAAGGGAAAATGGAATACTACAGCAACATTTACAAGCCTAAAATCTGTTTAGCTACATGGCACATTGACACTTGAAGATAGAGCCCAGATAGCAAGCAATTGATCTGCAAGTTTCAAAGTGACTTGCTAAGCTTTTGCTATACTTGCCAGGCTTCACAAGTTTATTGCACAATTGCAGCTACTCCGCATTGCATGACTCCAGATCAACTTTTTTCGCAAACATTCTGCAAGTCTGCTGCAAGTTCTGGTTCAGTTATGTTGTGCAATAGTCATCCCACCACAGGGGGTCACTGTGGCTGAATTTTGAAAAGTGTCAACTAGAACTTGTGCTTCAAGTTCCCTGAAAGTGCACAACTTGCCAGTGAAAATGTGCAGCAAGTTAACAAGACTTACAATTCAACGCTGCCACAAATTTGTGGCAAGTTGTCCTTGCTAAATGTTAACCCTGACAGCAATACGTACTTTGGAGATCTCCATGGCCTGCGGGCTGCCTCTGGTCATTTGCAATGCAATGGGAATCAGCTCTACTGCTTCTGCATCAGTGATTTCACCACTATGAAGGATTTGCTGAATAAACTTCAGGCTGTTTGCAGTTCCGCCCATGCGAAGACCTTGCAGGAGCCAATTTCTGCAGCAGAGGAAACAACTGACTATAGTAAATCATAATAGACAAAGTGATTTAAGGTAGACAGAAAAAGTATTACAACACGTAGGTATTTCTAGTCAATAAACTATGTACATCTGGGCTGGTGATTGGCCCTTGCACCCAAGGCATAAACCCCTGCTATCTAGCTCAGTGTCTCAAGTTGGGCTAGCTACCATCGCTACCATCACTGTGTTTACCCTGGCAATAAACAAGGGATAAGATAAAAAATGGGGAAAAAGAGGGGAGCTTTGTTGCATTTAAAAGATTAAACAACTCTAGTATATACGATCTTGAGTCCTAAAGTAAATTTGTACCAGTGCTTAGGTAAGCTCAATGATAACTAATAGGCAACATAAGGTGCCTGACCATTTTACTGTTGTAACAAAAAAACCACCTTGCAGCATTAAAAGGCCCTCCGAGAATAAGCCACTTCCAGGATATGTAGCTAAAATGTACACCCACTCCCACAATGCAGTGCTGAGTGACCTATTTCTATACTGGAGAGCTGTCACAGTCTTAAGCTTAACCCCTTTGCACCTGCACCTCCTGGCACTTTAAGTAGTTTCAGATGCTGGGAGACTGGGCGGGGTTTATGATCATGTGATTGACTGTTACAGTGGTCACATGATCGGAAGTAGCAAACAGGATCTTTACATTAGCCGCCGGTAACTGTGCCAGGAGTGCTCAGGACGCTCTCGGCACAGCTATATTTACAATCTGGTATGCAAATATGTGGCCGCCCAGCCTTAAGGCCCACCCACCGAGAGGCCGCATATTTGCATACTGTCGGCGTAAAGGGGTTGAGTGAATACTGACGTTTAAATAGTCTGTATTTACAGAAGAAATTTCGGAGGAAATTTGATTTATGTCACAGTAAATACACAATTGGACATTTTTTGATGTCTAATATACAGCTGTGGCAAGTTTACTTGCATGCTTCTACAAATATAATTCAGAGGAGATCAGCTTTGCTAGCCTCCAGATTTTTCTCTTGATAGACTTCCCTTAAAGAAAATGTTTTGCCCGTGCCTTACTTTTATGTTGTATATAGTTCAGCTCCAGGGGTAGAACGTCTTTCTAAATCGGGGCAGCAAACTGCAGAGAGGACCACTGTGTCCTGTAAGGGAGCAGTGTGGTCTTTGCTGACTGCAGAGCTATTGGTCTAACTCAGCAGGTAGGCATGCCGGAGAGCTGTGGAGAGACCCCTGTCCCCACTCAGAGTGCAGCGGTCCCCTATGATGCAAGCTCCTTAGTCTTGGAACTTTTTGCTATGCCTAGATCCATAGGCGTGCACAGCCTATTGCATTAGGGTATGCATCCCAGAGCTCAAACACATATGTGTGTGCATATGTACTGATGGTGTTAATAGAGCAGTGAATGGTGTCATTAGGGCAGAGATTGGTGTCAGTAGGGGAGTAGACAGTGTCAGTAGGTTTTTAATTGTATTATTTTATTTTTTACAATTTTATTTTTTTCATTATATTTTTACATTTTTTTAAGGAGCCCTATTAGGGGGCTCTGGTATAATATAAGGGGTCTAAACAGGATGATTAGGGTGTGCGCTGGCACACTCTGTGTGAACACCTATGCCTAGAGCCAAAAAATAAAATGAAGGTGTGTCCAAAACTTTTTCGCAGCACACTTATTTATCCCTGAAGTTTTAAACTTCAATTGGACTTTAACGTTTATCTGACAAATATGACATTATTAGGAAGGTATGAAGCCGAAATATTACAATGCAATACAATGCAATACAAAATACTTTATTAATCCCAAAGGGAAATTGGGAAATATTGCAGAAATGTCTTTTACTTTTGTAAATTCATGTTACCATTGCTGAGCATCCAGTAAATTTGGATTATGTTTGGATTATGTTGTTGAAATATCTAACTCCTTAGCAGAAGGCTGGGTTGGGAACATTCAGCACTGCACTGTACTTAGATATTGCAGACAGATAAACATTGTGGCACCACATTGAGACTATTACATTGTGCATTACAATGTTAGTCTACACCAGTCTTTTTTAACCAGGGCGCTATCTAGGTTCTTTAGGGGTACCATGGCAAAATTCCTAAAATTTTCCCAAAATTGCCCATAAATTGTCAACAAGATGACGAGTGGATCAAGCCTGTACTGTTTTGTTACACAAAGCCACAGGTTTTTGCTGTACATAATTACAACCTTGGATACTATGCGGGCCGGAGAGCGGTGTCCTAAGAACTGATGATGTTGGGTAATTAGGAGCACACCAGGCACCTGCAAAGTGTCCTTTTTTGCCCATCCCCTGCCCCTCTCCATGAGCATTAGGGTCTCCTTTGCTGCTTGAAAGAGAGAAACTGAGCCAGAATAGAAACACTGGAAACTAGTTAGTACCAGTGTGCACAGGTATATTTGCTTTGTGAAAATAAATCACCTTTAATGTTGGGTGTCCTATGTGTGTAGATGTTGGTGTGTTATGTAAAACTAGTGTTCGAAATTTTAGAATGGGGCGCCTTGCATCATTTTTAAGGGTGCCTTGACTGAAAAAAGGTTGAGAAACCTAGACAGTGACAAGTATTGCAGAAGAATGCTAATTTAGTTATAGTGAACTGCTTCATGTGTTTGGAACAAGTTACCTTTACCATGAAAAACAATTAGCAAGGCACGGTCCTAGCACCTATTATGGTCCGAGTGTTCCACTTGACAGGCTGTTTGGGAGGATGGAGTTTAATAATAGGCACTCTTTTGCCAAATATGGGCAGACTGAGTGGAATTTAGGCAGATCAGAAAAAGAGCTTGGACCCATCTTTAGATTTTAGGCTTGGCTCACACTTATGCGAATTGGATGCGGGTTTCCCTGCTTCCGATTTGCATGACAGGAGAGTGTGACCGGCTCTCAATGGAGCCAGTTCATAAACTTCCGGGGCGGCCGTGGAGCGCACAGCAGAAGGATCCTGTCTCCGTTTCAGGTCTGAATTCAGGCAAAAATTCGGACCTGAAATGGTGAATGGGGACACACACAGACCCCCTGCTGTGTGCCGTGGCCACACATAGTTTGAACCCAGCCTAAAGGATAGGTTCACCCCTAGTAACATGTTACACGTGTATTTAGGTAATTACTATGCAGCATCCTCCCCCTCACCCCCCCGTGACAGCAGGCAGGGTTACTTCTCCCGGCAACACCTGTCACAGTTTGAAATCAGCACGGCTGTGCAGAGCTTGGCCCTCACAGCTACATCATTCATTCACAAGGCTCTGTGAATAAATACACTAGAAGTACCATCCACCACCAAGGCAGACAGACTTGTAGTATCAGTGAACTGTGAGCGTGCTGATCAGCATGCTCATAGTTCATTCACACTATCTACAGCTCAGAAACTCTCTGCCCAAACAGAGGTACAGGCATAGAGCTCTAGGCAGTGTCTGCAGGAGCATGACATTGCACCTCTGATCCACTGATCGTGTGTACAATGCTCTGCAGGCTCCTGTAATAAAATAATACAGTTAATAAACATTTCTTTTTTTCTGCAAAAATATGTGCAGCTACTATTTTTTTAAGAAAACATGAGCTTAGCCCAGGGCTGGACATTGACAAAAATTTGGCCCTGGACTTCATCCAGACCAGCCCACTTTAATTTTGAGTGTCCCCATCAGCACCCCCCTTACATCAGAGTGTCCCCTTCACATCAGAGTCCCCCTTCGCATCAGAGTGTCCACCATCAGAGTCCCCCTTGCATCAGAGTGTCCCCCATCAGAGTGCCCCCCACATCAGCGTTTCCCTATCAGAGTCCCCCTTGCGTCAGAGTGTCCCTATCAGAGTCACCCTTGCATCAGAGCATCCCCCCTTCCACGTGTACTCACAGCTCTCCAGAATGAAGGCAGCTTCTCGTTCCTCTCTCCAGTCATGTGACAAGTGATAAGGGGAGAGAGGAAGGAAAGTCTGCCGGCTGTCTATCTCCCCCTGCAGGCTGGGGGGAGCAGAAAATCTAATCCTCACTCCTTGGTGACAGGAATGAAATCGCGATCATTCCTGTCAGTGAGGAGCGGCTCCAGGACTGCCTCACCGGCCCACCGGGAAACTCCCTGTGGTCCCGATGGCCAGTACATGCCTGGCTTAGTCTTTATACACTAGGAGCTATGACATAATGGGTATGGAGCTTGCTGACCTGTGTCTTGGTTTTGGAGCATGTTGCTTCCATACGGTGTGGAGAATCTCAGGAGAAGACTTGCGAATCAGCTGAATTAGTTCCGCAAATTTAATTGAGACATCCGGATGGATCTTCTCCTGGTTGTTTTGTACTAAGTGTTGTACAACGTGCTCCATCTGATAGGAGTAAAGCACAGAACTGGTCAGATTAGTAAAGTGTGAATACCAGAACATGTCGTGAAAACAATAATAATTTGGGTACATTTCATACTATATTCTGATAGTTTTATTTAAAACCACTAGGCAAAGAAAAAACAGGTTTTAGCATGTTACCTGAGCCTCAATATTCTTGTTGCTAACAAGTACAAAAGGAATCTGGTATAATTCATCACTAAAAACGTAAAAGATATTTCCGCGGTTGTGGAACTGAATCTCAGGGAGGGTTGCTTGACTGCTTCTGGTTCCAAGCCAGGTCAGGACTTGCCTAAAAACAAAAAGACACTTTAGATTGATTTTCAGGGGCTTTGCAAAAAAAAAAAAAAAAGCATAGAATGGCTACTTCCAGTTCCCATTGTGTTATTAAAGGGATTTCCACTGTTAGTATGAAAGACAAAATTGCTGGCAATTAAATCTGGACAGTCTTTTGTGGGTGAAGAGAGTGTACACCAAAGAGGTTCTTAGGGTACAGCATCAATCCATCAACAAGAGGTTTTCCAGTCAGAACTGTGTCAGAATGAACAAGGTTAAACACATCTGAACACTTCATCAGGCTCCAAACTGCCCTTAAAAAGATGATTGGTGAAGGTCCGGTCAAATGATCTTGCAGCATGTCACCATAATGAAGTGTTTTTCAACTTTTTTTTACTGAAAGTGAAAAGCTCTCCACATGGGGCAATACAGTTTAAAACTGATTTTCACTGTTAAATTATTGTAATTACTGGGTTATTCCAGGTAGCCTCCTAATCGTAGTTGTTGCTAAACAGATGTGAATTTGCAAGAGGATTAAGATGACTTTAATCATAAATACTCACTTGGTTTCCATTACGGCACCACCATTACGTTCCTGTAATGGACTGTAATCTATGATGTGCTCTAAGATGACCTCCTTGATAACATTGTCTCTCAACTTGATGGTGGCTATTGCAGCATTACGTATATTCCTGTGCATCTAGTTGAAGGAAAGAGAGGAAGTCAGTCATCAAAAAGGGACTACCTACAAAAAAAACTTGTGAAAAGAAAATGTTAAGAAAGGTAGAGACCACAGAGACCAGTCAGCAGCCATCTTTTCTTTTCTGGGAATATGAAATGAGGAATCTGATCGGTCATTATGGACAGCAACTACACATTTAAATCTTGCTTTTTCCCTATAAATTTTTTATAGAAATAAACTGTACCCTTTCGCAAGCTTCACATCTATCCATGAAAACCATTCCAGCATCCTTTGACACTTTGTCTTCGCAGCTGTTGAAGTCAATGGTTTTCACAACAACCAGTTGTTTTGCTTTCTTGTCATCTTGGATTACGTATCTGGTGTGACAGACACCCCCAATGCTGGACTGTAATACAGAAAGAAGCAGATAAGTGATCATAGAACATTAAAAGCATGTTAACCTCAAACATGTTCTGTTCTTAAAGTGTATCTAAAATGTTTTTATTGCTGTCTGTATCCTCATTAGGGGACATACTTTATTTATTTGTCACGGTGACTTCCATCACCGGGACTAAAAACAAAATTTTGCCGTGCCACCAGAAAAGTGAAAGAGGACATTTTTCAGTGGGGACATTTGTTTTGTGACAACTGTCTAAGAGTTGATTTCTCTGACATTGCAAAGATTTCCTATCACTTCCTGTTGTCTCTACAAGAGGAAGAGAAGATAAATCTCTTCAACAGGACACAGATGAAAAGAGAAACTGACAGGGGTTTTTTATTAGTCCCTACTCTACCCATAATAAAAAAAGTATTGTCTACGAGGCAAACAATAGCACAGTCATGGAAAACACCACTTCTCAGCTTTGTAGAGGTTAAAAACCGTGTTCACGGCACGCTTATTGACAAAAGATTGACTGTGATCCTTGAGGACACGTACAACAATATTCAATGGACTTGGCAACCCTGGATAGACCACTTTCCTCCTTCTCAAATGACCTCCTGATTCCTAGAACTGTGAACGTTCCTTGTGGTACAGTCTAAAACCCCTGGGGTGCCCGATTCCATCCCCTCTCCACTTCACTCCCTCTCTTTCTCCTTCTTTTATCCTCTTTATATCCGCTGCTTGTCTTTAACTGCTTCCACCCCTCTTTGTTGAGCTCCTGCAAGCTCTGGAACAACAGCGTAGGCTTTAGCCGATTACTCCCCCCCCTTTTTTTTTGCTTTTGACCCCTTCCCCCTCTCCAACGCTCCCCTCTTCCCCCCCCCCCTTTTTTTTGTTCTAGGCCTTTTTTTCATATCTTTCAATTGGGTCACAGAATCATTAGGATGCCAGTGGTTTGGAATGCAAGATATTTATTCAATTTCCCGGATGATGTCTTTTTTGCCAATTCTTGTGAACAAATTATCTTTATGTTACAGATGGCCCACTTATTCTTACAAATAGATATCCTGTAAGTCTTGCTTTATCCATGTCATATTATACTATAAGGCCATTGCCACCTTTACTCTGCATTTGGGCAGCAATATTTATACAAAGTGTATTGATACTTTATGTTTCCACTTCGTTGATGTACCTCTCTTACTTCTCTTGTTTTATTGAAAAATTTCAATAAAATTTCAGTAAAAGAAAAAGTATTGTCTTACATTGCCTTCTTTTATATTTTAACATGTGTGCACCCAAGCTGTTTAGGTATTTAAATATCTGTAATCCTATATTGATAGTTAAAGAGGAAGACGTATGGTGTTCCTCACAGGCATGACAACCTTATGAAATCATTTATAGAAACCATGAGGAATCATTGAAAGAAATGCTTCTACTGTAAACCTCTATGTTCATATTTATATCAGCCAAATACTCTTGTTAAGCTAAACGTATATTATATTTTCTCTAAATAATGTCAAAGACTTATCAAAATCTCAGAAACAAACACCAACCTCCTGCAGATCGTACACATTCTGGGATTTCTTGACGTTGACATTGAACATGCTGAGAACTCCTTTGAATATGTTGAGGACAGAATCTGAAACATCACTAGGGGCAAAGATGTCTCCAACACGTCCATCGTGATACTCAAACTCAATGTGTTTGGAAAACTGTTCAGACAAAACCCGGCTCAGGCTAGAGGAGCGAGTGAATGGATCTTTGGGCCACATACCTGTAACCTCTTTTATGTTAATAGACACAACCTATAAAAGAAAAGTATCAGTAGTTTAAGTATTAATAAAAGTCCATGAAATATGTTTAACATAACAAACCTACAACTATTAGCATTGAAATAAAAGGTCATGTTTGTTTGCACAGCTTACTATATGATGAACTGGTTAAATACAAAACATAGCACAAGCAATGTTATGCATCAGAAATAACTGAAGAGTGGCTTTCTCCAGGGCCCTATTTCTGGCCAGGAAGGTCATTCTTTTAGGTTGGAAATCTATAACCCCTCCCCCCCCCTACTCTTGTAAACACATATCTCCACACACGAGAACACTGAAAATAACTGGCTTTAATTGTACAGACTGAAAATACTCTAATGCAGATAATGCCTTTTAAAGATTATAGCAGTAAGAAACTCCATAAATTTTTTTAGTTCTAACTTTTCTTTTGGCAAACTCATCGATAATATCATCGTAACACCTTTACATACACCCCTCTATCATCTCTATATACTCCCCCCTCTATCTTCTCTATATACTCCCCCCTCTATCATCTCTATATACACCCCTCTATCATCTCTATATACTCCCCTCTCTATCTTCTCTATATACACCCCTCTATAATCTCTATATACTCCTCCCTCTATCATCTCTATATACATCCCCCTCTATCTACACCCCTCTATCATCTCTATATACACCCCTCTATCATCTCTATATACTCCCCCCTCTATCTTCTCTATATACACCCCTCTATAATCTCTATATACTCCCCCCTCTATCATCTCTATATACACCCCTCTATCATCTCTGTATTCTCCCCCCTCTATCATCGCTATATACACCCCTCTATCATCGCTATATACACCCCTCTATCATCTCTATATACACCCCCCTCTATCTACACCCCTCTATCATCTCTATATACACCCCCTCTATCTACACCACTCTATCATCTTTATATACACCCCCTCTATCTACACCACTCTATCATCTCTATATACACCCCTCTATCATCTCTATATACACCCCTCTATCATCTCTATATGCTCCCCCCTCTATCATCTCTATATACTCCCCCCTCTATCATCTCTATATACTCCTCCCTCTATCATCTCTATATACTTCCCCCTCTATCATCTCTATATACTCCCCCCTCTATCATCTCTATATACTCCTCCCTCTATCATCTCTATATACACCCCCCTCTATCTACACCACTCTATCATCTCTATATACACCCCTCTATCATCTCTACATACTCTCCCCTCTATCATCTCTATATACACCCCTCTATCATCTCTATATACTCCCCCCTTTATCATCTCTATATACACTCCCCTCTATCTACACCCCTCTATCATCTCTATATAAATCCCTCTATCACCTCCATATACACCCCTCTATATACAACCCTCTATATACACCCCCTCTATATACACCCCTCTATCGTCTCTATATACACTCCCACTCCCCCCAGTAGGTACACCCCATGTCTCTGGTAGGTTCCCCTCCCCCGGTAGGTACACCCCATGTCTCCAGTAGGTTCCCCTCCCCCGCTCACCCTCTCCGGTGTGTCTCCTCTCCGGTTCTCCGCTCATCCCGCTACATAACGGGGACCAACACTGGAGGGCAGGGACTCCCTTATGACTACGTCACTCCTTCTCTCTCTGCCAATCCGGAACAGTCTCTGCTCCCGCTTCCACCAATCCAGGTCAGGGAGGGATGAGGGGGGCGTGGAAAGGAGACAGAGTTTTGGTCTCCATGGAGATTCGGAGTTTTAGTACTTCATTGGGCGGAGCATGCAGCTCTACAGGTGCCGCCAGACACGAGTGTGATGCCACCCTCTGCAGGTGATAGCGGGGAACTACATCATATCGGTGATTGCTCCATCTCTATACAGAGCTCCGAATGATGTTAGTGCAGGGGGGGCGGCCGCAAAAGCCGGGAAGTCGCCGCAGGAGTGGCGCTGCCCCTGCACCTCTGCCACCCCGAGGCCTGGCCTTGGTGGCCTTATGGGAAATACGGCCCTGGATGCAGCTTACAAATGTAACAAATTTGCATGGATGTGAGTTCTTTACCGCTATGTTTACTGGTATAATGGAATGCATAAAGCTTTTGTACCTGTTCCTTCTTTTTTATTTTTTTGTAATAGGTATTGTCTAAATAAAAACCTTCTTGATAAAAAAAAAAAAAAGAAATAACTGAAGTAAACAATAAAATCTTTTTTGGAAGTTTAGTCATAACTGTGGTGAAAATCTGCTTGATACAAGGAACCGTTCAGGTTACAATTTATAGAAAGGCCACCTAGACCTAGGTTTGGCATAAAAATATTTTTGAATAGGTGGGACAAAAAAGATATGTGGCCATCATTGTTAATTCGTCAACGGAAATATTTCCGTCGACTAAATTAACACTATTTTAGTCGACTAAAATACAACTAAAACGAAAACAATTCAGATGACCCAAATACGGCTAAAACTAAAATGGCATTTTAGTCCAAAGACTATAACTAAAACTAAATCAGAATTTTACATCAAAATTAACACTGCCATGGAGACAGAATTAAAAAAAAAAATTCACTCTCCAAGACATTTTGAATATTTAAAAATGTAGCGCTGCAATGATTATACAAACCAAACAAAATGCAGCACCATACACAGCTTACTGAGTGGTAAACTGGTTAAATACAAAACTTAGCAGAAGCAATGTCATGCGTCAGATAATAAAATCTTTTTTGGATGTTTAGTTATAACTGTGGGTGAAATTCTGCTAGATGCAAGGACCCGCTTGGGTTACAATTTATAGAAAGGCCACCTAGACCTAGGCCTAGAGCAGGGATATGCAATTAGTGGACCTCCAGCTGTTGCAAAACTACAAGTCCCATCATGCCTCTGCCTCTGGGTGTCATGCTTGTGGCTGTTAGAGTCTAGCTATGCCTCATGGGACTTGTAGTTCTGCAACACCTGGAGGTCCGCTGATTGCATATCCCTGGCCTAGAGTAAAAATATTTTTGAATAGGTGGGACAAAGAAGGTATGTAGCCATCAGTGTTAATTTCGTCAAGGAGAACATTTCCGTCGACTAAATTAATACTATTTTAGTTGACTAAAATAGAACTAAAACTAAAAAAATTCAGATGACCAAAATACAATTAAAACTAAAATGGCATGTTAGTCAGAAGATTTAAATACAACTAAAACTAAAATGGCATTTTATTCAAAAGACTATAATTAAAACCAAGTCGAAATTTGACGTCAAAATGAATACTGGTAGCCATGGAGACAGAATTTGAAAAAAAAAATCTCACTCTCCAAGACGTTTTGAATATTTATAAATGTAGCGCTATAATAATTATACGAACCAAATATATAAAATATAACACAACAACAAATTGTGAAAAAAAAGAAAATATAAAACAGCACTCTGTTTACAGCAGGGGTAGATTTCCCATGAGGCGTCATAAGGCTGGCAGTTACAATTACTCCCAGAAGCATGATCGGACTTGTAGTTCTGCAACAGCTGGAGGGCCCCCAGGTTGCCTACCCCTGGTTTACAGCATATTTGCATTTCAGCCTTGGTTCACACTATAGCGATGCGGGAACCAGCGCGATTCCAGTGTCGGTTCCGGCATCGCATCTCCCTCGCGGGCAGTTCACACAGTTAATACAAAGTTAATACAAAGTTAATACAAAGTTAATGACACCCCCAGATCGGTTCACAGATCGCAGTGTGGACTGTGAATTCGGACAGCAATCCGAGGGCATGGGTGTGAACAGGGAATAAAAAGGTTCCTGCACTATTTTAGTGCAAATCCAATGCAAGTTCAGTCATACAACTGTATGGCTGAACTCGCATTGCACAGACATTGCACGTGATCGGCACCAGCAATGCGGTGAAAATCACTTACAATGTCTGACATCGCATATGTGGGAACCCAGGCTAAATGTCCAATCCTTGTAATATCAGATGGCCCAATATATGGGAACTGTGATTCACAGTGATTATGTTCCATGTAATCTTTGCCACCTTCAAACCCATATATCACACTCCACCCAAAACTGAAAATATACTAATATACTCCAATGTGATTTGACTCTACCCCTAGCATATCACCTATATTGTATGGGACCTTGTAATTTGAAGGTCCAAATAGCGCTCATTCTCACCAAGGGTTCATCACCATAAACTGTCCAGGAAATCGAATCGATCCTTCCCACAGAGGATTCATCTCACTGTGCATTTACCTCCCAGGTAAGACAACACGCTCCAATCAAATAGCAGAGAGAACCCACAGTGCTTTCTGTAACCGGCTCTTTTATTATTAAACAAGGTAATTACAGAAAATACATTGAGTTGATATTTGATTTGAGTTGATATTTGATTTGAGTTTATTGTCATACCAGGGAGGCAAAGACGCAAGGTTAGGATTAAAAAAAAAAATAGAGCACTTTCCGAAACATGCTATAAAAATCTACCCCATGCCTACAAAGGTAATTTATGTTGTGGTCCATAATATCCCCCAATCGCTTTAGATGAATATGTTTTTATTACCTTCAGTAAGAATCTTTTTGGACCATGAGCCCTGATCTCCAGTTTAGCAATCAGATTAATTCCAGTACGGCCAAACTCATTTTCTGGAAGTCCGACCAAGGTAAAGGTCTCATAGTTGTACATTGTTATTTTATCCTGGCTGAATGTAGGATCTATGGAAGAAAGCATTTGTTGATTGCGAGATGAAGGCAGGACTTGATAGGACACTCTATATATTTATTGCATTCTATATATTTATGAGGACGTTGCCTCTTTTACATGAAGTGTTAAGGTCAGAATGTATGTGAAGGTTCTCCGTTATGCAGGTCATGGTATAGTTAGTAATTGCATTCAGTTCTGTTATGTTGACAACATTTTGCCACTTATCCAAGTACCGGTAGTTCTGATGAAGTTCTTGGAACTGAGGAGGCTACTTGGAACAGTGGTGAAATGGTTTCAACATTACAGAAGAAGTCCGGGTTAAATGTGACTAAATTACAGCTATTAAAGCTTTTGTTACCCCAACACTTCATATTCCTGATATGTGCCTGCTGTACCATATACATGTATGTGAAAGTATCCTGTTCTCTTTGTATTGCTTCCTTTGTGTGAGGTGCAAAAATGTAGTGCTAGCAAAGTATGTGTACCAATAAAAAGTGCACAAAAAGTTCCAACATATTGAAAAGGACAAATGTATATAAAATGAAAAAAGTTTATAAAATCTCATAACTTGAATCCAAAGACATTAGGTGAAAGTCCAATAACTTTGTGTGAAATCCCTGGTGTTTCTGCCAGTCCCTCTGCTTTCCTATTAAAAACTGACCACACTAAGCAGGAGAGCACACAGTGGTCAGTTCTCTAGCTGTGCTGGGAACTCCGCCTGCTCTCCTCCAATGATCAGCCTTGTCCTGACATGCCCACCACTGCACAGCCATTCACTGGGAAGCTCAGTGTGCTGCCACTTCTCTTCCCCCCCAGCTCTTATGCAGTTGAGAACAGAGAGAATGTGATCACTTAATAAATTCTGTTTAATTGATTCATAAACAATATAGAGGATGGGGTAAACAGCTCAATCTCAATATTTGCGTACAATACTAAGCTAAGCAGAGCAATAACATCTCCACAGGATGTGGAAACCTTACAAGAAGACCTAAATAAAATAATGGGGTGGGCAACTACATGGCAAATAAGGTTTAATGTTGAAAAATGTAAAGTAATGCATTTGGGTGTTAAAAAAATAAACGTAAGTTACTCGCTAGGGGGAGAACCTCTGGGGGAATCTAGGATGGAAAAGGACCTGGGGGTCCTAGTAGATGATAGGCTCAGCAATGGCATGCAATGCCAAGCTGCTGCTAACAAAGCAAACAGAATATTCACATGCATCAAAACAGGGAATTAACTCCAGAGATAAAACGATAATTCTCCCGCTCTACAAGACTCTGGTCTGGCTGCATCTGGAGTATGCTGTCCAGTTCTGGGCACCAGTCCTCGGGAGGGATGTGCGGGAACTGGAAAGGGTCCAGAAAAGGGCAACAATGCTAATTAAGGGACTGGAGGATCTCAGCTATGGGGAAAGACTACAAGCATTGAACTTATTCTCTCTGGAGAAGAGACGGATGAGAGGAGATATGATAGCAATGTACAAATACCGTACTGGTGACCCTAGCATAGGGAAAACATTTTCTGTGAAAGGAAATTCAAAAAGACACGCAGTCATTCACTGAAATTAGAAGAGAAGTGGTTTAACCGTGAACAGCATAGAGAGTTCTTTACTGTAAGAGCGGTAAGGATGTGGAATTCTCTTCCGCAAGCAGTGGTTTCAGCAGAGAGCATTGATAGTTTCAAAAAAAATGATTAGATGGGCATCTTAGCGATCACAACATACAGGGATATACAATGTAATACTGACATAAACACACCACAGGTTGAACTGGATGGATTGGTGTCCTTTTTTCAACCTTACCAACCATATAATTATGTAACTACCGTATATACTCGAGTATAAGTCGAATTTTTCAGCACATTTTTTTGTGCTGAAAGTGCCCCCCTCGACTTATACTCGAGTCAAGCACTTTTCTGCAGCAAAAAATGTCATTTTCCGAACCGACTTTGGGGCCCCGTATCTCAGGGCCACTTGATGCTAGGAACCCCATATTTGGTATGCAAACCCAGTGGAACTGGTTCCACAACATATCCAAAGCTGAAGTTCCTAGTACTAAGTGACCCCGAGATATGGGGCCCCAAAATCGGTTCGGAAAATGTCATTCTCTGCTGCAGAAAAGTGCTTGACATTTTCTGAACCGATTTTGGGGCCCCATATCTCAGGGCTACTTGGTGCTAGGAACCCCAAATTTAGTGTGCAAACCCACTGGAACTGGTACCATAACATATCCAAAGCTGGGGTTCCTAGCACCAAGTGGCCCTGAGATACGGGGCCCCAAACTGGTTCAGAAAATGTCATTCTCTGCTGCAGAAAAGTGCTTGACATTTTCTGAACTGATTTTTGGGGCCCTGTATCTCGGGGCCACTTGGTACTAGAAACCCCAGCTTTGGAAATTTTATGCTGCTAGTTCCACTGGGTTAGCACACCAAATTTGGGGTTCTTAGCACTAAGTGGCCCCGAGATATGGGGCCTCAAATTCGGTCAACTGTGTCCATCTGCAGCAATGTCATTTCGGGACCCTTTGGGTTCAGAGACCCCAAATTTTGGCTGCAGCTAGGGGGCATCCAGGAACCCTTAACTACTGAGTTTGAAGTTCAGGGGACCTATGGCTGCAAATGGGCATAGTGAGGCATGCAAATGGGCACAGTGATGCTGCAAATGGGCATTGTTGACCCTCTTTTCCACTTACAGTAGCTGTGCATTTCTCACCCTCTTCTTATACTCGGGTCAATAAGTTTTTCCCATTTTTTTTGTGGTAAATTAGGGCCTCGACTTATACTCGGAACGACTTATACTCGAGTATATACGGTATGTAACTTATAAATAAGGAGAAAAAAACTTATTTATAATGTTTTTTTTAGTATCTATACAAAAATGTTTTGCATTTCATTTCTATTTTAAACTTTGGTGTCCTTTTTCAACCTTACCAACTATATAATTATGTAACTGTGTAACTTATAAATAGGGGGAAAATAAAGGTATTTATAATGTTTTTTTTTATATCTATACAAAAATGTTTTTCATTTCATTTCTATTTTAAACTGAATGGGTTGTTTTAGGCTCCATGCACACTGGCTTAAAAATTGCTACTTCTACAGGAGTTTTGTGTTCTGCCTGCAGAAGTAGCTCAATGTTATCCTATGTGTCCATGAACATTAGGACGTCTACAGGCATATTTTTTAGAGGCAGGACCCCTTCTCATTCGCGTTTCTGATTGGAGCTTACTGGCAGAAAAAAAAAACAAAACGCAAAACTCTCCTAAACTATGTACAAAAAACGCTCTATATGAGCTTTTTTTTCTGCCAAGGGAACAGACTTTTTTTTAAGCCCAGCGTGCATGGCGCGTAACAAGGTGATCGTTTACAATCACTTTAAGGCCAGGGGATTGACACCACGAGTAATATAAGCTAAAATTGTTCAAGTTATGTTTAATTTAATATGTTGGGATGGGCATGTACTGCTCCTGCTGCAGTGAAAAATGTACAGATGGTACTGCAGGGCAAAAAAGTTGTACCTAACATGTCTTTATTGTACATGTCCTAAAGTCCAATTCCCTTTCATGACAAATTTGATATTTTATCAAAAGGAATGAAGAAATGAATAATACTCTTTTGAAAATTTGTATATTTTTTTTTAGCCCGTTTTGCTCTGTTATGCATTTACAGACTTATAAAATGCCAGTTATTCCCATTGGGAAAATATTCCAGCTCTGCCGGTAGCTGAGATCTGCCGGTAGCTGGCAGTAGATTATTTGCACAGGTAAAACATTTTTCAGGAAGAAAAATGATAAATAGAAAGTTTGTACATGTGCAATATTTAAAATATTTTATGTTGCCCTGCATAGGAGTATAAAACGAAAGAGGCTGAAAAGTGCATTATGTGAAAAGTAAAATATCTAACGCTAATATTCATCAGTCAATGTTATTTTAAATATGAGTGAGTTGAATAAGTTATTAGGTAAATTATAATTTGTAATTATGGCTAGAGTTACACATTTTATTAATTTTATTGCTGGGATTATTGTATGCTAATGAAAAACTATATTTATTTGTACATTACAAATTTTATCAAGAAAAAATGTCTTTTGCTACATATATTTGCAATGTAATTAACAAAACCAGATTTTTAATGTTGGAATTCAATTAATTGATTGTACAGACAACTGAACTGTTGAAAAAAAAAATGCATTTTTTTTTTACCTATTTTGTCATTATCCGCGCCTGTTTAAAAAAACAAAAAGAAATGGTGATGGTAAATATAATCTAAGAGAAAACGTGTTTAAAAAGCAGTAACATATTTTATGTAAAAATAATTATATATACATATATATATACACAGTATAGACACATATTAAAAAAAAATAATACATCATTTAAATACATTTTTCTGAGAAAAATAATTTAAATAAAATTAAATGAATACATATTACAATAATAATTAATAATAAATAATTAACTAATACTGGAAGACTGACCCGCTAGAGCGAGCACTATTGCTAGGATGATTCCCCTCATGATGATGGTGAATATTCTACTAAGGACATCCTTGGGTATTTATAGTGGAAGCTCTGGTAAACGATCTCTGGACACACCACTTTTGGCAAGCGATAGTGTGCTTATCGCTTTTGGCTAGCCAACTATTTCATAAATTATTACCCTTGCAAACAAATAAGGGCACCATCCTGCACATTAAATATCAAAAATACCGTAGAAAAGAAAAAAAAATTAAATGTGTATCAATGCATATAAATAATTTGCATGATTTCTAAATGTTGTTTATTGTTTATGATCATTTTAGTTTATGATATTGTTTAGTTACCCTTTTTTGTGATAACATACAGGTTAAGTAAACTTTGTCCTGGTCACTGTGACATTTGGACAGCACAAATTACAAGTCACATTAACTTTGCATCATCATCAGATCCAAGCAAATGGACACGTATTTCATCCCAAAGGGAGATTAATGGTATATTTCAATTAAAATAATATTTTTTAATAAAGTATATAAATACACAATTATCCTAACATATCATTATTATTATGAAGGAATGTAGCAATGCAAAAAAGGAACAAGAATCGAATATATGTCTAAGCAAGATTAAAAGTTATTTTTTAACTTGTTAAGGGGAAAAAAAAACAATCCTCCTGCAAGGCAGTGTTATAATGTGCTAGTATGCATTGCATACTAGCACATTATGTAAAATTTACCTTAAAACAAAGCCCTCCAGTGTTGCTTTGTCACCGCTGACAGGGCTTCCATCTTCACCCGGTCTTCCTTCCGGGTGCGTGGGCTCTGGTCCTTTAAATGGATGAGCCGTGATGATGTCACTCCTGCATTCCTGGGAGTACAGCAGCAATACATTTATTTTATTTATTTTTATTTATTTATTTTACATATACATATAATACATATAAAATAACTTTTTAAATTGTTCACTATTATAAACAAGTAACAAAATGATTACTGTTGGAGGCCCCATATCTCATTCCTTTTTATATCAGTTTAGTCTAAAAAGAAGAGTTAAGCACTAAACCAATGTCTATTAGCACATAAATCAGTTACAGTTGTGGGCGACAAAAAATGTGTTTTTACAATATCTGTCCTACTATTTAAAATTCTTGTGTGGACTGTACTCTTTCATTTTCGTTAATTAACATGTTGAAGGTAAAATCTTGTGGGTGTTCCAGCTGGGAAGAGGCAAGGAATCCTAAAACGACTCAAGCAGATCATTATTATTTAAGGTACTTATATAGCGCCGTTAATTTACACAGCGCTTTACATTGTACATTTACATCAGTCCCTACCCTCAAGGAGCTTACAATCTAAGGTCCCTAACTCACATTCATATACTAGGGCCAATTTAGACAGAAGCCAAATAACCTACCAGCATGTCTTTGGAGTGTGGGAGGAAACCGGAGTACCCGGAGGAAACCCACGCAGGCACAGGGAGAACATGCAAACTTCAGGCAGGTAGTGTCGTGGTTGGGATTCGAACCATCAACCTTTTTTTACTGCTAGGTGAGAGTGCTACTCACTACACCACTGTGCCACCTGATCAGAGGAGATCTTCACTGGTAGACAGGTATAAAAGAAGCACATAGGATGCAGGTTTAATAAAACTAATGTTTTCATTAATAAAAACAACTTTCCACTCACAAGGGTAGTTGATGTCAAAGTGTATGCACAGGATGCCCCCTATGATTGTAAAATGGTCGACCAGGCACAAAGAGATAGACACATCTGCTCTGAGCTTCCTGCGGCTGTCAAGCTGGAGATGCCGGCACTAATACACTGAACCCGCTCTAGAGAGGACAGATGCGGCGTTCAGCTGCAGCGGTTCGTGTGAGCAGACTTAATAAATAAGAAAGAACATATACATGAAATTGTGCCAAAGATAAACAATAACCCCAGTGATGAGTGATATATTAAAAACATAACATGTTCGATGAATAAACAATTCATAAAAATCCTCTTCACCTCAAACTAATTATAGTATAGTGCTAACTTACAATCCTTTGTTGAGACCCATGGGATCCTAAATATTTAAAACTTCAATACCAGGCACTTAGACACCTTCCTGCCTGGCAAATTTTCAGCTTTCAGCACTGTCGCAATTTGAATGACAATTGCGCGGTCATGCTACACTGTACACAAACTCATTTTTTATCATTTTGTTCCCACAAATAGAGCTTTCTTTTGGTGGTATTTGATCACCTCTGTGGTTTTTATTTTTTGCACAACAAATAAAAAAAGACTGAAAATTTTGAAAAAGTTTTTCTTTGTTTCTGTTAAATTTTTTTGTAAATGAGTACGTTTTTTTCTTCAATGACGGGCACTGATATGGCTGCACTGACGGGCACTGATAAGGTGGCACTGTTGGGGACCGATGAGGTGGCACCAATGATGTGACACTGATGAGGTGGCACTGATGGGCACGATCAACGGCTTTTCCTATTGACATCGTGATCAGCCATGATTGGACACGGCTGATCATGTGGTAAATAGCCTCCGCCGGAGGCTCTTTACCAAGATCAGTGTAGCGGTGTGTCAGCTCCACCGTTCGCCGCGATGCGCGCCCACACGGGCGCGCGGCGGCTGTTATTCTGCTGCTTCGCCAAGTAAGGATAACTGAACCACCGCCCAGCCGTCAGTCTGCTATAGGCCGGGCGGGAAGTGGTTAAAGTGTTCGTTAACCCAAAAAAAAAAAATCAGATCCTGGTCCTTTAAAGCAGATTAAACAGCACAGTGCTTGTGCTGTGTATTCTGCCTCCCTCTAAACTGTAAAAAAAACTCCCTGAACCTGCCACTTCCTGTATCCCCTCTCTGTACTGACCACGAAAATCAAGGCTGCTGAGCTTTGACCACCGTGGTCAGAGTGTGTCCCTCCATCATACGCAGCAGTCCTCTCTGCTCTCCTCTCTCCCCCTCTCCCCCTCACCCCCTCCTCCTTGCCTGTCAGCTCCCTCTCTGTGTCTCTCTCTCCGCCTCCCCGCCACTATTATTAAAAATAAAAAACCTACAATGGTCACTGCCAGCCCCTCTATTAGAGCCTGGCATACCACACTATGTAAGTAATTTCTAAAAACGAACGTCGTAAATACCTATTTAAAGCTATTTTCAGGCTGGTCACGTGACTTGCGGCTGCTTTACAGCTTCAAGACAGGGCTTCTGTGGGGGGCCACGAAAGGTTCTACAGGTTATGTCACCGCAAGACTTTTTGGATTTTCACATTAAAGTGTTTGTTAAGTCTAATTTAAAAAACACTGCCAGACCCTCTATTAGAGCCTGGCATACCACACTATGTAAGCCATTTCTAAAAACGAGCGTTGTAAATACCTATTTAGAGCTTTCTTCAGGCTGGTCACATGACTCGCAGTTGCTTTACAGCTTCAATACATGACGTCAGCCAGGGAGATCACGTGGCCCCCCACAGAAGCCCTGTCTTGAAGCTGTAAAGCAACTGCGAGTCATGTGACCAGCCTGAAGAAAGCTCTAAATAGGTATTTACAACGCTCGTTTTTAGAAATGGCTTACATAGTGTGGTATGCCAGGCTCTAATAGAGGGTCTGGCAGTGTTTTTTAAATTAGACTTAACAAACACTTTAATGTGAAAATCCAAAAAGTCTTGCGGTGACATAACCTGTAGAACCTTTCGTTGTGGAGTTACATGGGGGAACAGACTCTATGATCCAAACTTTAAGGCCTTTCAACTAGATTTTTCGTGCTTAAGGGCATATCTGAATAAACAATTCATAAAAATCCTCTTCGCCTCAAACTAATTATAGTATAGTGCTAACTTCCAATCCTTTGTTGAGACCCATGAGATATTAGGTATTTAATGTGAAGATTCAAAAAGTGTCACGTGGACATAACCTGTGGAACCTTTTGGATGTGGAGTTACATGGGGGGAACAGACTCTATGATCCAAACTTTAAGGCCTTTGGTGGATTTTTTGTGCTTAAGGGCAAAATGTCTCGGAACGCTATGTTTGAGGCTCCACTGCTCGAGGAGCCTCCAGTGATCCCCAAATCTGTACCCAAGTGTTCCGATGGTCCTTCCCATGTACAGAACACCACAAGGGCAAGACAAGCAGTATATCACAAACTTGGTGGAGCAGTTATAGAAAGTTTCTTTGTCCATGTTGGATATACTTGCATGTCATGCACTTCTGCTTCCTGCACTGGATACCAACAAGATTTCAATGCATTGTGGTGGGTATACCATAAGTCAGCCATAGAACAGCTAAACATTCTAGAAATTTGGCAGTCTTCTTTTCTAGTCCAAAAATGAGTTTGTGTCTTGGAAAACAAAACACAGAAATTTGGGGACAATCTGGTCTAAACAAAAATAGGGTAGGTAAAAAGGGATTTGGAGGATTACAAACAAGGACACATATTCTCCTGGAAAACATAAAAATAGCTCCAAATATAGTAAATAGATCCCTCCACCACTCATGAGTCTAAAACGAGTGCCCATTTTCAATATTGGGAGTATGTGGAAGTATGAAGCATCTCCTGAGGGAAAAAAAAGAGCTATGAGAAGACTTAATTTTGTCCCAAACTACAGACAAACTATAGCATTTACTCTATTTGAAGACATGAATGGGTTCGTCATAGTCTCACAGTCAAGAGATTTACAACATGAAATCTAGTCTCCACACAGAGAAGGGCATCAGACTCCCAAAGTGGAGAATGTCTAGTTCAAGTGATATGACAATGAAAGGAGGGTATCCTCTTTGACAATGAAATAACCATAAATGATTTTATCCCTGAAGCTAACAATTCCATTAAAGACACAACTTTTAAAATCTATATTTTACCTCACAAAAGCTAAAAGGCCATTCGAGTAAACTTTCTATCATGTCACATATTAATAACTGTTACATTTGTGCAACACAGGACATGGCAGCATGACCCAATGCTTTACCCACAAACTTAATGAGGCCAGGACCTTAAAAACATTAACAGGCTATTTGGATATAATTATCAAACAAGCGAATAAGGGTGGTATTATCATAGTACAACATCGCACAGATTACATCCAGGAAGCCCGGCGGTTGTTGTCTGATATCTAAATTTATGTTAAACTTGCCTAAAAATCCACTAAATTCCTATAATTGAAATCTCTCATTTATGTTGTTGTTACATAAATGAGTCAGCCTTTTCATGTAGGGATTTTTTTATAAAGTACCCTATTTTTATCTTTGATCTATAATACAGTACATACAGATTCTACAAATCAACTGGGGGAGACCAATCAAAGCATACATGAACAGTTTGACTAATCATTTATCACAACCCCTGGTGATATCACTTTTCTACTATATATGTGATTCTTTACACCTCTTAAATACCTTTAAAAAACCTACACTTGAAACTCTTCATACATTTGGTTCTCTGTTGATGTAAGCTCCATATATACATCAAACCCTCACAATATAGGTTTATGTGCATTAAATCTTTTCCTGTTTACAAGTTCTGACCTTGATCCAAACAGGCCCCATTTATTTTAAGCAGTACTAAGTTCTGTCTCGAATGTTAATTATTTCATATTTGATAATGAATATTATCTATTAATCAGAGGCACAGCTATGGGCACAAGCTTCACACCCAGCTATGCCAACCTCACTATGGAGTATTGGGAACATAACTACTGGTATATATGGAGCAATAATTATTTTGCTTCTCAAATAATATTTTTGGGTTGCTATATAGACAATATTTAATAACACGCAGTGCATGATAAAAGCCTGCATGACAAAAATATAGAATATAAAAAAAGTCCTTTGAAAAAACAGCCAGCAGAAAGAGTATCCCAGCACCAGCCTCAGTGTAACAGATGGAACCACACACCACCACAGTGATCAGGCAATTCCCCCTACTGAAAGGAGTAGACCCTCAAATTATAGAGAGGTCAAACTCGCTGAGTAGGCATTAGATGAACTGTCAATCCAAGGGGGCTGTGACCACTTCACATGGAAAACTCCAGCAGTTTTTATATATAGATTATATATAGATCTATATATATATAGATCTATATCTATAGATATAGATCTAGATCTATATATATATAGATATAGCTATATATCTATATCTATATATATATAGATTATATATATATATATATATATATATATAGATATATATATATATATATATATATATATATATATATATATATATATATATATCTATATATATATATATATATATATATATATATATATATATATATATATATATAGATAGATATATAGATAGATATATATATAAAATGGTTGGGGGGTTCTAAGTAATGTTCTGTATTAGACATGACTGTGACAGACACATACAATTTCTATTCAAGCACATATTTCCCTTTCAGGAACTCTTCAACAAGATGCTGCCTTTTTAAAACAGCAATGCCTTCACCATTATTTTTGCTGATTTTTTTGTAAATAATCTATTATACTCTTGTCAGAAGAATCTTTTTCCACTCCAAAAAGTACAAAGGCTGTACCCTCCACTGATCTCCTGTACAGATAATTAGCAAAAATGTGAAATTATTCATCTTTTAAGAGGAAATACTTCTAATTTGGCTTAATGTTTATTTCAAAGCTTGGCAAGACATATTCAACAAGGCAGCATCTTGTGGAAGAGTTCCCAAAAGAGAAAGATGTGCTGGAATGGAAATTGTATGTGTCTGTCACAGTCATCACTGATACATAAAATTACTTTGAACCCCCAAACATTATATATAGAGTATCTCACAAAAGTGAGTACACCTCTAACATTTTTCAGAATATTTTTTTTATATATTTTTCATGTGACAACACTGAAGAAATGACACTTTGCTACAATGTAAAGTAGTGAGTGTACAGATGGTATGACTGCGTAAATTTGCTGTCCCCTCAAAATAAATCAACACAAAGCCATTAATGTCTAAACCGCTGGCAACAAAAGTGAGTACACCCCTAAGTGAAAATGTCCAAATTGGGCCCAATTGGGTCTTGTGACTTGTTAGTGTTACAAGGTCTCAGGTGTGAATGGGGAGCAGGTGTGTTAAATTTGGTGTTATCACTCTCACTCTCTCATACTGGTCACTGGAAGTTTAACATGGCACCTCGAGGCAAAGAACTCTCTGAGGATCTAAAAAAAAAAAATTGTTGCTCTACATAAAGATGGAAAAGGGAGAAAGAAACTGCGCTCTGGTGAATAAATAAAGTAAACACATATGTACCCAAACCCTAAGGGTAATAGTGAAATGACTTATAAAAACTGTGAACCAGCGATTCTCCTGCACAACATAAACACAGTGTATAAAAATAAATAAAAATTAGAATCGCGCTAGGTATATAAGATAATTATACACACATACATACACCTAATAATATAGTGATGTACCCATATATAAATATCACATCTGATGCGAGCAAATTGTGAAAAATGTCATAGCACCAAAACTAAATAGACAATAGTTGGTACAATCAACGATTGAAAACATGTAAAAGTGAGTCCAAAACATATAGTGACAATATCACCCGTGAAAATGCATTTGGATGATAAATTATTCTAAAAAGTCCATCCAAAAATGATGGAATCCTCGATAGTAGAGGGAAAGATAGTGCCTGGTCCACCACCAAAGAATGTAGGTTTGCCGCTTACCAGAGACCCATGATCCCCCACTAGGATCAGGGAAAGCCTGTATTGGAAGCTGTCCTCCGGGGCATAACAGATACAGCCAAAACCTGGATTCATCGATGGTATAAGTGTGGTATCCAAAACACACCCAACGGAGCTTATATAACTTCAGATCTCATCGTACCATCCCCAGCTGAAGCGTAAAAAAGAGCTGCATGAATGCAGATGCCATCTGAACAAAATGAAGCTAATGTCAATCTTCTTTGACTCCTACACCTTCATCCACCAGAGGAGAACCAGGGTGGTTCCATTATTTCATTATTAATTGACATTGTAATAAAGTGGCATTTCTTCAGTGTTGTTACATGAAAATATATAATAAAATATTTACAAAAATCAGAGGGGTGTACTCACTTTTGTGAGATATATATGTACACACACAGTATATAAAACCACTGGAGTTTTCCATGTGAAGTGGTTACAGCCCCTTTGGATTGACGGTTTCATCTGATGCCTACTCAGCAAGTTTGACCCCTCTATAATATGAGGGTCTACTCCTTTCGGTAAGGGGAATTGCTTGATCACAGTGGTGATGTGTGGTTTCATCTGTCACACTGAGGCTGGTGCTGGGATATTCTTTCTTCCGGCTGATTCTTCAAAGGACTTTTTTCTATATTCTATTTTTGTCATACAGACTTATATCAAGCACTGCATGTTATTATGGTTTAATTGTAATCAACAAATGTGATGCTAGCTGTTGATGTATATTTTATGCAAGTATTAGCATGGATAGTTTCCATATTTTAGATTATATAGACAATATTGTTATCATATAGGATGGGCATCTTTCTTCTGTGCTTTGCTTTGTCGAGTATTGTAACAGCAATAACTTGGGACTCACCTCCGCCTATGTTTGTGACTTTTCCTTATTGCTTTTTTTTAGATTTGGAATTGGGACACAGAGAGGGAAAAGTTATATCCAAAAACCATTTCAAGCCCACATTTGGTCATTCATACCTACATACCCAGAGCTCTCACCACCCCAAATAAAAGAACAATATCCCTAGGATCCAATTTTGTAGGCTTGTAGGCTCAGAAAAAAACTGGACACTTAGTATAGACTGCATGATTAAATGGGATATAATTCTACAAACTATGAACACTGAGGAAAAATGAGAGAGCTTTAGGAACATATTCAACAATGGCATTAGCTGATGTATTCCAATGGGCAATAAATATATACGAGTTAAGGATAAACCTTGGTGGCTTAATTTTAATGTAAAAAGGCATATAAAAGAAAATAAAAATGGCCTTTAATAGATATAAGGCCGAAGGATCGTTGGCATGCCAACACTACAAGGAATGCAATTAGAAATGTAAGAGTGCAATCAGGAAAGCTAAAGGTAAGGGCATATTGGCCCTATAATGGATGATCAGGGGAAGCTGGTTAAAAATGACAAGGAGAAAGCAACTGTACTAAATGTATGCTTCTTTTCAGTATTTACAAAGGAAAAGGAGGTGTACAGTAATCAGGACTGGGTCGTTAGTAACACAGCACAGAAAATACCCTTGTGGCTAACAGAAGACAGTATTCAAAAAAGGCTTGAAAAGCTTAACACAAATAAATCACCAGAACCAGATGGCTTACACTCAAGAGTCCACTCAAGAGTCCTCAAGAACTTAGCCTCAATATAGCCAGACCATTATTTCTGCTTTTTATGAACAGCTTAGTAACTGGAATGGAACCAGCTGATTGGCCAAAAGACAACGTGGCAACAATATTTAAAAAGGGCCAAGATATACCTAGTAACTACAGGCCAGTCAGTCTAACATCGATTGTATGCAAACTATTGGAGGAGTTGATAGGGGCCTATATCTAATATCTTGCTCTTGAAAACAGTATTATTAGTAGTAATCAGCATGGATTTATGAAGGATTATTTTTGCCAGGCCAATCTGTTAACATTCTCTGAGGAAATTAACTGTCATCTAGATACAGGAAGGCCTGTGGACATGGTGCAACTAAATTTTGTAAAATCAGTCAATACAGTTCTCCATAAACACTTCATTTACAAATTGAGGTCTGTTGTCATGGACAAGAGTATATGTACCTGGATAGAAAACTGGTTACAGGGGCACATCCAAAGAGTGGTGACAAATAACATGCCCCTAGAATGGTCTGGAATTGTAAGTGGGGTACCCCAAGGCTCTTTCCTAGGACCAATTCTATTTAATGTATTCATAAATGATATAGAGGTTGGTATAAATAGCTCAATCTCGGTGATACAAAGCTAAGTAGGGCAATAATTTCACAGCTGGTTACAGAAACTTTACATGAAGACCTCAATAAAATAAAGGGATGGACAACTACATTGCAGATGTGGTTTAATATTAAAAATGTGTAGTAATGCTATTGGGTGCTAAGAATACGAAAGATACTTCCTGGGGGGAGGATCTTTGGGGGAATGCAGGATGGAAAAGGACCTGGGAGTCCTAGTAGATCACAGGCTCAGCAATAGTATGCAATGCCAAACTGCAGCAAACAAAGCTAGCAGAATATTGTCATACATTTAAAAGGGGACCTACTCAAGAGATACAGTGGGACTATAATTCTATCACTTTACAAAACTCTTTTATGGCCACATCTTGAGAATGCCATCCAGTTCTGGTCACCAATCCTTAGGATGGATATGCTGGAACTGAAGAGTGTCCATAGTAGGGCAACAAAGCTAATAAGGGGGCTGGAGGACCTCAGTTACGAGGAATGATTACACTTAAGAGGAGATATGGTAGCGATATACAAATATCTCAATGGGGATTCTAGCATAGGGAGAAAAAGATTCAGTCTCAGGGAGCTTAGAAAGGCACGCAGCCACTCAATGAAATTGGAGGAGAACCAGTATAACCTTAAATTGTGTAAAGGTTACTGTGTAAAGGGTACTGTCGGAGCAGTATAGATGAAGGGCTCCCCTTCCACAATCGGTGGCGCCAGGGGGGGAAGTGTCGATCATTTCAAATAACTCTTAGATGGACATCTTAATGAACGCAATATACAGGGATATGGGAAATGGTTTTGACATAAACAAACACACACAAGTTGAACTGGATGGATTATGTAACAATGTGATTTAAAGTCAGACACTATAAACTACAGGGGGATTTTGTGGCAGAAGCTTTCACTACTTACCTTGAGACACACTCAACCCTCATAAAGACAGGAGATTCTTCCATTTATTATGTAAAATTTATCACACAGTTCCACTCCAAATTTAGAAATATGGACATACTGAAAAAGAACTGACCAGTTCTGCTCCAGCATCCTAATTTGGCTCCAGCATTACTCTCAAAACCAAAATTTGTTTACCAAAAGTCAGAAAAATCAAAACCAATAAGATTACTTTCTGACATAGTCATGTTGGTACCTTCCAGTACAAGAAAAGGAAATGCATGACACGCAAGTATATCCAATGCAAACAAAGGATGTTTTCTGACTGATGGGGCATAAAATATCCCATACAAGTTTTCTATACCTGCTTCACCAAGTTTGTGATGTACTGGTTGTCTTGCCTTTTTGGTCTCCTGTATGTAGGAATAACGATCAGACCACTTAGGTGCAGATTTGAGGAGCATTGGAAGCTCATCAAGCAGGGGAGCCTCAATCTCAGCTTCCTGAAACATTTTACCCTAAAGTACCAAAAATCTACCAAAGGTTTTTAAGTTTGGATCATAGATTATGTTCCCCCGTGTACGGTGCCTTTAAAAAAGTATTCAAACCCCTTGAAATTTTCCACATTTTGTCATGTTACAACCAAAAACGTACATTTATTTTATTGGGATTTTATGTGATAGACCAACACAAGGTGACACGTAACTGTGAAGTGGAAGGAAAATGATAAATGGTTTTCCAATTTTTTTATAAATAAATATGTGAAAAGTGTGGAAAAAAAAAGAAGGGGGTTGGGGTACAATTACCCCTGGGACTTTTATGGTGCTTTTCAAAATTTAATTGGATCAATATAGAAAAATAAATCAAGGAAGAAAATAATAATAATACTGTATGCAAAATGCCAAACTGACTATAATTAATCTTTTAATTCAAAATCTTTAATAGTTAACAATGTCACAAGACAACATCTAAAAACAAACACAGTTTTTTTCAATCAAGGTCAGTCATTGAGGAATTAGATATTTAAAAAATAGACCACTTTAGGATACCAATCTCAACATGTTTCGCTCAACACATGAGCTTCATCAGGAGTTTTTTGGTACAAGTGTGGCATACTAAAGATAAAAAAGAAAAAAGAAAGAAAAAATACAAATCAGATACTTCAAAAACATTTAGAGATGCAGTTTCAGACAAAAAAATAGGAAAATAGTACTGAAAGAACAAAAGATATATATACATTTGCATACAACAAAGAAAAATGAATATTGTTATATAAATGAAAATCTCAGGTTTCCAAAAACCCATAATAATGACAATCTAAACAAAGTAAACAAATAATTATGGTCATTGTATGATGTGTATTTTAATTTCCATGTCCACAAAAGAAAGACATATTAATGTGAACATGGGGAAGAATTAAATCATAAAAGGTGGGATTTGCTTACCAAGCCCAATTAAGTTTGAAGACGAATAGTAGACAACTAGATTGTAGGTATATATAGAGTTTCGTGGCTCAAGTACCAATCAATTAAATGCGTCTCACCCGCCTAGGACCTCCCAAAACCATTTTTGGTCCACAGAGGGGCCAAAGTGTAGAGTAAAATAGCTGAAAGCTAAATGTTGAAAAGAAAACCCACCCACCATCGCTTGAGGCCATCGACAGTCCCCAACCATATACTTTGTTCCTATTGAACATCTTCTGCCACTAGGGCACTATATTAGTTTTATCTCTATATTGTGATTTGCAATTTGGAAAAACCATATAATTTTTTTGTGTTGTAATATACACTACCGTTCAAAAGTTTGGGGTCACCCAAACAATTTTGTGTTTTCCATGAAAAGTCACACTTATTCACCACCATACGTTGTGAAATGAATAGAAAATAGAGTCAAGACATTGACAAGGTTAGAAATAATGATTTGTATTTGAAATAACATTGTTTTTACATCAAACTTTGCTTTCATCAAAGAATCCTCCTTTTGCAGCAATTACAGCATTGCACACCTTTGGCATTCTAGCTGTTAATTTATTGAGGTAAGCTGGAGAAATTGCACCCCACGCTTCTAGAAGCAGCTCCCACAAGTTGGATTGGTTGGATGGGCACTTCTGGCGTACCATACGGTCAAGCTGCTCCCGCAACAGCTCAATGGGGTTCAGATCTGTTGACTGTGCTGGCCACTCCATTACCGATAGAATACCAGCTGCCTGCTTCTGCTGTAAATAGTTCTTGCACAATTTGGAGGTGTGTTTAGGGTCATTGTCCTGTTGTAGGATGAAATTGGCTCCAATCAAGCGCTGTCCACTGGATATGGCATGGCGTTGCAAAATGGAGTGATAGCCTTCCTTATTCAGAATCCCTTTTACCCTGTACAAAGCTCCCACCTTACCAGCACCAAAGCAACCCCAGACCATCACATTACCTCCACCATGCTTAACAGATGGCGTCAGGCATTCTTCCAGCATCTTTTCATTTGTTCTGCGTCTCACAAACATTCTTCTTTGTGATCCAAACACCTCAAACTTGGATTCATCCGTCCACAACACTTTTTTCCAGTCTTCCTCTGTCCAATGTCTGTGTTCTTTTGCCCATCTTAATCTTTTTCTTTTATTGGCCAGTCTCAGATATGGCTTTTTCTTTGCCACTCTGCCCTGAAGCCCAAAATCCCGCAGCCGCCTCTTCACTGTAGATGTTGACACTGGTGTTTTGCGGGTACTATTTAATGAAGATGCCAGTTGGGGACCTGTGAGGCGTCTGTTTCTCAAACTAGAGACTCTAATGTGCTTATCTTCTTGCTTAGTTGTGCAACGCGGCCTCCCACTTCTTTTTCTACTCTGGTTAGAGCCTGTTTGTGCTGTCCTCTGAAGGGAGTAGTACACACCGTTGTAGGAAATCTTCAATTTCTTTGCAATTTCTCGCATGGAATAGCCTTCATTTCTAAGAACAAGAATAGACTGTCGAGTTTCAGATGAAAGTTCTCTTTTTCTGGCCATTTTGAGCGTTTAATTGACCCCACAAATGTGATGCTCCAGAAACTCAATCTGCTCACAGGAAGGTCAGTTTTGTAGCTTCTGGAAGGAGCTAGACTGTTTTTAGATGTGTGAACATGATTGCACAAGGGTTTGCTAATCATCAATTAGCCTTCTGAGCCAATGAGCAAACACATTGTACCATTAGAACACTGGAGTGATAGTTGCTGAAAATGGGCCTCTATACACCTATGTAGATATTGCACCAAAAACTAGACATTTGCAGTTAGAATAGTCATTTACCACATTAGCAATGTATAGAGTATATTTGTTTAAAGTTAGGACTAGTTTAAAGTTAGCTTCATTTAAAAGTACAGTGCTTTTCCTTCAAAAATAAGGACATTTCAATGTGACCCCAAACTTTTGAACGGTAGTGTAGGTATTTCTGCGTATTGTGTATCTCTACTTTGTGATTAAGGTACTTGCTTGGATATTCTTTCTGCATTTACATAGGCCTGCACATTTGGTAGGTTACTTTTTGTTAGCCTTAGGGAACAATGACCAATTACTGTGGGAGTGCGTTTGATGGCCTCATGAACCACATTCATAGGTCTCAAAACGCCTCCATGGGTGGCTTAACCATGGACCGTTTTTTCTCGAGACTCCAGAGGATGCTCGAGAAGAAATCCAGAATTTTCTGGAACAAATGGTATTTTCTCAAATATATCGAGGACCACATAGTTCCGTGGGGGCTTAGAATTCAGATCTTTCCCTCTAGCGCCCATGTAGATATAGACTTCCGGAAAGAATGGGAAGAAAACTTACAGGCCTGCTCTTTCAAAATGATGGAGCTTCTCTGTAGAGAATACTCCAATGAACTCAGTTCGGTAGATAGAGAGATTGAAAAACTATATGGTGAGAATCAAGCTATTACCACCAATGATCTTTTTTCCACGCGAGAGGGTACCCTAAAAACAGACCTAGAGGGGTATGTTACTGAGATTCTAAAAACCAAGGAGAAAAAATTTGTAAGGGATAAATTGGCCTATGACAACAATCAAGCCTACCATTGGGGTCAAAGAAACAGCAAAGCGAAGAGACGTAGTTATCAAACACGTAGCTTCAAACAACAGAGTGGTGAGCCTAATGAATCAGATTCATCCATCTCTTCTGCTTCCTCTTCTCAGGCACAGGATACCAGAAGCTTCAACAGTCAGGAGACAACAAAAGGCGTCAAGGACCACACTAATACGGGCACTGTAAGGCGCACTTCACACACAAAAGCCCCAATGGTTACACGAGCCAATTCGGCTAAAAGTTCGTCCGCTCACGCACCGAGTCACCCAGAAACGCATATGAGCACCCCTTCTGCGAACACTCCTTCTCTATCCTTGTCTCCCAAGTTACAAGTAAGTAACATAAATTCTGCACCTATGCATTCGGATTTTCGTCCAGCACCGATATTCTCTCAACCAGTGACGGACTCAAAAAGAGCAGTGGCTTTAGAGGCATCGACGAAAGGGCCGAGAACAACTTCGAAGTGATAAATCTATCCTCCCATACCCTTTCAGCTGAACAAATATCAGTTCTCAGATTGGGTTTGACCTTCTGCCCCACGCAAAGGGTCGACCAATTTGAATTGATCAAAGATATCAATCTCTTTTCTAGAAGGTTGATGTTCAAAATAATATACAATAAGCCAGATTCATCCTTGAATGACCAGTCCCTTGGGGACCCTGCATGGCGTGATATGACCATTGCAGATATAAAAGCGTTGGAGGAGTTGATGGAGCTATGGGAGGAGGGAGGTCTAGAGGAGAGTGATCTATTGGAGGCAGACTCTCTTCTGGCCGATACGGACCCCCCCTCCCCTACCTCCATCCTCCTTACCTACTTCCTTGCCTTGTCTCCCGTCTAGACCGAGGGAGTACAAGCCCAAATCTCGCACTTTCCCGACCCTTCAGGGGAACCCCAATGTGTGGGCGTTCACCAGACAGGTTACCAATGAAATCTCCCAAACAAAATGGAAGGACATATCTAGATCCAACTTAACTACCTCCCAATTAGAGGCCCTCAAACTCTTACAAAACAACAAGGACATTGTGATCAAGCCTTCTGATAAGGGAGGCAACTTGGTCATTATGAACAAAAACCACTATGAAGCCATGGTTGTGGCCATAGTTAAAAACAGTCACTGGTATCGAAAAGTCTCCCCCAGCCATCTTGCCCTAATAACCACCAGATACAAGCACCTGATAGGTTCAGCGTATCACAAAGGTCTAATAACGAAAAACACTTGGGAATTTCTTAATGTAAGCGCGCCGCGAACTCCAACTTTATACGCACTCCCAAAAATACACAAAGACCACAAAATGCCTCCGGGCAGACCTATTGTATCGGGGAATGGGTCCCTCACTGAGATGGCAAGTAAACTGGTGGATGATTTTCTAAGACCCCATGTGGAGGGTCTTATTTACTACCTTCAAGACACGGGGGATCTCCTCCGTGTACTGGATGGTGTCTCCATACCCCCTGGCTCTTGGCTGGTGGCCCTGGATGTGGAAGCCCTCTACAACTCCATCCCTCATGAATTGGGGGTGGAGGTTGTGGGGGGCTTCCTATCCGAAGATCCTGATGCCTCGGTGGATTATAATCGATTCATCTTGGATCTCTTGTTTTTCATTCTGTCCAATAACGTTTTTTTGTTCGGGGGCTCCCATTACCTCCAGATACAGGGAGTGGCTATGGGGACCAAATGTGCCCCAGCCTATGCCAACCTGTATCTGGGAGGATGGGAGCGTGAATTGTTTTTCAGGGAAGATATGCAGGCGTTTTTTGAGCATATCTTGGTATGGAAGCGGTTCATCGACAACATTTTTTTTATCTGGCATGGCAGTAAACCTAATATTCTTTCCTTCTTAGAAAGCCTGAAGGTCAACAAATATAATTTGAAATTCACGTTTGAAATGAGCCAACATCAGTTGACCTTTTTAGACGTGCAAGTACTAGTGGATGAGGAAGGTAATTTTGGAACCACCCTTTACCGCAAACCATCGGCTGGTAATTCAGTACTACATGCCACGAGTTCACACCCCGCCCCCCTTATCAACAATTTACCTTATGGGCAATATCTCAGGATAAGGCGCAATTGCAGCACTGAATCAGACTTTGAATATCAAGCCAAATTACTGCAGTCTCGTTTGCGCCAACGAGGCTATAGTAAAAAATGCTTGAAAAAGGCTTATTCAAAAGCCAAGAACCAAAAGAGATCCCTACTTATACATCAAGCTAGACCCAACAAGGCAGATTCAAGTGTCAGACTAATCACCAGATTTTCAGGCCAACAAAAGCAAGTACGTGAGATCATCCAAAAGTACTGGTATTTCTTAATGGGGGATGAGAAAATATCTAAGCATTTAAAACCCTACCCGGAGATCACATTTAGGCGATCTAGATCTCTGAGAGATACTTTGGTACATAGTCATTATGACACTGGTGTACAATCAGTAACAGAATCCCGAAAGGGGTGTAGACCCTGCCACAAATGCCACTTTTGCAGATTTATTCACTCTGCGAGAGGCATCACACTCCCCAATGGCCGTTATTTTAAACCAGGGTTCTCCGTTACTTGTCAATCCATTGGGATTGTATACATTATGATTTGTGAATGCCAAGGATTTTATGTAGGCAAAACCAAGCGCCCCTTCTTCTGTAGGATCAGAGACCATGTATCTCTGGTTCTGAAGAAGAAAATGGAGACGCCCATCAGCCGACACATGGGTCTACACCATGATTTCGATAGTAACAAAATGCATTTTTTTGTGTTGGAACATGTCCCCCCAGGGGAGCGTGGGGGTGACTATGATAAAATACTCTTGCAACGTGAGACCCGTTGGATACACACCTTGTCCGCCCTAAAACCTCCAGGCCTCAATGATGCGTTTAGTTTCAAACCATTCCTTTAGTCCATCAGATGTATCTGTCTTTGTTTATTCCACCCAGGCTTGTCAAGATTTTATGATACACAATTTTAGTATACATTTTTTGTATATATTATATTTTTTTGTTATGTTTATATCTATGTGGTTCTTTCCGGGTTGTCTTCATATACAGTGGGGTTTTCTTCCCAAGCTTATATGGTAATTGAATATTCTCTCATATAAATAAATCCAAGTCTGGATAAAACTGCTTGAATGATTGCTGTCTCCCCCGCCAAATGAGGCCCTCTCCTTTCCTTTTTTCTTTGGTCCACACGGACGCCACGGGCACTTAGGGATTGGAGTGAGTAATCAATCACCCACCCCTGGGGGCCCTAGAGGTATCAAACTCCCTTTAAGGTGCATGGGTTTTTGGCCAAACCAGCAAGTTATCCCTAGTTAGTCTTTTTATTTATTATGTATTCCATTTATTAATTTAATCCTTTAAACCATGGGATCCTTGTTTAGTGATATTATTTTCATATTACTAATCCTTGGAACACAGTACTATTAGGTTTATGAAACCGTTTAGTATTTTTGAAACATTTATTATTCATTAACATTTCTTTCTATGTGCATATAGTTCTTTCCCCATCCTTTTCCCTTAGTTAAAATGGCTGACACGTATTCCTTGATTGGGGTTCTTCCTGCTTTGCCTCTGACAGGCGATGACTGACATATGTGCGTTTGTTTCTTATTTTTTCTTCCTTTATGCCTTGCCTCTGTTGCGCCTGCGTGGTGGCTGGGCTCAAGCGTCGTTCGCCCCCGGCCTGCGCATGCGCCTACCAGTTCTGTCAGAGCTGTGAGCGCCGGAGAACCTACATTCGACTAGGATGGGCGGAACCTGGATCGAATCCGGCTTCGCCCCCTTACTGTTCATTGGCCACATGCGACCTGGGGGAGGGCCTCACCTTGCGTCCGCATCCCGGTGGTGACGTCAGACGCCACCGTGATGGAGGGACTTATATAGTGCGGCTCGATAGCCGCTATCTTCTGACAGTGGCTCTGAGGCTGCAAGGGGAGGTATATGCCGCTCTCCCCTTCCGTATACATCCACCTCACCTCTCAGGTAATCGAATTTGTTCACCAGTGGAGGGTCATCTACTGCTGATGATCCAACCAGGGTTATTGTGAAAAGTTCTTTATAGTAATGTTCATTATCTTGTATCATTTTTATAGCTCACTGGGGCTGTTTGTACGTGGATCTCCTTGTCTGACTTACAAGGGTTGCTAATTTGGACTGCCACCTTGTGGTGAAACTGGAGCGTTTGCTCTCCTTTTTGTTTTGTTTATACGGCTATATTAGCCTTGAACACTCACTCCTTGATTCAACCTATAAGGTAAATTTAAATTCTTTATCTCCTATGATAACTGCCCCTTCTACTCCGTTTTAAACTACCTAGAAATAATTCACTAATTTTTTTTTCTTTTCAACATTTAGCTTTCAGCTATTTTACTCTACACTTTGGCCCCTCTGTGGACCAAAAATGGTTTTGGGAGGTCCTAGGCGGGTGAGACGCATTTAATTGATTGGTACTTGAGCCACGAAACTCTATATATACCTACAATCTAGTTGTCTACTATTCGTCTTCAAACTTAATTGGGCTTGGTAAGCAAATCCCACCTTTTATGATTTAATTCTTCCCCATGTCCACATTAATATGTCTTTCTTTTGTGGACATGGAAATTAAAATACACATCATACAATGACCATAATTATTTGTTTACTTTGTTTAGATTGTCATTATTATGGGTTTTTGGAAACCTGAGATTTTCATTTATATAACAATATTCATTTTTCTTTGTTGTATGCAAATGTATATATATCTTTTGTTCTTTCAGTACTATTTTCCTATTTTTTTGTCTGAAACTGCATCTCTAAATGTTTTTGAAGTATCTGATTTGTATTTTTTCTTTCTTTTTTCTTTTTTATCTTTAGTATGCCACACTTGTACCAAAAAACTCCTGATGAAGCTCATGTGTTGAGCGAAACATGTTGAGATTGGTATCCTAAAGTGGTCTATTTTTTAAATATCTAATTCCTCAATGACTGACCTTGATTGAAAAAAACTGTGTTTGTTTTTAGATGTTGTCTTGTGACATTGTTAACTATTAAATATTTTGAATTAAAAGATTAATTATAGTCAGTTTGGCATTTTGCATACAGTATTATTATTATTTTCTTCCTTGATTTATTTTTCTATATTGATCCAATTAAATTTTGAAAAGCACCATAAAAGTCCCAGGGGTAATTGTACCCCAACCCCCTTCTTTCTTTTTCCTATCTAATAGGGATGCGGTGCTAAGGGTTAACTGTCCCTGCCCTCTAACCATATTTTTTATTTTATGTGAAAAGTGTGGAGTGCATTTGTATTCAGCTCCCTTTACTCTGATACCCCTAACTAAAATCTAGTGGAACCAATTAGCTTCAGAAGTCACCTAATCAGTAAATAGAGTCCACCTGTGTGTATTTTAATCTCAGTATAAATACAGCTGTTCTGTGAAGCCCTCAGAGATTTGTTAGAGAACCTTAGTGAACAAACAGCATCATGAAGGCCAAGGAACAAACCAGACAGGTCAGGGATAAAGCTGTGGATAATTTTAAAGCAGGGTTAGGTAATAAAAAAATATCTCAAGCTTTGAACATCTCACAAAGCACTGTTCAATCCATCATCCGAAAATGGAAAGAGTATGGCACAACTGCAAACCTACCAAGACATGGCCACCTAAACTGACAGGCCAGGCAAGAAGAGCATTAATCAGAGAAGCAGCCAAGAGGCCCATGGTAACTCTGGAGGAGCTGCAGAGATCCACAGCTCAGGTGGGAGAATCTGTCCACAGGACAACTATTAGTCAAGCACTCCATAAATCTGGCCTTTATGAAAGAGTGGCAAGAAGAAAGCCACTTTTGAAAGAAATCCATAAACAGTCCAGTTTGCAGTTTGCAAGAAGCCATGTGGAGGACACAGCAAACATGTGGAAGAAGGTGCTCTTGTCAGATAAGACTAAAATTTAACCTTTTGGCCTAAAAGCAAAACGCTATGTGTGGCAGAAAACTAACACTGCACATTAACCTAAGGAACCCCTCTCCACCATGAAACATGGTGGTGGCAACATCCTGCTGCGTGAATATTTTTTCTTAACAGGGACAGAGAAGCTGGTCAGAGCTGATGGGAAGATGGACAGAGCCAAATACAGGGAAATCTTATGCCGTGTACACATGATCAGAAATTCAGCCAGCAAAAGACCGATGAGAGCTTTTGGTCGGAAAATGCAACCGTGTGTATGCTCCATCTGACTTTTGCTGGCCGAATTACCGCCGGCAAAAGATTGAGAGCATGTTCTCAATTTTTGGGTCGGAAAAAGTTTCGATCGGAAAATCCGATCGTCTGTACCAATTCCGACGTGCAAAATTCCTAAGCATGCTCGGAAACAATTCGACGCATGCGTGGAAGCATTGAACTTCATTTTCTCGGCTCGTCGTAGTGTTGTACGTCACCGCGTTCCTGACGGTCGAAAGTTCAGTGAACTTTTGTGTGACCGTGTGTATGCAAGCCAAGCTTGAGCGGAATTCCGCTCGCGTGTACGGGGCATTAGAAGAAAATCTGTTAGAGTCTGCAAAAGACTTGAGACTGTGTTGGTCTATCACATAAAATCCCAATAAAATACATTTATGTTTTTGGTTGTAACATGACAAAATGTGGAAAATTTCAAGGGGTATGAACACTTTTTCAAGGCACTGTACACGGGGGAACACAATCTATGATCCAAACTTAAAAACCTGGTAGATTTTTTGTACTTTGGGGTAAAACGTTTCAGAAAGCTAAGATTGAGGCTCCCCTGCTTGATGAGCCTCCAATGCTCCTCAAATCTGCACCTAAGTGGTCTGATGGTTATTCCTACATTCACCTTCCAGCAGGACAACGACCCTAAACATACAGCCAGAGCTACAATGGAATGGTTTACATCAAAGCATATTCATGTGTTAGAATCGCCCAGTCAAAGTCCAGACCTAAATTCAATTGACAATCTGTGGCATGACTTGAAAATTGCTGTTCACAGACACTCTTCATCCAATCTGACAGAGCTTGAGCTATTTTGCAAAGAAGAATGGGTAAAAATGTCACTCTCTAGATGTGCAAAGCTGGTAGAGACATCCCCAAAAAGACTTGCAGCTGTAACTGCAGCGAAAGGTGGTTCTACAAAGTATTGACTCAGGGGGGCTGAATACAAATGCACATCACACTTTTCACATATTTATTTGTAAAACATTTTGAAAACCATTTATCATTTTCCTTCCACTTCACAATTATGTGTCACTTTGTGTTGGTCTATTACATAAAATCTCAATAAAATACATTTACATTTTTGGTTGTAACATGACATAATGTGGAAAATGTCAAGGGGTATGAATACTTTTTCAAGGCACTGTACACGGGGGAACATAATCTATGCACTGTAACTCCACAGCCAAAAGGTTCCACAGGTTATGTCACTTTAAAACTTTTTGGATTTTCATGTTAATACATTTTCTCCTGTCACTATCAAAAAGGATGTAGAAATTAGCACTATGCTATAATTAGTTTGAGGCAAAGGGGAGTTTTAAGAATTGTTGTTCATTTATATAATATTTAATATTTTTGCTTATCTCTATTTTAATCAGTTCTTAACATCTCCCTCTTCCAATTACTGTCGTTAGTGTTTATCTTTGTAATGGGTTCATGTTCATAATCTTTATGATTGATTAAGATGAAGGGGGGCTATACTAAAACTGGAGAGTGCAAAATCTGGTACAGCTGTGCATAGAAACCAGTTTCCACTTTTTTGTTTTTTTTGTTTTTGTCAAAGCTTAATTGAACAAGTTGAAGTTAGAAGCTGATTGGCTACCATGCACAGCTGCACCAGATTTTGAGTGTTTCCGTTTTTGTAAATCTCCCCCAAAATGTTGCTTCCTTTTGTTTGATATTATTGCTTTACTCATAGGTGTGTGCAGCCTATTGTATTAGGGTGTGCACCCTAAAGCTCAAGCACACATGTGTGTCTACATATATATGACGCAGACAGGGAAATCAGTACTTCTCTTATGGCAGAGCTGGTAAGATGGAGACCTTTCCCATCTTCCTGCTGGCACACAGAGCTATATTGCTAATGTGCATTGGGTGATTAGGGTGTGCTTAGGCCCACCCAGCACATCCTGTCCGCACACCTATGGCTTTACTGGCATGACGCTCTCCCTATTGGCCATAGCATGGATGGGTATGACTTAGGGGTGTACTCACTTTTGTTGCCAGTGGTTTAGACATTAATGGCTGTGTGTTGAGTTATTTTGAGGGAACAGCAAATGTACACTGTTATACAAGCTGTACACTCACTACTTTACATTGTAGCAAAGTGTCATTTGTTCAGTGTTGTCACATGAAAAGATATAATAAAATATTTACAAAAATGTGAGGGGGTGTACTCACTTTTGTGAGATACTACATCTTACATCCCCCTCTTTTTTGTGCATTCCATTCCATTGGTTCATTTTTCTTTTTATTCTTAAACAACTCCTTTTTGTTCCTATCCTGTTAATAGGGCATATGTTTGCCCAAATGTAGATCCAGCATATGAAAAGTGCTCCATAATATGTGATTTTTTAAAAATACCAAAATTGGTTTTGACTCCAGGGACCCAGGAGAATCTCTCCCTGATGCTATTTAATTCCACCTGTCAGCTCCATCCCAAGGCATACTTTCTAAAATATTGTCCCTGTACAAGTATGTCTATCAGGAGTTCTCATTTCAGCCTGATTTTATTTGCTGCACACCAGTTCCAAGTCAATGACTAAGAAAAAGTGATCAAGCCATTGAGTCAGCATTATAGCCAGATAAGTTGCATTTGCAGGAGGTTGTCATTATTAGTAACTTCAGATTTCCTTTAACAATTCAAATCAAGTTGCTGATTTTACACAACAGTTATAGGGCGTACACACGGTCGGACTTTGTTCGGACATTCCGACAACAAAATCCTAGGATTTTTTCCGACGGATGTTGGCTCAAACTTGTTTTGTCTACACACGGTCGCACAAAGTTGTCGTAAAATCCGATCGTTCTAAACGCGGTGACGTAAAACACGTACGTCGGGACTATAAACAGGGCAGTGGCCAATAGCTTTCATCTCTTTATTTATTCTGAGCATGCGTGGCACTTTGTCCGTCGGATTTGTGTACACACGATCGGAATTTCCGACAACGGATTTTGTTGTCGGAAAATTTTATCTCCTGCTCTCCAACTTTGTGTGTCGGAAAATCCGATGGAAAATGTCCGATGGAGCCCACCCACGGTCGGAATTTCCAACAACACGCTCCGATCGGACATTTTCCATCGGAAAATCCGACCGTGTGTACGGGGCATAACAGTGTTTTCATAAGTCATCTGTTAGTTTAGAAATATAAACTTTTTCATTTTTCAAAATTCTAATATATTATAAAGAAAGAGGAAACCAGAATATTGCCGGAGAATTAATGTCTTGGGACTTGAATAGTCCCGAGTTTAAGCAGCAGGTTTGAAACAATACCATTGAAGTATAAGGAATAATCAATAGAAATATGCACCAGAGTTTGCTGACCGAAATGTATCGTAAATCTAAGTTTAACTGTAAATTGTAAAAAAAAAACACATACCTTACAAAACAGTCCAGCAATAATTAAAATAAAGAAGTAAATCTAAATGTGAAAAAATGTTATCATATTTACATGTAAATTTTCTGAAATTGAAAAGTTGACTTTTTCTAAATCACGAAATTACAAATATAAAATGTAGAAGAGGGCCATCTAGGGGTTACATTTCCAAATTTCATGCAAAACAGCAGCAGCAAGAAAATGAACTTGAAACATATGAAAACCTATAAATATAATAGTTTAATATAATAGTATAATAGTTACATTTTTTGTATCACTATTGTTTAGAACAACTACAAACAGCCACAAAGTAAAACTTAAAAGTATCTATTTAAGTATTTTTATACCATGCAAAAATAAAAACTATTATATATTTTGAAAAATAGTTTCTTGTGATAAATTAAAAAATGGAACGAGAGTGCCCTTAGCCTTTATAGAGTGCCCTTAGCCTTTATAGAGTTCCCTTAGCCTTTATAGAGTGCCCTTAGGCTGCATTCACACCTGAGTGTATCGTTTTCAGGCATTTATTAGGGTGTTTTTTCTGGCGTTTTTGCAGCATTTTTGTACAGGTGTTTTGAGGTCCAAAAGTCACCAATGTAAAAAGAAGTAAAACGCCTGTAATCTGCCTAAACAGAAGCTCCTGTACTTTTTTGAGCTTCAGGCGACAGAACGCTCAGATGTGAACAGGGGCCATTTAAATGAATGGGATTTTGCTTGTTGGGCTTTTTGGATTTTTTGAGATGAGCGTTTTACGAGCTGAAAACGCTCAGGTGTGAATGCAGCCTTATGCCTCGTACACATTATCAGACATTCCGACAACAAAATCCATGGATTTTTTCTGGCGGATATTGGCTAAAACTTGGTCACACAAATCTTGTCGGAAATTCTGAACATCAAGAACGCGGTGGCGTACAACACGTGTGACGAGAAAAATGAAGTTCAATAGCCAGTGCTGCTCTTCTGCTTGATTCCGAGCCTGCGTGGAACTTTGTGCGTTGGAATTGTGTACACACGATCGGAATTTACGACAATGGATTTTGTTGTCGGAAAATTTGAGATCCAGCTCTCAAATTTTGTGTGACAGAAATTCCAATGGAAAATATCCGATGAAGCCTACACATGGTCAGAATTTCTGACAAAAGGCTCCCATCGAACTTTTTCCGTCGGAAAATCTGACCGTGTGTACAAGGCATTAGAGGTAGTATTTTCCAAGGATACATTGATATAATCTTTTTGGTCTTCCATTACTCAAAAACAGAAATTGCCTCAAACTGTATTATCATCTTTATTGTAGTTTTGTTTTCTTTTGTTTTGAAGGGAAGTTGAACTAAATTACTGTACTTATCTGTATTTAAATTATTTATTTTATACAGTTTACATTATGTTTTGTTTCTTTATATTCCTGACATTTCATCTTCTTTATTGTAACTATTTTGCATTTTATTTTTTTCTTAACTTTAATGTTCAAAATATCAAATATAGAATTATTTACTTAAATTAACCTAACCATTTTTACAGTAAAACAAGATACCACATTTTTTCTGTTAATGTGTCTGAGACATAGCTTTTGCAAGCTTTATATGATTTCAGGTTTATTTTTTTTTTACTTTTAGGACATTATTATTATTATTATATACTAATGATAATAGGTCATTACATGGTCTAGAGAATTGGTATAACATATTAAAACGGAGGTCCATCCAAAAAAAAAAAAAAAATTAAAAGCCAACAGCTACACATACTGCAGCTGCTGACTTTTAATAAGACACTTACCTGTCCTGGAGTGCAGCGATGTCAGCGGTCGGGTGCTGCCGCCGCCATTGCGGGTAAGGGAACCCGGCAGTGTAGCCTTACGGCTATAGGCCGGGAACCCTACTGTGCATGCGGGAGACCTTGCTCCTCTCTTCTACTGGCCCGGTGACAGGGGGAGGAGGGAGCCCCGTGGTGACGTCATGGACCGCGGTGCGGACTCCCGGAAGTGGGAAAAGGATACCTGTCAAAGAAGAAGTCACGTGATCGGTGATGACACGCGTAGGGACGGAATAGGCTGTTTCACATTGCTAGACACAGAATGAGTTCGCTGCTCGTAGGAGAGAGGTTTGCTCTGCATTGTTTTTATGTGAGTACATCTACTTAAAGATTTTTAATAAAGCATTACCTGGTTAATACATACTTCACTATCAAGTACCTTTGTCCTGCATATTCCTGTACATACATACCTGAGATGTGGAGGCTGAGCTAGGATCCGCGCTGGTCCAGGACCCCTGATAGGACCATAGCAACTTGCAATCAGCTGCCATTAGAATAACCCAACACCGGCAAGCGTGGATATAGGGACGCGATTGAGGTTCAGGACCTGGCGTTTTAGCTACAATTCATGCGGTTGACCTAGCACCGCTAGGTAAGGGGCCACTGCTTACATTAGTGTTTTATGCACGAAGAGGACACTGAGTGAATTGCATCCCAGACACCCCACTGTTGTTTTGTTGAATACACCAGAACTTGCTTTTGCACCTTCAATGACTTTTACACTGGCACTTTAAGTTTGCTGCACTTACTGGCATGTCATTGGTCATTTGTTTCGCAGGCCAGCACAATATATTTTATATCACTATTATTGGGACATTTATTTATGTTATTTATTATCCATATTGCGTTGGATTGATGTGTTTTATTTGCGATATCTAGATCACCTTTAAGCACTGGCACTTTGTACGTTTTGCACCATTTATAAGGATATGTTTTTGATGGTTATTTCTGATTTATTCTATGTATTTTTATTTAGAATTATTCACATGAAGTAGTGTTTATGTCCCTTTGTGCACCTACACATGATTATCTAGATTTATATGTTTTTAGTGTCAACACTTATTTATGCGATTTTACATGCGATTTTTTTGTCATTTAGTATATACCAATTGAAAAGGATTTTTTATGCACTTTTTTTCACATACACATGATGCTGATTATTAAGACTTGAATGTTTTTTAGTGTCAACACTTATTTATGCGATTTATGCGATTTATTATGTGATTTTATGTCATTTTATTAATTGACCACAGGCAGAGATTTACAGCTTTCTTCTGGTTAGCGCAGCACCTCCCCCCCTATATCCTGTCCCCCCTCCCCCCCCAAAAAAGTGCCAATTGTTGCACCGGAGGGGGAGAGGAGACCAATGAGCGGAAGTTCCACTTTTGGGTGGAACTCCGCTTAAATGCTGATAATTTTATAATTTTTTATAAATATTAATAAATGGTTAATACTAAAAATAATACTATAGTAAATTGTAGCATTATGCTTTATAGATTAATATAGAAATATATATTTTAAAATATTATTGTGATTTTAGAGTATTAAAGTAATAATAAAACCAAATTAAATAACTAAAGATATCACCAATAATCATTGCAATGGAATATACGTATAATGTAGAAAACAGAACAAGTTTAAAAAGGTAAAAACGAACAAAAAACAATGTTTGATATATACTTTGTATATATTACATACATGTGAATTTGTTAAATTATGGACAGCACATTAGGTTTGTATGGAAATATGCCATAATGGCCAGACACTATTCTCTGTAAGTGTTTTTTTGTTTGTTTGTTTGTTTTTTTGCTTTTGTTTAGTAAAAAGGGTCTATAAAATATATATTTTCTAAATTGTTCATAATCACCAGACTCTACATTTTAGAATAGGTGCTATATATATATATATATATATATATATATATATATATATATATAATTATTATTATGATTATTGTTATTATTTTGGCTTTAATTTTTGTATTTGTTTAGCAAAAGGGGTCTATATAATATATATTTTTTTATTATTTTCAAATTGTTCTTAAGAACAGTTTGTATTTTATTGTGTAAGTAATCATTCAGATCCAGGGACAAATGACTATAAAGCAAAAGACACATTTTAACCTTAGAGGTATTACGTTTTAGTAAGCTCAGACTTTTTAGAACAATCAACGTGATTTCTATCTGATACTTTTTATGTTCTTTGCAAAGCACTAACGAAATGTTCAATTGATATGCCTTGAAACTTAATACAAATGTATCGAAACTGAAAGGCGCTTTGACAAATTAAGCCAACCAGGATTTAATTAAAGTTTTTAGGCAAATTAATTGTTATTATATAATATTCAACCCTTTGCTTACATTTTTCAAGCAACCATAAAAGATACATATTTCCAGGCAAGTATATTTTAAAAAATATTTAGACATTGGGGCTAAAATAGAAGAAAACCGTGAAGAGAATTTAGATTGTGGGAAAAGCAAATTGGAGGGTGTAAGAGTACATTGTTTTTTTGTGTTTTTTTTTTAACTAATATTTAGATCCACATTATTTGGTACAATTTCAAATGCAGAAAAAACGAAGACGTTTAGGCAGTTTGGCAACTGGACATCTATTCTATACCCAGACAGGGTCAATGTCCATCCTACAATCAAAGCTGAAATAATTTTATGAAGTGTGTTATCTATAGTTTATAAGATTTTTTTTTTTAATTCTTTGAAATTGTCTAGTCCACAAAAATGATGATTGTTAATGTCATCCTGACATTGCAGTAGTTTAAACATTTTGCAAATGAATTACAGGTCCTCTTGTGAAGTCAAGGTGATCTTGTACCAGTCAATATTTGTTTTCATGTTCTAATCCAATGAACAAATGTTCATATAATCGGTGCCATTGCAGATAATATAAAGGCAACATTTTAATTTTACAATAACAAATTACATACAGCAAACGATTATACAACACCATATTTTTACTTTAAATTAGCAAAATTTTAAATAATAAATAAAGAGGGAATGGGATTTAAGCTAGTTACACAATTATTTCTTTAGTACAGTTTACAGTATTTTGAATTTCCAATCAGCATATTTATAAAAAGGTTGTACCTAGTAATAAATAGTAATGTGCTTGGATTTTTTTTTTCCATTAGCATTTGTTGACACATACACTATATTAGCAAAAGTATTGGGACACCTTCCATTACACGCATATGAACTTTAATGACATCCCAGTCTTAGTCCGTAGGGTTCAATATTGAGTTGGCCCACCCTTTGCAGCTATAACAGCTTCAACTCTTCTGGGAAGGCCGTCCACAAGGTTTAGGAGTGTGTCTATGGGAATGTTTGACCACTTTTACAGAAGCGCATTTGGAAGGTCAGGCACTGATGATGGACGAAAAGACCTGGCTCGCAGTCTCTGCTTTAACTCATAGGTTCAAAGGTGTTCTATCGGGTTAAGATCAGAACTCTGTGCAGGCCAGTCAAGTTCCTCCACCCCAAACTTGTTCATCCATGTCTTTATGGACCTTGCTTTGTTCACTTGCCCAAATCATTTGGTGGAGGGGGGGGGGGGATTTATGGTGTGGGGTTGTTTTTCAGGGGTTGGGCTTGGCCCCTTAGTTCCAGTAAAGGGAACACGTAAGGCAACAGCATACCAACGCATTTTGGACAATTTCATGCTCACAACTTTGTGGGAACAGTTTGGAGATGGCCCCTTCCTGTTCCAACATGACTGCACACCAGTGCACAAAGCAAGGTCCATAAACACAAGGATGAGTGAGTTTGGGGTGGAGGAACTTGACTGGCCTAGACAAAGTCCTGACCTCAACCTGATAGAACACCTTTGGGGTAAATTAGAGTGGAGACTGTGAGCCAGGCCTTCTTGTCCACATCAGTGACTGACCTCACAAATGCGCTTCTGGAAGAATGGTCAAACATTCCCATAGACACACTCCTAAACCTTGTGGACAGCCTTCCCAGAAGAGTTGAAGCTGTTATAGCTGCAAAGGGTGGGCCAACTCAACATTGAACCCTACGGACTAAGACTTGATTCCCACATGCATTTTTTTTTTTTTTTGCTTTTTGCATTTTGCAGATTTGCACTACAGTCCATTTAACATGGTTTCCTATAGAACACGTTCTGTAGTGCAAATCTGCAAAATGCAAAAAGCACTAAAAATGCATAGGTGTGAATCAGGCCTAAGACTGGGATGCCATTAAAGTTCATGTGCGTGTAAAGGCAGGCGTCCCAATAATTTTGGTAATAGTGTATGTGAAGTTTACGGCTGGATTCACACCTATGCATTTTTTGTGCTTTTTGCATTTTGCAGATTTGCACTACAGGTCGTGTTCCATGGGAAACAATGTTAAATGGACTCTAGTGCAAATCTGCAAAATGCAAAAAGCACTAAAACTGCATATTTGTGAATCCAGCCTTATGGGGGATGCAGAAGGTGGATTCTGTGTATGGAAATAAGGATTTTAAAAGAATGTGTAATGAAAACGTTTTTGTTTTGAATAGAGTATGGGAAGATTAAAACTGCTTTTTTTTGCCCTATGTGTCCTTTTTGGGACAATTGTCTTTACTTCCTGCACCGAAGACACAGCAAGAAGTGAGAGGAAATCTCTGCAAAGTGAGGGAAATCCCCCTCTCAGACAGTTGTCATTGGAACAGGTGTTACCCTTGGAAGATCTCCATTCTAATTCTGTTATGGTGGGTGGGTGAGAATGGTAACCAGTATGGACAAGCTTGGGTTTGTGCGGAACCAGGTTTCCAATAAGATGTGACTGCTCTGGGCTTCAACAAAATGGCAGACTCCATCAAGAAGAAATAGGGGCAATGCTGGAGGAAATTTACTGCACACCCTCATTTTGGAAGTATAATTATTCATGTGGAATGTATGTTCTTTTGTTATAAAACATTCATTGTTATCAAACTTTTATGGGTACAGTTCCACTTTAAATACTTTGAGGAAACTTATTTGGACTGAAATATGTATAACATGTAAGTATTCAATGAATGGCAATGGAAAAAACTCAAGCCATGAAATAAGTCTGGCAAAGGGACTGTTGAACTGCTGTTAATCTTCATTCAGGACTCACAAGGAGTGAACAATCAGCCAGTGAATGGATCATTTTACAGTTTATAAATTTGCCCACCTGTTTATAAGGTTATGTGTGCTCCATGTGACGTCATTTTGTTATATCTTTTATGTAATCCTGCTCTACATATCAGGCACCAATGTTTTTAGGACCAGTTCACACCACATGCAGCCCAGTGCGTTTTTGCTCTGCATCAAAAACGCATGGAAAGTAGGTTATATGATTTCCAATGGCATAGTTCACACCAGTGCAGTCAGTTCCAGGGCTTTTCCGTTCCAGAAAAAAAAGTAGAACATGCTGCATTTTTTCTGCACTGGACTGTACTGGAACACAGTAAAACGCATCAAAAACACACCGAAACACACTGGAACACATCAAAAACGCATCAAAAACGCACTGGCCCTAGTATAATGGGGGAAAAAACTGAAAAAAAGAAGAAAAAAAGCACCTGCAATGCATCCAGAAACGCATCAAAAATAGACCAAAAATGCACCGGAACGCATCAAAAACACGTTAAAAACGTGCATGCAGAAACGCATCCGGAAAGGACCTGGAGTGCGTTTTTGTGGTGTGAACCAGCCCTAAAGTGATATTAATTTTTTTATATATAACAAACATGTTATACTTACCTGCTCTCTGTAGTGGTTTTGCACAGCCCGGATCCTCCTCTTCTTGGGTCTCACGTCATCGATCCTGGCCCCTCCCTCCTGCCGAGTGCCCCCACAGCAAGCAACCAACCCTCTGTGTATCCATTCACACACAGAGTCACAGCTCGGCCCCACCCCCTCTGTCTCCTGATTGGCTCACCGGCTGTAATTGACAGCAGCGGGAGCCAGTGGCTGCTGCCAAAAGCCAATCAGAAGTGCGAGTCCCCGGAGAGGCAAGGCTCTCGTGCACATCGCTGGATCAAGATCGGGCTCAGGTAAGTATTGGGGGGGGGCTGTTGCACACTGCTGCGGTAAAAAAAAGGTAAAAAAACTTGTGCCTTTACAAGCAAATGGGGGGGCTGGGGGGGCCGGTATTGTCGGATGTTTTTTCTAGGGATGCACAGAAATTTCGGCCGCCGAAAATTCTCGTCCGAAAACGGTGTTTTCGGTATCGGCCGAATGACAAAAACAGCCGATACCGAAAAGGGGGCGTGGTCCGCCCCGGGTGCCGCCCATTGTGGGAGTGTCCCTCTGGCGCACCCAGTCCTCCCCTCCCTCCTCCTCTCCTCGATCTCCGTGTGTGTTTCACGGCGGGCACTCTATTCCTCCCAAAAAAGGTGTAGAAATTGCGCCAGCTCCTAAGGAAAAACAAAATGAAGCAGCCAACACAGCAATCTGACCGTTGCAAATGTAAAGATAATAAAAAAGTGTGGCGCTAATGAATAGTGGGACACATGTTACTAATCAAGTAATAGTGATCTCTATAAAGGAGTGTTAAAACTTGAAGTGTAAACTTATTAAGTGAATGGTAATTGTTTTATAAAACATCCCAAGAAGAAGAAAAATATATAACAATATATAATAATAGTGAGTGCTTAGATATGTAAGGGAGTGAATACTCAATAACAGCCTGTAGCTTAATTAAGGAACAATTGTGCATACAATACCATATTCAAAAAAAACAATACAGCAAAATAATAATACAAGGTATCTCAATATACTGAGTGTGCAGCTCAGCAAAAATAATGTTCGTTTGGGCAAAAGCCAAGAAAAAGGACGTCCAAATCCCTAAAAAGGGTAAACATATATGGATACTGGAAGTCTATTAATGGGTAGATGGGGTACTCCTAGTTAATCCCACAGCCATCTGGGCGTAGGCCGTCTCCATATGAGGTGATTAAGGGCTGTTTTAAAGAAATCCTTAGATACAGGTAGATTCTTCACTCAGGGTCTTTATGATTACACCCCACCACTACCCACTGCGCTGTTTTTACACTACTTTTTATGCCTTTTGATATCATTTTTTATTTTGAGCCGAGTTTTTACTGCCCTCGCTTGTAACTTTTTGGAGTGTACTCCTTAATAAAGTGCTATAACGCTTTCTACAAATAAGGATTTACACTATGTGGAAGTTTTTTTCTTTTCTTTGTTTATTCGTTCATATGATGGGCTATTGAGGAAACGATCACTCGGCGACCGAAGCCGAATCCTGGAGGCTCCCGATCCCAAATTGGTACACCATCTGAGGACTTCTGACAAGATTCTACACAAGTCTTCCTACAGATCGTCACCCCATACCTCTTGACGGTACAAGCTCGTTTGACTCACCGCCAACGGCCTGTGAGTCCACCTTATCTGGTAAGGGCATCCTTTTGCTTTTCTTTCTCTATGTTGAGTCCACCCACATGAGTGAATAATCTACCTGTATCTAAGGATTTCTTTAAAACAGCCCTTAATCACCTCATATGAAGACGGCCTACGCCCAGATGGCTGTGGGATTAACTAGGAGTACCCCATCTATCCAATAATAGACTTCCAGTATCCATATATGTTTACCCTTTTTAGGGATTTGGACGTCCTTTTTCTTGGCTTTTGCCCAAACGAACATTATTTTTGCTGAGCTGCACACTCAGTATATTGAGATACCTTGTATTATTATTTTGCTGTATTGTTTTTTTTGAATATGGTATTGTATGCACAATTGTTCCTTAATTAACCTACAGGCTGTTATTGAGTATTCACTCCCTTACATATCTAAGCACTCACTATTATTATATATTGTTATATATTTTTCTTCTTCTTGGGATGTTTTATAAAACAATTACCATTCACTTAATAAGTTTACACTTCAAGTTTTAACACTCCTTTATAGAGATCACTATTACTTGATTAGTAACATGTGTCCCACTATTCATTAGCGCCACACTTTTTTATTATCCACTCTATTCCTCCCTGCGGCGGAAGTCGGGGCTGTCCGCGGTGAGAGTCGGGTGGGAGGAGGCCGCAGTGCATTGTGGGCAGTGTAGTACGGAGGTGAGAAATGTTTCCCTGAATCTCACACCTCAGAGGCCACGAGAAGGATGAATAACATTCTTAACCACAAGGTGAGTGTGGTATATAGTAGGAAAAGAGCAAGCTTTTGACAATGATCAATGATATACATACCTGTCTGTCCAGTAAGCCAAAGAGCTATGTGCAAAATGTAGTAATCGTTTGGCAAATAAGCAGAATTAAGTTTTCACTGATCTGACTTCATTAACCACTTAAGCCCCGGACCATTTTGCTGGCCAAAGACCAGAGCACTTTTTTGCGATTCGGCACTGCATCGCTTTAACTGACAATTGCGCAGTCGTGCGACGTGGCTCCCAACCAAAATTGACATCCTTTTTTTCCCACAGATAGAGTTTTCTTTTGGTGGTATTTGATCACCCCTGCGGTTTTTACTTTTTGCGCTATAAACAAAAATAGAGTGACAATTTTGAAAAAAACGCATTATTTTTTACATTTTGCTATAATAAATATCCCCCAAAAATGTATAAAAAATTTTTTTTTTCCTTCAGTTTATTCCGATACGTATTCTTCTACATATTTTTGGTAAAAAAAATTGCAATAAGTGATTATTGATCGGTTTGCGCAAAAGTTATAGTGTTTACAAAATAGGAGATAGTTTCATGACATTTGTATTAATAATTTTTTTTTTACTAGTAATGGCGGCGATCAGTGATTTTTATCCTGACTACGACATTATGGCAGACACATCGGACAATTTTGACACATTTTTGGGACCATTGTCATTTATACAGCAATCAGTGCTATACAAATGCACTGATTCCTGTGTAAATGACACTGGCAGTGAAGGGGTTAACCACTAGGTGGCAGTGTAGGGGTTAAGTGTGTCCTGGGGGGAATGTTTCTAACTGTGGGGGGGGAGCTGTGTGTGACACATCACTGATCTCTGCTCTGATCACAGGGAGCAGAGATCAGTGACACTGTCACTAGGCAGAACGGGGAGATGCTTGTTTACATTAGCATCTACACGTTCTTCCTCCCTGTGAGATGATCGCGGGTATCCCCGCGGCGATCGAGTCCGCGGGACCCGCGATCCGAATCACGGAGGTCCCGGGCGGCGCGCACGTGATGGCACGGCAGCAAATTTAAAGGGACATACATGTACGCCCATTTGCCTGTCCGTGCCATTCTGCCGACGTACATCGTCGTATGCTGGTCGGGAAGTGGTTAAGCTGAAATCTGATCTTCCTGTTTTTGCTGCTCTTTGCATTTTCCAATTGTCCTTTGTGTTGTCTTACTGAAAAGGTCCCTTTGTTCCATTTTGTAACTTACAGCAGAAAAATTACAACTGGAATCTAGTAGGTTAGTGAAAGCATCTTCATTTTCCTGTGAAGTTATACTGTATACTGCTGATTACCTGGCACTTTTACACACACAGCCATATATGGATGAGTGTCCAATGCATAATCTCTGATCATCTCCTGTAATGTGTCCACAGTCTCTGACCATCTCCTGTACCATGTCCCCAGTCTCTGACCATCCCCTGTAATGTGTCCGCAGTCTCTGAAATCTCCTGTACCATGTCCCCAGTCTCTGACCATCTCCTGTAATGTGTCCGCAGTCTCTGACAATCTCCTGTAATGTGTCCGCAGTCTCTGACCATCTCCTGTAATGTGTCCGCAGTCTCTGACAATCTCCTGTACCATGTCCCCAGTCTCTGACCATCTCCTGTGTAAAAATATTTTTTAAAAACTGTCACTTTCGGTATCGGTGCTGTTTCGGTATCGGTTTCGGTTTTCGGCATCTTGTATTTTTTATTTTTGGTATCGGTTTCGGCACCAAAAAACCCATTTGGTGCATCCCTAGTTTTTTCACTTTAATGCATTGGATGCATTAAGGTGAAAAAAAAAGCCCAACTGTATTGATCACATGTCCCTTCACTGGCCAAGTGTTAGAATATTATTCCAAATTCATAATTCGGCACTTATAGGTGTTATATTATATTCATGGCAAGCTTGCAAAACATAGTTGGTTTTATGATTAGTCATAATAAAAAGAGTATGTGTGAATGACCTTGATCAATTGATTTAACATGATTCTTCATCTAAAGCTGAGCATTGCTGGATGTTTCTGGTGTAGTCAATTTGAGTATGACATATAAGGTATCTTGATATAGAATGTCATGAGAAGACAAAAATAGACATGTGTCTAAGTAGCCAAAGGAATAATACATTGTGGTTTATATCCTGTTAAGTTAAGTTTAGTGTAGTCTCAGTCATATTAATAAGTATTAGTATAGACATGTGCAGGATGAAAAAATTTGTTTAGTTTAGTTTAGTTTCGATTCTTTATTTAACTGAATTCGTTTAGTTAAATTTGTTGCATTCGTTACATTCGTTTTCGGGATTTGTTTAGTTTCGTATTCGAATTCGAAAAAATTCGCCCGTATTTGAAAAAATTCTACCACATTCGAAAAAAAACTATCAAATTCGAAAAAATTCTACTGCATTCGAAAAAAACTATCAGATTAGAAAAAATTCGAAAAATAACTATATATATATATAATTTTTTTTCTATTCTGTTCTATTGTTTTTTTTTATTCTAGTCTTTTCTATTAGAGTTTGATTTCATTCTATTTCTATATAACCATTTTCCGAAATTTGAATTTCGTATAGAATGAATTCACATTCAAATAGAAAAGATTAGAATAAAATAGAAAATAATGGAAAAGAATAGCATACAAAAACAATAGACCAGCATAGAAAAAATATAATATATAATATATATAACATCTTCCAAAATTTGAATTTCATATAGGATGAATTTGAATTCAAATAGAAAAGATTAGAAAAACAATGGAACAGATTAGAAAAATTTTATATATATAAATATATATAAAAATATATATATTTATATATAACATCTTCCGAAATTCGAATTTCATGGAAACTGAAATCAAATTTGAATAGAAAAGATTGGATAGAACAGAAAATAATAGGACAGAGTAGCATAGAAAAACAATAGAACAGAATAGAATAAAATATAATATATATATATATATTATATTTATTCTATTCTGTTCTATTGTTTTTCTAGTCTATTCTTTTCTATTATTTTCTATTCTAATCTTTTCTATTCAAATTCAAATTCATTATATACGAAATTCGAATTTCAGAAGCCATTTTCCGAAATTCGAGTTTCGTATAGAATGAATTCAAATTCGAGTAGAAAAGTTTAGAATAGAAAAGAATAGCATAGAAAAACAATGGAACAGAACAGAAATTTTTTATATATATATATATATATATATATATATATATATATATATATATATTATTTTTTTTTTCTATTCTGTTTTGAATAGAAAAGATTACAATAGAAGATAATAGAAAAGAATAGACTAGAAAAACAATAGAACAGAATAGAATAAAATATAATATATATATTATATTTCATTCTATTCTGTTCTATTGTTTTTCTATGCTATTCTGTTCTATTATTTTCTATTCTATTCTAAACTTTTCTATTCAAATTTGATTTTAGTCTACAGTCTACATTCTATTCTAATCTTTTCTATTTGAATTCAAATTCATTCTATACGAAATTTGAATTTTTGAAGATGTTTTATATAATATTTTTTCTATGATGGTCTATTGTTTTTCTATGCTATTATTCTCTATTATTTTCTATTTTATTCTAATCTTTTCTATTTAAATGCAAATTCATTCTATACGAAATTCGAATTTCGGAAAATGGTTATATAGAAATAGAATGAAATTTAATTCTAATAGAAAAGTCTAGAATAGAAAAAACAACTTCCGAAATTGAAATTTGGTACAGAATGAATTTGAATAGAAAAGATTAGAAGAGAATAAAAATAAATAGACAAGAATAGCATAGAAAAACAATAGAACAGGATAGAAAAAAATATAATATATTCTATTCTAATCTTTTCTATTCGAATTCAAATTCATTCTGTACCAAATTCCAATTTCGGAAGATGATTATATATATATATATATATATATATATATATATATATATATATATATATATATATATATATATATATATATATATAATTTTTTCTATTCTGTTCTATTGTTTTTTCTATTCTAGTCTTTTCTATTAGAATTCTATTTCATTCTATTTCTATATAACCATTTTCCAATTTCGTATAGAATGAATTTGCATTCAAATAGAAAAGATTAGAATAAAATAGAAGATAATAGAAAAGAATAGCATAGAAAAACAATAGACCAGCGTAGAAAAAATATAATATATATATGTTATATATATATATATATATATATATATATATATATATATATATATATATATAACATCTTCAAAAATTCGAATTTCGTATAGAATGAATTTGAATTCAAATAGAAAAGATTAGAATAGAATAGAAAATAATAGAAAAACAATAGAACAGAATAGAAAAAAATATTTTTTATATATATATATATACAAAGATATATATATATATATATATATATAAAACTATATTCCGAAATTCGAATTTCGTATAAAATGAATTCAAATAGAAAAGATTAGAATAGAGTAGAAAAGAATAGACTAAAAAAACAATAGGACAGAATAGAATAAAATATAATATATATATTATATTTTATTCTGTTCTGTTCTATTGTTTTTCTAGTCTATGCTTTTCTATTATTTTCTATTCTAATCTTTTCTATTCAAATTCATTCTATATGAAATTCGAATTTCAGAAGACATCTTCCGAAATTCGAATTTCGTATAGAATGAATTCAAATTCTAGTAGAAAAGTTTATAATAGAAAAAATAGCATAGAAAAACAATGGAACAGAATGGAAAACAATATAATATATATATATATATATATATATATATATATATATATATATATCACAACAAATATAGGTCAGGAATACAAGGTACTTCTGATCCCAGCGCTCAAATGGTACTAGGTTACTTCACTTACAGCCGCTATAATAAATAAACAATAAGATAAAGATGACGTATGATAAAAATCAAACATTAACAGCGCTTCATGTAAATCAAACTGATATACATTGATGTAATGACATCCTGTGCATTAAGTTTAAAAGTTCTCCGGTACTGTATAAACTACACATTCAGTCCACTTGTAATCATATGGTGCTCCTTCCCATCCCTAGTATGGATGGAGGTGGAGACATGAACACCATTGAATCATCCCACAAAAGTTCAGTATACTGCTTTCATTGAAGGGAGGTAAAAAACTGACATTCTCCAATCCACCAGTGCAAACAAGTATTTGGCTACTACACCTTCACCAGTCCACCTCGTGTGTCCCCTTTGTGTGTGCGCTTACCAGAGAGGATTTAAAGCTGAGCCTGTTAATCTCCTTTGTAGTATGGATCAGTGGCTGTCAAACACGTTATGGAGCCGGTGTTCAAAGCATGTAAAAATTAGAGGGGATACCGCTCATAGTGTTACTCTGTTTATTAAAAAAATAATCAAAGACCCCCCTCATACAAGTTATGCTTACAAGATTAAAAGAAAAAAACAGCATTACACAGACCGCATCAAGCTCACCGCCGCTTGGTGTCCCATACGGACGATCCGCTGCGATGAGTCCCGGGATGACGGTGGTAGTGTGTTGCTGGTAAGGTGCGTGGTCTCACCCTGACGCGTTTCGTGATTACGTCTTCAGAGGGCGTGGCCACGCACCGTAAACCACAATTTAAATAACATGGGCAGCTGGCAGCTCCGCCTCCGTCATCATGGGCGTCATCAGCCAGAGAGCCACCCACCGCTAGGTATGCCACGGAGTGACTCGGAGCAAGGGACCGGACACATCCGCAAACTCAGTGTCTACGGTCCTATGTCCGAGCAACTACACATCCAGCCGGGGATCAACACAGGATCGTACATAGTCTCCACATAGACTCTGCACTCCTTAACTCACATCATGATCACAGATGTATTACATTTAGATTCATAGTTATTACGTATAAATGCAAATGTCAACTCTTATCTAAAATACAATGTTAGCTCGAGCAGTCACCCGTTGGCATCAAAGGTCATTTGAATAATGACCGTTGCCAGCCGTTCTAACAACTCGTGCCAACATAGTAAAAGCTATAATAAAAGCTAAAAAATATATATATCCTAATAAAAAGTGTACATGCATATACACATTACTCCAATAGGATTCATGATTGATAGTTCTAGTAGGCATTACAAAAACATAAAAACGGTGGTCCAATGCCCTCATTAATAGAAATTAATCAATTCATAAATTAAAATCCATATCATAAGACTAAAATTACTGTCATAAAAGTAACCATAAGAATGAGCATGAAAGTATTCAACTAAAAACCTGGTATTCCTATCATACAGTAAGCATGTTATATCCAGAAGATGTCTAGTGATTGCTTATAAAGCAATTCAAATCCAGGTCTATGTGAAGTCCGTTAGGGCTCAAAGTGTTGGTCAGAAATATCCACTGCGTTTCGCATCTGGATATCTCTCGCACCATATTTGTTCCCCTCCAACTGGGGTATAATTTGTCAATTCCCCAGAATTTCAGACCCACTGGGTTCCTGTTGTGCTTTTCTCTAAAGTGTAATGACACACTGTGTTCTTTATATCCTATACTAATGTTATATATGTGTTCTGATACCCTTTTAGATAATGTTCTTTTCGTGCGGCCAATATACATAAGCCCGCACGGGCATTCCAGGGCGTACACTACATGCGTTGACATGCATGAAATGAATTCCTTTATTTGGAATTCCTTACCATTAGCAGTATATGTAAAGCTTGTTAATCCCCTCAAATGTGTATTCACCTGCTTACATGCCTTACATTTTTGCAGGCATAAAAGCCCATCTTATCCCAAAACATTTTGGTTCTCTTCGGGGGATCCAGTACTTTCTTTACTACCTTGTCACCAAATGATGCAGTCTTCCTATAAATAAAGGGTGGATTATCTGCTAGCTCTCTGCCCAAGACCTTATCCATAGTGAGGATATGCCAGTGTTTTCTAAAGATTGATTCAATCTCACGATATTGTTCGTGATATCCGCTGATAAATCCCCACTCATGTTTAGAGTCACTTTGTCTTTGTTTGGGGACTAAGTACATTTCTTGTGAATTAGATGCCACTTCAGATTACAACTTATCTGAAGATTGACTTTTATATCCCTTTTCGACAAAACGTTGCTTAATACATTCAACTTGTGTGATATAATCTGCATCATAGGTGCAGTTGTGGCGTATCCTTGTGAATTGTCCTTTGGGGATATTGCGTAACCATCTTGGATGGTGCCCACTCTGTACTAGTATATAGCTGTTTCTGTCAGTACTTTTAAAGAACGCCTTTGTATACATGCTTAATGATGAGAATACATATTTACAACTGCACAAGGATCCCACTAACAAATATAGGTCAGAGCTGTGTAACCTAGTTAATTATGGATATTATATGAGAATTATAATGAAAAAAGAGAAATTGTTCCTATGTCCGAGCTTCAATAGGATACCTACAATCTACACAGTACCTAAGATCCATAAAGACCCGGTTAAACCACCAGCCAGACCAATAGTCAATGGCATAAATTCCGTGACATCACGACTTGGTCAGTACTTGGATCACTTTCTACAGACTAGTGTAACAGCTACAAAAGCATACTTTAAAGACACTACCAGTTTTCTGCAAAAGATAAAAAACGTGATTTTTCCCAAAGATACAGAAATATTCCTGGTAACGGCAGATGTGGCGTCGTTATATACGATAATACAACACGATGATGCTCTACTAACCCTTAATTGGGCCCTTAGTAAAAGAGATGACCTGCCCTATATCCAAAAGATTTCTAAGGATGGTTTTGGATTACTGTTTAACGCATAACTATTTTTGGTATGCTGGCAATTTCTACAGCCAGAAGACTGGCGTAGCAATGGGTGCAAAGTTTGCACCGAGTTTAGCAAACCTGTTCATGAGCGAATGGGAGGACAAGTGGGTATACCATAATAGAAGACAAGAATTGATCTTTTACCAACGCTACATTGATGACTTATTCATTGTATGGCAGGGTTCAGAGGTCGCTCTATTGGAGTATACGAAGATGCTAAACAGCAATACCAGTAATATTAAATTAGACTTTAAATGGAGTCAGGAACAGATCCATTACCTGGACGTTATGATTATGAAAGGTGAGAATCAGTTGTATACAAAGGCGTTCTTTAAAAGTACTGACAGAAACAGCTATATACCAGTACAGAGTGGGCACCATCCAAGATGGTTACGCAATATCCCCAAAGGACAATTCACAAGGATACGCCGCAACTGCACCTATGATGCAGATTATATCACACAAGTTGAATGTATTAAGCAACGTTTTGTCGAAAAGGGATATAAAAGTCAATAGTGTACGCCCTGGAATGCCCGTGTGGGCTTATGTATATTGGGTGCACAAAAAGAACATTATCTAAAAGGGTATCAGAACACATATATAACATTAGCATAGGATATAAAGAACACAGGGTGTCATTACACTTTAGAGAAAAGCACAACAGGAACCCAGTGGGTCTGAAATTCTGGGCAATTGACAAATTATACCCCAGTTTGAGGGGAACAAATATGGTGCGAGAGATATCCAGATGCGAAACGCAGTGGAAATTTCTGACCAAAACTTTGAGTCCTAACGGACTTCATATAGACCTGGATTTGAATTGCTTTATAAGCAATCACTAGACATCTTCTGGATATAACATGCTTACTGTATGATAGGAATACCAGGTTTTTAGTTTAATACTTTCATGCTCATTCTTATGGTTACTTTTATGACATTAATTTTAGTCTTATGGTATGGATTTTAATTTATGAATTGATTAATTTCTATTAATGAGGGCATTGGACCCCCGTTTTTATGTTTTTGTAATGCCTACTAGAACTAATAATCATGAATCATATTGAAGTAATGTGTATATGCATGTACACTTTTTATTATATATATTTTTTATTTATTATATATATTTTTAGCTTTTATTATAGCTTTTACTATGTTGGCACGAGTTGTTAGAACGGCTGGCAACGGTCACTATTTAAATGACCTTTGATGCCAACGGGTGACTGCTCAAGCTAACATTGTATTTTAGATAAGAGTTGACATTTACATTTATACGTAATAACTATGAATCTAAATGTAATACATCTGTGATCATGATGTGAGTTAAGGAGTGCAGAATCTATGTGGAGACTATGTACGATCCTGTGTTGATGCCCGGCTGGATGTGTAGTTGCTCGGACACAGGACCGTAGACACTGAGTGTGCGGATGTGTCCGGTCCCTTGCTCCGAGTTACTCCATGGCATACCTAGCGGTGGGCAGCTCTCTGGCTGATGACTCCGGTGATGACGGAGGTGGAGCTGCCAGCTGCCCATGTTATTTAAATGGTGGTTTACAGTGCGTGGCCACGCCCTCTGAAGACGTAATCACGAAACGCATCAGTGTGAGACCACGAACCTTACCAGCAACACACTACCAGCGTCATCCCGGGACTCATTGCAGCCGATCATCAGTATGGGACACCGAGCGGCGGTGAGCTTGATGCGGTCTGTGTAATGCTGTTTTTTTCTTTTAATCTTGTAAGCATAACTTGTATGAGGGGGGTCTTTGATTATTTTTTAATAAACAGAGTAACACTATGAGCGGTATCCCTTCTAATTTTTTTTATTTTTTTTTAATTTATTTTTATTCAAATTTTCCTTATAAGACACAAAGACATAAAGACATATACAAATTGGTTGTCTAGCTTGTACAGGTAATATCGCAAGTACATCAGGTAAAAGAAAAAAAATGAAAGGGAAAGAAAAAGAGAGAAATACATCCATGCAATACAGTTTTAGCATGTAAGTGAAAAGGGGATTTTTGGAATTTTTGGGCCGCCCCCCCACTGCCCATAAAGGCCTATACCTATTAACTAGGAATTACATTTAATCGTCGATTCTTGGTATCGTAACTGAAGCTAGTCCAACATTAGTAAGCAATGTTCATTTCCTCCAGCCACCCACTCCAAACCTTATTAAATTTCAATTGGCAGCCTCTATTAAGATAGGTATCTTTATATAGTGGAAGATTATCGTTAACCAAACGTTTCCACTGGACATTTGTGGGGGGATAGGGCTTCTTCCATTGAAATGTTATGGTTTTCCTAGCGTAAAATAGAAGCAAACCAATCATCGTGCGTTTAGCTACAGCAGGAACTAATTTTTTTATAAGGCCCAACATACAAATCTCCATAGACAGTGGTAGATTAGTGGATGCAATTTTATTGATTAGGCCTAGTACCTCCCCCCAGAATTGTTGTATCTTTGGACAATGCCAAAAGATATGGGAAAAATCTCCGGGGGTGTAGCTACATCTCCAACACTTAGGGGAGTGGGCAGGATTTATCAAATGAAGTCTGTGGGGAGTGAAATACGCCCGGTGGACTATTTTAAATTGGACTAACTTGTCACGTATAGAGACTAGCGAACTAAAAGGGAAGTCCCAAACACCATCCCAATCTTCGCCACTCAAAGCTGGAATGTCACGCTGCCAACGGGACAAAAGGCCGTCCAACGGAGGCAAGGACTCATAGATTAAATGCTGATATATGTGAGATGTAGGTTTTTTTGTGCAACCGGATCTAAGAGTAGTCTCCAGTTTAGACTGTATTAATATACAGGACGAATGTGGGAATTGGGCTTCGAAAGCATGCAAAAGTTGAAGATAACGGAACTGATAGTGCTGCGGAAGATTATACTGGGAGGAAAGCTGACAAAAAGAAAGCAGTGAGGTGCAAGACACCACTTGTGAGATTAATTTTATACCATATCTAGTCCATATCTGGGGGTCAATAGATTTGTAAAAATGTGGTAAATTGGGGTTTAGCCATAGGGGTGTATTAGGGGAAATTCCCATCTGGCTGTGTTTTTCAATAGCCAAGCCCATTTTCCAGGCCCGTAAAGTAGTAAGCATAGACGGAGTTAATAAGTGTGGGGCACATGGGCCTCTGTAAATTAGGTATTGAAGAGATTCCCAGGAGCCTGCCACGGTGGCCTCCAAAGCGGAGGCCACATTGGTTTTATCAGGATTTAGCCACCAGACCACTGTCACCAGCTGTGTCGCCAAAAAGTACTTATAGCAATCCGGAAAGGCCATGCCACCCTGCGATAGTGGCCTCATTAATGTAGTTAACTTATATCTCGGTGGTAAGGAGCCCCAGAGAAACTCTGAAAAGCGTTGGTTTAGTTTAATAAAGAAGGATTTAGGAATCCACTGCGGGGAATGGCGGAATAAATATATGAATTTGGGGATGACCTTCATTTTAAGCAAGTTGACCCTTCCCCATACCGATAGGGGGAGATTATTCCATGCCTTGAGTTTAGCTTTCATATCCCCCACTACCAGATCCAAGTTTAATTTAAGAAAATCTGAGGCTTGTGCAGAGACACAAACCCCAAGATATTTAAAGGAGTCAACCCACTTTAATGGGCTATCTGGAGAGGATGTCAATTTGGCTGCTTGATCTATTGGAAATAGAGTAGATTTTGGCCAGTTTACCCGGAGGCCCGTTACCATGGAGAAAGTGTTGAGGAGTGACAGAGCACCCTGAAGTGATGGACCCGCGTCCCCCAAAAATAAAACCATGTCGTCAGCATACAGGGCTACCCTCTCCTCCAGCATGCCTATCCTAAGCCCCTTAATATGAGGCGATGTACGGAGAGCCTCTGCAACTGGCTCTATAGCTAGAGCAAATAGAGCCGGAGAAAGAGGGCAGCCCTGTCTAGTTCCCCGAAACAGTTGAAATGGGGTTGAGAGTCTGGAGCCCAAACGAATCGATGAGATGGGACACCTATAGATCACCTGCAACCATGATATAAACCGTAGTGGAAAACCCATTCGACGTAGAGTCTCCCACAAAAAGGGCCACTCTACAGTGTCGAATGCCTTTTCTATATCTAGTAGGGCAATAGCTCTGGTACCGGAGTTGTTGTGTTGGGCATGAATATTGGTAAAGAGTCTCCTAAGATTAATGTCGGTTGACCTTTTAGGCATAAATCCTGTTTGATCAGGGTCAATAACCGAAGGTAATAATGGATATAGACGGGTAGCCAGCAGTTTGGTTAAGATTTTCAGGTCATTATTCAATAGGGCTATTGGCCTATATGAGGCACATAGCTCTGGGTCCTTAAGGTCCTTATGGATCAAAGTAAGCTAGGCCTGGTGCATTTAAAGGGGCAGATCACCCTTGGATAGGCAGAGGGTGTATAATTGGGCCAGGATGGGTGCCAAAAATGCTGCATGTGCCCTATAAAATTCTATAGGAAGGCCATCCGGCCCTGGCGCCTTACCCAAAGGGAAGGACCGTATAATTTTTAAAACCTCTAAGGCCGAAATAGGGCGTACCAACGATTCTCATTCCTCATTCGACAGCCAGCCAAGTGCTAGTGGATCTAAAAGGTTTTGCAACATCTCTGGCTGGAAGTCGGGGGGAAGAGCAGAGGTATAAAGAGTTTGGTAAAAGGCTTTAAACATTTGTAAGATTTCTACCTGAGAGGTCACCTTATCCCCAGTTGAAGACCGCAGGCCCGAAACCACTGTGGATGGATATTCATGCTGTGCCAACATGGCCAGGAAACGACCATTCTTGTCCCCCTGTTCAAATAGTCGCTGTCTACCTTTATGCATATCCAATCTTGTAACTTCCGTTAAATGTAAATTTAGTGAACTGCGGGCGGCATTTAATGCGTCAAAATGAGCTGCTGTAGGATCTGTACTATAGATTACTGTTTGATCCTCTACCATCTGTTGTAACCTGTAAGTTTCCCGGCCCTGCTGTTTCTTGACACTAGCGATAATAGAGATATATTGCCCTCTTGTATAGGCCTTAAAGGTGTCCCAGACCGTCTGTGGGGTCGAGGAGCCTTCATTAAGTTCCCAAAACTCAACTAGTCTGGGTGGGATAGTGTCAGCCACCTCAGGGTGGGAAATCCACTGTGCCCCCAGCCTCCACAGGGCCGCATCTCGGCGTGCAGACGAGCGAAGCTCGATTACCAGTGGGCTATGATCGGACAACCCACTGGGTAGGTATTTAGCCCCTATTACATCCGTCAACAGGATTGAATTAGAGAAGGCTAGGTCAATGTGTGAGGCAGTCCTATGTGAGGCCGAAAAGCATGAGTATGCCCTAATAGCCGGATGTTTCCATCTCCATATCTCCTGTAGCCCCATTGCCTGTGCCCATATAGATAGTTCAGAGCTATAGTTTTTTGATGGGACTGGTCTGTCCAAATCTGGGGAGATAGTAGAGTTGAAATCCTCCATCACCAGCAATTTCGCTGGATAAAAAGGAGCTGCTTTTTCCAAAACCTTATATAATAAATCATGTGTAAAAGGTGGAGGAATATAAACATTTATGATTATATATCGCTGAGACCAGTGTGAAAACACCACCATTGCAAACTTGCCCTGGGGGTCCGTGCACACGTCCTCAATAACACAGGGGAATTTCTTGTGTATTAGGATTGAGACCCCTCTAGCATAAGAGGAGTAAGTCGCATGGATGGCCCTCTGAATCCAGGGTTTTTTTAGAGTTAAAACCTTGCTGCCTGTGAGGTGGGTTTCCTGTAGGAGAATAAAATGTGGAGAGTGGGTTTTTAGATATCTTATCAACAGTGCCCGTTTAAATTTAGAATTAAGACCTCTCACATTCCATGAAAGGACCGAAAAGGTTTCAGCTAAGGAAGTGGCCATATAGGTTTAAGAAGCCATGGCCAAGTAAAATGACTAGGGGAACACCATTTGGGGTAACTCACAAGCAGCAAGATTTTTACAATATACCATGTACCAGCAATGTTAATTTTTAAGGCAATTTTTGAAACAAGCTTATACAAACCATGACAAAGACCAACATAAAACAACAAAAAAAAATATATACCCAAGCACGAAGTGCTTATCCGACTAAGTCCCATCTCCTCTCAAAAAACAAAAAAAGGAGGAGGAGAGTTGGGATTAGTTTTCTCCCAAAAAAAAAAAAAAAAAAAAAAGAAGAACGCACACGCAAGCTGCAACTGTATTGCAACTATATTGCAGATATACCCCTAAAAGGGGATATCGTACTACTACTACTATTTGTTCAGGCACCCTATAGCCGAACAAATATATAAAAAAGGAAAAAAGGAAAAACCTATCCAATACCTATCCAAAAAAAAAAAAAAAAAAAAAAAAAAAAGGGGACGGGATGGGGAGAAAAGGGCAGGAGGGGGAGGGAAAAAAAAAAAAAAAAAAGAAGAAGAGAAAAAAGGGGACAAAAAAGGGAGCAACAGAAAGTAATTGAGGTGGGGTTGGGTTCTAATTATCTAACTCTTGGCTCTTAGTGTAAGAGATATAGTCCAAGTCCAAGTCCAAGTCCAAAGGGCTGAGCAATCCAACTCCAAATAAAGTACATTTATCTAAGCATTCATTAGGAGACCACAGAATAGCAAGAAAATTTTAGACACTATAGGGGTGCACTATAATGGACTATAGTAGTAAGGATGTTACAAAAAAAAAAAAAAAAAAAAACACACATGCGTCACCCACGGCCATCTAACCAGGATATAGCGGCCTCCGGATTGGTAAAAAAGAATGCTCGGTCCCCGTCTGCAACTCGAAGCTTGCTGGGATATAATAAGCTAAATTTAAGACCTTTATCCCTTAGGCGTCTTCTGACCTCTGTAAAGGCCCGGCGTCGCTGCTGGACTTCAGGGGAGTAATCAGGAAACAACATGATTTTTGCATTATTAAACCGCAGTTCTTGTTTATCTCTAGCTGCAGCTAATATCTTATCTCTGTCTCTGAAATTCAAAAGTCTCAATAAAAGAGGCCTGGGGGGATTACCAGGGGCTGGAGGGGTTGGTGGAATCCTATGCGCCCTCTCTACCACGAATGTAGGGGGCATAGCAGGTAAGTCCAACAATGATATAAGAAAGGATTCCACAAACTCAGCTGGTTTATTACCTTCTGTTTTTTCCGGTAGGCCTATGATCCTTAGATTGTTTCTCCTCATGCGATTTTCTGTGTCTATCGACTTATCTTGTAGGGCTTTTACCTGCAGCTGCAAAGCGCAAAGGTTCCTGGAGTCTGCACTGGTAACGTCCTCCAGTTGTGAGATCCGACTCTCAGCCTCTACGAAGCGGGATCTAAATTTGTCCATATCATGCCGAATTAAGCTGATATCTGAAGCCAAATGGTCTATTTTAACCATCACCTTTTAATTTCCAGCTTTAATTGCTGCCAGCAGCTCAGCATGGGAGGCCACGTGAGAGGCTACAGGTGGAGACGGATCAGGGAGCGTCTGCGTGCTAACTGACATGTTTGGTATGGGAAGCCTCGGAGGTAATATCGCGGCGGCGGCAGCAGGCGCAACAACAGCAGCAGGCTTAGCAGGCTTAACAGAGCCAAGAGCAGCAGCAGCAGAGGCGGCAGAGGTGGTGGTGGAGACCGCAGGCACTGTGGAGGACCGGAGCCTACCCGGAGATATAGTGGGACCTCGCGGTGCACCGAAAGCCTTTTTCTTTCCCAGGGTGCCTGTATACGAACGGATCTGGTGAGAATCGGCACTGAGAGTCGCTGGAAGTCAGAGAGTCCGCTCGGCCAGTGCCAGAGAAACTTTCAGGATGAATGGTTGGAGCGGAGCTCAGCCCGCACACGTCCTCTCACTCACTCACTCTCTCTCACATCCCGGAAGTGTGGAAGGGCGTCGCCCGAAGTGTGATGACGAGGCTCTTTACCTTCTATCCCTTCTAATTTTTACATGCTTTGAACACTGGCTCCATAACGTGTTTGACAGCCACTGATCCATACTACAAAGGAGATTAACAGGCTCAGCTTTAAATCCTCTCTGGTAAGCGCACACACAAAGGGGACACACGAGGTGGACTGGTCAAGGTGTAGTAGCTGAATACTTGTTTGCACTGGTGGATTGGAGAACGTCAGTTTTTTACCTCCCTTCAATAAAAGCAGTATACTGAACTTTTGTGGGATGATTCAATGGTGTTCATGTCTCCACCTCCATCCATACTAGGGATGGGAAGGAGCACCATATGATTACAAGTGGACTTCGTGTTGAATGTGTAGTTTATACAGTACCGGAGAACTTTTAAACTTAATGCACAGGATGTCATTACATCAATGTATATCGGTTGATTTACATGAAGCACTGTTAATGTTCAGTGTCACCTACAACTCTGTCTCCTCCTCTCCATTGCCCCTTTCTGTGGGGGTCCCCCAAGGCTCGGTTCTTGGACCCCTTCTCTTCTCTATCTACACCTCCTCCCTCGGTCACTTAATAACTGCCCACGGCTTCCAATACCACTTATACGCTGATGACACCCAAATCTATCTGTCTACTCCTCACCTCACTCCTTCAGTCTCCTCTCGCATTACTAACCTACTAACTGACATATCAGCATGGATGTCGCACCACTTCCTTAAACTAAATCTCTCTAAAACTGAGCTATTAATATTCCCCCCCGCCCGTGCACCCCTCCATGACTTTTCCATCAAAATCAACAATGCAACCATCAGTCCCTCCCCTCACGCCAGGGTACTAGGTGTAATCCTAGACTCTGACTTGTCATTTCAGCCTCAAATCCAATCGTTGTCAAAAGTTTGTAGAATTCACCTCCGTAACATCTTTAAAATTCGCCCCTTTTCAACAAATGAAACCACCAAGCTCCTCATTCACTCCCTTGTTATCTCTCGCCTTGACTATTGCAACTCCCTTCTCATTGGCTTACCTCTCCATAGGCTATCCCATCTTCAGTCTATCATGAATGCTGCTGCCAGACTTATACACCTTACCAACCACTCAGTGTCTGCCAACCCTCTACTCCAATCCCTACACTGGCTCCCAATCACCCAGCGAATTCATTTCAAAATACTAACCACAACATACAAAGCCATTCACAACTCTGCCCCGAGCTACATCACTAATCTTGTCTCCAAATATCATCCAAATCGACCTCTCCGCTCCTCTCAAGACCTCCTGCTTTCAAGCTCTCTCATCTCCTCCTCCCATGCTCGTCTCCAGGATTTCTCCAGAGCCTCTCCCATCCTCTGGAACTCGCTACCTCCCTCTATCCGGCTATCCCCTACTCTTGCTACCTTCAGGCGATCCCTGAAAACTCATCTCTTCAGGAAAGCCTATCACGTCTCCAACTAATCTCCTACCACTTCCACCAGCTCATTCCCCACAGTTACAACCTTTTGTACCACCTGCCCCACCCTATTAGATTGTAAGCTCTTCTGAGCAGGGCCCTCTTAATCCTCTTGTATCTTATTGTATTATAACTGTATTGTCTCCCTTTTATATTGTAAAGCGCTGCGTAAACTGTTGGCGCTATATAAATCCTGAATAATAATAATAATAATGTTAGATTTTTATCATACGTCATCTTTATCTTATTGTTTATTTATAATAGCGGCTGTAAGTGCAGTAACCTAGTACCATTTGAGCGCTGGGATCAGAAGTACCTTGTATTCCTGACCTATATTTGTTGTGATATAATATTTTTTTCTATTCTGTTCCATTGTTTTTCTATGCTATTCTTTTCTATTATAAACTTTTCTACTCGAATTTGAATTCATTCTATACGAAATTCGAATTTCGGAAGATGGCTTCTGAAATTCGAATTTCATATAGAATGAATCTGAATTTGAATAGAAAAGATTAGAATAGAAGATAATAGAAAAGCATAGACTAGAAAAACAATAGAACAGAACAGAATAAAATATAATATATAAATTATATTTTATTCTATTCTGTTCTATTGTTTTTCTAGTCTATTCTTTTCTACTCTATTCTAATCTTTTCTATTCAAATTCATTTTATACGAAATTCGAATTTCGGAATATAGTTTTATATATATATATATATATATATATATATATATATATATATATATATAAAGTATTTTTTTTCTAGTCTGTTCAATTGTTTTTCTATTATTTTCTATTCTATTCTAATCTTTTCTATTTGAATTCAAATTCATTCTATACGAAATTCGAATTTTGGAAGATGTTATATATATATATATATATATATATATATATATATATATATATATATATATATATATATAATATTTTTTCTATGCTGGTCTATTGTTTTTCTATGCTATTCTTTTCTATTATTTTCTATTTGAATGCGAATTCATTCTATACGAAATTCGAATTTCGGAAAATGGTTATATAGAAATAGAATGAAATAGAATTCTAATAGAAAAGACTAGAATAGAAAAAATTATATATATATATATATATATATATATATATATATATATATATATATATATATATATATATATATATAAAATATATATATATATATATATATATATATATATATACAGTGGCTTGCGAAAGTATTCGGCCCCCTTGAACTTTTCAACCTTTTGCCACATTTCAGGCTTCAAACATAAAGATATAAAATTTTTATTTTTTGTGAAGAATCACCAACAAGTGGGACACAATTGTGAAGTGGAACGAAATCTATTGGATATTTTAAACTTTTTTAGCAATTAAAAAACTGAAAAGTGGTGCGTGCAAAATTATTCGGCCCCTTTACTTTCAGTGCAGCAAACTCACTCCAGAAGTTCAGCGAGGATCTCTGAATGATCCAATGTTGTCCTAAATGACTGATGGTGATAAATAGAATCCACTTGTGTGTAATCAAGTCTCTGTATAAATGCACCTGCTCTGTGATAGTCTCAGGGTTCTGTTGAAAGCGCAGAGAGCATCATGAAGACCAAGGAACACACCAGGCAGGTCCGTAATACTGTTGTGGAGAAGTTTAAAGCTGGATTTGGATACAAAAAGATTTCCCAAGCTTTAAACATCCCAAGGAGCACTGTGCAAGCGATCATTTTGAAATGGAAGGAGTATCAGACCACTGCAAATCTACCAAGACCTGGCTGTCCCTCTAAACTTTCAGCTCAGACAAGGAGAAGGCTGATCAGAGATGCAGCCAAGAGGCCCATGATCACTCTGGATGAACTGCAGAGAACTACAGCTGAGGTGGGAGAGTCTGTCCATAGGACAACAATCAGTCGTACACTGCACAAATCTGGCCTTTATGGAAGAGTGGCAAGAAGAAAGCCATTTCTCAAAGATATCCATAAAAAGTGTCATCTAAAGTTTGCCACAAGCCACCTGGGAGACACACCAAACATGTGGAAGAAGGTGCTCTGGTCCGATGAAACCAAAATCGAACTTTTTGGCCACAATGCAAAACGATATGTTTGGCGTAAAAGCAACACAGCTCATCACCCTCAACACACCATCCCCACTGTCAAACATGGTGGTGGCAGCATCATGGTTTGGGCCTGCTTTTCTTCAGCAGGGACAGGGAAGATGGTTAAAATTGAGGGGAAGATGGATGTAGCCAAATACAGGACCATTCTGGATGAAAACCTGTTGGAGTCTGCAAAAGACCTGAAACTGGGACGGAGATTTATCTTCCAACAAGACAATGATCCCAAACATACAGCAAAATCTACAAAGGAATGGTTCACAAATAAACGTATCCAGGTGTTAGAATGGCCAAGTCAAAGTCCAGACCTGAATCCAATCGAGAATCTGTGGAAAGAGCTGAAAACTGCTGTTCACAAACGCTCTCCATCCAACCTCACTGAGCTCGAGCTGTTTTGCAAGGAAGAATGGGCAAGAATTTCAGTCTCTCGATGTGCAAAACTGATAGAGACATACCCCAAGCGACTTGCAGCTGTAATCGCAGCAAAAGGTGGCTCTACAAAGTATTAACGCAAGGGGGCCGAATAATTTTGCACGCCCCACTTTTTATTTTTTTATTAGTTAAAAAAGTTTCAAAAATCCAAAAGATTTCGTTCCACTTCACAATTGTGTCCCACTTGTTGGTGATTCTTCACAAAAAATAAAAATTTTATATCTTTATGTTTGAAGCCTGAAATGTGGCAAAAGGTTGAAAAGTTCAAGGGGCCGAATACTTTCGCAAGGCACTGTATATATATATATATAAAATATATATATATATATATAACCATCTTCCGAAATTGGAATTTGGTACAGAATGTATTCGAATTCGAATAGAAAAGATTAGAATAGAATATATTATATTTTTTTCTATTCTGTTCTATTGTTTCTCTATGCTATTCTTGTCTATTAATTTATATTCTCTTCTAATCTTTTCTATTCGAATTCGAATTCATTCTGTACCAAATTTCAATTTCGGAAGTTGTTTTTTTCTATTCTAGTCTTTTCTATTAGAATTCAATTTCATTCTATTTCTATATAACCATTTTCCGAAATTCGAATTTCGTATAGAATGAATTTGCATTTAAATAGAAAAGATTAGAATAAAATAGAAAATAATAGAGAATAATAGCATAGAAAAACAATAGACCAGCATAGAAAAAATATTATATAAAACATCTTCAAAAATTTGAATTTCGTATAGAAAGAATTTAAATTCAAATAGAAAAGATTAGAATATAATAGAAAAACAATAGAACAGAAAAAATGTAATATACATATATATATATATATATATATATATATATATATATATATATATATAAAAATTTAAAAATATCTTCCAAAATTCGAATTTCGTATAAAATGAATTTGAATTTGAATAGAAAACATTAGAACAGTGTAGAAAAGAATAGACTAGAAAAACAATAGAACAGAATAGAATAAAATATATATATTATATTCTTTTCTATTATTTTCTATTCTAATCTTTTCTATTCAAATTTGAATTCATTCTATACGAAATTCGAATTTCAGAAGCCATCTTCTGAAATTCGAATTTCATATAGACTGAAATCAAATTTTAATAGAAAAGATTAGAATAGAATAAAAAAATGATAGAAAAGAATAGCAAAGAAAAACAATAGAACAGAATAGAAAAAAATATAATATATATATTATATTTTATTCTGTTCTATTGTTTTTCTAGTCTATTATTTTCTATTCTATTCTTTTCTATTCAATTCTAATTCATTCTATACGAAATTCGAACTTCAGAAGCCATGTTCCGAAATTCGAATTTCGTATAGAATGAATTCGAATTTGAATGGAAAAGACTTATAGAATAGGAAATAATAGAAAAGAAAAGCATAGAAAAACAATAGAACAGAATAATAAAAAAATATTATACAACCCCTGGCAAAAATTATGGAATCCCCAGTCCCTGAGGATGTTCCTTCAGTTGTTTATTGTTGTAGAAAAAAAGCAGATCACAGACATGGCCAAAAACTAAAGGCATTTCAAATGGCAACTTTCTGGCTTTAAGAAACACTAAAAGAAATCAAGAAAAATAATTGTGGTGGCCAGTAACAGTTAGATTTATAGAACAAGCATAGGGAATAAATTCTGGAATCACTCAATTCTGAGGAAAAAATTATGGAATCACCCTGTAAATGTTCATTACAAACACTAACACCTGCATCAGATTAAATCTGCTTGTTAGTATGTAGGTAAAAAGGAGTGATCACACCTTGGAGAGCTGTTGCAACAAGTGGACTGACATGAAGCATGGCTCCAACACCAGAGATGTCAATTGAAAAAAAGGAGAGGATTATCAAACTTCTTAAAAAGGGTAAATCATCACGCAGTGTTGCATAAGATGTTGGTTATTCACAGTCGGCTGTGTCTAAAACATGGACCAAATACAAACAACATGAGAAGGTGGTTAACCACTTGGCATCCGCGCTATAGCCGAATGACGGCTACAGCGCGGACCTGAATTCCCGGGAGGCCGTCATATGACGGCCTCCCCTGTGCACGTGCCCTGCGCGCGCCCTGCAGGGCGCGCGTGGAGCGTGCTGTGATCACCGAGTCACTGAGACTCGGGTGATCACCGATCTGTGTAAGGGGCCGGTCACGGCCCCTTACCATGTGATCAGCTGTCAGCCAATGACAGCTGATCACATGATCAAAACAAAAGCTCTGTGATCGTTTTTTTTTCTCCTCGCGCTGACAGTGCGAGGAGAAAAAAAAGCCGATCACCGGCTCACCAGCAAGGGACATCGGTCCCGAAGAGGAGGAGGCAATAATGCCTCATACGTGCCTCAATTGTGCCAACAGTACCCACTGACAGTGCAACCTGACATTGCCACATCACAGTGCCCACCAGTGCCACGTATCAATGCCCATAAGTGCCACCTATCAATGCCTACAAGTGCCACCTATCAATGCCCACCATTGCCACCTAACAATGCCCACCAGTGGTGCCAATCAGTGCCACCTAGCAGTGTACAAGATCAGTGCCCATTATTGCCACCAATCAGTGCCCATCACTGCCACCCATCAGTGCCCATCACTACCACCTATCAGTGCCCATTGGTGCCGCCTCATCAGCGTACATCAATGAAGGAGAAAAATTACCCTTTTAAAAAATCTTATAACAAAATATAAAAAAAAAAAAAATATTTTTTAAAAAATTCGCTCTTTTTAAATTTTTTTAACAAAAAATAAAAACCGCAGAGGTGATCAAATGCCACTAAAAGAAAGCTCTATTTGTGGGGAAAAAATGATAAAAATTTCATTTGGGTACAGTGTTGCATGACCGCGCAATTGTCATTCAAAGTTCATCAGCGCTGAAAGCTGAAAATTGGTCTGGATAGGAGGGGGGTTTAAGTGCCCGGTAAGCAAGTGGTTAAAGGCAAGCATACTGGTAGACCAAGGAAGACATCAAAGCGTCAAGACAGAAATCCAATCATCCACAGTCCACGATTGCCTTTCCTTAGCCCATTGTAACCTTGTTTTTGTATCTTTAGGTGTTAGAGATGGCTTTCTTTTAGCTTTTCTGTATGTAAATCCCATTTCCTGTTGGCGGTTTCTTACAGTTCGGTCACAGATGTTGACTCCAGTTTCCTCCCATTTTTTCCTCATTTGTTTTGTTGTACATTTTCTGTTTTCAATGCATATTGCTTTAAGTTTTCTGTCTTGACGCTAATAATATTCTTCATTTGGCGATACAGAAACTTCTGTCATTTCTCAATTTTTACGGAAATCTCGATCCTTGCTGAGGGGGCAGAGAGTTTTGCGAATATTCAAGTCTCGAGAAAAAGACGGTTCAGAACCTATCAACCAAGAGGCGTTTGTGTTGCGTCAGATGTGGACAACAGTCCAGTAACAGATGGTTGAAGACGAGAAATTCTTCTAAATAAGGTGAGTAAAGGAGGTATGGAATTTATTGATGAAATAGCTACAGACAGCAAGCTAGAGTTTAAAGATGTATCTTTATATCCAAATGACAGTCACTTCTGGGCATATATGTACAATGAATCAGTGAGAATATTTAAAAAGATGATTATTAATATTTTACCTGCCAAAAATGTGTGTACAGTAAAGCAGACAGAAACTATCAATGTACAGAACACAGGAACACATGAAAATGTGTCCCAAGATTCTCTTAATTGTCCAAACTGTGAGATTTTTTGTAATTACATAGAGAATCTTGAAGAACAATTAGAATCTAAAAAAATGATTTTGCCAGAGTTACAAAATAACAGACAGATTGCTGTAATAACTACAGATGACAAAAAGACTGAATCCAAGTTTAAGCCACTGCCTTGTTATATTCCGGAAAGTTCAGGAATGGAGAATGTTGATGCTACTGATGAAATAGAAATGAAACATAAAAACTTGTTATGTAGAACTGCAAAACTAAAGTTGCAAATACCGTACATGACCAACTTATGAAAGTTTTAAAAGACTTTCCTATTTATGACTTTGAGGCAACTGTATTTTCTAATTGGGATTTATTTGAAATGTTTGCGGATCGTTTTAATCTGTCAAATGATCAACGCAATTACATATTTCAGTTGTGGGTTCCTGTTAATTTTGCTAAACGAATTAATTCATCTGTTATTGATGATGAAGGTCAGGAAAAACAAAATGACGCGACAGATAGACTGCGACAATTATTGCTATGTATGACCGGTGAGCAAATACCGACCATAGAAATGTTAGATCTAATACAGACTACTGCACAAGAAAATCCATTTGAATTTGAAATAAAAATTTTGCAAGGTTTATGAAATGATATTTGGACTAGATAATGACAATGACCCAGGTTTCAAATCAGCTTTCATAAAAAAATGTAAATACCTTGACCCAACTTCAGTAGCCATAGCACAGGAACGTCAAAATTTAAATGATGTAGTAAGCTTCATTGATAAAATTAGGAGACAATTGAATCAAAGCAATCTCACACATGAGGTAGCTATAATTCAATGTGACAAAAATAGTCAGGCTGCAGACATGTCATAAACAACAGGTCTTATAAGTAATGACAAGGACAGATGCAGACAATTGAGGCAAGGAGACCCTATCACGTGTCTTTACTGTCATAGATCTGGTCATATGAGAAAACATTGCTGTAAATTTAAGAGAGACTCACAAGTAAAAACTAAAGATATGGAGAGTGAAAATCAGCTTTTGTACAACCAGTTTTTTCATGTCAAGATAAAATTTTGACAGAATTGCCTTATGCCACTGAAATGAAACAGATCAGTAATTTGATTGTTAACAGCAGTTCAGACAACACTGTCACTGAAAGAGAGGGTTTATTGCCATTGCCAAAAATAGAATCATATCGGGATTCAATTTCTCTGCCATTACAATATGTAGCACCAATTATTTTGGACGAGAATGATAGGCCATATATACAATGTTTGCTGAATGGTAAAAATATCAATTGTCTCATTGACAGTGGATCTGAGATTAGCCTTACTAAAGAAAACATACCTGTGAAACCTAATTCTCCTATGTGTATTATAATGGGTTTTTAGAATACAGGTAATTCCACTGCTAGACAGGTATCTAATGTAACATTTGAAGTACCTGGATTAGTAAAAACTAATATTAACATTTGGGTCTGTCACGAAGCAGAGAATATACTCGGCATTGATGTAATCAATGATCATAAGTGGGTGATTGATTTGGCTAATAAAAGTATTTGGAAAGATCCATCTAGGCCCAAATCATTGCTTATTGATCCCTCTGTATACAGTAATGTTGGTTCCATTATCAATATGTCTACAGAACAAAAATGGCCTGATGTTGATGGCAATTGTGCTTTAAAGGAAGTGGTACAACGTTTTCCAAGTTTGTGGTCAAAGTTCAAAAATGACATTGGAACTTTGAAAAATACAGAATTGAATATTGAGGGAAAAGATCCAGAACCCCTTAACCACTTCAAAACCAGCCTCGTTTTGGATTTTAGGTGTTTAAGAGTTTAAAACAGGTTTTTTTGCTAGAAAATTACTTAGAACCCCCAAACATTATATATTGTTTTTTTTCTAACACCCTAGAGAATAAAATGGCGGTCATTGCAATACTTTTTTTTGCACCGTATTTGCGCAGCGGTCTTCTAAGCGCACTTTTTTTGGAAAAAATTCACTTTTTTGAAAAAAAAAATAAGACAACAGTAAAGTTAGCCCAATTTTTTTTTATATTGTGAAATATAATGTTACGCCAAGTAAATTGATACCCATCATGTCACGCTTTAAAATTGCGCCCGCTCGTGGAATGGCGTCAAACTTTTACCCTTAAAAATCTCCATAGGCGACGTTTAAAAAATTCTACAGATTGAATGTTTTGCGTTACAGAGGAGGTCTAGGGCTAGAATTATTGCTCTCACTCTACCGGTCGCGGCGATACCTCACATGTGTGGTTTGACCACCGTTTTCATATGCGGGCGCTACTCACGTATGCGTTCGCTTCTGCGCGCGAGCTCGTCGGGACAGGGCGCTTTAAAAAATTTTTTTTTTTTTTTAATTATTTATTTTACTTTATTTTATTTATTTTTTCACTGTTTTTTAAAAAAAAAAAATTTGGATCACTTTTATTCCTATTACAAGGAATGTAAACATCCCTTGTAATAGAAAAAAGCATGACAGGTCCTCTTAAATATGAGATCTGGGGTCAAAAAGTCCTCAGATCTCATATTTAGACTATAATGCAAAAAAAAAAAAAAAAAAAAAAAAAAAAGTCGTTTAAAAAATGACACAAAATAAATTGTGCCTTTAAGAGAAGTGGGCGGAGCCGTCGTAATGACGTCGCTCCGGCCGTCACATGGTATAGAGACGGGTGGGGGCCATCTTGGCCTCACTCGTCTCAGTACCGAGGAAGTGAAAGGACCCGATCGCCTCCGCCGTTACCGACGGCTCCGGTAAGCGGCGGAGGGTGCGGGAGAGCGGCGGGAGGGGGGGTGGCACCTCTCCCGCCGCCGATAACGGTGATCTCGCGGCGAACCCGCCGCATAGACCACCATTATCGTGTGTAGAATCGCCGGCCCTAAAGATGGATACCTCGGTTGTGGCAGCAGCTGCTGCCGTTACCGAGATATCCATCTTTAAAACACAGGACGTCAATATACAGTGGGCGGTCGGGAAGCGGTTAATCAGTATGAGTTACCACTAGAATCAATTGGTCCACTTTCTGTAATTATTCAAGAGTTTGTACAACTTGGAATTGTAAAGAAAGTTAAATCAGTGGTAAATAACTGTATTTGGCCTACCAAAAATACTGATAATTCATATTCTTTATCAGTTGACTTAAGGAAACTGAATAAACACATCACAAATAACCCAGTTCTTCCTGATAAATCTAACATAAAGTTAAATTTGAATGCTGAGGACAAAGTGTTCTCTGTACTAGAAATCGTTAATAGCCATTTTTCCGTTCCTTTAACGAATAGCTGTCAGTACAAACTCGCATTTACATTCAGAAAAGAGACTTATAAGTTCACTCGATTAATACCTGGCCTAGGTATTGGTGATGGTATAGTTCATGAAACTATAGCAAAAATACTTTCAAAATTTTCTAGGTCAGACTGCATTTGTCAGCATGTGGATACGATTCTGCTGAGTACTCAGAATATCGATGAACATATGGCTCTTTTGTCTGAGTTGTTTATGATGTTACAAGCTGAAGGTTTAAAATTAAACATGACAAAAGTTCAGCTCATGAAAAGTCAAATGAAATACCTTCACATGCACATTAGTCAAGGAAAGAGACAATTGTTGCAAGAAACAGTTAGAGGGATCACTGCAATCCCAACTCCAACAACTCATAAGGCATTGCATCAATTTTTGCATAAAATAAATCATTGCAAAGATTTTGTACACTGTTTCGCAGAAAAAGTTAATCCACTATATAATCTTTTGAGGAATAAAGGTAATATAGTTGACCAATGGGGTCCAAATGAGAAAAATGCTTTTGAAATGTTGAAAAAAGATTTGCAGAATGCTCCAGTATTAAGTACAATAGAGGTTTGTTCTGAAGCATTTTTTGTTTTGAAAACCCATGTATCTGAGAATGCCATCTCAGTAACGTTGTCTCAATTACAAGTAGGTAAGGAGAAAATAATCGCCTATTTCTTCAGAGTTTTATCATTTTTGGAAAAAACTTTTGAGCCAGGTGTAAAGCAACTTCTAAGTATTTACTATGCAATTAAAGCTACACAGAGCATAGTGAAATCAAACAAAACCATTGTACAGACACCTGACTGCTCACTAAAAGGTATTTTTGAGGAAGATAGTTTTAAAGAATGTCGTAAAACATATTCTCTATGGTTCAGAGCTTTATCGTCCAAACACATTCAGATAGATGTAAAAGGAAGACATCTTCAGGAATGTACACCAGTACATGTTTATACAGCTGTATCTGAGAAGTCTTTACCTCAGGTTTCCAGCATAAGAACAGAGAAGGACATAGAACCAGTACTTGTTACTGCAGAACAGTCTAACATTAGAATAAGAGCTTCAACACAGAATACAGTTAGGCACATTTCTAATCTTTTAGAGGTGAAAACAAAGGCATAGTCCATTGTTATCTCTGGCTGATACAAAACCTTTCTTTGTTTGTGAAAACAGGGATTTGTATCATGACCAAAAGGAGGTGTTGCGTCCTGTCATACCTAAACTTCACAGTACATGTTTTATAGTGTAGGCCATCTTAGACAGGATAAGGACATTGTCATACAGAAGTTCTCTTCAAGTTACAAGAATTGAATGTAAATATTTTATGCCTAATTAATGATACTGCATTTCTTTTACAGATATGGCATCTAAAATCAAAGAGAATATCAGGGAAATTAAAAGTTAAAGAAGGAATCCTCTAGGGAAGAATATTGGACAAAAGATTTATACTGCATATTTATGACTGTTTTATCTTATTCAACAAGGTTTTTCTAACTTATCAGAACACGAAGAAGAAATTTTAAAGACATTTCATGAAGAAAAAATGAATCAGAAGAAACTTTATCTACTATAGATAAATAATTTAGGACTCAAACATTTGTCCACATATACATTTTTTGATTATCCAATTATTCTGATATTAATGTTCATATTAAGTTAGGAGTATCATTATTATTTTTATTTATTTTTCCTTATTCATATATTTAATATTTTTAGGTAACAACTGCACAATGATTCTAGTTAATAGAACATCTTTTGTTCATAATTTAAGAAACATATCACTCTAAATAGAACTATGGAAAGTTATGACAAGTTTTAGAGTGTAAAGTATATTTGCAAAGAGCTAAAATAATATTTGAGCACAAATATGGAAATATATTATTGCATAGTTTATTTATAATAATAATAATAATTATGAATAATTATTGATATGAGTCATTGTTATGTTATACATTTTTAAATTCTATACCATTATTTTAAGATTTTGAATAGATAGATCTAAGAGGAGTTAAAGTAAAGCGTATAGCATTTAGAAGGAGAGTTATTTCTAGCTGCTTCAGTTCTGAGGAATATTGTGTTCGATCATTTGATACAAGGATGTGTAAATGTGACATGAATGATGTTTTGAATGTATTAGATTAATTTAATATGATAAATCATAATTCAGGGGGGATTGTTAGAATATTTTTCCAAATTCATAATTCTGCACTTATAGGTGTTATATTATATTCATGGCAAGCTTGCAAAACATAGTTGGTTTTATGATTAGTCATAATAAATAGCGTATATGTGAATGACCTTGATTAATTGATTTGACATGATTCTTCATCTAAAGCTGAGCATTGCTGGATGTTTCTGGTGTAGTCAATTTGAGTATGACATATAAAGTATCTTGGTATAGAATGTCATCAGAAGACAAAAATAGACACGTGTCTAAGTAGCCAAAGGAATAATACATTGTGGTTTATATCCTGTTAAGTTAAGTTTAGTGTAGTCTCAGTCATATTAATAAGTATTAGTATATAGTTACTTAATGTAAAGCTGATAATATGTGTTCATATTATATAGATGTTTGGTTATATGACATTATATGATCACCACATTACTTCAAGTATGGAGTGTTACATGTGGGCTTGTCAATCGAATGCCATATATGACTCTGATTTAGAATCTTCTCTTGTATAGCAAATTGCTGAAGTTAGCAGAAATGAATGTGTGCCATACAAGGTTCTAAGTTAGTGTGAGGTTATGATGTTCACATGTAACATATAGGCCAACGTTTCTATACTGAAGGGCAGACAGACACACACACACACAGCCACTAGGATAGATGACACTGACATGTTCACAAGACACTTTGATAATTTGGGACAGCTGAATTCTGCCAGAAGTCTAAGAATGGAATTTCCTGCTTCTTCTTGGACGACACAAGACAGCATGGATACAGAAGGCAGCAGCATTGAAGCACACATGCTTTCATAAACTTATTACAGCTTTATAATTTTTTATTCTATTTCATATATTTTTACCCACACTGAACTGAACTATTATACTTTTGACATTGTATTTATGATGCCAACTGTGTGAAAATAAACTCACACTTTGTTTAAGTCAGTTTGACTATCAATGCTATTCATCCGGAAATGCCTCTGAGATACAAGAATATTAGATATTAATAATATTCTTCACCAAGGATCTGCCCCTTTTGTATATTGTATGTTAGAAACCTAGAGGCTGTTATTTAAATAGTGAGAACATTTTTAAATGCCACAGTAAGAGAAAGATTAGGTGTCATTAACAAAAGACTATTTTCTTGATTTAGAAAAAACATCCGGTATTGTGGGATGTTTTTTCTAGGGATGCACAGAAATTTCAGCCGCCGAAAATTCTCGTCCGAAAACGGTGTTTTCGGTATCGGCCGAATGACAAAAACAGCCGATACCGAAAAGGGGGTGTGGTCCACCCCGGATGCCGCCCATTGCGGGAGTGTCCCTCTGGCACACCCAATCCTCCCCTCCCTCCTCCTCTTCTCGATCTCCGTGTGTGTGACAGGGCGGGCACACTACTCCTCCCTGCGGCGGAAGTCAGGGCTGTCCGCGGTGAGAGTCGGGTGGGAGGAGGCCGCAGTGCATTGTGGGCAGTGTAGTCCAGAGGTGAGAAATGTTTCCCTGAATCTCACACCTCAGAGGCCATGAGAACGATGAATAACATTCTTAACCACAAGGTGAGTGGGGAATATAGTAGGAAAAGAGCAAGCTTTTGACAACGATCAATGATATACATACCTGTCTGTCCAGTAAGCCAAAGAGCTATGTGCAAAATGTAGTAATCCATAGCAAATAAGCAGAATTAAGTTTTCACTGATCTGACTTCATTAAGCTGAAATCTAATCTTCATGTTATTGCTCCCTTTTGCATTTTCCAATTGTCCTTTGTGTTGTCTTACTGAAAAGGTCCCTTTGTTCCATTTTGTAACTTACAGCAGAAAAATTACACCTGGAATCTAGTAGGTTAGTGAAATCATCTTCATTTTCCTGTGAAGTTATACTGTATACTGCTGATTACCTGGCACTTTTACACACACAGCCATATATGTATGAGTGTCCAATGGATAGTCTCTGATCATCTCCTGTAATGTGTCCGCAGTCTCTGACCATCTCCTGTACCGTGTCCCCAGTCTCTGACCATCTCCTGTAATGTGTCCGCAGTCTCTGACAATCTCCTGTAATGTGTCCGCAGTCTCTCACCATTTCCTGTAATGTGTCTGCAGTCTCTGACAATCTCCTGTACCATGTCCCCAGTCTCTGACAATCTCCTGTACCATGTCCCCAGTCTCTGACCATCTCCTGTGTAAAAATATTTTTTAAAAACTGTCACTTTCGGTTTCGGTTTTCGTCATCTTGTTTTTTTTTCATTTTCGGTATCGGTTTTGGCACCAAAAAACCCATTTGGTGCATTCCTAGTTTTTTCACTTTAATGCATTGGATGCATTAAGGTGAAAAAAAAAGCCCAACTGTATTGATCACATGTCCTTTCACTGGCCAAGGATCTGCCCCTTTTGTATATTGTATGTTAGAAACTTAGAGGCTGTTATTTAAATAGTGAGGTCATTTTTAAATGCCACAGTAAGATAAGGTGTCATTAACAAAAGACTATTTTCTTGATTTAGAAAAAACATCCGGTATTGTCGGATGTTTTTTCTAGGGATGCACAGAAATTTCGGCCGCCGAAAATTCTCTTTCGAATGACAAAAACAGCCGATACCGAAAAGGGGGCGTGGTTCGCCCCGGGTGCCACCCATTGCGGGAGTGTCCCTCTGGCGCGCCCAGTCCTCCCCTCCCTCCTCCTCCCCTCCCTCCTCCTCTCCTCGATCTCCGTGTGTGTAACAGGGCGGGCACTCTATTCCTCCCTGCGGCAGAAGTCGGGGCTGTTCGCGGTGAGAGTCGGGTGGGAGGAGGCCGCAGTGCATTGTGGGCAGTGTAGTCCGGAGGTGAAAAATGTTTCCCTGAATCTCACACCTCAGAGGCCACGAGAAGGATGAATAACATTCTTAACCACAAGGTGAGTGTGGTATATAGTAGGAAAAGAGCAAGCTTTTGACAACGATCAATGATATACATACCTGTCTGTCCAGTAAGCCAAAGAGCTATGTGCAAAATGTAGTAATCCATAGCAAATAAGCAGAATTAAGTTTTCACTGGTCTGACTTCATTAAGCTGAAATCTGATCTTCCTGTTATTGCTGCTCTTTGCATTTTCCAATTGTCCTTTGTGTTGTCTTACTGAAAAGGTCCCTTTGTTCCATTTTGTAACTTACAGCAGAAAAATTACACCTGGAATCTAGTAGGTTGGTGAAAGCATCTTCATTTTCCTGTGAAGTTATACTGTATACTGCTGATTACCTGGCACTTTTACACACACAGCCATATATGTATGAGTGTCCAATGGATAGTCTCTGATCATCTCCTGTAATGTGTCCGCAGTCTCTGACAATCTCCTGTACCATGTCCCCAGTCTCTGACCATCTCCTGTAATGTGTCCGCAGTCTCTTACAATCTCCTGTAATGTGTCCGCAGTCTCTGACCATCTCCTGTAATGTGTCTGCAGTCTCTGACATTCTCCTGTACCATGTCCCAGTCTCTGACCATCTCCTGTACCATGTCCCTAGTCTCTGACCATCTCCTGTGTAAAAATATTTTTTAAAAACTGTCACTTTCGGTATCGGTGCTGTTTCGGTATCGGCATCTTGTATTTTTATTTTCGGTTTCGGCACCAAAAAACCCATTCGGTGCATCCCTAGTTTTTTCACCTTAATGCATTGGATGCATTAAGGTGAAAAAAAAAAGCCCAACTGTATTGATCACATTTCCCTTCACTGGCCAAGGATCTGCCCCTTTTGTATATTGTATGTCAGAAACTTAGAGGCTGTTATTTGAATAGTGAGAACATTTTTAAATGCCACAGTAAGAGAAAGATTAGGTGTCATTAACAAAAGACTATTTTCTTGATTTAGAAAAAACTCTAATATGTCAGAGAAAAGACAAAAATTGAGTGGTCATGGCTACCGCCAAAATGCAAAGGAGACAGCTGAACGTATAAAAGAAGAGCTCAAGCACATGCCAAAAATACAAAGTTATTTCTCTAACAGAGGCACTGCTGGAGGTTCTGTAACTGTGGAGACTGAACAGGTGGCAGAAGGGCAGAAATACATAGAACACAATACCACTGAGCCTGTTGCAACTTCTGAAATAATTGATGCTAATAAAGAAGCCAATATTGATTTGGTATTTTCTTCTGATCCTGTGGATTGGGATAGGAATAGTGAAAAGCTGAAGGACTATATAGCTATAAATGGCGTAACTCAAAATAAAAATGCTGACTTTTCCTTATCGGCTCGCAAATATTCTGATCGGACCCGGTCATTCTCCAATTTCTTCTTTAAACGCAAACTGCAGAATAGAGAACTGTATGAGAGACCCTGGCTGGTATACTCTGAGAAAGCAAAAGCTGCTTTTTGTGCCCCTTGTCATCTTTTTGGTAGTTCATCTGCTAAATGTCAGCTGGCTCAAGAAGGATTTAGTGATTGGAAAAATGCTTCTGTTCGCCTAAGAGAACACGAAGACTCTGAGCAACATAAAACATGTTTTATGAGATTAAAAAACAGGAACGCTGCATGTGGCAAAATGGATAACATGCTAATTTTGCATCAAAACAAAGAAAGAGAGTACTGGAGAAATGTCCTCAGGTATGTTGTTGCGGTTGTGAAGGCTTTATCTTCTCGTGGATTGGCATTTAATGGCACAGATGAAAGTTTTGGCTCTCATACAAATGGTAACTATCTAATGTTACTTGAACTCATTGCTGAGTTTGCTCCCTTCATGGATGAGCACATTAAGCGCTATGGCAATGCTGGCTCTGGCACAGCATTCTATCTGTCCAAAACTGTTTGCTATGAATTCATTGAAATATTGGCAGTCAGACTGTTAGATGCAATTATTGTTGAGGTGAAGGATGCTAAATATTACTCGATAAGTGTGGATTCAACCCCAGATGTTTCTCAAGTGGATCAGCTAGCCTTCATTATACGATGTGTGAATGACGAGGGTGTGCCAGTGGAACGATTTATAAAGTTCATACCACATATTGGCCACAAAGCTCAAAGTTTATTTAAAGCTGTAAGTGATACATTAGAATTTCACCAACTTGACCTTCAGAATTGTAGAGGTCAGTCATACGATAATGCTAGCAATATGGCTGGCACATATTCTGGACTTCAGGCTCGTTTTAAAGAACAAAATCCATTAGCTATATATATAGCATGCTCTGCACATTCCCTGAACCTTGTAGGAACATGTGCTGCAGAAAGCTGCATAGAAGCAGTATCATTCTTTGGAGTTATCCAACAGCTGTATCATTTTTTTTCTGGCTCTACCAGTAGGTGGGAAGTCTTAACTTCTCATTTAAATGCCAAGTCCACGGTTAAAAATCTGTCTGTCACAAGATGGTCAGCACGCAGTAATGCATGTCGTACTCTGAGGAAATCATGGACAGAAATTATTGAAGCCCTGGAAGCAATAGAGGATGATGACTCTCAAAGGCCAGTGACAAGAAGTGAGGCTGCAGCACTTCTAAGAAGTCTGAATTGTCTGGAGACTGCCTTCATGACAGTATTTTGGAACAGCATTTTGGAATCTTTTAATGCAACAAACGGTTGCAGAGTGCAGATGTAGACATTTCAGCAGGTGTGAAGCTCTATGGGGCACTTCTCCACCTCATGCAAAGCTATAGAAATGAGTTTGAAAGGTTTGAATCAGAAGCCAAAGAACTCTCTGGCCTTGACCATTTCGAAACCGCCTGCGCTAGAGCTAGAATTTTTTTTTTTCCGTTTGATGTAAATCAAGAAGGAGACGTACAGTTAAATGCTACAGACCGTTTCAGGGTAAACACGTTCTTTGCAATTCTTGACAAATTAAACAATGAGCTGCAAAGAAGATCTGAGGCTTATGAACAAGTCTACAAGTTTCATTTTGTTGAAAAGCTTACTACACTAGCAACCGGTGATATACAATCTCAGGCTTCCAATCTATGTAGCAGCTATCCTGATTATTTGGAAACGTCACTTCCTGATGAATATCTGCACCTTTGTTCTTACTTGAAAAATATTGATAAAGGTGAAGCTTCAATTTCAGAGCTCCAAAAAAAATTCAAAGCAGAAAAATTGCAGGTTATTTACCCAAATATTGATATAGCAATGCGTATTTTTCTTTGCACTCTGGTTACTAACTGTTCAGCAGAACGATCTTTTTCATGTCTGAAACGAGTAAAGAAGTATTTACGATCATCTTTGGGTCAAGAAAGACTGAACAGTTTAGCTTTACTTGCCATTGAGTCAGAACTTTTAAATACTTTGTCCTACGAAGATATTATCGATGAGTTTGCCAAAAGAAAAGTTAGAACTAAAAAATTGTAGGGAGTTTCTTACTGCTATAATCTTTAAAAGGCATTTTCTGCATTACAGAGTATTTTCAGTCTGTACAATTAAAGCCAGTTATTTTCAGTGTTCTTGTGTGTGAAGATATGTTTTTAATTGATCTATTGTAGTAGTCATCGATAAAGGACGAGAATGGTGGTGTGTGTGTGTGTGGGGGGGGGGGGGGGGCATTGAAGGACCCGGCCTTGGGGCGGCAAAGGGAGTAAATCCGGGCCTGCCTGGAGGTAAAAGGATATAAATATTCCTGCGCTACCATGTGAGCATATAAAATAAGTAATGAACTGCTGCAGGCACTGAATAAGGGTCAGTCCACACCCATATGCAGAAATGTTAAAAAGGTGGGGGTGGTGCTGCGCTGTTCAAACACAAAAAACTAATAATCCAGATATTCGAACAAGGGACAATGGCGATTATTTACTAAAGGCAAATCCACTTTGCACTACAAGTGCAAAGTGCACTTGAAATTGCACTGAAAGTGCACTTGGAAGTGCAGTCGCTGTAGATCTGAGGGGGACATGTAACGAAAATAAAAAACAGCATTTTAGCTTGCACATGATTGGATGATAAAATTCCCCTCATTTCAGAGCTTCCCCTCATTTCAGATCTACCCCTCAGATTTACAGCAATTGCACTTCCAAGTGCACTTTCAGTGCAATTTCAAGTGCATTTTACACTTGTAGTTTGCACTTGTAGTGCAAAGTGGATTTGCCTTTCGTAAATAACCCCCAATGTGTTTCTAAAGGTAGTGGTACAAATACAAATGAATAAATAAAAACTCTTCACAATACACTATAAAGTGACTGTAATGTTCTTATCCCTCCACTGGAGGCTCCGACATCTCTCCTGTAATGTTCTTATCCTGTAATGTCCTTATCCCTCCACTGGAGGCTCCGACATTTCTCCTGTAATGTTCTTATCTTTCCACTGGGAGCTCTGATATCTCCACAAACTCCGTCGCAGATTGATGACGTCACAACGACATCACCCGGCTCCTCCTCTTGTCCCTACTTAAACAGCCAATGCCATTTGCTTAACGTTCGTGCTAAGAACCTGAGGCCAGGCAAAGATCTCCATCAGAAGACTCCCGTCTTCACTCTCTATTTGGCCGGTCAGAGCCCCGACTACCATCTCACTTTTGGGCCGGACAGAGCCCCGTCTACAACCTCGCATTTGGGCCGGACAGAGCCCCTCCAACTTACAGTTTTTTGGCCGGACCAGCGGCGTAGCGTGGGGGGTGAAGGGGGTGCCGTGGCCCCAGGCGCGACATTTAGGGGGGCGCAATTTTGTGCCAGTAGTGTCACTACTGGCTGCCTCCTCCTAATTTTATGTTCCTGTGTCCCCCGCGCTCCGGTCGCCATGTGCAGTTTCCGGCGCCCTGTGATTGGTTGTATGGGGGTCATGTGAGTGCTCCTGAAGTCCCGCCTCCGCACATGACCCATTCGCAGCCGCTGTCTTCTCCTCCTCCTATCCTTAATCCGGAATCCGGACCGATCCAGGCCAGGACAAGGTGTGTGAGAGTGTGAGACCCCCTCAAGTCGTGTTACTGGCCCTGGGGGCGGGGGGGATGAGAGAGAAATACTGTAGGCAGCCGCAGGACAGTATAGTGTAGTATGTATTGTGGTCAGTCAGTCCTCCAATGAGTTTCTCTTCCCTTCTCATGGCTTTAAATGTTGTGAAAAACTTTCACTATACTGTCCTGCGGCTGCCTACGGTATTTCTCTCTCTCTCTCTCATTCACTGAAAGTGTCCAAAAAATGCACATCATGGCAACTTCAGACATAAAATAGTAAACACATCACTACAATATATCACCACTGCATTGTTTATCATTTTCTTAGGTTAAGTGATGCGCCTGCTAGGGTGATTTTTGACATTTGCTCTATGTGTGGATTTTTTTTTGCTTTAATTAAGCAGCAGCTTACCATAATAATATTGGTTTCGGTATCTCTTACTTCCAGGAGCGCAAAGTATTGTATATAGAATTTTGGATTGTTTTATCCTCCTTGTTGGGGGGTGTAAAAAAAAAATGGGGGGGCGTAGTAATAAATAATAAATTAACAGTGATCAATAATACATAATCGTTCACAACAATACTGAACAGATATCAACATTAAATAAATACACATTATATTATATTTATTTTATGTTGATATCTGTTCAGTATTGTTCACAACGATTATGTATTATTAGTCACTGTTCATTTATTATTTATTTCTAAGCGCCCCCTTATTTTTATACACCCCCCACTAGCTCAAAGCTTGCTCACTAAGCACTTTGAGGGGAGCAGCTATTTTGTACATTTCACCCATAGCCCGGAGTTCTTCCCTTTCATTATCCTCCTTGTTAGTGTATGTTATGTGTGACCCAAGACAATTTATCCAAAGTCACCCAGGAAGGTCAAAAGGCTTAGGCTTGTTTTTGAAGCTGGTCTTGACTGCATTGTCTATATGCTTACCTACACAGAGGCTTAATATTATAGTATCTTGATCCTTTTTAAATGCTCAGGCCCACCATTGGGAATAACCACCTACAGATGCTAAAAGAAAGATATAGGAGCTGGTTGGCTTGTTGGATTCAATACAGCGATGATGAGTTATGTCAGGGTGCAATGGGGGGGGGGGGGTGTCCACATCTGGGGTATTTGTTTTTAAATTGGGCCATGGCTCATATTCAACCAGATTTCAGCTTATTGCAGTCATTGGAGGGAAGAGCTGAAAATGGATTGGTTGCTGTAGGCTCATTTACATAGGCTTATGTGCATTTTCTGTATGAATAAAGATTCTTCCTGGCAGAACAAGCAGAAGATCCTGCATAAAATATGCACCTATAGCATAGCTCCCAATTGTTCCTGATTTCAAGGGACTGTCTCTAATTTGGAATAAAGTCCCTCTGTCCCTCTCAGTGGCGTAGCGTGGGGGGTGCAGGGGGTGGTCAGTCAGTGTAGTATATAGTGGACAACAGTATAGTGTAGTATGGTGGTCAGTCAGTGTAGTGTAGTATGGTGGTCAGTGTAGTATGTTGGTGTCAGTATAGTGTAGTATGGTGGTCAGTGTAGTGTAGTATGGTGGTGTCAGTATAGTGTAGTATGGTGGTCAGTGTAGTGTAGTATATGGTGGTCAGTATAGAGTAGTATGGTGGTCAGTATAGTGTAGTATGGTGGTGTCAGTATAGTTTAGTATGGTGGTCAGTGTAGTGTAGTATATGGTGGTCAGTATAGTGTAGTATGGTGGTCAGTGTAGTGTAGTATATGGTGGTCAGTATAGTGTAGTATGGTGGTCAGTATAGTGTAGTATGGTGGTCAGTATAGGGTAGTATGGTGGTCAGTGTAGTGTAGTATGGTGGTCAGTATAGTGTAGTATGGTGGTCAGTATAGGGTAGTATGGTGGTCAGTGTAGTGTAGTATATGGTGGTCAGTATAGTGTAGTATGGTGGTCAGTATAGTGTAGTATAGTCAGCCACCAGTAGATGAGACCTTGTTGTGTGTCTTCTCCACAGACCGAAGCAGCAGCCAAAGCCCTCTTCAGACAAAGGCTACTGGGACTGCAGTCAGTGTGTGCACCTAGAAGAAGTTTAAGGGAACTTCCGCCCGGTGAGTCTTACTTCTCTTGCCACCATTTTACCTGCACTTCCAGGGGGACAGACCATCCTGACCCTCAGTACTGACATTGTAGTTATCCTTTAGAGCTCTAGGTGAGCATTGCCAGGGGACGCTGTCCAGGGAGGAGGCGGTCAGTTGGCAGTGTAGTTGAGCCACCAGCAGACCAGATCTTGTGTGCCATTGATCTCCTTACAATGGCATCTGAAAGTGGGTCAGACAGACATATTAGGCAGCAAATGAACATAATGTTGTCTTTGTAGTTGATGTGTTGAGAGGAGAAAAATGGAAAAGTAATTGACTTTGACAAGGGACAGGGTCATATGTGTATTGGCTAGACAACTGGATCAGAGCATCCGCAAAACTGCATAGATGGATTGAAGTTTGTTTGGTTCAGCAGGGACCAGACAGATTTTGATCCATATGTGGCTGTTCCGGCTTGACAGAAGTTGACCCAGTGGTCTAGTAAATTTTATATATTTTTTTATATACCATATTTATCAGCGTATAACACGCTCCGGCGTATAACACGCACCCCATGTTTAGGAGGGAATTTTAAGGAAAAAAACTTACATTTGAATGCCCATCAATGCAGCCTTATCAGTGTCCATCTGCAGCCTTGCACAGCGTCCATCTGCATGCTTGTCCAGTGTCATTTGCAGCCTTTGCAGCCTTGTCAGTGTCATTTGCAGCCTTGGTGTCATTTGCAGCCTTGCAGCCTTGGTGTCATTTGCAGCCTTGGTGTCATTTGCAGCCTTGCAGCCTTATCAGTTTTCATTTGCAGCCTTGCAGCCTTGTCAGTGCCTATCTGCAGCTTTGTCAGTGTCCATTTGCAGCCTTGCCCAGGCTGCAGTTAAACTGCAGTGACTTGTCAGTGTCACTGCAGTTTGAAAATGGCGCCACCGAGATACACAGAGCCGGTCCTGTGTGTCTCGGCGGCTCTCGGCCGTTTTCGGCTCCTCTCGTAGTCCCGCCCGGGATGGGCGTGACTGTGAGCGGAGCCGAGCGCCGCCCATATACATAGATAGCCGAGTGTACTCGGCTAGGTTCGGCTAGCTCCGCTCACAGTCACGCCCAGTCCCTGTGTCCATCATAGCGCAGGACTGGGCGTGACTGTGATCGGAGCTAGCCACAAGTATACTCGGCTATCTATGTATATCGGCGGCCGGCGCTCGCTCTGCTCACAGTCAGCGGGGGATCGGCGTATAACACGCACCTGCGATTTTCCCCTGATTTTAAGGAGAAAAAAGTGCGTGTTATACGCCAATGAATACAGTATATATATATAATATCAATTTTTTTTTTTTGAACTTTGAAGTTTTTTAAGGGTAAAAGTTTGATGCCATTCCACGTGCGGGCGCAATTTTGAAGCGTGACATGTTGGGTATCAATTTACTCGGCGTAACATTATCTTAAACAGAATTTTTTAAAAACGGGCTACCTTTACTGTTGTCTTATTTTATAATTCAAAAAAGTGAATTTTTTCCAAAAAAAAGTGCGCTTGGAAGACGGAGTGACAAAAAGTATTGCAATGACCGCCATTTTATTCCCTAGGGTGTTAGAAAAAAATGTATAATGTTTGGGGGTTCTAAGTAATGTTCTAGCAAAAAAACCTGTTTTTAACCGAGTCTGAAAGAGGCTTGGTCTTTAAGTGGTTAAATTGTCATGGTATACAAGACATACAAAGTAGTTGCCTTCCTTATGTGCTAGCATTCTTTCCATGAGGCTTTGTGAGCTCACTATATCAATAACCTCTCTAATGTTGGGGGGAGAAGTTGACTTCCATTTTATCACTATGGAAATGCGTGCTGCAAACAGAATGTGTACTATCACTTTCCTGTGTAGGAAGGGAAAAGCGCCTATCCCCAGGCTTAGTAACGCTAGTGCTGGGGAGGGAGTACACATTGTTTTGGTAGTCTTCGATAGTAGGTGAATACATCCTTCCAGAAGGTTTGTAAGGCTTTGCAGTGCCATATTATATGTAACAGGTTGCCATTGTGATGGCATTCCCTGCAACATAATGGCGAAATAGTGGGGTCTATAGTGTGTAGTACCACCTGTGGAGTATTTTATGTGAGTTGTCCCAGTGGTCTACACAGGCTGAAGAGGTACTTTTTTTTTTAAGCAGCAAAAAGAGCAAGGCAATAGGCATAAAGGTGAAGGGGTGGTAAAAGTGCAACAAGGCAAGAAAGTGATTACACTTATTTTTTTTTTTTTTAGATTTTTCAAAATACTACTTAATATATACCATGCCAAACAAAAAAGAATCAGGTGCACAAGGCAGGAAAAGGAGGAAGATAGAGAAAGAGCAACAAGTTAAGCTAGCTGGAAGCCTTAACAGGTTTCTTGTTGTGAACACTGCGGAAATTACAGCATGCTCATTATCAGCACCACAGGAGACTCATGTCCCTGATCCAGTTTATGTGGACATTCCTGTTTTTACTTTAAGAGCAGAGACAGACTTGCCTGAGGATGTTTCTACTCAGCCAAATTTTCTGCCAGAAAATATTGACGAAAAAGTTTTTATTGATATTGGCCATTGGCCTAAAACTATGGATGAAACTTTGAAAACTGAACTTGTCAAGAGAGGAACAGTGGAACTGCAGAATAAGGATGCATTGTTTCCAAGAGACAGTCATGGCAAGTCATTTTCCAAGAACTGGTTCTATGTGAATTTGGAGAATGGTGAGACTGTGTTAAGGACATGGTTGGTGTTTTCTCCGGTAAACAATGCTGCATATTGTTCCTTGCATACTTTTTCAGAAGGCTAAAGGGAAAAGTTGTTTTGGAAAGTGACTTTAATGCATGGAGAAAGCTAAACCTCAGATTACTAGAGCACGAGCGCAGTTCATATCACTTCATTGCATTTACAATGTGGAAAGAATTTGAAATGTGGCTGCAGAAACAGGAGACTATTGATGCTGCTGCCCAGCTTGCACAACGGAGGTCATTTGACAAATGGAAGGCAATCTTAGTCAGATTACTGGATTGTGTGCTGTATCTAGCCAGGCAAACCTTACCCTTACGTGGTCACTCCGAAAATCTAAACACAGAGGGTAACTGTGGAAATTTCTTAGAAACTTTCAAGTTACTTGTCAAATACGACCCAGTTGCCAAAGAACATCTTCACAAAGTTCATCAGACAGATGGCTACGTTGTGTCCTATCTCTCTCCACAGAGCCAGAATGAGTTCATTAGCCTGCTCGGCGATCACATTAGAACAGCCATCTTTGAAAAAATCACAAAGGCCAAGTATTTTGCTAGGATGTTTGACAGCACTCCGGATATTTCTCACACTGACCAAATGTCCCAAGTGATTCGATACGTGCACATTGCAGATACAGAAGTCCATGTGATAGATTCTTTCATTGACTTTATTCAGTTATATGGGAAATATAACCTAATAGGGGGCCCCGCGGGCACGGTCGGATCCACGGCAAACTCCCACCCGCTAGCCAGCTCGTTTCGCCGGCACTGCTGCTTATTATTTAACGGGGGGCCGATCGGGCTTGTTTACTCTCACTTCCTGGTAGCGGTGGAACACAAGATAGGGCCTCCCATGTCTTGCATCATTTCCGGCTGATTACATCACGTCCGCCCTATCGTGCGTTCCACCGCTACCAGGAAGTGAGAGTACACAAGCCTGATCGGTCCCCGTGAAATAAGCAGCGGTGCTGACAAAACGGGCTGGCTAGCGGGCAGGAGTTTGCTGCCCCCCTTGAATGTTAGAAATCATGTCGCCCCCGTACATCCTACCTGACGGGGCCCCCTTGGGAGGCGACATGACAAGTGACACCCTGCATCCCCTGGCAAGTGACACCCTGCATCCCCTGGCAAGTGACACCCTGCATCCCCGACAAGTGACACCCTGCATCCCCGGCAAGTGACACCCTGCATCCGCTGACAAGTGACACCCTGCATCCGCTGACAAGTGAGGTGGCAAGTGACACCCTGCATCCGCTGACAAGTGACACCCTGCATCCGCTGACAAGTGACGTGGCAAGTGACAATCCGCATCTGAAGGCAGGTGACGTTGGCAAGTGACACGCTCAGGCTCCGACTGATTCTGCTTATAGTGAGTTGAAATATTTTATTTTATATAACCATGTAATAATAGAAATATTGCACTAATTTTTTTTGCGATACGGCACTGCGTCGATTTAACTGAAAATTGCGCAGTTGTGTGATGCTGTACCCAAACACTCGGCTACTCTCGGCTCCGCTCGGGACTGCGAGAGGACCCGAGAGCCGCCGAGAGAACCCGAGAGCCGCCGAGATACACAGGACTCTGTATCTCGGCGGCGCCATTTTTAAACTTCAAGACTGCAATGACAAGGCTGCAAATGACACTGGGGCAAGGCTGCATATGACAAGGCTACACTGACAAGGCTGCAATGACACTGGAAAAGGCTACAGATGGATGGACAAGGCTGCAGATGGACGCTGTGCAAGGCTGCATTGATGGGCATTTAAATGTAAGTTTTTTCCTTAAACTTCCCTCCTAAACTTGAAGTGTGTGTTATACGCCGGCGCGTGTTATACGCCGATAAATACGGTAATGTATAGAAGGTAGGGCCCGAAAGCGACTCAAGCCCAGGGGCCCCCACCACCCTAAGTCCTGCCCTGGATGTCCTTAAGAAGCATGTACCAATTCATGTAAAGCGATCATGTGACACAAGATGGAGTTCAAAGCATGAAGCTGTACGCGTACTAGCTGAGCACCCAGAAGAAATAATAGAAGCTTTGGAAGTGTTGAGAGATGGGCCAGAAGAAACCTCTGAAACCAAGGGTGATGCAGGAAGTCTGTTAGTTTGCATCATGACCTATGTTTTTTCTCTTTCTTGCATTTTTGGAGCCCAGTACTAACCAAAGTCAATGATACTCAGATCTACCTGCAGCAAAAAGGACTTGCGCTTGATCAATGTGTGCAAAAATTGAAAGCATTGGCTTTATTTTGCCAGGAAAAACGAGATTGTCTGGTGTCAAAGGCAACTGAGAAAGCTCTGCAGGTATGCAAAACATATTGCATTTCTACAGAGAGAAGAATTGGAAGACGTAAGAAGATGGCTGGAGAGCAGAGTTGCGATGCTGGCTTGACCTTAATACAAGAAACAAGCAGAGAACAACTGGAAGCAATTAATCAGCTTAATGCAGAAATTACAAAACGTACAATGCAGATGAATATGCTTCACCAGCGATTTGCTTTCTTGCAAATCCAAATATTGTTGGCTATCAGAAAAGATGATTTCATTATTGAACAAATTCAGCACACGTGTGCTCAGTACACGAAGTTGAATGCTGCATCTATGATCACTGAAATAAGTTGACTTCGGCACCACATTGTCTTATATAAGGAAGTCAATCCTGATGTGGAGATTGAAAACTGGTCTGCTTTAGATTTGCTTTAGTGGGTGTACAAGTGGAAGTTGTAAGAGAGTTTAACTACAGTAACTTTGTTGTGACATTAAGAATCTTTCTTACTATTACTGTTTCTACTGCCAGTTGTGAAAGAAGTTTCTCAAAACTTAAACTAATCAAAACATATCAAAGATCTACAATGAGCCAAGAAAGACTGAGTAACCTAGCAATACTGTCCATTGAGAGAGACTTCAATGTAGATTTTAATTCTGTTGTTGAAAAATTTGCGCAAATTAAAGGCAGGCGATTTTAAAACGGACCTTCTGTGTGCTCATTGGTGGACATTCCCTGCTTTCTCCTCCAACTATTGTGTGCTTTGGGTCATTGTCATGTTGGAAGGTAAACTTTCTTCCCATTAACAACTTTCTGTCAGCAGAAAGCAGATTTTCATAAAGAATTTGATGGTATTTTGCCCCATCTATTTTTTCTTTTAACCTGACCAGTGCTCCAGTCCCAGATGCCGTAGACCGCTTTGAATCATCTCTGACCTCCTGGCTCTTTCATCCAGTTTGGGGCAACGTCCTGATCCAGGGAGGGTCTGTGTTGTGCCAAATTCCTTCCACTTCTTAAAAGACTTCACTGTGCTTCTAGGCATTGATAAAGCCTTTCATTTTATTTATTTTTATTTTTGGATCCATCTCTTGACTTGTACATGTCCACAACTGTATGTGCCTTGTCACCCATAGTTGATTGTTTTATTCAGTTGCACTACCAGGGACTGAAATGTTCCAGGAAAGCTCCTTTACATGCTGAACTAATCAAAATGACCACAGCTGAAAGTCAAATGGCTTTGTGTGCCATTGGCAAGATGATTAGCTACACCTGGTTGAATTTACTTTATTTTTAGGAGAGGTGGGATCCTTTGTCCAACACTTTGTTATAAATTGCACTGAATAAATACAGCTAGATAAAACAAAAACGGTCTGTCTCCATTTCAGGTTGCAAATAAACAAATTGTGATTATTTTAAAGGTGGGGTGATTCTTTTTTATACCCACTGTAGCTCTACCTGCAAAATGGCCCAGCCTGAAGTGATCTAGCAGAACTTAACTTTCTGTTCCACAATTTTCTGTTAGTACCATCTTAAAGTGGAACGTTATGTGCACTAATCTTTTTTTTGTAAAAATTATCATATTTCTTGTTTCACTTGCAATGTATTGATAGACCTGTTGAATATGTGGAGATTGCGTGATGCATTTTCACAATCAATAAAGTGTTTGAAAATAAACTTGTATTGGATGCGTTTTTACTTTAATTACATCAGTATTTTTCATAGAATATGATGCATTTGCTTAGGGTGTCACAGTGCTACTAATGTGAGCCCACAGGCGAGCAGGTGACATGGGATCCCCCAGGGCGTGGAATAGAGGAGAACTAGCCGAGTCGGTACACAAGGGATCAGTTCACGAGAAGTCTGTTTAAGCAGGTTACAGGAAGGGTGCTCAGGAACAAGTGTTGCTCAAGCAACCAGAAACTGGTCTGAGTGGAATTTAAATAGCGAGGCACATGGGGGGTTGCACAGGAAGTAGCAGGAAGGAATGATATACTAAGCAACAGGTGAATCCGGCGACACCCATAGCTGCTGAGTGCAGCCAGAGCTGAACACAAGCTAGTGGAACAACAGGTGCCAGCCGACCTACAGCAGTAAAGGTAAGACACAGATCAGCTTTGCAGCTGATCTGTGACATAGGGGGTAAGGGGTTTTATACTGTACTAGTCGAAAGGACTCATTAAGTGCTAAAAGTCCACGCATTAGGGGGCGCAAATTACTTGCCTTGCCCCGAGCGCGGACAACCCACGCTACGCCACTGGGCCGGACAGAGCCCCTTCCTCACTAGTAGTCAGAGGCTCTCCTCTGCCCTACCCACAGTCAGCTTACTCTGCCCGCAGAAAATCTTACCTGTTCCTTTTCACAAAGGAGACCAGTACATCTCTCAAGAAGCCACTGGGTGACCCCATCACCAGAAATCCACTCACTGCAAGTATCTTTACATTTCCTATAAACTTTATCCCTGTGTACTGCTACTACGCTTACGTTACCTCTGATGCTCCCCGTTATGGTTGTGTATTACCACTCTAAATAAAACCATTTGGATTTCCACAATTATCTGAGCCTTCCTACCTGATAGCTGTCAAAATTTAAAGTTAACTGTTACGAATATCGAAGCTGTGATCCACACAATCCAACATAGTTTAGTGCTTGAAGCGTTAAGGCCCGTACACACGATTGGACTTTTTAACAACAAACATGCAAATTAGCTGTTTTGGAGCAACATCCGACCGTGTGTACGCTCCATCGGACAAACTTTTTCTGTTTCCATCGGACTTTTGTTGGCTGTGTGAACGGACAAACTTTCCGGCAACAAAAGTCAGATGGAGCAAAGTCTGATCATGTGTACACAAAAGCATCGGACTTTTGTACAAACTACAGTACGCGGCCGCGAGAATGTTTCCAGCGCGAATTCATCGCGCTGGTTCTCGGCAACAGGGTACTGTACATCTCGCGCTGACTGCAATAGGAAAAACACATTTTCCTATTGCGGCGAGCGCGAGAGGGAATTCCCCTCTGGGGTCATACCAGGCCCTTAGGTCTGGTATGGATTTTAAGGGGAACCCCCTACGCCGAAAAAACGGCGTGGGGGTCCCCCCAAAATCCATGCCAGACCCTTATCCGAGAACGCAGCCCGGCCGGTCAGGAAAGGGGGGGGGGAGCCGTACCAGGCCGCATGCCCTCAACATGGGGGGTGGGTGCTTTGGGGGAGGGGGCGCCCTGCAGCCCCCCCACCCCAAAGCACCTTGTCCCCATGTTGATGAGGACAAGGGCCTCTTCCCGACAACCTTGGCCGTTGGTCGTCGGGGTCTGCGGGCGGGGGGCTTATCGGAATCCGTGAGCCCCCTTTATTAAGGGGGCCCCCAGATCCCGGCCCCACACCCAATGTGAATGAGTATGGGGTACATGGTACCCCTACCTATTCACCTAGGGAAAAAAAGTGTCAATAAAAAAAACACACTACACAGGTTTTAAAAGTAATTTTTTAGGCAGCTCCAGGGGTCTTCTTCTGACTTCGGGGGTCTGCTTCCGACTTCGGGGGTCTTCTGCCGACTTTGGGGGTCTCTCAGGCCTCTTCTCCCTCTCTCCGGTGTCATCTCCACGCTCTCTGGTTCTTCTCCGGTGCCTTCTTCTTTCTGCCGGGCTCCTCCGCCATCTTCTGCTCTTTTGCCGCTCTTTTGCTAGTGGAGGAGCCCGGACATCTGGATAGTCTTCTTCCCTCTTCTCTTCCAGAGATCTTGACACGACGCTCTCTCCGGCTGTAATGCTGTCTGTGCGCTCTGCTATGACTTATATAGGTGGTGATCCCGCCCCCTATGACATCACAGTCCCTGGGCATGCTGGGACAGTGAGGTCATAAGGGGGCGTGGTCATAGGATGACATGACCACGCCCCCTTATGACCTCACAGTCCCAGCATGCCTCGGGACTAATGTCATAGGGGGCGGGGTCACCGCCTATATAAGTCATAGCAGAGCGCACAGACAGCATTACAGCCGGAGAGAGCGTCGTGTCAACATCTCTGGAAGAGAAGAGGGAAAGAAGGCGATCCAGATGTCTGGGCCACCGCTAGCAAAAGAGCGGCAGAAGAAAGCGGAGGAGCCGGCAGAAGATCCAGACACCGGAAGAAGACACCGGAGAGACCCCCGAAGTCGGAAGAAGACCCCCAGAGCTGCCTAATAAATTACTTTAAAAACCTGTGTACTGTGTTTTTTTCTTGACACTTTTTTCCCTAGGTGAATGGGTAGGGGTACGATGTACCCTATACTCATTCACATAGGGCGGGAGGCCGGGATCTGGGGGCCACCTTATTAAAGAGGGCTTCCAGATTCCGATAAGCCCCTCGCCCGCAGACCCAGACAACCAACGGCCAGGGTTGTCGGGAAGAGGCCCTTGTCCTCATCAACATGGGGATAAGGCGCTTTGGGGTGAGGGGGCCGCAGGGTGCCCCCTCCCCCAAAGCACCCACCCCCCATGTTGAGGGCATGCGGCCTAATACGGCTCAGGTGGGGGGCGCTTGCTCGTCCCCACCCCCTTTCCTGACCGGCCAGGCTGCGTGCTCGGATAAGGGTCTGGTATGGATTTTTTGGGGGCCCCCCACGCTGTTTTTTTTGGCGTAGGGGTTCCCCTTAAAATACATACCAGATCTAAGGGCCTGGTATGCCCTTGGAGGGGAACCCATGCCAGTTTTTTATTTAAAATTTGGCGTGGAGTTCCCCCTCAAGATTCATACCAAACACAGTGCCTGGCATTGGCGGGGATCCAAGTCAGATCCCCGCACCAGTGTGAACCCGGCTTGCAAGGTGTCAATCTCGCCAATAAAAGTGGCGAGATTGACACAATATCAGACAACACTACAGAAGTTGACCAAAGGGTAGTGGTAAAGAACTGAAAAACCACGTGATTTGGTGAAAGTTGGCTGGAAAAGTCCTGTCGTCTGTATGCAAGACAAACTTCTGGCCAACGCCCTTTGTACAAAAATCCAAGGGAAAGTTTGTATAAAGTCCTATAGTGTGTATGGGGCTTTACAGTGACTGATACCAAAGTGCAAGGTGCAAAATATTTTTAGACTAGTGCTAAACAATCAAATAATCCTTCTGAGAATAAAAAAATGTGCAAATTCAAATAAATTGTGCAAACGAGCAAATAAACTGTGCAAAACAAGCAATAAAGTCTCTTTGTGCAAAGTGCAAGAAACTGTGCAAAACAGCAATCAATTTTCTCTTCTTATTCAAAAGATGTCAAAGTGCAACAGGTGCTGGAGAACAAATTTCTCCTCTTCATGCAAAGTACACACACTAGTGGGAATGGCCTCTTACCTTGCGGTGATGAGGTAACCGCATGTGTATATATATATCTGTGTTATATGCTTCCTCCTTACACCATAATCCTGGACCAATGGTATGGATTTAAATAATGTCTGTGTCAGCAGTGGATGCATGGATCAGAAATAGAAAGAAAAAAGGGGGGGGTTCCAGATCGTGTAGTATGTCAAAACCAATTGTTATCGTTACGGTCACATGACTTCATCAGGGGATAAACATCATTAACCCCTGATGAAGTCACTTGACCGTGACGCCACGCCTAGGGATGGAAAGGCACCAGAATAGACGCTGGCAAACAAGCTCGCTGCTCATGGAGTTCTGTCTGTTATATTTTTTAATCAATGTGAGTATCTTCATTGTTGTTTGATGTAATAAAAGCAATTGGTTTTGACATACTACACGATCCAGAACCCCCTTTTTTTCTTTCTATTTCTGATCCGTGCATCCACTGAGAGACAAAGACATTATTTAGATCCATACCATTGGTCCAGGATTATGGTGTAAGGAGGAAGCATATAACACAGATATATATACACATGTAGTTACCTCATTACCACAAGTGTGTGTACTTTTCACGAAGAGGAGAAATTTGTTCTCCAGCACCTGTTGCACTTTGACGTCTTTTGCACAAGAAGACAAGATTGATTGCTGTTTTGCACACTTTCTTGCACTTTGCACAAAGAGACTTTATTGCTTGTTTTGCACAGTTTATTTGTTTGCACAATTTATTTGAATTTGCACATTTTTTTATTCCCAGAATGATTATTTAATTGTTTAGCACTTGTCTAACAATATTTTGCACCTTGCACTTTGGTATCAGTCACTTCATAGTGTATTGTGAAGAGTTTTTATTTATTCATTTGTATTTGTACCACTACCTTTAGCAACACATTGGGGGTTATTTACGAAAGGCAAATCCACTTTGCACTACAAGTGCAAACTAAAGTGCAAAGTGTACTTGAAATTCAACTGAAAGTGCACTTGAAAGTGCATTTGCCGTAAATCTGAGGGGTAGATCTGAAATGAGGGGAAGCTCTGCTGATTTTATCATCCAATCATGTGCAAGCTAAAATGCTGTTTTTTATTTTCTTTGCATGTCCCCCTTGTATCTACAGCGACTGCACTTCCAAGTGCACTTTCAGTGCAATTTCAAGTGCAGTTTGCACTTGTAGTGCAAAGTGGAGTTGCCTTTCGTAAATAACCCCCATTGTCCCTTGTTCGAATATCTTGATTATTATTTTTTTGTGTTTGAACAGCGCAGCACCACCCCCACCTTTTTAATATTCCTGGAGGTGGCACATGGAACATAAATTGGCCTAGCTGAAAAATATAATATGGGGTTGATTTACTAAAGGCAAATCCACTTTGCACTACAAGTGCACTTGAAAGTGCAGTCGCTGTAGATCTGAGGGGGACATGCAAGGAAAATAAAAAACAGCATTTTTGCTTGTACATGATTGGATGGAAAAATTCAGCAGAGCTTCCCCTCATTTCAGATCTTCCCCTCAGATCGAAAGCGACTGCACTTCCAAGTGCACTTGTAGTGCAAAGTGGATTTGCCTTTCATAAATAACCCCCTATACTACCAAAAGTATTGGGACACCTGCCTTTACACGCACATAAACTTTAATGACAACCCAGTCTTTGTCTGTAGGGTTCAGTATTGAGTTGGCCCACCCTTTGCAGCTATAACAGCTTCAGCTTTTCTGGGAAGGCCGTCCACAAGGTTTAGGAGTGTGTCTATGGGAATGTTTGACCATTCTTCCAGAAGCGCATTTGTGAGGTCAGAAACTGATGTTGGATGTTGCCATTAAAGTTCATGTGCGTGTAAAGGCAGGCATCCGAATACTTTTGGTAATATAGTGTAGGTCAGGGATATGCAATTAGCGGACCTCCAGCTGTTGCAGAACTACAAGTCCCATGAGGCATAGCAAGACTTTGACAGCCACAAGCATGACACCCAGAGGCAGAGGCATGATGGGACTTGTAGTTTTGCAACAGCTGGAGGTCCGCTAATTGCATATCCTTGGTGTAGGTCAAAGCAGTGGAAACTGCAGTTCAAAGTTTCTAAATGCAAAATAATGCTTTTAGGGGAATACAAAAATCCGTTGCTAGAGAACAACATTGGGGGTACAGTTTGGCCAGAAAAAGATTCAGGGGCCTTAGTGAGATTAATGCAAATGACCAAATTGTGTGGCTATGCAGTGGGAAAAGCAAATCAAATTCTCAGGTGCATCACTAGAGGGATCACCATCAGGAGGAAGGAGGTCCTGATTGGTGACTAGCTAAGGTTTGGCCTGAACCTGCAGGAAGCTGTCACATGATGGCAAGCTGCCAGACCAATTAGCTGGGGAATTCTGTGTGCAACAATGGGAAGGGCATGCTAGCCGATGTCAATATTCACATATGGCCACATTTGAATGTTGTCGTTGAGCAAATAAGGCCATATGGCCATAACAGGTTAATGACATCACCAGTATATTGCCTCCATCATTAGGCAAAACATTCCTGGCCTGAGCAGTCCACATTTACAAATTTCCACTCATTTGACTCTCTTCTGTCTTGCATCTCTACATTTGGGCCTGTGCTTTTTGTCTTGAAAATCTGGTGCAAGTTTTCAATTTGCCCAACACCTTTGGTGCAGAGTCCATGGAGCTGCTGGGTATTCACCAGCCTACCCCTGCAGAACGGATTCCAGGCTGTAGTCCTCGGTTATAATGAAATTGCCAACTTTCACCAGGGGGTCTCAAACTGGTGGCCCTCCAGCTGTTGCAAAACTTCAAGTCCCATGAGGCATTGCAAGGCTGACAGGTACAAGCATGACTCCCACAGGCAGAGGCATGGTGGGGCTTGTAGTTTCGCAACTGGAGGGTTGCCAGTTTGAGACCCCTTGTTTAGACTAGACCTTTATATGTAAAACTACCTCCTTGTTGCTGGTCTTTTGTTTCTGAAGTTTTTCTGGGCCAATGTGCTTTTATTTTTAGTGTAAAAAAAAAACAGCAACCTTGTGTCTAAGTCTTTACCTCTTCAGTCTGCTCACAAAACTGCCCTTCTGCTGGTCCATTTTTCCTATGAGTCTCTGAGATGATACTTACATTTCTACTGGATCAACACAGCTGCCTTATTTACATTTCCACATTTTAGCTTATTCTACCAGGTCACATCCATGTACTGTCCTGATCCTGGCCAATTTTTACCAATTCATGCCTTAAGACTATTGCTTTGATATTTTTGAAAAAATTGGGTATATGGGTCTATGACAGGGCGCTGCATTGCACCAGGGTATTCAGTGTGTTGGGTATACGTCCTTTCCTCCCCACCTTTTAATCCTCCAAGATGCACAGCATTTTGCCACCATTGATTGATAAAATTGTATCTATTAAAATACACAATAAAAACCATATCAATCAGCAGAAAAATATACAGGCTTTGAATTTTGGTGGATTGATGCATTTCACCCAAATAAAGATAGAAAACTGAAACCGAAGGAAGCGCTCTTTTGAGGGAAACGCATCAAACCACCATAATTCATGACCTGTATATGTTTCTGATGATTGATTGTAACTGATGGATATGGTTTTTATTTTAATACATTCATTAAATTGTATTTTTATCACTATTTTGGCACATTAGAATCCCAAGTCTCCGGTGTTTTCCCTTTTGGGCAAACATTGGGAACATATTATGTTACACTGACTTATTCAAAAGCCCACTTGTTGGCCCTTCTAAGCCAGCTGACCTAAGTTCAAGGTCCGGCAAAGCATTATGGTTGCAAAGAATTCAGTCTGGAGAATTTCTGTATTCATTTGCTGGGACCGTAAACGTGCAGCGTTCACCTCAAACCCATAGTGGCGGTGAACCCGAACCCGCAATTGGAAATCCAGTTCATCCCAAAAGGTGCTTAATAGGTCGGAGGTCAGGGACACTTGAGTTTGTCAAATCATGTCCTTATGGAGCTGACTTTTTCAAAGTTATATTGCAACAGAAAAGGGCCTTTCCCACAAAATGTCATTGTATGGTGTAATATTAAACATCCCACCCAGGAAGTATCTGGACTCAGTAGTTTGGAGAGGTGCTCACGTACATTTGGCCATATAGTGTAGGTACGATAGTCAGGTGATCGCGCCTCAGATGACGTCTTGATGACGAAACGCGTAAGCCGTGGCCTCGTGATACGCACACGTTAATACCCCTTTGTGTTTGTTCCGGTTTCCAGCTGTGGGCGGTGGAACACACGCCACACCACGCTGCTCAACAGCTGAGAGCCGGCTTCTGGAGCATTGTCAGCTCCGGTGTTTCTTATATGGTTTTTTACACTGTTTTTAATTTAATTTTTACCACGATTGTCATGGACTTTTATCAATAAAATCTAATTTTTGTGGATTTACGCTATGAAGTTTCCTCTTTCCTCACTTTATATGGATGTTCGTTATTGGGGATATTACTAAGGATAAAACACCCCCAGACGGAGGAACGCTTCCTGGATTCGCCATCGCTGGATTTTTCCACACATGCCTTTTACCCCTGCAGGGGTGAGGTGGTCCGGTGAGTGCAAGCACGAGTGGGGGTGCAGTGGAGGACGGGGACCATATCAGTTAAAGCTGAGATCAAGTTTTTTCACCAAAAGGACACATTTTTGGGACTTTGATCTTGGACATTTATGTTTCACACACTTTTTTATATACACAATTTTTTAAATTCTCGATTTTTATGCACACCTGTTGGGGATTTCTTCTATTTATAATTTTTCAATGCTACAATTGTTTGCTTGATTTGCAAAATACTGTCTTGATTGCCATAATTGTTTATTCACTTGTGGGCACATTTCTTTATACACACATGGAACTTGATATATTGAGGTTAAGGCACATTTACATATTTGTTTAGGAGCACGTCGCACTTTACTGCATCATCTGCCAGGGATATTGTTTGCATTTTATACACCTTGCATTTGTGGGCACATTTCTTTATACACACATGGACATTTGATAAATTGAGATTAAGGCACATTCTTCATTTTTAGGAGCACGTTGCACCTTATTGTATTATCTGCTAGGGGTATTGTTTGTATTTGATACACCCTAGCCCCTGTTACGCATTGTTTACACGCACCACCTCTTTTACAAGCATTCTTATTTTATTTTAAAAAAAAATTTTTTGTTTATGTATCCTTTTATGCGCATATAGCCAGACAGCACCAATTACCCATTTTTGGATTTCACCTAGGTGATTTTCATTTATAGGGGGGCAGCAGTCCCTTCTTTTTTACTTGTCTCTTATTCCTAAGTGCGGAATCACCGTCATACAGTTATAGGTACAGTGTGGAAAGCCAAGCCACCCTCTTGCTTTATTCATCTCTTGGTAACTACAGCAGAGTGATCTCCTAGACAGAATACCCGCTTCTGCTTCCACTAGGGCAGTGGTTTCTGTCCTTAGTTCCTGTCCTCAGGACCCACTAAGGCTCAGTTTCCACTTGTGCAACTTGTCCTGTGACTTGTCATCCGGCTTTGCAGTCCCAAGTCATACCCCATGATTTCAAATGAGTACCGTTCATATCTGTACAACTTCATGCTGCAGCAACTTCAAAGTATTCCCTGCACTACTTTGATCTGACTTTGATGCGATTCGAGGTCCATAGACTTCAAGAATACACAGGCATCGCTTCAAGTCGTGGCAAAAATCACACAACTTTCAGGTAGCAATAGTGGAAACCTAGGCTTACGGGCCAAAATTTGCAATATAACTGAAATACATCACAGGTGATATAATTTGCTGCTCAGTGATTGCAGTATTCTAGTCTGCATCTCCCCAGGGTAATACTTAAAATCTGGCCTGTTAGTGGGTCCTGAGGACAGGGGTTGAGAACCACTGCTTTAGGGTGTGCTCATCCCTTCCAGTGAATTCTCCAGAATAGTTATCTATATACGTGGAGGCAGTCAGATTCACTAATTACATATGCAAGCTGTGCTTCCTTACTTTACAGTGCACAGTGGGTGGTGTGACTTCTCACAAAGCAACTCTGCAAATAAATCAGTTCACAACAACCAATGTACTCCACATATGTGTGCAGTGATTTTGTAAATTTTTTTTTATTGCATTTATTACAGTTATGAGTACAACACAAAAATCTTTAAAATATTTTTAGTAAATAAAAAACAATTCAGCTTCATAAATTAAATAAGCGGTTGAGCCATGGTTTATGGTTCCCTGGCCACCCAAGTGCAAGTTACCATGGCCACCGGCTATGTATACACTGCTGTAGTTGAGGAGCGGCAACAATTATACCAGAGTTCATGTTCAGCAGGCATCACGGTAGTACCAGCACTAAACCGTGGCTCATTCTAGTGAATGGGGCCATATTGCAACCTTGTGTAATGCATGCAGTTGCCGCAATACCAGCTTTCAAAAGATTAAAACAGGCCGTGAGGGAGTCCCAACTAGGAGTTATTTTAGCTAGTTCTCAAATGGCCTACAGGTAAAATAAAATTAATGAACATTTTTCAAATAATTTTTTTTAAAATATCAACTGGGGCTGCTTTACGGCATGGGCTATTTTCTGGAAAAAGTGAACTTAGCCTTTAGGCTGGGTTCACACTAGCTGCGGCCACGGCTCACGGCAGGGGTCCAGTGTGTTTCCGTTCACCATTTCAGGTGCAAAGCGGGTCTAAATTTTTTGCCGGAATTCGCACCTGAAGAAATGGAGCAGAAGATGCACAGGACCCTTCTGCAATTCGGACAGCGGCTGCCCCGGAGGTGTGGGAAACCTGCATCCAATTCGCATCAGTGTGAACCCAGCCTCAAACTTATATTTAAACGCAGAGTGGCAGTACCTACAGAAAAAAAAAATGCTCTTCCCCTCATTTCCTGTAAGTTCATGTAACTACTAAGTGTTGAAGTCCACCTGTGTAATAACATTCACTAGCACCCAGCAAAAAGCAGGAGGCAGCAGAGTTTTCAAAGCTGCAGGCCTGGTAAAGTTTTGTCAACCATCTTATGCAATTCATAAATCCACAACTGGGGTGGGGGTATTACAAGAATGTTACATCATAGAGCTCTGTAAAGGTAAACAGTACCTGATTTTTGTATGCATGTATATTTATTTAAAGTGCATGTAAAACCCATCACTAATATCTTAAAACTCAACTTTCAATATTTTAAATTCTGCATACCGTATATACTCGAGTATAAGTCGTTCCGAGTATAAGTCGAGGCCCTAATTTACCACAAAAAAATGGGAAAAACCTATTGACCCGAGTATAAGACGAGGGTGAGAAATGCACAGCTACTGTAAGTGGAAAAGAGGGTCAACAATGCCCATTTGCAGCATCACTGTGCCCATTTGCAGCCATAGGTCCCCTGAACTTCAAACTCGGTAGTTAAGGGTTCCTAGATGCCCCCTAGCTGCAGCCAAAATTTGGGGTCTCTGAACCCAAAGGGTCCCGAAATGACATTGCTGCAGATGGACACAGTTGACTGAATTTGGGGCCCCGTATCTCTGGGCCACTTAGTGCTAGGAACCACAAATTTGGTGTGCAAACCCAGTGGAACTAGCACCATAAAATTTCCAAAGCTGGGGTTTCCAGCACCAAGTGGCCCCGAGATACAGGGCCCCAAAAATCAGTTCAGAAAATGTCAAGCACTTTTCTGCAGCAGAGAATGACATTTTCCGAACCGGATTTGGGGACCCGTATCTCAGGGCCACTTAGTGCTAGGAAACCCAGCTTTGGATGTGTTATGATACCAGTTCCACTGGGTTTGAACACCAAATTTGGGGTTCCTAGCACCAAGTGGCTCTGAGATATGGGGCCCCAAAGTCGGTTCAGAAAATGTCAAGCACTTTTCTGCAGCAGAGAATGACATTTTCCGAACCGATTTTGGGGCCCCGTATCTCGGGGCCACTTGGTGTTAGAAACTTCAGCTTTGGATATGTTGTGATACCAGTTCCACTGGGTTTGCATACCAAATTTGGGGTTCCTAGCACTAAGTGGCCCAGAGATACGGGGCCCCAAAATCGGTTCGGAAAATGAATTTTTTTGCTGCAGAAAAGTGCTTGACTCGAGTATAAGTCGAGGGGGGCACTTTCAGCACAAAAAAATGTGCTGAAAAATTTGACTTATACTCGAGTATATACGGTATATTTCGTTAAAATCTACGGTGATCCCATCATAACCAGCCTTGTTTAAATGCTTCCTATTATGGAAGTAAAGCCTCGTACACACAATAAGATTTTCGGACGACCATTCGTCCGTTTTTTTTGTAGCATGATAGTCTCATTTTGTTAGTGAAGAGGTTACTCACCATACGAAAATTTTTGCATGACAGAATTCAACTTCAGAAGAGACGTAATGTGTTGAATTGTTTTGTATGTGTTCTTTTGTTTCTGAGCATGCGTAGTCTTGCTCTTACGATTTTTTTCGTACGAAAACCGTACGGATTAAATGAAAAATCGGACACAGAGTGCACATTCTACAAAAATTTTATAGTCTGTACATCCAGCTTTTGTCGTACAAAAAAAAAACGGAATCAGCTATCGAAACCAATGATACGAAAATCGGCAGATCGTTTATTGGACGCAATTTTACTTCAGATTTTCGGATTGTGTGTACGGCTTAACTATCCCAAAATGTGCTCCTGCCTTGTCGCTCTGTTGCACATTAGACAGGCACAATCCACTGTTGTCACCATGAGAAAAACATGCCCTGAGAAATCCTAAAGAAGATTTAGGATACCTGCAGCACTTAGATGGAACAAAGAATGAAAAAGAAATTGTGATTTTTTTTTTAATTATAATTAACACAATTATAATTAGCAATTATAATACACACAGTAGTTTTGCAAACTATTCAGTAAAGCTGGCCAAACAGTAGTAGATTTGGGCTTGAAAATTTTTGTTTTAAGAATGCTTATTGAATTTTTAAATACTGGAGGAAAAATTGATGTTCGTTTGACAGCAGAGGCGAGAAAACTTGAAGAAGCAAGCTAGAAAAATTTGGGATTTCCAATAGTGTATGCAGTATTTGTTCAGGGAATTTCATTAACTTCAAAATCAAAAAAGGTTAAAAGCAAACAAGATTTCTGTAGCCTCCCTGGCGGTATGATTATGTCAGATTTTTGTGTCTCAAAGCGGTACAATTACTTTGCATAGAACTTTTGGCGTTTTATATTGTAGGCCTGTAATTCTTAGTAATAACACAATTAAATCTGTCCACCAAGAGTCTAGTAGATATCCCGGGTATGATGAAGTTTGAAACACAAAATCATAAAATTTTAATATAATAAATAAATATAAATTATAAAAAAAAAATAAAATAAAATTAATTTCCCCACGATTCACTATCGCTCAATTCTGCAAGTGTTCTACTTTACTATCGCTGTTTTCTAGCTGGTCTAAAACCACTTTTAATGTAAAGGGACACTTTTTGGTTGCTATGGAGAATCTCCAGTTTCCAGGCAGACAGAACAGTATATATAATATAAAACTGCATGCAGAGCATTGGACAAAGCACTGGGAAAAAAAAGGGATGTGAAAGAATTTCATACAGTAATGTAATCTATAAGATTACAGTGTACTGTATGTGTTATCATTTTTCACTTTTTTGAATTTGCCGCCGGGAACGGAGCCTGGCACAGAGCAGAGAGGCTACGGGTGAAGGACAGAGCCCATGGAAACCGCGGGGGGGGGGGGGGGGGGGGGGCAATCGCAGGATCCTGGGGACAAGGTAAGTACACCGCACCAGGATCCTGCAATGCAATCCCAAGTGTGGCTCAGGGTGACCGCTAATGGTACTGAAATTTAACCCCGAGCCACACTCGGGAAAACCGCCAGGGAGGTTAAAAATGTTAACGTATGTCATCCGTAAAGTCATTGAATGTACTGAGAATTTTCTTGCAAATGTTTGTACAAAAATATTTTTTTTGAAAGTTTGTTTGAAAATCTACTAAATGTATGGCCAGCTTTAGAGTTTACATTTATTTTATTCCGTATAATTAGCTGTTGTCAAAAATCAAATTTTTAGGAAAAGCAATATTTGGTCCGGTATTTTATTCATCTGCCACCCCCCCCCCCCCCCCCCCCCCAAGTGTTGTCCCAGAAATAAAAAAAAAAAAAAAATTATAAACAAGATGACACAGATTAAAAATCAAAATGTTTTTATTATAAATCTAAGAGCAAAAAACAATGTGATAGCAAAAACAAAAATGCAAAAACAACTAAACGTGTCTAAGTGCCACGGACTCTGTGACCAGTGACCACAGGATAGAAAAAAACAATTAATTATTGTTCTAGTGACCAGTGCCTATAGGATAGAAAGAGAATTCTAGTTTACATAAAACTTCATAAGACAGAGCTACACCAACAAATGCTCTGTACAATAGACCACACAATTGGTATCCAGCAGATAGATCTAAAGGAGGCAGTCATTTTACAAGCCAACCATTGAGAAACCACTTTTAAAGCGTATCCATTGACTATGTGGAAATAAAGCCGTATTGTCCTGGAAAACATTCAGAGATTATAGCTTTTCAGACAAGAAGCAGATCATTTTAACCCAGCTGCATTGGCGGTTTATGAGTGGCAGAGACTATTGGTCACAGACTAGGAACTCATACTGATTACTCAATAAATATGCGCAAGCAGAGGTTATATTTCGTGATGACTGCATGTCAAAACCACCAATAGATCAAAAAATATAGGCAGCTGAAGCTATGTGCCAATCTGAACTTTTCCTTTACAGGTGAATCTTGGCGCTCCTCTTAATCCCACTTCCTTAACAATCAGCACAGATCTATAGAGGAGCTCAGAAAGTAGGATATTGTGGGGCCAAGCAAGAGAGATTTATTTACTAAAGCTGGAGAGTGCAAAATCTGGCTCACTTCTGCAAGGAAACCAATCAGCTTCTAACCTTGGCTTGTTCAATTAAGCTTTGGCAATCAAACCTGGAAGCCGATTGGTTTCTTTGCAGAAGTGAGCCTGAGCACTCTCCAGTTTTAGTAAATAAACCCCAGTGTCTTGCATGCAATTTAAGCTGCCCATTCATCATGGAGCTACTGGTCATTCTGACAGGTGAACACGCAACCACTGCTTATGCATTTTCTTTACTGTATGGATTGCCCAGGCTGTGAAAGGGTTACATTAAGGCATTGGTCAGTGTCAGATTGGGTGGATGGGTTTAATTGCAGAATTGTGAGAAATGGCAAAATTTTTTACGTTTAAATGGCAAAATTTATTACGTTTAAAAAAAATGGAGGATAACAGATGCAAGCTGTGTGAATAATTTTATTTTTTTTCTGCAGCTACAATATCACCCAACAGAGTGAAGTTCTGGCATTAAAACGTCTCCCCCTGCCCCCCGCCCTCACTGTTATAGGTCAGCTTCGGAACAATTTCATTTTGCTGGGCTGTTATGAAGATGTCAACTGCGACATCCACACAGGTTGCAGTTTGAACCAAAAACTGTTCCCATCAGCCTTTTCCAAAAAATATTTGACTGCAAAAACCTAAAGGACCAGCTTAAAATAACTTTAAAAAAAAAAAAAAAAGCTGAGGAAACCAATGACGTTAAAGCTTTAGTAATGCATAAGTTCTGCCATGGTCATTGTGCCGCTTTCTGCAGAGTGAGCCCTTATGGGTCAACAAAACACCTTCCATCTTAGTGCAGATTTACAGGCTTATCTCATACAGTAAAGTGAAATGTCCAAAGTGCTGTAACCCACAGAAGCCAAACAAAATTCAATCCTGATCACATGACTGCGGGAAACTGGGCTGTTATTGGTTACTAAAAACTTTGGACATCATCAATGCTCCGTGCAGTAATAAGAAAAGCAGTGGATCAAAGATTTCGTAAAAAAGATTAGAACATTGAAGAAAGTGCAAGTTTTACTTGTGCTTAAAATGCCAACTCCACTTGAAATACTTCAGAATTATGTCGTTTTTGCATCTCCCAGGAAATCAAACGGTGAGATATTCTTCCCAGAACTCCCAGTTTCAGCCAACTATCATGGCCATTGCATAGATGGCATCAAACTGCCTTCTGGATAACTGAATTTTTAACTGCAAAATCACATTATGACCTTGTGGGAGAGAGACATAGACACGAACTACTGCAGGAAAATATCACCACTGATGTCTCATTGAAACCAGCAGGTGATTATTCCCACTGACGCCGTACTAAAATGGAGATTTCACTTTCAGGTGGAGTGATCAATTAAGCGTAGTTTCACAACACAAACAATTCTACGCAATACTGCACCTTGCACCCGTTTTGTGCTAAATAATAATTGTGTGTCAGAAATAGATCTATCTATTCTAAAACAGGTTACCGGCAGAAATATTATGTAAGCAAAAGTCTGTTCTGCAAATAAACAATTTGATTGGACCTACAGAATGTACAAAAGTCATTGTGTGGGCTAAACTGCACTGAAATTATCCAGCACCCTGTGAAAACACAAGTTCACTTCTGTTCCAGTACCAAGGGTAGATCTCGGTGCTGTCACATCACAGTAAACAAGGCTCAACTTATAAAAATGACCTTCTTTAATGTGTGTAGGTACAGAATACATATCTCATAATCAAAGCCGGACCATAAGAAAATTCAGCAGATTAAATCATTGTTTTAAGTGCTTTGATGTGTTTTGGGCTAATAGAGATGAATAAGAGCTGGGCTAATGAGAAACACTGCAGGGGGAGGGGTGTTTAAAATAAAAACTCTGTTGGTGCCCAAGTTCCTAGCGACTCAGCATGGGCAGCTTACTAGCTGCATGCTGCTACAAAATCACTAGTTCGAAGTTCCTAGCAACTCAGTGCGGGCAGCTTACTAGACGCATGCTGCTACAAAATCACTAATTCGCAGTTCCTAGCTACTCAGCACGGGCAGTCTACTAGCTGCATGCTGCTACAAGATCTTTAGTTCGAAGTTCCTAGCGACTGAGCGCGGGCAGCTTACTAGACACATGCTGCTACAAAAATAACTAATTCGAAGTTCCTAGCTACTCAGCACGGGCAGCTTACTAGACGCATGCTGCTACAAGATCTTTAGTTCGAAGTTGCTAGCGACTGAGCGCGGGCAGCTTACTAGACACATGCTGCTACAAAAATAACTAATTCGAAGTTCCTAGCTACTCAGCGCGGGCAGCTTACTAGACACATGCTGCTACAAAAATCACTAATTCGAAGCTCCTAGCTACTCAGCGCAGGCCCTCTACTAGCTGCATGCTGATACAAAATCTTTAGTTCGAAGTTCCTATCGACTCAGCTTACTAGACGCATGCTGCTACAAAAATCACTAGTTTGAAGATCCTAGCGACTCACTAGTTTGAGGAATACTTTCTCACAAAACAAAATCTGCTAGGTTTAGGCAACCAGTGAAATTTAAAGAGTTGGAATTTCATGCTATTCAAGGAGCCATGACAACAAAAAAATAGGGGGCAGATGTATGGTAAAGTTTGATATGGTGCAATTTCCAAAGCTGGATATGGCTGTATATTAGCAAAGTCGGCATACTAAGGATTAGTAACAAGTACTTCTCAATGGTGGAAACCTAATCTATAAGAAATAACTTGCTTTCCATGCAATGGTTGTTGACTAACTACTCAACAGCCAGTGCCCAAGCTGTAGATGAGCTGCTACTGAACAACTTATAGCAAATACTGACTGGGTGCATCAGGCAGATGTCTCCTAAATGAGCAGCAATGAGCCAACCGCACATCCCTTAACATACTGGGGCAATCTCAGAACATCAGAGTCCAACCACAAGTGAAGTTCAAGACTGGGCCTTGCCCTTTACATGGGTTATTTAGCCATAGCATAGATGTATATTCAGCAGTTGGACATACTAATGGACCTGCCCAGTGGTTCAGCAACTATCCACAGTCAGCAGGTGAAAAACCTATGATTGTATCCTTGCTTGCTCTACAGAGATCTAAGTTAACTACTTGCTGCTGGATATTTAAGTTTGCACTTTGTGAGCATCATTTGTGAAGACTTTGGTCACCTCCAATCTTAAAATGTAGTTTATTTTTGCCAGTCTGTAGCCTACCAGCAGGCCACCCCGGCTAAATCTCTGCACTTCAATATTTTCTAAACTGAACTCTGTTCAGAGGCCTTGTAAGTATCTGCATTCATTAACAGAGCAGGCATTAAATACATTATGCCGATTTAAGGCCATGATATATTCCTTTAAACTTTATTCCCTGAGAGAAAAAACATTCACAATATAGAATGTCAGACATACTACATACAAGAGACACAAAGAAGAACAAGCCAACAAGCCATGGGCTCACGGGTTCTGTGCCGAGGACAGACAGACAGGCAACCCATGTAATGTATGCAGGGCAGTGAACGCTGTAGCAATCGAAAGACCCAGACATCGGGGAACGTTGTAATAAATTAAACACTGAACAAATAAGAAGGCCACGGGCCAGCGCATGCACACGCTATGGATGATGTAGTAGCCAGCTCCACTTTTCAATCACAGATCACTGCTGTTTGAATCCGTCCTTGAAGTGCTAGAATAAAATACAGAAATAAACAGTATTAGCAGCAGCATCAACAAAGCAATACGTCAAGACACAGATGCATAAAAAAATAAATAAAAAAAAATAAATAATAATAATAAATTACCATCGCCAATAAGATTGGTTACCTTTACTGGAAAAATTCTGTTTTAAGCAACATGGCCACCAATCTTCTACCTATGGGTCTACAGAACCTGCATGTTTGATCAAGCTGCTACCCTATCCACCACTAGAGGGTGCCATCTAGAGGCATAAACAGCCCCTTTACAGGAAACAGGGAGTACACAGAGCCAGCAAGCTGCAGGCCATGCTGCTTAAAATGGTATGAAACCCAAAAGCAAACATTTTCTATATTGTAGATTACATTTTCTTAGATGTGATGGCTGCATTAGTTTTATTAAGCTTTCTTTCTTCTATTTTTACCTGGTGATCCAGCCAGTAAGTGTTGATTTTCAAAAGCACAAGTTTTCCAGCAGAATGTATCCTTTACAGAGATGAGACAAACCATTTACCACTAGCAGGGTTGCTTACAATGATCATCCCAAAAAGGAAAAAAAATAAATTGGTTTGCTGCAACTGCTTATAAAGTATCAGATGGAGTTTGGATTAAATTTCTTAGTCCATTTAGATCTGCTAACAACCCCCATCGGAAAAATCTGCCATCCAAAGGTGCCCCCTTGTACTCATTCATACAGAGTGGGAAGGAGGTGAATTACTGGCTGTAAGGGGAAAAAATCCTAAGAAATTTAATGCAGCCACCCACATCGAATGATTGTTAAAGCTGCAAGATTACATTTTTCGTTATGGGTTTAATACAGCTTCAAGAACGTCAAAATCAGGAAAGGCAGCTCTTCCTGGAAATATTTCCAGGAGGCTGCGAAGGCATTAAATGTGTAATACTGAAAGGGAAGTTAGACTTAAAGCATTTGCTACCCCAACACTTCATATTCCTGATATTCACCTGCTGTACATTGTACCTGTATGAGAAAGTCTCCTGCTCTTTGTATTGCTTCCTTTATGTGAAATCCCTGGTGTTACTGCCAGTCCCTCTGATTTACTATTACAAACTGACCACACTAAGCAGGAGAACACAACGTGGTCTGTTCTCTAGCTATGCTGGGAACTTGGTGTACTCTCCTCCAATAATCAAACTTGCCCTCACACGCCCCCTCTGCACAGCCATTCACTGGGAAGCTCAGTGCTGCTGAGAGATTTTATTTATATATCTATACAGAAGTGTTGTGCCTTTAATTTTAATTTTAAACTGAATGGGTTGTTTTACAGGGTGATTGTTTACAATCACTTTAAGATCCCTTTCACACAGGCACTTTAGCGCTAAAAATAGCGCCTGTAAAGCCCCTGAAACAAGCCTCAGCTGCAAACCCAGTGTGAAAGCCCGAGCGCTTTCACACTGGGGTGCTGCGCTGGTAGGACGTCACAAAAAGTCCTGCAAGCAGGTTCTTTGCAGCAGTATAGGCGCGGTGAATACACAGCGCCTATAGCGCCCCTGCCCATTGAAATCAATGGGCAGCGCCACCGTACCGCTGGCAAACCGCCGCTGCAGCAGCGTTTTGCGGGCGGTTTTAACCCTCTTTCAGCCGCTAAAACGACGGGAAAGCGGCGCTAAAAATAGCGCCGCTTTACCGCCGACGCCCAGACGCCGGCATCGTGAAAGCACTCTAAATGTTATCTTACTGAGCAGCAATAATGCTGCACATACAAGCAAAATGCAGGGATTCTTTATTGAACTAAACCGGTCCTGAGAGAAATATAGGGCTTGCCATTCTTTAGAAAACAGGACAACAAGTCTGTGAATTGCACTTATGCTAGGAAACATATTTAAAGCACCAAATGACTATTGTATTTTTGTAGTGCTTTTATATTAGATAAAACATTTTTATATATACACACAAAACTTTTTTTTTTTTTATATTGCACACACAAACACTTGCAGTGATTGGAAAGAGTGGAAATCCAGCAAGTCAGATATAGTGAAACAGCTCCATCTGGTGGACAAACCAGCTAGAGGCCTTACCTGTAGAAAAGTGAATTACCATTTTTTATCAGTTACAGTACGAAAATGTTTAACATATAAAAACAAAAGTTAGAGAATCCTGGGCATAAAAAAAATGGAGACCCCAAATCCAAACAAAAATATTTAAATCTTTAATAGCAACTACTGTTAGAAGGCAGTTTATAGATAGACTACACAAGAACCTTGCGAAATTAGGATTTTTTTCCCCCTCTAGCAGTCCATACTGTATTGTGCTGAAATGTATGTTTGCAGACCAGGACCAAAAAACAGCAAGGAGGAAATCTGCTCCACATACCAGTTTAGTTGCAATGTAAGGAGCTATAAATTTCTAAACAGCGTTTTGGAACAATAGGGATCCAAGATACGGTTCTCATTGTTCCCGAATCTTGTCTAGACCAGGCTTCCCTCTACACTGTGTAGTGTAGACTTCAGACAGGCTACATAAAAATAGTACAACATTTTATGTCTGGTCTTGTGAAAACAGATGCGCAGAACCAATAGAATCAATTATCCAATATCCTGGTTGTCAAAATTTGTCTGAGATCTCAGGGAGAGTAAGGATATGTTTTTTCACACCAATTCGTATTTACATATTTAAATAGTTGTCATGCAAATGGCTATTCTGTATGTATACGGAGGTAGTTATGTTTCTTTTACCATATTAAAAAAAACAGTCTTGCTTGGTGGAAGTGCTGTACAGTGATAGTGCTTTGCCAAGTCTCTTGATGCAAGTCTATTAGAATAGCTCAGATCAGCACAGTCTACTTAGCAGTAATTCAGCCAGTACTGATGATTGCATTTGTACAATTACAAAGAACATGGACTTTTGCAGTGCCTGAATCAAGATAATGCACTATAACATGTTTTAAAATAAATTAGGGTATATTTCATACATTAATAAAGCTATTACAATCTTCTCTAAAATAATTTTTTCAAAAAGAAAGAAACAAGTGTGCTCAAAGTATAATATACAACGATATTTGCTCGACATGTTTCGCCAGAGTATGGCTTCTTCAGGAGACTTTGTATTTTATTGTACAGGGTAGTCACTGCAAACAGAAAAATACACATTAACAAACAATAAGGCTAAATAACCCTGTTAAACTCATTTCAAAATCGACATAATTGCATTGGATCATCTGAGAGACCACTCTTACCCCGAAAGAATCTTCAGGTCAGTATGCATTTACACCAAGGCCACCATCAAATAGGATATCAGTGTGTCATAGGAGGGCCACATTGGCAATGACAATGGTATTGTGGTCCTCCTGTGATACACTGATGGCCTATTTAATGGTGGTCCTGTGACCCTGGTGTAAATGCATACTGACCTGAAGAATCTTACGAGGTAAGAGTGGTCTCTCAGATGATCCAATGCAATTATGTCAATTTTGAAATGACTTTAACAGGGTTATTTAGCCCTATTGTTTCTTAATGTGTATTTTTCTGTTTGCAGTGACTACCCTATACAATAAAATACAAAGTCTCCTGAAGAAGCCATACTCTGGTGAAACATGTCGAGCAGATATCGTTTTACAGTATACTTTGAGCACACTTGTTTCTTACCTTTGAAAAAATGTATTTAGAGAAGATTGTAATATCTTTTTTAATGTATGAAATAAAATTATTATTTATTTTTTTTAAAACATGTTATAGTGCATTATCTTGATTCAGGCACCACAAAAGTCCCTGTTCCCAATCTTTCTATGTACCAGTAGTTTCTATTCATTGGGATGTGGTGCCTTGCTCCCCATATCCTTGGCTGACATTGTAATAATCTCTTGTGAATTTGTAAAATGTACAGACAGTCCATAGACAGAACATTTACAATGTGTATCTAAAATCATTTTAGTAACTAAACATGCATACCAATAATACATTATAGTCTTCTATGAAGACCCTGTATAATACCTGTATCTGTGAAGAGGCTGCTGGTTGGCAGAAGGGGCGACGGGCAGTGACTTTCCAATGCTTCTTGTGACATCACCTGGTGGGGTCTTAAGGAGTTTGGATTGAGGTGACCTTGTCTGGATTATAGAGGATTCCTGCTCATTGCCTGAAACATTATAATGCAACCATAAAAACAGCCTGCATACAACTGCTAAAATACTGCAAACAATGAGATGAAAGTCTTTGAAGGGAGAACATAAAAATTCACTTCATGACAACCAAAAAGGCAAGTTGGTTAAACAAAACTTTAATTTTTATTTACAACCCCAATTATAAAAAAGCTGTGTAAAATCGAAATAAAAAACAGAATGCAATGATTTGCAAATCTCATAAATCCATATTTTATTCACAATAGAAAACATATCAAATGTTTAAACTGAGAATTCAGGCAACAAAAAGCTGGGAAAGTGTTACCAACAAGGAAGAGATGAAAGAAAATAAACAGGAGGTGTTTACAGAAGGCACAGAGCACGATTTGTCTGTGAAAAGCTAACATCACCCATCAGTGATAAAGGCCCCCTATTCTATATAGGTTTATGGAAGACATTTGAAACATCTAAGCCCTGGTTCACACCACTGCAGCTTTGAAATCGCATTACTTCAGCATGATTTTAAAACCGCACCTCCAAATTTCATTGCGGCTTGAGACTTCGTCTAACAGAGGTCTATGCAAGTTGCAATGAAAGCAGTAAAAAAGTAGTGCAGAAACCTTTTCATAATTGCTGCGACATGAGCCGCGACAATTTGAACAGTTCCATTACCGGTAATGGGGTACAACTTGTCATGCAATATGGAACTGTCAAATCGAATGACAAGTCGCATCAGTGTAAACAAGGGCTAAAGGATTTATATAAAAGATATATTATTATTTATGATCTATTAGAATATAAAACTTCATGCAGTTAGTGTTTATTGGTAAAAACTAAATCCAGGCTAAAGGCTATTTTTATTAGTCCAATAACTGGCACACAGCAGGCTCAGTGTGCTTTTGAGTTTTGTACGGATTTTGGAATAAGCCCCTTGTAAGGGTTAAAAGATAACTTCACCTTTCTTAACAGGTTACATGTTACACCCCAATATTCAGGGTGTAACATGTTCAGCATCAGACTCCCAACCCTCCCCTGCTCCTTGTGACAGCCAGCCGGGGGATCTTCTCCCTGTACTCGCTATCACAATTCAAAGAGCGCAGCTGTGCTGGGCTTCATCCACGCGGCCACGTCATTAACTTTACAGATCAGTGAATTTGTGAACTACAAGTACTGACAACCTTTACAGCTGCCGGCTTATAGTTCTCAATGAACTACCAAGGCACTGTTGATCGCTCTAGGTAGTTCATTGAGATTCCCATCAGAGTGCAACTGCCTGCTTGTATCGGAAGTACAGGCAGACAGCTACACAGTCTGCAGGACTGTGGCATTACACTCAAGATCTGCAGATCGTGGGTGCAATAAAATCCAGGCTCTAACAAAGAAAATATGCACTTTTTACCTGCAAAAAATGTGCATTTAATATTTTATTTTGTAAAAGTGAACTTATGCTTTAAGGATTCCTGGTAATGTGGGTTGTAATCTTTTTTGCTGCCTCAGTGTTTACAAGGTACTCTGTATACTGAAACACCTTCATGTCTGTACACATACACTGTTCTACTTTGGGTTACTTACATTGTGTTAGTTACATTGTGTTAAACACATCTAATAAAAAGTGCGTGTTACAGATCAGCACAGTTTAGTACAAGCTACCGAGGTACGGTTTCTTTATTGCATTCCTTATATTTTAGAAGTATTCAAACAGCGTAATAGAGATTAGCACACTCCTATCACTCTGCTATGTTTTTGACTTGTATGGAGAAAGGAGAAAGAAAAACCAACCCTATACGATTTAGAGATAAAGTTTAATTCTTACTTGAAAAGGCACTTTGAGGTTGGCAGTACTCGGCACTCTTGCGATCACAAAACAAGGACATATTTAGGAACTGGTGTTTTAACCACATTGCCCTGTCCTCTTCAAACACCTTTTTCTAGAAGACAAACATAACATACAATTAAAATATCAATTTAATGCTGCAGAACACCATTTATCAGATTACCATGCAAGTGAAAAATGAGTGCCATCTGGTGGCCAGTTTGAAGTAGCAGCTTTGATCTGAAATAACTCACCTCGTGTCCTAGACGAATGGCAGCTTCAGTAAAATTCCTTCTCTCTTTTTCAAAATTCTTTTTTTGCTCATTAAATAATCTCCATTCTTCCTGGAGACGCTCCTGGTCCTCAAGAAGGTAGCAGTCCTGGAGGAGGGCAGATGTATCTTCATCATTTCCCACAATAATTTGCTGCTGCAAAAGAATAATAGTTTTAGTTCCCTTTTGACATTTAGCATCAGAACGACAAATCAGATCATGCTTAACCCTTCAACAAAGTGCCTGAAAGCCCAAATCCAGGCAAAACTTGTATTGTTTTTATTTTAGATATGTTGGGGAGAGTTGGAGCCTCTTTTAATCCTATGTAAGTAAATCAAACCCACTTTTAGTAACTTGTGCATGGATTACAACAGTTCACTCTTTTTGATTGTCAGCTCTCAGTCACCAGCTCTCTGCTCTGCTCCTCCAGCACTCACTGGACTGTGGAGGGGGGTGGGAGCAGCTGGCTCATCCTACCAGCTGCACGCTGAGAGGCCGAGCCAGCTGCCAGTCCAGACATCCAGGTGAATCCCGACATTAAATTCAAGATCTCTCCAGAGCCTGGACCCGCTTTATCCTGCTGTTGGCTGAATACAGGTTCGCTCTGTTATGTGCACTCGTGTGATTCCTGGGAGAAGGAGGACCAAAAGAGCTTCAGCCCTACTTCTCCATTAAAGCAGAACTCTAAGCAAAAAGGGGAAAATACAGATGAAATGCACATAAAAGAGCGGTTTTACCTACCAAAAGGATTTGTACTTTTTTGTACTTCTGTGCATCCAGCTCTGAGATATACTGTATATTGAGCAAAGCCATGTCTGACAAGGAAGGTCTAATTTTAAAGGCAGTGGCATAGTATGGTTGCCCGCTCCCAGGGCAAGGCAAGTAGATTGCGCCCCCTAACGCGTGGACCTTTAGCACTACCCGAGTCCCCTCAACTACTACAGGAGCAGGAGGGCACAGTATGATGGAGGGCTAGAGGGCACAGTATTAGGGGGGGGGTTAAAGAAGCCGTATGGTTGGGGTGGACAGGAGCATACAATAATAGAGATGATTAAAGGAAACTATTTGAGGGGGTTAGAGGACACAGTATGAGGTAAGTTGTGAGGGCACGGTATGGGTGAAACAGGAGCATACAGTATGGGGGGGGGGGGGGGGAATTAGTGGATACTGTATGGGGGAGGTCAGGCACAGTATAGGGTGGGCAGGAGGGCACAGTACAAGGGAAGTCAGGGGAGCACTGTATAGGGTGCAGTAATGTATAATACAGTACAGTTCTGACAGGAGGGAGAGCACAGCACAGCCTGCCCCTCTACCAGATCTTTTTCCTCTGCCGCTGCCACTTATGTCTCAACTTTACAGCAACAGTGAAATGAGAAACCGAAGACTGATAACCTCATTTGTTTGTCACTCTGCTCTCTTCTAAGAGCATGTCCCTTTGTTATCACACAAGCACTGCAGCCCAACTGTCTAGCCCAGCCTCTCTCAACCTTTTTAACATGGAGAAACACATGAAATAACTTTTTGGCTTCAGGGAACCACTGCTAATTATTATATTTACTAGTCACAGTACAGCAATGTGAAGGTTAGTAGAAAGAATGCTCCTTACATTTGTGGTCAAGAATTCTCCCCTTACAGATAGCTAAAAAGATCACTGGTGTAAGTGGTTACTCATTTGAGAGGCAGAATTTGCTTATTGCTGAAGGAACCCTAGGGTTCCATGAAAGCCTGGTTGAGTAACTATGATCTAGCCCAGTGGTCTCCAAACGGTGGCCCTTTGCTCGACTTTATCCGGCTCTTGGGGCACCATTTCATTCACGGATACAAAAAAATGGGGAACAGTTCTCCCCATTGACACCAATGAAGAGGCACTATTTCTATCATTGACACCAACGATGGGGCACAATTTCTCTCAATGACACCAACCATGGGGCAAAATGACACCAATGATGGGGCACTATTCCTTCCAGGGACACTAATGATGGGATACTATTCCTCCCACTGACACCATTGATGAGGCACAATTACTCCCACTGAAACAAACGTTGGGGCATTATGTTTACCCACTGATCTTTTCTATTCCCAATGACAGTCCGGGCCCCCCTAAAAGTCTGGAGGACAGTAAACTGGCCCTGTTTAGAAAGTTTGGAGACCCCTTACCTAGCCAAAAGGGACTTAACATTAATACATAGTTCATTATAATCCTACCACTTGATAGTAAGTATTGGGTACTAAGCCGATTGCACAGGGCACATGACACTCATAAAACAGGGCTAGTTATATTTACTGATCATAAATGGGAGGGGAGGGAAAAGAAAAGCTAGCATGCAACAACTACTATAAGTCTCTAGATGGCAGCATTGCACAACTATTTCAAAGAGTATGCAGCCTGTAAATCACAGTTTTTAACAATATAAATCAGTGGTGATGAGTAATTTGAGCCAAATTACACATTCATTTCTTTGAGTATTCAGATTTATTTATTCTCTTGATTATATTTAGAATTATCTAATATACAGAGAATTCACAGCTCATGATTACAATTAGCTGGGATTGCAGAAAGCATGACTCTATTCGGATTAGAAAGTTATGAGCAAAACATCAGAAAAATAAAAGAAAAAAAAACAAAAATGCTAGTCAAAGATGCTTCAAATTTGATCGTCGCATATCAACTTCTAAATACCTGCAAAAGATGCTGCTGGCTTGTGATGGTTTCTCTGCACTCCTTGATTTCATTTTTCAGTCGTTCCATCTCTCTCTCATGCTCTTCTCTGGCAATCGACCCCTTACGGTCTGGTGATGCCACGCGTACTTGGGCAGCTGGAAACCGTGTTATACACAGGTAAATAAGGAACAACAGGAGCAGTGAGCAATCAGTAACAATGCTGACATAAAAGCACACCTTGGTTGTCCAGCTTTTCCACGTGGCTTTTCAGTATCCGCCATTGCTGGCGAATGCTATTGACCAGCTGCTCTCTGGCTGCCTCGCATGATAATTCTGACAGGTGCTCTTTACTAGAGTCCGCTGGATCTTCCTCATTATCTGAAAGAGCCTGGCATAGGGGAAAAAATAAATAAATAAATAAAAAAAGGAAAGAGGGTCAACCGGCAAGACAGTATACACTTCACCCAATATAAGGGTGTATAAACTTTAACCAGATGGCAAATTGTCTTACAATGGAGTTTTCCAGTCCAAGTAAAGAATGTCATGTTTTCAGGAACTTTTAGCTGATGTGTGGAAACTCAACATAAAAGACAAAGTTTACTAATTACATTGGATGATACAGGGCTGACCAAGGAGAGAAGGAATTCTACACAAAACCTATTTTGATTATGACTACATTCAAACTAAACAGGGAAAGTGTGCGCATACTTGACTCAAAACACGTATCTAGCTCCATAGTGAAATGACAACATTTCTTGTTAAACGTCTGTTTGTCTACAAGCCCTGTACACAATGGTTTAATACAATTGATGCAATGCAAGCACACACACGCTGGTACCACACCCAGTAGAGAAACGGCTGTCAGGAGCTAGGCAACAGAGACTGGCCTAAACCAGGAGTGCCATACAAGTTACTTCAGGCTGGGTTCACACCATTGCGAATTGGATGTGGGTTCCCTGCATCCAATTTGCAATAGCAGGAGATTTTGACCGGCTCTCTATGGAGCCAGTTAACATATCTCCACAGTGCATGGGCTTTGATTAGGCCATTCCAACACATTTACATGTTTTCCCTTAAACCACTCAAGTGTTGCTTTAGCAGTGTGTTTGGGGTCATTGTCCTGCTGAAAGGTGAACCTCCATCCTAGCCTCAAATCACACACAGAGTGGTACAGGTTTTGCTCAAGAATATCCCTGTATTTAGCACCATCCATCTTTCCCTCAACACTGTCCAGTTTCCCAGTCCCGACTGCTGAAAAACATCCCCACAGCATGATGCTGCCACCACCATGTTTCACTGTGGGGATGGTGTTCTTTGGGTGATGTGATGTGTTGGGTTTGCGCCAGACAGAGTTTTCTTTGATGGCCAAAAAGTTCAATTTCAGTCTCATCAGACCAGAGCACCTTCCTCCATACATTTTGGGAGTCTCCCACATGCCTTTTCGCAAACTCAAAAACGTGCCATTTTATTTCTTGCTGAAAGTAATGGCTTTCTTCTAGCCACTCTGCCATAAAGCCCAACTCTATGGAGCGTACGGCTTATTGTCGTCCTATGTACAGATACTCCAGTCTCTGCTGTGGAACTCTGCAGCTCCTCCAGGGTTACCTTAGGTCTCTGTGCTGCCTCTCTAATGTCCTCCTTGCCCCGTCTGAGTTTTGGTGTGCAGCAGTTTCTTGGCAGGTTTGCTGTTGTGCCATGTTCTTTCCATTTGGTTATGATAGATTTGATGGTGCTCCTAGGGATCATCAAAGATTTGGATATTTTTTTTATAACCTAACCCTGACTTGTACTTCTCAACAACATTGTCCCTTACTTGTTTGGAGAGTTCCTTGGTCTTCATGGCAGTGTTTGGTTAGTGGTGCCTCTTGCTTAGGTGTTGCAGCCTCTGGAGCCTTTCAAAAAGGCGTGTATATGTAATGACAGATCATGTGACATTTAGATTACACACAGGTGGACATCATTTCACTAATTATGTGACTTCTGAAGGTAATTGGTTGCACCAGAGCTTTTTATGGTCTTCATAACAAAGGAGGTGAATACATACGCACATGCCAATTATCCGTTTTTTTTTCTGAAAAATAGTTTTATGTATATATTTTTCTAATTTTACTTCACCAACTTAGACTATTGTGTTCTGATCCATCACATATAATTCAGATTAAAAAAAACATTGAACTAAAGGCTGTAATGTAACAAAATAGGTAAAAAGCCAAGGGGGTTGAATACTTTTGCAAGGCACTGTATGACGATGAAGAAAAATGCAAGTAATTGAAGCTGAGCTAAGCAAACACGCATACACACACACACACACACACACACACACACCTCTGTATAATCTGCTTAAGATTTACCACCAATTATGTTGTGTTAAGGCATAAACAAATATATTTGGTTTATCCCAATCAGGAAGGTCATCACACAACAGATGTTGGCACATATTTACAATCTCCACACAAAAAAAAAAAAAAAAAAAATCCTTACTGGTCCCAGACTATCTTCCAATTTGTCCTTCGCTCTCGATTTCTGTGGGCTGAGGATGGAGATCATTTCTTTCTTCATTTGCTGCAGGACTTTCTTCAGTTCTGCGTTCTCCAGCATGAGCTGCTTCTGCCGCTGTTCATAATCACCAAGCAGAACTTTGTACATCTCCTCCTCATTCCTGAAAGCAGAAACACATTGGTACCATGTACCACATACTCTCTCACGAGAATTCTGTTTACAAACTGCCAAACTTCTTTAGGCCATACTTCTCTTCTGGATCACAGGAGTGCACTGCGATCTGCACTCCAGTGACCCAGATTCAGCCAATAGAGGGCTAAAGTCTGCTGTCAACTGATGCCACAGTGCAGGTCCAGAATCTGCAGGGATCCAGACAATGTGGGCATTTGCCCAGATGGCCAACTGGCAGCTGGCTCAGCCTCTCAGCAAGCCGCTGAGACCCTAAGCCAGCAGCTCCCGCCCCTCCACAGCCTGTCATTTCAGTGAACGTCGGAGGGGCAGAGCAGAGAGCCGGTGACTGACAGTGACTGCTCACTGGAGACCAAGAACTGAGCAATTAGCGGTCAAGTGATCACCCCGTTCTCGGTCTTAGAGCTAGCGGGGGATCGATGCTGCATTGACATAGGTGAGAATGGGTTTTTTTTCCCCCATACTTCTCTTGAGGTTTTGGAGGCAAACAATTGTCACTTTACCCATATCAGACAGTGATACTTTTTATATACCAATGTTCCCAAATACAAAACTGCTGGAATGCAATTACTTACTACAACTAATACAAACACGCTCATTGAGGCCCTGATTTTCTACTCACTTGGCATCAGTTTTATTTGTTCTCCAAGCCATCCTTTTACCATCAGCTCGGCCCACATAATTCAGCACATCGATGGCTGCAGGATCAAAAGAAAAAAAAAAAGTGTAAGCGAGGAGTTCAGCCACCAATTCACCAATACCTATATACTAACAATGATCTTAACGTGCATGTCTGGGCATAACAGAAAACCTATTCAGTACATATCTGAAATACATGTACAGTTCCCTATGCTTTATCCTTTTACAAAACGCGTAACTTAACGTCATGTCTGGACTAAGTGCATTTGCTGCCCAGGAAGAAGGGGGGAGGGGAGGGGAGGGGGGATTTGTGTGCCTATTTCAATAGAAACTAAGCTCCTAGCAACTGCCCCAGCATGAATTTTCACGAGCCTGGTGATGTCACTAAGTAATAAAAGCAGTTTGTTACAAAAGAAGGTACCTAAACATACAGTTTAAGATCCAAATATACCTTAAATGCAGAACTCCGGGAAAAAAAAACTTTTCCCCATGTCCTTGTTGCTGATCTCCTACCTTCACTAACTATGTCATCCATGTAGTTTCTCTGTAATAGGCTGCTGATCTTGCTGAAAAACCGATTGGCTGGTGATTTGCCGTTTGCAAGACCGCTGGCTGCTATTCCTCCTGTACACTCAGCCAGAGGTCTTGGCATTCCCACCTGTAGTTCCCTAAAAGCGAGCAGGGCAGAAATAGAACTGTAGTGGGCGGAGGGGTCTCCCAACCCCCGGTCTGTGCTGCCCATGGGGGAGGTGTCTTTCTCTTCCCTCCTCCTCCTCCTCTGCTCCCTGCCAGTCTCCGCCCCCACCCCCGCAATTTCCATGCAGAGCGGGATCGTTATCAGAAATCAACCGGATGACAGCAGGGATCTTTGGCTGTGACAGGTATTGTATGCGAAATAACGATCACTGTAATGTCCCGCTGACCGGCATTGTGATTGACAGTGCACTGTTCCAATGCCGGCGGGAGGCGAGACATTACAATTATGGGTGTTCTCACATACAATACCTGTCACAGTCAGAGATCCCCGCTGTGTCATCGGGTTAATTTCTGATAACGGCCCCACTCTGCACTGGTGGACACTGACCTGCTGTTAGAACGATCTGAAAGCTACAGCAGGAGGAATATTTCTTTCGAATGCTGAACTACAGCATAGTACAGTGTTTAAAATATAGAATTATGGGATGTGTTCAGTTCAGTAATTATTTCATAAAGCAAGTAAGGGCAATATGTTTAGCTCCTGTTGTGGTTGGAGGGGAGAGAACAGACATGCTTTACAGTTATACGGCACTGTAACCTATCATATTGTGTGTCACCGAGTAGTATGGTTGGCTGCAGAATGAGGGATGTGATTTATTTTGAAGTGGGAGAGTTCACATTTACATGTACACATTCACTCCAATCCCAAAGATTCATGGGAAATGGAGGGAGGTAGAGATAGAGATAAAGGATACAATCACTGTTCTAACACTTCCTCCTTAGCAGAATACATGCTGCATTTTCTTCAATAGCAGAGCTGACTTCCTAAAAATTCAATCAGACATTTCTCTTAACCGCTTGCCGACCGCCTCACGCAGATATATATAAGAGGGGATACCCGCGATCGCCTCACGTGGAGGAAGAACGGGGAGATGCTGATGTAAACAGCATCTCCCCGTTCTGCCTAGTGACAGTGTCATTCGATCTCTGCTCCCTGTCATCGGAGCAGAGATCAGTGACGTGTAACATGTAGCCACCCCCCCCCACACAGTTAGAAACACGCCCCTAGGACACACTTAACCCCTACACTGCCACCTAGTGGTTAACCCCTTCACTGCCAGTGTCATTTACACAGGAATCAGTGCATTTTTTTATAGCACCGATTGCTGTATAAATGACAATGGTCCCAAAAATGTGTCAAAAATGTCCGATGTGTCCGCCATAATGTCGCAGTCACAATAAAAATCGATGATTGCCGACATTTAAAAAAAAAAAAAAAAAAATTATTAATAAAAATGCCATAAAACTATCCCCTATTTTGTAAACGCTATAACTTTTGCGCAAACCGATCAATAAATCGCTTATTGCGATTTTTTTTTACCAAAAATATGTAGAAGAATACGTATCGGCCTAAACTGAGGAAGAAAATAGTTTTTTTTATATATTTTTGGGGGATATTTATTATAGCAAAAAGTAAAAAATAATGCGTATTTTTCAAAATTGCCGCTCTGTTTATACGCAAAAAATAAAAACCGCAGAGGCGATCAAATACCACCAAAAGAAAGCTCCATTTGTGGGAAAAAAGGACGTCAATTTTGTTTGGGAGCCACGTCGCACGACCGCGCAATTGTCAGTTAAAGCGACGCAGTGCCGAATCGCAAAAAGTGCTCTGTCAGGAAGGGGGTAAATTCTTCCGGGGCTGAAGTGGTTAAAGAGTAAGAAATTTCACAAACGTAATAACTGTTTAGTGTGTGTGTGTGTGTGGGGGGGGGGGGGGGGGGGGAGGGAATGAATACTAATGGGGGATTTTTTTGAAAATCCCGGAGTTCTGCTTTAAGGTCACACATTTCATCAAACCACTCATCACTGTACATTAGTAGGGTGACACTCACATATTTTTTTGTCTTTCTTATCCATCACCAGCTGGTACAATCTCTCCTTCAACTTGTTGTACTCTCTCTCCTTCCTCTTCATGTTATGGTTGTGCTGTGTTGAACGGCTGGCAATAATGTTCTGCAATTTCTGAACCTACAAAAAAAAAAACAAGGATAAAACAGCTTTTAATTCATGCAAGCATAAATAAACATATCATTTCATCCATTGTTTGGCTATTGTGGGGAAGAAACAGAACCTCTGACAAGTTTATATTGCTGTTGCCTGTTACAGCCAACAATAAAAACACATTTTTTGTACAGCGGTTAAGAGTTGGAACCTGTCAGCTTTTATTACTGATTGAAATGCCAATACAATTTCCCTCAATTTCTTGCCAGATAAGCCAAGTGTGGTAAAATCTCCCCAGTTGAAAAGTAGACCAGCAACAACATTAGATCACAGACTAATGTATAAAGCAGAACAGGACTAATCTAATCGTGAATCATTTGATCCAGCAACAAATGCTGCGGAGGAAAACAAAAATTCATGTGCAAATTAGGCGACCCACCACATGTGTGATCGGTCAGATCACGCTGCAACATGTCAGGTCTGATTCATCCAAAATTTGGCATCCAAGCTGAATCATGAAGACGGCAACAGCAGCTGCCACACAAGAACTACAGTCCTTGCATGGCTGCAGCTTTCATCTCAACCATTCGCTATTCATAGGGAAGCCGGCTACCCACAAATGCTGGAGATGGCCCATACATGGCTAAAAGATCTGCAGAAAATTCTGCTGTATTCTAGGCAACGGTATCCATATGATAGTAAACTAAACTCAGGGAAAGTGTTAGTCTTATAGATATATATTGAAGCGGAAACAGAACATACCTCTAAACTTTGTAACCATCATTTATGGCTCAGATAGATAGATAGATAGATAGGATAGATAGATCTCACTATCTATCTCTCTCTTTCTCTATCTAGAAATCATGGGGCACAACTTGTCATGCGACTTTGCAGTCCCAAGTTGCAGGAAAAGTCGCAGAAGTGTGAAAGTGGCCTAAATATTTCAGGGCTCTGCTCTGTTTTTGGACCAGTAATGTAAAGTTGGCCATAGATGGGAGGAATTTCAAACAAAAATTATTGGGAAAAGGTTTGTTCCTTTTTCTAATCATTAGCTGGGTGAAATCGTCATTTTAGACAGCAGTGACAAGAAAATTCAAAGGAGCGGAATAGAACACATTTCTAACAGTATGTGGTTTTTATCCAGTAAAGTCCATTCATTCAAAAATCAAATGTTAAAAGCAAACAAAAATCTTTCAAACTACTAACAAAATGTTCAGAGAAATTTCATATGAATTTTTCTAAGAAATTTTGTTTGGAATTCTATCCACCTATGGCCAGATTTACAAAGCAGAGATGGGGCCAGACGTCTTAAAGGAGAAGTCCAGCCTGAGCTTTTTAGGCTGGCCTTATATGGGTCACAGGAGTGCAATTAGTTTTGCACTCCTGTGACCTGTTTTCAGCGGAGAGCGGCCTGAAGTCCGCTCTCCGCTGACGTCACTGGAATCAGTCGAGGCACTGCGTCATCCCGACTTCCAAGTCTGGATACGACAGGTGCCTGGACTGATGGTAGTCTCAGCGAGCCACCAAGACGGCCGCTCCCTACCCCTCCACAGCTCGGCGCTCCAATGAGCGTGGAGTAGCAGAACAGGAGAGATGCTGACTGACAGTCAGCAGCTGTCCATTCAGGGAGGTGAGAGAACCGAGCCATGGGCAAAGTACGATGGCTTGGTTCTCAGTGCAGAGACGCCGGGGGACAGCTGCAGCATCGGTCTGATGCTGCATCCACCTAGGCAAGTATGAATATACAAAAAATAAAACCATACTTCTTTTAAGTCTAGTACACACTAGAATTCCCCCCCCCCCCCCCCTTTTAACCTAGCGGGCTGAACAAGAAACAACAGATCGCCGTACTAACACAAGCAATGTTAGTTCAGCAATCTCCCATGCTGTGCCTTTGGATTTCTGACAGGGGCAATCCAACCCCTCCCCCACCAGAGCGCACTGAACAGTGCTGATCATATGTGGTTCAGATGCTGGGTTTTCCTGCATGTCCATTCATGAGACCAGCTTCTGTTGAACAGATAGCTGTTCACACAGGCTGAAAGCCTGACGACTTCTGCCGAACCGGCCAATTCCGTCCCGTGTGTATAAGGCTTTAGGAGGAGCAAATGCTGGCTAGAATTCCTGGAGACCCCTACAAACTATTCAAGCCAGGACACTTCACTCACCTCCTCTTTCTCATTCTTCAGCAGCTGCAGGAGGCTGTTATTCTTGCACAGCTGCTGTCGTTCTTTTTCTAGAAGAGCAGCATTCTCTCGCTTAGTCACTTCAAGCTGATCCTAGAACATTTAGGAACACTTTAAAAAAAGAGAAACCTGTAGAGTTTGTTTTATTTCTAAATACATATTAAATCTAATGAAACATTTTTCATTTATACTTTGCATGTCAGAAGTCATAGTTGATTGTTACATATACACATCCTGCTTCGTGCTTTTAGAGCTGCACTAGAACACTGAATGCTTGAAGGATACTCCAATCTCTCCTTTCACTGAGTTGCGGCCATGTTAGCGCTAAAGCATCACTCGTTTTAGCTGCGCTTTAGCGCTGTTTAAGTGCTGCTTTTAACACCCCCCCCCCCCGCTAGCGGCCGAAGGGCTTAAAAGCGCCAATGTTGTGGCGCTTCCGAAGCAATTTTCAGGTGCTTTGGAAGCGCTGCTCATCCATTTCAATGAGCAGGGCATTTTGGGAGAGCTGTATACACCGCTCCCAAACCGCCCCAAAAAGGTGCTGCGTGCAGGAATTTTTCTAACGTGCTGCAAGCGCACGGTTTAGGAGATATTGACCCTGCTTGCAGCCACTGACGTCAGTGGCGCATGTGCTCTGCAGGTCCGGCGTTTGCCGCCGGAAAATAGGGGCCCCGTGCGCATGCGTTGGAATGATGTCATCGCTGCTCCGGCCGCTCACAGCGCTGGAGCCAGTGATCCCAGAAGAAAGCGCTGAAGGAACTGGTCAGCTCCCTCAGAGGTGACCGGGCGGGGCTTCGTTCTAAGGCAAGTAATCCAGAATGTGCTAGCATGCGATGCATACTAGCACATTATGCTATTGTCTTGCAGGGTTTTTTTTTTCAGTGGTTTACTACCGCTTTAAATCAAGCCAAAATTATGATTTTTCAGGATTTTGCACCACATGTGCAGAAACAACAAAGTCAAGAAATGGCTACAACAGCTGCGCCTTCAATGCTCCATGCTTTATCCTGTAAAGCTGCATGGAGTTGCGAATGATGCCATTCACTTCTTTGAATCACCGAGAGCTGTCACCGATTGGCTAGACCAGCCTTTCAACCAGGGTGCCCAGGCACCGTGGGGTGCCTTCAGGGGTGCCTTGGCAAAATACCTAAAAATTGTCCAAAAAGCAAGTGGTAGGATCAAGCCTGCTTTTAGTTACACAAAGCAACAGGTTTTCATTGTGCATCATTACAATCTTCTAGCCTCCGGCATCCTAACAACCAATGATGTCATTGGTTAATAAGGAGGACGTTGGGCACCTGCACGGCATCCTTGTTTGTCCCTCTGTCAGCACTGGGGTCACATTAGCAGAGTGAGGGAGAGAAACTGAGGGAGAAGAGAAACATTGGAGTACTAGTCAGTACAAGTGTGCAAAGGTGTATTTGCTTTGGAAGAATAAATCACCTCTAATGTTGGGTGTCCTACATGTGTAGATGGTGCTACGAAACTATTATGCCGCGTACACACGACCGTTTTTGCCGTCGGAATAAACTCCGAAGGTTTCTCCGACGGAATTCCATTTAAGCGGTCCTGCCTACACACAGTCAAACCAAAGTCCAACCGTCCAGAACGAGGTGACGTACAACACGTACGACGGGACTAGAAAAAGGAAGTTCAATAGCCAGTAGCTTTGTACTTGCTTCAGAGCATGCGTCGTTTTTGGTCCGTCGGAACAGCATAGACGAGCGGTTTTCCCGATAGGAATTGGTTCCGTCGGAAATATTTAGAACATGTTCCATTTCTAGGTCCGTCAGAATTTTCAAAAAGAAAAGTCCAATGAGGCATACACACAATCGGAATAGACGATGAAAAGCTTCCGTCTGACTTTTTCTGTCGGACATTCTGCTCGTGTGTACGCAGCTTTAGTGTCATTTTTTACATTTAGGATGGGGTGTCTTGAGTTTTTGCATCATTTTAAAAGGGTGCTTTGATGACAAAAAAAAGGTTGAGAAACACTGGGCTAGACAGACACTACGAGTGATTTCTGTCTGTTATTGTGGCTCTTTTCTACTTCATATGCATTCTGAATCCATATTTTTAAAGGCTTTTTTTTTATCAAGCTCTACAACTCATTGCAGTTTAACATCCTGAACTGTCCTCTTGGCAGCAGCAGCACTTTTCCTCTTGGATTTTGCAGCATAGGAATTATCCTTTCAAGTCAAATGGAGCGCACTTGACCTGCCAGTTTATGGAATCCTTTTTTTCCCTGCTGGAAGTGGTTAGTCATTTTCTCGATATACACCTGCTACCTTTGGGACCTGTGCAAGTTCCTGCTCCAACATTGTCCTCTCAAAGTAGACTTATCTTTGTTGGTTTTCTACTTTTTTTTTTCTGTTCTATTGCTACAGCACAGCACCCTGACCCATTTGCTCCTCGAAGATTTTGGATGTGTGCCCCCCGCCCCCCCCCCCCCGCCTCTTCATCTACTGAGCACCATCTTCTACACAGCACAGTGTTAGACATTTGTATTAATCTCCCATAGCAGGTCGTGCAATTCAATTTTTGTACTGAAATGTATGAGGTACTAATGCATCCTTAAAAAAGGCAATCTGTGTTTAATGCTCTCATCTTACAAACCCACTCTAATCTGTCTCCTAGAGACACAAGCCACTAGTGAGACCACTAAATTTCTAGAAAGGTGTTGCATCCTTTCCATCCTCCGTCTCCTACTTTGGTCTGCAGGGGCACTAGTTTAATTTGCGAGCAATTATAAGTGAACATTACATTTTTTTATATTGCAGACGTGTTGTATATGTAGACACTACACATATAGTGTCTACATATACAATCCCCATTCATACATCTGATAATTTGCCGCTTACGGCACTGGTCATGGGGAACTTTATTAAGGTCTTTGATATCACCTTGGACTCCCACCTCCCAAACTTTCCGCCCAAGGTACACAAATTAATTTCTGTAATTTATGTAGGGAAATGGGCCTTCACGATCCACGGCGTACAGTGTATACAAAACCTTAATCCCAATTCACTGGCTACTCCAAAACCCATAATTCTCTGTCCCGTAAAGACTTAGCTTTGGGTTTTACTGAACTCCTCACCTATCTTGCCTCCTTTGATGTTCAGGCCAGTGGAATTTCTGATCATTTCCTAGTGTTACTCTTTGCTACACTAAACTGCCAAGTTGGCATTGTTACGTAGAAATCAATCCCTCAATTTCAATTTCCTCAGGGAAATGGATATGACTGAGACGGCAGCTCAACCTTTGGTGTAGGATGCTTTAAAGGTATATCTTTTGGGCCTTCTTATCAAGGCAGTCAGCACTATTAAAACTACTAGCAGGTGTGAGGTATTTGGGGCCAGCAGGGTGGTACTTAAGGCTATAGCCGCTTATATCAAAGATCCTTCCCCAGGTAACCATGCCTACTGGCTGGATATGCAGACTAGTCTGCAACAATTGATAGCAAAGAAAGCACGCCAGAAACATTTCTTTCAAATGCTCCTTTCATGAGTAAAGGGAGAACAGATGGGCAGGCTCTTAGCCAACATTGCCCACTCCCAGTTGGCCATTTCCCATGTGAGCCATAAAGGATTCCATGGGCTGCAGTCATACCAGCACGGCTACTATCCTACAGACCTTTAAGTCCAAGAGTTGTATACCTCCAAAGCTGACTATACCAGTGTTGAATTGCAACACTTCCTAAATCGCATTTCATTGCCCACTCTTCCCCCAATGGATAGAAGCATACTTAATTCCTCATCAACTCTGGAAGAACTTGAGTTCTGGCGGATCTGATCAGATAGCAGTCAGGTGTAAATGGACAGGTGGTCCGTTTACATCTGACCACCCATAGAAGAAAGCAGGCTGTGTCTGTCCGCTCTGCCTAAGCGGAGCGGACATGGACCAGCCAACCGCATGCTCAGCGGACAGATTCCCCGCTGAGCAGGCGGACTCCAACAGAACCCGCCTCCTTTGGAAGGGGACTTACACACTTTGTGAAGTTGTAGAAAGTGTAAGCTTTCCACTTACCTTAAGTTTGCTGTGATTACTCTGCAAATACTCCAAGTCACTATTTATTTTGAGGATTTGTGTTTCCACATCTTCTCTCCTCCGCAAGTCTCTTGTGTGACGCTGGAGCAGCTCATGGATGCAGTTTAATATTGACACCACATGCAACCGTCTCCCGCTGCCATTCTTTGATACGGTTTGCAAGGACGGAAACCCCAAAGTCTTCAACTCCTGTTGAAAAAAACAAAGCCAGTTTATAGCAAAGCCTTTAACAAAATGTGGCCCCCTAAATTTAAAAGTACCTCTACAGGCATAGAAAGGTGCCCCAATCTGTCTCTACAGAGAAATCTGTCCCAAAGTGAATCTGCATGTTTGAAGAAAGTTTTGATGGCAGGGTCTTGCATGCACATAAAGCCACCATATCATCTTCAGGGAGCTTAAAGTGGTTGTAAACTCTCCCCCACAACTTTGTCCCATGTAAATCAGCATAAAAAACCCTAATGAGCACTGCTTGTAGATATCTCCTTCTTGCTTAGTATTGTTGTAATCCTTTTTGTTCTTAAGAATGACGTCACTGAGCATGCCCATATCTCCCCTGATTTACGGCACACTCTGTGTGCTCCTATGTCTCTTATCAGGACTTCCTACGGCACAACACTGAAATCCCAGGAGACTGCATAATCACTCAGAGCTTCCTACTACACCCCATGTGACCATGTGACATCACATGGAGTGTAAATCTGGCCATCGGACAGCATTACTGCAGTCTTATCAGCTGAAGCTGAATCTGATAAGACTGACATAGGCAAACACTAGATAATCGGCACAAGTAAATACTATGAAATAAAACAAGTCAGCTATGAGCAGGGAAGTAGGGTTGCCATAGAAATGTTGGATTGAGAAGGAGGCTTGGTTATCAGTACAGGAAGTGCTCAATGTAAGGGCGGAAATACACTCTACTGTGGACTCAGAAAACAATACTTAAGATGGCGCTGCCTTACCCCTGGAAACAAGTTTTTTAAAGTTTCTTTAAACAGTAAGTAATATGCGATTTGGGCTGGATTACAATAGCTATAGTTTGATAATTACTTATTATAATGGACTAAATGAAAAGCAGCATCAGAGTGGGAGAGTTTTTTTTTTTTATATATTCTTAATTTTATTTTAGATTAATACAAAACAATAAAAATTTTAACACAGTACATGTTTTCCTTCAGGGGAATATTAAGCACATCATAAACCAAAAGAAGATATATTATCATATCCCTCCCACCCCTATCCCCGAAAAACAAACAAAAAAACAAAAAAAAAAAAAAACGCCACCAACCCCCCCCCCCCCCCCCCCCCCTCACGTCCTTTCTGCTTCTATGACTCCGTCAGCAAGAGGTTCTCCTCCGAGCTCCTGAAATCGAGCCATTTCTGCCATTTCTTAAGATATTTCTCTCTTGTACCTTCTATTAGGTGTATTGACTCCTCTAAGGAACTTACCCACTCCACTCTTATTATCCAATCCTTCACATTTGGAGCTTCTGGGGCTTTCCATAAGCAAGGTATTAAAGCTTTCGCAGCATTCAATAGAAACGGCACTAAAAGCCTGCAGTATTGAGGTACTTCCATCTCTGTATCATGGAACAAGCATGTCCAGGGTTTCTTTCTATCTGTTCTCCCGTTATCTGTGTAATTTTGCTTATGATTTTTTCCCAGAAGGGGTAGATTTTGGAGCAGTCCTACCATATGTGTGCAAAGGTGCCCACCTCCCAGTACCCCGTCCAGCAGGTTGGGGGACTTTCTAACCTATATTCATGCGCCCTTTGGGGGTCACATACCACCTTGCTAATAATTTATAGCTCATTTCATATGTCTGAGTATCTCTTGCCGGTGCATGCACCATTTTAAGTATCTTAAGCCTATGTTCCTCATTTCTCAACAGTCCATTTTCTCTTTCCCACTTGCCCAGGTATGCAGGGAGCCTCTTGTTTGCTTCGTCTCTCAGTATTTTATAAATTTTAGATATTGTGCCCATTTTACTCGGGGGAGTGCTTAATACTTTTTCTATTGCCCTTAATTGACCTTTTCCCCTCAGTGGTTGTGGGAGAGAGTGTGTAAAGTGCTGTAACTGTGCGTATCTCCATTTATCCAGAGGTTTACTTCCCCATTCCCTCGTGATTTCTCTGTACGTGTAAAGTCTATTTCCCCTCATCACAACCTGTAGTTGAATTTCCTTTTTTTAGCCTACCTTGTAAAATATACATATTCCTCCTTTCCCGGCTTGAAATAATTTGTGTTAGTGAGTGATATAAGTGGTGAGTTATAATCCCATTTAAGTCTCTTACTTACCTTATCCCAAATCCTAAATGTGTTTTTTGTCAAAATGTTAGTGTGACGCCCTAACTCACGAAACTGGCGGAATCCATACCATTTTTTCTAAATCTACCCCGCATTGTGCCCTTTCTATATCCACCCAACTTTTCCCCTTTCTACCGTGCAACCAATCTACAATCCTAGCGATCGAGATTGCTTCATAGTATTTTTTTTAAATCCGGGGCACCCAATCCTCCCTGTCTTTTATCCCTGGACATAGTGTCATATGCTATCCTCGGGCGTTGCCCAGATATATCTCAGTACCATAGATTGTAGCTTTTCAAATCTCCTCGAGAAGGATAGGGATTGTTATTCCGGGACTGGAGCTAAAACAAAGCAGGTCATCGGCAAACGCCGTCACCTTATGTTCCCTTTCTCCAGCCCAGATTCCCTTGACATCAGGGTTCTTGCGAATAGCTTCCAATAGGGGTTCCAGGGTTAATATAAACAGAATTGGGGATAAAGGACATCCCTGTCTTGTCCCGTTAAATAATTCAAGGGGAGAAGACAGGGTTCCATTCACTCCGACTCTAGCTCTTTGATGGTGGTACAGAGAGACGATCCACCTCATCATCCTCTCACCTACTCCCAAGTACTGTAATACTTCAAACATAAACCCCCAGTCAACTCTATCGAAGGCCTTTTCGGCGTCGATAGACATGAAGACTCCCGGAAGGCCTCTCCTGCTTATCTCCTGAATCAGAAGGATCGCTTTCAGGGAATTATCCCTCCACTCCCTGCCCGAACCCCACCTGATCATTATGCACCCACTTAGGTACCCAGGCCTTTAGCCTATCTGCTAATATTTTAGCAAATATTTTTATGTCGATATTTAATAATGAAATCGGCCTATAGCTAACTGGGGATGCTGGATCTTTACCTTCCTTTAAGATGAGGGTGATATGGGCCAGGAGGGACTCCTCTCGCAGCGTCTCTCAGGTAATTACAGAGCTTAGGTGCTAGAAATTTCAAAAAAATTTTGTAATATAAAATGGAGTATCCGTCGGGGCCCGGGCTACTCCCAAGGGCAATATTACTTATTGCTCTTTTTACCTCCTCCTGCGAGATTGGAGTCTCCAGGAGTTCAACCTCTTCCTTCTCTGCCCTGGGAAGGTCTAGGCCCCACAGATACTTCCCAATATCCTCCTTCCTCCTCCTTTCCTACCCACCCTATATAGTGCGCTATAGTAGGAATGGAATACTTCTGCTATTTTAGGGGAGGAAAATTCTAACCCACCTCCTTCATTTCTAATCTTGGGTATAAAGGTCTTCTTTTTTTCCTTAACTCTCCTCGCCAACCATTTGCCTGATTTATTACCCCCCTGATATTTTTCCTTGTTTATAAAATCAAAAGCACATTTCCTTTCCTGTTCTAGCAAATCTTCTAATTCCCTTTTTTCCCTATTAATGTTTGTCTATCGGGTATCCCCCTTGGTCGCGTCCCTTGTTCAAGTTCTTGGATCTCTTTATAGAGCAGTGACATCTTTTTCCTCCTCTCTCTCTTTTTCCCTGCTCCTATACTAATCAGGACCCCTCTTATGTACGCGTTATGAGCCTCCCAAAGTGTAGCCCTAGATATTTCTTTTGTGTCGTTTATCTCAAAATATATCTTTAGTTCCTGCTCAACCCTTTCGGCCGTATCTGGGTCTTGAATGAGGGAGTCGTTCAATTTCCAGTTTGTCCCAATCCGAGCAGCCCGAGAGATCTCCAATTGGATTCTCACTGGGGCATGGTTGGATAATGTGATTGCTTTAATTTCTGCTGTCTTAAGATTCTGGATCAACTGGTGTTCTATTAGGCTGTAGTCTATCCTCGAGAATGATTTGTGGACCGGGGAATAAAAGGTGTAGTCTCGTTTCTTTGGGTGGCATACCCTCCATGCATCCATTAGCTGGAGGCCCCTAAGTGTTCTCTTAAGATCCTCCCGTTTTTCAGTTGTGGATCTAGGGACATCGCCTGAAATATCACACCTTGGATCCATGCTATAATTCAAATCCCCAGCCACTATTAATTTTCCTTCTTTAAACCTCTCCAACTTATTTAATGCTCTTTTTAGGAATTTGTCAGGGTTCCTATTGGGGGTGTATATATTCGCTATTGTACATGTCATGTCAAACAGTTTCCTTTTTATAAAAAAAATACCGTCCCTCTGAATCGGCCAGGCGCTCCCCCTCGGTGAATTTTGTTGTTGTATCGAATCCAATCGCGACACCCCTTGAATGGGATGATCCTGCATCCAAATAAAATCACTTTGGAAACTGTTTTGTCGCCAGGCTCTTGACTCATGTGTAATATAGGTCTCCTGTAAATAAACTACATTTGCACCCAAATGCTGCAGTTCCGTTAATTTTATACCTTTTTTTGCAGTGTTTAATCCCCTTACATTATATGTAGCCACTTTACAACCCCCATAAATCACTCAGATAGGAGCATCTGACCGATCCAGCAAGACTGTCTGGGAGAAAAGAGAGAGGGAGAAAAAAAAAGGGGACACCCCCCCCCATCAAACCCCTCCCCCCATCAAACCCCTCCCCGACCCTCCCCCTCCCTCCCACACCACCCCCTCTTGTCTGGAACATATTGCCTGGAAGGCCGGGCAGACCCCCAATTTTGTTCAATATATGGACCCTGGGAACACCTACCTGGTGTCTCCCTATTGCCATACTCCCAGTGGGCTTGCGCCATTCACCCCTCAAAGCACACCCCAGATCCCCCCCCCCACCCCACACTTAATGCTTCTTTTGCATATTACTTTTACTGAAATAATGTCCTTGATCCGCATTGCTGGCCAGGGCCTGCTCCTGTCCCTCCACCCCCACCCCATCTCAACCTCTTTGTGGGGTGAATCATTCCCTCCCCCCTCGCTCCAACCTGGGATGTGGGGGGGTGAAATGTCCAATTTACCACAGAAGTCCCCTAAATCTTCCGGGAATCTTAGTACTGCAGATTGGCCATTTTTCCTTCCAATCAGACAGGCCGGGAACCCTCATTGGCAAGTTATCTCGGATGACCTCATGAGTTCAGTAAGGGGTTTCAGGAGCCTCCTTCTTGACAGGGTCTCAGCTGATAGCTCTGCAAACACTTGTAATTCTACTCCTTCATAACCCACACAAGGAGATTTCCGCAGTTTATCCATAATTTTTAGTTTTTCTTCTGTGTAATGAAACCTTACTAGGACGTCTCTTGGACTCTCGGATCTGTGTGCGTTGTACCATGCAATCCTGTGGACTGTCTAATTTCAAAGGCTCTGTTGGTTCTTTTTCCAGCAGCGGGTTAAATAAATGCTGTACTATTGTCGTCAGTTCCTCATTCCTGTACTTCTCGGGAAGCCCTTTAATTCGTAGATTTTTACGACGGCTGCGGTTCTCGTAATCCAACTTGTAGTGGAGGCCCCTGTTTACACTGTGTAAATATTTTAGTTGTTTACTAATGTCCTCCAGGCTCTTCTCGTGGTCTCTAATCTACCCTCTGTCTCCTCCACCATTTGAAGTACCAGCCCAATGTCCGTTCTTACTGCGGCAATGTCCTCTGTCAATGATGCCTCCATTTTGGACAGCATTTCTGTCAGCATTTCTTTAATTTGTATGCCTTCCTCCTGCCTTGATTGGGGCGGTCTATTCCCTGTTGGGTCTTCCTCCCCCCCGCCTCTCCTCTGCAACCCTTCTTGAGTCTTGGTGTTAACTTGGGGATCGTTCCCGTTGCTTCTTGGTCTTATTTTACCATCTAGCCCCTTTCCCGGTTTTATTCTCCTCTTCCGCCAATTTTTGTTTATTTGCTCCTGAACGTGTGGGGGCTCCCATCTTGGGGCTACTTTGTGAGTCTTCCAGAACGCTAGTATCTGCAGACATGTAGCGCTGTATACTCCCCGGGCTTAACGCAGCTGTGGCCCCTTTATTAACTTTAGTTGACTTCCCCCTCATTTCTTTATCTTATATCTCCGCTAATGACACCAAATGCCTTTAATGCGGTCTTGAATACAAAGAGCAAATAATAATTATACGAGTCTCTTCCAGTGATCGATAACGTCTCATATAGTGGGGAGAGCCACTGGGAAAGGAATCATATAATAAAATAAAACAGAAAGAACAAGAGAGGGGGGGCACCCTGAGTCCTCCTCCAATTACAACTATATGGATGTATGTCACTCGTCCCCCTGAACACAGTAAAGTCTCTCAAATATCATAAACTAGTATGGGGTTTTCACCATTTAGTATTCCTGTGGGGGGGAGGCATTACAGATGGTTCTTGTGTCAGGCACAGGGGGCTATCAAGGTATCCGCATCCACCTCTCCTTCAAGCCCCTCACTGTCCCAGTCTATGCCAGTCTGTCACAGGGGGATCACATAAAATACAGGAGCACTCTCACCACCTCCTTCTCCGTCACTCACTACAGTCCTTGTGACAGGGCTCACCCCTCCTGCTGCAGCGTCGCGTCCATCCAACACTAAGGCGCCTCTCACAAGCCCAGCTTCGATGGGTCTTCCTCCCCTCGTCGCCGCAGTCCGGCGGAGTGTCCATTTCCCCAACTCGGGAGCAATAGCAGGGACGGTGGTAAGCGGACCCGGTCGCTCAATCCCTCAGCGGGAGCGCGGCAGTCCGTCGGGTAAGGACCGGCATCGTCTCTCGATGCTGCTGGCGTCTCTCCATCCGGCCTCAGAGCGGGTGTGCGGGGAGGTTCGAAGGTCCGGGATGTGCGCGAGGCGTTCCTACGTGCCGGCGCTCCGCCCCATCCCCCAGAGTGGGAGAGTTTACTTCCTCTTTAAGAACCCAAACCCTTACATTCAGTGAACCAAGACAAATGTGATCTATCCTTTCACGCATGATTGCTGCTCTTAGAATGGAGTGGGACATTTACAATATTGGAATAATATCAAATTGTGCAAAGAAGAAGTGCACAAATGAAAAAACTGGGTCGCTGCAGTTTCTAAATGGTCTATGTACTCATATACCATATATATTTGTTGTAAACAGGAGCTGAGCTTACCCTTACTCAATATTATAAAAATAAAAATCCACTCAATGAATTCCATATACCCAATTGTGTCAATAAACTGCAATAAATAGCAAATAAAGTGCATAAAAGTCCAGCAAAAACAAAAAAAAACAAATACCAAAGTGACTGTGCAGCCATTTGTATTCTGGGGAAGATGCCTGACGGTGGATTGGTGTGAAGCAGTTGTGGATGCACTGAGCACTTTTTTGATAAACGTTATCTTCACCAGAATACAAATAGCTGCACAGTCACTTTGGAATTAGCATTTTTTGCTGAACTTATTGCACTTTAATGTTTTATATGCACTTTATTTGCTATTGGTTGAACTTTAATGATTACCATATATCCAATTGTGTCACTAATTGAGTGGATTTGTATTTTTATAATATTTATTTAGGTAAGGGTATATGCAGCTCCTGTTTACAAATACATTTACAATATTAATTTACACAGACAAGTGCAAATCAACAGGTTCTAGAAAACCATGCAGAGTGTAGTAAAGAAAATTCTCTTTCACAATAGTTTCAAGCAGGCCAGTTTTAAAACATCTCAAATAGCTCCAACAAAGTCAGACGCTACGACCACCCCCACACTTGCCACTCACATGCACAGCACTCGATTCTTTGCAATTCAGTTTTTCAGTCACCAAAGCAAGGCTTTGAAATAGTCTCTCCATGCAGACCAGGAGATACTTACAAGTCATTATCCTGTGGAACTTCCCACCATCAGATATACATTTCTGCATGTAATGTTTCTTATATAAAGCATTGGGGGTGGAGGAGGGCTAGGGTCATTATAAAATTATCAGAGGTACCCATGTCTCTTTAGATCCAAAATTTTCTCTCCTAGGAATAATCCTGGAAGAAGAAACCCTCCCTACTGAAATGCATTTAATGTGGACGAGATCCTTGTTTCTGGCCCGCAAACCTATCTTGCAAAAACGGATTACTACATACTCAACATTTTTACAATGGTTTGAGGAGCTCCATTTAAATTTACAGACAGAAGAGCTCACCTATAAACATAGGGGTGGAGCTGCACAATTCTAGATAAAATGAGAATCATGATGTTTTGGCTTAGAATAAAGATCACAATTCTTTAATGATTCTCGGGGCGTAACATCTTTCATGTTATACATAACTAACTGATATACATGGGCTAACTTTAACCATTTCAGCCCCAGAAGATTTGGCTGCTGAATGACCAGGCCATTTTCTGAGATTCGGCACTGCGTCGCTTTAACTGACAATTGCGCAGTCGTGCATCGATCACATCACCCTGATGAAGACACGTGACCCTGTGTCGAACGCGCGTAGGGGAAGGGCCAGGACGGAGCACGGAGCCTTTCACTCCACAGATGTTTATGCACAGCTTATCCCTCCTGACAGGCAAACTTTGAGGCAAACTTTGGAGATTTATCAGATTGGTGCACTCGCGCACCTTGCAAATGTGAGTACCCTAATGTAGGGAGCTTTTATCCTAATAAATATTTATAAACTATATCACACTATCCAGTTTTTCTTTTCCTTTATTCCTAACTGTGGAGTTGCTGCTGAAAACTGTGTATTTGGATTCCATCACTGAGCCATGGGATGGCTCATAAGCGTGTTTAGACCCAGTCTCACAGCTGAGTCGCATGCTCTGAGGTGAGCGGCTGTCCCCGGGGGGTCACTGGATGGCACTTGAGCATGGAATTCTGAGCACTAAGCATCAAGATTATTGCACGCACGTTGGATTTTATGTGCTTTTCTTTCATATATTGGACTTTAATAATCACGTACCACATCTTGGATTTGATATTCACACTCATTGTGTGGCACTTGGTTGTATTTTGCACTTATCACTCTGATAATATATACAATATATATATATATATATATATATATATATATATATATATATATATATATATATATATATATATATATATATATATATATATATATATATATATATATATATATATATATATATATATATATATATATATATATATATATATATATATATTTTTCCTCACGGTAAATTTCAGACTATATAAATGATTTTTTCCATCCTTTATATATACAGGTAGTAGTTCAGTAATCGCTACTCTCATTCTAATGGTATACATCTAGTATATTATTTACACATTGCACTTTAAAATCACTTGTTATAGATATATATATATATATATATCTATATCTATCCTTTGTGCCTTGCTGTGGCTGGATAAGCTGCTTATGCGGTATTTTCAGTATACCTCATACGCATTAATAATCTCCAGATTGATATTTTCACCTTAGCGCAGCGTATCTTTTGTATACATTTTATTGCACGGCATATGAAACGTGTTCTGCGCGGGCAGCTAGGCGATTTCCACATTTGAGGCAATATACCACTGTGGCTCGCAAAATCCCCTTTTATCTATCTAGAAGTGAGCAGAGAACTCTCTTCACTTGTTACATGGAAATCAGGGAAATGTTTTACGATCGGGAGGGGGGTAGAATCGCGATTTCATTTCTTTAACGATTAATCATGCAGCTCTACATAGGTGATGTCTTAAAATGTAAAAAAAAAAAAAAAAAAAAAAAAAAGGCCCCCGTCAATACATATGGTTTACCATATATGCTTGTTTAATACTGGGATATCAAACAGGATATTACATTGGTTATCAGTTGAAGGTCCTGGGTATACCTCTTACTAGGGCTGGGGAAAAAAATCGATTTGAATCTTGAATCGAGTTGAGAGGTCAAATCGATTCAAAATTTCAGCAAATTGATTTTTTTAGATTTTTTATTTTTTTTTTCCACCAGGACCGGCGCTGACACCTGAGGAGCTGCGGGCAGGAGTTGGACTAGCCTAAAAACTCCTGCCTGCAGCTCCTCAGGACTGGCGCCTTGTTGGATGGAGTAAGGGAGGGTTATAACCTTTAATTATTGGGATTTCCCTTCAGTTCCTGTCCCTTAGCCAAAACAGGAAGCGAGAGGAAATCCCTCTAAAGTGAGGTAATCCATAGTTGTCCACAGAATCACTAGAACTTCCACCAGTGTCCCCATTGGAAGATTTTCCCTCTATTTAAAAATCGCAGATTTTTTTTTGAGAAAAATCGCCCAGCTCTACCTCTTACTATACACAATTTGTAACAGTCTTAAGTAATGTAGATTTATGGTATGCACGATTACTGTGCTGTATATCGCTCACACTATATCGTTCTTGTGCTCAGTATTGGGTCTTTTTTTTTTTTTAATTGAGACACTTTGTGACCCGATGTCTGACGCAATTGACGAAACGTTGGGTGGGACTCCCGGTATACCTCAGTGTATGGAAGGCAGGTGGAACGCAAACCAGCGTTCTTAGTTCCCATTTAATGTTTGTTTTGTTTTTATAATGCAAATGCAATAATTTATCCTTTTAATAAACAAATTCAAAATTACTACAGTTTGAGGTTATCCTTCACATTTTCCCCATGTCATTAAGGGTGTGTAGAATTATCGCAGGAGAGAAAGGAGTATCTAAGTGTCCAAGGCAAATTGCTTCATAGCCTTTTCCTATCCAGGAGATTGGGATGAGTGACCCCCAACTATTTGGAGAGCTACTTACCTGTGAGCATAGATTGACTTCCTTTGAGAAAAGGGGTCAAATCTTTCTGGTAAGTGCGGAGTGGTGTCCCATGGGAACACTGATTGGAGGATTCGTTTGTCACTTACAGCACTTCATTCGCACAATTAAGCATTTTTTTTTTTTTTTGCAGCAAGGGCTTTATTGAAGACAGTTTTTTGGAATTTATTGGACTTTATGAATCATTTATATATTGTTTGAATAATGTAAAAGAATATCACGCAGGACGTTTGTGTATCACATTTCATTTGGCACCTATATAATTTAGGCATATTTAAGGAGCGCAATTTCCTGTCTTTTCTTTTATTATCACTGATTGTATTGTTTGTTTTTGTCTCACTAATTGTTAAAAGAAAACTTTTAATAAAAATTACGCAATTAAAAAAAAAAAAAAAAAATTTCAGAGGTGTGTGGACCACAGAGAATCAAAAAACTCACGGATCGGATCGAACCTCGGATCGGATCATTTTCGGATCAGCAAAAAAAAAATAAAAAACACAAAACAAAAAAACAACCACACAAATCTTGTTACACCCACCGGAGTTTTGGATTTAAAAGCTATTTTCAACACAAAACCGAGCTTATATGCATAAATACAGTATTTGTAGATCGGATAGACTGTTGAGAGGTTAGATTTTAAAAGCAACAGAAAACCTGCTGACCTTACATGGTTGCTAATGTGACAGAACACCTCTGATTTTCACATTTAACATTAAATGTTTGCTGTTGCTTTAAAAATCTAACATCTAAACAGTCTGTCCGATCTACAAATACTGTATTTATGCATATAAGCTCGGTTTTGTGTTGAAAATAGCTTTTAAATCTAAAACTCCGGTGGGTGTAACAAGATGTCCGCTTGCCCCCTTCTCACTCTATTATTACTGTACTGTGCAGGAGTGTGGGGTATAGCAAGATGGCGGCGACGAAACGTCACTTCCTGTCGAGACAGCGGCCGCTTCCGGGTGTACCAAGATGGCCGCCGCTCCGGAGCTAGGCCGAAGCTGCGGCCTTTCCTATGGCCGAGGCCGCAGAGTGCTCCGCGGATCGCGGGTGTGCCGATCCGCGGAGGTTGATCCGTACGGATCACGGATCGGCGGCGATCCGTTGCACCCCTATTAAATATCTAGCTCCATATGTCATTAGTGTACTCTAGTGTTATTTGCAATGCTTCAAGACCCTAGGCTCACCTGGTCAAGATATGCGACACATTGTTCTACATTGTCCTCATAGCAGAAATCTGAATCTTGAGAGGACTTGCCGTTGTTGAGTGTTGACTGCGGATAGCTTGGGGATGGTATTCTGGGTTCAGAGTTATAGCGGGAAATTATTCTGGTTCCTTGGAGAAGAAAGAAAAAATAAAAGTAAAGAATAGAATCTATCAAAAATGTTGAAAAGTACACCAAACATTTTCCATTTTTTTCCTGTTAATGTCCTTGTATCTTGATCATATAATTATCAGATTAAAAATTGTAGTGTTAATCTTGAGCATGTTACAGGAAACTTGTAATCAAGCCAGAGATCATCAAAACATCCAGGCAACTAGCATTTCTAAAAAGGATAGGTCAGCAGTGACATCCACCATATTTATGACATGTTCTCTTCAAAGAATATTTATGACTGTTATTTATTGAGCACTGACAATTTACAAAGTGCTTTATATACTGTACATTCACATCAGTCCTCACCCTCAAAGAGCTTACAATTCTAAAGGCCCTACAAACATACATACATGTACTAGGGCCAATTACCCTACAAGCATGTCTTTGGAGTGTGGGAGGAAACCGGAGTTCCCAGAGGAAACCCACACAAGTACAGGGAGAACATGCAAGTAGTGTTATGATTGAGACTCAAACCAAGGACCCTAGTGCTGCAAGGCAAAAATGTCCGTGGGGACCACGCACCTCATGTTTTTGTAGCAGGAATTTATTATGAACTACATTTCCTTTTCAATCTGCAGCCACTGTAATTTTCTACAAATACAATGCATTATAGCTACATGGAGTTGTTGTGTACACAGAATGTGTACTGACCACACCCCAGAAACATCACTTCCTGCTTGTGTGATTGGCTCGCCAATTTTCCCAGAAGCCTGCCTAAGATACAAGTCAGATTTCAGGCATCACCATTTCAAAAGGAACACGTCTAAAGGCATGCAGGCCCAGCAGATTTCCTTATAAATGCCCTGCAGGTGCACACCTGACAGTTAAATATGAAACCACTCCCATTAGACCCACTAAGCACAGAGGCACAGACAAACACAGAGGAATTACTTCAGAATAACTAAAAAGGTAGGAATCTGCAACAAAGGTTGTTCTAATCCTTGTAATGTACATCGATCACCCAGAGGGGAATGTTTTTTTCCTCAACAAAAGTGGAGTTATGCTTTAAAAATTTTCAGAAACTAAATGCTATGAAACAATGCTCTCCATGCCCATCAATGGTCGGGATCATAGCCCAGAAGTCTGAATACAGACATATAGGGCAGCAAAAGGCTCCACTGCTACAGTCTGTCCAGTGTCGGCCTTTTGTTGAAAATACCCCAGTAATATTCAACATATGCCAAGCAGAAAAGCTTGTTAAACAGTTGTATTTTTCTGCCAGGGTTCCTTTATACTCCTCATTTATACTATAGGGACATGTTTGATCAGATACATTTTGAAGTGAAAATTACATATGCAGCCGACACAACCCCACAATACTCAACTGAGCCCCCTCTCGATCCAGTGATGTGCACAGGAGCCTTGGCTGTCCTGGGTTTCTCTCTCCTCATTGGTTCATTCACAGTCAGTCAATGATGCGAGAGCAGGGCTGAGCCACGGCTCTTTGTATCTTATAGATGCACAGAGCGGGGTTTGCTATTGGGGGCACTGGTCAAGGGGGAGCAGCCAGGAGCACCGACGGGGGACCTGAGAAAAAGAGGATTGGGTCTGCTCTGTGCAAAATCACTGCACAGAGCAGGTAAGGGCCCTTTCACATGGGCGGACCGACAGGCCAGTGTTAATTTTGTCGACTAAAACATTTTAGTCAACTAAATGAATACTATAATTAGTCGACTAAAACTAAAACAACTGAGATGACTAAAACTAAAATGGCATTTTAGCCAAAAGATTAAAATGTGACTGAAACTAAAATGCCATTTTAGTCAAAAGACTAAGACTAAAACTAAATTGAAATTTGACCTACAAATTAACACTGGTCTGTAGTGCATGTTCATACCGCAATACCATAAATAACAAAAACATTAGATTTTTCACTCCAGCAGTGCATTAATTTAATTACACCCATTAGATTTTAGACGACTAAAATGTACTGGACATTTTAGTCGACTAAAATGTACTGGAGATTTAGTCGACTAAATCTAAAACAATTGCAGAAGACTAAAATGGGACTAAAACTAAAATGCCATTTTAGTCCTAAGACTAAAACTAAATCAAAATTTGCTGCCAAAATTAACACTGCGACAGGCGGTCTGTTTTTATCCGATGGCTCAAAGAATGGGCTGTGTCTGTCTATTTGCTCTGCATAAGATGAGCGCACGTGGGCCAGTCATCTTGAGCAGGCCGACTACAATGATCAGCTTTTATTTATTCATGGGAAACCTTTATCCCAAAATGGAGAAAACGATTTTCTGTAATGGTATAGAAGATAAATACTTTGTCATTGCAACGCAAATTACAATGAAATTTGATAAATTTATAATCTATATAAAAGTGTGAGCTGGAGAATAGCTTCAATCTAGTAGGGCATCTAAACACTACAGGTCACATAGGAGACACCCATAGCAGCAGTCTATGGTAGGGGGGTGGGGGGGGGAGCCCCAAGCCATGCTGTGTGTGTCTAATGCACACAGCCCAGAAGCGAGCCCACATTGGTGCCTCTTTAGCACATGGCTTGCTGAAGGAGCACCTGTAAGGAGAAGTGGACTTCCAAAATGTAGGCAAGGGGCTGCTCCGTGCAATATCATTGCACAGAGAAGGTCAGAGTAACGTGTGGTTTACTTTAACTTAAAAAAAATAGCCTTTAGCTTTAAAGAGAATTAAAACACTGCAATGAATATCAATACAAAGCATATACTAGATTACACATTAACTTGTGGCTTCTGTTATAACAAAAGCTATGCCACAATAATTACACATTGCCTGGCCACTTGGCAACAAGCAATAAAATTGGTCACAGGCATTACACAGCAAACAGGCAAGAAAAAATAAAATAAAAAATCTGCTAATCTTTATTTTTTGTTCTCTGCCAGTAATCCTATGTGTTCCAATCTAACTGAAATCTTGTGTACACTATATGGTCAAATGTTTGTGAACACCCTACCCTCACACCTAAAAAGGTATACAAGCCTGTTGGTCATCACGTTTCCAAACCATGAATGCCAACATGGAGCTTTCCCCGCACACATCACCACTCCTTTGTGTCTGCAATAGCCCCCGCTCTTCTCGGAGAGCTTTCCACAAGAGTGCGTATGAGGGAATCTGCACCTATTCAGCCAAAGAGAACTTGTGAGGTCAGGTAGATGGACGACAAGACCTGGCTTGTGATCAGTGTTCCAATTCACCAATTAATCCCAAAGGTGATCTGTAGGGTTGAAGTCAGGGCTCTGGGTAGGCAATTCAAGTTCCTCCACACCAATCCTGGTTTTTATGGAGCTGGCTTAGGGCACAATCATGCTAGAACAAAAAAGGAACTTCACCAGACTTGTATGGCTGCAAGTGCACTATTGTCTAAAGCAGTGGTCACCAAACTTTCTGGTCTCACGGACCACTAAACTTACAATTTTGAATCCCGCAAACCACTAACATGAATTTTACATGCCTTATGCACACACACAATGCTCCAGCTCTCTGCCCCCCTCCCCATGGATCACACTGCTGCCTTATACACACACAATGCTCCGGCTCTCTGCCCCCCTCCCCATGGATCACACTGCTGCCTTATACACACACAATGCTCCAGCTCTCTGCTCCCCTCCCCATGGATCACACTGCTGCCTTGTATACACGTACACACACACACACACACACACACAATGCTCCGGCTCTCTGCCCCCCTCCCCATGGATCACACTGCTGCCTTATACACACACAATGCTCCGGCTCTCTGCCCCCCTCCCCATGGATCACACTGCTGCCTTATACACACACAATGCTCCAGCTCTCTGCTCCCCTCCCCATGGATCACACTGCTGCCTTATACACACACACAATGCTCCAGCTCTCTGCTCCCCTCCCCATGGATCACACTGCTGCCTTGTATACACGTACACACACACACACACACACACAATGCTCCGGCTCTCTGCCCCCCTCCCCATGGATCACACTGCTGCCTTATACACACACAATGCTCCAGCTCTCTGCTCCCCTCCCCATGGATCACACTGCTGCCTTATACACACAATGCTTCAGCTCCCCGCATCACACTGCTGCCTTACAGACTCATCATTGGATCTCACCTCCTTATCTAGCCAGGTGCTTGAGCTCTGTGCTCCCTTCCAGTTTGTGATTAGTGCTGCTATTGGAAGTCCCTTTTTTTACCTCCCGCTCTCTGTGCTACTCCCACTGCCTCCCTCTGAGTTCACAGGAGCTGGAACTACAGAGGTAGATACACAGGAGCTGGAAATACATCAGCTATCAATGCAAACTACACAGGAGCTGGGACTACATCAGGTATCAATGCACGCTGACAATATTGCCAGTCAGCATGCATTGAGCGGTATATATCTGCCACAATGTTAATTTGCGGCAGAACCCCTGGGGACCACCAACATTTTCTTGTGGACCATCAGTGGTCCATGGACCAATGGCTGGCAACCGCTGGTCTGAAATGTATTTGTATGCTGTAGCATTAACTATCCTCCTCACTGGATACACTTGAATTCAATAGAACAGGGTTTCTCAATCCAGGGTTTCATGGAACCCTAGAGTTCATCCAAAGGTTGCTAGGGGTTCCCTGAGCAATGAGGGATCTCTGCCTCAGATAAGTTCTCACTGACACTATTGATCTTTTCAGTTATCTGTAAGGAGATAATTCTTCAATAGCCACACACGTAAGGCGCATTCATCCCACTGACCATTACACTAATGTATCACGAGTTATAGATACAGTCATTTCTAGCAGGGGTTCCCCCGAGATCGCAAAGTTATTTTAAGGATGGTAAAAAGGCTGAGAAAGGCTGAATTAGAGGCAATCTAGTGCATTTCTTATTTCTACCACTACAAATAAAAGGCTGCTTGACTCAAATTCTCTGGTCCTTTGGGTTACAAGATGACACACTTATGAATCTGTGCTCTATTTAGGAAAATGTTATCCTACAGCATTTATGTGACAAGTACAAACTTAAAACATTTAAAAACAGCTTAGAAAATAAAAATAAAATGGGCACTGGCACCCAAAGCAAAGCCCAATCAAAGGAAATATGTAGGTATGGTGTGAGTGCCAAGGCTCAGCTGTCAGAATTCCAGCCAAATAAATCTGAATTAAAATGTGCCTGTGGTTTTAGAGTAATGATATGCTGCAAAGGAGGTGGGGGGGGAGGCATGAATTAACCAATTAATTCAAGTGGGTAAGAACCTATCATAACTTTCAAGCAACCACAAGAGATATTTGAGATTTTTTCATGACCACTATCAAATCCTAACAGTGCTACCCTTTTATAACGCTGCTTCTACATATTATATGCCACACATGATGTATAATGCCCCTTTTACACGGGGCGGAATCCGTCCCAATCAGCTAAGGTACGATCTGCCGATTCCCTGCTGATCAGAGCAGAGCGGGTGGATGACAGGTCTGTGTCAGCTCAGTTTATGCAGAGTGAACACGGAGAGCCCCGCTCTGCTCTATGGCCACCTACATGGGAAGACCGATCCCCTTCCGTTTGTTTTTAGCGGACCGGACCACAGGTAGGTGGGTGTAAACCCGCCAGTCCACAGGGGTGAAATGGACAGTCTGAAAAAGTGACAGGTGGACCTGATCAGAACGGTCATGTGAAAGCGGCCTAAATGCGAAACTCCTGATCCTTGCCAATTAACAAACCTGCAAGCCACCCCTCCTGGGACAACTGTTCGCCATCTTGACTTTATCACAGTATCTACATCCTACAAGAACAAAAAGGGGGAAGCGCCTCTAAGTGCAATAGATTAAAAACTCATTAAACGATACAAAGGGGTCCCTTTGTAGCTACTAATAAATTAATTTTCAATTATACTTTGAGGCGCTTCCCCCTTTTTTTTGTATGTCATTTTACAGACCCGACCTGTTTAGATGAGCTTGCCCTAAAAGTGTATGGGCTTTGTAACTGGATTTTTTACAAGGACTTTTAAAAAGGACTATATATTTTTTGTTTACATAGTTGGTGAGGTTGAAAAAAGACAAGTCCTTTTCAATCCTAGATTCCTCCAGAGGTTCTCCCCCTAGCGAGTAAATTGCATTCTTATTTTTGGCAACCAAATGCATTAGTTGCCCACCCCATTAATTTGTTTAGATCTTCTTACAAGGTTTCCACATCCTGCGGAGAAGTTATTGCCCTGCTTAGTCTTGTATCATCCGCAAATACTGAGATCAAACTGTTTACTCCAGATCGTTTTTGAATAAATTAAATAGGACTGGCCCAAGGACAGAACCCTGAGAGACCCCATTTTCCACCCCGGACCAGTACTCCCCATTTATCACCACCCTCTGGAATCCCCCCCTGTAGCCAGTTTTCAATCCATGTACTCACCCTATGGTCCATGCTGACAGACCTTAGTTTGTACAGTATATACCGAAGGATAGAAGATTGGCAGTGTGTGTATGGCCTGGTCTGGCCAAGCCAATAGACGAAAAAACAAACCTAGTGCTCATAGGCACAGCATAATCCCTCAGGATTTTTAGGACAGACCAGGTAAGTATTTAAAAAGTGTTATTTATTGAAAAACATTTAATAATCTATACAGTAGAAATATATGGAATCAATTGCAGTACAAAAATACAGGCATGAATGTAAATGCCCTATGGTATAAAGGGCCATTGTACGTAGCTATAGGAGATGACGCCTGACATGTTTCAGACCCTAGGTCCTTCTTCATAGGCTGAATGTCATCTAAAGCATACAAACATCTATAATGTAAACATATTTAAACATTAGTATAGTAGTACATTTTGAACATTGATCAACCTAGTGCAGTGATGGCGCATCTTGGCACCCCAGATGTTTTGGAACTACATTTCCCATGATGCTCCACTACACTGCAGTGTAGTGGAGCATCATGGGAAATGTAGTTCCAAAACATCTGGGGTGCCAAGGTTGGCCATCACTGACCTAGTGCATGGAATTGACCCAGACATTGCCGTATGGTACACCCTGACAGTACTCCCAGGGTGCGTTTTCTGGCTTTGGACCATATTCCCTCTAGTCCCAGAGGTGGGGATTCTAACAAAGCACTCTTACACAGAGTGAATTGAGGTGGATATTCCACCTCACCGCCTGGCCTCAACGAGGCATTTAACTTCAAACCCTTCCTGGAAGAATTCCAGTCAGGGGTTTGTGAACTGGACCTTTAAGTTACAACCTATATCCCATCGGTGTATTTATCCATGCGCTCTTATTATGGTAAACCACGGTTGTGTACAGAATCATACAGGGTACGTTTACCATGTATGTAATTTCTCCCTATTTCTTTCTCTCTTTTGTCTTCAGCGATTTTGTCTTGTTCTATTTACTGTATTTGACAATTATTCTGTTTGTTTTTTAGTTTGTACAGTAAACGTTTAAGGGGAACTGCCTTTGCAAAATCCAGATACACCACATCCACAGGCCTTTCTTTATCTAGATGGCAGCTCACTTCTTCATAGAAGGTTAATAGATTGGTCTGGCAAGAACAATTCTTCATGAATCTATGCTGATTACTGCGAATACCGTTTTTATTACTAAAATCTTGTATATATAGTCCCTTATCCCCTCCAAGAGCTTGCATACTATTGATGTTAGGCTAACTGGTCGGTAATTCCCTGGGAGGTATCTGGGCCTTCTTTTTTAAATATTGATGCTACATTGGCTTTTCTCCAATCAGCTGGTACCATTCCAGTCAGACTGACCATAAAAATTAGCAACAATGGTCTGGCTATCACTTGACTGAGTTCCTTAAGGACATCGGGTGCAAGCCATCTGGTCCCGGTGACTTATTAAAGTGAAGTTTTTCAAGTCCATTTCTAATTCTGTCCTCTGTTAGCCTGTTTCGATTTTTCAGGATATCTATCTATGTATCTATCTACACACACTGTTATGCCCCGTACACACGGTCGGACATCGATCGGACATTCCGACAAAAAAAATCCTAAGATTTTTTCTGACGGATGTTGGCCCAAACTTGTCTTGCATACACACGGTCACACAAAGTTGTCGGAAAATCCGATCATTCTGAACGCAGTGACGTAAAACACGTACGTCGGGACTATAAAACGGGGCAGTAGCCAATAGCTTTCATCTCTTTATTTATTCTGAGCATGCGTGGCACTTTGTGCGTCGGATTTGTGTACACATGATTGGAATTTCCGACAACGGATTTTGTTGTCGGAAAATTTTATAGCCTGCTCTCAAACTTTGTGTGTCGGAAAATCCGATGGAAAATGTGTGATGGAGCCTACACACAGTCGGAATTTCCGACAACAAGGTCCTATCACACATTTTCCATCGGAAAATCCGACCGTGTGTACAGGGCATTAGCCTACAGTCTTGTGTGGATTTTCCCTATGTGCCTATAGTACCCTCATTTTTTTTTCCTGCAAGTTCTGCTTTGCATCAGTAGAATTCAAGAACTCAGAAATGGTAACATTTTAAAGGAACCCAGATCACCCTTTCTCAATTCTCCAGGTTAAGGGAATCCCTGCTAATAATTACTACATCAAAAGTTCACAGTACATTAGTGTGATGGTCACTCCATACATTTGTGGACACTTGGAAGACCCTCCCTTCCCTACAGATAGCTAAAAAGATCATTGTTGATAGTGGTTACTTACCTGAGAGACAGGGACCTCTGGAGGAACCCTAGGGATCCACGGACACCTGTCCAAGAAAGCCTGAGCTATACACGAAGGCCAGTTTCACACAGGCTCTTGCATAAGAGCAGTGTGAACAGGAAGCATTTACAAAGCATTTGTAGAGCATTCAGCAAACTTTGGTGAAGCTTTTAAAGGGCCCTTCGGCACCAATTTGTAAATGTTGAAAACCGATCTGAATGGGAGTGCTGATTGCCACTTTAAACCTTTCGCTGCCAGAGCCGTTTTTGCACACTTTAAAATCATAATTTTAGGTCTGCAGATTACATAAACCTCCAAATATTATATATTTTCTGAAAGCGAACACCCTAGAGAATAAAAAAGTGGTAGTTCCAATTTTTTATGTCACCCGATATTACCACACTAAAGTGAATTTTAGGGCAAACACAATAAATTACCCAAATTTGAGTAAAATATAAAAGATGAGGTTGCACCGAGCAAATAGATACCCAACATATCAAAATTTAAATTTGTGTGCGCCTGTAAAATGACAAACTTCAGCACTCTATACATTTTCTATAGGCAATGCTCCAAAAGCCCCCTATAGGTCATCAGTTTAGAGTTACGGAGGAGGTCTTGTGCTGGAATTATTGCTCTCACTCGGACATGCGCGGCAATATGTAACGTGTATTGGAATCAACAATTTCATACGTAGGCGCGTGCCCTCCATGCGTGCGTATATGTGAGGTGGGCGGGGTGGCATTTTGTGTGCTTCGGTGCAATTTTTTTTTTTTGTAAAACCAAAAGACATTTTTTTGCTTAACCACCTCAAAACCGGGCACTTTCACCCCTTCCTGCCCAGGCCATGTTTTAGCTTCCAGCACTTTGAATGATAATTGCGCGGTCATGCAACACTGTATCCAAATGAGATTTTAATAATCTTCTTAACACAAGTAGAGCTTTCTTTTGGTGGTATTTAATTACTGCTGGATTTTTTATCTTTTACTAAAATAATTTTTTTCTTAAAAGGGTTGTAAACCCTCATGTTTTTCACCTTAATGCATCCTATGCATTAAGATGAAAAAACACCTGTCAGTCACCGGCCCCCCAGCCCCCCCCGCTTTACTTACCTGAGCCCTGGAATTTCACACGCCGGAGACACGCTCTTCCTCTGACTGAGGTTGTCGGCTCTTGATTGGATAGATTGATAGCAGCGCAGGCATTGGCTCCCGCTGCTGTCAATCAAATCCAATGACGCAGGCTCCGGGAGGCGGGGCCGAGTCCGGCATTTGTGTCTATGGACAAATGCTGGACTTGGGAGTGCGCCCGCAAGAGCGCTTCTCCTAGGGGGGTTATCTGATGCGGGGAGGAGCCGCGAAAGCCGCCGAGGGACCCCAGAGGAGGTTGATCGGGGCCACTCTGTGCAAAACAAGCTTCACAGTGAAGGTAAGTAGGACATTTATTTATTTTTTTAAATAAAACAAATTAAACTTTACAATCACTTAAATTAAAAAAAAACAACAAAAAAAAGGAAAAAAGGCTGGAAGTTTGGAAAAAAAAAAAAATTAGTTTCTCAGGTTTGTCAGTAAATTTTGTAAATAAGTGATTTTTCTCCTTCACTGATGTGCGCTGATGAGGTGGCACTGGTGGGCACTGAAAGGCAGAACTGACTGCCAATACTAATGGGCACTGATTGGTAGCAGTGGGGGGCTTTCCTGTAATCAGGGTACTGATGCCCTGATCACCTGTCCGGGTGTCCCCTGCGAGGAAATGCCGCTGGGTCGGCTCGCCTTGTCACACACTGTCAGTGTGAGGTGGTGAGAACTGAATACCGGCACTTCTGCATTTACATGTGACTGGCTGTGATTGGACACATGGTTAAAGCCACGTCATTGGCTCTTTACAGAGATCAGGGTCGCGCCGTGTCCTAGGAACACTGTGCGGCTGTGATCACTGTGGGCGCGCGAGAGCGGCCAATCTGGGGCAATGTCATATGACGTCCACCCAGAACAAGAGCCGCTCCACTCCTCCGTCAATTGACGGTGGGCAGGCAGCAAGTGGTTAAAGGATAAGTTCACCTTCTGTTACATTTTCCAGCAGCTGCAGACATTCCCCCTCCCCAGTGAGCATGCATCTTTGTGCGTGAATCTTCTCCATACTCCCGGCCTCGTGACTCATTCACAGTCCTCTGTGAATGGGAAACTACAACTGGGAGTATGTGGAGGAAATTGAGTGGCAGAGCAGCTGCCCGAATGCATCTGCCTGTCCATTTTAAAAAAATTCCCAGGAGCTGTAGCCACTGGATTGTGCGTGAACCCCCCACTGCTGTCAGGTCCGTACGATGTAAGGGTTAAAACAAACTGCTAGAAGGCTTCAGTACCACTTAAAGTGGTTGTAAACCCTTACAATCCACTTTTCACTACAGGTAAGCCTTATTATAGGCTTACCTGTAGCTACCCAGGACATCTCCTAAACCTGCACGGTTTAGGAGATATCCCCTGTATCAGCATGTGCCAACGTCATCGTTCATGCAGTTGCTTCAGGTAGTGTACCGTTGCCGGCAGCTCCTGCGCGTGACATTATCGCAGCTCCGGCCAATCACAGCGCCAGAGCCCGCGATACCCAGAAGTAACTCTGGGAGTGACGTAGCCAGCCGAAGCTGTGTACTGGGATCGCTGCGGGGGCTTCGATCTAAGGTGAGCATTTCATGCCATGCATACTAGCTCATTATGCCTTTGTCTTGCAGGTTGTTGTTTTTTGTAGTGGGTTTACAACCACTTTAAAAGCTTGCCGAAGCCTGCTAGCAGCTTATTTAAAGCAATCGGCACTCCCATTAGGATCTGTGTAGAACATTTCCAAGCAGGAGTTTAAAGACCCTTTAAAGGCTTAGAGAAAACTGCTTGAAGCTTGCCAAAAGCTTTGCAAACATTTGTTGAAAGTTTCATAGAAGGTTGCTGCTCACACTGCTCTTGTTTCAAACTGAAGCCTGTGTGAAAAAGGCCTATATTTGGCAGTATGCAGGATGCACTTGGAGTTGAGGAAAAGTTGGAATGGAGAGTTTAGTTCCTCTTTAAGCCCATGTTTTTAATAAGTATTTATGGCCTTCAAACCTAGAACTAGAGTCACTTTCATAAAAGTTAGATATTTTATACGGAATGCTGCATGTTTTATGACAGAACAGCTGTTTTTCTATGAAAATTATGCCTACAAAAAAATTATTTGCAGACAAAGGCATGACAACTTAACAAGGATTCTATTTATGTATTATTTACAAAAAGACAATTTTCTTGTTGACACTTTTCATTTGTCGGTCTAACAGACTTTTCAGAATGCAGAATTACCTGACTCTGGCATGTTGTTTGTCCTCCAATCACCCATAGCCTGCATAAATTAGGTAGATGACTATTATAACGTAGGTAACACAAATAAGTCATCTATGCAGACATTTCCTGAAAAGAAAAAAAAAAAAAAAACACACTTTAGAAAAAAAATTTGGACAACACTGAACATGCAGCGCATTTTTCATTGCTAGAGGGATTAAAGTACTGTAATTGTAACTTTTTTTCTCAGCACCTACTGTATATCTGCTGTATTCATTTTTCACTTCCTCCTCCCTGGCCGCGGCCCATCGCATCATTTCCTGTTTGCAATGCCTTCTGGGAAGGGGCGGCAACTTCCTCTGAAACTGCTGTTGCTATGGAAACCTGACCTGAAACCTATTACACTGCTTGTGCTGCACTGAGCATGTGCGAGATCTGCAAGGATGAGATCCAGGAAGAAATACAGTCTGGCTTCAGATGCCCACACTTAAGATGGCCACGGCCTGCTGTAAGTTTATAAAATAACAAACTACTGCTATAAACTAACAAAACAGACCTTAGTTTACAGACTAACTTTACGAGAATACATTAAGCTTGTGTATTATAGGGGTATTTTTATTTAAAAAGTATCATTTCGGCCGGAACACCACTTTAACTCTGTGCAATGGAATTGCAAAGGGGGCATATCAGAGCTCCAACCTGAGCTGAATATATCACTTTTGTTGGTAAAAAAACAAAACACACACACACACACCACCATTCCCCTCTGGGTGATCTATGTACATTACAAGGATTTTAACAAACTTTGTATTAGATTTCTACTTTTTTGTTATTCTGTAAAAAAAAAAAAAAAAAAAAAATCTGCTTTCCTCTGTGCCCCTGTGCCAAGTGAATATAATGGAAGTGGTTTCATAATTATCAATCAGCTACTGCACCTGTAGGGCTCTAATGAGGAAAGCTGCAGGGCCTGCATTGGGGCGGAATCGATTTAAATCATAATTTTCAAAGAGCAACTGTCATCTGTTCCGCAGCAGCTCCTCCTCTGACCCGCTGTTGACTCACCGACAGTTCCGTTCACGTTAATTGGACGGCTGGTGATGCGGCAGTGACACAACAAGGTGAGGAACGTGGTGGCAGCAGGTGAGTGTATGCCCCGCTAACAGGCGCGTCAATGATGGATCTGAAATGACAGGTGCTCTTTAAAATGTAAGGACTCATTCTTTCTGGTAGTTAGAATCTTTAACAATTGCAAGCAAGAATAAGCTGTCAGGTTAGTAAAACAGCGATATCAGAACTAAATCAGTTTGTAGTGTACATAGATTTGCAAAACAATGGAATAAAAGCATATTCCTGAACTTTGTTTTATCTCATGGTTACTGTGACATTGTGTGAATGCATCAATGCAGTGCATGTTATCTCAGCTTTTTTTCATGCTGAATAAACTAAATTAATGTATCTTAAATAGAAAACTATATTTAGATAGATTTTTACTCTAAAAACATTCAAATAAATTTGATCAAAAAAAAAAAAAGAATAGGTTTAAAATAAAAAATCAGATTTTAGATTTTTTTTTTCTAAACATTGATTTAAATCCACCCTGGCCTGGATCCCTTTGGATGCGATTTCCTATTAGGAATATCTCACCAAAAGTAAAATTTTTGTTGCAGGGGATGCCTGAAATCTGACTTGCATCTTAGTGCAGACTTCTGGGAATATCAGTGAGCCAACCACACAAGCAGGAATTTAATGTTCCTGGGGGGCGATCTGTATATTCTGTGTACACAACAGCTCCAGGTAGCCATATTGCATTGCACTTTACAAAAAGTGACAGCGGCTACAGCTTGAAAAGGAAAGGTAATTTTAAATAACATTCAATTACATAATGACTTGTGCTGCAATTGTATATGCTTTTTTTTTTTTGCCATTTTTTTCCCCATGAAAGTGGAGTTACCCTTTAACCACTTGCCGACCGCCTCACGCCTATATACGTGAGCAGAATGGCACGGGCAGGCAAAATCACGTACCTGGTACGTGATTGCCTTCCCGCGGGCGGGGGGTCCGATCGGACCCCCCCCCCCCCGGTGCCAGCTGCGGTCGGCATTTGGCTGGGAGAAGTGAGAGACGAGGGGGAGGCCATCCGATCGTGGCCCCCCCCTCGCGATCGCTCCCAGCCAATGAGAAACATCCTCTGCCTCTGTGTACTATAGTACACAGAGGCAGAGGATGTGATGTCATCTCTCCTCGGCTCGGGAGTTTCCGTTACGGCCCGAGGAGAGACGACATGCAAGTAAGTGCACAACACACACACAACACAGTAGAACATGCCAGGCACACTAAACACCCCGATCCCCCCCCCCCCGATCGCCCCCCGATCCCTCCCCAATCACCCCCCTCCTCCTGTCACAAACTGACACCAAGCAGGTTTTTTTTTTTTTTTTTTCTGATTGCTGCATAGTGTCAGTTTGTGACAGTTACAGTGTTAGGACAATTAGGGTTAGCCCCCCTGTAGGTCTAGGGTACCCCCCTAACCCCCCCTAATAAAGTTTTAACCCCTTGATCACCCCCCGTCACCAGTGTCACTAAGCGATCATTTTTCTGATCGCTGTATTAGTGTCGCTGGTGACGCTAGTTAGTGAGGTAAATATTTAGGTTTGCCGTCAGCGTTTTATAGCGACAGGGACCCCCATATACTATCTAATAAATGTTTTAACCCCTTGATTGTCCCCTAGTTAACCCTTTCACCACTGATCACCGTATAACTGTTACGGGTGACGCTGGTTAGTTCGTTTATTTTTTATAGTGTCAGGGCACCCGCCGTTTATTACCGAATAAAGGTTTAGCCCCCTGATCGCCCGGCGGTGATATGCGTCGCCCCAGGCAGCGTCAGATTAGCGCCAGTACCGCTAACACCCACGCACGCTGCATACGCCTCCCTTAGTGGTATAGTATCTGAACGCATCAATATCTGATCCGATCAGATCTATACTAGCGTCCCCAGCAGTTTAGGGTTCCCAAAAACGCAGTGTTAGCGGGATCAGCCCAGATACCTGCTAGCACCTGCGTTTTGCCCCTCCGCCCAGCCTAGCCCAGCCCACCCAAGTGCAGTATCGATCGATCACTGTCACTTACAGAACACTAAACGCATAACTGCAGCGTTCGCAGAGTCAGGCCTGATCCCTGCGATCGCTAACAGTTTTTTGGTAGCGTTTTGGTGAACTGGTAAGCACCAGCCCCAGGCAGCGTCAGGTTAGCGCCAGTACCGCTAACACCCACGCACGCACCGTACACCTCCCTTAGTGGTATAGTATCTGAACGGATCAATACCTGATCCGATCAGATCTATACTGGCGTCCCCAGCAGTTTAGGGTTCCCAAAAACGCAGTGTTAGCGGGATCAGCCCAGATACCTACTAGCACCTGCGTTTTGCCCCTCCGCCCGGCCCAGCCCAGCCCACCCAAGTGCAGTATCGATCGATCACTGTCACTTACAGAACACTAAACGCATAACTGCAGCGTTCGCAGAGTCAGGCCTGATCCCTGCGATCGCTAACAGTTTTTTTGGTAGCGTTTTGGTGAACTGGCAAGCGCCAGCAGCCTAGTACACCCCGGTCGTAGTCAAACCAGCACTGCAGTAACACTTGGTGACGTGGCGAGTCCCATAAGTGCAGTTCAAGCTGGTGAGGTGGCAAGCACAAGTAGTGTCCCGCTGCCACCAAAAAGACAAACACAGGCCCGTCGTGCCCATAGTGCCCTTCCTGCTGCATTCGCCAATCCTAATTGGGAACCCACCGCTTCTGCAGCGCCCGTACTTCCCCCATTCACATCCCCAACCAAATGCAGTCGGCTGCATGAGAGGCATTTTCTTTATGTCCTCCCGAGTACCCCTACCCAGCGAACCCCCCAAAAAGATGTCGTGTCTGCAGCAAGCGCGGATATAGGCGTGACACCCGCTATTATTGTCCCTCCTGTCCTGACAATCCTGGTCTTTGCATTAGTGAATGTTTTGAACGCTACCATGCACTAGTTGAGTATTAGCGTAGGGTACAGCATTGCACAGACTAGGCAAACTTTCACAGGGTCTCCCAAGATGCCATCGCATTTTGAGAGACCCGAACCTGGAACCGGTTACAGTTATAAAAGTTACAAGTTTGCAAAAAAAACACAAACAAAAATAAAAAAAAATAGTTGTTGTTTTATTCTCTCTCTCTATTCTCTCTATTACTGTATTCTATTCTGCAATGTTTTATTGTTATTATGTTTTATCATGTTTGCTTTTCAGGTATGCAATTTTTTATACTTTACCGTTTACTGTGCTTTATTGTTAACCATTTTTTGGTCTTCAGGTACACCATTCACGACTTTGAGTGGTTATACCAGAATGATGCCTGCAGGTTTAGGTATCATCTTGGTATCATTCTTTTCAGCCAGCGGTCGGCTTTCATGTAAAAGCAATCCTAGCGGCTAATTAGCCTCTAGACTGCTTTTACAAGCCGTGGGAGGGAATGCCCCCCCCCCCACCGTCTTCCGTGTTTTTCTCTGGCTCTCCTGTCTCAACAGGGAACCTGAGAATGCAGCCGGTGATTCAGCCAGCTGACCATAGAGCTGATCAGAGACCAGAGTGGCTCCAAACATCTCTATGGCCTAAGAAACCGGAAGCTACGAGCATTTTATATGACTTAGATTTCGCCGGATGTAAACAGCGCCATTGGGAAATTGGGGAAGCATTTTATCACACCGATCTTGGTGTGGTCAGATGCTTTGAGGGCAGAGGAGAGATCTAGGGTCTAATAGACCCCAATTTTTTCAAAAAAAGAGTACCTGTCACTACCTATTGCTATCATAGGGGATATTTACATTCCCTGAGATAACAATAAAAATGATTTAAAAAAAAAAAAAAAAAAAAAAATGAAAGGAACAGTTTAAAAATAAGATAAAAAAGCAAAAAAAAAAGCAAAAAAAAAAAAAAAGCACCCCTGTCCCCCCTGCTCTCGCGCTAAGGCGAACGCAAGCGTCGGTCTGGCGTCAAATGTAAACAGCAATTGCACCATGCATGTGAGGTATCACCGCGAAGGTCAGATAGAGGGCAGTATTTTTAGCAGTAGACCTCCTCTGTAAATCTAAAGTGGTAACCTGTAAAGGCTTTTAAAGGCTTTTAAAAATGCATTAATTTTGTTGCCACTGCACGTTTGTGCGCAATTTTAAAGCATGTCATGTTTGGTATCCATGTACTCGGCTTAAGATCATCTTTTTTATTCCATCAAACATTTGGGCAATATAGTGTGTTTTAGTGCATTAAAATTTAAAAAAGTGTGTTTTTTCCACAAAAAATGCGTTTGAAAAATCGCTGCGCAAATACCGTGTGAAAAAAAAAAATGAAACACTCACCATTTTAATCTGTAGGGCATTTGCTTTAAAAAATATATAATGTTTGGGGGTTCAAAGTAATTTTCTTGCAAAAAAAAATAATTTTTTCACGTAATCAAAAAGTGTCAGAAAGGGTTTTGCCTTCAAGTGGTTAGAAGAGTGGGTGATGTGTGACATAAGCTTCTAAATGTTGTGCATAAAATGCCAGGACAGTTCAAAACCCCCCCAAATGACCCCATTTTGGAAAGTAGACACCCCAAGCTATTTCCTGAGAGGCATGTCGAGTCCATGGAATATTTTATATTGCGACACAAGTTGCGGGAAAGAGACAAATTTTTTTTTATTTTTTTTTTGCACAAAGTTGTCACTAAATGATATATTGCTCAAACATGCCATGGGAATATGTGAAATTACACCCCAAAATACATTCTGTTGCTTCTCCTGAGTACGGGGATACCACATGTGTGGGACTTTTTGGGAGCCTAGCTGCGCACGGGACCCCGAAAACCAAGCACCGCCTTCAGGCTTTCTAAGGGCGTAAATTTTTGATTTCACTCTTCACTGCCTATCACAGTTTCGGAGGCCATGGAATGCCCAGGTGGCACAAAACCCCCCAAAATGACCCCATTTTGGAAAGTAGACACCCCAAGCTATTTGCTGAGAGGTATAGTGAGTATTTTGCAGACCTCACTTTTTGTCACAAAGTTTTGAAAATTGAAAATTTTTTTTTTTTTTTCTGGTCTTTCTTCATTTTCAAAAACAAATGAGAGCTGCAAAATACTCACCATGCCTCTCAGCAAATAGCTTGGGGTGTCTACTTTCCAAAATGGGGTCATTTGGGGGGGTTTTGTGCCACCTGGGCATTTTATGGCCTTCAAAACTGTGATAGGTAGTGAGGCGTGAAATCAAAAATTTATGCCCTTAGAAATCCTGAAGGCGGTGCTTGGTTTTCGGGGCCCCGTACGCGGCTAGGCTCCCAAAAAGTCCCACACATGTGGTATCCCCATACTCAGGAGAAGCAGCTGAATGTATTTTGGGGTGCAATTCCACATATGCCCATGGCCTGTGTGAGCAATATATCATTTAGTGACAACTTTTTGTAAATTTTTTTTTTTTGTCATTATTCAATCACTTGGGACAAAAAAAATAAATATTCAATGGGTTCAACATGCCTCTCAGCAATTTCCTTGGGGTGTCTACTTTCCAAAATGGGGTCATTTGGGGGGGTTTTGTACTGCCCTGCCATTTTAGCACCTCAAGAAAGGACATAGGCAGTCATAAACTAAAAGCTGTGTAAATTACAGAAAATGTACCCTAGTTTGTAGACGCTATAACTTTTGCGCGAACCAATAAATATACGCTTATTGACATTTTTTATACCAAAGACATGTGGCCGAATACATTTTGGCCTAAATGTATGACTAAAATTTAGTTTATTGGATTTTTTTTATAACAAAAAGTAGAAAATATCATTTTTTTTCAAAATTTTCGGTCTTTTTCCGTTTATAGCGCAAAAAATAAAAACGGCAGAGGTGATCAAATACCATCAAAAGAAAGCTCTATTTGTGGGAAGAAAAGGACGCAAATTTCATTTGGGTACAGCATTGCATGACCGCGTAATTAGCAGTTAAAGCGACGCAGTGCCGAATTGTAAAAAGTGCTCTGGTCAGGAAGGGGGTAAAATCTTCCGGGGCTGAAGTGGTTAAGTATAGAGAGAAAAACCAGGTTGGGAAACAGCCAGGACAGTCATGAGAAGAAAATAAAACATACACTGCCACCTTTAGGATGTTAAAGAATGTTACCCCAACATTTAATATTTATGATATGTGCCTACTGTACCACATACTTGTGCTAAAAGTACCCGTTCTCTTTGTATGGTTTCCTTAGTGTGACATACCTGGTGATCCGGGCAGTCCCCCTGCTTGCATATTGCAAACTGACTATGCTAGGCATGAGCACATCCATCCCAGCATGTTCAGTTTTCTGGCTGTGCTGGGAGATCAGCCTGCCAGTCCTTCAATGGCCAAGACATGTGCTGACACCCCCTTTCCCCTTAAGGGATAAGTTCACCTTTTTTCCCCCCTATATAGCATTCATGTACTTTTTTGCAAAATTATCAAAAGGTTTCCATTAAATCTACAGTCACTTACTTCACTGTCCGCATCCATGTTTCCAAACGTATCCATTGCTTTTGCTTTACTTCCTGGTCAGACTGTAGGTCATGACACAGGAAGGATTTGACCAGCTGACCTCATTAGCACACTCCCTGCATCCTCCACCCTCCTACCTACCCAACCATTGCCAGCTGCATGTTTTTGTAAATGCAATTAGTGATCACCCTTCTCACCAAATACATATTATACAATCAGATTGCATAGTGTATGGCCATCTTTATACAAGTAAATAGGAGGGAGCAGACAAACACTCAGCTGTCAATCCCAGTTCACATCTCTGCATGACGGAAACTCGCATTCCCACATGCTTTTTTTTTTTGTTTTTAGCAGGGGGGGGGGGGGGGGGGTAGGCGTTTTGGACCATTTTTACTCACCACACATAGGGCAGCCCATCCACCTTAATGGGCAGCCCTACACATAGCAATCGCCCCAAAGAAGCTTCAGGACTTTTTTTTTTTTTTTTTTTTTTTTTTTTTTAGAGCGCAGCTTAGTTCGTTTTTTACTGTGATTTTTTGGTGCGGCACATTTCTGAAATTTAAGGAAACGTACAGATGTAAACGGATTACTTTCAGGCCCCATTCACATCTAGCATAGTGGGAGCGCACATTTTGTGGCTCGTTTTTCCTGTGACGCACATAGTGCAGCCGTTGATTTCAGTGGGATGCACTACATGTGGCTTATGGGACATCTTGGTGTTTTGGGGGTTGCACGTTGCAGCATTTGCCCCTCATTTTTTCACATGGCAAAATGTGTGTTTGTTCTGTGTTTGATGTGCCGTTAATTAATGGCACTGAAAACGCAACTAGATAAGTTTAGGTGTATAAAGGTGGTCATACCCTATACAATCTGACTGCACAATCTCCTTTAGATTTACCAAATTTATATAATAGGAGGAAACCCCTATCTAGCCAACCACTCTGTATCCAATCAGGTAGGCCCTTGCATTACATAAATTGATGGCAGATCTAAAGGAGATTGTATAGTGTATGGCCATCTTTATACACCTAAAATTACTAGTTGCGCTTTCAGTGCCATTAATTGTTAATGGCACATCAAACAGAAGCAAACTTATTTTGCCATGTTAAAAAAACAAGTGGCAAATGCTGCAAAACGCACAGTAAAAAAACACGCAACCCACAAAACAACAAAATGTCCCATAAGCCACATGTAGTGCAGCCAATTGAAATCAGCAGGCTGCCCTATGTGTGTCACAGAAAAAAAAACAAAAAAAAAAAACGACAAAGCGTTCGCTCCCACTATGCGAGATGTGAATGGGGCCTGAAAGTGAAATTGGTGCAGTAACACAAGAACAATGAGGATCCATTCACATCTGTGCATTACAGAAATGCACTACGCAAAAAAAACCAAAAAAAAACGCACCAAGCTCCAAAAAAACAAAACAAGATATTTGGGGGGCACACCCTAACAGATGCATTAAAGATGGTGCAGCCATAAGACTGTACAGTAGAAGAAAATATTACAGCGCACACATGCAAAAAAGACATTTCAAGCTCCAAAAAAGTTCTGACGTTTCTTTGGGGCGATTGCTGAGTGTAGGGCAGCCCACTCCGGTAGATGCTCAAAAACCCGCCCCCCACCCCTAATGAAAAAAAAACATCCACGCATGTGGGGAATGTGAGTTCCCGCTATGCGGAGATGTGAGCGGGGCTTGATAGCCGAGTGTTTCTGTGCACTCCCTCCCAAGGTCGCCAACAGCCAGTAAATTTACTGACAGTTCGTAAAAATCTATGATTTTTTTTGCAACTGCCAGTAAATATCAAGGGGATGATAATTTCATGCTGTGTTGACTTTAAATGTAAATCAAGCAAATTACTTTGTTATGGGTATTGCCAGGGTTTCCATATCATGTTTATACTGTTCAAATATTCACGGTGTTAGTTTTCAATAGGAGTTCAGTCATTTCTCAGGTTGCCAGTAAAAAAAAAAAAAAAAAAAAAAAGTGATCCGTCAGTAAATTTTCCACGTTTTGTCAGTAAAAAAAAAATGCTGCGGGAGGTTGGCAACCCTGCTCCCTCCTATCTACTTGGATGAGGACAAATGAAGTAAGTGACTGTAGATTTAGTGGAAAATGGATATTTTTTGCAAAAAAAAAGTACATGAACGCTATATTGGTACATAGGGGAGCAGGAATTTAGGGGGGGGGGTGAACAAAGGTGAACTTAGTCTTTAAACAGCCATTCAGTGCACTGCTGTTTCTCCATCCCACCTCTCCAAGCCCCTTACGCAGCTGAGAACAGAGGTTATCTACTCACATAACAAAATATACAAAAATGTTGTGCCTTTGATTTCTATGGGTTGTAGTACAAGGTAAGGGTTTCCCATATAAATTCAAGTTACAATGCTAGGGCTTAATGACAGGTTTATGTTAAGCCTCTTCTCTTGTCGTGAACAGAAGCACATGTTCCTGGATCCTAAAACATGTGCCTCCTGGGCAGAATAGGTGACGGACTTCTGTCCTTTGTCCAGTCCGGTCTCATCATGAAGCTCTTCCTGAACAAGGAGATCAGAAGTCCATACATAACAAAAAGACACACCAAAGCTCCAACTACTAGAGACCTGCGGAGGATACACTATATACAGCATCAGCTTAATCTTGTGTTTAGTACATTGTGTACAACAATTCACATCCCTTTATCCTGATGAGGATCAGAGGGCACAGCACCAGTCATTCCACAAATAGCAGCCCTCCAATCTACTTAAATCCACTCGCCTTTGTCCGGTAATCCCTCCATATGGCTCGGCAGAACTCCCTACTCTCAGCTATCCCAGTACACAATCAGACCGTCTGGTTACAGATCATTAATTGTGGGTACATTATTAAAGCACAGAAGAGGAAATGTTAGCGATGGATAATGATACCTTTGATAAATATGAAGTCTTGTGGTCGATTTGGATCCACTTCTTCTACGGTGAACAGGAGAGAATATGACCTCCTGGTGGGTCAGAGACTTCACCTTCCTAGTCCTCACATAGGACAGTGCAGTAACCCCATAATACTTCCCCAGACCTCTCCCGAAGGTTGGCCTCAGTACATCACTTTGGCATATCGCCCTTTTATTTCCCTATCTTAAAGTGGAGTTCCACCCACTTTTACAACTCTTCAGCATCCCTCACTAAACTGTGCGCTGTAAACAAATTGGATATTTTTTTATTTTTTTTCTCAGCACCTACTATATATCTGCTGTATTCATTTTTCACTTCCTCCTCCCTGGCCGTGGCCCATCGCATCATTTCCTGTTTGCAATGCCTTCTGGGAAGGGGCGGCGGCAACTTCTTCTGAAACTGCCGTTGCTATGGAAACCTGACCTGAAACCTATTACACTGCTTGTGCTGCACTGAGCATGTGCGAGATCTGCAAGCATGAGATCCAGGAAGAAATACAGTCTGGTTTCAGATGCCCACACTTAAGATGGCCACGGCCTGCTGTAAGTTTATAAAACAAACTACTGCTATAAACTAACAAAACAGACCTTAGTTTACAGACTAACTTTACTAGAATACATTAAGCTTGTGTATTATAGGGGTATTTTTATTTAAAAAGTATAATTTCGGCCGGAACACCACTTTAATTAAACTTTGGCCTGTTGCCTTTTCAGTCCCAAAGATTTGCACCAGGGTGCATAAAAAAAAAAAAAAAAAAAAAAAAGGTGGATTTTTTTATTTCAAATAGTTTTGTTTTTTTTTTATAAAATGTAATTGAAATAAAATGCTTTTGGGAGTAAAAAAGAAAATCTATGTAACGATAGTTTTCTATTTAAGTTACATTAATAATTTAGTTTATGCAGCATGCAATGGAGCTTAGTTATGTAGCATGAGTGCCAGTTCACACTACAGCAACTTGGGATCCGACTTATCAGACCTCAAGTTGCTGGACATAAGAAATTCCATTGAAGTGAATGAGAGCCGTCTTAATTTACACTACTGAAGTTGCTCCGGCAACTTGAAGTCGCATTGTAAGTTGCGCAAAGTCACGCTGAAGTCGCCTCCAAATCGCCTTGCAAAGTCGTACTGTAAGTTGGGTTGCCCCTGTGTGAACTGAGCCTGAGGCTGTATATTCTGCAATATTTAAGTTTTTGGTAAACTCATTCAATGAATCCAAGCTCTGCAAGCCGAGATAACATGCTAAATTAAACTAAACTAACTAAACTAAACAAAAGAATTTGATTAGTTCTCCAACTATGTGTGATTAACCTATGAACCTAAAATCAGTTCCGATATCGCTGTTTTACTAACCTGACAGCTTATTATTCTAAATAGGAAACCTTCATTTTGTTTGCAAATAAAGATTCTAACTACCAGCAAGAATAAGTCCTTACATTTAAAGAGCACCTGTCATTTCAGATCCATCATGGCAGCCCCTGTTAGCGGCCATCCACTCACCTGCTTCCACCACGTCCCTCACCTTATGTCACTGCCGCATCACCAGCCGTTCCATTAAAGTGAATGGGACGGTCAGTGAGTCAATAGCGGGTCAGAGGAGGAGCCGCTGCGGGACAGAGATGACAGGTGCTCTTTAAAAATTATGATTTAAATCAAATCCACCCTGGATTCACCTTTACCTCGTCTCTCTTTTCTAGGTCTTTAGCTCTTTTCTTTCTCTTCCCGGCCATGTTTAGCCTTTCTTTCCCCTTCTTGCCTCTGGTCTAAGTTTTTTATGATCAGACAAATAAAATTACATACAATGCCACAACAGTACATAAAAGGATCCATACTAGTACACTTATACCTGACCCTCAGTATATATTTATCAAATATAATTTGGGCATAATACATGACCACTAAATGCACTCTCCCAATCCATATTGCAGAGCAGAAATGTACAACAAAACCTGCTAAATACCATTTTTCCTTGTTTGGTCCTTCTTAACCACTTCCCGCCCGTGCTATAGCCAAATGATGGCTACAACACGGGCCTTAATTGTCGGGAGGTCGTCAATAGATGTCCTCCTGTGCACGAGCTGCCTGCGCACCCCTGGCAGGGCGTTCTCTGTGATCACCAAGTCAATGAGACTCCGATGAGACTCCGATGATCCGAGACTTGGATGATCACAGAACAGAGTTATGCCGCGTACACACGGTCGGACTTTTCGTCTACAAAAGTCCAACGGACGCTGACGGACTAAAGCTGGCTGGTAATCCGATCGTGTGTGGGCTTCTCCGGACTTTCAACATACTTTTTTAGCCTCAAATCCGACGTACTTTAGATTTGAAACATGCTTCAAATCTTTACTTCGTAACTACGACAGACCCCGAAATCCGCTCGTCTGTGTGCTAGTCCGACGGACAAAAAGCCACGCTAGGGCACCTATTGGCTACTGGCTATGAACTTCCTTATTTTAGTCCGGTGTACGTCATCACGTAAGAATTCGATGGACTTTTGTGTGATCGTGTGTAGGCAAGTCTGTTCGTTAGAAAGTCCGCCGCAAGTCCGTCGAAAGTCCGCCGAAAGTCTGCCGAAAGTCTGTCGGACAGGCTGTCGGACAGGCTGTCGGACAGGCTGTCGGACAGGCTGTCGGACAGGCTGTCGGACAGGCTGTCGGACAGGCTGTCTGACTTTTGTAGACGAAAAGTCCGACCGTGTGTACGCGGCATAAGGGGCCGACTCCGGCCCCTTACCACGTAATCAGCTGTCAGTCAATGATCACGTGATGTAAACAGAAGATCGGTAATCTGCTTTTTTTTTTTTTTACACACGCTGATAGCGTGAGGGAAAAAAAAAAGCCGATCACCGGATTCTGACAGAGGGACATCGGTCCCGAACAGGGAGAGGCACTGCTGCCATGCAGTGCCCTCTACAGGTGCATATCAGTGCCGCCTGCCAGTGCCCACCAGTGACACCTATCAATGCCCATTAGTGACACCTCTCCGTGCCCCCTCAGTGCTGCCTTATCAATGCCCATCAGTGCAGCCTATCAATGAAGAAGAAAAATTACCCGTTTTCCAAATTTATTAACAAACATTGAAACTTTTTTTTTCCTCAACATTTTTGCTTGTTTGGTCCTTCTTAGAGGTACAACTTGCTCACAATGCACGTGACTTATATTTTGCAATGGCCTCGATTCTTGTCCCCTGTGTGTATATATATTATTCAAAACAATAAAGATATTTTCACCACTAAAACACAGAAGAGATATTAAAATTGAACTACAACCAAAACAGCTGAATTCACATACAGGTGGAATCCCGTTCAGTCACTTTTGCGATGTATCCATCCCTACTACATTGCATAACATGGGGATAAAGTTGAAAACCATTTTAAAAACAGATCTCAAGCCATGGGTGGAGAAGGAGGGGGAAGGATTGGAGCCTCTGGCAGGTTTTTACTGCTATCCAGAGCTCTTCACTTCTTGTCCTACGTTTTTTTTTCCGTAGAGGCTTCAGGGTACCCAAGAAAGTCCAGCAAGCGCCAGAACCGTCTCCTACAGTAGGTTCAGCTGTGGGATCGGGGCACCACCAGTGCAGAGCTTGCTCAGGAATGGCAGCAGACAAGTGTGAATACATCGGCACGCACAATGAAGAGAAGAATTTTGGAGGATGGCCTGGTGTCAAGAAGGGCAGCAAAGAAGCCACTTCTCTCCAGAGAAAAACATCAGGGACAGATTGATATTCTGCAGAAGATACAGGGATTGGATTGGTGAGGACTGGGGTAAAGTCATTTTCTGATGAATCCCCTTTTCCGGTTGTTTGGGGCATCTGGAAAACACCTTGTCGGGAAAGAAAAAGGTAAGCGCTACCATCAGTCCTGTGTCATGCCAACAGTAAAGCGTCCTGAGACCATTCATGTGTGGGGTTACTTCTCAGCCAAGGGAGTGGACTCACTCACAATTCTGCCTAAGAACACAGCCATAGATAAAGAATGGTACAAAAATATCCTCCGAGAGCAACTTCTCCCAACCATCCAAGAAGAGTCTGGTGAGGAACAATGCCTTTTCCAGCATGATGGAGCACCTTGCCATAAAGCCAAAAGTGATAAGTGGCTTGGGGAACAAAACATCAACATTTTTGGGTCCATGGCCAGGAAACTCTCCAGACCTTAATCCCATTGAGAACTTGGTCAATCCTCAAGAGGCGGGTGAACAAAAAGTAAATAAGTAAATAAACCCACACAGATTTGGGCAAACTCCAAGCATTGATTATGTAAGAATAAGCTGCCATCAGTCAGGATGTGGCCCAGAAGTTGATTGTCAGCACACCAGGGCGTATTGCAGGAGGTCTTGAAAAGAAGGGTCAACACTGCAAATATTGACTTTTTGCATAAAATTAATGTGATTGTCAATAAAATCCTTTGACACTTATAAAATGCAGGTAGTTATACTTCAGTATACCATAGTAACATCTGACAAAAAGATCTAAAAACACTGAAGCAGCAGACTTTGTGAAATTTAACATTTGTGTCATTCTCAAAACTTTTGGCCACGACTGTATACAAGCCAGTAGGTGGATCACGCCTGCCTTTTTGTTACACAAAGCCACGGGTTTTAATTGTGAAACATTACAAGCTTGGGCATTGTACGGACCAGCATCCTAATATCATCGATTGAGAACAAGGATATCGGGCAATGCACAGCATCCTTGTTTGACCCCTCACCCCTATGTCAGCACTGGGGCCACGTTCGTTGCATGGGGTACAAAAAACGAGCGAGAAGAAATGCCAGAATACTAGTCAGTGCCAGTGTGCGAGAGAGTATCTGTCTTGTAAGAATAAATCACCTCTAATGTGGGGTGTCCTATGTGTGTGGATGTTGCTGTATTATGTGAAACAATTAGTTTAAGGTCTTACATTTTAGAATGAGGTGCCCCCAGACCGTGCATAATCATAAAGGGTGCCTTGACTTGAGAGAGGCTGTCGTAGTGTAATAGTTATATCGCCGATTACGGCATACAGCACAAAGGATCACTCTGTTAAATCTTTAAAAACAACGGATTCAGTGACAAAGAAAAAAAAATCCTGTATAGCCAATAACTCTGCAGCTAACCCCTAAATGTTCCAACGCTAAAAAACAAAGGATGCAGTTGGCAGGCTCAAACCATTGTACATCATACTAACCTGTCAGACTTCATCAAGTACCAATCAATGAATGACGTGGCCTACAAGAACGTAGCAAACTTTCACAGACCACAACCTCCTATAAATCAAAGTCTCACCACTATGACAGTCTCATGGATCCAATACACAGTATTTAAATACAACACTAAACAGAGACAAAGCGACTTACGGTTGTGTAAATGAGCAGACGTCAATGACAGGAGCAGTGTGCAGTCTATGTCCTCCAGCACTTAACACCCTGCACTAGGAGATAAGGAGCTTACACTGAGCCCAGCCCATGTACAGTCCCCTCCTTATACTAAAGGTCAGCAACACAAACCCTTCCTAGTCACTGAGGCTTCAATTCTACCAGGATGACGGCTCTTTCCATTCACCTGCAAGCTAACTCCTCCACCTGTTACACGCTTTATATTTCTCTCTTGCTGCCCCAGGCTCCTTGTTTTCTCACCTGCTAAATGCATCATGAGATTGTCATGCTGGATCGTTTATTTTATTGAGTGCAGTAGGAAAAGAGACTTATTGGGCTGCAGCAGGAAGAGTACGACTCCACAGCAGTACAGGTCTACTTTCATTCATTTTTCATGAGCTCCCATTAAAGTTTATGGAGCAAAAAACACAAAAGCACAATCACACTTTAAAAAAAAAAAAAAAAAGCACCTATACCAAACACACATTATGGGGTTGATTACTTAGGCCCCTTAAGCCTTAAAACTGGGTGAAAAATGCTTTTAAAAAATACATGAAAAATGCATGCCAATGCAAACGAACAAGTGTGAACCTAGCCTTAGGCCCCTTTCACACGGACTGTACAATCAGGTCCACCTATTTTTTTTTTTGGTGGACCTGATGGGACCTTGCACTCTCCCCAATGGAGCGGTGGATTTTACCAGACACATGTCCGCTGACTATCCGATTCCATCATGTCCACCAAATCCAGACGGATTGTGGTCCTATTTTCCACAAACACAAATGTAGTGATGGACTATGAGATATTTCAGCTCTTGAGCACCACCCTTTGGGCCCCTTCTGCTAATTTTGTGTTTGGTGAGCATTGATTCCGAACATGAGTGTTTGTACTTTTGACTTTTGTGTGACGGACTTGTGTACAGACAATACGAAAATCAAACAACAGACCGTTGTCCGCCGAAAATGTACTAGCCTGTCATCCAACATTTGTTGGCCGAAAGTTGGACAACAATTGTCAAAAGAAGCATACTAACAGTAAGATTTTAGGACAGTCTGTCAACAGACAATCCCCTGCCAACAATCCTACTGTGTGTATGAGGCTTTAGTATCACTTGTGTGCCCTATTTGAAATTTCTCCTGAGCAGGATTCATTATAATAGATCAAAAGGGGGGAAAAAAAAGGGAGAAAAAGAAGAAAAAAAGAAAAAAAAAAAAGAATGATGGTCAGCACAGGAAAAAAGTAATCTAATAAAATAAAAGTCTAGTAAAATAAATCGAAAAAAAAAAAAACCTACAAAGAAGCCAGCCTTAAGAATATTTGTTCTTTACTGGCTTGAGTAAGCACCAAAACACAGTACGATCTCCGAGGATTTTGGGGGACACGTTTTAAGTGCCAAAGGGCAAAATGTGGCCACTGGGCTGCAGGTTGGGCATCAGGGCTCTAAAACATTGTATGTATCCACCAATGTCCCGGACACATAGTAGAACCAAGTCCCATCCCTGACAATTAATCTTAGGTGGTACGAAGCTCATCTCTTAAAGCACTGCTTAGAGTGACACCTGCAACAAACATACGTATTCACCAATCATAAATCTCTTTACAAATAGTACAACACTAGAAGAAAAATGGAAATGCTAATTCTGGATACAGGAAGCCCTTATATGGACAGCGACCCCGCCATCAAGTTGTAGGTAAAGCTGAAGATTGTGACACATTATTTACAGACATCAGCTGTATAAACACCGGGGAATGGAGGAATACAGCTGTCACTCCGGCCAGCAATGCGACTTGTCAAAAGGGCAAGGGCATGGTGGGGGGAGGGGGGCACTACTACAATCAAGTGTTATATATCACAGGACTGGACTGATGAGAGGCAAACACCCCAAGACTGATAAAAGGTCAGAGACTGGATCTTGCAGTATCAGCATTACTACAATTTGGTGAAGTGAAGATATCGCCTTTTTTCACCCTGCAGTGAAGAACCGCAAACCTCTAATGCCCCGTACACACAATCGGATTTTCCGACAACAAAACCGTGGATTTTTTTTCCCAACGGATGTTGGCTCAAACTTGTCTTGCATAAACACGTTGTTGGAAATTCCAAACAGCAAGAACGCGGTGACGTACAACATGTACGACAAGTCAAGAAAAATGAAGTTCAATAGCCAGTGCATGCATGATTCCGAGCATGCATGGAACTTTTGTGCGTCGGAAATGTGTACACACGATCGGAATTTCCGACAACAAAAATTTGAGAACCTGCTCTCAAACATTTGTTGGCGGAAATTCCGACAGCAAATGTTCTATGGAGCCTACACACGGTCGGACTTTCCGACAACAAGCTCACATCCAACATTTGTTGTCGGAAAATCCGATCGTGTGTACAGGGCATTAGAGTGCTCCTAACACTACTAACCCCTCAATTCACACAGAAAGACTTTGTAAAAAAATGTAAAAAACAAATGAAAATGATATATGTGTTGCAGTTTAACATTCATCTGTCTTTGATGCTGATCATTCCCACCTGTTGATCGTACAAAGCACCGCACTTCCTTAGAGTAGAACTATAGGCAAAACATTTTTTTCCCCCCATTTTTGATATAGTTAGGCCTCATGTACACTGCTGCTGGTAAACAAACGTTTAGGATCAGTTGGGCATTTTTTTTCAGCTGCCCCTGAACTCTCCTCTATGTTATCTTATCAGTACATGTACACAGGGGCGTTAAGGCTGGATTCACACCTATGGCATTTTTAGTGCTTTTTGCATTTTGCAGATTTACACTACAGAACGTGTTCCATAGGAAACCATGTTGAATAGACTGTAGTGCAAATCTGCAAAATGCAAAAACACTAAAACTGCATAGGTGTGAATCCAGCCTTATAGTCTGATTTTCATTCGTCATCTGTGTCCCATTGTGCAGATCTCCCTTCACTTCCTGTCCCATAGCCAAAACAGGAAGTGAGATGAAATCCCTACAATTTACAGGAATCCCTTGGGGACCGCCAGGTTACCAGAACTAGTGACCCCATTGGAAGATTTCTTCTATTACTTTTCTGGGGACAACCCAAAATGTGGGATTTTCTTTTACTTTCAATGATAATGGTACACAGGACAATAGAGGCGTTAAATCTCCTTAACGAGGACACACACAGCAATAAAAACCTGACAGATGTTCTAACCCCCCTCCACTATCTAAAACTAAAAAAAATGTTTTGCCTTTAGTTATACTTTAGGCTGGGTTCACACCATTGCGAATTGGATGTGGCTTACCTAACCCGCATCCAATTTGCAATAGCAGAAGATTTTGACCGGCTCTCTATGGAGCCAGTTCACATATCTCCGCTGCGGCTTTGGTGCAAATTTGCACAGGAGCCCTGTGCGTCTTTTAGTCCATTCCAGCACAAAATTCAGGCTGAAATCAGACCTGAAACAGTGAACCAGGACGCACCGGACCCCTGCTGGGAGGCGCATCGGTATTAGGTGTGAACCCAGCCTTAAAGGGCAAGTTCACCTGTACAGAAAAATCTGTAACGTGAACTTACACTGGACCCCCCTCAGCTTAATCTCCTAAACGTACCCCATAAAAGTATGTATAGGAGGCATTCTAATTAGTTGGTGCCGTCCCATGGGTGGTGGCAACCAATCAGATCTCATGTAGTCCGTCCTATCAGCACTGAAGAGGAGAGAAAGGTGTGGGGTTTTCAAATCTTCGGACCGGTAAAGCGGCTGTACGATGTGTCAGTGCTGGAGCTCGCCGGCCTCGGGTACAGCAGGACCGGTTGCGATGGGGAGGAGGTCCAGTGGAAGTTCCCCTTACAGATTTTCTGTAAATGTGAACTTGCACCTTAGGGCCCCATACACACTATTAGATTTTCTGTAGATTTTTGTCTTCAGATTTACCAAAACCATGTAGTGCAAGGGCCTGCCTGATTGCATACAAATTGAAACTCTTAAGGTTTGACCTCATATTATATGGTTTTGGTAAATCTGAAGACAAAAATCTGCAGAAAATCTAATAGTGTGTTTGGGGCCTAAGGTTGGGTTCACCCTTATGTGAATTGGATGTGGCTATCTCCGTATGCAATTCACATAACAGGAGTGTGTGCCTGACTCTCAATGGAGCCGGTTCACACAGCTCCGGGGCGGCCGCGATTAGAGTTGCCACCTCATCCCTTTAAACCCGAACACCTTTGAATTACACAAGTTCTGAGGCTAATTAAATGCAGATAAGGCACCAAGTGAGTTTAATTACCACCTTAATCAGCCACAGAACCTGTGTAATTCATATGTGTTCGGGTTTAAAGGGATGAGGTGGCAACCATAGCCGCGATCCACATATGGAAAGGGTTCTGTGTCTTTGGCTCCATTTCAGGCCTGAAATCCGGCAAAAATCCAGACCTGATCCGCCCCTGAAACAGAGAACAGGGACACACCTGCTGCGACTCCGCAGATAATGTGAACACAGCCTGAGATCCGTGGTCACATTGCGAGTTACATCTATTATGGCCACTCAATATAAAACCCTGAAAGCAAATGTGATCATGTGATGAATCAGCTGCAACTAGAGCTGTGCATCCAGACAAATAGGCCCTTGTAGTACTTAGCTGCAGGTAAGTGAGGTTCAGTGTAGGAAAATATATAAAGTAATGCGCCTGAGAGCTAATAATATGAATACTGATTAAATGCTAGGGGGGAGAAAATCTGGGGGAATTGTGGATGGATCAGGATCTGGGGGTGCTAGTAAATGACAGACTCAGTAATAGCATGCAATGCCAAGCTGCAGCAAGCGAGGCCAGCAGAATATTAGTGTGCTAAACAGTAGAGAGAGCCAGCAACACCGAGATCCTTGAAGTGTAGTTTATTGGTACATCAGAGTGACAATAAAACAATATGACTGACGCGTTTCGGCAGAAGCCTTAGTTGTAGCATATTTGCGTGCATCAGGCCTCTTGCACACGATACTCCTGTTTGAGCATCTACTTTTTCAGAAGTTTTTTTTTATTTGTATGTATTTTCGTGCACAAACTAATTTGCGCGTTTTTGTTCTGCACAGTATGTAAATGGGCACAATCGTGTGCACAATCGTACAATTTGCGCACATGAGGTATAAATTACTGACCGAAAATGCAGATTTTTCTCATTTTTCTTACTGAAGAATACACAGCACTTGTTTACGCGCCTGTGTGCTTACGTACTGTACTTAGCTTTTTCAAGCCGCAGTTTGCAAGAGGCCTTAAAAAGTTAAAAAATAAAAAAAAAAACTATAATTCCAACACTTTACACAACTTTGGATCGGCCACATCTTAAAGTAATTGTAAACGATCACCTTCTAAAACAACCCATTCAGTATAAAAGAGAAATGAAAGGCAAAACATTTTTGTGTGTGTATATATATATATATATATATATATATATATATATATATATATATATATATATATATATATATATACACACACACACACACACACACACTACCCTTTTCCCTTTTTTTATAAGTGATCACATTCCCTCTGTTCTCAGCTACATAAGACCCCTTTCACACTGAGGCACCCCGGACGTCAGCGGTAAAGCGTCGCTATTTTTAGCGCCGTTTTACCGGCGCTATTCGGCCGCTAGCGGGGCAGTTTTAACCCCCCGCTAGCGGCAGGAAAGGGGTTAAATCCGCCCGTAAAACGCCACTGCAGCGGCGCTTTGCCTGCGGTACCACGCCGCTGCCCCATTGTTTTGAAAGAAGCTGCTGGCAGGACTTTTTGCGATGACCTGCCAGCGCAGCGCCCCAGTGTGAAAGCACTCGGGCTTTCACACTGGGTGTGCAGCTGAAGCTTTTTTCAGGTGCTTTAGAGGTGCTATTTTTAGCGCTGTAGAGCTTGAAAAATGCCTCAGTGTTAAAGGGGTCTAAGAGATGGGGGAGGAAAAGCAGCAACACACTGAGCTTCCCAGTGAATGGCTGTGCAGCGGGGGGGGGGGGGGGGCATGTCGGGACAAGTCTGACCGTTGGAGAGCAGGCTGAGTTCTCAGCATAGCTAGAGAACTGACCACTATGTGCTCTCCTGCTTAGTGTGGTCAGGTTTTAATAGGAAAGCAGAGGGACTGGCAGGAACTCTAGGGATTTCTCAGAAAGGAAGCAATACAAAGAGAACAGGAGACTTTCTCATACAAGTACATGGTACAGCAGGCACAGATCAGGAATATAAAGTTCTGGGGTAACAAATGCTTTAAGTATTCTGTTCAGTCTCCAGTCCTCAGGAATGATGTGCTGGAACTGGAGAGGCTCCAGAGAAGGGCAACACAGCTGATAAGGGGACTGGAGGGCCTCAGTCATGAGGAACGACTACAAGCATGAAAGGTATTCTCCCTGGAGAAGAGACAATAATGTAAAGATCTGATAGTGATTTACTGTACAAATCCTTGATTGGGGGTCTCTAACATTGGGGGGAAATGATTTAACTGAAGATCTCTAAAGAAGACGTGGCCACACAATGAAGGTAGACGGAAAGTGGTTCAATCTTAAACTGCATAGGCTTTTCTTTACTGTAAGAGCAGTAAGGAGTTGAAACTCCCTTCCACAGTTGGTGGTGTCGGCGCGGAGTGTAGATAAATTCAAAATAACTTTTGGATGTGCTTCTTAAGCCTTGTACACACGGGCCAAATATTGGAGGAAATCGGTGAGTTTGGGAAGAAGCAGCCGACTTTCAGCCCGTGTGTACGCCGTCTGTCCGGCAGAATCCGGTCTCACCGCTGGCTTCTGTCTAATGGGCATTCTGGAAAACCAGCATCCGACCAGGGGGGACTTGTAGTTTATTTATTCACAGATCTCTGTAAAATGAATGATGTGGCTATGTGGGAGGAGTAGGGGAACCCCCACCTGATGTCACGAGGGGGATAGCAACCCCCACCTACTGTCAGGGGGCGGGATGAAGCAGTGGCTGCGGGGGAGAAGGACCCCAGCTGCTGTTATGAGAGGGGGGAAACAGAGCAGTGGCTGCAGGGAAGAGGGTCCCCCACCTGCTGTCATGGGGGGGGGGCAGCACAGTAGCTGCAGCATCCCCCAGCTGCTGTTATGGGTGGGAAGAGTTGGCGAAGCAGTGGCTGCAGGGGAGAGGAGTCCCCAGCTGTCAGGGTGGGGTGACTACGGGTGGAGTCTGAACCCACCTGAGCTACCCCCAAAGCCAATAACAGGCAGCGAAAGCCACATGTATGCAGCAGGCACATATATGTGCAACTACAGGGTGGGGAACGCCTCCGCTGTCTGATTGGCTGACGGCTTTGACAGCTTCCCAATGGGATTGCTTAGGTGGGGTCTGACTCCTCCTCCCTAGTTGTCACCAGAACAGGAGGCGAGGGGAAATCTATCAATGGGGGACACCTGTCCCAGAAGAGAACTGCCCTCACTTTGGGAGATTTCTTCTGACTTCCTGTTGTGTCTCTGGGACAGGAAATGAAGGGGAATGTCCTCAATGGTGCACAAATAAAGCTGCCAGGGATTGAACCCTCATGGAGTTCTGCAGACACATGACAGATATGAACACAGAGCCCACACCAGGGAATGTTCTGGAAATCAGGCAGGGCGGACATGTTCTCAGCCTCTCCATAATCTGCAGATTAGTCCCCGCACTCAGCCAAGCTGGGACCTGTAGTTCCTTAGTGACCCCATCCCCCATAGAAGCCGGTACCTGTGTTCCCGCTCTCCCCCGGGCTGTGAAGATTACGGGCGGCCCGGGGCTGCTCGGCCTCCGGCGGTTTATAGTCTTGGGCCACTAAACTGCCGGCCCGAAGGCCTGAGCGGTAACTAGGCAACGGGAGAGCGGAGGGGCGGAGATAGAGGCCGTCACCAGGCAACCAGGGAGCGGAGGGGCGGAGAAACCAGCACCTGTTCCTTGGCGCGGAGAACGCCGGGAATTGTAGACGGCGAGTACCTGCTGTATGGCCCCGCCCACGTGTTCTGATGTGTGTCTATTACCAGAGCGGAGGAGGGGCGGGGCTGAGTGTCAGCGGTGTCTGTCATGTATGGAGCGGAGGGATGCGGGACATTGCTGGCCGAGGGGGGAGGGGCGCTATTCCCACACCGATAATGGGGTGCTAATCCCTCCACTGACACCAAAGAAGGATAACGAGTCCTCCCTCCCTGTGGAATTATTGATGAGGCGCTATTTTTCCCAAAGACACCAGTCATGGGACACTATCCCCCAACACACCAATCATATGATGTCATTGTTCCCACTGACACCAATCATGAGCTATTATCTTCCCCTGACAATAATGTTGGAGCAATATTACTTGTATACTGATGGTGGGGCACTCTTCACCCCAATAACACCAATAATGGGGCAACCTTCCTCCCAATGACACCAATGATTGGACACTATTCCTCCAAGTGACACCAGTGATTGGACACTATTCCTCCCACTGACACCAATGATTGGACACTATTCCTCCAAGTGACACCAATGATTGGACACTATTCCTCCAAGTGACACCAATGATTGGACACTATTCCTCCAAGTGACACCAGTGATTGGACACTATTCCTCCAAGTGACACCAATGATTGGACACTATTCCTCCAAGTGACACCAATGATTGGACACTATTCTAGGGCTGAAACAACGAATCGATTAATCGACAACTAATCGATTATCAAATTAATCGATTACTATTTTCATAATCGATTATTCGGCCAGTAACATAATGGGGTTAAAAAAACCTAAAATGAGCCCTTTATAGTACAAAAAGAACAAATCGCTACTGTAAATATTACTTTCACAGGCCTACAGTAAAAAAATGAGCCCCTTACAGTAGTGATTATCTGCTTTTTTTTGTACTATAAAGAGCTATTTTTAGTTTTTTTTAACCCCATTATGTTACTAAACGTCTTAGACCTGGTTCACATCTATGTGTTTTTTTGGTACTTTTTGCAGAAACACGCTACAGTTCATTTACATGGTTGGGGTCGATTTGACCCCACTAACGATTAGAAAATCGAGCAAACGTTCCTAAAATGACTTTTTTTTTTAAAGAAAACATTGTTTGTTTTTTAAATAAAAAAATGTGATCTCTGAATCTGATATTTACCAGATTCACCCTTTAATAGTATATACAGTATATCTCCTCTAATAGTATATACAGTATATCTCCTCTAATAGTATATACAGTATATCTCCTCTAATAGTATATACAGTATATCTCTTCTGTCTGTTATTCTCAGAGTGGATTAGATATTTTGCTCCCTAACCATATAGTTGGTTATTTATATTTACCACTGCATAGAGATATTTAAGAATAAATTGCCTTTTTTTAAAACTTTACATATTAACTAAATTATACAACACACTTTTTTTTAAGGTTATTAACCGAATAATCGATTAATCGAAACAATAATCGGCCAACTAATTGATTATGAAAATAATCGTTAGTTGCAGCCCTACACTATTCCTCCTAGTGACACTAATGATTGGATACTATTCCTCCAAGTGACACCAGTGATTGGACACTATTCCTCCCAGTGACACCAATGATTGGATACTTTTCCTCCCAGTAACACTAATGATCGGATACTATACCTCCAAGTGACATCAATGATTGGACACTATTCCTCCCAGTGACACTAATGATTGGGCACTATTCCTCCAAGTAACACCAATGATTGGACACTATTCCTCCCAGTGACACTAATGATTGGACGTGATTCCTCCAAGTGACACCAATGATTGGACACTATTCCTCCCAGTGACACTAATGATTGGACACTATTCCTCCAAGTAACACCAATGATTGGACACTATTCCTCCCAGTGACACTAATGATTGGACGCGATTCCTCCAAGTGACATCAATGATTGGACACTATTCCTCCCAGTGACACTAATGACTGGACACTATTCCTCCAAGTAACACTAATGATTGGACACTATTGATCTTTTATTAAAAGAATCAAGCAACCAATTTTATACAAAAGTAAAAAACAAAACCATAGTACAAAACTTCAACAGAAATCCAAGGAATACACATCCATGTTCAGAATATATACAATATATACATAATCCACTACCAAAATTATTTACATAAAGCAGCAGAGAGGGCCTAAGAGGCACAACCCATCACCTATGTACGCAGCCATTTATCAAAAATTAATCCAAAAAAAAAATAATCTAGGGTGATAAGAGACAGACAGCCACACCCGGGAAAGAGACTCCTGGCAGTCAGGGAGGCTTGAAACCCCTCCACGCCTTCAACCAAGCCCCCTGACTCCGCTTGTCTCTCTCAAGTACCCGAATCTTCTCCACCTCATGCAGAATGTCATACACCACCACCTGAACAGGAAGGATTTTACGCCGAATGCAGACCTGACACCGTGCGTTCCAAGTGAAATAACGGACTACTAGGCTAACTAGAAAAAGTGTATCTAAACAAAAAACCCCACCAGTATTGAATGCTCCGTACACCCACTCAGCATAACCCAGCCTGGAGAGGAAAGGGACACCGAGGGCCCGTCCCACCTGTTTGTACACCTCTATGTTAAAAGGGCAATGAAGCAGAAAATGGTCCATAGTCTCCTCCTCACCTGCACACTCCTCCCGAGGACAGCTACGATCCACCCCACTGCGGAATTTCAAATTGCCCCTAACATAGAGTCTCCCATGGAAGCACAACCAGGCCAGATCCCTGAATTTAGGGGGTACTCTGTCCAAATTAATAAGTCTTAACCCTGCCCTCAAAACTGGGCCTGGGCAATCCCTTAAGGCCAGTGGGTCATGAAAGACTTCGCTCAAGACTCGACTCATAAGGACTTTCCTCGGAACCGATCTGAGATCTTCAGCCGACAATGGCCACTGCCGTAGTAACTTCAGGCACGGAGCGACATAGGCTGGTAGCTGACCACGATGACCCCTGAGATTCTTCACTTGGCCACCTTCTTCCCAAAGTCGTAGAAAAGGCCTAAACCAAGATCTAAATATGCCTGCCCATCCAGGAGGTTCCACTGCAAGCATATTACCAATATTAAACTTGAGAAAAAGCAGTGAAAAGAAAAGAACTGGGTTGACCATACCTAAGCCACCCTCCCTCCTGGATAGATAGGTGACATTCCTCTTGATGGGGTTCAGTCTGTTCCCCCACAACATCTGGAAGAACACACTACTGACCCTAGCATAGAGAGACACTGGCAAGATGCAGACAAAGCTGACATACAAGAAGATCGGAATCAGGTAAGTCTTAATCAGATCAACCCTTTCCCTCATAGATAACTTCCATCTCTTCCAGCTGACCACCTTAGTATTGGCAATTTCCAGTCTGCCTTCCCAGTTTTTGAGGCCATAATCGCCAGGTCCAAATTCAATGCCTAAAATCTTAATTCTTTCCTGGGGCACTGGAAAGGTGTCCGGGAGATCAAACCCCTCACCTTCCTTTCCCATCCAGAAAACTTCACTCTTTTCCTGATTGATCTTGGAGCCTGATGCTTCAGAATACCGTGATGTCAGAGAGACCACCTCCTCTGCTTCATCCGCCCCAGTGACAATCACCGACACATCGTCCGCATAGGCAACAACCCTCAAAGGCGGCTCACCCGGAAGCCCCACTGGCACCCCACACAACATGCCGCTCTCTAGCCTGCTGATGAAGGGGTCGATTGCAAACACATAGAGCAGGGGACTCAGGGGACAACCCTGGCGCACCCCGGAGCCAACCTCAAAGGACTGCCCAACCCAACCATTAACAAGAGGAAAGCTCTCTGCCCCCTCATACAAGACTTTTAACCAATCGACAAAACCACCCGGCAGACCGTACTTACTAAGGAGCAACCACAGGTACTCATGGTTAACACGATCAAAAGCCTTTGCCTGATCCAATGTCAGCAAATACTTTCCCCAGCCTGCAGCCCTGCACCGCTCCAAGGCCTCCCGGACAGCTAAAACTGCTGTGAAGGTGCACCTACCCTGGACCGAACAGTGCTGATGGCGAGAAAGCAAAGACTCTGCTACTGACGATAGGCGCCAGAAAATGATCTTTGCCAGTATCTTTCTATCGACATTAAGAAGGCTGATGGGGCGCCAATTCTCAACCATCGAAGGATCTTTACCCTTTGAAAGAAGAATCACAGCTGAGTGCCTCATGGAAGAGGGAAGTACCCCCTCAGCAAGGCAACTGTTAAAAACCTCTACCAAATGTGGGGCCAGAATAGACTTAAAAGCTTTGTAAAACTCAGCCGTCAAGCCATCCGGTCCAGGTGACTTTTTGATGGCAAGCTGTTCAATTGCCCTTATCACCTCTTCAACTGTGATCTCCTCTGTCAAATTCATCAATGGGACATCTTCATCATTTAGACCTGGAGTAGAGTCCAAAAAGCTTTCCATCTTGTCACGGTCAAGCTCTTTCCTCCCAAGAAGGTCAGCATAAAAGGACCTCACGACCTCCAGAATCCCTGACCTGGACTTTGTCAAGGAACCTGTACTGTCCTTAAGGCCAACGACCGTTTTAACAGCTACACCTTGTTTGCAGTTCTGGTAAGGGTCAGGCGAGTGGTACTTCCCATAGTCCCTCTCCAGAACCAAAGAGGCATGCCGGTCATATTGACACTTCCTGAGAAGGAGTTTCACTTCGGAGATTGCCCCAGGATCTCCTCCTCTCGAGACAAGAATATCCAGCTTCCTCCGTAAACGTTGGTAGGTCATGTATTTATTAAACTGCTTTCTATTGGCTAGGCCCCTGAAGAATCCAGCAATCCTCTTTTTGGTCAGCTCCCACCACTCAGCCTTGCTGCTACAAAAGTCCAGGATGGTCACCTGTGCCTGAAAGAATTCCTCAAAGGATTGTCTAACATGTTCTTCCTTGAGTAGAGTCGAATTCAATCTCCAGATGCCCTTGCCCCTCTGAGGGGCGTCTGAAGCATTCAGGACCACAGATAGCATACAGTGATCAGAGAACTCTACTGCCTGCACCACTGGGGGTGAGAAAGCAGAGGTCTCCTTAAAAAAAAACCTATCTATTCTACTCTGACTAGTACCTCGATGAAAGGTGAACCCAGTGTCATCCGGGAGGTGCTTAATGTGCACATCCACAAGACCAGCATCCCTAACCATACTATTTAAAAAAACGCTATCATATCCCAGCCTGTCCTTGAAGTCCTTCCTGTCCTTGGGCCTAGTTACTGTATTAAAGTCACCTCCAAAGACCACTTGCCGGGATGTAAAAAGAAATGGCTTGATCCTTGTAAAAAGGCATTTCCTGTCCCACTTTGTGTGCGGCCCATAAACATTAATTAGGCGCAGGTCCTGCCCTCCCACAAGGACGTCTAAGACCATACATCTCCCAATCTCCACCTCAATAACCCGCCGGACAGTTACCATGCCGGTTTTAAACAACACCGCCACACCGCCGTAAGGCTCGACCGCAAGAGACCAGTAAGATGGACCATACCTCCACTCTCTCTTGGCCATATGAATATCTGCCAAGGAGGTGAGCCTAGTCTCTTGCAAAAATAAAATTTCAGCATCTAATTGGCTGAACAAAAAGAAGGCCATAGAACGAGCTCTTACTGACTTAATGCTGGCGACATTTATTGTCACCACTTTTAACGGAGGGGAAACCGCCATTTGGGTTATTGGGTGGTTTGCTTCTTAGCTCCCCTCTGCTGCTCATCACCAGAAGCCTCTCTCTTTCTTGAGGCCGCCTCAAACTCCATTTCGGAATCAGAACTTCGCTCCGAAGAAGCTCCAGATGAAGAGATATCCCAATTAGAGGACCTATACCGGTTGGAGACAGGCACTGGAGCCTGTTCTGTCCTCACCACCTGCTTCTTCCGCTTCCCAACCTTCCTTCTCTCCTCCAGGTACTGCAGGTCAGCTTCAGAGATGCCCTCATCTCTTACTTTTTTCTGTGAAGTCTTTACAGAAGACTTCTTTACAGAGGAAGAAGCAACCTTTTTAGTACCCACTACCACTGCTGGTGGGGGGGGTGCTCCCTTTGAATCAGACTTAGGAGGGGTAGACTCCTGGGGGGTAACTGACTCAGGGGGCACAGACTTGGAAGGTTCTGACACAAGAGGAGGGGATACAGTAGGCTGGGGGGAGACAGATACAGATACAGAAGGAATACTTACAGACACAGGAGGGGTGGCCACAGGAACTGGAGAGGGATCCTGAGCAGGACCAGGGGAGTCAGTCACCGCAGAGGAGGATGGTACACCAGGGGCCTCACCCTCCATCCTGTCCAGCCTTGACATGTCATCAATTACCTCCTTCTCCATATTGTGCCAGGCTTCAGGACATCTGCTGTAGGGGTGGCCAAGGCGCAGGCACAGGTTGCACCTGATCATTTCGGTGCAGTCCTTAGCCATATGACCCTGACCCCGACACACTGAACATATCAAGGCTGAACAGGAGGAACTCAAATGCCCCTTTTCTCCACAGCGGTGACACAGCTTCGGCTGACCAGGGTAAAAAACAGTCATCCTATCCCTCCCTATAAAAGCTGAGGAGGGCAGGTGACGGACAACATTCCCATCCCTGGCCAACCTGACTGTTACTGACCAACCCCCAGTCCAGATGTTACGCTCATCAAGGATTTTATTGGGCTTGGTCAAAACCTCCCCATAGTTCCTTAACCAAACCTCTAGATCCCGGGCAGGGACACTCTCATTAGTGAGGATAATTGTGATTTTTTTTACTGTAGACCTCTGAGAAACTGCAACTGGGGCCAGACCTTCCCATTCAGGTCTTGACCTGCAACGAGCCTCATATCTCTCCCAGAACAGGTCAAGACCCTCTGGCCTGGTGAAGCTAACTGTATAATCCCGTGTCCCAGCTACATGTATAAAGGCATACAGATCATTTGCCCCAAAACCCATCTCTAAAATCAAATCCACCACTGCACGCCGTGCTGGAGGGATCGCACCACCTTCCCATTTCAGAATAACAACATTACGTCTGGGACCCCCAGCAGAAGCCAGAGACCCAAGACCAGATCCTGGGGTGCTCAAAGTGGTAGCCTGTAGGGGAAAACCCCGCTTGGGGGCAGAGCTACCAGGAGCAGAGCGTACCACCTGAGCAAAGGTAAGTTTATCAGGGCCAAGGCCCCACACTGAAGTCACAGCAGTCTGTACATTACTATTATTATTCACTGCTTGAACGGAGTTGGTAGGACTGTCCACACTTGAACTGGGACCATTGTTCATCACACTGGTACTGGGATGATTTTTATCAGTCACACAAAACTTCACATTCCCATCAGGAATAATCACAGTTTCTGCTGCAATATCAGCGGTCTCCTGAAGCTGTGCTGTAGAGTCCTCAGCAGCTGTGGGGCAAACAGCTTCAGCCAAAGGGGGGTTAATAGGCTCTGCTGAATCTTGTAGTTCATCTGCAGGAATGTCATTTTTTAAAAGCAAACTTTGCTGTACTGCAGCATCAGCAGGCACAGCATTACTACAGATAGGACTAGCAGCCTGACTCTCACTGGGCACATTGTCTGTATCAGTCACAGTGTTGAATGGCACAAAAATTGTTTTATCCACAATATGGGACTTGACAGGCTTTACCTTGTCAGGCACATTGTCTGTAATGTCCTCATCATTAAATGCCAGCTGATCCCCCCGCATAGGAGACTCCATTACCTGGATGGCCCTGAGCATGCCTCCTGAGTCCTGGGAAGGCATGGGGCTGCTTACCTCTCCCTGAGGGGGCAGGGGGTCAGAACTGGGGGTCTCCTCCTCCACCTCCATCTTTGTCATCCTCGCAAATCTTTTCTCATTACAAAACTTTTCTTTAAATGGCCCATCTCTGCCTTCCATCATGGCCACAATGGTCTCCTGGTGTTCCACCCGAACCTTGGCCAGTTGGATCTCCGGATCCATGGACCCACGTTTCTGGCTATGCAAGCCCTCACGTTGCCTTCTCAGGCGCTTCAGCTCCGCTCTGAGCTTGTAGAGCTTGTCTCTTTCTCTATTCAGGACCTTAATCCCGGCCACCACTCGCTCCCGGATGGCCCCGGAACCTTCATCTTCACCAGGGGCAGAGAGATCACCAACCATGGGTTGTATAGGGGCAGGTATGTTACCTGATGGCCCAGGAGATGGCTGTGAGCTTCCAGCAGGAGAGGCCCTGCTGGCCTCCATGGCTTCCCCAGAAAGGGGCCAGGAGAGCTGGGATAGATTTCCTCACCACTCCCCTCTCACACGGATCTGCAGCAGCTCCAGAGAGACAGCCTCCTCCTGACACACCTGTGCTCCAATGATGGGTGGGGCACTATTCCTCCCACTGACACCAATGATTGGACACTATTCCTCCCAGTGACACTAATGATTGGACACGATTCCTCCAAGTAACACCAATGATTGGACACTATTCCTCCCAGTGACACTAATGATTGGACACTATTCCTCCAAGTAACACCAATGATTGGACACTATTCCTCCCAGTGACACCAATGATTGGACACTATTCCTCCCAGTGACACCAATGATTGGACACTATTCCTCCCAGTGACACCAATGATTGGACACTATTCCTCCAAGTGACATCAATGATTGGACACTATTCCTCCAAGTAACACCAATGATTGGACACTCTTCCTCCCAGTGACACTAATGATTGGACACGATTCCTTCAAGTGACATCAATGATTGGATACTATTCCTCCAAGTGACACCAGTGATTGGACACTATTCCTCCAAGTGACACCAATGATTGGACACTATTCCTCCAAGTGACACCAATGATTGGACACTTTTCCTCCCAGTGACACCAATGATTGGACACTATTCCTCCCAGTGACACCAATGATTGGACACTATTCCTCCAAGTGACACCAATGATTGGACACTATTCCTCCAAGTGACATCAAAGATTGGACACCACTCCTCCAAGTGACACCAATGATTGGACACTGTTCCTCCCACTAACACCAATGATTGGACACTATTCCTCCCAGTGACACCAATGATTGGACAGAATTCCTCCAAGTGACACCAATGATTGGACACTATTCCTCCCAGTGAAACAAATGACCAAGCACTATTCCTCCCAGTGACACCAATGATAGGGGACCATTCCTCCCAAGGACACCGATAATGGAGCACTATTTCTCCCACTGACACCATTGATAGGGCTCTATTCCTCCCAGTGTCACCAGTGGTTGGACACCAATGATAGGGGACTCATCTGTTCCTCATATAATTGCCTTGATCATTTGTAAGAGCCCTTGCACACTGGGGCGGTTTGCAGGCGCTATTGCGCTAAAAATAGCGCCTGCAAACCGCCCCGAAAGTGCCGCTACTGTCATTCCAGTGTGAAAGCCCCGAGGGCTTGCACACTGGAGCGATGCGCTGGCAGGACGGTAAAAAAAGTCCTGCCAGCAGCATCTTCGGAGCGGTGAAGGAGCGGTGTGTATACCGCTCCTTTACCGCTCCTGCCCATTGAAATCAATGGGACGGCGCGGCTATACCGCCGGCAAACCGCCTCTGCAGAGGCGCTTTGCGGTGGTATTTAACCCTTTCTCGGCCGCTAGCGGGGTGCAAAACCGCCCCGCTAGTGGCCGAATACCGACGGTAAAACGCCGCTAATAATAGCGGCGTTTTACCGCCGACGCCGCCCCCCGCCCCAGTGTGCAAGGACTCTTAATGTAGAAGTGCACAGAAAGCTCCAGTGGGTATAAATGATCATTCATCAGGGATGTTTTCATTCATTATGGTCCATTATGGTCCACTTGTATTGGGGACACACCCTTTGCTGAATTCTGGGTCATGTTCACACTGCTCTGACATGAAAGTTGCATGACTTCCAATCCGACTTTGTCCTGCGACATTGATCCGACTTTAATGAAGAGGATCCAACTTGAGATGTGTTCCGCATTGGGTCTGGTAATGGATTTCTAGGCCAAATTAAAAAAAAATTTAAAAAACGGCGTGAGGTCCTCTCCCCCCAAATTCATACCAGACCCTTATCCAAGCATACAGCCCAGCAGGCCAGGTAAGGGAGAGACGAGCAAGCACCCCCCTCCTGAACCATACCAGGTCACATGCCCTCAACATGGGGGTGGGGGGGTGCTTTTTGGGCGGAGGGGCATTGCCACTTCAATAACGGGAACTTTCATCCCCTTCATGCTCAGGCCAGTTTTCAGCTTTCAGCGCTGTCGCACTTTGACGATTGGGCGGTCATATAACACTACACCCTTACTACATTTTTATCATTTTTGTTCACACAAATATAGCTTTCTTTTGGTGTTATTTAATCACTGTTGGGTTTTTTATTTTTTGCTAAATAAATGAAAAAAAGACCAAACATTTTGAACAAAAACGCATTTTTCTCAGTTTCTGTTACAGTTTTGCAAATAAATAATCTTTCTTCGTACATTGAGGCCAAACTGTATTCTGCTACATTTGTTTGGTGAAAATAACCCAAATCAGTGTATATTATTTAGTCGGTAGGAAAGAATAATGCCGCGTACACACTATCGCACATTCCGACAACAAAATCCTGGATTTATTTCCGAAGGATGTTGGCTCAAACTTGTCTTGCATACACACGGTCGCACAAATGCTGTCGGAAATTCCGAACGTCAAGAACGCAGTGACATACACCACGTACGATGAGACGAGAAAAATGAAGTTCAATAGCCAGTGCAGGTCTTCTGCTTGATTCCGAAAATGCGTGGAATTTTGTGCGTTGGAATTGTGTACACACGATCGGAATTTCCGACAACGGATTTTGTTGTCGGAAAATTTGAGAACCAGCTCTCAAATTTTTGTTGTCGAGAATTCCAGCAACAAATGTCCGATGGAGCCTACACACGGTCGGAATTTCTGACAATGAGCTCCCATCGAACATTTGTTGTCGGAAATTCCGACCGTGTGTACGCGGCAATAGAGTCCACAAACAATGGTAAATACAGTATATATGTCTAAAGAAATCGATTAGTCCTGATGTACTGACGGCCCATCTCTTTTCTTGAGGCCCAAAAAACACCAGGACATTACAAATATCACCCAAGTGACACCTTTTTGGAAAGTAGACAGTCCAAGGTATTTAGTAAGAGGCAAGGCAAAGTTTTTGGAATAGTTTTTTTTTTTTCATACTGTCACCAGTGCAGTACAGTGTTATAACATAATGGGTGTGGCGATGATCGAGACATTGGTGACAGCTTGTTAAAAAAAATAATAATGATTTGTTTTCTTTTTTATTACATTTTTTTTCTTTTTTTTACAATTTTTTTTTTTTTACACACTGTGACCAGATTAATACAGTGGGGCTTATTTACTAAAGGCAAATCCAATGTGCACCACAAGTGCACTGAAAGTGCACTTGGAAGTGCAGTCGCTGTAGATCTGAGGGAGACATCAGCATTTTTGCTTGTACATGAATGGATGATAGAAATCAGCAGAGCTTCCCCTCATTTCAGATCTGTCCCTCAGATCTACAGCCACTGCACTTCCAAGTGCACTTGTAGTGTACAGTGGATTTGCCTTTAGTAAATCAACCCCACTGTTACCATAGCAAGATTGTACTACTCTGGAGAAGTGATCAGGATTTTTTTTATATTACACATTATGATTGCTTATACCAGTTAAAGTGGATGTAAACCCGATTTTTTTTTTTTTATATATGTCATAATGTAGAGTATAAGATTTCCTATCATTTGAGCCCAGTCTTGCCACAAAGAGTTAATCCAGCTCTGAGCAATCCTCTTTTATTGTTTAGTGAGATAAAACTTGACAGAGAAAAACTTTGTCAAATCCTCCCCCTTGCTGTGAGTGACAGGTGATTTACGTATCTCGTGCACTAGCCTAAGACATGCATTATTTTTTAATTCCCTCCCCCACTTCTTTCTTCAGCAGCTCTGCAAGGATTGGCTGTTCCACACCTCAGCATGATTGGGCATGCTGAAGTCATGTGGTTACTTTCCTGTCTTTTCATTGGATGTTAGAGATCATAGCAGAAGTTCAGTGTAAGAAATACACAGGAGAAAATGCATATTGACAAGAGGAGTGTAGAGGTGGGCGGGGAGTCTACTGACATCACGACTCCGCCCACCGAGCTCCAGACAACAGACCCGCCCACAGAATCTGCAGTTTTTCGGGTCTAATAACAGACAGAGGGGAGACATTTGACAGGTAAAGATACATGCAGGAGGCGTGTATATCCTTATAGATAACCTCTATGGCAGGAGTTTAGAAAGGATGACATTGGGTTTACATTAGGGTTGCCACCTTTTCTTCGAGCCAAACCCGAACACTTCAGCGGGACTTGGCATTTTTTTTGTAGCATACATTATAAGATTGTAAAATACCCGGGACACCTCTGTGTGTCCTAGGGGAATAGTAATGCGGCACGCGCAGCAGTGAACAGTGGGTGTAGACAATTGCATATAGCGCAGGCGTGCATAATGTACAATATAGTGTATATGTAGTGTGTAATGTTTGGTGGGAGCCTCCCAGTGTAATATTGGGGGGTGGGGGGAGGTCTCCTGGTGTGTATATGTATGTATGTGTATAGATAGATAGATAGATAGATAGATAGATAGATAGATAATGGTGGGTATGGGGGGGTTGGTGGTGAGGACTGTATGTATGGTGTATGGGGGAACTCTGATGTTGGGGGGGGGAAACTCTGATGTAAGGGGGGGCTCTGGTGACGAGATCACCTTATATCAGAGTCCACTGCATTCCCCTTTACATCAGAGTTCCTGTTTATGTAATTGTCCACAGAGTTCTAACTTGCATTTAAAATGGAAACTCTAATGTGGGGGGGACTCTGGTCACCATAGAGCACCTTCCACAGAGTGAATGCACTAAGGTAAGGTGGGGGGGGTTACTGATATAAGAGGTAACCTTTATATCAGTGCCCCTTTACCCTACTGCATTCACTGCCCCCTACACCAGTGATCCCCCCTTCAGACTGGCCTTGCTACACTATCACTGACCACCACTCAGGTGCATCGTGCAGGGCTCAGTCAGATGGTTCTCTTTGGGCCCCAGCTTGGTGGCTCTCCTTTCATCCTATATTACACTACGAGACTGTGCGGCCATAATACAAGAGATGATCAGAGGCTACAGACACAATACAAAAAAATTGTCAGAGACTGCAGACATAGTACAGGAGATGGTAAGAGACTGCAGACATGGTACAAAAGATGGTCAGAGACTGCAGACATAATACAGGAGATGGTCAGAGATTGCAGACATAGAGTGTGCGGCCATAATACAAGAGATGATCAGAGTCTACAGACTTGATACAAAAGATGGTCAGAGACTGCAAACATACTACAGGAGATGGTCAGAGACTGCAGACAAAGTACAGGAGATGGTAAGAAACTGCAGACATAGTACAGGAGATGGTCAGAGACTGCAGACATGATACAGGAGATGGTCAGAGACTGCAGAAATAGTACAGGAGATGGTCAGAGACTGCAGAAATAGTACAGGAGATGGTCAGAGACTGCAGACATAGTACAGGAGATGGTCAGAGAGTGTGCTGTTATAATACAAGAGGTGATCAGAGTCTACAGACATGGTACAAAAGATGGTCAGAGACTGCAGATATAGTACAGGAGATGGTCAGAGACTGCAGACATAATACAGGAGATGGTCAGAGACTGCAGACATAGTACAGGAGATGGTCAGAGACTGCAGCCATAGTACAGGAGATGGTCAGAGACTGCAGCCATAGTACAGGAGATGGTCAGAGACTGCAGACACAGTACAGGAGATGGTCAGAGACTGCAGACATAGTACAGGAGATGGTCAGAGACTGCAGCCATAGTACAGGAGATGGTCAGAGACTGCAGCCATAGTACAGGAGATGGTCAGAGACTGCAGACATGATACAAGAGATGGTCAGAGACTGCAGCCATAGTACAGGAGATGGTCAGAGACTGCAGACATGATACAAGAGATGGTCAGAGACTGCAGCCATAGTACAGGAGATGGTCAGAGACTGCAGACACAGTACAGGAGATGGTCAGAGACTGCAGACACAGTACAGGAGATGGTCAGAGACTGCAGACATAGTACAGAAGATGATCAGAGACTGCAGACATAATACAGGAGATGGTCAGAGACTGCAGACATGATACAGGAGATGGTCAGAGACTGCAGACATGATACAGGAGATGGTCAGAGACTGCAGACATGATACAGGAGATGGTCAGAGACTGCAGCCATAGTACAGGAGATGGTCAGAGACTGCAGACACAGTACAGGAGATGGTCAGAGACTGCAGACATAGTACAGGAGATGGTCAGAGACTGCAGCCATAGTACAGGAGATGGTCAGAGACTGCAGCCATAGTACAGGAGATGGTCAGAGACTGCAGACATGATACAAGAGATGGTCAGAGACTGCAGCCATAGTACAGGAGATGGTCAGAGACTGCAGACATGATACAAGAGATGGTCAGAGACTGCAGCCATAGTACAGGAGATGGTCAGAGACTGCAGACACAGTACAGGAGATGGTCAGAGACTGCAGACACAGTACAGGAGATGGTCAGAGACTGCAGACATAGTACAGAAGATGATCAGAGACTGCAGACATAATACAGGAGATGGTCAGAGACTGCAGACATGATACAGGAGATGGTCAGAGACTGCAGACATGATACAGGAGATGGTCAGAGACTGCAGACATGATACAGGAGATGGTCAGAGACTGCAGACATGATACAAGAGATGGTCAGAGACTGCAGACATATTACAGGAGATGGTCAGAGACTGCAGATATAGTACAGGAGATGATCAGAGACTGCAGATATAGTACAGGAGATGGTCAGAGACTGCAGACATAATACAGGAGATGATCAGAGACTACAGACATAATACAGGAGATGATCAGAGACTGCAGACATACTACAGGAGATGATCAGAGACTGCAGACATAATACAGGAGATGATCAGAGACTGCAGACATAATACAGGAGATGATCAGAGACTGCAGACATAATACAGGAGATGATCAGAGACTCCAGACATGATACAAGAGATGGTCAGAGACTGCAGATATAGTACAGGAGATGGTCAGAGACTGCAGACATAGTACATGAGATGGTCAGAGACTGCAGACATGATACAGGAGATGGTCAGAGACTCCAGACATAGTACAGGAGATTGTCAGAGACTGCAGACATAATTGGGCTGAAATTGCACCCGGGTCACATATGAATCGCACAGAACGCACATCGTGTTCCTGTGTTTTCATAGTGTGAACCCACCCTGTGACCTGGAACCCACACTTTGCTCCACTAACTTGCTTGGAAGGGGGGCACTTGTATGGGCACCTGGAGCAATTTTCCACATCTCCTGTGGGGTGCCAAGGGCCACCCGCTCTGTGGCAGACATCATCTCTTTAATATTGGGGGGAGAGGATATGTGCTAAGGGGGGTGGATTTCATATCCAAGCCCCCTTTTAGCACAGGTATTAAAGTGCCCCCTAGAAGATATCCCCCCCCCCATTGCTCAAAGTGAACTGTAGGCTAGTTCCCCCCTCACCCTCTTGTTCATGCCCCCCATCCTCTGGAAGACTCACTGTGGATTAGTTCAGATAGATTATCTCAGTCCAGCAGCGTTGTCGGCAGCGTGGTGAGCCTTCTCCTCCCCTCCTCCTCCTCTGTGTACACAGGAAAACAACACAGCAGGAGGAGGAGGGGCGGGTTCACTCCACAGCACTCTCTCTGCACTGTGTATGTGTCCTGCAGCTGGGGACAGCGGGGAGAGATGTCGGGTCTGCCCTGTCATGAAAAGTGGAGCTCACAGGCGGCGTGTGGGAACAAAGATACCCCGCATAACTGCAGCATTCCATTACTATGATTCGCCGGGGGAGTTAATTAGAGGGCCGCCTGTGTAGGTAAGGCACGCCGCACAGGGAGCCACAGGCGGGTCTGAATAATGTGCCCGGGTCTCAGGCGGCCAGAGACCCGGACACATGTTTCAAAACCCGTACTGTCCGGGTGAATCCCGGACAGGTGGCAACCCTAGTTTACATCCACTTTAATTTCACTGTTATAAGCAACCATTTTTACTATTGTGGTTAGCTGTGATTGGCCACAGCTAATCACATGGTACAGATGTGCTGTGATTGGCCCTGTCTGTACCATGTGATTACTGTGAACAATCACAGAGGTCAACGCAATTGTACACATTGAATGTAGGCCATTTATTGTGTACAATTGTCATGTGATCTGCTGTGATTGGTCACAGTAATCACATGGTATGGGCAGTGGACAGTACACTGATCGGGTGGAAACAGCAGGTGACAGATCGTGCCACAGTCATATGATCTCCACTCGGAACGATGAACTGATTAAGAATGAATGGCACTGACCTGCATCTGCTAAAGATCAGTGCATTTACCTGCGAGGCATGTCATATATATATATATAGTGGGCCATGTGCTTGCTCTCTTGCCGCAGGCTGAGATCTGAGGATGTGCTGCTGAAATGAGCTCTGGGTGTGAGCCCAGAAGCCTTTCTGGGGCCTACTAATCCTGAAGTGTTCCTGAGGCTGTCTTGCCCGATGTGGTAGAAGCTGAGCTGAGCCCTCTTATGTAATCTATGGTGAATAAAAATCCTCTAAATACTTTCCTACAGAAAATGCTGCTCCAAGCACCCACAGAATATGGCCAGATGACCATAAACCTAGGAATCTGGTCACATTATATCAGTCGAACTGAAGGACAGAGCCGTGGATTGGGCCCCTCTTCCTGAATGTCATTCCCCCTAAGCTGCCCCAGTGTAGTGCCCCGTACACACAGCCGGATTTTCCGATTGGAAAATGTGTGATAGGACCTTGTTGTCGGAAATTCCGACCGTGTGTGGGCTCCATCACACATTTTCCATCGGATTTTCCGACACACAAAGTTTGAGAGCAGGATATAAAATTTTCCGACAACAAAATCCGTTGTCGGAAATTCCGATCGTGTGTACACAAATCCGACGGACAAAGTGCCACGCATGCTCAGAATAAATAAAGAGATGAAAGCTATTGGCCACTGCCCCGTTTATAGTCCCGACGTACGTGTTTTACGTCACCGCGTTTAGAACGATCGGATTTTCCGACAACTTTGTGTGACCGTGTGTATGCAAGACAAGTTTGAGCCAACATCCGTCGGAAAAAATCCTAGGATTTTGTTGTCGGAATGTCCGAACAAAGTCCGACCGTGTGTATGGGGCATAGGTCATGTGACTTTGTGCCTAGGCATTTTGTCATATATTTCTGAATGTCAGGGCAGCCTGGAACAGATTTTTGCAGGACTCAACAGTACAAAGATTTTTAAATATCATTTTTTACTGCACATAAAAAGACAAGGTGATCAGGAAGGTGAAGATTAATTTGGTTACATATCAGTTTAACCCTTGTAACCCCTTTTTATAACACATAAAAGGCTCCGACTAGAGATCATGCAGAAATAACTGCTGCAATCGTTTACTAGTTCTAAACAGTGCACAAAGACTAGGTGACTGATCGATGTATGAAATGTCCTAATAGGTTGGTTTAATATTCCAGTTATCGGCTTTGTCTTTCCCTTCCAGCCACCATGTTGTCATGGCTCCTTTTCCCTGAAAAGATTTAAGAAAACACATGTATTAGAAATTTGAATACAATCTGTGACAACGTATAAATAAACTTATATAATATGTCTGTATTTCTTCTGCCGAAGGCACAAAAATGTGCAGCCAATCACAACAATCAAGCTCCACCAATATTTGACCAATTATGTGGATAAAATTCAACACACTAAATCATTGACAAAATTATATAAACACATTTGTGAGTGAAGCAAGTCTCTTCCAGCCTATTCACAGCTACTTCACTTAAAAAAAGAAAATACTTTGTATATAAGTGTGCAAAAATAACAAACACAACTCTATCCCTTAATATTAAATCACTGGCAATGTTAGTAGTGCATTTGAGCTATACTGTGCCTGTGTGACTAAGGCTGGCCATACACTACTAGAATTTTCTTTGACAATTCTCATTTTTAAAACATTCATTATATTTTCTAATTGTTAATGCATTCATATGAATGTCTGTTTTCAACAACAGTCATGATAAAATTCGGCAGGATGGAAATTTTTTCTCATATGAATGAATTTCTAACACCGCGTACACACGGTTGGATTTTCCGACGGGAAATGTTCGATGTGAGCTTGTTGTCAGAAATTCTGACCGTGTGTAGGCTCCATCGGACATTTTCCGTCGGAATTTCCGACAAACAAAATTTGAGATCTGGATCTCAAATTTTCCGCCAACAAAATCCGTTGCCGTAAATTCCGATCGTGTGTACACAATTCCGGTGCACACAGTTCCACGCATGCTCGGAATCAAGCAGAAGAGCCGCACTGGCTATTGAACTTCATTTTTCTCGGCTCGTCGTACGTGTTGTACGTCACCGCGTTCTTGACGTTCGGAATTTCCGACAAGATTTGTGTGACCGTGTGTATGCAAGACAAGTTTGAGCCAACATCTGTCGGGAAAAAAAAGCATGGATTTTGTTGTCAGAATGTCCGATCGTGTGTACAGGGCATTACAGTGAATGTGGTTTTTGTTCAGGGAAGCCCATTCATTACAAAACTGATTGGAGAGCTCTAGCTCTGGCTCATCAGGGGATGTGTCCGATCTCTGCAGAGAAAAACAACTGCTTAAAGTTGGAGTAAACCCCCCATACATAATGTCACCTTAGTCAGGGAGGTGACCAAGAACCTGATGACAGAGCTCTGGTGTTTTCTCTGTAGAGAGAGGAGAACCTTCAAGAAGAACCACCATCTCTGCAGCACTCCACCAATCAGGCCTGTATGGTAGAGTGGCCAGACGGAAGCCACTTCTCAGTAGAAAGGCACATGACAGCCTGTCTGGAGTTTGCCAAAAGTCACCTGAAGGACTCTCAGACCATGAGAAACAAAACTCTCTGGTCTGATGAAACAAAGACTGAACTCTTTGGCCCGAATAGCAAGTGTCATGTCTGGAGAAAACCAGACACCGCTCATCACCTGGCCAATACCATCCCTACAGTGAAGCATGGTGGGGATGTTTTTCACCGGCAGGAACTGGGAGACTTGTCAGAATCGAGGGAAAGATGAATGCAGCAATGTACAGAGACATCTTTGATGAAAACCTGCTCCAGAGCGCTCTGGACCTCAGACCGGGCGAAAGTTCATCTTCCAACAGGACAACTACCCTAAGCACACAGCCAAGATAACAAAGGAGTGGCTACGGGACAACTCTGTAAATGTCCTGGAGTGGCTCAGCCAGAGCCCAGATTTGAACCCGATTGAACATCTCTGGAGAGATCTGAAAATGGCTGTGCACCGACACTCCCCATCCAACCTGATGGAGCTTGAGAGGTCCTGCAAAGAAGGATGGGAGAAACTGCCCTAAAAATAGGTGTGCCAAGCTTGCAGCATCATATTCAAAAAGACTTGAGGCTGTAATTGGTGCCAAAGGGCCTTCAACAAAGTATTGAGCAAAGGGTGTGAATACTTACTGTATGTACATGGGATTGTTGCAGGGGGATGATGATTTAATTGGGCCTTAAAGTGCAATTCCTTCCTAACAATAACTATTCTTAAAAATGTCCCCTACCCTCTCCTGCTAAATATCCTGTCTACTCTTTGGAAAAAAAAGATGGGACCAGCTACAGGGGAGAGGAGTGAGTGCTTAACAACGGCTGGTAGTTCTGGGAGCAGTGATATCACCCATAGGCTCCCATAGCCCAGCCGTTGTCAATGATTTCTCCTCTCCCCTGCAGCCAACTGCTCACTGACACAGGGGAGACAGACCTACGGAATCATGTGACTGGAGTGGAGCAGACTGAAAAAAAGTATGTATACAAATCTTTTTAACAGCATAGGTAGTGGGAGCAGGAGGAGACATTTTTAAGAATAGTTATGGTTAGGAAGGAATTCCATTTTAATCAACAGCATGTACATTTCTAGGATTAGCAGGTGATAAGAAACCGTGTGGTTAGTTTTTACACAAATGCAGAGGATAATAGTAATTTAAGTTTTTTTTTTTTTGTTTTTTTTTAATACAGACAAGCTTAGTTGTCTAATGCTGAATGTCATATGCAAATGACAGTTTGGGTCTTGCTTGCAGCCGTTTGCAGCATGATGTAAGACAGAGATGTGGTGTGCAACAGCTGTGTCCTCCTTCCACAGTATAACAATTGCTATGGATATTCCCTCTCCATGTGAGCAATTCCCATGGCTACAAATAATGGCTGCTGAGAACTAATAGATATAAAGGGGCCCCACATGGTGACTGTGCATTTAAGAGGAGCCATGACTTGCAGTGTTATTTACAACTCAATGTAAAAAGCAGCAATGTACAATAACCAACAGAAATGTCCTCAACTTAGAACAGTTGGACAAATAAAAAATTATTTTGATTGGTATGGATTCTTTCTGTCCTTTGCTCGTTGTTTTTTTTTTTTTTTGTTATCATACTAAATGAAATCTGAAGTTAGATAAATATGGGTGCTAACATGTTGAAGATGCTTGTTATCTACTTTGCAAACTGACCTTAAAGTGGTTGTAACCCTAAAAAAAAAAAGACAAAAAAAAAAAAAAGAAATTCTGTTCCCTTATAGCAGGTTAAACAGCACAGTACTTGTGCTGTCTAACTTGTCCCTCTGTAAGCTGTACAAAACCTGGTTGATCCTGCCTGTTCCTGTGTCCCCCTTGGTGCGCTGACCACGGTTTATTATGGCTGCTGAGCCCTGATTACTGTGGTCAGTTTACCTGCCTCCGTCATCCACAGCTCTCCTCTCTCCTCCTCCCCCCCTGCTTGTCAGCTCCTAAGTGTGTGTGTGTAAGCCGTCTACACCCCCCCCCCCCCTTACTGCCGCTATTAGTAGTAAAGTTAACTTTTAAAAATTCACTGCCAGACCCTCCGTTTTTCAGGCATTTTAGTGCTAAAAATAGCGCCTGTAAAGCGCCTGAAAAAAAGCCTCATCTGCAATCCCAGTGTGAAAGCCCAAGTGCTTTCACACTGGGGCGCTGCGCTGGCAGAACGTCCAAAAAAGTCCTGCAAGAAGCTTCTTTGAGACGCTTGAGGAGCGGTGTATACACCACTCCTAAAGCACCCCTATCCATTAAAATCAATGGGCAGCGGCAGAAGCGCCTGCAAAGCACTTCGGCAGCGGCGCTAAGTGTTTGTTGAGAGCAAAGCCTCTAAATGCCTTTTTTCAGATCTCTTCTGGCCGGTCATGTGACTCCTAGCTGCTCTCCTCTCCTATCTAAGGGCTACAGCTTGAGGGGCTGAGTGGCCAGCACGGCAGTCATGTGACCTCCTAGGCTGAGGTCAGAGGGAGATCTCAGCACCTCTCGCTGTTGCCAGTAGATCAAAGGAATAGGGCGGCTGGGAATCACGTGACTAGCCTGAAGATATCTAAGAAAAAGGTATTTAGAGGCTTTGTTTTTAACAAACACTTACGCAGTGTGTTATGACTGCATAAAAGACGGGCTGGCAGTGAATGGTAGTATAAGGTTACAACCACTTTAAAGTGACAATAAACTCTGGCTTAAAAATAAATTAATGTTCAAGCCTGTATTCTTAAAGTGGTTGTAAACCCTTACAACACACTTTTTGCTACAGGTAAGCCTATAATAGGGCTTACCTGTAGCTACCCTGGATATCTCCTAAACCTGAACGGTTCAGGAGATATCCCCTGTATTTGCATGTGCCAACGTCATCGGCACATGCGCACTGAAGCAAACTAAAGCAATGGCACGTACTGTGCCGTTACCGGCGGCTCCCGCGCGCATGCTTGGGAGTGACGTCCTTGCGACTCCGGCCAATCAAGTAACTCCGGGAGCGATGTCAGCCGCCGGAGCGGTGTACGAGGCCTTCTGCGGGGGCTTCGATCTCAGGTAATTCATAAGTAATTCATAATGAGCTAGTATGCTATGCATACTAGCTTATTATGCCTATGTCTTGCAGGTTTTTTTTTTCTTGGGTTTACAACCACTTTAACTTAAAAGAAGCCTCCTCCTTGCTGCTGTGATCTGACTTTCTGTGAGTACAGAGAAGGTGACTACATTCATTCCTCATGGTCCCACTGTATGTGGGAATGTAGCCACCGTCTCCTGCTCGCCCCCGAGATAGACTATGGGCTATGGACTATGGGATTTCTAATGTACATAGAGCATACCTCCCAACTTTTTGAGATGAGAATGAGGGACACCTATCAGCAAAAGTATGCAGGCATAGGACACACCCCTTGCCACGCCCCCCTTTAAAGGAGAATTGTACAAAAAAAAAATTGGTTAAACCCACAAGTGCTTATTTTACCGCTACTATTCCTTTATATTGCCTTTTGGAATTTACAAATGCAGCAATTTAGAAATCAGGTGAAAGGTTTAGCGCTGGAAAACACTTTTTGATAGATAAAAAGTGCATTTTATATACAATTATATTGATCAGACCAAAATGAGGGACAAATGAGGAGGAAAGAGGGACAGAGGGACTTTGTTCCAAATCAGGGACAGTCCCTCAAAATCAGGGACAGTTGGAAGCTATGCATACAGTAGTATCACCGCAACTAACCTGCACTTTTTCCCCCCTCTTTATCCACTCTATTCTGGTATTAGAATGAATATATGGGAAGATTATACTGACTTTTAGCACTGTTTTTCTAAAAAACATGATGATTTTAGATGCGGTGAGACAGCAGGACAGCTGGCTCCATGATGATTTTTCTGGTAGATAATTGATTTAAATTGTGGGAAAACAGAGTTTAGAGCGAAGGCATAAACTGATGCACATGGCGCAAAGGTGTCATTTTGTATATTCATAATCAATATTCCTTGACCCATTGAAATAAATCATTTTATTATAGCAGTCAGGCACATATTGAATAAACACATGGAAATCAATGTGCATGATGTTTCAGGCTCCATGCACACTAGAGTTTTTTTAAGCTCCCAGAAGCTCTTATTAGCATTTTTGTTTCCGTTCCTTGAAGCTAAACAGTGTTATCCTATGTCTCCATCCTGTTTGAGCTTCAGCATCTAGGAGCAGAAAAAAAAAGTTTTTGTAGAGTTTTTTGGAGCGTTTTCACAGCAGAAAAAAACCCTGAACTTTCCCCAAGCGCTCCTAAAAGCTCTTAACCACCGCTAAGCACCGGTTTCCATCGTTATGCCCCGTACACACGTTCGGATTTTCCGATGGAAAATGTCCGATCGGAGCGTGTTGTCGGAAATTCCGACCGTGTGTGGGCTCCATCAGACATTTTCCATCGGATTTTCCGACACACAAAGTTGGAGAGAAGGAGATAAAATTTTCCGACAACAAAATCCGTTGTCGGAAATTCCGATCGTGTGTACACAAATCCGACGGACAAAGTGCCACACATGCTCAGAATAAATAAAGAGATGAAAGCTATTGGCTACTGCCCCGTTTATAGTCCCGACGTACGTGTTTTACGTCACCGCGTTCAGAACGATCGAATTTTCCGACAACTTTGTGTGACCGTGTGTATGCAAGACAAGTTTGAGCCAACATCCGTCGGAAAAAATCCTAGGATTTTGTTGTCCGAATGTCCGAACAAAGTCTGACCGTGTGTACGGGGCATAATACCTTTTTTTTTTTTCCTTTTTTTACCAAAAATATGTAGAAGAATACGTATCGGCCTAAACTGGGGAAAAAATTGTTTTTTTATGTATTTTTTGGGGGATATTTATCAAAGCAAAAAGTAAAAAAATATTTTAGTTTTGTTTTCAAAATTGTTGCTCTTTTTTTGTTTATGAGGCAAAAAATAAAAACCGCAGAGGTGATCAAATACCACTAAAAGAAAGCTCTATTTGTGGGAAAAAAAAGGACGTTAATTTTGTTTGGGTACAACGTCGCACGACCGCGCAATTGTCAGTAAAAGCGACGCAGTGGCAAATAGCAAAAAGTGCTCTGGTCAGGAAGGGGGTAAAATCTTCCGTGGCTGAAGCGGTTAAAAGTCAGCAGCTGAAGTATGTGTAGCTGCTGGCTTTTAATTTTTGTAGCGGTGGGCGGACCTCCGCTTTAGGAGAGGGCTGTGCAAAGAGGGAAGACGCTGTGCTGGGGAACTGACTCTTCTAAAGTTCTCAAATTTGCTAGCATGTTCAGAGGCATATTGCCAATCAATAGAAAATTGATTATGGAAAGAAAAAATGCCACAAGTAAGAAACAGGGCTGGACTGACAACTCATGGGGCCCCCGGGCAATAGGAGATTATGGGGCCCCAAGGCAATCAGAGATTATGGGGCCACATAGTATACACACACACAGTATACACATACATGTACACACAGTATACACAGACATGTACACACAGTATACACAGACATGTTTCTATTGGCTGTCCCTGGTCCATACTGTCTATTGGCTGTCCCTGGTCCATACTGTCCCTGGTTTTACTGAGGCTGGCAACCGTGATGGGGCCCCCTAGTGGCCCAGGGCCCTCGGGCAGTGCCCGAGTGGCTCAATGGTCAGTCCGCCCCTGGTAATGAATTACAATATTTGGGGGGTTTTGTGCTTTTACCTGCATTTTTTTAAGTTGGTTACTGAATCTCTTTAAAATAGCCCTGAGTATTTATTTATGTTATTCTATTATTATAGGCGTTTATCTGAGTACTGTACAGGTATTTTATCTAGGTAAGCAGATAACATTCACAGAGGAGTACATGGTCCCACTTTTTCGAAATGTGAAATAGCTATTGGTTAGGATACAGTTTTACCTGTTTTCTAAAGAGTAAATTATTCAATGACACAGAAAACACAGTAGCGTATTTATTTCCATTATATCGATAAATTGGAATTCATTGCACATATCTTTCTTTATATAGTTATCACCTTATTTGCAATTAAAAGATGACTGAACTATATATACAGGATCATTTTAAATATCTGAGTACAACCCTTCACCTGCTGCCTTGGCTCTGGTCACCATAGGAGATGTGTCTATATCTGGATTCTGACTCATCTCATGCAATAACATGATACAAGTCTGATCAGTCACTTGTGAAATTCCCAATGTGTATCTGAGGGAGCCGGGCATGAAGAGTCGGGGGTGTGGAAATGCTGATCGTGCAGTACAACTATGCCTGTGTGCTATGTATGATTCCAGTAGGTGACAAGTAACCATAAAAGACTCCCAAGTCTGTCTTTACTTTCCCTAGGAGAATGTCTTTGTCTACAATACAAGCAGTAAAAACTGGAAGAATGTCTTTGCCTATAACATCCAGCCATCGTCTCCATTACTACAATTACACTTGATAAATAATAGATTTAGGGCTCATTTGCATGTGTAGCTATGTTTGTCACCCATCTGAAAAAAGATCCACAACAGGTTGCTTTACAGAGGCACCTGACAGGTGGATCTTGGCACTATGTCATCTCCTCACAGCCCATATTAATCCAAAGCACTGTACTGCAACCATTATTATTATACAGGATTTACAGTATCTCACAAAAGTGAGTACACCCCTCTTGTGCATCATCTTTAGAAGAGGTTTCCTTCTGGGATGACAGTAGGGTTGTCCCGATACCACTCTTTTAGGAGCGAGTACAAGTACCGATACTTTTTTTCAAGTACTCGCCGATACCGATTACCGATACTTTTTTTTTAATGTCACGTGACAGTGTTTTTTTGTTTTTTTTTGTTGTTTTTTTTAACAGTGCTTTCTTTTTTTTCGGGGGGGGGGGGGGGGGGGACTGTGTATGTGTGTGTTTTTTTATTTTTTTATTTACAATTTTTATTTTTTACAATAATATTTTTTATTGCAATATGTGTTTTTTTTTTTGTTTGTTTTTTAAATCAGCCCTGTTGGGGGGCTTTGGTGAGATATCAGGGGTCTTAACAGACCTCTGATATCTCCCCTTTAAGACAGAGAAAGAGACCGAGGATAGAGATTCCCCAGTCCCTTTCTCTGCAGCGTCAGCTGCACTGAGAATGAATGGAGAGAAGACAGCGGCTCCTCTCCATTCATAAACTGACACATCGTAATCACAGAAGATTACAATGTTTCAGTTATGTGAATGGACAGAGTCAGCTGACTCTGTCCATTCACAAAGGAAGGAGGAGGAGGACAGCACAACAGAAGGGACAGCGGAGAGGCACAGCAGAACGAAGGGGACAGAGAAGGAGGGGGGGACAGCGGAACGGAGGGGGACAGCGGAGGGGGCATGGAGGAGGATGCAGTGACAGTCAGCGGTGACGATCACCGCTGTACGTCACTAAAGCCGCTGAAAGCCGCTGGGGGAGAATCTTGTAACTCCCCCATGCGCCGATCACAGCTGACTTCCAGGTATCGGGGGAAGCATCAGGAGCATTTGCCCGAGTACAAGTACTTGGGCAAATGCTCGGTATCAGTGCCGATACCGATACTAGTATCGGTATCGGGACAACCCTAGATGACAGCCATGCGGACCAATTTGATGCAGTGTGTGGTGTATGGTCTGAGCACTGACAGGCTGACCCCCCCACCCTTTCAACCTCTGAAGCAATGCTGGCAGCACTTATACGTCTATTTCCCAAAGACAACCACTGGATTTGACACCGAGCACATGTGCTCAACTTCTTTGGTCGACCATGGCGAGGCTTGTTCTGAGTGGAACCTGTCCTGTTAAACTGCTGTATGGTCTTGGCCACCATGGTGCAGCTCAGTTTCAGGGTCTTGGAAATCTTCTTATAGCCTAGGCCATCTTTATGTAGAGCAACAATGATTTTTTTCAGATCCTCAGAGAGTTCTTTGCCATGAGGTGCCATGTTGAACTTCCAGTGACCAGTATGAGAGAGTGAGAGCGATAACACCAAATTTAACACACCTGCTCCCCATTCACACCTGAGACCTTGTAACACTAATGAGTCACATGACACCGGGGAGGGAAAATGGCTAATTGGGCGCATTTTGGACATTTTCACTTAGGGGTGTACTCACTTTTGTTGCCAGCGGTTTAGACATTAATGGCTGTGTGTTGAGTTATTTTGAGGGGACAGCAAATTTACACTGTTATACAAGCTGTACACTCACTACTTTACATCTACAATGTAAAGTAGTCAGTGTACAGCTTGTATAACAGTGTAAATGTCATTTCTTCAGTGTTGTCACATGAAAAGATATAATATAATATTTACAAAAATGTGAGTGTACTCGCTTTTGTGAGATACTGTATAAAGCGCCAACAGTGTGCGCAGCTTTACAACATAATGGCAGACAGCACAGTTACAATACAATTCAATACAGGAGGAATCGGAGGGCTCTGCTTACACATGGTGCATTACACATGGTTGCAGCGTGGTTGGGGTTCAGTGCTATTCAGTGCTACATGAATTATGGTACTACCTGCCAAACGCAACGTGTTTTTAAATTTTGTCGCACCACGACCACTTCATTGTATACGGACGTCCATGTTATGTTGTGGCTCAGGTGGTCAGGGAGCAGTAAAACCATGGCAGAACTGTTTTTAATGCCCCTCGTTTACCAGTGTAAGCAAAGTCTTATGCCCCGTACACACGGTCGGACATTGATCGGACATTCCGACAACAAAATCCTAGGATTTTTTCCGACGGATGTTGGCTCAAACTTGTCTTGCATACACACGGTCACACAAAGTTGTCGGAAAATCCGATTGTTCTAAAAGCGGTGACGTAAAACACGTACGTCGGGACTATAAACGGGGCAGTGGCCAATAGCTTTCATCTCTATTTATTCTGAGCATGCGTGGCACTTTGTCCGTTGGATTTGTGTACACACGATCGGAATTTCCGACAACAGATTTTGTTGTCGGAAAATTTTATATCCTCCTCTCAAACTTTGTGTGTCGGAAAATCCGATGGAAAATGTCCGAAGGAGCCCACACACGGTCGGAATTTCCGACAACATGCTCCGATCGGACATTTTCCATCGGAAAATGCGACCGTGTGTACGGGGCATTAAAGTGTAAAAATAGTATTTTTTTTTTTGTTTTGGATACGATAGGGAAGGGTTAAAACCCCTTTGAATTTATTTGTCTGTGTACCATTAGATACATTTCCCTTCACTCCCTGTCCCAGAGATGCAACAGGAGGATAGAGGAAATCTCCCAAAGTGAGGGGAAGTCCTCTCTTGGACAGGTGTCCCCTTGGAAGCTTTTCCCTTAGCCCTTGTTCTGGAAGCAACTCTATTATGTTTTTTTCCTATTTCCCTTCACACGATCATAATTATCGGGAGAACCAGAGGGGGGATTTTCCCCAACAGGGACTTAGACAGTAATAAAAATTTGAGGGAAGTAGAAAGATAGCACTGGACCCGTAAGATTACCTTACTGGTATTGTTAGCTTAAAGTGATTGTAAAGCTTAATTTTTTTTTTTTTAAATAACAAACATGTCATACTTACCTCCACTGTGCAATTAGTTTTGCACAGAGTGGTCCCGATCATCCTCTTCTGGGGTTCCTTGGTGGCGGTATCAGCTCCTTTCCGCATCGTATTAGCCCCTAGGAGAAGCGCTCTCCCGGGGGGTTACCTTGTGGACGCGCTCCCGAGTCCAGCATCTGTGTCCATAGATGCAGAATGCCAGACTCTGCCCTGCCCCCCCCCCCCCGATGCCCGCATCACTGGATTTGATTGACAGCACAGACAGAGAGGAAGAATGCGTCTCCGCCGTGAGAATTTCAGGGCTCAGGTGAGTAAAACGGGGGGGGGGGGGGTCGTCTAAGGGGCCGGTCACCGCCGGTCACCGTCAGAAGTTTTTTCACCTTAATGCATAGGATGCATTAAGGTGGAAAAACACGAAGGTTTACAACCTCTTTAAGGTATTGATGTTGGTATATAAGATTTATTTCCTGGGCAGGCGGCTTTTACACCCAAGAGGGTCTCCACAGTCTCCTTGGCTTGTAGTGTAATGTAATCAGAAAACAAACTAAAGCACTACTCCACTGCTAAGAGGTCCAGATACAACTTTATTCCATTAACAGTCAAGGGTACAATCTCAACACGTTTTGGGGGTCCAAGCGCCCCCTTCATCAGGGCTCTGCCAAATAAGCTGCTGTTAAGGCCTGTGCTTGTAATTCAAACTGCAAAAAAATACAATTGGAGTTCCAGTTCACTTCTGGTTTGTTCACATTGTTGGCAGTCAAACCCTGATGAAGGGGGTGCTTGGACTGCCGAAACGCGTTTAATCAAAATTTGACAGAGGCTCCAACCCTTTCCCATGCCATTCAAAAACTAAAAAAAACCATAACTGTCCCACCAGAACAGGAAAATGTGGTTAATTATCATATGGGAAGACATTTTTCTCAAATGTAATTAATTTTACCTTTACATCAACCGTTCCTCGACAGGTCAGAATATAACCACCAATTTGTTTGAGCTGATCGGCAGCACTGGAACTGCACTGAATTTTTAAGGCTAAAAAAGACAGAAAAAATAACTTTTAATAGAAAGTCACATTCATGATTACCAGCAAAAAAAAATTGTAAACAGTCAGCCTATTGAAGATTGATGTTTCACTTAACTCCATTCACATCTTGGTGTATTGGGCGACAATCGCTGTAAAATTGTGCAAATAGAATCGCGGGGTGCCTGTCACCCAAAAGAAGCTCTTGTACTTCTTTTGGGCGACAGGCGTCCTGCTATTCAGTTTGCGTAATTTTACCACGATTGTCGCCCGACAAATCGTGGCAAAATTGAGCCACATTTTGGGTGCTATTGAAAGTGACAGGGAATGCACGGGCGCTGTTTCAAATCGCGGCGATTCTGCACATGATTTGGAATGCGGAGATGTAACCGGAGCCTTAGGGTTAATGCTAGAAAGTTAACTTAACATACTTGTATATCTCAAGCAACTGTGAACATTGTCTACCCAAAACTAAAATATCACTGTACTGAAGTTTTAAATCATTGCCCTGAGCATCACATCAGGTTATGTCGCTTTTTTTTGAAGATGGCAGCAACAGCGTCAGGGCAGTGAGAGGAGTCGCAAATATTGCTGTGGTGGAGGGCAGTCCAGGAAGGGTGCAATAGCCCACTCATTCCAGAAGTGGTAAATTTCTTTTTTTAAAGTGAGCCTGTTGTGAAAAAAGAAAAGTGCTATTACCTGTAGAAGATGGCACTAAATACTAAACTTCCCTGGTGCTCATACCACTAAACACTGCTCCGATCACCAGAACCTGGAGTGTCGATCGATCTCATGGATCCCATGCATCTCCCTGGTTCCTACCTCTGTTCTTAAATGAACACTGTCTACTGCCTTCTTCTACAGGTAACAGAACGAATGTGACAGAGTCACTTTAGGTCAAGCCTCTCAACCAATTTATTTTATCTAATTTTAACGTGTCTTAACAGTATTTAGCTCACCTTAAAAGGCCTCTGTACCTTAAAGAAAACCAAAAGTCGCTGGCAGGTATGAAGTGCAGCCATCCAGAGATGCCTGCAGTCATTGCCTCTTGCTTCACCCAAATGCCAGGCTGTTCTGCATAGGATTTTGTTAAACAAAGCAGTTAAGAGTAGCCTGGTAAACATGTGTAAAGGAGCCCCAGAGCTCTGCCTACTGGCTGAAAATTGTAAATATGACAACTTAACATGCAATATTTAATATTTGACTGACTTCATATGAGATATTTTTTAAAAATGTGTTTACAGTCCTGAAAATGATAAATGAACAAACAGAAAATAATTACAAAACACTATACATTTAGTATGATAATCTTGATTATGTAAATGTGATCTTACCTTCACTGGTGGATTCCATCCTTGATGCAGTGTTCACAGTATCTCCAAACAAACAGTAACGAGGCATCTTGGAGCCAACCACACCAGCCACTACAGGACCTTCAAAGGTGAGACAAAAATATGATACTTACAGCACATTCACATTCTAAGTCTTACAGTCCAGCTGTTGGGCTGTTGCTGTTGTGCTGTGAACAAGGCTCTTGCCGAAATGCGTTAGTCCTCATCGTTTTGTACATGGTCATGTTGGAATAAACATTATCAAGACTTTTTCTTCAGAAGTGTCAGCTCCATTATGCTTTGATTCCAGCTGTTGGGAGAGGACTATAGCCAGAGTTTCACACATAAGTTTGGCTTGAGGACCATGGATGAAGAGGAGAGGAAGGTGGATAGTGATGGATATACTAATGGCGGTGTCGGCATATCTTAGTGGCCAATAATAACAATTAAACAAGGTCTAATGCCCCGTACACACGATCGGAATTTCCGTCGGAAAAACCTTGGATGGAAAGATAGAGAACCTGCTCTCAATCTTTTGCTGGCGGAATTTCCAACCAAAAGCTCACATCGGACTTTTGCTGGCGGAATTTCTGATCGTGTGTACGGGGCATTAAACCCTTGAAGGAATGGATCTTCTCCCCTCAAGGACTGCCGTATTTGCTGTGCCCATAGCCCAGAGATTGTCTCTCAATCTGGTATAAATGATCTCATGTCTATGGTCAGCTTTCGAATTTGACTCAAGTTTATAATAAAATGTAAAAAATCAATTGCCTATGACTTTTGAAGAAAATAAAAAAACAGTTTTGTTGGCAGTTCTGTTCACAGTACTAGTCCCCTCCCCAATTCGGCCCCCTGCAAACTTGCCACTTTACAAACCAGCGCCAGTCCTCTTCTGGGTTGAATGATACCCAGTGTCAATCAGCTCATTTCCTGTGAGCCCAGAGTGTCAGAGACTCACTTCTTGGGGTCAAGCCACCCTGTGCACATGGGAAAATGCTGCAGAAATCAGAACTATGTCAGTAGAGGGCGCCAGTTCTGCAGAATTCAAGACCCAGAAAGAAAAAGTCACTCTACCAGACTAAAGACCCCTACAAAAATGGTAGTATGCTAAAAGAAAAATAATAATAAGGTTGTGGGGGTGTTCTAAGGTTGGGGGCAGGAAATGAGTTTAACCCAACCTGAATACAGGTCTTAATTACAGACTGTTTGGAGCCCTGTAAATGATAAAGAAGAATTATTAGGGTCTGTGTTGATAGGCTTTTATTTGCTTCAAATGGGTTGGTATTCAAGGCTATGGCATTCAAGGTCAAACGCAGGTTGAAAGACGGTTAACTGCAGGTCAAATTCACCCATCAATAAATTCTGAGGGCAAGTTGGGTACTGCATTTTTTTTTTTTTGATTAACGTGGATTATAGAATTTGTAAATGTATTTAAATGAAAAAAAGCAGGGTTTAAGCACAGCTGACTGCGCTTTCTAACAGAGAAAACATGCTCTACCGCAAATTACCTGGAAGACTGGAAAACGGTGCTCTGGCCCAAGTGCCTTAGAATGTAGCAATCATCCTCTAAAATAATGAAGCCGGCTATTTGGTAACATCCATTGCCTCAATTCTTTATTGGCTACGTGGCAGAATAAAGCAGGAATGCGCTAGCGCTTGTCTGCCAAATACTTACTCATAGCAGCAACTATGCTGCTATAAGTAAGGCTTCAGCTGAAACGCGTTAGCGTTTAACTGCTGTATTCTGCCACGTAGCCAATAATGAATTGATGAAATGGATGTTACTGAGTAGCCGGCTTCATTATATTAGAGGATTATGACTGGGCTTTCTGACTTTAGCAGAGTGGCAGTGTCTTGCTTCATAGCATTACTAGTCCACTGATTACTTGTTACTAGGAACCTCTTTCTTAGTTCTCAATGCACAATAAAGGCTTTGGACACAGAATTCAAGCATGTATGTACTACTAGAATTGGAGAGCAGAGATGCAGAGGAACTGTTGCGGTGCAGATGCTGCAGTTCCCAAAGGTTGGATAGTGTCCTATTTGCTACAGTCCATGTGCACACAGAACAAAGGGAACCTGTTCATGGCATTCCTGTACCAATTCATTTTACCAGCTCCCCCTCTGCTTACCCCTGACAATGCAGAGTCCCCCTCTTAATAACAGGAAAGATGTCTTCCCTACACACAGAGTGATAATTATACCGCACTAAACCTTGCATTGAACGGATCTGTCTATCCTTGGTGGAGAACAATTCATCTCCCGAATTTACTGCAAGGCAAAGCTAAAAAGACCATGAACTACTTTACTACAGCTCACCTGAATGTATTCCCACTCTGATCTTCAACTTAGCGTCTGGTAAATGAGGGATCTGGAAAGAAAAGCAAACACCAACGAGATCCAAAGCCAAACTTGCAATCTCTGAAACGTGCCTTGTACCATTTTCCTTTGGGACACCAGATACCACCATATCTGCAAGACAGAACCCGGAATGTTATAATGTTACAGGAATTGTTATTAGGCAGAAAATATACAGTGGCTTGCGAAAGTATTCGGCCCCCTTAAACTTTTCAACCTTTTGCCACATTTCAGGCTTCAAACATAAAGATATAAAATTTTTATTTTTTGTGAAGAATCACCAACAAGTGGGACACAATTGTGAAATGGAACGAAATCTTTTGGATTTTTGAAACTTTTTTAACTAATAAAAAAATGAAAAGTGGGGCGTGCAAAATTATTCGGCCCCCTTGCGTTAATACTTTGTAGAGCCACCTTTTGCTGCGATTACAGCTGCAAGTCGCTTGGGGGATGTCTCTATCAGTTTTGCACATCGAGAGACTGAAATTCTTGCCCATTCTTCCTTGCAAAACAGCTCGAGCTCAGTGAGGTTGGATGGAGAGCGTTTGTGAACAGCAGTTTTCAGCTCTTTCCACAGATTCTCGATTGGATTCAGGTCTGGACTTTGACTTGGCCATTCTAACACCTGGATACGTTTATTTGTGAACCATTCCTTTGTAGATTTTGCTGTATGTTTGGGATCATTGTCTTGTTGGAAGATAAATCTCCGTCCCAGTTTCAGGTCTTTTGCAGACTCCAACAGGTTTTCATCCAGAATGGTCCTGTATTTGGCTGCATCCATCTTCCCCTCAAGTTTAACCATCTTCCCTGTCCCTGCTGAAGAAAAGCAGGCCCAAACCATGATGCTGCCACCACCATGTTTGACAGTGGGGATGGTGTGTTGAGTGTGATGAGCTGTGTTGCTTTTACGCCAAACATATCGTTTTGCATTGTGGCCAAAAAGTTCGATTTTGGTTTCATCGGACCAGAGCACCTTCTTCCACATGTTTGGTGTGTCTCCCAGGTGGCTTGTGGCAAACTTTAGACGAGACTTTTTATGGATATCTTTGAGAAATGGTTTTCTTCTTGCCACTCTTCCATAAAGGCCAGATTTGTGCAGTGTACGACTGATTGTTGTCCTATGGACAGACTCTCCCACCTCAGCTGTAGTTCTCTGCAGTTCATCCAGAGTGATCATGGGCCTCTTGGCTGCATCTCTGATCAGTCTTCTCCTTGTCTGAGCTGAAAGTTTAGAGGGACAGCCAGGTCTTGGTAGATTTGCAGTGGTCTGATACTCCTTCCATTTCAAAATGATCACTTCCACAGTGCTCCTTGGGATGTTTAAAGCTTGGGAAATCTTTTTGTATCCAAATCCGGCTTTAAACTTCTCCACAACAGTATTACGGACCTGCCTGGTGTGTTCCTTGGTCTTCATGATGCTCTCTGCGCTTTCAACAGAACCCTGAGCCTATCACAGAGCAGGTGCATTTATACAGAGACTTGATTACACACAGGTGGATTCTATTTATCACCATCAGTCATTTAGGACAACATTGGATCATTCAGAGATCCTCGCTGAACTTCTGGAGTGAGTTTTCTGCACTGAAAGTAAAGGGGCCGAATAATTTTGCACGCACCACTTTTCAGTTTTTTATTTGCTAAAAAAGTTTAAAATATCCAATAGATTTCGTTCCACTTCACAATTGTGTCCCACTTGTTGGTGATTCTTCACAAAAAATTAAAATTTTATATCTTTATGTTTGAAGCCTGAAATGTGGCAAAAGGTTGAAAAGTTCAAGGGGGCCGAATACTTTCGCAAGCCACTGTAATATTTATCTGGTCAATGCTCTCCTCGGACCAAGTCTTCTTGTTGCTATCATGGTGCTGCTGAGTAAGATGGGGAGCCAAATAGAAAAGAAAAGACACAATGTGGTTGATTTACTAAAACTGGAGTGTGCAAAATCTGGTGTACCTGTGCATAGAAACCAATCAGCCTCCTGTTTTTATTCAAAGCTTAAAGTGTTTGTAAAGGCAATTTTCTTTTTTTTTTTTAGTAACCAACATGTTATACTTACCTGCTCTGTGTAATGGTTTTGCACAGAGCAGCCTGATCCTCCTCCTCTCAGGTCTCCGACAGTGCTGTGTGCCCCTATAGTAAGCCGCTTTGCTATGGGGGCACTCGTGCATGCTCACTCCCAAGCCCAGCTCTTTGTGTCCATAAGACACAGAGAGTGCGGCTCAGCCCCCCCTCGCTCCCTCCTCACTGGCTGTAACTGACAACAGCGGAAACCAGCAGAGCAGACACAGTCCCACTCGCCTCTATGGTGCAATCAGATAAGAAAATGGACTGCCTGTCCTTCCGATGCCATCCGATCCACTGGGAGGGATGGAAAATAGGACCATCATCTGTCTGTTTTTGGTGGCCAGGATCGGATGGCGGCAGGTGTCAGCGGGCATGTGTCCGCTGAGCTGACATCCGCCGCTCCATAGAGGTCAATGCAGGCTCCGATCAAGTCCACCTGAAAAACTGACAGGCAGACCTGATCAGACAGCCTGTGGGAAAGGGGTGTAGCACCCTTTACCTTAGGTAGGTGCTAGATGTAAGATCTTTTGATAGTGCAGGTAAATTGAATCAGGCCTAGCAGTAAGCTAGGCCTGATTTTTTTTATCTGTGTGGGCTGGGGAGTGGCCTAGAGTAGCAGCAGGTGACTCACAGACAGCACCATCTTTTGGTTACCTCCCTTCTGCTTCTAGAGGCTTCTAGAAGGAAGGAGAGGAAGAAGGGTGGGGCTGTCCGGGGTGCTCAACCTGAATTGGCAGGGGGCAGGCCTCCACTTCAATACCAGGCACTTAGACACCTTCCCGCCCAGCCCAATTTTCACCTTTCAGCGCTGTTGCAATTTGAATGACAATTGCGCGATCATGCTACACTGTACCCAAAAAAAATTTTCATCATTTTGTTCCCACAAATAGAGCTTTCTTTTGGTGGTATTTGATCACCTCTGCGGTTTTTATTTTTTGCGCAACAAATAAAAAAAGACCGAAAATTAAAAAAAAAAACAAGTTTTTCTTTGTTTCTGTTAAATTTTTTGTAAATAAGTACGCTTTCTCCTTCAATAATGGGCACTGATATGGCTGCACTTATGGGCACTGATACGGCGGCACTGATGGGCACCGATGAGGTGGCACCAATGAGGTGGCACTGATGAGGTGGCACTAACGGGCACTGATGATGGGCACTGATAGGCGGCACTAATGGGCACTGATAGGTGGCACTGATGGGCACTAATAGGTGGCACTGGTATGCGGCACTGATGGGCACTCATAGGTGGCACCGATGGGCACACATAGGCGGCACTGATGGGCACTCGTAGGTTGCATTGATTGGTATATATGGGTGGCACTGATGGGTACTTATGTGTGGCACTGATGTGTGGCACTGATGGGCACTGATAGGTGGGCACAGATGGGCACAGATGGGCACTGACAGGTGGCACCGATGGGCAATGACAGGTGGCACCGATGGGCAATGACAGGTGGCACTGATAAAGAATTGCTGGGCAGATCTGGGCATTGCTGGGCAGATCATTGACATAATAGTGCCAATCAGTGCCCATTTGTGGGCACTGATTGGCACAGATTGGGCACATGTGGATGGCCATGGGGTACATGCCTGGCCATCCACGTTGCCCCTTCCCTGGTGGTCCTAGTGGCATCCCTGGTGGTCCAGTGTGGTGATCTGAGGGGGGGCTGCGCTGATAAACAATCAGCGCAGACCCCCCCTGCCAGGACAGCCGCCGATCGGCTCTCCTCTGCTCGCGTCTGTCAGACGCGAGTGAGGAAGAGCCGATCAACGGCTCTTCCCATTGACAGCGTGATCAGCCGTGATTGGACACGGCTGATCACGTGGTAAAGAGCCTCCGCCGGAGGCTCTTTACCAAGATCGGTGTAGCTGTGTGTCAGACTGACACACCGCTCCACCGATCGCCGCGATGCGCGCCCCCGGGGGCGCGCTGCGACATGTTATCCTGAAGGACGTCATATGACGCCCAGTCAGGATAACAGAACCACTTCCCGGACGTCAATCCGCTATAGGGCGGGAAGTGGTTAAATACCTAGAGTCAGCCCTGCTGGGGAGGAGTTGTCGGGTGGAAGAAGCTGGAGATGGAGCACTAGGTTGTCACGGCCTTTGAGGCACTCCCCAGTCTGGGGGGGTGACCTTGGGCCTGTGGGGGTTCGGGTGCAAGTCGGAGCCTTTCTGAGTAACAAAGAAGGATCTGGACAGGAAGCACAGAGAGGAACCAAGGAGGACAACAGGAGCTAGTGTTGCTGGGCAAGTCTCCGGGAGGGCTCCACCGGAGTGCAGGCAGGGCCTGAAGAGGACTGACTGGGAGCAGTAGTCCACCAAAGACAGCTAGCACTAAAGACTTTTTCTTTTACTATTTGTTGCTACACTAAAGAGGCCCATGGTCCCTGCCAGCAAATAGCAGTTGCTAAGGTCTGACAGAGTCAAAGTTGGGCCTACCATGTGCTAGCTGTACCTGGAACCAAGTATTGTACAGGAGAGAGAGAGAGAGAGACAATCTACAAATAAGTGTTGTGCTGGAGGAGGCTGGAGCTCTAGAAGTGTAAATAGAGGTTCCAACTGATCACCTACCTGATTCTACTATTGATTTTGGGCATCCCATAATCTCCCTTACCCTATCCAAGTTCAAAATTCCTCAATAAAAATACAAAACAAACAAGCGGACTGTTCATTGTCTCTAAGGTGAATGGGAGGTGACAGGTGGGACCACAATATCCAGCAGCCCTTACGGGGGGTACCGCTACAGGGGCCTAATAGATGAAACAAAGAACAATGAAAGAGAAATGAAATAGGGCAGGTCAGCTCTAGAAATGCATGAGGTTTTGCTGTGTGCACATGTGCCGACAGGGAACATGCCAATAAGAGTAGAGAGCAGAGTTGATGACTTATCACTGTGTTGCTGCTCTTTCATTCTCCTATCAGTGGTCTGTGGGTTGGAGGATTACACATAGCTGATACGATTACACCATTTTGGGTATACTTAGGAATGGTCAAAAGCCCTGTCCACTTTCTTAGACCTTAGGTGTCCCATTGGGAGATATTTCCTTCACTTCCTGTCCTAAAGACAGGTACTGGAAGGAAATCTCAGAAAAGTAAGAAAAATTATCTTGGGAAAGTTGTCACAGCAACAACAAAAAGAGAATATCCCCTCTAATCTTGTTCTGGTCACAACTCAAAATTTTAGATTTTCCCCTCATTTTCAGTCTTGGTGACAGTGATCACAAGCGACACATACAGCATCCCTCTCCCCTATCCAAAATTTTAGGTCTGTTACTGATTAAAATTTTCGTGTTTGAATAATCGATTTTTTTAAAATCGATTAATCGACTAGTTTCGATTAATTATAATGCACATACAGATCCAACTACTTTTAGCTGATTTAGCACCGTTGTTATTGCAACGGCCGAAGCCGGACATAGCGGGGCATGGCTAGGATGTCACACGTCATAAACTCAGCCTCACCATGCCCATAATCTCAGCCTTACCGTGCCCATAATCGCAGCCTCACCATGCTTATAATCGCAGCCTCGCCGTGCCCATAATCTCAGCCTTACCGTGCCCATAATCGCAGCCTCGCTGTGCCTATAATCGCAGCCTCACTGTGCCCATAATGCTGTCTCACCGTGCCCATAATGCTGTCTCACCGTGCCCATAATCGCAGCCTCGCCGTGCCTATAATGGCAGTCTCACTGTGCCCATAATGCAGTCTCCCTGTGCCCATAATGCAGTCTCATCGTGCCCATAATCGCAGTCTCAGTGCCCATAATTGCACTCTCAGTGCCTGTGCCTGGATTACACAGTCTGCGGGCATCTCCCGCTGTGTGTCTCGGAGCTGAGTGTGAAAACTTTGGCCGCGCTGTGAGAAAAGTCCCGCCCTCCTCCTAGATCAGCTCGTGTGATAGACAGAACACTGCGTTTATCACACAAGCTGATCTAGGAGTAGGGCGGGACTTTTCTCACAGCGCAGCCAAAGTTTTCACACTCAGCTCGGAGACACACATCGGGAGATGCCCGCAGACTGTGTATGACATATAGTGGAGGAGGAGGAGGAGGTAGCGGAGCGCTGCGCTGCACTGCAGCCACAGCTTGGCCCAAAGCGGTCCCAGGGCAGGCAGCCTACCGATCAAAAAAATTTTGATCGATCAAAACAATGAACGATTAATCGGGGAATTAATCGTTCATTTCCGCAGCCCTACAAAATTTTAAAAATTGATTTAGATATACTTTACATCTAACAAAGAAAATAGTGTCTTTTCATCTGCTATTGCCGTGAGAACTCAACATTTTTGGATTTCTCATCACCTTCTGTACCAGAGACAATGAGATGTACTGTACTTGAGCCAATAGTGATGAGAAATCTCCCCAGGCAGCAATAAAATAGGACTGGGGTTCCATAACCCTTCTACATTCTACCGAAAACTACAAACCAAGACAAAGTGCTTTTCAGCTATCATAACTAGCTAGAACAAATAGGTGACATACATGCATCTCCAATAGTTTCCACCTTGTACACATCGTAATTGTCAATGATTTCATCAAACTGGGTGTACAACTTGTTAAGGAAGTTGACCACTTGGTGAGGTGTGCTGGCCCCAGACAATGACGTGAAGCCCACAATGTCACTAAATAAGACAGAGAGAGAGAGAGTTATGTGAATTAATCTGATAGGTAATTACAGTGGACCTTAAAGCAAGACAAGAAGAAGATTGGCTATTGTTTTCCTCCTGCACAAATAGTAGAACACTTCCTAGTATGTGTGGGTGCCTAAGTACTTTCTTTCCTTTAGCACCACAAGCTGTATATCTGCTGTGTGAGATCATCTATGGCACTGCTGTCCCTGACTACTAGTCTCAGGAAATTTGAAATAGGAATTGGTGTTGTCACTGCTGTGCTGTTCACTGTTCTCTTTGCTGTCTTCTACACTGCATGTATCCCAGTATCCCTCCCTGCACCTGCTTCATTCATTATGTGGATCTGTGCATTGTGAACCTCTCCTGCTCTTTCTTGAACATTACCCCACCATTCATCAGATCTCAAGTCATCAGAGGAAAGCAATGACATGAGGCTGCAAAGCCCTGCTTCTACCAAGATAGCCACCTCTATACATTAACACATTCATACCTCCCAACATTTTGAAATGGGGATGAGGGACACCTACTAACAAACGTATGTAGGCATAGGACACGCCCCCTGCCATACCCCCTTAAAGGAGAATCAACACAAAAAGGTTAATTAAATCAACAAGGGCTTTTTTTTATCGCTACTATTCCTATATATTGGCTTTTAAAATGTACAAATGCAGCAATTTAGAAATTGGATGAAAGGTTTAGCACTGGGAAACACTTTTTGAAAGATAAAAAGTGCATTTTATATACAACTATATAGATCTGACCAAAATGAGGGACAAATGAGGAGGAATGAGGGACATTGCTCCAAATCAGGGACAGGCCCTCCAAATCAGGGACAGTTGGGAGCTATGAACACATTGCATGGTCAGTCAAAATTGATCAGCTACTAGGAGATCACAGGCAAAATTGGTGGCCAATCTTTTTCCCAATGTCTGAATTTTTTGGGCACAGCTTCCAGTGTTCAGGTTCTCTGGACCCAATTTAAAGATGACAGTTATGACATTTGACCTTAGAAAATGTAAAAGTGAATTTACACTTAAAAAGCACTGTACCACGAAAGAACAGACATGAGCAAGCACACACATGCTACAACCACAGACGTGCACAGAACCTGCCTGAAATAAACAGTTGCATTGGAATAGCTCTGAGCTTGACAAGTAAGGCCTTGGCGAAGATCATCAGCAACCGGTTTAGGAAGCATACCTGGTATTGTGCGGAAAAGTTAAGAGATGCTATTAGAAAACGAATTTCAGTTAAAAAGATTCACAAATTAAAGCAGAACTCCAGGCTGTAACAAATAAATACACTTGTAGTTGCCCAACCCCATGGCAATGGTTAAATGGTCGCTATCTTATTCTGCACTTCAGCACGCTGCCTTTACCTGTTCAACAGAGGCATTGTAACCTCCTCTCTAAGCTGCTCATGGCAAGCTGGCCCACACAATGGAGGGTTATTAGTCTTGCACTCTATGTGAAGATGCTTAAAGGGGTTGTAAAGGCAGAGTTTTTTTTTAACTTAATGCATCCTATGCATTAAGATAAAAAGCCTTCTATGTGCTGCAACCCCCCTCAGCCCCCCTAACACTTACCTGAGGTCCCTCACTGTCTAGCAATGTCCACGAGTGTCTCAGTCGTCCGGGATTCTCCTGCCTGATTGGCTGAGACACAGCAGCGGCACCATTGGCTCCCGCTGCAGTCAAAGTCAGCTAACCAATCAGGGGAGAGAGGGGGTGGGGCCAGAACGGGGCTCCATGTCTAAATGGACACAGGGAGCTGTGACTCGGTTCAGGTGTCCCCATAGCAAGCTTCTTGCTGTGGGGGCACTGAACAGGAGGGAGGGGCCAGGATCACAGTAGACCCAAGAAGAGGAGGATCCAGGCTGCTCTGTGCAAATCCACTGCAACAGAGCAGGGAAGTATAACGTGTTTGTTATTTTTATAGGGAAAAAACACAAGACTTTACAATCACTTTAAGGCCTGCTCAAAAGCGGGTACTTCAGGGGGAAGAGGACATCACTGGAGCCTGCTGGAAAAGGGAATACACTAATACTGCCTCTTTCTCTACCCCCTAGAAATAATGAAAAAGGTATTTTTGTGTTCATGTTCCTGATTTGTTCCTGTTGTACCATGTACTGTACTTGTATGAAGATGTATCCTGTTCTTTTTATATTTCTTTCTTTGTGTGAAATACCCAGTGATCCCGCCAGTCCCCCAGCTCTCCTATTTCAAACCAACCACACTAGGCATGAGAGCACATCCCTCTGATTTCTGTCTGTAAAATATATACTGTACTTTAAATATATATACTTTAAATTCACCAGATGCCTTTAAATCCTAATTAAAGCAGAGCTTCAAAAAAATACAGGGGCCGGATGCCTGAATAGGGGGTTGCAGCGGCGGCCATGAATAGATTCATGCAATGCATGAATCTATCCATTAGTCATATAGGGGGTGGTGTGGAGAGAGGGCGGAGCCCGGGCGCCCCTTATGGAAGGGCCGCCACTGTCTGCAAGAAATACACAAAACACACCAAGATTCATTAAGAATACACATGGCTCTTGTATTTAGACAATATTTGCTTATCAACCTTAACCACTTGCCGACCGCCTCACGCCTATATACGTGAGCAGAATGGCACGGGCAGGCAAAATCACGTACCTGGTACGTGATTGCCTTCCCGCGGGCGGGGGGTCCGATCGGACCCCCCCGGTGCCAGCTGCGGTCGGCATTTGGCTGGGAGAAGTGAGAGACGAGGGGGAGGCCATCCGATCGTGGCCCCCCCCCCTCGCGATCGCTCCCAGCCAATGAGAAACATCCTCTGCCTCTGTATAGTACACAGAGGCAGAGGATGTGATGTCATCTCTCCTCGGCTCGGGAGTTTCCGTTCCGGCCCGAGGAGAGACGACATGTAAGTAAGTGCACAACACACACACAACACAGTAGACCATGCCAGGCACACTAAACACCCCGATCCCCCCCCGATCGCCCCCCGATCGCCCCCCGATCCCCCCCCCCAATCACCCCCCCCCCCCCTGTCACAAACTGACACCAAGCAGGTTTTTTTTTTTTTTTTCTGATTGCTGCATAGTGTCAGTTTGTGACAGTTACAGTGTTAGGACAATTAGGGTTAGCCCCCTGTAGGTCTAGGGTACCCCCCTAACACCCCCTAATAAAGTTTTAACCCCTTGATCACCCCCCGTCACCAGTGTCACTAAGCAATCATTTTTCTGATCGCTGTATTAGTGTCGCTGGTGACGCTAGTTAGTGAGGTAAATATTTAGGTTCGCCGTCAGCGTTTTATAGCGACAGGGACCCCCATATACTATCTAATAAATGTTTTAACCCCTTGATTGCCCCCTAGTTAACCCTTTCACCACTGATCACCGTATAACTGTTGCGGGTGACGCTGGTTAGTTCGTTTATTTTTTATAGTGTCAGGGCACCCGCCGTTTATTACCGAATAAAGGTTTAGCCCCCTGATCGCCCGGCAGTGATATGCGTCGCCCCAGGCAGCGTCAGATTAGCGCCAGTACCGCTAACACCCACGCACGCAGCATACGCCTCCCTTAGTGGTATAGTATCTGAACGCATCAATATCTGATCCGATCAGATCTATACTAGCGTCCCCAGCAGTTTAGGGTTCCCAAAAACGCAGTGTTAGCGGGATCAGCCCAGATACCTGCTAACACCTGCGTTTTGCCCCTCCGCCCAGCCTAGCCCAGCCCACCCAAGTGCAGTATCGATCGATCACTGTCACTTACAGAACACTAAACGCATAACTGCAGCGTTCGCAGAGTCAGGCCTGATCCCTGCGATCGCTAACAGTTTTTTTGTTAGCGTTTTGGTGAACTGGTAAGCACCAGCCCCAGGCAGCGTCAGGTTAGCGCCAGTACCGCTAACACCCACGCACGCACCGTACACCTCCCTTAGTGGTATAGTATCTGAACGGATCAATACCTGATCCGATCAGATCTATACTGGCGTCCCCAGCAGTTTAGGGTTCCCAAAAACGCAGTGTTAGCGGGATCAGCCCAGATACCTACTAGCACCTGCGTTTTGCCCCTCCGCCCGGCCCAGCCCAGCCCACCCAAGTGCAGTATCGATCGATCACTGTCACTTACAGAACACTAAACGCATAACTGCAGCGTTCGCAGAGTCAGGCCTGATCCCTGCGATCGCTAACAGTTTTTTTGGTAGCGTTTTGGTGAACTGGCAAGCGCCAGCGGCCTAGTACACCCCGGTCGTAGTCAAGCCAGCACTGCAGTAACACTTGGTGACGTGGCGAGTCCCATAAGTGCAGTTCAAGCTGGTGAGGTGGCAAGCACAAGTAGTGTCCCGCTGCCACCAAAAAGACAAACACAGGCCCGTCGTGCCCATAGTGCCCTTCCTACTGCATTCGCCAATCCTAATTGGGAACCCACCGCTTCTGCAGCGCCCGTACTTCCCCCATTCACATCCCCAACCAAATGCAGTCGGCTGCATGAGAGGCATTTTTATGTCCTCCCGAGTACCCCTACCCAACAAACCCCCCCAAAAAGATATTGTGTCTGCAGCTAGCGCGGATATAGGCGTGACACCCGCTATTATTGTCCCTCCTGTCCTGACAATCCTGGTCTTTGCATTGGTGAATGTTTTGAACGCTACCATGCACTAGTTGAGTATTAGCGTAGGGTACAGCATTCCACAGACTAGGCACACTTTCACAGGGTCTCCCAAGATGCCATCGCATTTTGAGAGACCCGAACCTGGAACCGGTTACAGTTATAAAAGTTACAAGTTTGCAAAAAAAACACAAACAAAAATAAAAAAAAATAGTTGTTGTTTTATTCTCTCTCTCTATTCTCTCTCTGTTGTTCTGCTCTTTTTTACTGTATTCTATTCTGCAATGTTTTATTGTTATTATGTTTTATCATGTTTGCTTTTCAGGTATGCAATTTTTTATACTTTACCGTTTACTGTGCTTTATTGTTAACCATTTTTTGGTCTTCAGGTACACCATTCACGACTTTGAGTGGTTATACCAGAATGATGCCTGCAGGTTTAGGTATCATCTTGGTATCATTCTTTTCAGCCAGCGGTCGGCTTTCATGTAAAAGCAATCCTAGCGGCTAATTAGCCTCTAGACTGCTTTTACAAGCAGTGGGAGGGAATGCCCCCCCCACCGTCTTCCGTGTTTTTCTCTGGCTCTCCTGTCTCAACAGGGAACCTGAGAATGCAGCCGGTGATTCAGCCAGCTGACCATAGAGCTGATCAGAGACCAGAGTGGCTCCAAACATCTCTATGGCCTAAGAAACCGGAAGCTACGAGCATTTTATGACTTAGATTTCGCCGGATGTAAACAGCGCCATTGGGAAATTGGGGAAGCATTTTATCACACCGATCTTGGTGTGGTCAGATGCTTTGAGGGCAGAGGAGAGATCTAGGGTCTAATAGACCCCAATTTTTTCAATAAAGAGTACCTGTCACTACCTATTGCTATCATAGGGGATATTTACATTCCCTGAGATAACAATAAAAATGATTAAAAAAAAAAATGAAAGGAACAGTTTAAAAATAAGATAAAAAAGCAAAAAAATAATAAAGAAAAAAAAAAAAAAAAAAAAAAAAAGCACCCCTGTCCCCCCTGCTCTCGCGCTAAGGCGAACGCAAGCGTCGGTCTGGCGTCAAATGTAAACAGCAATTGCACCATGCATGTGAGGTATCACCGCGAAGGTCAGATCGAGGGCAGTATTTTTAGCAGTAGACCTCCTCTGTAAGTCTAAAGTGGTAACCTGTAAAGGCTTTTAAAGGCTTTTAAAAATGTATTAATTTTGTTGCCACTGCACGTTTGTGCGCAATTTTAAAGCATGTCATGTTTGGTATCCATGTACTCGGCTTAAGATCATCTTTTTTATTCCATCAAACATTTGGGCAATATAGTGTGTTTTAGTGCATTAAAATGTAAAAAAGTGTGTTTTTTCCACAAAAAATGCGTTTGAAAAATCGCTGCGCAAATACCGTGTGAAAAAAAAAAATGAAACACTCACCATTTTAATCTGTAGGGCATTTGCTTTAAAAAAAATATATAATGTTTGGGGGTTCAAAGTAATTTTCTTGCAAAAAAAAATAATTTTTTCACGTAATCAAAAAGTGTCAGAAAGGGTTTTGCCTTCAAGTGGTTAGAAGAGTGGGTGATGTGTGACATAAGCTTCTAAATGTTGTGCATAAAATGCCAGGACAGTTCAAAACCCCCCCAAATGACCCCATTTTGGAAAGTAGACACCCCAAGCTATTTCCTGAGAGGCATGTCGAGTCCATGGAATATTTTATATTGCGACACAAGTTGCGGGAAAGAGACAAATTTTTTTTTTTATTTTTTTTTTTTTTGCACAAAGTTGTCACTAAATGATATATTGCTCAAACATGCCATGGGGATATGTGAAATTACACCCCAAAATACATTCTGCTGCTTCTCCTGAGTACGGGGATACCACATGTGTGGGACTTTTTGGGAGCCTAGCTGCGCACGGGACCCCGAAAACCAAGCACCGCCTTCAGGCTTTCTAAGGGCGTAAATTTTTGATTTCACTCTTCACTGCCTATCACAGTTTCGGAGGCCATGGAATGCCCAGGTGGCACAAAACCCCCCAAAATGACCCCATTTTGGAAAGTAGACACCCCAAGCTATTTGCCGAGAGGTATAGTGAGTATTTTGCAGACCTCACTTTTTGTCACAAAGTTTTGAAAATTGAAAAAAGAAAAAAAAAATTTTTTTTTCTGGTCTTTCTTCATTTTCAAAAACAAATGAGAGCTGCAAAATACTCGCCATGCCTCTCAGCAAATAGCTTGGGGTGTCTACTTTCCAAAATGGGGTCATTTGGGGGGGTTTTGTGCCACCTGGGCATTTTATGGCCTTCAAAACTGTGATAGGTAGTGAGGCGTGAAATCAAAAATTTATGCCCTTAGAAATCCTGAAGGCGGTGATTGGTTTTCGGGGCCCCGTACGCGGCTAGGCTCCCAAAAAGTCCCACACATGTGGTATCCCCATACTCAGGAGAAGCAGCTGAATGTATTTTGGGGTGCAATTCCACATATGCCCATGGCCTGTGTGAGCAATATATCATTTAGTGACAACTTTTTGTAAATTTTTTTTTTTTTTTTGTCATTATTCAATCACTTGGGACAAAAAAAATAAATATTCAATGGGTTCAACATGCCTCTCAGCAATTTCCTTGGGGTGTCTACTTTCCAAAATGGGGTCATTTGGGGGGGTTTTGTACTGCCCTGCCATTTTAGCACCTCAAGAAATGACATAGGCAGTCATAAACTAAAAGCTGTGTAAATTACAGAAAATGTACCCTAGTTTGTAGACGCTATAACTTTTGCGCAAACCAATAAATATACGCTTATTGACATTTTTTTTACCAAAGACATGTGGCCGAATACATTTTGGCCTAAATGTATGACTAAAATTTAGTTTATTGGATTTTTTTTATAACAAAAAGTAGAAAATATCATTTTTTTTCAAAATTTTCGGTCTTTTTCCGTTTATAGCGCAAAAAATAAAAACGGCAGAGGTGATCAAATACCATCAAAAGAAAGCTCTATTTGTGGGAAGAAAAGGACGCAAATTTCATTTGGGTACAGCATTGCATGACCGCGCAATTAGCAGTTAAAGCGACGCAGTGCCGAATTGTAAAAAGTGCTCTGGTCAGGAAGGGGGTAAAATCTTCCGGGGCTGAAGTGGTTAAAGTGGAGTTCCAGGCTTTTTTTTTGTTTATTAAAATTCAGCAGCTACAAAAAGTGTAGCTGCTGACTTTTAAAAAACAGACACTTACCTGTCCCACGGTCCAGCGATGTGGCCACACGGAGCCTCGCTCCTCTCCCCCTCCTCTCTTCATTGAAACTGTGGGCACCCAGGCTTGCAGCTTCACGGCCGGGTGCACACTGCGCATGTGCGAGTCGCGCTGAGCTCTCCGAGTGGACAGGCAATCTTCTGGGACCTGTGATGTGTCCCAGAAGATTGCAGAGAGGGAGGGGCCGCCTAGGGGGAGAGGAGGTGTCGCCTAGGCGGCCCGTAGTCGGAAGTAGGAAGTGGGACAGGAAGCCACACTCGAACCTAGTCCCCCACTCCCCCCCCCCCCCCAAAAAAAAAAATTACATGCCAAATATGGCATGTAAGGGGGCGAGGAGTGCTTAAAGCTGAAGTTCCATTTTTGGGTGGAACTCCGCTTTAATTCTGAATGAAGTGTACCTATAAACAGACCTTTTCAATCTAGGACAACATTTGCACTAAAAAAAAACTCTAAAAAAACAATCTAAATAAAGAAACAATTACAAAGTATAAAAGAAGAGACAAAAAGAAGAGAACACAAACTGATATGTCTGAATGCAAATATTGGACTTTGACTTCCATGTGTGTGAAATATGCTCCCTTATAGAATTGCCAGGTTATCTATATTCAGCATGTTATTATGGGATATAATGCTGGCCATTCACTCACAAAACCGTATTCAGAATCTCAAGTGAGAGCTTTTCATAGTGTCCTTGGCAACCTGAATGAGGACATCTGCTTCATTGTGCAGTGCAATACAGCCAGAGTCAATTGGCCCTGGCAAATGATACACCATTTCGGTTTATGTTATGGCAAAACAGAGCCCTGTGAAAGGACAAATAAACCTGAAGTTCATGACGTGATACAGTATACAGTGAAGAAATGAAGGGTCTATAATTTTTATCATGTGTATTTTAAATGATAGAGACAGAATATCAACCAGAAAAAAACATGATTCAAATGATATAAATTGAGTTGCAGTCCAGTGAGTAAAATAAGTATCTGATCCCCAAGCAAAACATGACTTAGTACTTGGTGGAGAAACCCTTGTTGGCAAGCACAGAGGTAAGACGTTTCTTGTAGTTGGTTACCAGGTTTACACACATCTGAGGAGGGATTTTGGTCCACTCTTTTTACAGATCTTTTCTAAATCCTTAATGTTTCTTGGCTGTCATTTGGCAACTCGAATTTTCAGCTCCCTCCATACATTTTCTATAGGATTAAGGTCTGGAGACTGACTAGGCCACTCCATGACCCTAATGTGCTTATTCTTGAGCCACTCCTTTGTTGCTTTGGCGGTATATTTTGGGTCATTGTCATGCTGGAAGACCTATCCATGACCCATCTTCAGAGTTCTGGCTGAGGGAAGAAGGGTCTCATCCAAGATTTTACAATACATGACCCCATCCATTGGCCCCTCAATGCGGCAAAGTCAGTTTGTACTGTACCTTTAGCAGAGAGACAGCCCCAAAGCATAATATTTCCACCTCCGTGCTTGACTGTAGGGATGGTGTTCTTATGCCGCGTACACACGAGCGGACTTTACAGCAGACTTTGCTCAGCGGACTTTTCGACAGACTTTACGACGGACTTTCTGAATGAACGGACTTGTCTACACACAATCCACCAAATTCCCTCGAATTCGTATGTGATGACGTATGACCGGACTAAAACAAGGAAGTTCATAGCCAGTAGCCAATAGCTGCCCTAACGTGGCTTTTTGTCCGTCGAACTAGCATACAGACGAGCGGACTTTTCGACCGGACTCGATTTCGACGGATTGATTTAAAACATGTTTCAAATCTAAGTCCGTCCAACTTTTGAGAAAACAAAGTCCGCTGGAGCCCACACACGATCGAATTGTCCGATGAAATCCAGTCCGCCGGGCAAAGTCTGCCGTAAAGTCCGCTCGTGTGTACGCGGCATTAGGGTCATAGTCAGCATTTTTTTCCCTCCAAACACAGCGAGTCCCCCTCCTCAAGAAGGCACATGTACAGCCATGCCAATGAACATCAAAATGATACAGAGAAGGATTGGGAGAAAGTGCTGTGGTCAGATGAATCCAAAATTGAGCTCTTTGGCAATAACTCGATTCGCCGTGTTTGGGGGCAGAAAAATGCTGACTATGACCCTAAGAACACCATCCGTACAGTCAAGCACGGAGGTGGAAACATGATGCTTTTGGGCTGTTTCTCTGCTAAAGGTACAGGCCGACTTTGCCGCATTGAGGGGCCAATGGACGGGGCCATGTATTGTAAAATCTTGAATGAGAACCTTCTTCCCTCAGCCAGAATACTGAAGATGGGTCTTCCAGCATGACAATGACCCAAAACATACAGCCAAGGCAACATTAGAGTGGCTCAGGAAGAAGCACATTAAGGTCATGGAATGGCTTAATCAGTCTCCAGACCTTAATCCTATAGAATCTTTATGGAGGGGGCTGAAACTTTGAGTTGCCAAGAGACTCCCAAGAAACCCTAACGATTTAGAGAAGATCTGTAAAGAAGAGTCGACCAAAATCCCTCCTGAGATGTGTGCAAACCTGGTCACTAACTACAAGAAACGTCTTACCTCTGTACTTGCCAACAAGGGTTTCTCCACCAAGTACTAAGTCATGTACTGCAACTTAACCACTTGCCGACCGCCTACCGCATATATACTGCGGCAGAATGGCACGGGCAGGCAAAATCACGTACCCATACGTGATCTGCCTCCCGCGGGCGGGGGGTCCGATCGGACCCCCCCCCGGTGCCATCGGCGGTCGGCATCTGACTGGGAGCGTCGGGAGGCGAGGGGGAGACCATCCGATCGTGGCCCCCCCCTCGCGATCGCTCCCAGCCAATAGGAATCCTCCTCTGCCTGTGTGTCGTTTCACACAGGCAGAGGATGTGATGTCATCTCTCCCCGGTCTGGCAGTTTCCGTTCCAGCGCCGAGGAGAGATGACAAGTGAGTGCACAACACACACACACACACAGTAGAACATGCCAGGCATATTTACACCCCCGATCCCCCCCCCGATCGCCCCCCGATCCCCCCCCAATCACCCCCCCCCCCTGTCACAAACTGACATTAGCAGTATTTTTTTTTTTTTTTTTCTTTTTTTTTTCTGATTACTGCATAGTGTCAGTTTGTGACAGTTAGTGTTAGGGCAGTTAGTGTTAGGCCCCCTTTAGGTCTAGGATACCCCCCTAACCCCCCCTAATAAAGTTTTAACCCCTTGATCACCCCCTGTCACCAGTGTCGCTAAGCGATCATTTTTCTGATCGCTGTATTAGTGTCGCTGGTGACGCTAGTTAGGAACGTAAATATTTAGGTTCGCCGTCAGTGTTTTATAGCGACAGGGGACCCCCATATACTATCTAATAAATGTTTTAACCCCTTGATTGCCCCCTAGTTAACCCTTTCACCACTGATCACTGTATAACTGTTACGGGTGACGCTGGTTAGTTTGTTTATTTTTTATAGTGTCAGGGCACCCGCCGTTTATTACCGAATAAAGGTTTAGCCCCCTGATCGCCCGGCGGTGATATGCGTCGCCCCAGGCAGCGTCAGATTAGCGCCAGTACCGCGAACACCCACGCACGCAGCATGCGCTTCCCTTAGTGGTATAGTATCTCAACGGATCAATATCTGATCCGATCAGATCTATACTAGCGTCCCCAGCAGTTTAGGGTTCCCGAAAACGCAGTGTTAGCGGGATCAGCCCAGATACCCGCTAGCACCTGCGTTTTGCCCCTCCGCCCAGCCCAGCCCAGCCCACCCAAGTGCAGTATCGATCGATCACTGTCACTTACAAAACACTAAACGCATAACTGCAGCGTTCGCAGAGTCAGGCCTGATCCCTGCGATCGCTAACAGTTTTTTTGGTAGCGTTTTGGTGAACTGGCAAGCACCAGCCCCAGGCAGCGTCAGATTAGCGCCAGTAGCGCTAACACCCACGCACGCACCGTACACCTCCCTTAGTGGTATAGTATCTGAACGGATCAATATCTGATCCGATCAGATCTATACTAGCGTCCCCAGCAGTTTAGGGTTCCCAAAAACGCAGTGTTAGCGGGATCAGCCCAGATACCTGCTAGCACCTGCGTTTTGCCCCTCCGCCCGGCCCAGCCCACCCAAGTGCAGTATCGATCGATCACTGTCACTTACAAAACACTAAACGCATAACTGCAGCGTTCGCAGAGTCAGGCCTGATCCCTGCGATCGCTAACAGTTTTTTTGGTAGTATTTTGGTGAACTGGCAAGCACCAGCCCCAGGCAGCGTCAGATTAGCGCCAGTACCGCTAACACCCACGCACGCACCGTACACCTCCCTTAGTGGTATAGTATCTGATCGCATCAATATCTGATCCGATCTGATCTATACTAGCGTCCCCAGCAGTTTAGGGTTCCCAAAAACGCAGTGTTAGCGGGATCAGCCCAGATACCTGCTAGCACCTGCGTTTTGCCCCTCCGCCCGGCCCGGCCCAGCCCACCCAAGTGCAGTATCGATCGATCACTGTCACTTACAAAACACTAAACGCATAACTGCAGCGTTCGCAGAGTCAGGCCTGATCCCTGCGATCGCTAACAGTTTTTTTTGTAGCGTTTTGGTGAACTGGCAAGCGCCAGCGGCCTAGTACACCCCGGTCGTAGTCAAACCAGCACTACAGTAACACTTGGTGACGTGGCGAGTCCCATAAGTGCAGTTCAAGCTGGTGAGGTGGCAAGCACAAGTAGTGTCCCGCTGCCACCAAAAAGACAAACACAGGCCCGTCGTGCCCATAATGCCCTTCCTGCTGCATTCGCCAATCCTAATTGGGAACCCACCGCTTCTGCAGCGCCCGTACTTCCCCCATTCACATCCCCAACCAAATGCAGTCGGCTGCATGAGAGGCATTTTTATGTCCTCCCGAGTACCCCTACCCAACGAACCCCCCAAAAAAGATGTTGTGTCTGCAGAAAGCGCGGATATAGGCGTGACACCCGCTATTATTGTCCCTCCTGTCCTGACAATCCTGGTCTTTGCATTGGTGAATGTTTTGAACGCTACCATGCACTAGTTGACTATTAGCGTAGGGTACAGCATTGCACAGACTAGGCACACTTTCACAGGGTCTCCCGAGATGCCATCGCATTTTGAGAGACCCGAACCTGGAACCGGTTACAGTTATAAAAGTTAGTTACAAAAAAAAGTGTAAAAAAAAAAAAAAAAAAAACACAAACAAAAATATAAAATAAAAATAGTTGTCGTTTTATTGTTCTCTCTCTCTCTATTCTCTCTCTATTGTTCTGCTCTTTTTTACTGTATTCTATTCTGCAATGTTTTATTGTTGTTATGTTTTATCACGTTTGCTTTTCAGGTATGTAATTATTTATACTTTACTGTTTACTGTGTATTATTGTTAACCATTTTTTTGTCTTCAGGTATGCCATTCACGACTTTGAGTGGTTATACCAGAATGATGCCTGCAGGTTTAGGTATCATCTTGGTATCATTCTTTTCAGCCAGCGGTCGGCTTTCATGTAAAAGCAATCCTAGTGGCTAATTAGCCTCTAGACTGCTTTTACAAGCAGTGGGAGGGAATGCCCCCCCCCCCCCCAACATCTTCCGTGTTTTTCTCTGGCTCTCCTGTCTCAACAGGGAACCTGAGAATGCAGCCGGTGATTCAGCCAGCTGACCATAGAGCTGATCAGAGACCAGAGTGGCTCCAAACATCTCTATGACCTAAGAAACCGGAAGCTACGAGCATTTTATGACGTAGATTTCGCCGGATGTAAACAGCGCCATTGGGAAATTGGGAAAGCATTTTATCACACCGATCTTGGTGTGATCAGATGCTTTGAGGGCAGAGGAGAAATCTAGGGTCTAATAGACCCCAATTTTTGCAAAAAAGAGTACCTGTCACTACCTATTGCTATCATAGGGGATATTTACATTCCCTGAGATAACAATAAAAATGATTTAAAAAAAAAAAAAAATGAAAGGAACAGTTTAAAAATAAGATAAAAAAATAATAATAATAAAGAAAAAAAAAAAAAAAAAAAAAAAAGCACCCCTGTCCCCCCTGCTCTCGCGCTAAGGTGAACGCAAGCGTTGGTCTGGCGTCAAATGTAAACAGCAATTGCACCATGCATGTGAGGTATCGCCGCGAAGGTCAGATCGAGGGCAGTAAGTTTAGCAGTAGACCTCCTCTGTAAATCTAAAGTGGTAACCTGTAAAGGCTTTTAAAGGCTTTTAAAAATGTATTTAGTTTGTCGCCACTGCACGTTTGTGCGCAATTTTAAAGCATGTCATGTTTGGTATCCATGTACTCGGCCTAAGATCATCTTTTTTATTTCATCAAACATTTGGGCAATATAGTGTGTTTTAGTGCATTAAAATGTAAAAAAGTGTGTTTTTTCCCCAAAAAATGCGTTTGAAAAATCGCTGCGCAAATACTGTGTGAAAAAAAAAAATGAAACACCCACCATTTTAATCTGTAGGGCATTTGCTTTAAAAAAAATATATAATGTTTGGGGGTTCAAAGTAATTTTCTTGCAAAAAAAAATTATTTTTTTATGTAAACAATAAGTGTCAGAAAGGGCTTTGTCTTCAAGTGGTTAGAAGAGTGGGTGATGTGTGACATAAGCTTCTAGATGTTGTGCATAAAATGCCAGGACAGTTCAAAACCCCCCCAAATGACCCCATTTTGGAAAGTAGACACCCCAAGCTATTTGCTGAGAGTCATGTTGAGTCCATGGAATAATTTATATTGTGACACAAGTTGCGGGAAAGAGACAATTTTTTATTTTTTTTATTTTTTTTTGCGCAAAGTTGTCACTAAATGATATATTGCTCAAACATGCCATGGGAATATGTGAAATTACACCCCAAAATACATTCTGTTGCTTCTCCTGAGTACGGGGATACCACATGTGTGGGACTTTTTGGGAGCCTAGCCGCGTACGGGACCCCGAAAACCAAGCACCGCCTTCAGGCTTTCTAAGGCCGTAAATTTTTGATTTCACTCTTCACTGCCTATCACAGTTTCGGAGGCCATGGAATGCCCAGGTGGCACAAACCCCCCCCCAAATGACCCCATTTTGGAAAGTAGACACCCCAAGCTATTTGATGAGAGGTATAGTGAGTATTTTGCAGACCTCACTTTTTGTCACAAAGTTTTGAAAATTGAAAAAAGAAAAAAAAAAATTTTTTTTCTCGTCTTTCTTTATTTTCAAAAACAAATGAGAGCTGCAAAATACTCACCATGCCTCTCAGCAAATAGCTTGGGGTGTCTGCTTTCCAAAATGGGGTCATTTGGGGGGGGTTTGTGCCACCTGGGCATTCCATGGCCTCCGAAACTGTGATAGGCAGTGAGGAGTAAAATCAAAAATGTACGCCCTTAGAAATCCTGAAGGCGGTGCTTGGTTTTCGGGGTCCCGTACGCGGCTAGGCTCCTAAAAAGTCCCACACATGTGGTATCCCCGTACTCAGGAGAAGCAGCTAAATGTATTTTGGGGTGCAATTCCACATATGCCCATGGCCTGTGTGAGCAATATATCATTTAGTGACAACTTTGTGCAAAAAAAAAAAAAAAAAAAAAAAATTTGTCACTTTCCCGCAACTTGTGTCAAAATATAAAACATTCCATGGACTCAACATGCCTCAAAGCAAATAGCTTGGGGTGTCTACTTTCCAAAATGGGGTCATTTGGGGGGGTTTTATGTCATCTGGGCATTTTATGGCCTTCAAAACTGTGATAGGTAGTGAGGAGTAAAATCAAAAATGTACGCCCTTAGAAATCCTGAAGGCGGTGATTGGTTTTCGGGGCCCCGTACGCGGCTAGGCTCCCAAAAAGTCCCACACATGTGGTATCCCCGTACTCAGGAGAAGCAGCTAAATGTATTTTGGGGTGCAATTCCACATATGCCCATGGCCTGTGTGAGCAATATATCATTTAGTGACAACTTTTTGTAATTTTTTTTTTTTTTTTTTTTTTTGTCATTATTCAATCACTTGGGACAAAAAAAATGAATATTCAATGGGCTCAACATGCCTCTCAGCAAATTCCTTGGGGTGTCTACTTTCCAAAATGGGGTCATTTGTGGGGGTTTTGTACTGCCCTGCCATTTTAGCACCTCAAGAATCGACATAGGCAGTCATAAATTAAAGGCTGTGTAAATTCCAGAAAATGTACCCTAGTTTGTAGACGCTATAACTTTTGCGCAAACCAATAAATATACACTTATTGACATTTTTTTTACCAAAGACATGTGGCCGAATACATTTTGGCCTAAATGTATGACTAAAATTGAGTTTATTGGATTTTTTTTAGAACAAAAAGTAGAAAATATCATTTTTTTTCAAAATTTTCGGTCTTTTTCCGTGTATAGCGCAAAAAATAAAAACGGCAGAGGTGATCAAATACCATCAAAAGAAAGCTCTATTTGTGGGAAGAAAAGGACGCAAATTTCGTTTGGGTACAGCATTGCATGACCGCGCAATTAGCAGTTAAAGCGACGCAGTGCCGAATTGTAAAAAGTGCTCTGGTCAGGAAGGGGGTAAAACCTTCCGGGGCTGAAGTGGTTAATTGATAGCATTTGTTTTATGTGTTTTTTTTTCTGGATTTTTAGTTGATTTTCTGTCTCTATCATTTAAAATACACCTTTTATAAAAATTATACACACTTTATTTCTTTGTAAGTGGGCAACCTTACAAAATCTGAAGGGGATCAAATAATTATTTCCCCCACTGTATATATATATATATATATCAAAATCCCAGGCCTCCCTCGGTCCCATGAGAACCTCCAGGGCCAGGAATAGCTGACATCCTTCTGTATGTAGTGGGTTGTGAGGCATGGTGGGTTCAAAGTGATTAAAGTCATTGGGCGTCAGACACTTCTTGAATGCAAAAGAGATTTTTATTTCTCTTAACAAACTTTTGGGGGAAAGAGGGTTAGGGCCAGGACACCCTTAAGTAGTTGCAAGTTCAATTGGCAGACTCTAAAACTTCAATAGGAGGACAGCCATGCAGGGAAAAGCATCCAGCAAGACGCCACATCAGCATGTGTAGGAATGCTGTCCCCTATGGCAACAGTCTTTAACAGTTCCTAACACAAAGCATAACAGTTCTTTCACTTTCCCTACAATCACTCCTTGTAGTTCTTCAGCCCACTGAGCTCCCGGTCTCTCACTAAACCCTCTGATTCACTGCCACTGAATCCCTTGAGCTCCTCCAATCTTCACAGTGGTATCTTCCTCAAGTGTCACCCCCACCTCTCTGCTGGGTCCCTAGCTTGGCACTCAAGGTACCTCTCAAGCTTCACCCCACTGGCTTGCTCGGTCCCTGGCTTGACACACAAGGCTGCTCTGCAAGTGTCACCTCCGCTGGCTGGGTCCCTGGCTTGATACCCACTGAAGTTTCCCGATTCTTCACCGTCCCCGGTTGGTGAGAATGCTGCTCTGGTACTTGCTTTAGTTACTCACTGTGGTTCCTGGTAATAAGGTGGTTGGCCCCTAGGTGGCGACAGCTTCCCCTCTAACTCTGACCACGACAGGACCGTCTCTTTTGGTTGGACTGCAAGCCGCAATCCCAACCCTGTGCTGCTCTCTTGCTTCTGGATAGGCCCTCAAACAGCCTAGCAGCCAGATGTGCCCGGGTTAGGCCCAAATCTCCAGCCTAGCAGCCCGGGCAGTACAACACATGTCCACCCAGACAGCCATCCAGGTGGCACAGAACACAAACTACCTGACTCCACCCAAATATATAGGTTCTCTCAGCAGGCCAAGGGATTCAAGAAAACCCCTGCCCATTGGCTGAGATGCCCCATATACCCATAATCTGACCTTGCCTTGCGCTTCTCGTATCTAGTACCACCAAGTATATATATATATATACAGGGGCGTAACTAGAAATAGCAGGGCCCCATAGCAAAATGTTGTATGGGGCCCCCTGCAAACAGCCCCCCCCCCCCACAGCTGCCCTAGTGTCAATGCAACGTGACCTGTGCCACATACAGTGTGACCTGTGCCGAATGCAGCGCGACCTGTGCCCAATACAGCGTGACCTGTGCCCAATACAGCGTGACCTGTGCCCAATACAGCGTGACCTGTGCCCCATACAGCGTGACCTGTGCCCCATACAGCGTGACCTGTGCCCCATACAGCCTGGTCTGCCTGTGCCCCATACAGCCCCACCTATGCAGAGGAAGAGGCAAGCCACCCGGATCAGCAGAGAGCGGGATTGCCCGCTGTAATAGCTTTCATTTGAATTTCCTGTCTTCCCGGGGCTCATCGTCACATAGCCCCACCTCATGGCTCAACGCCTTTGATGACGTCACATGTCCCGCATTGGATCAGCATTCTGTCTATCAAAGGCACCGGGCCAAAAGGTGAAGCTATGTGACGTGAGCCCCGGGAACACTGGAAGTTCTAATGAAAGCTCTTACATCGGGCAATTCAGCTCTCTGCTGATGCGGACAGCTCGCCTCTTCTTCTCCTCTCTCTTCCCCTGGCTGGGAGACTGTGCTGGCGGTGCTCTTATCCTCACTGGGCCCCACTCGGCTGTGGGCCCCATAGCGCCCGCATGGGTCGCTATGGTGGTAGTTACGCCCCTGTATATATATACACAGTATCTCACAAAAGTGAGGACACACCTCACATTTTTGTAAATATTTTATTATATCTTTTCATGTGACAACACTGAAGAAATGACACTTTGCTACAATGTAAAGTAGTGAGTGTACAGCTTGTATAACAGTGTAAATTTGCTATCCCCTCAAAATAATTCAACACACAGCCATTAATGTCTCAACCGCTGGCAACAAAAGTGAGTACACCCCTAAGTGAAAATGTCCAAATTGGGCCCAATTTGCCATTTTCCCTCCCCGGTGTCATGTGACTTGTTAGTGTTACAAGGTCTCAGGTGTGAATGGGGAGCAGGTGTGTTAAATTTGGTGTTATCGCTCTCACTCTCTAATACTGGTCACTGGAAGTTCAACATGGCACCTCATGGCAAAGAACTCTCTGAGGATCTGAAAAAAAGAATTGTTGCTCTACATGAAGATAGCCTAGGCTATAAGAAGATTGCCAAGACCCTGAACCTGAGCTGCAGCACGGTGGCCAAGACCATACATCGGTTTAACAGGACATGTTCCACTCAGAACAGGCCTCGCCATGGTCGACCAAAGAAGTTGAGTGCACGTGCTTAACTTCATATCCAGAGATTGTCCTTGGGAAATAGAAGTATGAGTGCTGCCAGCATTACTGCAGAGGTTGAAGGGGTGTGTGTGTGTGTGTGTGTGGGGGGGGGGGTCAGCCTGTCAGTGCTCAGACCATACTCTGCACACTGCATCAAATTGGTCTGCATGGCTGTCATCCCAGAAGGAAGCCTCTTCTAAAGATGATGCACAAGAAAGCCCGCAAACAGTTTAGCAAACTAAGGACAAGCAGACTAAGGACATGGATTACTGGAACCATGTCCTGTGGTCTGATGAGAAGATAAACCTATTTGGTTCAAATGGTGTCAAGTGTGTGTGGTGGCAACCAGGTGAGGAGTACAAAGACGAGTGTGTCTTGCCTACATTCAAGCATGGTGGTGGGAGTGTCATGGTCTGGGGCTGCATTAGTGCTGCCGGCACTGAGGAGCTACAGTTCATTGAGAGAACCATGAATGCCAACATGTACTGTGACATACTGAAGCAGAGCATGATCCCCTCCCTTCTGAGACTGGTCCGCAGGGCAGTATTCTAACATGATAATGACCCCAAACACACCTCCAAGACAACCACTGCCTTGCTAAAGAAGCTGAGGGTAAAGGTGATAGATTGGACAAGCATGTCTCCAGACCTAAACCCATTTGAGCATCTGTGGGGCATCCTCAAACGGAAGGTGGAGGAGCTCAAGGTCTCTAACATCCCCCACTCCTTGATGTCATCATGGAGGACTGGAGGAGGACTCCAATGGCAACCTGTCAAGCTCTGGTGAACTCCATGCTCAAGAGGGTTATGGCAGTGCTGGAAAATAATGGTGGCCACACAAAACATTGACTCTTTGGGCCCAATTTGGACATTTTCACTTAGGGGTGTACTCACTTTTGTTGCCAGAGGTTTAGACATTAATGGCTGTGTGTTGAGTTATTTTGAGGGGACAGCAAATTTACACTGTTATACAAGCTGTACACTCACTACTTTACATTGTAGCAAAGTGTCATTTCTACAGTGTTGTCACATGAAAAGATATAAAAAAATTTTGTCAAAAATGTGAGGGGTGTACTCACTTATGTGAGACACTGTATATGTGTGTGTATATATATATATATATATATATATATATATATATATATATATATATATATATATATATATAGTGGGAAATTAGCTCGTGGGGATCACCTTTTCTGAATGACAGTCAGCAAACGGTCACTTTCTTCAAAATCTAGCGGATGCCAGGTTTATTTGCAGGAGCTTTGCAAATTAAAAACAAACACTAAATTAAATCCTTGCCGTCTGGCGCTAACTAAACAAATAGTCTCCTCTCTATACAGTGCGGGAAACATGTGGAAAACCAAACTTTTTAGTCCAACACCCAGAGCTCCTCTCACTCAGGTTCCTTCCTGAGTCTCAAAACCAGAGCGACCTACTGTTCTCTCTTCTTGGATATTTAAAGTCCAGCTGACTGTGGACTCCAGTGGACCTGAACATCCGGACCGGAACCCAGCCTGCCACAGAGGCTGGAAAAACCGGGCCGGATTCCAGTTCAGTCCCTTACAATGGAACGAAAGCAAGGTGAAATGTACCTATTATCGTGTATCTCACCTCGCATACCGTCACATATCATCCCCCTCTGCTCAAGCCCCTGTGGCTGAGCACTTGACCCAACCATACAGTGCACGCGAGAGAGGGCATCTGCGTTATTTTGGAATTTTCCCGGCCTGTGCTCCACCGTAAACCGAAAGGGTTGTAAAGCCAGGAACCACCTTGTCACACGGCCATTTTCTCCCTGTTGCCACACATCCACTTTAGGGGAGCATGGTCGGTGACCAGTTTAAACGACCTCTCCAGTAGGTAATACCTTAGGGAGTGTAAGGCACATTTAATGGCGAGACTCTCCTTTTCTACAATGGCATAGTTCTTTTCGGCTTGTTCAGCTTCCGGCTCAGGTATACAACTGGGTGCTCCTTGCCATCCCTGTTCTGCGACAGTACAGCCCCTAGGCCCACCTTACAAACGTCCGTCTGTACGACAAACTCCTTGCTGAAGTCTGGGGCCACTAGTACTGGTAACCCACAAAGGGTCTGCTTTAAATTCTGAAAGGCCTCCTCGGTTTGGGGATTCCACTTGACCATGACCGACCCTCTACCCTTCGTCAGGTCGGCCAGAGGGGTGGCCATGGTGGCAAAGTTGGGTATGAACCGTCTGTAATACCCCGTAATGCCCAGGAAGGCCCTCAGTTGTTTTTTATTGATCAGTTGGGGCCATTTTTGAATTGCCTCAACCTTATTGGTCTGCAGCTTGACCACTCCCCGGCCAATAATGTACCCAAGGTATTTGGCCTCCTCCAGGCCTATGGCACATTTTTTGGGGTTAGCCGTAAGACCTGCTTCCCTAAGGGAATCTATCACCGCTTGTACCCAGAGCAGGTGCAAATCCCTATCTGGGCTGTGGATGACCACATCGTCCAAATATGCAGCTGCATATGGGCGATGTGGTCTCATGCTTTGTCCATTATTCGCTGGAATGAAGCATGGGCTCCGTGCAGACCAAAAGGCATCCGCTTATACTGAAATGAGCCCTCAGGAGTGGAAAAGGCAGTCTTTCGCTGGGCGATCTTGCACCTCTAGAGACAACGAAGTGGGGCGTAGATGGGTTCACCAAGTCCTCAGTGGCAGTGTACCTCTCCACTAGGTCAACCAACTGGGTTGCAGTTTTGGGGTCGCCCTGCCTGACCTCCGGGCAGCAGGGAGCGCACGCAGGTACCGGTCCATTACCATGCGTTCCACGATCTGAGGGCCTGTCAACGTCTCTGGCTGCAACCACTGGTGAGGTGGACCAGGTCAAACATTTGTGAATGGGGTGGCTTGTTGCTGGAGTAGGACCACTGATGCACGCGCTGGGCCCGGACTGCCATGGTGACACCCAAGCATGCGAGTATCTCTGTCTTTAGAGTCTCGTAGTCCTGGGCCTTATCTGGTTCTCTCTCTCGAAAGTCGCAATATATGCCTCGATCTCATCCGCAGGTGTCATTTTCTGTAGGTGGTAGGATGCACGTACCAACTTTGGTTCCACTGGCACAGGAGGTGCGGACCCCTTTTTCAGTTCCACCAGAGCCTCTGCCAACTGCCGGTTCATTTCCTGCTGGGCCGCCTGTTGTGCTGCAGCAGCCTCTGCAAATTGGCGGTTGGTTTCCCTCTGAGCTGCATTGGACTGTAGCAGGGCTTTTAACATTCCCTCCATCTTCAGAAAAGTGCCTGCTGAATCCACCACGAGCGGGGAATTAGCTCGTGGGGATCACCTTTTCTGAATGACAGTCAGCAAACGGTCACTTTCTTCAAAATCTGGCGGATGTCAGGTTTATTTGCAGGAGGTTTGCAAATTAAAAACAAACACTAAATTAAATCCTTGCCGTCTGGCGCTAACTAAACAAATAGTCTCCTCTCTATACAGTACGGGGCTGATCCCCGTCACCCACAAAAACATGCGGAAAAGCAAACCTTTTAGTCCAACACCCAGAACTCCTCTCACTCAGGTTCCTTCCTGAGTCTCAAAACCAGAGCGACCTGCTGTGCTTTCTTAATGGATATTTAAAGTCCAGCTGACTGTGGACTCCAGTGGACCTGAACATCCGGACGGAACCCAGCCTGCCACAGAGGGCGGAAAAACCAGGCCGGGTTCCGGTTCAGTCTATATATAAAGGTTAAACAAAACATGTAATTTACAACCTAAAATCAAATCTTTATTATTTATTACAGGTACTTACAATATCTCACAAAAGTGAGTACACCCCTCACATTTTTGTAAAAATTATATTATATCTTTTCATGTGACAACACTGAAGAAATGACACTTTTCTACAATGTAAAGTAGTGAGTGTAGAGCTTGTATAACAGTGTAAATTTGTTGTCCCCTCAAAATAACACAACACACAGGCATTAATGTCTAAACCACTGGCAACAAAAGTGAGTACACCCCTAAGTGAAAATGTTCAAATTGGGCCCAATTAGCCATTTTCCCTCCTCGGTGTCATGTGACTCCTTAGTGTTATAAGGTCTCAGGTGTGAACGGGGAGCAGGTGTGTTAAATTTGGTGTTATCGCTCTCAGTCTCTCATACTGGTCACTGGAAGTCCAACATGGCACCTCATGGGAAAGAGCTCTCTGAGGATCTGAAAAAAATTGTTGCTCTACATAAAGATGACATAGGCTAAGAATAAGAAAATTAAGAAGATTGCCAAGAACGTGAAACTGATTTGCAGCACGGTGGCTAAGACCATGCAGCAGTTTAACAGGACAGGTTCCACTCAGAACAGGCCTCGCCATGGTCGACCAAAGAAGTTGAGTGCACTTACCCAGCGTCATATCCAGAGGTTTCCAAAGGTTGTCTTTGGAAAATAGACATATGAGTGCTGCCAGCATTGTTGCAGAGGTTGAAGGGGTGGGGGTGGGGGTCAGCCTGTCAATGCTTAGACCATATGCCGCACACTGCATCAAATTGGTCTGCATGGCTGTCATCCCAGAAGGAAGCCTCTTCTAAAGATGATGCACAGGAAAGCCTGCAAACAGTTTGCTGAAGACAAGCAGACTGAGGACATGGATTACTGGAACCATGTCCTGTGGTCTGATGAGACCGAGATAAACTTATTTGGTTCAGATGATGTCAAGCCCGTGTGGCGGCAACCAGGTGAGGGGTATAAAGACAAGTGAGTCTTGCCTACAGTCAAGCATGGTGGTGGGAGTGTCATGGTCTGGGGCTGCATGAGTGCTGCTGGCACTGGGGAGCTACAGTTCATTGAGAGAACCATGAATGCCAACATGTATTGTGACATACTGAAGCAGAGCACGATCCCCTCCCTTTGGAGACTGGGCCCCAGGGCAGTATTCCAACATTATAACGACCCCAAACACACCTCCAAGATGACCACTGCCTTGCTAAAGAAGCTGAGGGTAAAGGTGATGGACTGGCCAAGCATGTCTCCAGACCTAAACCCTATTGAGCATCTGTGGGGCATCCTCAAATGGAAGGTGGAGGAGCGCAAGGTCTCTAACATCCACCAGCTCTGTGATGTCGTCATGGAGGAGTGGAAGAGGACTCCAGTGGTAACCTGTGAAGCTCTGGTGACCTCCATGCCCAAGAGGGTTAAGGCAGTGCTGGAAAATAAAGGTGGCCACACAAAATATTGAAATTTTGGGTCCAATTTGGACATTTTCCCTTAGGGGTGTACTCACTTTTGTTGCCAGCGGTTTAGACATTAATGGCTGTGTGTTGAGTTATTTTAAAGGGGACAGCAAATTTACACTGTTATACAAGCTGTACACTCATTACTTTACATTGTAGCAAAGTGCCATTTCTACAGTGTTGTCACATGAAAAGATATAATAAAATATTTACACAAATGTGAGGGGTGTACTTACTCTTGTGAGAATCTGTAAGTACCTGTAATAAATAAATAAATAATAAAGATTTGGTTTTAGATTGTAATTTATTGTGAATTTCATTTTTTGTTTCATCTTTTTATATATAAAATATTCAATGTAACATTGTTTAACTATCCTAAAACCTTGAGGGATATCTGTTTTTAATTTTTTTGGTTCCACTTTTATAAACCTTTATTTGTGTTTCGTAGCCTATGATAGTGCGCTTTCCCAATTTTTGCCAATTCTTTAAAAAACAGCAATGGCTGTTTTCTTATGGTGACCATAATTTTTTATCCAATCGTTGTGCAATTTAATCAAAGCTATCGAATCTGCAAACCATCAAATAATTATTATTTCCCTTTCCCAGATTGAGTTAGATATAATTTCAATTGAATTTGATCAAACTGAGTTGATCGCTCAGAATATTATCAGTTTGTTTTCCATCAATCGACAGCACTGTGATGCTATTTTCATGAATATGATCTTATTATGATCAGTCAGATGATGCAATTACATGTTGGAAACAGAGATATGATCAATAATTTTTGATCGTAAGGTTACAATTATATATTAACTATCTACTGAAATCCACTTTCCCCGTGTGGTATATTGACCGAATGGGTTGTTGACTATAGCTTGATTACTCCTATTGGAAGAGATTGATCGGAAAAATAATCAATCATTTAGCGAAGTGTGTATGGCCACCATTCAGTTGCACGCATGACATTTCATTTGTCATAGACATTCTAAGCGTCCAGAAGCAGGACTGTTCTCATTGTTTGTTGATGCCACCTAGTGTTGTATTATGTTTATTATAGAATGTTCACTTAGCCTAGTGAATGCAGTGAAACTGAATATACAATTGTGCAAAGGAATGTAAAAAAAACAAAACAGAAGTTCACTTTGCTATGCAAGCACTCTCTTTTAGGGAGGATGAACCAATTTGGATGTTTAGGGATGACATACCCACCCATTTTTGGGCTTTGTGCCCTTTAAATTGCTAGTGCATGCACAGTTCAGTTTACATCCATCCTGTGTGACGGGATGATTTCACTCCTGCATATGCGAAGGAGTGATGTCATCCCACATTGGCCAATGAAGACAGTCACAGCGTAGCACCCAGGAGAAGCCAGTAAAAGATATTGGCGCCGGAAAGGTAAGTATTACAGACTTTAGTTCTGCTCAAAGCACAGGGGAGCTGTATTTTGAATTTGGCCATCAAATTTGAACGAGTTCCAATTATACGAGTTGGAAAACCAATTTTGCCGCACATAGCAAACTGATAGATGTTTACAATCATAAATAAAACAAACTCTGAATAAAGAGACTGATGCCGTGTACACACGGGCAGACTTTTCGACCAGACTAGTCCGACGGAACGAATCCGTCGGACAATCCGATCGTGTGTGGGCTTCATCGGACCTGCAGCGGACTTTTTTGGTCGAAAATCAGACGGACTTTAGATTTGGAACACGTTTCAAATCTTTCCGCCGGAACTCCGCCGGACCCAGCTCCTATTGAGAAATCCGCTCGTCTGTATGATAGTCCGACAGATGAAAACCAACGCTAGGGCGGCTATTGGCTACTGGCTATCAACTTCCTTATTTTAGTCCGGTGTACGTCATCACGTACGAATCCGTCGGACTTTGGTGTGATCGTGTGTAGCCAAGTCCGTTCGTTCGAAAGTCCGTCGGAAGTCCGTCAAAAGTCAGTCGAAAGTCTGATCCCGAAAAGTCCACCCGTGTGTACACGGCATTAAATGTTTTAATAAATTAGACAAAAAACTCAATCTGTCATAAAATGCCCCATGGAGTCCTAAACGCTTTCTCAGAATTAGCAATAGAATTATGTAATGTGATAATCTAAGACAAAAAAAGAGTGCTTGGATGGGATCTTTTTAAAGCGATTCTAAAACCATAAGGTTACCCTAATGCATTCTATACATTAAGGTAGAAAATCTTCAGCGCCAGATAATCCCCCCAGTCACACCTTGTACTTACCTGAGCCCGATCTCGATCCAGCATTGTGCATGGGAACAGCAGGTGTCTCTGCTCTCTTCCTCCTCATTGGGCAAACTGATAGCAATGGAAAATATTGGCTCCCACTGCTGTCAATCAAATTCTGTGATGAGGGAGTGGGGGGGGGGGGGTGCCAAGCTGTACTACCTGTGTCTATAGCAGTGATGGCGAACTTTGGCACTCCAGATATTTTGGAACTACATTTCCCATGATGCTCAACTACACTGCAGAGTGCATGAGCGTCATGGGAAATGTAGTTCCAAAACATCTGGGGTGCCAAGGTTCGCCATCACTGGTCTATAGACACAGACAGGGTGGCTTGGGATTGTTCCTGCACAAGTGCCCCCATAGAAAGCAGCTTTCTATGGTGGCCACTCAACGGAGAGGAGGAGCCAGGAGCGCTGGCAGGGGACTCCAGAAGAAGAGGATTGGGGCTGCTCTGTGCAAAACCATTACACAGAGCAGGTAAGTTTGATATGTTTATTATTTTAATTTTAAAAAAATCTGAAGCTTTACAATCTCTTTAAATAGTGTGTTTGTATTACTTAAAGCAATTGGAATCTGACCTATAAACTTGATGGATGTTTTCTATTCACACGATTTACAGTATCCATTAGGAAAATATCAATTGCTTGTTTGAGGCCAATCAGAATTCTGATTTACTTACTGTAAAGGAGACGGTCAGTTTTTTGTTTCTCTTGTAGGAGATCTTGTGTCCTCTCGGCAACAATGGCTTCCAAGTGTTTACTGTACTTTTCCATCTACCATTGTAATACAGATGACTGTTAGTTAACTACACAACAACCATAACCCAACATCAATCAAATTTTGTTGTTTTTTCTTTCAGTTCTTCTATTAGATGTAACCCTTTTGCTGCCAGATCCTTTTTTTTTTCTCTCTGCACACATGTTAAAATGCACATATTGGGCTTAGAGATTACTTAAGGGAAGGGAGAGTCCTGGACAGCCGAGTCTTTCGTGCAACATCGCTGAATCGAGATGGGGCTCAGGTTGGGCTGAGGGTGGCTGCTCCACACAGAAGGTTTTTTATCTTAATGCATTGAATGCATTATGATAAGAAACCTTCTGCCTTTGCAACCACTTTAAGCTGAACTCTGGGCACAAAATGTTTTATTTAGTAACTTTATACTGCTCAATAACTATAAAGGATATAAATTCACTTTGTGCATCAAGTGCCTTTGCATTACTACCTTGTAAAAGTAGCAGTGACGTCATCAGTGTTCTGTACAGAGCCGGTACAGAGCTGTGGGAGGGACCCAGCAGGCCCCACCCACTACAGGCTGCCTACAGAAAACTACAAAAGGGGAGGAAACAAGACCAGTCATCCTGCACAAGCAGAGAGAGCAGCAGTGACTGGTCTTTATTACAGGAAGCTCCTGCACAGAAGTAAAGTTCCACACTGGTTCATTGCACAGATCTGGAAGAAATAAAGCACACCAAGAATAAACATGACTCTTGAATTTACAAAAAAACTGTTCAGCTTAACATCAGCAAAACATTACATAATTTCTGAAAGCAAAGACCCTGTAGAATAAATGGTGTTAATTACAATTTTGTATGGCCAATTTTTTGTTAAATTATTTTTTTCAGCAAAAAATGCACACAAACACAATATACAGTGCCTTGAAAAAGTTTTCATATCCCTTGAAATTTTTCACATTTTGTCATTTGACAAACAAAAACGTAAATGTATTTTATTGGGATTATATGTGATAGACCAACACAAAGGGCACATAATTGTGAAGTGGAAGGAAATTAATCAATGGTTTTCAATTTTGTTTTACAAATAAATATCTGAAAAGTATGGCGTGCATTTGTATTCAGCCCCCTTTACTCTGGTACCCCTAACTAAAATCTAGTGGAACCAATTGCCTTCAGAATTCACTTATTTTAAATAGAATCCACCTGTGTGTAATTTAATCTCACTATAAATACAGCTGTTCTGTGAAGCCCTCAGAGGTTTGTTAGAGAACCTTGGTGAACTAACAGCACCATGAAGGCCAAGGAACACACCAGACAGGTCAGGGATAAAGTTTTGGAGAAGTTTAAAGCAGGGTTAGGTTATAAAAAAATATCCCAAGCTTTGAACATCTCATGGATCACTGTTCAATCCATCATTGGAAAATGGAAAGAGTATGGCACAACTGCAAACCTACGAAGACATGGCCATACACCTAAACTGACAGGCCGGGCAAGAAACGCATTAATCAGAGAAGCAGCCAAGAGGCCCGTGGTAACTCTGGAGGAGCTGCAGAGATCCACAGCTCAGGTGGGAGAATCTGTCCACAGGACAACTATTAGTCGTGCTAGGCAGAGAAGGTTCCACAGCTCAGGTAGGCTCCAATCAGTGGAAAAGAAAGGCTAGCAATATCCTTCGTGCTCTCCACAAATCTGGCCTTTATGGAAGAGTGCAAAGAAGAAAGCCATTGTTGAAAGAAAGCCATAAGAAGTCCTGTTTGCAGTTTGCGAGAAGCCATGTGGGGGACACAGCAAACATGTGGAAGGTGGCGCTTTGCTCAGATGAAAATTTAACTTTTTGGCCTAAAAGCAAAACGCTATGTGTGATGGAAAACTAACACTGCACATCACCCTGAACACACCACCCCCACCGTGAAACATAGTGGTGGCAGCATCATGTTGTGGGGATGCTTTTCTTCAGCAGGGACAGGGAAGCTGGTCAGAGTTGATGGGAAGTTGGATGGAGCCAAATACAGGGCAATCTTAGAAGAAAGCCTGTTAGAGTCTGCAAAAGACTTGAGACTGGGGAGGAGGTTCACCTTCCAGCAGGACAACGACCCTAAACATACAGCCAGAGCTACAATGGAATGGTTTAGATCAAAGCATATTCATGTGTTAGAATAGGGATGAGCTTCGTGTTCGAGTCGAACCCATGTTCGACTCGAACATCGGCTGTTCGACCGTCCGTCGAATTGCGAACGTTATGGGCCGTTCGCGCCAAATTCGTGTGGCGCATCACGGCCCATAATTCACTGCGGCATCGCAGTGCATTGCTGGCTGATGATTGGCCAAGCATGCACTATGACCCGCATGCTTGGCCAATCACAGCGCCGTCAGTAGAGAGAGCTGTAATTGGCCAAAGCCAGGGTGGCTTTGGCCAATTATGGCTCAGGGGATTTAGTACACGCCCCACACTATATAAGGCCGCCTGCACGGCGGCCCTGTGTAGTGTGTTCCGGTGTGCTGATAGAGAGAGAGACAGACAGTGTCATTTGATTTGAGTTAGATAGATTAGGCTAGATCTGTTCCTGCTATTTACATTTAGTGCAGTGCGTCCTGCTCACAGTGTTCAGCTAGATCCATTCCTGCTATTTACATTTAGTGCAGTCAGTGCGTCCTGCTCACAGTGTTCAGCTAGATCCGTTCCTGCTATTTACATTTAGTGCAGTGCGTCCTGCTCACAGTGTTCAGCTAGATCTGTTCCTGCTATTTACATTTAGTGCAGTGCGTCCTGCTCACAGTGTTCAGCTAGATCCGTTCCTGCTATTTACATTTAGTGCAGTGCGTCCTGCTCACAGTGTTCAGCTAGATCCGTTCCTGCTATTTACATTTAGTGCAGTCAGTGCGTCCTGCTCACAGTGTTCAGCTAGATCCGTTCCTGCTATTTACATTTAGTGCAGTGCGCCCTGCTCACAGTGTTCAACTAGATCTGTTCCTGCTATTTACATTTAGTGCAGTGCGTCCTGCTCACAGTGTTCAGCTAGATCTGTTCCTGCTATTTACATTTAGTGCAGTGCGTCCTGCTCACAGTGTTCAGCTAGATCCGTTCCTGCTATTTACATTTAGTGCAGTGCGTCCTGCTCACAGTGTTCAGCTAGATCTGTTCCTGCTATTTACATTTAGTGCAGTGCGTCCTGCTCACAGTGTTCAGCTAGATCTGTTCCTGCTATTTACATTTAGTGCAGTGCGTCCTGCTCACAGTGTTCAGCTAGATCCGTTCCTGCTATTTACATTTAGTGCAGTCAGTGCGTCCTGCTCACAGTGTTCAGCTAGATCCGTTCCTGCTATTTACATTTAGTGCAGTCAGTGCGTCCTGCTCACAGTGTTCAGCTAGATCTGTTCCTGCTATTTACATTTAGTGCAGTCAGTGCGTCCTGCTCATAGTGTTTATCTAGATCCGTTCCTGCTATTTACATTTAGTGCAGTGCGTCCTGCTCACAGTGTTCAGCTAGATCCGTTCCTGTTATCTTCCTACTGACAGGCAGGCTTGTCTGGTTACAGTATATAAAGCTACCTGAAGAAAATTACAGGTGTTCTATCCCAGCTTAGTGCAGCTACAGGCCATTAGTATGTCTGGAAGGCCAAGAAGGAGAGGCAGACAGTCACAAGCCAATAAGAGAGGGCAAGCAGGCTCTGTGTCTAGTGCTGGTCGTGGAGACGGTGCATCCTCATCAGCACGTGGCCATGGGACACGCTTGGCCTTTTTTTCGGCAGCTGGCCGTGTTGAGCCGCAACATGCGGAAGACTTGGTCGAGTGGATGACCAAGCCGTCCTCATCCTCCTCATCCTCTCTCACCCATGCCCAGGGTGCTTTGTCTGGCAAAGCAGCGGCCTCTTCCCTCAGCTCAATGTCATCAGTGACTCCTTCCCTAGCTCCACCATGTCCTCCTGAGGATTCCCTCGAACTGTTTGACCACAGTGTTGGGTACATGCTCCAGGAGGATGCCCAGCGTTTGGAAGGCTCTGATGATGATACTGAGCTCGATGAAGGCAGTAACATGAGCACGGACAGAGGGGGTGCCCAAGAAGGACAGCAATCTGGCAGTCATGCTCCCCCTGCTGCAGCATACTGCCAGGTTTGCTCCAGTGATGAGGAGGGAGGGGATGATGAGGTCACTGACTCAACGTGGGTGCCTGATAGGAGAGAGGAGGAGGAGGAGGAGGAGGAGGAGGCGGCACATCACCAACGAGGCAGGATGCCCTCCAGGGGCCAGCCTAAGGGCAGCACATTGACTGCATCACACCCCAAAGCTCCACATGTGCAGGGCGCTGCAGTCTCTGCGCGTTATTCAAAAAGTTCTTTGGTGTGGGCCTTTTTTGAGACGAGTGCATCAGATCGCACCGCTGCTATTTGCAACATATGTCTCAAGCGTATCTCGCGTGGCCAAAACATCTCCCGCTTGGGTACCACATGCTTGACCAGACATATGTTGACCTGCCATGCAGTTCGTTGGCAAGCATATCTAAAAGACCCACACCAAAGAACAAAGAGGATCTCTCCTTGCTCCTCATCAGCTGAGATTTCCAACCCCACTAGACCTTCAGTCCTCTCTGAGACCTGCAGTGAGAGGAATGAAGGTGTAGAATTAGGTGTGTCACAGCCAAGTACTTGTGGGCAATCTGCTTTTGGTACACCGACGTCAGATTGTACCAGGCAAATTTCCCTGCCCCAGCTGCTGCACCGCCGAAAGAAGTTTGCTCCCAGCCATCCACATGCCCAGCGGTTGAATGCTAGCTTGGCAAAATTGCTAGCACTTCAACTGCTGCCTTTTCAGTTGGTAGACTCTGCCCCCTTCCGTGAGTTTGTGGAATGTGCGGTTCCTCAGTGGCAGGTACCCAAACGCCACTTTTTCTCACGGAAGGCGATTCCGGCTCTCTACCGGCATGTGGAAGGCAATGTCCATGCCTCGCTGGACAGGGCGGTCAGCGGTAAGGTGCATATTACCGCTGACTCATGGTCCAGCAGGCATGGACAGGGACGTTACTTAAGTTTCACGGCGCATTGGGTGACTCTGCTGGCAGCTGGGAAGGATGCAGGACAAGGTGCAGTAGTGTTGGAGGTTGTTCCGCCACCACGCCTCCAAAATGCTGATTGTGACACACCTCTCTCCTCCACCCCCTCCTCTTCTTCTTCCTCCATGGCCTCTTCCTCGGAACCAGCGGTGCTCCGTAGGCGTTCAAGGGGCTACGCAAATACGCAGGCCAAAAGATGCCATGCGGTGCTTGAGCTGGTGTGCTTGGGGGACAGGAGCCACACTGGGGCAGAGGTTCTGTCAGCTCTGCAGGGGCAGGTTCAGAGGTGGTTGACGCCACGCCAACTTAAGGCAGGAATGGTGGTTTGCGACAATGGCACCAACCTCCTCTCTGCCCTCCGACAGGGACAACTGACCCATGTGCCCTGTTTGGCTCACGTCCTTAACTTGGTGGTGCAGCGGTTCTTGGGCAGGTACCCGGGCTTACAGGATGTCCTGAGGCAGGCCAGGAAAGTCTGTGTGCATTTCCGCCGGTCATATAATGCCAGTGCTCGGCTGACGGACCTCCAAAAGGAGTTTAACCTGCCCAAGAACCGCCTAATCTGTGACATGCCCACCAGGTGGAACTCAACGTTGGCCATGCTGCAGCTGCTGCACACGCAGCAGAGGGCCATCAATGAGTACCTGTGCGACTATGGCACCAGGACAGGGTCAGGGGACCTTGGTTTTTTTTCCCCACGCCAGTGGGCCATGATCAGGGATGCATGCACTGTCCTGTCACCATTCGAGGAGGCCACGAGGATGGTGAGCACTGACAGTGCATGCATCAGTGACACTGTCCCCCTTGTCCACCTGTTGGAGCACACGCTGCGTGGAATAATGGACAGGGCACTTGAGGCAGAACAGAGGCAGGAAGAGGAGGACTTCCTTAGCTCTCAAGGCCCCCTTTATCCAGACAGTGTTCCTGCGTGCCCGCCGATCACACAGGAAGAGGACGAGGAGGAGGAGGAGGAGGAGGAAGATTGTGTCAGTATGGAGGTGGAGCCTGGCACTCAGCATCAGCAGTCTTTAAGGGATCAGTCCCAAGGAACACATGGACTTGTACGTGGCTGGGAGGAGGTGGCTGCAGACGTTGTTGTCCTTAGTGACCCAGAGGACTCCGGACCGAATGCCTCAGCAAACCTACGCTGCATGGCCTCCCTGATCCTGCAAAGCCTGCGTAAGGATCCTCGTATTCGTGGTATCAAGGAGAAGGACCAATACTGGCTGGCAACCCTCCTTGATCCACGTTACAAGGGTAAGGTTGCGGACCTTATCTTGCCATCGCAGAGGGAGCAGAGGATGAAACATCTTCGGGAGGCCTTGCAGAAAGGTCTGTGCAACGCGTTCCCAGAGACTGGGAGGTTACAAACTCCTGTTTCTGGACAACGTGTTGCTGAGGCTTCGGTCAGTCAAAGAAGGAGCGGTGGAGAAGGTGGCCGTCTGACCGATGCGTTCAGACAATTTTTTGGTCCGCAGCCCCAAGGTATGATCGGTTCCAGCAACCATCGCCAGCGTCTGTTTTACATGGTGCAGGAATACCTAGGGGCAAGATCAGACTTGGACACCTTTCCCACCGAAAATCCTCTGGGTTACTGGGTCTTGAGGATGGATCACTGGCCAGAGCTTGCACAGTATGCAATTGAGCTACTGGCCTGTCCTGCATCCAGCGTTCTTTCGGAACGCACATTCAGTGCTGCTGGAGGCGTGGTAACCGATCACAGGGTGCGTCTGTCCACTGACTCGGTCGATCGGCTGACCTTCATAAAAATGAATCAGTCTTGGATCACCACCAGCTACCAAGCACCTGATGCTGATGTAACTGAATAATTTTTTTCAGATCCCTTCAAAGACTGCCTATGCTGATGCTGAGTGACTATCCCTGAGTAATTATCCTCTTCCTCCTCAATCATCACGCTGATAGCTTGTAAGAACATTTTTGGTTCTGGGCGCCACCACCAGTGCCTAAGGCACAATTTTTCAGCCCCTGTTTAACAGGGGCGTGTAATTACAATTTTTGATGTAATACTTTGCAGCAGGGCTCGTTCCTGCATTCCAACTAGAGTGTCTGTGAGGGGTTGCAGTGTTGTGGCACCAGCACCAGTGCCTAAGGCCCAATTTTTCTGCCCCTGTCTAACAGGGGCGTGTAATTACAATTTTTGATGCAATACTTTGCAGCAGGGCTCGTTCCTGCATTCCAACTAGAGTGTCTGTGAGGGGTTGCAGTGTTGTGGCACCAGCACCAGTGCCTAAGGCCCAATTTTTCTGCCCCTGTCTAACAGGGGCGTGTAATTACAATTTTTGATGCAATACTTTGCAGCAGGGCTCGTTCCTGCGTTCCAACTAGAGTGTCTGTGAGGGGTTGCAGTGTTGTGGCACCAGCACCAGTGCCTAAGGACCAATTTTTCTGCCCCTGTCTAACAGGGGCGTGTAATTACAATTTTTGATGCAATACTTTGCAGCAGGGCTCGTTCCTGCGTTCCAACTAGAGTGTCTGTGAGGGGTTGCAGTGTTGTGGCACCAGCACCAGTGCCTAAGGCCTAATTTTTCAGCTCCTGTTCAACAGGGGCATGTAATTACAATTCTTGATCTAATATTTCACAGCAGGGCCCTGTGAGGGCTTACAGTGTTGTGGCCACAGCAACACCTAAGGCCCAAATTTCTGCTGAGTATATAGGGCAGGACCCTACTTTCAAACATCTAACTTACAAACGACTCCTACTTGCAAACGGAAGGAGACAACAGGAAGTGAGATGAAATCTACCCCTAGGAAGGGAAATTCTCTCCTGTAAGAGTTAATATGGGAAAACAATTTCTCCTTTCCACTGATGCTTTCCAATCCTTGTTCCACAAAAAAACCCAAATTTTCAAAAAACATTTTTCATTGGGACAAAAAAGTGAGGTGAAATCTTCTGAAGAGGAGGAAAGACAGCAAAACAAATGTCACAGGGGTGATAACCCTTCCCTATGTTTTCCAAAAAGCTTAAAAAAGATTTTTTGGCTGGAGCTAAACACGTTAAAAATGTACCCGTTCAAAATTACAAAGAGATTCTACTTAACAACAAACCTACAGTCCCTGTCTTGTTTGCACCGCCTGTATACTGCTGTTCAGAGTATATAGGGCCTTTCCTTATTTTAATTTGGGTGCGGGGTTCCCCTTAATATCCATACAGGACCCAAAGGGCCTGGTAATGGACTGGGGGGGTACCCATGCCGTTTGTCTCACTGATTTTCATCCATATTGCCATGACCCGACATGACATTAAACCCGCAAGCAGTTTTAAATGAGATTTTTTCCTTTAAAAATGACATTTGGTGCAGGGACTGTTCTAAACATGGGAAACACGCGTCACTTTACAGGCATACTATAGACACCCCCCAGGTACGATATTTAAAGGAATATTTCACTTTTTTTTTTTTACTTTAAGCATCATTAAAATCACTGCTCCCGAAAAAACGGCCGTTTTTAAAAGTTTTTTTTGCATTGATACATGTCCCCTGGGGTAGGACCCGGGTCCCCAAACCCTTTTTCGGACAATACCATGCAAATTAGCCTTTAAAATGAGCACTTTTGATTTCGAACGTTCGAGTCCCATAGACGTCAATGGGGTTCTAACGTTCGTGCGAACTTTCGGTCCGTTCGCGGGTTCTGGTGCGAACCGAACCGGGGGGTGTTCGGCTCATCCCTATGTTAGAATAGACAAGTCAAAGTCCAGATCTAAATCCAATTGTGAATCTGTGGCAAGACTTGAAAATTGCTGTTCACAGACGCTCTCCATCCAATCTGACAGAGCTTGAGCTATTTTTCAAAAAAGAAAAAGGCAAAAATGTCCCTCTCTAGATGTGCAAAGCTGGTAGAGACATCCCCAAAAAGACTTGCAGCTGTAATTGCAGAGAAAGGCGGTTCTACAAAGTATTGACTCAGGGGGGCTGAATACAAATACACGCCACACTTTTCATATATTTATTTGTAAAAAATTTTGAAAACCATTTATAATTTTCCTTCCACTTCACAATTATGTGCTACTTTGTGTTGGTCTATCACATAAAATTCCAATAAAATACATTTACGTTTTTGGTTGTAACATGACAAGATATGGAAAATTTCAAGGGGTATAAATACTTTTTCAAGGCACTTTAATAGGCATTTTTTGGTAAAATACAAAAGTTGAGGCTGCATTGAATAAACAGATACCAAATATGTTAAGCCTCAAAATTGCATATCCTAGAACTTTTGCTCTAACTCCAGCATGCAGAGCAATACCGAATATGCGTGGTGCAATTGTTGTTTTCATATGTGTGTGTTTGTGTACATGGGCACGGGGCTTCTCCATTTTCTTGTTCTTTTATTTTATTAAACTTTCATTTTTAAACATTATTTTTCTTTTTTTGCCACCTATGTGATAGCATAGATCAAGATCAAGTGACATGTTTTCATAGAGATAACAGGCATCTATTAGGCCCCTAATGGCACCTCTGCATTCCTTTGAAGCTTAATGAGTACAGATCAGGCTCTATTAGCTACTTCTCCTGCCACAGAGGCTGGTAAGTCATCCGATCAGAGCTTGTCATGTCTGGGATTATTCCAACTAGGGAATATCAGCAAATTTATGTTCACTGGGCTCCCTGTCCTCTCCCTAAAAGTAGTGCACCCCCTAAGGAACCACAAGTAACTGGGATCCCCCACCCTGCACAGCCAGGCACACCAAATTTCCACAGGCACTCAGAGTCAGAGGACAGTCTGTGACTTTGTGTTTTCTTTTTTTGGTTTGTTTTATTGAGGGGTTAATAACTTGGATAAGGATGGGAGTTTATGTGATGTGCATTCGACTTTAGAACAAACTTCAGGGACAACTCTTCCAATACACAATCTATATACACAGCTCCTCTTCTTCCTCAAGCACACGCTTGTTTGCAGAACCCAGCTTTGTCACCCTGTAGTATTTTTGTAGCAAAGGCTCATTACAGGCAGGGATTTACAGACACTATACTTGAAGAACAGATGGGGTGACACAGCTCACACTTTCCCAGTACTTCCTCTCTGTGGTCACTGCTCCCAGCACCACCTCTTCAGGCACTGCCAACCCACCTGGCTGCAGCTTCCCCTTTCACTAGCCCTCCAGGCTAACTTCTCTCCGCAGTCCTCCAGACTGACACTCACCAGCCCATCCAGCTGACTCTCAGGAGATCTCCCAGACGTGCTGACCTGCTCTTGCTGTCCTCTCCTTGCTCCCGTGCCTCCAGGAAGGGCTTCCTTCATGTGTTTTAGGGGGAATCTTCCAGCACCCAAGCTTCAGGCCCGAAGTCACTCTAAAGGGCCACCGTCAGCCTCCTCAGCACTCCATCTTCATCTTCTACCCAACTTCCATTGGTGGCATGACTCCTGTCTATTTATGAGGTGAATATGTCCCCTGCCGGCCCATTTGCTGGGGATTGGCCGAGGACCTCAAAATTTGCATGGCAGCCCTCCTTACTCCCACCATCTAGCTCTGGAAGTTTCTACCAACTTCCAGACCAGGGGGTAGTATCAGAGAGAGCTACTTGATGAGTCATCCAGCCCCTGAGACACTAAACCCTGACCCAGATTCACAACTCAGGACTGGCTCTCAGCCAAGCCAAATTTTCCTACACTAACAGCTAAACCTATTTACACCTAGCACACTAGCTAGAGGGTGCTACACATACAGTATAATATGGGTTAGACCACAGTTCCTCAACCACTGTTTCTCCAGAGGTTGCTAGAGTTTCCTTGAACAGCTATCTGTAAGGGAGTATATTATCCCAATGACTACAAGTGTATGAAGCATTCTTTCCACTGACCATGTATCTTGAGTTGTAGATACAGTAATTATTAGCATGAGTTCCCTGAGACCGGAAAGTTATTTCAAGGGTTCCTCTGTGTTTAAAAGGTCAAGAAAGGCTGGGTTAGACCCTCAGAACCAAAGATCAAAGAAGGAACTATGTTATCCCGAAAACTTGCATCTTTAATAACTTATGTACATAATTTATTATTTCTTTTTTGCTGTCTGTCCCATTGGGGAGTTATCTGCTCACTTCTTGTCTGAGGGACACAAACTGATTTAAGAGAAAATCTCTCCAGAGTAAAGGGAATTTACATCTTAAATAACTGATGGAACCGGCTTCCCTATTGGAAGATCTTACCTTTGTTTGACTGACAACTGTAACATTTTGGATTTCCCATCACCTTCTGTTCTAGTGACAAAGATCACCAGGACAAATAGAGAGGGTCAATCTCTCCCTCAAAAAACAAAAAATTGGCAATAGATATAATTTAATTCTGAAAGGTTTCCTTACCAGATTCATCATCATATCCACTGGGCTGACGCGGTGAGGATTCATTTTTTCTAAACTTTTCTTAATTTGCTCAAACGAAGGTCTCATCATAGCATTGTGTGCCCAGCATCTCTTTATCAGCTTCAGAAAAGACAGAAAGAATAGAAATAAAAGTGACACTATGCAAACAGATTTAAAAAAGTTTTTCAGAAACTTTTCACCACTCTGAGCTTTGAGTATTCTGTTATCAATTGGGCAGGTGAACTCTTTAAAAATTTAACTCTGAATTCCCAGGAATCCACTACACCGTCTCCAGGAAATGTAGTTCAGAGAAGATCTCCAGAGTAGAGTTTTACTCTGGAGCATATTTTACTATGTGATTACACTGACGGGGATGGGGAGGCTGCAAAAGACTAAATGTGAAATTGTCCTTTAAGGGCTAGATTTATCGGTAAGGTTGGGGCTTCAGGTTTGGTGTAGTAATTGGACTCAGGTTAGCGTTAGGGTTAGGATAAGGTTAAAGAGAATCTAACCTGAGATAAACTTACCTTAACTTCTACTGGCACCACATGACAGGATCCTGCAGGTGTGGTGCATGCAAGACAGGTCAAATCGCATGACAAGTCGCACCCTATTGCCGGCAATCGCACTGTTCAAATCAGTGCGAGGCCGAATTTGCGGTGCCACACCGATTTGAAAAAGTAGTTCCTGCACCACCTTTGGCGATTTTGGGTGCCAATTATATAGACATCTGTGCATGAAGCCACGCAGATGTCTTCCAAGTCGCACTGACATGCAGCTTTAAAATCGTGTGATTTCAGATGAAGTTGCATGATTTCAAAGCCGCAGTGATAGAGGGCTTAGGTTGTGGTTAAAGAGTTAGTTCACCTTTACAGAAAATCTATAAGGTGACTTTACACTGGACCCCTCCCCATCCCCTCTGGTACCGTTGTACCGGAGTCTCGCGATCCCCCACTGTCAGACACTGGGCCGACGCTTCAACGGGTTTTGAAATCCCTGTGGCTTAATCTCCTATCTGTACCTCTCAGCGTGTATGGGTAGGAGGCATTGCAATTGGTCACCACCGTCACAAGGATGGCGCTGACCAATCAGAATACACCTAGCCCGTCCTGTCAGCGCTGAAGGAGAGAAAACCAGGAGGACTTCAAATCCCTGGACCGGTGAAGCTACATCCCGCTGTCTGACAGCGGGGGGATCGCGAGGCTCTGGTAGACCAGGACCATGGGGGTAAGATGGGGTCCAGTGTAGGTTCACCTTACAGATTTTCTTTAAATCTAGAAACCAGAGCTTCATTTCAATTTTGGATAGAGTATGGACTTGTTAGAACCTCTGTCAGGGTTTTTCTGCCATCTGTGTCCTATTGGAGAGATTTTCCTTCACTTGCTATGCTGTTAACACAACAAGAAATCAAAGGAAATCTCACCAACATGAGGGACATGCCCTCTCATCTGTCACCAGAACATATTTGCTGCCTGTCAAACACCTCTGAAGAGTGCTCCACCACAAATTGATCTTCAGAAGGCACCGTAAACAAGGCCTTTTAGTAAATTTTCCCCTTGTGTCTAATCATTTGAATAAGCACAGAAACTCCAACCCCTCTCAGATATTTTCCCATGAGAACTAAAGTATGATAGTGTAGCACCCGGCTGGTGCTCAAAATTTTTTTGGGGGGGCGCAAACAAACTGAAAAAAAACCCCCATCAATTGCAGCCTCACTGTGCCATCAAACGCAACCACTGTGCCCATCAATTGCCGCCACTGTACCATCAAACGAAGCCAGTGTGCCATCAAATGCAGCCACTCTGCCATCAAACGCAGCCATTGTGCCCATCAATTGCCACCACTGTACCATCAAACACAGCCACTGTGCCATCAAACACAGCCACTGTGCCATCAAACGCAGCCACTGTGCCATCAAACGCAGCCACTGTGCCCATCAATCCAATTCCTGTCCCTTCACCCCTCAGATCAGTCCCAATTCCTGCCCCATCAGACCTCAAATCCTGGCATATAACATTTCTCACAAATCCTGGTATATAGCATTTCTCACAAAGCCTGGTATATAGCATTTCTCACAGAGCCTGGTATACAGCATGTCTCACAGAGCCTGGTATACAGCATGTCTCACAAAGCCTGGTATATAGCATTTCGCACAAAGCCTGGTATATAGCATTTCGCACAAAGCCTGGTATATAGCATGTCTCACAAATCCTGCACAATTACCCCCCACCCCCCCCCCAGTTTGCACAATCCCCCTTCCTCCATCATTTGCCGCCACTGTGCCATCAAATGCAGCCACTGTGCCCATCAATTGCCGCCACTGTGCTATCAAACACAGCCACTGTGCCATCAAACACAGCCACTGTGCCCATCAATTGCCGCCTCACTGTGCCCATCAATTGTCGCCACTGTACCATCAAATGCAGCCACTGTGCCATCAAACGCAGCCACTGTGCCATCAAACGCAGCCACTGTGCCATCAAACGCAGCCACTGTGCCATCAAATGCAGCCACTGTGCCCATCAAACGCAGATAACTGTATGAATAATTTCCCCGTGGAGCTCCTCTTACGGAGGGAGCTGTTTATATTGATTCAAATTTATTGCACCCTGGTATAAATATTACTTTTATTGCACTTTAAGCTCGGTTCACACTAATAAGCGCCATGCGGCCTGCGTTTGCTCAGGCACAGCAGCCTATTCATTTGAATGGGCAGCTGCTGTGTTGTGTGAACCACAGAAAAATGATGCATGCACCTTTTTAAAAAAGCAGCCGCAGGGAAAGCGCATTTGTCTTTTTGACTATGCGGCAACCCTGCAGTTCCCACACCTGCAATCACACTGCAGGTTGAGATGTGTGGGGGTGCCAATCAGAATGAACAGCAGCCCCGCTCATCTTACAAGAGCAGCGCAATTCGGTTGCAGGTGCAGGAGATGCGATACCCATGAACTGGAACGCATGGCCTGCACTAGTGTGATCCGGGCTTTATTGCACCTTGGGTCTGGTTAGGTCAATAATACCAGTTATTTGGTGGAGGAATAGACGCTGTTACTGGTTCTGTTCTCACTTTCTCTGTAGACGTTCGATCTGCTTTTTATAACGTCATAACAACATCTGCTTGTGACATATCAGGGTCCCCTTTGTGGGGGTGCACTTTATTTAAATGAAGGTTATGGAAACTAAACAGAGAAATGGGACGCTTGCCTTGACTCACATATTTTGTATATTCAGGCATTTTCTTCACTAGATTCTAGTAAATATATGCTTAGTGAGTCATTCCATGCAGTTTATAATATTCTCCCTGTAATACTATTGAAATTTAAACATGCCATGCAAGGACATCTGGGGGCTCCTATGGATACTGAGTCATCGGGGAGTTTGAAATGTCATTAGGGCCCCTTAGGGCGGAAGGGATAAGATCACTTGAGGAGGAGGTGATAGGAGCGCCAACATCCTATGTAATTCCGGCCTGTACATTTTTTATAATCTGTTGCTGATTATAATTAAAGTGGTATTAAACCCAAAGCGAACATTTATTATATTGCAGCTTACCAATTCTAATGCCGCGTACACACGAGCGGACTTTACGGCGGACTTTGCCCGGCGGACTGGACTTCGTCGGACAATTCGATGTGTGTGGGCTCCAGCGGACTTTGTTTTCTCAAAAGTTGGACGGACTTAGATTTGAAACTTGTTTAAAATTTATCCGTTGAAATCGAGTCCGGACGAAAAGTCCGCCGTCTGTATGCTAGTTTGACGGACTAAAAAGCCACGCTAGGGCAGCTATTGGCTACTGGCTATGAACTTCCTTGTTTTAGTCCGGTCGTACGTCATCACGTACGAATTCGACGGACTTTGGTGGATTGTGTGTAGGCAAGTCCGTTCATTCAGAAAGTCCGTCGGAAAGTACGTCGAAAAATCCGCCGGGCAAAGTCCGCCGTAAAGTCCGCTCGTGTGTACGCGGCAATAGATGTGATGGCTGCATTCCTTTTCTTTTTTTTAAGCTTTTGTTCTTTTATTTTAACCTGGTGATCCAGCCAGTAAGTCTGTTGCTTTTTGGCAGAGAAAGCTGTCCTGCAGATGTAGCATTTAAAGGGTTGAGCTAAACCATTTATCACTCACAACAATCGGCTTTTATTTATGTAAAACCTTTATCCCAAAAGGTATAAAAAAAAAACTGTTTGATTATAAAACAGAGGGGGGAAAAGCCCCAAAAAAGGAAACGAATGCAGCCACCACATCTAATGATTGGTAAGCTGCAATATATCACATATTGGTGTTGGGTTTACTACTGATTTAAAGCTAAACTCGGAGGCTCAACCCTGCCGCCCTCAGTGCTCCCCTCTGGATGACACTACTCACTGTATTTTGTAGTTTTTCTTTTTACTTCCCTTTTTCTCACATCTTCAGGGCGGTCACATTCTGGTAGTGGGTAGCACTCAATGATGCACAGAGCAGCGTGATAATGCATCATTACATTGTGAGTGCGGGGTGCCACGGTTATGCCCCCTTAGCGAGTGAGTCTATGACACCGTATGTACGTAAGCAGGCCATACATGGAGCGAATTTCCATGGGTTGCAGGACAGAAATTCGCTCAATTCCCCCATCAACACAGACAGCGCTGATAGGGAAATCCCTCCTGACGAGCCATTGTATTCTCTTGGGCGGGGGGGGGGGGGGGGGTTGAGGAAGCCGTCCCCGCCAGGAGAAGACAGTGATTATTGCTAGCGGCTATACCAGCCACTAGCGATAATTGTATGTAAAATCCAGCAGGCTGGTTGTACCCAAGTTGATCAATCGATCGATCTCCTTGGGTACATTCAGCCTGCCCATACATGGTTCGAATCTCAGCCAGTTCCTACTGAACAGGCCCAGATTCGAATCGTCTACAGCAGTGGTTCTCAACCTTTCCAGTGCTGTGACCCCTTGATAAAATTTCCCAAGTTGTGGGGACCCCTAACAGAAAAATAATTTTCGTAGCGTGGGTTGTCGGCACCCAAGGCAAGACAAGTAATTTGCACCCTTAACCCACGGACATTTAACGCTTCCCGAGTCCCTTCCATTCGTACAGTATTTAAACCCTTATGGTACATTTTAGGATGTACCACTCTTTGTTCTCCTTTCTTTGCCTTTTATCTCTCTATCGTAATTTCCTGTTTTTTTCTTCCTCATCCCTCTCTCTAGCCATCTTTCTTGTTCTTTCTCTCCCTTTTTCTTTGTTCCTCCCCCTCTTTTCCTCTCCCTTCCATGTATTATTCATTTTTATTCCTTCTCTTACTCCTTGGTGGGGGGTGAGATGAGTGGGAGTGCTGTTGGGGGGTGGGATCAGTGGCAGTGCCGGGGGTAGTTCTGATCAGCCAACTTAGGTGCTCTTGATTAAGGTCATCTGCTGATATGAGAACTGTAGTGGAGACTTTTAATGGCAACTATAATCACAGGTAGTGTTGCTCACTGTGTCTCTGACTTTGTTATGTCTCGCAGCAGTGACACCTATGCCGAAATCAGGAGATAGGGTCTCCTCCAGCCCCTCCCACTTCACATTCCTCACCAGTCAGCTGACCTCTAGTCTTTGCCCCCCAGCCATACCGTGAACTATATGAGAGGCTTCGAAAAGGCTGGGAGAGCGGTGTGGGCTTCAGGAACAGCCCAGGATTTGGTGACCCCTGGCAAATCGTCATTCGACCCCCAGGTTGAGAACCACTGGTCTACAGCCAGCTTTAGTCTTGAAGAATCCTGAGTCCTCTAGTCTCATAGGGGTCAAACGAGGAAACAGTGGTCTGTAGGCATCCGGAAGTATCGCATGCCCCTATTAGGGCTTGTTTACATCAGCATTGCCCTTCGAAGTGTGAGCCACAAAGGTCCGCTTTTCAGAGGGCTTTTGACTGGCGGTGGGGAGGCAATATGATGCCGCATCGCTGCCAGTTTTAACCTTTTAAAGCCCACACCACTGCACTGCCACTTTGTTCATTGCACATGGCTACAAGGTGGTTGCAGCATAGCCTCTTTTATTCAACTAGGCTGTGTTTGGCAAGCCGTACTGCCTGCCAAAGGCAACGAGGGGTATAATTCTTGCTGCGCAGAGAAGCAGACATTGCAGTTGCAGCAAATATATAGCTCTGGCCAGCTACTTTTGCAGCTTAACCAATTCCATACCGTGCCAATTCCCGTGCTCGTCTCCTACATGTAAAAATCATATTTTTTTGGCTAGAAAATTACTCAGAATGGCGGCCATTGCAACTTTTTATGCAACTTTTATGCATACTTCTTATGCAACTTTTTTAACTTGACAGCTTATTATTCTAAATAGGAAACCATTTTGTTTACAAATATTAAAGATTCTAACTACCAGCAAGAATGAGTAATTATATTTAAAGAGCACCTGTCATTTCAGATCCATCATGGCAGCACCTGCTAGCGGGCGTCCACTCACCTGCTGCCACCACGTCCCTCACCTTGTTGTGTCACTGCCACATCACCAGCCGTCCCATTAAAGTGAATGGGACTGTTGGTGAGTCAACAGCGGGTCAGAGGAGGAGCTGCTGCGGGACAGAGATGACAGCTGCTCTTTAAAAATTTAAATCGAGTTGATTTAAATCAAGCCTTTTTATTAGTGATTTAAATCAACTTGAATTAAACCAAATCCACCCTGTGTTTAACGCAGTACATTTCAGTGCATTACATGATGTTTAACACAGTATATTTCAGTGTGTTAGTGCAAGTTTAACACAGCATATTTCCGTACATTAGTGCAAGTTTAACGTACTGTATTTTAGTGCGTTACGCGCTGTTTAACGCAGTATATTTCAGTGCGTTACTGCACGTCTAACACAGTATATTGCTGTGCATTAGTGCGCATTTAACGCAGTATATTTCTGTGTTAGTGCATGTTTAACCAGGATGAATAAAAATTTGTGATTTAAAAATAAATAAATAAATTAAAAAAAGCTGATTCTTTTTTAAATTTTAAATCAGCTTTTTAAATTTAAAACAGCTTTTTTGATTAAAATCTAATTTGTTTTATTTTTATCAAAATTTTTTAAATAAAATGCTTCTGAAGTAAAAATCTATCTAAAGATAGTTTTCTATTTAAGATACATTAATAATTTAGTTTATTCAGCATGAAATTAATCTTAATTATGTAACATGAGGCTGTATATTCTGCAATATTTACATTTTTGGTAAACTCATTCAATGAATCCAAGCTCTGCATGCTGAGATAACATGCACTGCATTGATGCATTCACACAATTTTACAGTAACCATGAGATAACGCAAAGTTCAGGAATATTCCTTTATCCCATTGTTTTGCAAATCTATGTACACTACAAACTGTATGATTGAATCGGTTCTGATATCGCTGTTTTACTAACTTGACAGCTTATTATTCTAAATAGGAAACCATTTTGTTTGCAAATATTAAAGATTCTAACTACCAGCAAGAATGAGTAATTATATTTAAAGAGCACCTGTCATTTCAGATCCATCATGGCAGCGCCTGTTAGCGGCATCCACTCACCTGCTGCCGCCACGTCCCTCACCTTGTTGTGTCACTGCCACATTACCAGCCGTCACATTAAAGTGAATGGGACTGTCGGTGAGTCAACAGCGCATCAGAGGAGGAGCTGCTGCGGGACAGAGATTACAGCTGCTCTTTAAAAATTTAAATCGAGTTGATTTAAATCAAGCCTTTTTATTAGTGATTTAAATCGACTTGAATTAAACCAAATACACCCTGTGTTTAACACAGTATATTTCAGTGCCGTAGTGCACATTCAACGCAGTGTATTTGAGTACGTCCCCCCCCCCCCCCAGCATTTCTGTTGCTGACATCTTGAGTAAGGGCAGATGACTTGTATGGCATTTACTTCCTGGAATCCAGCTGCCCTAGCTCAGACATGCAAGCAGAAGATGTGTGCTTAGCTGAAAAAAACCTCCTCCCCTCCTAAATACTCCTGGGATGTATGACATCATTTGCCTAGGCATGGAAACCAGGAAGTAACTAAAAAAATGCAAAAAGTATAAAACAAGAAAATATATACTTTCTTATCTATTTATTAATGCTAGTAGCAAAAGGATTAAAAATAGTTTTTTTTTTTTTATTCTATACAGGATTTATATAGCGCCGACAGTTTATGCAGCACTTTACAACATTAGGGTAGACAGTACAAGTACAAAACAATTCAATACAGGAGGAATCAGAGGGCCCTGCTCATTAGAGCTTACAATCTAGGAGGGAGGGTCAAGTTATACAAAAGGGTAATAGCTGTGAGGGATGAGCTAATGGAGAAAATAGTGCAGTTGTTAGATGGAGGCAGGATAGGCTTCTCTGAAGAGGAAAGTTTTCAGGGATCGCCTAAAAGTGGATAAATTTGGAGACAGTCTGACAGATTGGGGTAGGGAATTCCAGAGGTTGGGCGAGGATCGGGAGAAGTCCTGGAGGCGGATATGGGAGGAGGTGATGAGGGAGCTAGAGAGCAGGAGGTCTTGGGAGGAACGGAGATGGCGATTAGGTTGGTATTTTGAGACTAGGTTAGTGATGTAGCTGGGGGCAGAGTTGTGGATGGCTTTGTAACTTATTGTTAGTATATTGAATTTAAATCGTTGGGTGAGTGGTAGCCAATGGAGGGATTGGCAGAGAGGGGTAGCAGACACTGAGCGGTTTGTAAGGTGGATGAGTCTGGCAGCAGCATTCATGATGGACTGAAGGGAGGATAGTCTATTTAAAGGTAAGCCAATGAGGAGGGAGTTGCAGTAGTCAAGGCGAGAGATAACCAGGGAGTGAATCAGGAGCTTTGTGGTTTCATTGGTTAGAAAGGGACGTAGTTTAGAGATGTTGCGGAGGTTGAGGCGGCAAGCTTTGGAAAGTGATTGGATGTGGGGCTGAAAGGAGAGTTCAGAATCTAGGATAACACCTAGCACCCTAACATGTGGGGACGGGTGGATGGTTTTGCCATTGCTCTTGACAGACAAGTCAGGGGAAGAGGCACGTGGGGGAGGAAATATTATAAGCTCGGCTTTGGACAGGTTGAGTTTGAGGAAGTGGTGTGACATCCATACAGATATGTCTGTTAGTAAGTTAGTGATGCGTGAGGAGACTGATGGAGTGAGTTGAGGGGTGGAGAGATAGATTTGTGTGTCGTCAGCATAGAAATGATATTGATATTTAATCAGCTGACCCAGGGAAGAGGTGTAGATTGAAAATAAAAGAGGTCCAAGAACAGAACCTTGGGGGACCCCGACAGAGAAGGGAAGAGGAGTGGAGGAAGTAGAATTGTAAGTGACACTGAAGGTGCGTTGGGATAGGTAGGATGAGAGCCACTGAAGAGCACAGTCACGGAGACCGAGGGAGTAAAGTTTTTTGAGGAGGAAGGGGTGGTCAACCGTGTCAAAGGCAGCTGAAAGATCCAGAAGTAGGAGTACAGAATAGTGTCCGTTGGTTTTTGCAGTTAGTAGGTCATTTGTGAGTTTTAAAAGAGCAGTTTCTGTGGAGTGTTGAGGGCGAAATCCAGATTGAAGGGGATCAAGAAGGTTGTTTTTAATGAGGTGGTCACTCAGTTGGTTGTAAACCAGGCGTTCAAGGAGTTTAGAGGAAAAGGGGAGCAAGGAGATTGGGTGTAGGTTGTTAAGATTGGTAGGGTCCAAGGATGGCTTTTTGAGTATGGGAGTGACCAGTGCATGTTTTAGAGCATCGGGGAAGAAGCCAGAGGTGAGGGAGAGATTGAAGATGTGGGTTAGAGAGTGTAGGATGGGGTCAGAGGGTGACCGTAGCATTTGAGAGGGAATAGGGTCCAGGGGACAGGTGCTTAGGTGGGCGATAGAAAGGAGTTTAGCAACTTCGTCTGGAGTAGCAGATTTGAATAGGGGGAGTGTCAGTTGTACCTGTTGACATGGGGTCTTAGCTGGGGGAGATACCTGTAGAATGGAGATTTCATCACGGATTGTATCAATCTTGTTTTTGAAGTGATTAGCGATTTCCTGGGCAGTGAGTAAGTCAGTGGGGGGAGGTGGTGGAGGACAAAGTAGAGAGTTGAAGGTAGAGAAGAGTTTACGGGGATTGGATGAGAAGGGGTAATAAGAGTTGTAAAATAGGTCTGCTTGGCAATGTGGAGGAAAGAATAGTATTTTTGGAGGGCAGATTTGTATTGGTTGAAATCTTTGAGAGACTAATGCCCCGTACACACGGTCGGATTTTCCGATGGAAAATGTGTGATAGAACCTTGTTGTCGGAAATTCCGACCGTGTGTGGGCTCCATCACACATTTTCCATCGGATTTTCCGACACACAAAGTTTGAGAGCAGGCTATAAAATTTTCCGACAACAAAATCCGTTGTCGGAATTTCCGATAGTGTGTAGACAAATTAGACGTACAAAGTGCCACGCATGCTCAGAATAAATAAAGAGATGAAAGCTATTGGCTACTGCCCCGTTTATAGTCCCGACGTACGTGTTTTACGTCACCGCGTTCAGAATGATCGGATTTTCCGACAACTTTGTGTGACCGTGTGTATGCAAGACAAGTTTGAGCCAACATCCGTCGGAAAAAATCCTAGGATTTTGTTGTCGAAATGTCCGAACAAAGTCCGACCGTGTGTACGTCCTATTAGTCTTGTGCCACAGACGCTCAAGAGCGCGACTACGTTTTTTGAGAATTTTAGTGTCATCTGTTTGCCAGGGTTGTAGGGGTCGAGGCCTGATTCTGCGTGTAGTGAGGGGAGCGAGCTTGTCCAGGGTGGAGGACAGAGATTTATTGTAGATGGACATGGCTTGGTTGGGGCAGGACAGGGGAGAGATTTTGTCATAGACGTGGTCAATAGCAGAATAGAGGAGAGAGGAGTTGAAGTTGCAAAAGTTTCTACGGGTGATGGTTAGGCGATTGGAGGGAAAGGTGGTGGAAGACAGGGGGAGAGAGAAACTAATAAGGTGGTGGTCGGAGAGAGGAAAAGGATTGTTTGAGAAGTTGCATGGAGTGCATAGGTAGGAGAATACAAGGTCAAGGGTGTTGATTGAGAGAGTGAAGTTCTGCTTTAAGTTTAAACAGAGTATTAACAGATGTGGATAATATATCAAGATGATGAGATGTGAATTATGTGCATTTTTTATAAATAATGAATTAAACAATGTGGTTCCCCATCTATATAACACATCTAGACTTTCAGTGGATTATAATTGCCGCCAGTAATGTGTTATCCTGGAAACACTGACCTCGGAGTAATCGGCCGGGTTTGGGCAGTATTCGTCAGATTTGACTGCGCTCAGCTCAGGTATAGGAGGTCTCCAGGTCACATCTTTCAAGTAGGCTTCTCCCTGTAAGATACCAAGAAAGTCTCACACTGACACCACGCATTCCTTACAACAATTTTTAGGTGGATTATGGGTTTTCTTATTTTAAAATGGTTGTAAACCCTTCCATATACCCAGTGAAGTAACTGGCCTCAGGTGATAACACAGAGATGAAATCCTCCTACATAAGTTGTACCTGTTTATCTGCAGTATTCTCTACATCTGTTCAAAGTGCAGAATTTAATGACGCTTAGTTGAATTACTAAGAGTGCAAAATCTGGTGCATCGCTGCATAGGAACCAATCAGCTACCATGTTTTTGTTTTTTTTTGCCAACGCTTAAAGTGGTTGTAAAGCCTCAAGGTTTTTCACCTTAATGCATTATGCATTAAGGTAAAAAACCTTCTGTGCTGCCGCTCCCCACAGACCTCCCCTTTTTCTTTCCTGAGCCCTATCCGATCCAGTGATGAGCACGAGCGCAGCGGCTCCAGCCGCTGTCCCTCTCCTCTTTGGACAGATTGATAGCAGCAGGACTCATTGGCTCCCGCTGCTATCAATCAAATCTAGTGACATGGGATCGGGGGCGGGGCAGAGTCTCGCTTGTTTGGGTCAATGGATGCAGCAGTGGAACTTGGGAGCGAGCACGCACGGGTACCCCCCAGGGAAAACTGCTTTCCGCTGGGGCACACGATGAAGAGGAGTGGCAAAGAGCGCCAGCTCCTGTCTCCGAGTGTTCTCCGATCATCTCCGACGCCCCCGCACCTCTGGCAACATGCGGTACTGCATAGCAGTGGCTGTGGAATGGATTACCTGAGTTTTCATTATTTCCTAAGGGGAAACTCGATTTGATATATGAGTGCTTTAGATTACAAGCATTCTTCTGGAACAAATTATGCTTGTAATCTAAGGTATTACTGTACACAAATTAATGGTAGTATGTATTCTTTAATGCATCATTCTTTTTTTTTTTTAATGAATCAGAGTTTCTGTACAGCAGAGCTCAAACTAGGGGAGGAACAAGATCCAGATTTGTTACTTAAAGGAGTTGTAAAGGCAGAAGGTCTTTTAACTTAATGCATTCTATGCATAAAGATAAAGAGCCGTCTGTGTGTAGCAGCCCCCCTAATACTTACCTGAGCCCCCTCTCTGTCTAGCGATGTCTACGAATCCCCCGGCTGACTGGGACTCTCCCCTCTGATTGGCTGTGACACAGCAGCAGCACCATTGGCTCCTGTGGCTGTCAATCAACATCAGTTAGCCAATCAGGTGAGAGTAGAGGCGGGGTCGAATGGCAGCCCCGTTTCTGAATGGAAACACGGAGCTGCAGCTCGGCTCGGGTGCCCCCATAGCAAACTGCTTGCTGTGGGGGCACTCAACAGGAGGGAGGGACCAGGAACAGCAAATAGGGACCCAAGAAGAGAAGGATACGGGCTGCCCTGTGCAAAAGCAACTGTACATAGTAAGAAAGTATAACATGTTTCTCGCCACACCCCACCCCCCTCCCCCTTATACTTACCTAAGCCTGATCTTGGTCCAACAATGTGCATGAAAGCAGGGGCTCGCTCCCTCCTCATTGAACAGAGAAGCAGCAGCATTAGCTCCAGCTGCTGTCAATCACAGCCAGTAAGGAGAGAGTGGGGGGCAGGTCTAAGCCGCACTCTGTGTGTCAATGCACACACAGAGCTAGCTCGGGTGCGAGCACACACGAGTGCCCCCATAGCAAGTGGCTTGCTATGTGGGCATTTAGCAAGGGGAAGGGGCCAGGAGCTCCGGCAGGGGACACGAGAAGGGAAGGATCAGGGGTGCTCTGTGCATAATGATCACACAGAGCAGGTATGTATGACTAGTTTGCTAATTAAAAAATATAAAAATGTTGCCTTTAGAATCACTTTAATTGCTCATTTATTCTAGGGGAGAGTAGAAGCACTTTTACTTACCTGATCCTCTATTACAATGCAGATTGCATTCCTCTATGCTCTGGTAGTAGACTGTCCCTTGGCATCATCATGACCAAAGCAGGGATTTGGACCCTGCATTGATCTCAATGACATCAGGATCTTAGACCGCTGGAGCATGGGGCAGAAGATGCTGCAGGGACAAGTCTACTAGCACAGAGGAGTAAAGGATTGAGTATATAAATCTTTTCTATGTCTCCTAGACCTAAACAAGCAGTTAACTGTTGCCATGCAGGCACACGACAAGGGAGAATTTTCACATTTCCCAGAGTTTAGCTTTAATCGCTAACCAAAACAAATTAAGGGAGAAGTACAGCCAAATCTTGTTTGGCTGTACTTCTTCTGTGGATCACAGGAGGGCAGTTGGTTCTGCACTCCTGTGACCTGTTTTCAGCCGACAGCGGGCTGAAGCATGCTGCTGGCCGACATCAGGCCAGGCTGGGGAAAGATCACGACCATATGGTCGGAATCCACCCAGGAGTCTGAACTGGCAGCTGGCTCAGCCTCTCAGTGAGCTGCTGAGAACCTGAGCCAGCCACTCCCGCCCCCTCCACTGCCCAGCGCTCCAGTGAGCACCAGGGGGGCAGAGCAGAGAGCCGTTTTCAGCCGACAGCGGGCTGAAGCATGCTGCTGGCCAACATCAGACCAGGCTGGGGAAAGATCACGACCATATGGTCGGGATCCACCCAGGAGTCTGAACTGGCAGCTGGCTCAGCCTCTCAGTGAGCTGCTGAGAACCTGAGCCAGCCACTCCCGCCCCCTCCACTGCCCAGCGCTCCAGTGAGCACCGGGGGGGCAGAGCAGAGAGCCGGTGACTGATAGTCACCGGCTCTCTGCTCACAGAGCACTGCGAACTGAGTGATCAGTGGTGTTTAATCGCTAAGTTCTCAGAGTTAGAGCCAGCGGGGGACAAATGCAGCATAGGAGCGATGCTGCATCCACCTAGGTAAGTGTGATTTTTGAAAAAAAAAAACTTCTCTTTTAAGCAGGAAACAGAAACGGTATATAAAAAACAAATATGTATATATAAGTGAAAACCATTCACAGAAAGACACTGAATAAAAAAATGAACAAAAAAGAAAACATAAAAAAGAACTTACTGGAAAGGGGTCACACCTGCTTGCAATTTCAACGAGTATGATGGCATAGCTGGAATTAAAATAATACCGTTGGTAATTTATTTTTTTTTTAACCAATAAAACAGATGTCAAGTTTGAAAGTTTGTATGTGATATATCTCCATTTAGGCCGGGTTCACACTATTGCGAATTGGATGCGGGTGTCCCGGCTTCCAATTCGCATAACAGATTGTGACTGGCTCTCTATGGAGCCGGTTCACACATCTCCGCAGCGGCTCCTGTGTAAATTGCACAGGAGTTCTGTGTGTCTTTTGGTCCATTTAAGGTCAGAATTCAGCCAAATATTCGGGCTGATATCGGATCTGAACCGGTGAATGGAGACACCCCGGACCCCTGCTGTGAGCCGCTCCCTGCTCTAGTGTGAACCCAGCCTTAATGAGAGCTTGGTGGTGTGGATTTTATGATTGTTTGCAAAGAATTGTTGGTCAAAGTCTAAAGTTGGTATTATAATCACTGACCTCTCAAATCTTCCCGCAAATGCAAACTGCCAGCATGGATACATATTATCCATGCCGGCAGTTTTCATTTGCAAGGATTTGACAGTTTTTAACAGGTCCCATTATAAGTCTCCTATTGCATCTCATCCTTGTTTTAATCATATCCACTGCCCCAGCCCTGAAGAAGGGGGGAGGCATTGCTCCTAAAACGTGTTGGCTTTACTTTAAACATACCGCCGAGGGATATGAACGTTTGTACTGGTTGCTCCTCTATATCAGGTTTTCTCAACCTTTTTTCAGTCATGGCACCCTTAAAATCCTGCACAATCTTAAGGCACCCCATTTTAAAAGGAAACTAGTAGTTTAAGATAATGCAGCAGCATCCACACATGTAGGACACCCAACATTAGAGGTCCTTTATTCTTCAAAATCAAATACATCTTTGCATACCGCTACTGACTAGTTTTTCAGCTTTTCTCGTCTCCCTCAGTTTCTTGCCCACCTCCAGCTAATGTGACCCCAGTGCTGATGCAGAGGGGCAGGTAAGGAGCAACAAGGATGTTGTATAGGTGTCCGACATCCTCCTTATCAACCAATGACATTACTGGTTGCAACGACACGGTCGGCTAGAAGGTTGCAACGGTGCACAATGGAAACCTGTGGCTTTCTATAACTAAAAAGCAGGCTCAATTCACCACCTGGCTTTTGTACAGTTTTTGGGCAATTTTTAGGCATTTTGCTATGGCACCCCTGAAGAAACCCGAAGGCTCCCTGGTTGAAAAAGGCTGGTCTATATCCATTCCAGAATCAGTTAATTGCTGAGAGCTCTCTTTGTTGCTATCAAAGAGACAGCAGCTATAATAAGGTCCAACCAAACTGCACCTTCATTGGGTATTATCCCCCTGGAAGGAAGACTCGCTCCAAGGTGTATTCCCCAATACCAAGCCTCACTTCCATTGGTCCAGGACTAACGCACACACACAATTGATAAAAAATAGGCAGACTAGATCACATGATATCTATCGACGATACTAAGCTAAGCAGGGCAATAACTTCTCCGCAGGACGTGGAAATCTTGCAAAAAGACCTGAACAAATTAATGGGGTGGGGGACTACATGGCAAATGAGGTTCAATGTAGAAAAATGTAAAATAATGCATTTGGGTGGCAAAAATATGAATGCAATCTATACACTGGGGGGAGAACCTCTGGGGGAATCTAGGATGGAAAAGGACCTGGGGGTCCTAGTAGATGATAGGCTCAGCAATGGCATGCAATGCCAAGCTGCTGCTAATAAAGCAAACAGAATATTGGCATGCATTAAAAGGGGGATCAACTCCAGAGATAAAACGATAATTCTCCCGCTCTACAAGACCCTGGTCCGCCCGCACCTGGAGTATGCTGTCCAGTTCTGGGCACCAGTCCTCAGGAGGGATGTACTGGAAATGGAGCGAGTACAAAGAAGGGCAACAAAGCTAATAAAGGGTCTGGAGGATCTTAGTTATGAGGAAAGGTTGCGAGCACTGAACTTATTCTCTCTGGAGAAGAGACGCTTGAAAGGGGATATGATTTCAATTTACAAATACTGTACTGGTGACCCCACAATAGGGATAAAACTTTTTCGCAGAAGAGAGTTTAATAAGACTCGTGGCCACTCATTACAATTAGAAGAAAAGAGGTTTAACCTTAAACTACGTAGAGGGTTCTTTACTGTAAGAGCGGCAAGGATGTGGAATTCCCTTCCACAGGCGGTGGTCTCAGCGGGGAGCATTGATAGCTTCAAGAAACTATTAGATAATCACCTGAATGACCGCAATATACAGGGATATGTAATGAAATACTGACACATAATCACACACATAGGTTGGACTTGATGGACTTGTGTCTTTTTTCAACCTCACCTACTATGTAACTATGTATGTAACTATCTAGCAATTGACCTATTTGAGATATTGGATAACGTTTTCTAAAGTGGGTATAGCCAATAGCCATTCATCTGTTAGAACAGCAATATTGTAATAATAAGTCCATGGGTACATACCAGGAGGTGATACAAATCTTTTTTTACAGCTGTGTTTTTTAAGAACGTTTTTGTAATAAAATATCAAAAACATTTTTTAAGAGGTATATGTTTTGTATTTCTGAAATTTGATACCATGAAAGTCCCAATCTCATTTTTATGTTACCTATAAACATCAGCAGCAGGTGTGGGTACTATACAGCTGCTGTCACTCTGGATGACCTCTGGGGGGCAGTAGATGTGTGCAGGCTTTTTCTCCATCAGCTCTTTAAACTCATCTCTTCTAAAGACTGTCAACCCATAATCTGGAAAAGTAGACAGTGTATTGTTGTTTTGGTGAAATTAGTACCTGTTACTATATATTTTAAATATAAATGATACAAAGATACAATGTATACAAGCATATGTATTCCCTTAGCGTGTGTCAAAAGGCCTATACATAGAATTATTTTACACTATGGAGTTGATTTACTTAAGACAAACAGATTGCACTTTGCAAAGTGCAGTTGCTCCAGAGCTTAGTAAATGATCAGGAGCTCTGCTGACTTCCATCATCCAATCATGTGCAAGCAAAAATGCTGTTTTTTTTTATTCTTTCCTTGCATGTGATTGGGTATTCTTTACAAAGTGAAGCTTTACTTAATTTATTAAGCTCTGGTGCAACTGCACTTTGCAAAGTGCACAGTCTACTTGCCTTTAGTAAACCCCCTATATGTCCCACATGACAGAACCATACCGGAGATCTTGCAAACCCAGCGATCATCTATGACACAGTTGTGGGAGGTCAGCCTTCCATGATAGATTTTATGTTGGTGAAGATACATCATTCCTCGGGCAATGTCCGTGGCAAATGAAAGCCTGTAATAAGACAGAAAGAATTATTTACTGTCTCCTAGAAGCTGACACAATTAAACATCCAATTAACATCCTATAATGTGCCTATCGCTCACACCTTATGTTTTGTTCTACAGTATAAAATTAGGCATACCTGTGGACATGGTGCAGTGCGGGAAATGCAGCAATTTCTGTGCGTTTTCCGCACCGCATAGCAATTATTCATGCAATCTGCTGTGGGTGTCAATTAAAAGTTGATGACACCCGAAAAGCAGGTTGCAAAATGCAGTACATTTGCTTGAACTGGATTACAAGAGTGTAAACCCACACGATCCAGTTCCAGTGCGAACAAAGAAAAAAAGCTGCCCACACCTTTTTCATGTGTATGTGGTGTGAATTTGCGCTATTTAAATGAAGGGCTCAAATCGCACCACATAGAATCGCATTTGATTCCTGTGCAAATCACATGCGGTGTGCGGTGTGAACTCAGGGCTGAGTATGGCAACAAAAGTGAGTACACCCCTAAGTGAAAATTGCCAAATTGGGCCCAATTAGCCATTTTCCCTCCCCGGTGTTATGTGACTCGATAGTGATACAAGATCTCAGGTGTGAATGGGGAGCAGGTGTGTTAAATTTGGTGTTATCGCTCTCACTCTCTCATACTGGTCACTGGAAGTTCAACATGGCACCTCATGGCAAAGAACTCTCTGAGGATCTGTAAAAAAGAATTGTTGCTCTACATAAAGAAGGCCTAGGCTATAAGAAGATTGCCAAGACCCTGAAACTGAGGTGCAGCACGGTGGCCAAGACCATTCAGCGGTTTAACAGGACAGGTTCCACTCAGAACAGGCCTCGTCATGGTCGACCAAAGAAGTTGAGTGCACGTGCTCAGCATCATATCCAGAGGTTGTCTTTGGGAAATAGCCTTATGAGTGCTGCCAGCATTGCTGCAGAGGTTGAAGGGGTGGGGGGGTCAGCCTGTCAGTGCTCAGACCATACGCCGCACACTGCATCAATTTGGTCTGCATGGCTGTTGTCCCAGAAGAAAGCCTCTTTTAACCACTTCCAGCCCGGCCTATAGCAGATTGACGGCCGGGCGGTGGTTCAGTTATTCTGACTGGGCGTCATATGACGTCCAGCAGGATAACATGCCGCCACGCGCCCGTGGGGGCGCTCATCGCTGCGATCGGTGGAGCGGTGTGTCAGTCTCACACACCTCCACCGATCTTTACCACGTGATCAGCCGTGTCCAGACACGGCTGATCACAATGTCAATAGGAAGAGCCATTGATCGGATTTTCCTCACTTGTGTCTGACAGATGCGAGTAGAGGAGAGCCGATCGGCGGCTCTCCTGACAGGGGGGGTCTGCGCTGATTGTTTATCAGCACAGCCCCCCTCAGATGACCACACTGGACCTCCAGGGACGCCATTAGGACCACTAGGGAAGCGGGCAACATGTGGATGGCCAGGTATGTACCCCATGGCCATCCACATGTGCCCAATGTGCCCAATCTGTGCCAATCAGTGCGCACAAATGGGCACTGATTGGCACCATTATATTTAAGTGATGCCCAGCAATGCCACCCCTTAGTGTCATCAGTGCCACCCATCAGTGTCCATCAGTGCCACCTGTTAGTGCCCATCCATGCCCATCAGTGCCCACCTATCAGTGCCCATCTGTGCCACCTATCAGTGCCCATCAGTACCACCTATCAGTGCCCATCAGTGCCACCTATCAGTGCCCATCATCAGTGCCCGTCAGTGCCACCTCACCAGTGCCACCTCATTGGTGCTACCTCATCGGTGCCCATCAGTGCCGCTGTATCAGTGCCCGTCAGTGCAGCCATATCAGTGCCCGTCATTGAAGAAGAAAACGTACTTATTTACAAAAAAATTTAACAGAAACAAAGAAAAACTTTTTTTTTTCGAAATTTTCGGTATTTTTTTATTTGTTACGCAAAAAATAAAAACCACAGAGGTGATCAAATACCACCAAAAGAAAGCTCTATTTGCGGCAACAAAATGATAAAAAATTAGTTTGGGTACAGTGTTGCATGACCGCGCAATTGTCATTCAAAGTGCGACAGCGCTGAAAGCTGAAAATTGGCCTGGGCGGGAAGGTGTCTAAGTGCCTGGTATTGAAGTGGTTAAAGATGATGCACAAAAAAGCCCACAAACAGTTTGTTGAAGACAAGCAGACTAAGGACAAGGATTACTGGAACCATGTCCTGTGGTCTGATGAGACCAAGATAAACTTATTTGGTTCAGATGGTGTCAAGCGTGTGTGGCGGAAACCAGGTGAGGAGTACAAAGACAAGTGTATTTTGCCTACAGTCAAGCATGGTGGTGGGAGTGTCATGGTCTGGGACTGCATGAGTGCTGCCGGGACTGGAGAGCTACAGATCATTGAGGGAACCATGAATGCCAACATGTACTGTGACATACTGAAGCAGAGCAGGATCCCCTCCCTTCGGAGACTCGGCCACAGGGCAGTATTCCAACATGATAACGACCCCAAACACACCTCCAAGACAACCACTGCCTTGCTAAAGAATCTGAGGGTAAACATGATGGACTGGCCAAGCATGTCTCCAGACCTAAACCCTATCGAGCATCTGTGGGGCATCCTCAAATGGAAGGTAGAGGAGGGCAAGGTCTCTAACATCCACCAGCTCTGTGGTGGAGGAGTGGAAGAGGACTCCAGTGGCAACCTGTGAAGCTCTGGTGAACTCCATGCCCAAGAGGGTTAAGGCAGTGCTGGAAAATAATGGTGGCCACACAAAATATTGACACTTTGGGCCCAATTTGGACATTTTCACTTAGGGGTGTACTCACTTTTGTTGCCAGCGGTTTAGACATTAATGGCTGTGTGTTGAGTTATTTTGAGCAGACAGCAAATTTACACTGTTATACAAGCTGTACACTCACTACTTTACATTGTAGCAAAGTATCATTTACAGTGTTGTCACATGAAAAGATAGAATAAAATATTTACAAAAATGTGAGAGTTGTATTCACTTTTGTGAGATACTGTGTGTCATGTGATCATGTTAGATGCCCGCTGTGCTTTGAGACACATAAAAACAAAGACATTAATACTCCTATTTTCTGTGCATGTAGTGAAAGCTTACCGGAAGCCCCAGTTTAGAGGAACATCATCATTTAAGAGGACATCCGCCAGGCTGCCCTTAGGACAATATTCCGTGATGATGAAGATGTTTCCTTCTGTTGATCCTCCAATGAACTTACAGAGATTCTGATGATCGAACTTCCTGCAAAATCAACATCAATTTAGTCACTGGAGAGGTTTTTGGGTCCCCATAACCAAAACTGAACACTGATAGCATCATCGTAGACTACTGAAAGCAACAAAACATAAGAAATGGCCAAGAAAGACCATCTTCATAAGAACATAGCTCTGCAGCCATGATTAAAGGATAAGTTCACCTTTTGTAAGATGTTATATGTTACAAATGCACTGACCCCCAAGTCCCCATTTTGACAGCGAGCGGGGGATCTTCTCCCCTCTGCTTCTTTCAAAAATTTAAAGAAAGTATTCTGTGACTGAATAGACTACAACTACCGGCATCCTTTGCAGCTGTTGGCTTGTAGTTCTCATTGAACTGCAAGGGCACTGTTGAACGCTGTGGTCGTTCATTGATTCTTCCTGTCAGTGTGAAACTGCCTGCCCATACGATATACAGGCTGACGGCTCACACTGACAGTCTGCATAAGTCCTGCATGGCACCAGTGATCTGCTGATTGCTGGTTCAATGCTTTCCAAGCTCCTAAAAAAAAAAATAAAAAAAAAATAGTACAGTAAAGCCTTGGATTGCGAGCATAATTTGTTCCGGAAACATGCTTGTAATCCAAAGCACTTGTATAAGTGAATTCCCCCATAAGAAATAATGGAAACTCAGATGATACATTCCACAACCATTTATTCATAAGTCCTTCATTTTTTAGTCCATATAAAAGGATTATAGCAAAGTAATAGGTTGTGTAACCATAAAAAATGTCCATCCGCAAATGGAAGCCTCCACAAGGGGATTAGAAGCAAAATCAGCAGGAGCTCCAGAGTATAAAAGAGAACTGAGGTGCCTCTAATGCCGCTTACACACGAGCAGACTTTGACCGGACTGGTCCGACGGACTATCCAACGGACTGTCGGCGGACTTCCAACGGACTTTCCCAACGAACGGACTTGCCTACACACGATCACACCAAAGTCCGGTGGATTCGTACGTGATGAGGTACGACCGGACTAAAATAAGGAAGTTCATAGCCAGTAGCCAATAGCTGCCCTAGCGTCGGTTTTCGTCCGTCGGACTAGCATACAGACGAGCGGACTTTTTGATAGGAACTGGGTCTGGCGGAGTTACGACGTAAAGATTTGAAACATGTTCCAAATCTAAAGTCTGGCAGATTTTCAACCCAAAATGTCAGCTGCAGGTCCGATGAAGCCCACACACGGTCAAATTGTCCGCTGGACTCAGTCCGTCGGACCAGTCCGGTCGAAAAGTCCGCTCGTCGGCATAAGTGTAGCAATATGGTTTACAACATTTAGCAACTCACATGGCTGATGATTAAATGAGGCACATATAAATATGCAGGCATCCGGGGTAAAGCTGTCCACATAGACCGTCCTTCACACTGACAGTTCTCACCGCTGTCAGTCTGCAATCATTACCAGGAAGACTACCCTGCAGTAGAGCGACTGAACCGCTCGTGGAGCGCAGCGTGGAAGGGATGGCTTACCCCGGATGCCTGCATACTTGGATGTGCCTGTTTTAATCATCAACCATGTGAGTTGCTAAATGTTGTATCATCATTAAACGTAACCATATTGCTACACTTATGCCGCGTACACACGGTCGAATTTTCGGCTACAAAAGTCCGACAGCCCGTCCGACAGACTTTCGACGGACTTTTGGCAGACTTGCGGCGGACTTGCGGCGGACTTGCGGCAGACTTTCTTACGAACGGACTTGCCTACATACGATCACACAAAAGTCCGACAGATTCGTACGTGATGACGTACACCGGACTAAAATAAGGAAGTTGATAGCCAGTAGCCAATAGCTGCCCTAGTGTGGGTTTTTGTCCGTCGGACTAGCATACAGACGAGCGGATTTCTGGGTCCGGCGGAGTTACGACGTAAAGATTTGAAGCATGTTCCAAATCTAAAGTCCGTCAGATTTGCGGCTGGAAAAGTCCGCTGAAAGTCCGGGGAAGCCCACACACGATCGGATTGTCAGCCGGCTTTGGTCCGTCGGCGTCCGTCGGATTTTTGTAGACAAAAAGTCCGACCGTGTGTACACGGCATTAGAGACCCCTCTCTTCTCTTTTATACTCAGTTGTGACATGACAGTATTTATATATCAAGACATCGCTTGTATATCAAGTAAAAATGTATTTAAAAAATTTTCTTGTCTTGCAAAAAGCTCTGAAACCAAGTTACTCTCAAACCAAGGTTTTACTGTATGCACATTTTTTTACCTGCAAAAAAAAAAAATGTGCATTAATTTGTATTTTTTTTTTCAGAAGTGTTTCTGAACATCAGAACTTCCTCTCTGGACAAAGTCTTCAGATTTATTTTGCACCTGTATTTTGTACCAGGCGTATAAGTGCACCTGTGCCCTGACTATAGAGATTAAAGTATTTACATAATCTTAACGAGCAGTAAACGATGAGATTATTGGACGAATGACCGTCCGGTTTTTTTTTTGCATGCTACTCTCATATGGAAAATGAAGAGATTACTAAAGCATGAAAATTCTCATGACAGAATAAAAATTCAGGAGTGATGTCATGTGTTGCAATGAATTTATATTGTATTTTTCAAATGAAAACTGTGCTGACTAAACAAATATCGTACGATCTGGTATTGTACCAGAATTTTTTTTTTGCCGTGGCGTATACTCAAACTCACCGGACATTCTGTACTTCTTTCCTAATGGTTTTAGTGATGGTAAAATTCTTCTTATATATTCTTTTTACTGATACTATCCGCCCATCACTGGAAGAAAAGACAGAAGCCTGTTATTGCAGTAGCTTACAGTGATAATTTCTCATATAATATTTTGCTTATGGCAAACATTAGCTAAATAATGCAAAAAAAAAAAAAAAAAGAGTAAATGCTGTACCTATCAGCAGCTCTTTTTGAAGGCGGATAGGGCTGCTAAAGATAAATTATTGATCTCCAAACCCAGTGATAGGACTTTATATGACTTCACCACTTCAGCTCCGGAAAATTTACCCCCCCCTTCATGACCAGGCCATTTTTTGCGATACGGCACTGCGTTATTTTAACTGACAATTGCGCGGTCATGCCACGCTGTCCCCAAATAAAATGTGCGTCCTTTTATTCCCAGAAATAGAGCTTTCTTTTGGTGGTATTTGATCACCTCTGCGTTTTTAATTTTTTGCGCTATAAACAAAAAAATGAAAAAAAAAACAATTTTTTTCTTACTTTCTGCTATAAAACCTATCCAATAATAAAATGTAGAAAATTAAATTTCTTCATCAATTTAGAAGAATATGTATTCTCATACATACTTTTGGTAACAAAAAAATGACAATAACCGTATATTGATTGGTTTTCGCAAAAGTTATAGCGTCTACAAACTATGGGATATATACTGGAATTTTTATTTATTTATTTATTTATTTACTAGTAATGGTGGCGATCAGTTACTTATTGTGGGACTTTGATATTGCGGGGGACATTCGGACACTAACTGACACTTTTGACACTTTTTGGGAACCAGTGACACTAATGCAGTGATCAGTGCTAAAAATATGTACGGTCACTGTACGTATGACACTGGCTGGGAAGGGGTTAAACATCTAGGGCAATCAAAGGGCTAAATGTGTGCCTAGTTCTCCCCCCAATGGGTCCTCACTCACCAAACGTTGTTACCCCTGCAGGGGCTAAATGTGTGCCTAGCCAGTGTTTATGTGTACTGTGTTAGGTGCTTTTACTAGGGGAAGTAATAGATTTTATTCCCTGCTTTGCGGGGAAAGAAAATCGATTACTTCCCCGCTAACAGGACAGGGCCCTGCCTTGTTGACATAGGCAGGGCTCTGTCCTGTGTCAATTCATAACGATTGCCAGGTGTTGGTAGTAATCCCTTGGCCAGCACCTGGTGATCGACATCTGCTTTGTTTAATCACAGCATGGCCGGGATGTTGCTAAGTGAGGACTAGTCATAGCTGTTCACCTCCACCATCACAGGAGTTGGCTCTCAACCGCTGAGCTCAGGACTACTGTAGGGGTGAGAAAGAGTATGTGAGAGGGTTTGAATCAGAGAAAGAGCTCACTCCTGTGATGGTGGAGGTGAGCAGTAACAAGCAGGTCTCACTTAGCAACGTCCTGGGAGTTTTTCAGTCAGGCTTCACGAGGTATGAAAATGGCCTACACCTGTAATAACAAGAACGGTATTCATCTTTAGTCAGAGTTGCATGGTTTGTTTTTATCTACAAACACTCCTTACCTGCATATGCAGTTTTTTTTTGCCGGCAAAGAAAATCTTTTACTTCCCTTCTGACAGGACAGGGCTCTGCCTTGTTTACATAGGCAGGGCTCTGTCCTGTGTCAATTCATAACGATTGCCAGGTGTTGGTGGTACACCATTGGCTGGCCCCTGGTGATCGACATCTGCTGTGTTTAATCACAGCCAGGTCTCCGGCGGCATGCCCCCTACCCGGAAGTGTCAGATCACGTACTTGGTATGTGATCTGGCTCAGCCGAGCCGATTTGCCGCCGTATACTTATGTTATGCAGTCGGCAAGTGGATAAAGGATAAGTTCCCCTTTACCAAAAAAATACCTGTATAGATATGGGGCCTCTGTAGATAAAACCAATTTGTACAGCTCTGACTAAAGTTGAATAATGTACTTATTATAGATGTAGGCCATTTACATACCTCATGAAGCTTAGCTGGAATGCTCCCAGGACATTGCTAAATGAGGCCTAGTCATTGCTGTTCACCTCCACCGTCACAGGAATGAGCTCCCAAACGCTGAGATGAACTACTGCATCAGGCATAGCTCCCAACTGTCCCTGATTTCGAGGAACTGTCCCTGATTTCGAGGAACTGTCCCTGATTTGGAACAAAGTCCCTCTGTCCCTCATTCCTCCTCATTTGTCCCTCATTTTGGTCTGAATAAAAGCAGCTGAACACCAAGGGTCAATTTTCAAATCCCTGAGATAAAATGTAAAAACAGCAGTGCAGCGCTAATGAAATATGAAATCAAAACAGTGGCGTCACTAGGGTTGGTGTCACCCGGTGCCGAAAAAATTGGTGTCACCCCCTCCTCCACCAACTACCTCAGTACAGACCCCCGCTCAACTAACTACAGACCACACCCCATCAATATAGCCCCCCTCCCTCAGTACAGACCCCCTTCCATCAATATAGACCCCCTCACTAAGTACAGACTCCCCTCCCTCAGTATAGACCCCCGCTCAGTGCAGACCCCCTTTCCTCAGTATAGACCCCCCACTAAGTACTGACGCCCTCCCTCAGTACAGACTCCCCTTCCTTATTGCAGACCCCCCCCCATCAGTACAGACACCCTCCCTCAGTGCAGAGCCTGAAGACCCCCCCATCAGTACGTACACCCCCCCTCAGTGCTGACCCCCATCAGTATGGAATCCCCCTCTCAGTGCAGACCCCCCCCATTAGCATAGAATCTCCCCTCAGTGCCAACCTCCATTAGTATAAAACCCCCCTCAGTGCAGACCCCCATCAGTATAAAATCCCCCCTCAGTGCCAACCCCCATTAGTATAGAATCCCCACTCAGTACAGAGCCCCCATTAGTATAGAATCCCCCCCTCAGTGCAAACCCCCCATTAGTATAGAATCCCCCCTCAGTGCAGACCCCCCATTAGTATAGAATCCCCCCTGAGTGCAGACCCCCAATTAGTATAGAATCCCCCCTCAGTGCAGAGCCCCATTAGTATAGACACCCCCTTCACATGTCCACCCACATATACATAAAGTTTACATACCTCAGAACAGCGCGGCCCTGTGTGTCCCTCGGGCTCCTCCTCCTCTTGTGTGGATGTAAACAGAGAGGAGGGGGAGGCGGCTTCAGTCCGCTGCGTTGAGGGACACAGTGCAAGACCTGAGGCACAGATCAGGGCAGCGGGCAGTGTTAGCAGTGCGTGCCGCTACCTACGGGTGTCACCCCTCTGGCGGCCCGCACCCACCTAACAGTGCCACTGAAATGATAAAATGTCCATATATCACATATGAAGAATAATCCGTGAGATCTTCAGTGATGAACTGATAAATCATGCAAGTGACTTTGTGGGGGAAAAAAACCTCCACCAATGATAAAAGTGGCTGCTCACCTCACGGCGTGGACCCTTTAATTAAAGAGGGTCAAACACACCTTCCCAAACGGGGTATATATCAGGTAGCAGATTCAAGATGATCCTTTCTTACGGTCGGTAATTGCTATCGGCATCACAGCTCCCATACCATATGAGTCATGCAAATAAAAGGCAATATACATAGTGCTCTCCGTAGAATATAACATTTAATATTAAAATGAGACAATTAAAAACTTACAAAAATGGTACTTAAACCACTTTTATCATTGGTGGAGGTTTTTTCCCACAAAGTCACTTGCATGATTTATCAGTTCATCACTCAAGTTGTGAGATATGCATCAGGGGTGAGAAAAAGTATGTGAGGGGGTATAAATCAGAGAAAGAGCTCACTCCTGTGATGGTGGAGGTGAGCAGTGACAAGTAGGCCTCACTTAGCAACGTCCTGAGAGTCTTTCAGTCAGGCTTCATGAGGTATGAAAATGGCCTACACCTGTAGCAAGAACATTATCCATCTTTAGTCAGAACTGGATGGTTTGTTCTGATCTACAAACACTCCTTGCCTGCAAAGGCAGTTTTTTTTTTTGTAAGAGCCCTTGCACACTGGGACGGTTTGCAGGCGCTATTGCACTAATAATAGCGCCTGCAAACCGACCCGAAAGTGCCGCTGCTTTCATTCCAGTGTAAAAGCCCCGAGGGCTTTCACACTGGAGCGATGCGCTGGCAGGACGGGAAAAAAAGTCCTGCTAGCAGCATCTTCGGAGCGGTGAAGGAGCGGAGTGTATACCGCTCCTTCACCGCTCCTGCCCATTGAAATCAATGGGACGGCGCGGCTATACCGCCGGCAAAGCGCCTCTGCAGAGGCGATTTGCAGTGGTATTTAACCCTTTTTCGGCCGCTAGCGGGGGGGAAAAACCACCCCGCTAGCGGCCGCATACCGACGGTAAAACGCCGCTAATAATAGCGGCATTTTACCGCCGATGCCGCCCCCACCCCAGTGTGAAAGGGTTTTAAAGGTGAACTAACCCTTACAGGAAGAGCGATCATACCAGCTTCTATTTTTTCATAAGGCTACATACACATGGGAGCATTTGCCTTTGCAACATAAACAGGCTGCGTATTTCTCAGGCTTAGGATGTCTTGGTGCTGCATACAGCTTCCCATAGACACGAATGTGTGAAGGCGGCTATGGGCAGCTATGTGCCGCTATGAGCGTAAAGTAACGCACTTGCACAGATGTGATGTATCAAACACAGGTAGTGTGCTTTTGCTACTTTACACTAATGGGGGCGCATAGCTGCATTGAGCTGCCTTCACCCATTCATGTCAATATACGTCTGTACGCAGCTCCAGCACATCCCGGGCACCAGAAATACAGGCAAATGACAGAGCTGGACGCAGAGATGGGGGTTAATCCAAGCACCCCCCCGGATTAGGGTGTTAACCCAGCACACCCCCTGCGCACGCCTATACTGCTCATATAGATGTAGCCTTATGCCGCGGACACACGAGCGGACTTTACGGCAGACTTTGCCCGGCGGACTTTTCGACGGACTTTCTGAATGAACGGCCTACACACAATCAACCAAAGTCTGTCGAATTCGCACATGATGACGTACGACCGGACTAAAACAAGGAAGTTCATAGCCAGTAGCCAATAGCTGCCCTAGCGCGGCTTTATGTCCGTCGAACTAGCATACAGACGAGCGAACTAGTCCGTCGGATAGATTTGAAACATGTTTTAAATCTAAGTCCGTCCAACTTTTGAGAAAACAAAGTCCGCTGGAGCCCACACACGATCGGATTGTCCGAACAAATCCGGTACGCCGGACCAAGTCTGCCGTAAAGTACGCTCGTGTGTACGCGGCTTTAAGATCAATATAAGTCAGTAGAAGCCATACTGTTTCTTTACCCATCCTCACCATTGACAGCTATTAACCACTCGACCTCTGGAAGATTTACCCCCCTTCATGACGAGGCCATTTTTTTTGCGATACAGCACTGCGCTACTTTAACTGACCATTGCGCGGTCGTGCGACGCTGCACACAAATAAAATGTATGCCCTTTTTTCCAAGAAATAGAGATTTCTTTTGGTGGTATTTGATCGCCTCCTCGTTTTTTTTTTTTGCGCTATAAACAAAAAAAAGACCGACAATTTTGAAAAAAAAAAAACTATTTTCTACTTTCTGCTTTAAAACATATCCAATAAAAAAAAATAAAATGTCTTCATCAATTTAGGCCAACATGTATTCTGCTACAAGTTTTTGGTAAAAAAAAAAAAAAAAAAAAAAATCTCATTAAGTGTATATCGGTTGTTTGCACAAAAAGTTTTAGTGTCTACAAACTATGGGATAAATTTTTTTTTTTTTTTTTTACAAGTAATGGCGGCCATCTGCATCTTGTAGGGGGACTGTGATATTGCGTCGGCCACTAATTGACAACTTTGACACTTTTTGGAAACCAGTTGACACTAAGACCCCTTTCACACCGAGGGCGTTTTGCAGGCGCTATAGCGTTAAAAATAGCGCCTGCAATCTGCCCTCAAACAGCTGCAGCATTGTCTCCAGTGTGAAAGCCCGAGGGCTTTCACACCGGAGCGCTGCGCTGGCAGGACGTCAGGAAAAGTCCTGCCAGCAGCTTCTTTGGAGCGATGAAGGAGCGGTGTTTTTACTGCTCCTCCACCGCTGCTCCCTATTGAAATCAATGGGGCAGCGATGGGATACCGCCGGCAAAACGCTGCTATTGCGGCGCATATCGGGCGGTTTTAACCCTTTCTCGGCCGCTAGCGGGGGGGTAAAAGCGCCCCGCTAGCGGCCGAAATGCGCCACTAATCCGACGTTAAAACGCCCATAAAATGAGCTGCGTTTTACCGCCGACGCTATGGGCGGCTCGGTGTGAAAGGGCTCTAATACAGTGATCAGTGCTAAAAATGTTCACTGTCACTGTACTAATGACACTGGCTGGGAAAGGGGTTGACATCAGGGGCAATCAAAGGGTTAAATGTGTTCCTAGCCGGTGCTTGTGTACTGTAGGGGAGGTGCTTTTACTAAGAGCCCTTTCACACTGGGGTGGGGGCGGCGTCGGCGGTAAAACGCCGATATTATTAGCGGCGTTTTACCGTCAGTATGCGGCCGCTAGCGGGGCGGTTTTACCCCCCGCTAGCGGCCGAGAAAGGGTTAAATACCACCGCAAAGCGCCTCTGCAGAGGCGCTTTGTCGGTGGTATAGCTGCGCCGTCCCATGGATTTCAATGGGCAGGAGCGGTGAAGGAGCGGTATACACTCCGCTCCTTCACCGCTCCGAAGATGCTGCTGGCAGGACTTTTTTTCCCGTCCTGCCAGCGCATCGCTCCAGTGTGAAAGCCCTCGGGGCTTTCACACTGGAATGAAAGCAGCGGCACTTTCGGGTCGGTTTGCAGGCGCTATTATTAGCGCAATAGCGCTTCCAAACCGCCCCAGTGTGAAAGGGCCCTAAGGGAAGGCATAGATCTGTGTCCCTGCTTTGCAGGAACACAGGATCGATGCCTTCCCTACTGACAGAACGGTGATCTGCTTTGTTTACATAGACAGATCGGCGTTGTGCCTGTGTACTGAACAATTAGAGGGTGCCAGCGGACATCGAGTCCACGGTACCCGCAGTGTGTGGTCACAGCAGGAGCTGGCCGCTGGCACCCCAGATCAGGAAGTGTCAGATCATGTACTAGGTATGTGATCCAGGGGAAGAGTGGCCGCCCTGCCGCAGTATTTCTACAGTAGGTGGCCATGAAGTGGTTAAAATGACATTTAATTTTTAAGACTCGGTTTACACCTAAACTGGCCGATGATCGTACAGCAAGGCTGTCTGTCCCTGTTCTCCGTTTTAGGGACGAATCAGGGCAGAATCTTTGCCTGAATTCGGCCCTCAAACGGAGGCAAAGACGCACAGTGTTTCTGTGCAGTGCGCTCCGCAGCCGCCCCGGAGACATGTGAACCGGCTCCATAGAGAGCCGGCCCCATTCTCCTGCTATGCGAATTGGATGCGGAGAAATCCGCATCCAATTCGCATAGGTGTGAACCCAGCGTCAAGTTGGGATATAATACTGGTTATCTTAGATCTCCTGGTAGTTTTAATTGTTTCATTTACTCACTAGATCCCGGTCTGGATGAAGTTTTCTGCCGCCGAGCCACATACGAATACCGTATTTGCCAGTAGCTCCTGTTTTGGTTCCAGGTTTGTATTATTATTATTTTTCAGACTGATGGTGCTGCCCAAACCATTCCAAAAAGCATCTCCTATGGAACATGATCACAGTTATACATTGATAGATTTGAGATAATGCTCTCTATAGAATGTCATCCAAGCTAACAGAACACAGAATACCAGGTGAGTCTTTCACGGTGAGGATCCAACTCTCATCCCAGAGCATCTTCTGCTTCTGGTATTGAAACCACTTCAAAAGAAACAAACAAAAAAAAAAAGATTAATATAATTCATTAAGCTCATGATTTACATTAAATGCAGTAAGACCCTATAGTGCCACATCCGTAACGCATACCAAACCTAATAAAAAGAATATAATCGGACTTTACTAGCTAAAAAGGGAACAAACATGACAATGTATAAAAACTTGAACACATTTTATTATGAACAGCTCCTAAAATCATATCGTAGACCTACACTATATCGGGTATTGGGACGCCTGCCTTTACACGCACATGAAATTTAATGGCATCCCAGTCTTAGTCCGTACGGCTCAATATTGAGTTGGCCCACCCTTTGCAGCTATAACAGCTTCAACTCTTCTGGGAAGGCTGTCCACAAGGTTTAGGAGTGTGTCTATGGGAATGTTTGACCATTCTTCCAGAAGCGCATTTGTGAGGTCAGGCACTGATGTTGGACGGGAAGGCCTGGCTCGCAGTCTACGCCCTTAAGTCACCCCAAGGGTGCTCTATCAGGTTTAGGTCAGGACTCTGTGCAGGGCAGTCAAGTTCCTCCACCCCAAATTCACACATCCATGTCTTTATGGACCTTGCTTTGTGCACTGGTCTAAATCAATTCGTAGAGGGGGTATTATGGTTTGCGGTTGTTTTTCAGGGCTTGGTCTTGGCCCCTTAGTTCCAGTGAAGGGAACTCTTAAAGCGGAGTTCCACCCATTTAAAAGTCAGCTGCTGACTTTTAATAAACAGACACTCACCTGTCCCATGGTCCAGCGATGCGGCCGCTCGAAGCATTGCTCCTCTCCACCTCCTCTCAACATTGCATTGCAAGTGTGGGCGCCCAGTTAGGAGACGGCTTGCAGCTTAACAACTGGGCGCACACTGCGCATGCACAAGTCGTGCTGTGCTGTCTTGAATGGCCTGGCAATCTTCTGGGACCTGTGACATGTCCCAGAAGATTGCAGGGATGGAGGGCGGAGAGGTGAACTTTCGCTCGGCACCGCTGCGCCATGAGAGGAAATGGGAGCGGGGTACCTGTCAAAACTATGTACCCGCTCCCCCCCCCCAAAAAAAATGACATGCCAAATGGCATGTTAGGGGGTCATGAATACTTAAAGTGAAAGTTCCACTTTTGGGTGGAACTCCGCTTTAAGGCCTCAGCGTACTAAGACATTTTGGACAATTACATGCTCCCAACTTTGTGGGAACAGTTTGGGGATGGCCCCTTCCTGTTCCAACATGACTGCGCACCAGTGCACAAATCAAGGTCCATAAAGACATGGATGAGCGAGTTTGGGGTGAAGGAACTTGACTGGCTTGCACAGAGTCCTGGCTTCAACACAATAGAGCACCTTTGGGGTGAATTAGAACGGAGACTGCAAGCCAGGCCTTCTTGTCCAACATCAGTGCCTGACCTCACAAACGTGCTTCTGGAAGAATGGTCAAACATTTCCATAGACACACTCCTAATTCTTGTGGACAGCCTTCCCAGAAGAGTTGAAGATGTTATAGCTGCAAAGGGAGGGCCAACTCAATATTGAACCCTACGGAGTAAGACTGGGATGCTATTAAAGTTCATGTGCGTGTAAAGGCAGGCGTCCCAATACAAAGTTGGCATTGCGCCGATTGAGGCGCTGCCATTTCCGGCAATAGTTGCTGATGTGGCAAGAAATTTTCATTTCAAATCGCATGCCAAATCAGCCCAATGTGAACGTGGGCTAAAATTGGCTTACAAACAACAATATAAAGATAACAGAAGTTCTAACTCTTCCCCACTTCCCCATGTAGCACCCTTGTCTTAAACAGGACTACTGGTAAATTTAGCTGTGCTAGGTGGTAACCAGCCTGGCTGATTTTTGCACCCGATGCAACTTGTCATGCAATTTGACAGTTCCAAATCACATGACAAGTCGCACCCTATTGTTGACAATGGAATTGTTCAAATCGGTGCGACTCCGACTTTGCGGTGCCAAATTGATTTGAATAAAAGGTTTGCGCTCTATTTTTTGCGATTTCAGGTGTGACTTGCATAGACATCTGTGCATGAAGTGGCACAGATGTCAGCCAAGTAGCACCTGAAATCGCCCTGACATGCTGCTTTGAAATCGTACTACTTCAAGTGAAGTAGCATCAATGTAAACCGGGGCTAATAGTCATTATGATCATTTGGGTTTTCTCCTAAGCCTGTTAAAGCTGTAAGTTCCTCCCTTTTGCCAGCAGGCGTCGCTGTTACCTCTGTCATTAGTATGATGAGCTGCAGTGAAACTGAGTTATGAATATGCATACTTTTCTCAGCCAATCAGTAAGAGTTCTCTGGCTGCAGAGGCTGCTGTAAGAGTACATATTGGGAGGAAGTCAGGTGATCCAGGTCCTCCCACCCGGACTGAGGTCTGGTTTGGATTTGTTAGGAATAGCTGTTGCTGGGTAGGCCTGAAAGTGGTTGTAAACCTTTTACAACCACTTTATACTACAGGCAAGCCTATAATTAGGCTTACCTGTAGCTACACTGGATATTTGGTATTTGCATGTGCCGACATCATCGCAAGCAAATTGAAGCAATGACACGTGTGTGCCGTTACTTCAGTTGTACAGTGCCGTTACCAGTGGCTCCCGCGCTCATGTGCGGGAGTGACGTCATCGCAGCTCCGGCCAATCACAGCGCAAGAGCCGCGATACCGGGAAGTAACCCCCTGGAGAGATGTTGGCCGACGGAGCGGTGAACGAGGACTGCTGCGGGGGCTTCGATCTCAGGTAAGTAATTCATAATGAGCTAGTATGCTATGCATACTAGCTCATTATGCCTTTGTCTTGCAGGTTTTTTTTTTTTTAATTATTTTAAAGGGTTTACAACCACTTTAATGCCGCGTACACACGGTCGGACTTTCCGGCATACTTGGTCCGGCGGACCAGAGTGTGCCGGACAATCCGCCCGTGTGTGGGCGCCGGCGGACTTTTCCGGCGGACTTTTTCCCAAAAGCCCGCCGGACCTAGATTTGAAGAAAGTTTTAAATCTTTCCGCCGGACTCAGTTTCGGGCGGAAAGTCCGCTCGTGTGTGTGCTGGTCCGACGGAAAGCCCGCTCGTGTGTATGCTGGTCCGACGGACCAGATACGACATGAGGGCAGGGTATTGCATCTCGCGCTCGCTGCAATAGGAAAAACAAATTTTCCTATTGCGGCGAGCGCGGGGCATACCAGGCCCTTAGGTCTGGTATGGATTATAAAGGGAACCCCCTACGCCGAAAAAACGGCGTGGGGTCCCCCCTAAAATCCATACCAGACCCCGATCCGAGCACGCAGCCTGGCCGGTCAGGAAAGGGGGTGGGGACGAGTGAGTGCCCCCCCCCCCTCCTGAACCGTACCAGGCCGCATGCCCTCAACATGGGGGGTGGGTGCTTTGGGGGAGGGGGGCGCCCTGCGGGCCCCCCCACCCCAAAGCACCTTGTCCCCATGTTGATGAGCGACGGTGCTCACAAGGTGTCAATCTCGCCGATAAAAGCGGCAAGATTGACATCCCTTTCTAGCCCCGTCGCACCTGAGTCACGTTCAAAATGAACGGACTTGTCCGTGTGTGGGCAAGTCCGTTCATTCTGAAAGTCCGCCGGAACTCCGGCGAAAGTCCGTCGGAAAGACGGGCGGACTTAGCCCGCCGGAAAGTCCGGTCGTGTGTGGGCAAGTCCGTTCGTTTTAAAGTCCGGCGCACCTGGCGGACAAAGTCCGTCGGAAAGTGTGCCAGACCAAGTAAGATAGAAAGTCCGACCGTGTGTACGCGGCATAAGCCTAACAATGTGCTCGAGGCTCTGCAAGGGAGAGCCTACTCTCTAGCTAGAGGCATAAAGGAAAGGATAGAGGCATAAAGGAAAGGATGAAGAAAGGATAGAGGCATAAAGTAAAGGATGGAAACAAGAAAAAAGTTTTGGTTGGCATTTGGCTATAAGAACCAGCCCCATGTATACAACAAAGCTTTCATGGTGATTATAAGACAAGGAGGTTATACCACAATAGCGCAGATGAATCCGCTGCAGAATAGGGTGAGGGGAAGTACTATAGCAATCTTCACAGAGGTCGCCATCGGGCAGGGACCGCAGTCCGCCGGACAAATGGCGCAGTGTTCTTCTGGACTGCAGACATTGTCGCCACACACTGCACACAGCAAGGGGTACAGACATGATTACTACAATTATACTTTAAGGTGCCATTCACACCAGAAAACCTGCGTTCCGTGCGCATTTCCGGTATTGCATTCAAAACACACTGGGTGTGCGATCGGCTGCAGGTGTCACTGTCAATGTAAACTTAATGACACCCCAAAATCAGATCGCAAATTCAGTTTGCCTGCATTCGATCGCATGGCGTCTCAGTACCATGCGATCTGGTTGCATTGCATTTTTAAAAGTAGCGTGACCACTACTTTAGTGTGATCCAGTGCGATTTCAGCCCATTCAAACTAATGGGATGAAAATCGCATCGTATTGAATTGCACAGGAACATGCACTTAAAAACCCTGGTTTACACTAGAACGTGGTGTGGGAAAGCCGCTATCCCTGAGCATTTCCGTGACCACGTTGAAAATGTACTGCCTTTGCAATCTGCAGCAGGTGTCAGTGCAATGTTAATGACACCCCAAACAAAGGTCGCAAACTCAGTGCCTTTGTCTGCACCGGATCGCATGGTACAAAACAACCATGTGATCTGGTTGCAGTGCGTTTCCAAAAGTAGTGCATGCGCGCCTTTGGTGCAAATTGAGTCCCTTTGAAAATTAATGAGCTCAAATCACACTGCATTGAATTGCATGAGAATTGCACAGGAATTCATATGCCCCGTACACATGGTCGGATTTTCCGGTGGAAAATGTCCGATCGGAGCGTGTTGTCGGAAATTGCGACCGTGTGTGGGCTCCATCGGACATTTTCCATCGGATTTTCCAACACACAAAGTTTGAGAGCAGGATATAAAATTTTCCGACAACAAAATCCGTTGTCGGAAATTCCGATCGTGTGTACACAAATCCGACGGACAAAGTGCCACGCATGCTCAGAATAATTAAAGAGATGAAAGCTATTGGCCACTGCCCCGTTTATAGTCCCGACGTACGTGTTTTACATCACCGCGTTTAGAACGATCGGATTTTCCGACAACTTTGTGTGACCGTGTGTATGCAAGACAAGTTTGAGCCAACATCCGTCGGAAAAAATCCTAGGATTTTGTTGTCGGAATGTCCGAACAAAGTCCGACCGTGTGTACGGGGCAATAGTGTGAACCAAGACTTATGCCCCGTACACACGGTCGGACATTGATCGGACATTCCGACAACAAAATCCATGGATTTTTTCCGACGGATGTTGGCTCAAACTTGTCTTGCATACACACGGTCACACAAAGTTGTGGGAAAATCCGATTGTTCTAAACGCGGTGACGTAAAACACGTACGTCGGGACTATAAACGGGGCAGTAGCCAATAGCTTTCATCTCTTTATTTATTCTGAGCATGCATGGCACTTTGTGCATCGGATTTGTGTACACACGATCGGATTTTGTTGTCGGAAAATTTTATAACAAGCTCGGAAAAGGTCAGAAATTCCGATGGAAAATGTGTGATGGAGCCCACACACGGTCGGAATTTCTGACAACAAGGTCCTATCACACATTTTCCGTCGGAAAATCCGACCGTGTGTACGGGGCATTAGGCTTCGTTTACACATGCAGCAAAGAATGGTGCACCTCTCAAAGGTGATCTGCGGTGGGTCACTTTTTGGAGGCAATTGACAGGCAGTGAGGAGGCGATATGACACCTCCTCAATGCTTGTTTTAACCTCATAATTGCTGCACCACCGCTGCACAACTAAGTGCATCGCACGCAATTGCAAGCAGATTGCAGCCCAGCCCCATTGACTTGAATGGGTCTCAGCAGGTGGTAGTGCCCACTAAATGCGATGCTTTGCTGTGGTATGTGCACACCCGTTAATTGCTTTTGCAGCTTAAGAGGGAGTGGTTGAGGAGGGAGGTGGTAAACACACAGCTCAACCACATGTTTTTACCCCCCCCCCCCCCCCCCCCAAACTTGGTGCAAACTCTAATAATCAATCAGATAATTTTCTGCTTAGGGGCTCATTCACACCGTAGTGTGTGTTATTTTTTTTTTGTGCATTGGACCTGCTATGGATTCTCGTCAAGAATGCCAACTATGCCCACCCTTTTTTCTGCCCTCCATTCACAGAAGCCATACTATAGCTTCCATCAATGAAAAACGCTCTATGAATGGAACATGTGGACCTTTCATTCATCTGCCCGTCCCTGATTCACAGAACGCTTTTCATTGATGGAATCTTTAGTACATTTGGAGAGGCTTTATAGAATTGCAATGAAGCTTCACCAGTTAGGGCTCGTTCACACTGGCAGTTGAGGGGCGGTAAAACCCTGCAGTTCAACTGCATTTTTACCGCCTCCCAACTGCTCCCCCCTTTAGATGCAGAGGCAGCAACTGGGGGTGTACACCTGTTGATGCTTTGCAGCTACGGCAGGAATTATACCCCTATATAGCACCTCCCGAGCACAACTCATTCAAGTTAATAGGGCCACTCTACAAACATCCTGCATTGCATGCAAATGTAGCACGCCAGTGCTAGGTTTAAGGGTTAAAGCAGGCAGTGAGAAGGCAAAACAATAGGGTTGATTTATTAAAATCTGGTGCATCTGTGCATAGAAACCAAATTTCAGGGTTCTTTTTGTCAAAGCTTAATTGAAGCTGAAGTTAGAAGCTGATTGGCTACTGTGCACAGCTACACCGAATTATGCACTCTCCAGTTTTAGTAAACCAACCCCTCCTCACCAACTGTATAAGGCCCCTTTCACACAGGCTTTCCGATCAGGTCCACCTGTTTGCTTTATAGGCGGGCCTGATTGGACCCTCCATACACCGGCTGCTATCCGATCCGATCCTGCCTGCTAAATCCAGATGGATGGGGGCCCTATTTTCTATCCGTCTGGCGGATGGGATCGGATGCAAATGGACAGGAGGTCCATTTTCATCCGATCCCCCCATTGCAGGACAGTCTCAGCACAGTAAGTGGAGATGGACCTGTCATCCGCCTGCTCAGCAGGGATCAAAAAAATCGATCCCCCCCGCTGAGCAAGCGGAGTCCGTCAAATGGATAAGCCCATGTAAAAGAAGCCTAATGCTCTATGAAGAGCAACCCAAACACGAATTTTTTTTCCAAGACCAAAGCAAGTTTGAATGAGTCCTTAAGAAAACTGCTCTTCTGTGGTGGGGGGGGGTTACAAATTGCAAATCAGGATCCCCTTATTGTAAAAATTTGGGCAGTAAATTAATTAAGAATGGGATACAGTTATAATCCTCTTGTATTTTATTGTATTATAACTATATTGTCTCCCCTTTATATTGTAAAGCGCTGCGTAAACTGTTGGCGCTATATAAATCCTGAATAATAATAATAATAATACACCATTGTGACAAGAAGTACTTTGCACTTTGATTGACAGTATTGACTAGTGACTGGTTATTAGTGGATTTAGAAGTTGAATTATGGCTCAGCCTTCAACATGGCTGCCTCCAGTATACTGTATATGAATGACAGGTACCCTTTTAGCTGTTGGGTTGTATAGTGAAAATGAAGTATCAGGATACCTGTTCCACTCAGCACTATGGACGGGGATTCTAACGCTGCCTGGAAGCTGCCGATTTTGATATGAGCGATTAATGAGGTCATCCCAGGATGGACCAGAGTGACCTAAAAGAACGAAATACATGGGATAAACAACACATTAAAAGCAATGGGACAGCAGGCAGTAGTATCCCTTAAAATAAATAATAAAAAACACCACACCTTTGGCTGGATAAAAAGTGTCCGTGGCCATTTTATTACTGGTTTAATTAAAATGAAAGTAAAAACTCTTGGGTTCACAACGGGGCGATTTGACATGTGATTTGACTTGTCAAATCGCAGCCTTTTGCCGGCAACGACACCATCCAAAATGGTGCAATTCTACCAATTCCCAAAAGTAATTTCTGCACTACTTTTGGCGACTTCGGGGGTGATTTTAATAGACATCTGTGTATGAACCCGCATAGATGTCTGTCAAATCGCCCCCGAACTCGCAATGAAATGCGGGTTTGAAATCGAAGCCGCTTCCAATATGAACAAGGGCTTAGGCTGGGCTCATACTTAAAAAGGATGCAGCTCACATCAGGGGTCCGGTGCGTCCCTGTTTTCTGTTTCAGGGATGAATCGGGCCCCAATTTTTGCCTGAATTCGGACCTGAAGCAGAAGACGCACAGGACCCCTGTGAAATCCGTTCCGTAGGCTGGAAATTTACTGACATGACACCCACAATTTACTGGCAAAGCCATGTTTTTACTGGCATTTCCAAAATTTACAAAATTACAGTTTTAAGTGAAAGTTTCAGTATTTACACTACAAGTACAATGTGCAATTAGCAATGTAATTTAAGGTAGGTATTAAGGCAAAAAACATATTTCTTATTTTATTTTCGATATAGTAAGTAGTTTAGGGTCAGGACTCAGGAGGGCAAGAAATTAGAATGAGCAAGCACCACTTGGGCTTCCTTGCACTGCATCATAACATCACACAACACACTCAGGCACCACCTTCGCCAGACCTGCTTCCCGCCGGCGCTGCCTGTACACACTGTGGCTGCCTGCACACACTGTGGCTGCCTGTACACACTGTGGCTGCCTGCACACACTGTGGCTGCCTGCACACACTGTGGCTGCCTGCACACACTGTGGCTGCCTGCACACACTGTGGCTGCCTGCACACACTGTGGCTGCCTGCACACACTGTGGCTGCCTGCACACACTGTGGCTGCCTGCACACACTGTGGCTGCCTGCACACACTGTGGCTGCCTGCACACACTGTGGCTGCCTGTACACACTGTGGCTGCCTGTACACACTGTAGCAGGCACCCGAATGGTCTCGGCCGGCTCCGGACCGAATATGCACATGCACAGTTATGAGTGTCACAGCCATATTTTTTACTGGCAACCTTTTCCTGTCACTGGCATTTACTGGCAGGAGAAAAATGCCAGTTTTTTACTGGCTGCCAGTAAAAATACTGACAGTTGGCAACAATGACTGAGAGACGATCACAGTCTCCTTTCATGCAAATTGGATGTGGGGAAATCCGCATCCAATTCACATAAGTGTGAACCCAGCCTTAATCTTTTATTAAGATAATAAATAACACACAAGCTAGCTTAGCCACTACGGCTCAAATCCGGATACTCGAAAAACGTAAAATATCCATGACATTTCAAAAATAAATAACTTTCTTCAACTCATACTTAGAACTTCCATAAATACCCAGCCATTATATCTCAGGCTTTTCACACACTGTCCCCCTTTACTCAAGGTAACACACACTACCACATAATAGGCTCAATTCACTAAAGAATATCTAGTGAGATAATTGAGTCAGGTGACACATTTCCTCTAATGAGATGCTGAAAATGTCAACTCACTATCACCTCATGAGTTATTTACCTCACAAACCAAAAACATGAGGTAAATAACTCATAAAACAACATTAGGCCTCATGCACACAGGGCGTTAAAAAGAGCTGCAAAGCCAGTACCGATGCCAGGAAAAAGCGGCTGTAAAATCACGCTTTTAGAAGTGTTTTACTTTGGCGTTAATGCTCGTTTAGCCACATTGGCGATTGGCAGCGTTTCTCTGCCCTCTTCTTTTTTCCACTCCCAAATACAATTACTACAGCTTAAAAACGAATGACGCGGCTTAACGATGTATACAGCGTTAATGCGCGTTTAGCAGCGTCAGCCGTTTTTACAGTTGTATCGTTGCTGCTCCAGAACGCGCTGGCCCTGGGGGTTTTTTTGCAGCTTGAAAACGCCTATGCCACTAAAAGCTCCTAAAAGCCTATGGGGGTTATTTACGAAAGGCAAATCCACTTTGCACTACAAGTGCAAACTACAAGTGCAAAGTGCACTTGAAATTGCACTGAAAGTGCACTTGGAAGTGCAGTCGCTGTACATCCGAGGGGGACATGCAAGGAAAATTAAAAAACAGTATTTTTACCTTGTACATGATTGGATGACAAAATCAGCAGAGCTTCCCCTCATTTCAGATCTAATAATGCGTTCGTTGATACCAGTGCTGGAGTTTAATAATGCGTCCGCTGACACCAGTGCTGGGGGTTAATAGTGCCCACGCTGACACCAGTGCTGTTGTTTTTTGAGTTTGAAAGTTTGCATGCGGCCCCCATGGGAGATAAAAATGCTCCTTCCTGCTCCACTTGAAGACCTGGCCTTTTTCCGACATTTGTTGCTTACAAGTAAAAATCTGTATTTTAAAAAATTTACTTAGAACCCCCAAATATTAAATATATTTTTTTTTAGCAGAGACCCTAGAGAATAAAATGGCGGTTGTTGCAATATTTTCCGTCACACTGTATTTGTGCAGTGGTCTTTCAAACACAATTTTTTGGGGAAAACAGTAAACAGTAAAGTTAGCCCATTTTTTTGTATAATGTGAAAGATGATGTTACGCCGAGTAAATAGATAGCTAACATGTCATGCTTTAAAATTGCGCACGCTCACGGAATGGCAACAAACTACGGTACCTAAAATTCTCCATAAGTGACGCTTTTTTTTTTTATTCCATTTTTATTAATGGTTACAATAAGATTCAAAAGATCGAACAAATAGGCGACACTTTAAACATTTTTTCTGGTTACCTGTTTAGAGTTACAGAGGAGGTCCTGCACTAGAAGTTTTGCTCTCGCACTAACGATTGTGGTGATCAGGGGCGTTGCTAGGTCTACAAAAGATCTGGGGCTAGAGCCCATAGCAGCATAGTAAAGAAAGTCATACGCTTGGGCAGGCATACACATGTATATAATATAGGTGTGTGTGTGTGTATATATATATGTATCCCCATAGAGCCTCCCACTTGCATTAGGGTCCCCAGAGAGCCTCCCCCTTAAATTGGGGTCCCCGGAGAGCCCCCCACTTACATCAGGGTCCTTAGAGAGCTTCCCCTCCCCTTGGGAACCCCTGCAGAGACTCGGGGCTATGGGCCACAGTTTCAGGGCTATAGCCCCAAAAGCCACCCCCTAGCGACGCCACTGGTGGTGATACCTCACAATGTGTGGTTTGAACACTATTTACAAATGTGGGCGCGACGTATGTATGCGTTCCCTTCGAGCACCGAGGGATGGGGCACTTTAAATTTTCTTATTTATTTTAATTTTAATTTTTACTATTGGCCCTTTTTTTTTTTATCACTTTTACTACTGTCACAAGGAATGTAAACAACCCTGTGACAGCAATCTATAAGACCCCAAACCCCTCCTCTGCACTTGAAAGCATTCAAAATGCCAAGATCGGCGTTTTTGAAAACTTTCGGTTTTTGAATACTGCCGTCGTTAGTTCCTAAATAAACTAGAAGTGATGTCATGATGTCACTTCCGAGTTACCATAGCCAAGATTCGATCAAAGCCAATTCCGGCTTTGTTCGGGTCTCCAGCCAGCTGGTGGATGTGCCGGCTGGTCGCCAGGGTCTCCCAGTGAGACAGGAGAGACCGGGCGAACGGTGGAAGGCGGCAGGAGAGGGGGGGGGAAGTACCCTACTTAGCCGCATCGGTTGTTATTACAACCGTCGGCTCTAAAAAAGGGTACCGCGGGAAAACTACTTGAAGCCAAATGACGTACAGGTTTGTGATTTTGCGGCAAGTGGTTACTTTTTCTTGTCACTGTGGTCAAAAACGAACATTGATTTGATTCCAGTTATGATTAGAAAAGTGAACGAATGTTCTTAAAATGAAAAATATTGAGCAATTCTACTAGTGTATATCCAGTTTGACTGGCCGGATCACCAGGTGAAAAGAAACTCCTCCCAATAACCATCAGCCCGTTGCAAACAGTTGGCTGACTCTTGGGAGTAGTTATGCAAAGATCAAAATGCCTTGACAGGTGAATGTCAGTCTGGCAGAGTGGGCGTTCAGAGACAGACTGCATGGAAACCATTCTCGATAACACTCACATGCGATGCTGAGCCAACATTATTGAAAGAACTGACGTCTAATAAATAAAAAGGGTGGGCCTTGCACACGACTTCCACGGCGACTTGCAAAACGACTTCTGTATAGAAGTCTATGCAAGTCGCCCCCAAAGTAGTACAGGAACCTTTTTCTAAGTCGGAGCGACTTGCGTCGCTCCTATTAGAATGGTTCTATTGTACAGAACGGGAGGCGACTTGTCAGGCGGCTAGGTCGCCTGACAAGTCGCCCCTGTGTGAACCGGCACTTACTGCAGCTTCTAATAAACAGTGTGATAAGCTCACAGGGTGCGGTGAAATCAGAGTACTATCAGTACAGGAGAGGAGCCTGTACAACTGTGCGAGGCTCAAGGCCAGAATTCATCTTTAAATAACAGATCGTACCTTACTAGTCCAGTTCAGTTGGGTCATTTTTCCTGCTTGGGAAATGGTGTGAGTAACAATTTTACCATCGTCAGGGATCCAGGGGCCGCAGATCCCACGTTGTTTCTGTAAAAGGTACACAAGAAGGTGTGATTTGTGTGTTTTGTCACATACAGTCCACCTGCTCTCACTTTCTGCAGATTTTACAATTGGGATATCCCGGCTTCACTAAATCCTCACACGAACATTATCACAAAAAATCTGCCTTTTCTTACTACTATGCAGTCATGTGCCTCCGCATCTCAGGCCTGCAAGTCAGCACAGATCTCAGAATTCCGGAAACCATTAGAGAGCCTCCCATTCTATCTCATAACCCATACATTGAGACAAGCATCCCTCCAGGGCATTTCCTACAAGCGTTTATTAGGCTGAAGGTTACACCAGAAAGCACGCTAGGCTTAGTCAGCATGCAAACAAAATTATAGAAGAGGTTCTGACTGAGCTCTCCGTTCTAAACAAGCACTAGAAATCTTGTGTTATGTATTATATTATGAATGCATGAAACAATCAGATTCAGTATATGATTTTTTTAAAATGATAAAGCGTGTATATGATCAAAATCAGAGGCGTTACTAGGACCTTCAGGGCCCTGGTGCAAGAAGTTGACCCCCGACCAGGGCCCTTCCCATTGATCCCAGGGCTCTTTACTCCCATTGTGGGACCCTTTATTAGGGCCCCGCAGAGGGCCACCTTCCTACCATCTTGGGGTCTCCCCACGGGCTCTTCAAAAGGGCTGCCACTAGTGCTTGCTTTACTCCAGGAATCTACAAGGGACTGCAACAACTGGCATTTGGACTTTAATGACTTTCTGTTTTGTGCCTATGATTCCCATGTTTTTATTATGTCAGTCAAGTCCCATGAAAGTCGGACCATAGTAGTGCAGGACCTTTTTAAAGTCACTGCAACATATTTGAAGGATTGTCCAAAGTCTCATGATAAGTTGTACAAATATGAATGGAGCCTGTTGTCTCTTTATGTTTTTTGTTTCATTCTTCTCGCAATCTGTTTCTCCTTCCTTCTCATTCTCCTCTTTCATGTCCTGCCTCTCTGTCGCTTTCTCTTCCCATCTCCACATCTATCTCTTGCTCTCTTTTCCTTTTCCCATCTATCTGTCTGTCTCTTCCTCTTCCCATCTCTCTGTATGTCTCTTTCTCTTCAAATCTCTTAGTCAATCCCTTCCTCTTCCCATCTCCCTTTCTGTCTCTTACCCTTCCCATCTCCCTGTCTGTCTCTTTCCTTTCCCATCTCTCTGTCTGTCTCTTACCCTTCCCATCTCCCTGTCTGTCTCTTTCCCTTCCCATCTCCCTGTCTGTCTCTTTCCCTTCCCATCTCCCTGACTGTCTCTTTCCCTTTCCATCTCCCTGTCTGTCTCTTTCCCTTCCCATCTCTGTCTGTCTCTTTCTCTTCCCATCTCTCTGTCTGTCTCTTTCTCTTCCCATCTCTCTGTCTGTCTCTTCCTCTTCCCATCTCTCTGTTTGTCTCTTCCTCTTCCCATCTCTCTGTCTGTCTTTTCCTCTTCCCTTCTCTCTGTCTGTCTCTTCCTCTTCCCATCTCTCTGTCTGTCTCTTCCTCTTCCCATCTCTCTGTCTGTCTTTTCCTCTTCCCTTCTCTCTGTCTGTCTCTTCCTCTTCCCATCTCTCTGTCTGTCTCTTTCTCTTCCCAGCTCTCTGTTTGTCTCTTCCTCTTCCCATCTCTCTGTCTGTCTTTTCCTCTTCCCTTCTCTCTGTCTGTCTCTTCCTCTTCCCATCTCTCTGTCTGTCTCTTTCTCTTCCCATCTCTCTGTCTGTCTCTTCCTCTTCCCATCTCTCTGTCTGTCTCTTCCTCTTCCCATCTCTCTGTCTGTCTCTTCCTCTTCCCATCTCTCTGTCTGTCTCTTCCTCTTCCCATCTCTCTGTCTGTCTCTTCCTCTTCCCATCTCTCTGTCTGTCTTTTCCTCTTCCCTTCTCTCTGTCTGTCTCTTCCTCTTCCCATCTCTCTGTCTGTCTCTTTCTCTTCCCAGCTCTCTGTCTGTCTTGTCCTCTTCCCATCTCTCCGTCTGTCTTGTCATCTTCCCATCTGTCTGTCTGTCTCTTCCTCTTCCCATCTCTCTGTATGTCTCTTTCTCTTCAAATCTCTTAGTCAATCCCTTCCTCTTCCAATCTCCCTGTCTGTCTCTTTCCCTTCCCATCTCCCTTTCTGTCTCTTACCCTTCCCATCTCCCTGGCTGTCTCTTTCCTTTCCCATATCTCTGTCTGTCTCTTACCCTTCCCATCTCCATGTCTGTCTCTTTCCCTTCCCGTCTCTCTGTCTGTCTCTTACCCTTCCAATCTCCTTGTCTGTCTCTTTCCCTTCCCATCTCCCTGTCTGTCTCTTTCCCTTCCCATCTCCCTGACTGTCTCTTTCCCTTTCCATCTCCCTGTCTGTCTCTTTCCCTTCCCATCTCCCTGTCTGTCTCTTTCCTTTCCCATCTCTGTCTGTCTCTTCCTCTTCCTATCTCTCTGTCTGTCTCTTTCTCTTCCCATCTCTCTGTCTGTCTCTTCCTCTTCCCATCTCTCTGTTTGTCTCTTCCTCTTCCCATCTCTCTGTCTGTCTTTTCCTCTTCCCTTCTCTCTGTCTGTCTCTTCCTCTTCCCATCTCTCTGTCTGTCTTTTCCTCTTCCCTTCTCTCTGGCTGTCTCTTCCTCTTCCCATCTCTCTGTCTGTCTCTTTCTCTTCCCAGCTCTCTGTCTGTCTTGTCCTCTTCCCATCTCTCCGTCTGTCTTGTCATCTTCCCATCTCTGTCTGTCTCTTGGTCTTTCCCATCTCTCTGTCTGTCTTTTCCTCTTCCCTTCTCTCTGTCTGTCTCTTCCTCTTCCCATCTCTCTGTCTGTCTCTTCCTCTTCCCATCTCTCTGCCTGTCTCTTCCTCTTCCCATCTCTCTGTCTGTCTTTTCCTCTTCCCTTCTCTCTGCCTGTCTCTTCCTCTTCCCATCTCTCTGTATGTCTCTTCCTCTTCCCATCTCCCCGTCCATCTCTTTCTCTTCCTGTCTATCTGTCTGTCTTTCCTTTACCATCTCTATGCCTATCTATTTCTATCTCTTTTTCCCCATCTCTTTAGCTGACTCCTTTTTTTCCATGTCTCTTTCACTCACTTTTTCTTTCCTTCTCTTAGTCTGTCTTTTTCACTCTTCTCTTTCCATCTTTCTGCCTGTCTCTCTATTTCACTTCCCCTCTCTCTCTCTCATTCTCCTCCTATTTCTCTATCTGGAGCTTTCACTGTCTGTATCTTGCCATCTCTCTGTCTTTCTCCTTGGTTCTCATCTCTTCTTTTTCTTTACCTTTCCTGTCCTGTCTCCCTGTCTTCCACTTTCTCTTCCCATCCATCTGTCTTGTGTTTTTTTCTCTTCCAATTTCTCTTTCTTTCTCTTCCAATCTCCCCGTCTGTCTCTTTCCCTTTCCATCTTTATCTGTCTCTTTCTCTTCCTGTCTCTTTATTTCCCCATCTCTATGTCTCCCTTTTTTCCCATCTCTTTATTTATCTCCTTTTTGTCTATATCTTTTTCACTCTCTTTCTCTTCCCATCTTTCTTTCTGACTCTCTCTCTATTTATCTTCCCATCCGTCTTTCTCTTTCATTCTCTTCTGTATGTGGATCTTTTCCTCTGTATCTTCCCATCTCTCTGTCTCTTTCTGCTTCTTTCTCATCTCTTCTTTTTCTCTTTCTTGTTCCGTCTCTCTGTCTTCAACTTTCTCTTCTCATCCACCTGTCTTGCGTTTTTTTTCTCTTCAAATTTCTCTCTCTTTCTTTCTCTTTCAATCCCTATGTTTGTCTCTTTCTGTCTTTTTCTTCCCATCTTTTTCTTTTTCATCTATTTTTCTATTATTATTATTATAATACAGGATTTATATAGTGCCAACAGTTTACGCAGCGCTTTACAATATAAAATGGAGACAATACAGTTATAATACAATAAAATACAAGAGGATTAAGAGGGCCCTGCTCAGAAGAGCTTACAATCTAATAGGGTGGGGCAGGTGGTACAAAAGGTTGTAACTGTGGGAAATGAGCTGATGGAAGTGGTAAAAGATTAGTTAGAGACGTGATAGGCTTTCCTGAAGAGATGAGTTTTCAGGGATCGCCTGAAAACTCATCCTTTCTCTCTGCTTATCTCTATCTCTTCCCATCTCTGTCTTTTTCTCTATTTTTCTTTTCCCATACCTTTTCTTTGTTCCTTTCTCTCTCTTTCTCTTCCTATCTCTCTGTCTTTCTTTTCCCTCTCTCTCTGCCTGCTTCGCTCTTTCTCTTCCCATTTCTCTGTCTCTTTCTCTTCTAATCTCTCTACTATTCTCTCTCTCCTCCCATCGCTCTGCCTGTTTGTCTCTCTCTTTTCTCTTCATCTATATCCGTCTCTCTTTTTCACTCCTTCTCACCAGTGTGATCAACAGAGAACTTCAACATGCAGAAAACTACTCTGACCATGACACATAAATTAACTAACAATGTGTGCAATGCTACACCAAAAAAATGAAGCTATGCAGAATTTATTGCACATGGGTATTAGAGACCATGACTGGAATTCTGAAAGCATGCCTGTAAAATACCAGAACTGATGGTAAAGCCCAATTGAGCCCTCTTCCTTTATTACTGTGCTGTAGTTAGGCTTTATATACAGCAGTAATTTGCTCTTTTTTCAGCTAAGAGTAGGAGCAAGGCTGTGGGCGGCTGTTGCCCAATATTTTTTTTTGGGGGGAGTGGCAAACAAACCTGGCCCCCTCACTCGCACTATTCCCCACTCTGGCGCTCGCTTGAACTGAAAGCGGCGATCCACTTGCATATTCCCCCCCCCCCCCCGGCGCTCAATTGATCGTTTGGGAAGGCGGCGATCCACTCACACTACCGTAGATTCCCTGGCCAATCAGGTCTCTGGACCCGCTTCCTGATTGGCCAGGAGGATAAGCAGGAAAACATTAGTGAATATTATTTCGCTAATGTCACACAAGTGGGTGGGCTCACTGCACCCCCAGCCCACCCTTTTTTGAAGCCAATTAGAGCCTCAGGCTCTAATCCTGTGCTTCAAGGAAAAAAAAACACATTGAAATCCATGCATCCGGCACCCTGCATAGAGATTAGAGGCCAGGCGCATGGATTGGGGGGGGGGGGCGGCGTTAGGGACCCCTGCGCCCCTAATGAGCGGGCCACCACTGGAGCAAGAGTATAAAAAACCCTGTGCTAGCAGCACTTAGGAGAGTCTCACACTCAGGAAGCAGTCCAGCTCTCTAGATACCGCCTAAACATTGCCCAATTAGAGAGATCAGTGAGCCCACTGCCCAATTAGGGATCGGTATTGATTGGAGCAATGCTCAGTGGGGTGTGCTGGACATCCAGGAGAGACGGATGTGTGAGAGGTCCAAAATTCTTATATTCTGTTAGCACAGGGTTTTTTTTTTTTTTTTTCTTTTGCTGTAGCACATAGCTAATTATTACTGTGTGTCCACTATACACTGGAAAAGTTCAAATTAAAGTATAATTAAAGCCACAACTTTTTTTCTAGGTTTGGATAGAAAATGGTTACATAGTTACATAGTAGGTGAGGTTGAAAAAAGACACAAGTCCATCAAGTCCAACCTATGTGTGTGATTATATGTCAGTATTACATTGTATATCCCTGTATGTTGTGGTCGTTCAGGTGCTTATCTAATAGTTTTGTGAAACTATCGATACACCCCGCTGAAACCACCGCCTGTGGAAGGGAATTCCACATCCTTGCCGCTCTTACAGTAAAGAACCCTCTACGTAGTTTAACCTCCCTGGCGGTATGATTCTTTCTGATTTTAGGTGCTGAAAGCGGTACAATTATTTTGCATGGAAATTTGGCGTTTTATATTGTAGGTCTGTAATTCCTAACAATAACACACTTAAATCTGTCCAAACAAGAGTCTAGTAGATATCCCGGGTATGATAAAGTTTGAAACACAAAAACATAAATTATAATATAATAAAAAAATAATAATAATTAAAAAAAAAATAAATAAATAGTAATAAAATAAATTTCCACACGATTCACTATCGCTCAATTCTGCAAGTGTTCTAATTTACTCTCGCTGTTTTCTAGCTGGTCTAAAGCCATTTTTGATGTAAAGGGACACTTTTTGGTTGCTATGGACAATCTCCAGTTTCCAGGCAGAAAGAACAGTATATGCAATATAAAACCTCATGCAGGGCATGGGCCAGAGCACTGGGGACAAAGGGGATGTGAAATCATTTCATACAGTACTGTAATCTGTAAGATTACAGTACTGTATGTGTTATGATTTTTACATTTTTTGAATTTGCCGCCAGGCTCCGCCCCCGTGCGTCGCGACGCTCGTAGGGAACGGAGCCTGGCACAGAGAGGCTTCGGAACAGGACACAGCCCACGGACACTGCGGGGGACATCGCAGGATCCCGGGGACAAGGTAAGTAAGGAGGCACCAGGATCCTGCGATGCAATGCCGAGTGTGGCTCGGGGTTACCGCTAATGGTCCTGAATTTTAACCCCGAGCCACACTCGGGAAAACCGCCAGGGAGGCTACGGTTAAACCTCTTTTCTTCTAATTTTAATGAGTGGCCACGAGTCTGGTTAAACTCTCTTCTGCAAAAAAGTTTTATTTCTATTATGGGGTCACCAGTACGGTATTTGTATATTGAAATCATATCTCCTCTCAAGTGTCTCTTCTCCAGAGAGAATAAGTTCAGTGCTCGCAACCTTTCCTCATAACTAAGATCCTCCAGACCCTTTATTAGCTTTGTTGCCCTTCTTTGTACTCGCTCCATTTCCAGTACATCCTTCCTGAGGATTGGTGCCCAGAACTGGACAGCATACTCTAGGTGCGGCCGGACCAGAGTCTTGTAGAATCTTGAACATTTTTCTACATCGAACCTCATTTGCCATGTCGTTGCCCACCCCATTAATTTGTTCAGACCTTTTTGCAAGGTTTCCACATCCTGCAGAGAAGTTATTGCCCTGCTTAGCTTAGTATCATCTGCAAATACAGAGATTGAACTGTTTATCCCATCCTCCAGGTCATTTCTGAACAAATTAAACAGGATTGGTCCCAGCACAGAACCCTGGGGAACCCCACTACCCACCCCTGACCATTCCGAGTACTCCCCATTTATCACCACCCTCTGAACTCATCCTTGTAGCCAGTTTTCAATCCATGTACTCACCCTATGGTCCATGCCAACTGACCCTATTTTGTACAGTAAACGTTTATGGGGAACTGTGTCAAATGCTTTTGCAAAATCCAGATACACCACGTCTACGGGTCTTCCTTTATCTGGATGACAACTCACCTCCTCATAGAAGGTTAGTAGATTGGTTTGGCAAGAACGATTCTTCATGAACCCATGCTGATTATTGCTACTGATACCGTTCTCATTACTAAAATCTTGTATATAGTCCAAGAGTTTACATACTATTGATGTTAGGCTAACTGGTCTGTAATTTACCGGGATGTATTTTGGGCCCTTTTTAAATATTGGTGCTACATTGGCTTTTCTCCAATCAGCTGGTACCATTCCAGTCAGTAGACTGTCAGTAAAAATTAGGAACAATGGTCTGGCAATCACTTGACTGAGTTCCCTAAGTACCCTCGGATGGTATTGGGGGGTCAAGACGCACAGTATTGGAGACTCTTTGTTTCAGGTCATGAGATCGAGCACCAAGCACTACAATATATATGTTAATAACACAAAAGTATCTAGCATTACTGACCATAAATTCCAAAGGACAGGAGTGGATATTTGCGTGGTAGATACAGCAATTTTCTGCCGTAGCGTATTTCCAGTTTGAGGGACACTCCACTTCTTCACAAAACTGTTTTGCTTCACTGGCATTACTAGAAAAAAAAGTCACAATATATGAGAGCTTTTAAACTATTGTGGTATTTGGTCTCCTGCAACAAGAACTGATCTTACTGTCCACAGCAGCCAATTAAGATCTTTCTTTGTCTTTCCCATATAGCTGTGGACCAATGAGAGGAAGCATTGAGCAACGAGAAACATTCTTCTTTCACGCTATATAGCAATGACATAAAGATTGTCAGTGCAAAGCAAATATTTAACAAAGCATGGAGACATAATAAGCAATTCAAATAACTTACCTGAATTTAAGAATATTAAGATTGACCACTCTCTGATAGAAACTATCGGGGACAGACACTCTGTAGGAGACGTTAAACTCATGTCCGGTAATAACTTTCTCAGGAGGGCGCTCAATCCAGGCCATTTCCAGACCTAATGCAAGAAAATAGTAACCAGAATTTACACCAAGTGACACAATATAATACATCCTTTGTGTCTACATATATAGAAAAGATATATTCCTGCAAAATATCTAATGTGGTAGTACTGAGTTTATGGATTCACACCAGAAGGGTATGGAAAGAGGCAGGGAAGACTTCCGCTTCAGAAGGATCTCCCTACGGGCATAGAATGTTATTAATATCAGTAGTTGTAGTAGTTGTAATAATTATTAAAGTGATATGGGGGGCTGGACAACACCTCAACTGCTCTCGATCTTTTCTTCCTTTTCCATTCTTTTTTTTTTAAGACAGTTTTAAATTAAAAGATATCCTGTCAGCAGCAAAACATCCACACAGATTAGTAGTCAAAATGCTAGTGCCAATCAGAACTGCCTTAATTCTTCATGGCATAAATTCAACAAGGTGTTGGAAACATTTCTCAGAGATTTTGGTCCATAGTGACATGATAGCATCACACAGTTGCTGCAGATTTTTCGGCTGCACATCCATGATGTGAATCTCCTATTCCACCACATCCCAAAGGTGCTCTATTGGTTTGAGATGTGGTGACTGTGGAGGCCATTGGAGTACAGTGACCTCATTGTCACGTTGAAGAAACTGGTTTGAGATGATTTGAACTTTGTGACATGGTGCATTATCCTGCTGGAAGGAGCCATCAGAAGATGAGTACACTGTAGTCATAAAGGGATGGACATGGTCAGCAACAATACTCAGGTAGGCCGTGGCATTTAAACGAAGCTCAATTGGTACTACCCTGTTTCCCCGAAAATAAGACCTAGCGTGATTGTCAGTGATGGCTGCAATATAAGCCCTACCCCCCAAATAAGCCCTACCTTGTTTCCCCAAAAATAAGCCCTACCCTGAAAATAAGACCTACAAGGACTTTAACTAGGGCTTATTTAAGGGGTAGGGCTTATATTGCAGCCATCACTGATGATCACGCTAGGTCTTATTTTCGGGGAAACAGGGTAAGGGGCCCAAAGTGTGCCAAGACAATATCCCCCACACCATTACACCCACCACCACCAGCCTGAACCGTTAATAGAAGGCAGGATGGATCCATGCTTTCATGTTGTTTATACCAAATCCTGATTCTACCATCTGAATGTCGTAGCTGAAATCTAGACTCGACAGACCAGGCAACATTTTTCCAATCTTCTATTGTCCAATTTTGATGAGCCTGTGTGAATTGTAGCCTCAGCTTCCTGTTCTTAGTTGTCAGGAGTGGCACCCAGGGTGGTCTTCTGTTTCTGTAGCCCAGCTGCTTCAAGGTTTGATGTGTAGTGCATTCAGAGATGGTATTCTGCATACCTTGGTTGTAAGGAGTGGTTATTGTTGCCTTTCTATCATCTTGAACCAGTCTGCCCATTCTCTTCTGACCTCTGACATCAACAAGGCATTTTTGTCCACACAACTGCTGCTCACTGGATATTTTCTCTTTTTGGACTATTCTCAAGTCACTTAAATCCCCTTTCTTCCACATTCTGATGCTCGGTTTGAACTTCAGCAAGTTGTCTTCACCATGTCTAGATGCCTAAATGCATTGAGTTGCTGCCATGTGATTGGCTGATTAGCAATTTGTGTTACCAAGCAATTGAACAGGTGTACCTATACCTAATAAATTGGCTGGTGAGTGTATGTGCAGCTTGGGGGTGATAGGGAAGGATAGTAAACATAATACAACCTAAGAATAAACAAACCACAGTGTAACAATACTTAATAGTAAAATAATTGAGACTGTGTTCTAGGATAAACAATAATAAGTAACAGTGATTAAGGCTGGAAAAAGACATACTGTACCCCTGAGAATTCGTAGAAAGGGAAAGGGGTCAGATGCATAGTGCACCTTTAGTGTTGTCTAGGACTGCTTGGGCATACCACTCTGGAGTTGAACAATGTCATTACTGGTGTTAATTCTGACCTGGTTAGTCATTTCCACGAAGGCCCGCCATCTGGTAAAGAAGAAGGGAGCATAGTTCTAAAATTGTGCAACAGTAAGTGCTGTAAGGAGAATGCACTTTTTAAGGATTGCTCCACGACCAACTAATAGACATATGTGAGTCCATTGTGAATAATACAGGGTACTTTTTGGTTGGCCCATCATAGGGTTAGGTGCCTCTGTGCCGTAGCTGAACAGCAGAAGTGAATCTTTGAGGATACTTTGGTGTGATACCTCATATACGAAGTTAGCTACTTGATCCCAAAAAGTGGATATAATTGGACAGGACCAAAATCAGCGGAATAGAGATGGTCAGTTTCAGAGCCACAAAGAGGGCAGTTAGATGCGTAGCCTCCCTGGCGGTTTTCCCGAGTGTGGCTCGGGGTTAAAATTTCAGTCCCATTAGCGGTAACCCCGAGCCATACTCGGGATTACATCGCAGGATCCTGGTGTGGCTTTACTTACCTTGTCCCCAGGATCCTGCGATGTCCCCCGCAGTGTCCGTGGGCTCTGTCCTCCTCCGAAGCCTCTCGTTACCAGGCTCCGCTCCCTGTGAGCGTCGCGACGCACGGGGGCGGAGCCTGGCGGCAAATTCAAAAAATTGTAAAAATCATAACACATACAGTACTGTAATCTTACAGATTACAGTACTGTATGAAATGATTTCACATCCCTTTTGTCCCCAGTGCTTTGGCCCATACCCTGCATGCAGTTTTATGTCATATATACTGTTCTTTCTGCCTGGAAACTGGAGATTGTCCATAGCAACCAAAAAGTGTCCCTTTACATCAAAAGTGGCTTTAGACCAGCTAGAAAACAGCGATAGTAAATTAGAACACTTGCAGAATTGAGCGATAGTGAATAGTGGGGAAATTTATTTTATTATTATTTTATTTTTTTAATTATTTATTTTTATTTATTATATTATAATTTATGTTTTTGTGTTTCAAACTTTATCATACCCGGGATATCTACTAGACTCTTGTTTGGACAGATTTAAGTGTGTTATTGTTAAGAATTACAGACCTACAATATAAAACGCCAAATTTCCATGCAAAATAATTGTACCGCTTTCAGCACCTAAAATCCGAAAGAATCATACCGCCAGGGAGGTTAAATATAAATATTGTCTTTATCTGTGATAAAGGGAATAAAAGCTCTGTGGATTCATTTGAATTGAGATTCCCTCCAACATTTATTAATATTAGGACTCTGATTTTTGTTATAGCCCTCAAGGATTTTATCACCAAGGGTCTTATCTGGAAAGTTCTTATACCAATTTTTTAGAGCTGTGTTAGTGATTGATTTCGTAAAAGAAGAGTTAAGGGATTGATTTACAATTCGGTCCATATAAATTTGGACACAGGCACAATTTCCATACTTTTGGCTACGTATGCGACCAGAATAAAATTAAAATGAAACAATCCAAATGAATTTGAAGTGCAGACTTTCAGCTTTAATTCAAGGGGTTGAACATAAATATCAAGTACGAATTTTAGGAACTACGACCATTTTTATACACTGTACCCCCAATTTCAGGGGCTCAAGTGTATGTAGACAAGGTAATATAATCATAAATAAGATGTTCATTTTTAATATTTTGTTGGGAAAACTTTACTGGCAATGACTGCCTGAAGTCTGGAACCCATGGACATTACCAAAGACCGGGTTTCCTCCTTTCTGATGCTTTGCCAGGCTCTAACTGCAACTGTCTTCAGTTGTTCGTTGTGGGTTTTTCTGCCTTTAGTTTTGTCTTCAGTAAGTGAAATGCATGCCCAATTGGGTTGAGATCAAGTGATTGACTCGGCCATTGCAGAATATTCCACTTCTTTTCCTTCAAAAGCTCCTGGGTTGCTTTTGCAGTGTGTTTTGGATCATTGTCCATCTGTACTGTGAAGCGCCGTAAATCAACTTTGCTGCATTTGGCTGAATCTGGGCTGACCGTATATCTCTAAACACTGCAGAATTCATCCAGCTGCTTCTGTCTTCTGTCACACCATCAATAAACACCAATGACCCAGTGCCACTGGAAGCCATGCATGCCCATGCCATCACACTGCCTCCACCATGTTTTACAGATAACGTTGTGTGCTTTGGATCATGAGCTGTTCCAAGCCTTCTCCACACTTTTTCTTCGCGTCATTCTGGTACAGATAAATCTTAGTTTCATCCGTCCAAAGAATGCTTTTCCAGAACTGGTCTGGCTTTTTTAGATGTTTTTTGGCAAAGTCTATTCTGGCTTTTCTATTCTTCAGGCTTATGAATGGTTTGCACCTTGTGGTGAACCCTCTGTATTTGCTCTTGTGAAGTCTTCTCTTGATTGTAGACTTTAACAATGATACGCCCACCTCCTGGAGAGTGTCCTTCACTTGTCTGGATGTTGGGAATGTTTTTTTCTTTACCATAGAGACAGGGTGGATTTGATTTAAATCAAGTCGATTTAAATCACGATTTAAATCACTAGTAAAAAGGCTTGATTTAAATCAACTCGATTTAAATCATAATTTTTAAAGAGCTCCTGTCATCTCTGTTCTGCAGCGGCTCCTCCTCTGACCCGCTGCTGACTCACCGACAGTCCCATTCACTTTAATGGGACGGTTGGTGATGCGGCAGTGACACAACAAGGTGAGGGACGTGGCTGCAGCAGGTGAGTGGATGACCGTAAACAGGCGCTGCCATGACGGATCTGAAATGACAGGTGCTCTTTAAATATAAGGGCTCATTCTTGCTGGTAGTTAGAATCTTTAATATTTGCAAACAAAATGAAGGTTTCCTATTTAGAATAAGCAGATGTATAGGTTAGTAAAACAACGATATCAGAACCGATTCAATCATACAGTTGGCAGTGTACATAGATTTGCAAAACAATGGGATAAAGGAATATTCCGGAACTTTGTTTTATCTCATGGTTACTGTGAAATTATGTGAATGCATCAATGCAGTGCATGTTATCTCAGCTTGCAGAACTTGGATTCATTGAATGAGTTTACCAAAAATGTAAATATTGCAGAATATACAGCCTCATGCTACATAACTAAGCTCCATTTCATGCTAAATAAACTAAATTATTAATGTATCTTAAATAGAAAACTATCTTTAGATAGATTTTTACTCCAAAAGCATTTAATTAAAATAAATTTGATAAAAATCAAACAAACCGATTTAAATAAAAAAAATCTGATTTAAAAAAAATAATAATTGACTTATATCCACCCTGCATAGAGACGGTCCCGCGATCATCCACCACTGTTGTCTTCCGTGGACGACCAGGCCTTTTTATGCTGCTGAGCTCACCAGTGCGTTTTTCTTTCCTCAGAATGTACCCACCGAACAGATGGAGCTCAAAAGGAAGACGGTGAAGATTAAAACCTGGACCAGCAGGAGCAGTGATAGCTCAGTGCTAGAGGGCTTTGCTTGACAGATAAGTCTGTCATAATGTGCTAAAATAATATTCAGTGCATACTAAGATAAAAAACAGCAGTGTTTAATACTGATTTCATTTCATTTAATAATTAAGTAATATTAGTAAATATTAATAGAAAATATTATAATTTGTAATATTAATAGGAATAAATTCCAATACACCTTGTGTATTCAGAGAACCTTGTCTAATCAGAGAATGCTTTGCATTATTGAGAAAATGCAAACTGTTCTCTGATTGGCACCTATGTAGAGCGAGCGACCTCCTTTATTCTCTAAGTAGTAGAGCAGTTGCTCAGCACAGGATCCGGAAGTTAGTGAAGATCACTGGAAGAGCTGTCCCTACTACAATAATTTCCAGCTTTCAGAGGAATACCACAGGTATGGCACATACATACTTACGTTGTTCCAAGCTGGACCAATGTCAAAATAGGCTTACTGGGAATTTAGCTTAAATGTAACACAAATTGTACAATGAGATATAGTATTACTTTTCTGTTTCCTTTTGGATTTAATAATACACACCCATACAGTCAATCATATTCTGCTCATTAGGGTTGTCATTAGGCCAGCAATCAAACTCTGAGTTATCCAAATCATGCCAAGCTGAAACCATCTGAAATGATATGTAAAAGCATAAACTGTAAGTAATAAAACACTGATGGTATCCTGTCTAAAATAAAGAAGACATCTGTTTCCTCTCTTTTAGTCTTTGTTCTAAAATCTCACATTAGTCATATATAAACTTTGGCAACATTGTGACATAAATAAATACAAAGCCATTATAAAGCCAAATTTAAACTAAAGTTTTGGATAGCGTGGAGAGGGATTAGAACACCGGTCAGGTTTTATTGCTGTCTGCGCCCCCATTGGGGAGATTCACCCTCTCTATCTGTCCTGGTTACCATTATCATTGAAAGTGAAAGTAAAAGAAAATCACAAATTTTGGGTTGTACCCAGAATAGTAAAATAGGTGAAATCTTCCAATGGGATACTAGTTCTGGTGAGTTGGGGGTCCCCAAGGAATTTCCCTAATTTTCAGGTAGTTCCTCTCACTTCCTGTTTGGCTATGGGACAGGAAGTGAAGGTAAATCTCCGCAATGGGATACAGATGGCGAAAAAAAATCTGACAGGGATTATAACCCTCCCTTATGCCACGTACACACGACCGGACTTTCCGGCAGAAAAGGTCAGACGGAATGATCCCGTCGGACATTGCGATCATGTGTGGGCTTTATCAGACCTTTTTTTTTCGAAAATTCAGACGGACCTAGAAATAGAACATGTTTCAAATCTTTCCGACGGACTCAATTCCTATTGAGAAAAGCGCTCGTCTGTATGCTAGTCCGACGGACCAAAAACGACGCAAGGGCAGCTATTGGCTACTGGCTACTGAACTTCCTTTTTCTAGTCCCGTTGTACATCATCACGTTCTAAATGATCGGACTTTGGTTTGATCGTGTGTAGGCAAGTGCCTTTTAAGCGGACCTCCGTCGGAACTCCGTCGGAAAGACCGTCAGAGTCTACTCTGATGGAAAGTCCGCTCGTGTGTACGCAGAATTACTCCAATTCAAAATAAAAATAAAGTTTTGCCCATAGTTCTACTTTAACTTTTAGCTAAAATCCCCTAAACACATTTCAGGTGCATCCAAATAAAAGGTGTGCATCTTCCTACAGGTTTTTCTTTTTTTTTAAACACGCTATAGCCGGAGTAAAAAAGCCTGTCCTATGCCAGCATGATTCAGAGAAGGACCTTAGTTCTCTGTTTTGAGAACAGTTGTCTTTCTGCTGAGATCCAAAATGTCTCTAAAGTCTGAGCTCCTCAATCAGCAAGTCCATTTCTGTTGGCCTTCTGCAAAGGGACCAGGATCACTGCTTGCTCTAGGAGAGCTAAGGTCCTCCTCTGTAGCAAACTAGCTGGGAACAGACTTTCTTACCAAGGCTGGGGCTGCTTTCTAAAGAAACAAACTGTAAAACTTTGAACACCTTCTGTTTTCATGCACTTGGAAGATATTTAGTTTATTTAAACTGAGAGTTCAGTTGGGTTTTAAGGAAGACTGTACTGTACAGGCTGCCATTTCTGAACTTTTTTCATTTGAAAACGCTATTTTTATGGATATCATGCTTATTTTTGGGCTTCAGTGGTCACTGACAAGCCCGAAAATAAAAAAAACTGTATCATGAATTCTGACTTCATTCTTACTTCATTGACTGTTTAGCCAAGTTCCGGGACACTCCAGTCCTAATGGTGACCTCCAGAGTTAGGGACAGTTGACATCCTTCTGTGTAGAGTGGGTTATGAGGCATGGTCGGTGTAATGCAAGGTAGATTAATGGGCGCCAGACACTTCTTGAATGCAAAGAGATTTAATGTCTCTTAAACTGTCAGGGCTTCCTTCTCTGAGCTGGCCCCTCAGCTGTCGGCTAATTGCCAGCTCTCATCTCTCTCCACAGTTAACCAGCTGTTGTGGATCTGCTCGTCAGTCCCGCCTACTTAAAGATCTCCAGCTCATTTCATTCCTGCCTTCGCCTTGGTCACATCACAAGAAACCATCTCCTGCGTTCCTGTTTAAAGACTGGCTTTGCTGACATCCCTTCTGGCTCCCTATCCTGCTTGCTGTTCCTCTACTTGGATCCCTGACTTCTTGCCTGGCTGATTACCTGATCTGGTTACTGAACTCTGGCTTGGCTGATTACCCGAGCTGGTTACTGAACTCTGGCTTTGCTGACTACCTGATCCGGTTACTGGACTCTGGCTATGCTTTGACTACGCTTACTCTATTTACCATTATATTTTTTATTAATAAACAAGTGTGATTTTACTGTACTTCTGTCTCGGTCTGGTTCATGGTTTCTGACATAAACAAAACAGTGGGAGAGAGGGTTAGGGCCAGGACAACATTGAGTAGTTGCAATGTTAATTGTCAGACTCCGAGACTTCTATAGGCAGACAGCCATGCAGGGAAAGGCTTCCAGCAAGACACCACATCTGCATGAGTATGATCGCTGTCTCCTATGGCAACAGTCTTGTAACAGTTTCTAACACAAGTTGTAACAAACTCCTTTACTTCCTCTACAATCTCCTCCTGTAGATCTTTACTCAACTGAGCTCCCAGTCTCTCTCATTAGACTTGCTGATCCACTGCAACTAGATCCCCTGATCTCTTCCAAGCTTCTCACTCGGTATCTTCTTTAAGCGCCACCCCCGCATCACTGCTGGGTCCCTAGCTTGGCACTCACAGATACTCCTCGAATGTCACCCTGCTGGCCTGCTCGGTCCCTGGCTTGGCACACAATACTGCTCTGCAAGCGTCACCTCCACTGGCTGGGTCCCTGGCTTGGCACCTGCGGAAGTTTCCCAATTCTTCACCGTCCCCGGTTGGTGAGAACACTGCTCTGGTACTTCCTTTGGCTACTCACAGTGGTCCCTGGTAATAATGTGGATAGCCCCTTAGTGGCGACAGCTTTCCCTCTACCTATGACCACAACAGATTCTCTGGCCGGCAGAACCATCACTTCTGGTTGGACTGCAAGCTGCAGTCCCAACCCTACACTGCTCTCTTGCTTCTGTATAGGCCCTCAGACAGCCTAGCAGCCAGATGTCCCTAGGATAGGCCTCAGGTTCTGGCCTAGTAGCCCGGGGCAGCACAACACACGTCCACCCAGACAGCCGCCCAGGTGGCACAGAACACCGATCACCTGACCTCACCCAAACAAATAGGCTCTCCCAGCAGGCCAAGGGATCCAAGAAAATCCCTGCCCATTGTCTGAGACACCCCATTCATTCCTAATCTGTCCTTGCAATGCCCTTGTCTTATCTAATGTCACCAGGTACCCGGCCACCTAGCGGCAGAAGAGAGAAGTGCAGCAATTCTGGAATTATGGTGAACTCAATTGATTTCCTAACAATTGACCAAGGCAACTATCACTTGGCAAATACATTTAACAGCATCTCTGCCTAAGCATCAGGGTGCTACATCTGAATGCACGTTTCAGGTCAGTAACTCAGAAAGCATTGAAGAGACGATCAGGCAAACAGAATTTTCAAAGGAAGGAAAATGGCAGCCCACTTGTTTCCCTTAATTCTATGATCAATATGTAATTCTTATTAGGATTGATTTACTAAAACTGGAGAGTACAAATTCTGGTGCAGCAATGCATAGAAACCAATCAGCTTCCATTTTTTTTTTTTCAAAGCTTAATTGAACAAGCTGAAGTTAGAAGCCGATTGGCTACTATGCACAGCTGCACCAGATTTTGCACTCTCCAGTTTTAGTAAATCAACCCCATGCTGTCAAACTGAGGCTCCATTCACACTAGCGCGTTTTTTGATGCATTTTGCATTTTGCAGAAATGCACGGGAATTTTTTAACATGGGTTCCTATGGAACATGTTCACATCAATGCCTTTTTGTTTCTCTGCATTTTTGGAAAGGGTCAGGGACTTTTTTTCATGCAAAATGCAGCGTTTTGCATGTAATAGAATTCAATGGACAAGCATCAAAAACGCAAGTGCACCGTTTTTGCAGCGTTTTTGATGCGTTTTTGGTGCGTTTTTGATGCGTTTTTGCCTTTTTTTTTTATTTTTTTTTTTTAATTTTTTTTAAGACTGTAAAAAAAAACTGTAAAAAAAAAACAAAAAAAAAAACGCAAAACGCAAATCGCGGCAAAATCGCGGCAAAAACGCGGCTCAAAAACGTGGCAAGCATGAAAAAAACCCTCCAAAAACGCTCAAAAGCAACATGCATAGGTGTGAATGGAACCTTAGGCTCCATTCACACTAGCGCGTTTTTTGATGCATTTTGCATTTTGCAGAAATGCACGGGAATTTTTTAACATGGGTTCCTATGGAACATGTTCACATCAATGCTTTTTCGTATCTCTGCATTTTTGGAAAGGGTCAGGGACTTTTTTTCATGCAAAATGCAGCGTTTTGCATGTAATAGAATTCAATGGACAAGCATCAAAAACGCAAGTGCACCGTTTTTGCAGCGTTTTTGATGCGTTGTTGATGCTTTTTTGCCGTTTTTTTTTTTTTAATTTTTTTTTAAGACTGTAAAAAAAAACTGTAAAAAAAAACAAACAACAAAAAACGCAAAACGCAAATCGCGGCAAAAAAGCCGCAAAAACGCTGCTCAAAAACGTGGCAAGCATGAAAAAAAAACCTCCAAAAACGCTCAAAAGCAACATGCATAGGTGTGAATCGAGCCTTAAACCAAAAAACAGAAAAAAGTCCCTTTCCATAAAATGCCTACATCCGTAGGAAACCATGTTAAATGGACTGTAGTGTGTTTCTGCAAACCTGAAAATGCACTAAAAATGCATAGGTGTAAACCAAGTCAAAAGGTAAGCAACAAGAACAAGAATGTACAAAATAAAGATTTTTAAACCCCTTTAAAATATTTGGCTGCACTGTGACCCAGCAATGTATATGACATAAGAGTTTTCAGCTGAGGTTCCATCTATATTTTACATTGTGACCAGTGAAGTTTACCTTAAAGAGGAGGAGCTGAGAAACAAATACACATATCAGTTGCATAGTTGTTGGAAGCTTGTACTATATAATCCACATTGATAATGTTTCTCAAGATAGGTTAGATAATATTTTTTTTATAAAGTGTCTTCTTCAAAGTTTTTCAGTCAATGGTATAATCTACAAGACAAAGTGAACCGACAGATAACACCTTGACTGTGTGCTTTGGGTGTCAAAACTTCAGGCGCCATATCCATGTGAAGGTGCAGTTATGAAGATTAAGTCCAAATAGTATCTGTGCATTCCAACTTTCTAGTACAATTGATGTTGCAATATTGGAATAGCTTTCAAAGTGGAAAAAAATTTACTAAGAATCAGAGGTATCGAAGTCTGACATATTCCTAAGCCTGTAAAAGATAAGATGTTTTCACCTGAAATCTTTAAGCAAATAATTGATGGTTGCAGGTGTGAGTTAAGTCTTTTTGGATCCTCTTACATTAAAGTTGGAGATATAACCTGTTCAGGTACAGGTACCACTGTTGGATCATAGATAGAAGTAAGTTCACTTCACCAATAGACTTGTCTGTTGTAGGGTAAAAAAATTATCTCAAGATGTAGTCAGTCCATTGGGTATAAACCAAGCGTTGCTTCCTCTGCTAGCATAGTCTTCCAGGTGAAAAGAAAACCATTGGTTCATTTGCGACAATTTATCAGATTAAATCAATGAAATGTAATAAGCTAAGAAAAAGTCTTCTTTCTCAGGATTCAATGGGTACCACAAGGTCAAAAAATACGAGCCAAAAGGATGGGGCTGGAAATGCTGACTGTATTTTTATCAGGACAATACAGTCTAAATGAACACAAACAACAAAGGCTTGTGATGTGTCTTCTAAAAGTAGAAACCTTAAGATGACACAAGAAAAGTATTCCTTTATGACTTATAATTGATACTTAATAGAAGATCAGTAATCCCTATAGATCTAAGCTTTAAAAATAATTGGTGGGGCACGTTACTGTTTAAAATCGTGTTAGTGTGCTCATTTTAATGCTCTGGTAAACAACAAGAGAGCAGGCTATACATTATGTTCTACATTCATTGTACCACTGTGGTGGTTTACGTTAAATTTAAATGAAGATGCTAAGAAATTTTTTAGCACTTTATGTAGATATGCAAAGCTTTCTAGTCCCACATGTTGTCCTTTATTTACAATAAGAAGCACATGTTTTCTGCAGTATGTACATAATTTAGAACAATTTGATATTTTTTGTCAACTTTGTGCGTAATTAAGAATTTTTGTGTATATTTTACACATACAATCCTTACATGACTGTTTGTAAATCTCTCCTATAATTGCCAGGTGTTGCTGATCTTGCAAGGCAGTCCTCGGACTGGGACAGTGTCCAGCAGTGTCCATGACCTGTGGGTGGTCCCGGACCCAGAACACTTGGTAGTAGTGCAGATTGGAAGTGCGATACTGCAATGGATTCCATGTGCCTGTCCGCTGATGGGGTTTTCCCAGTGCCCTGCATTCACTGTAATGGTGCTGATGGGAACATGGCTGTCATCACATCAGCAAAGCTTTTTGCATCATTGAGCTTTGCCCCCACCCAACCCAGAGAAGAGGCACAGAGGAGGAGGAACCTGCATGTCATGTAACTGACCTGAAAAGACTGGCTGGGGAGGATCTTTAAAGCCTTGGTTTAGATTGAGAGTGGGAAACTTGCATTTTATTTTGGATTTTTATTCCTGTCTGTGACCTACATATGGGAGATTTTTTCCTTCACTCCCTGACACTGTAACATGAATATTTGGATGTGTGGTTGTCAATAGAACAGGAAGTTGGGTACAGCAATAAAAACATTGTCAGATTTTTTAAAGTGGTAGTAAAGTCAGAGCAGGATTACTGTCAGCCCCTCTATTATATCACGGTATACTACATAGTGTAAATGTTTGTTTAAAATGATGCCGATAAATACCTTGTTTCAGATCGCTCCTGACCTCCCGCCGCTCTCCTCCCCCGATCTAAGGGCAACAGCGGGAGGGGCTGAGATCCCCCTCTGATGTCAGCCGTCCTTAGAGTGGGGGAGGAGAGCGGCGGAAGGTCATGTGACTGCCCAGGTGATCTGAAAGAAGGTATTTAGTGGAATAATTTCAAACAAACATTTACACTGTGTAGTATACCTTGTTATAACAGAGGGGCTGACAGTAATCCTATTTTCTGACTTTACTGCCAGACTCTAATAGCGGCAGGAGGAGAGGGGAGGGGATCGCTCACACACAGGAGCTGACAGGCAGGGGGAGAGGCAGAGACTACGGGATGACAGAGGCATGTAAACTGACCACGTAATTATAGATCAGCAGCCATGATTACCGAGGTCAGTTTACACAGGGGGACACAGGAACAGGCAGGATCGACCAGGTTTTTCTACAGCATAGAACGGGACAGATTACACAGCACAAGCACTATGCTGTGTAGCCTCCCTGGCAGTATAATTATGTCAGACTTTTGAATCTCAAAGCAGTACATTGTTTTGCATAGAAATTTGGCGTTTTATATTGTAGGCCTGTAATTCTTAGGAATAGCTCACTTAAATCTGTCCAAACAAGAGCTTAGTAGACATCCCGGGTATGATAAAGTTTGAAACACGAAATCATAAATTGTAATATAATAAATAACTATAAATAATTATTTAAAAAATAATATAATAATAAAATTATTTTCCCCATGAATTACTATCGCTCAAGTCTGCAAGTGTTCTAATTTACTATTGCTATTTTGTAGCCTAAAGCCTCTTATGACGTAAAGGGGCACTTTTGAGTTGCCATGGACGTTCTCAAGTTTCCAGGCAGAAAGAACATTATATATAAAAGTGCATGCAGGGCACTGGACAAAGCACTAGGGACAAAAGGGAGGTGAAATGATTTGATACAGTAATGTAATTTTACAGATTACAGTGTACTGCATGTGTTATGTTTTTTGTACTTTTTGAATTTGCTGCCGGACTCCACCCCCATGCGTCGGGACGCTCGCAGGGAACAGAGCCCAGAACACAGAGCATCAGGCAGAGGATCCAGAGGAGGACACAGCAGGGGGACATCACAGGATCCTGGTGACAAGATAAGTACACTGTACCAGGATTCTGCACTGCAATCCTGAGTGTGGCTAGGGGTTACTGCTAATTGTACTGAAATTTAACCCCAAGTGTGGCTCGGGGTTACCGCTAATGGCACTGAAATTTAACCCCGGGCCACACTCGGGAATACCACCAGAGAGGTTAACAAGTTAAATCAGTATTTTTTGATTACTTGGAACCCCAAACATTATATATATATATATATATATATATATATATATATATATATATGAATATATATATATATATATATATATATATATACATATATATATATATATTTTTAGTAGAGACCCTAAAGAATAAAATGGAGATTGTTGCAATACTTTATGTCACACTGTATTTGCGCAGCGGTCTTACAAACGCAATTTCATTGGGAAAAATACACTTTTTGGATTGAAAAAATAAGAAAACAGTAAAGTTGCCCAGATTTTTTGTATAATGTGCAAGATGATGTTACGCTGAGTAAATTGATGCCCAACATGTCATGCTTTAAAATTAGGGCAAACGACAGTATTGGCGACAAACGACAGTACTTAAAAATCTCTATAGGCGACGCTTTCAATTTTTTTACAGATTACCTGTTTAGAGTTACAGAGGTCTAGTGCTAGAATTATTGCTCTTGCTCTAACGTTTGCGGTAAAACCTCACATGTGTGGTTTGAACACCGTTTACATATGTGGGTGCGACTTACGTATGCGTTCACCTCTGCTTGCGAGCTCAGAGGGACGGGGTGCATAAAAATTAGTTTTATTTTTTTCTTATTTATTTTAGGCCATTGACAGTTTATGGGTATTAACAAAAAGTTGGTCCCGATCTTTCTATTGTATTGGGCGACCAAGTTCCTCTGTAAATTTAGTCGTATACAATGGTAGACCCGGTGATAATAAAGTGTAGATCGTGGATATAGTGTAAGTTGGAGGCTCCGGAGCTATGCACAACTACTCAAATTCTGTAAATGACCGATGTTTGGAGGTTGTTGGTGTTAAAGAGCAGTAAAAACTTGAGAATGATATAAATTTATCTTCCAAAATCATATGTCTGATTTGCTCCAGCTTAAAATAGCCAGCGAGTGAAGTCCAGAAGGAAATGAAGGGTTATCTAATAAGGAACTAAAGGGACTTAGAATAGGGGATAAAGGGTATAAGCTTAGATACCGATGCCAATATTCTAAAACCATATAAGTAATCCACAGCCAAGAAGATCGTGATCCAATGTCTTTAAGGGGAATCCAGAGGACCACTTTAGGATGTAATGGAGAGGATCATGAGGATGGTGGAACCATCTAAAATCTGTGTGAAAATAACTGTCTTATAATAGAGCTCTAAATTCGGTAAAGCTGCACCTCTGTGTGCTTTGGAGCATTTTCTGGTTAAGTTGAGGTTTGGTAGACTTCCATATAAATTGTAGAAAAAGACTATTTAGTTTGGAAAAGAAGGTTTTAGATCTGGTAAAGTTTGAAAAATGTATAAATATTTTGGTAATGTATACATTTTAATGGCATTGATACGCCCAAACCAGGATAAGGAGAGTTTTGACCAAGTTAAAAGTTCTGATTGTGTTGGTGACAGTAGTGGAAGGAAGTTTAAAGAGGTTGTTAACCCATGTAAGTAAGTCTATGCCAGCCCCTCTATTAGAGTCCGGCATAGCACACTGTGTAAGTCTTCTATAAAAACGAGCCATGTAAATACTTGTTTCGAGCTGTCTTCAGTCCGATCACATGACTGTACAGCTCCGATGGATGGCTTCTGCAGGAGGGGCAAAGATCTCCCTCTGACATCAGCTGGGGAAGTCACATGGCCACTCAGCCCCTCCTGCAGTAGCCCTGGAAACCGGCCGAGAGTCATGTGACCGGCCTAAAGATCGCTCTAAACAGGTATTTACAAGCCTCGTTTAAAAAAAAGAATAATACAGTGTGCTATGCCAGGCTCTATCAGAGGGGCTGGCAGTGACCATTTCAAAGTTTTAATTTTACTAATAGCGGCGGGGGGCGGGGTGGAGACAGAAACGCAGACATGGAGCTGACAGACAGGGAGGAGGGGGTTAGGGGGAGAGATGAGAGCAGAGCAGGGCTGCGGATGACAAAGGGACATATGCTGACAACGATGGTCAGGGCTCAGCAGCCCTGATTATCCTTGTCAGTGCAGAGAGAGGGGGACACAGGAAGTGGAGGGATCAGGGAGGTTTTTTTTACAGTTTAGAGGGGGGCAGATTACACAGCACAAGCACTGTGCTGTTTAATCTGCTTTAAGGGACCAGGATCTGATTTTTTTTTTTTTTTTGGGTTAACAAACACCTTAAGTCGTAAATAGGAGAAAGGTCCATAGGGATCTTCACTCATATATATTTAACAGCTACACTGTGCCAGTGAAAGGGGAAAGCTGATGGTATAAAGCAGGCTTCCTCTTTGGGTAAAGATATATTAAGTAGATCAGATTAAGTTAGATTGACCTTAAAATTGCTTAAACATCCAAAAGTTTCTAATTCTTTTAAAATAGAAGGCATGCTGAATCTAAGAGATTTGATATATAGAGTAGAATATCATCCACATACATAGAAGTTTTATATTCTATACCATTGATAGTGATACCATGTATTGAGGGGTTGTTACGTATAGCCATCTCTAAGTGCTCCATTGTAATCACATATAATAGTGGAGATAAAGAGCAACCTTGGCGAGTCCCGTTGTTAATCTTAAACGAGGTTGAGAGAGTGCCATTCATGTGAACCTGTGAATAAGGGGTCATATATAATGCCTTTATTTTATTGATCAGATTACTACCGAGATTAACCTGGTGAAGTGAGTGGAGCAACTAAGACGATCGAATGCCTTTTCGACATTGACCGTAAGCAGACAGGCTGGGATCCTACTCTTCTGAGCTAGAGAAATTAAAGAAAGGATTTTGCTAGTATTGTCGCGAGCCTCTCTGGATCTTATAAAACATGTTTGATCTGTGTGAATTATACTTGGGAGTAAAGGTTGAAGCCTATGGGCAATGAGTTTTGCACAGAGCTTTATATGATTATTTAACAAAGAAATAGGACAATAGCTACTTGGATTGGTTTCATTTTTACCTACCGTATATACTCGAGTATAAGTCGTTCCGAGTATAAGTCGAGGCCCTAATTTACCCCAAAATAATGGGAAAAACTTATTGACCCGAATATAAGACGAGGGTGAGAAATGCACAGCTACAGTAAGTGGAAAAGAGGGTCAACAATGCACATTTGCAGCCTCACTCTGCCCATTTACAGCCATAGGTCCCCTGAACTTCAAACTCTGTAGTTAAGGGTTCCTAGATGCCCCCTAGCTGCAGCCAAAATTTGGGGTCTCTGAACCCAAAGAGTCCCGAAATGACATTGCTGCAGATGGACACAGTTGACCGAATTTGGGGCCTCGTATCTCGGGGCCACTTAGAGCTAGGAACTCCAAATTTGGTGTGCAAACCCAGTGGAACTAGCACCATAACATTTCCAAAGCTGGGGATTCTAGCATCAAGTGGCCCCCAAGATACAGGGCCCCAAAAATCTGTTCAGAAAATGTCAAGCACTTTTCTGCAGCAGAGAATGACATTTTCCGAACCGATTTTGGGGCCCCGTATCTCGGGGCCATTAGGTGCTAGGAACCCCAGCTTTGGATATGTTATGGTACCCGTTCTACTGGGTTTGCACACCAAATTTGGGGTACCTAGCACTAAGTGGCCCTGAGATACGGGGCCCCAAAGTCGGTTCGGAAAATGAAATTTTTTGCTTCAAAAAAGTGCTTGACTCGAGTATAAGTCGAGGGGGGCACTTTCAGCACAAAAAAATGTGCTGAAAAATTCGACTTATACTCGAGTATATACGGTAGTTTCATTATAACGGAAATATGGGCTTTCAGCCTCTGGTGGAAAAGATTGAGACTCTGAGATAGAATTAAAGGACTGCAGAAGAATTGGGATCAAAACGAAAGCAAAAGTTTTATAGAACCGATTAGTAAAGCTGTCCGGGCCTGGAGCCTTACCGTTTTTAGCAGACTTAATACAGTAGCTTCTAGGAGTTCATCAGAAGTGAATAGACTATCCAGGGAAGAACTAATAAGTGGATCCACACATAGTAAAGCCGTGTCTTTCAAATATGTAATCATTTCCGCTTCTAACTCCAGACTAGGATGCTCGGTGACAGAGTCAACTGGTAAAATATTATATAGTGAGGAATAATAATCACAAAATGTCTCCAGATGGCCGAATTAGTATAAACCAACCCTTTACTAGGGGAAGATATTTTCAAAATAGATGATGATGACATGTTAGGGTGAAGGGATTTCGCCAAAAGGGAGCCATTACTATATTCATAAAAAGCTCTGAAAATCTTATCGCGGGCTCTTAAAGAATAGTGATCGAGAAGACGCAATAATTCAGTCCTGACATTGGTAAATTCAGTTCTGGCTATATCACAATTGGTGTTTTTATGTCATAGTTCTAAAATGGAGATCTTTTAAATGAAAGCAGAAACTTCTGTGGTTCTCATTTTAAACCGTGATCCTTGCGATATAAGGAGTCCCCTTAAGACACATTTTAAGGCTTCCCGTTTGATACTATGAGTTTTATGGACTGGAGAAAAAAAGTATAATCATTCTCAGAAGGATAAAGTGTACGCCATGGATCAAATAACTTCATTAAAGATAGTTTCTGTTTTAGTTTACGGAGAGTGGAACATGAAATATGGGCCTTTCCAGAGGATGAATCCATCCGAGGGTCGAAAAACAGATTAAGGTAGTCCCTTAGAAAAATATCACCCTCTGCACAGGTCTCAAGAGCACACAGGTATTTAAGGCCCTGGGAGACTTGGGAAATATTAAGAAAGTATACATTAGCAATGTTGTATACTATTAAAGGAGAAGTCCAGCCTGAGCTTGTTTGGCTGGGCTTCTCCTATGGGTCACAGGAGTGCAATCTGTTTTGCACTCCTGTGACCCATTTTCAGCAGAGAGCCGACTGAAGTCCGCTCTCTGCTGACGTCCCCAATGTAGTCCAGGCACCACATCCTCCGGATTCTGGGAGTCTGGATACGCCAGGTGCCTGGACTGATAGCCGTCAGCGCTCCAGTGAGTATGGAGGAGCAGAGCAGGAGAGCTGTTGATCGACAGTCAGCAGCTCTCTGCTCGGGGAGTCGAGAGAACTGAGCCATCAGTGATGTTCGGTGGCTCGGTTCTCAGTGCAGGGATGCAGACGGACAGATGCAGCATCGGACCGATGCTGCATCCACCCAGGTAAGTATAAAATTGCAATAACCCCTAAACCCATACTTTTAACCCAAACTTAATTTTTTAAAATATATATCTACCTTGAAGGCCAGTTCACACCAGATGCAGTTCCGTGTGCTTTTTTCTGCACTAAGGCTGGATTCACACCTATGCATTTTTAGTGCTTTTTGCATCTTACAGATTTGCACTACAGAACATGTTCCATAGGAAACCATGTTTCCAAAAATGCATAGGTGTGAATCAGGCCTAACTTGGCATTTCAGATTCTTGCAAATTGCGATTGAGACTCCCTTAGATTTTGCATATGGGTTTGTACTATGGAACCAAGTAGTAAAATATTTATTTTTACATGCGGGGACAACATCAGAGCGGAAATGGTTTTCTGGAAGGAGCCCTGTATCAAGTTTTCCCTTATGAAGATGGTATAAAATTTGTGAACGTTTGTTTAGGGTAGTGAAGACCTTTTACATTAAAAGAACAGATTGATAATGGCATAGTAATAGAAATATGTTACAGTAAAGACATTGAGGGAGAGTAACCCTGCAAACGAAGGAAGAAAGTGGAAAAAGAAAGGGAAAAAAAAAAAAAAGCAGTCAAAAGACATGCGATGCATCTAGATGTCCCTGGATGATTTCAGGAAGACAAACAACTAACAACAGGCAATTAAGCCAATTCCCACCAAAATTGGGGAGCCTAGTGTAGGATAAGGGTGATCTAGGTGAAGGGACGAGCTATGCCGTCCAGACATTTAGACCGTTATTAGGTTATAAAAAATTTACACAAAAAAAAGGGGGGGTGAAAAAGGGGAGGGAGGAGGAGAAAGTGGAGCATATATAGGAGCTGTGACTCCATGTATTTTAGGGAGAGCGTGGGCTTCCTCACTGTTGCCATGGTCACCAGGATGTTGCCTGGACAGGGCAGTAGAGAACCACATCACCATCTTTGATCCTTGTTTTCTTTAGACCCTGTTTACGTGGGCAGTAAGGAATTAGTAAAATCAGGAGGTTTCCTCCCAGTTTTACTTCCCTCAACCACCCACCTAAAACATAACATGAAGGCAGGGGTCGTGTAAAATTTAACTTGGCATGATGGGGTTGACAGGTAAATTCCCCTGCCCAACTGTCAATTACACTTCTGTCTTGAGGTTGCAGCTCGTTATTTTACTGCATAATTCCCTTTCAGCTGGAAAACAAAAGAAACAGCCAAAAAGAAAAATCCCTTAAAATCCTGGAAGTCTCTGCTTTACCGCCTTCTGAAAAGCGATTTGCTGCAATAGACAGTACAACTGGTATAAACAAGGCCTTTGAGAACTGAGGAAGGCCAGGGAAGTAGGCATATTTAATTTTAGCTGTACAAACTGCATTTATCTTTCAAATTAGTGTCGTCCCCTTTTTTTTTTTTCAAAAAACTGCTAATACCCACTTCATTCCATCTTTTCACCATTAATATCATCTATCATTCTTGGTAATTGCCAATTATGCAGATTCCTGGAGAAACATCTAATTGTGTAGTTAGTTGCTATGGATGAATTGTAAGATACAATCCTTTATCCTAATAATGGTAATCCCCATCTGGTGGCACAGTGAGTTTTCTGAGATAATCCTAGCTGTTATTATTCTTATAGTGCAATTACTGGGAAGTTGTTTTAGTGTTGTTAAATAAGGTATCAAAAAATATATTTTTCCATAGGTGCCTATGGACAAACAAAGATCCCTTAACCACTTCCCATCCAGGCCAATTCTGACATTTCTCTCCTACATGTAAAATTCATCATTTTTTTTTGCTAGAAAATTACATAGAACCCCCAAACATTATATATGTTTTTTAGCAAAGCCCCTAGAGAATACAATGGCGGTCGTTACAACTTTTTATCTCGCATAGTATTTGCGCAGCAATTTTTCATGCTTTAAAAAAAAAACAAAAAACATTAAAGTTAGCCCAATTTTTTTGCATAATGTGAAAGATGAAGTTACGCCGAGTAAATAGATACCTAACATGTCCCGGTTCAAAATTGCACACACTCGTGGAATGGCGCCAAACTTCAGTACTTAAACATCCCCATAGGTGACGTTTTAAAATTTTTTACTGGTTACATGTTTTGTTACAGAGGAGGTCTAGGGCTAGAATTATTTCTCTCGCTCTAACGTTTGCGGCAATAACTCACATGTGTGGTTTGAACACTGTTTTCATATGTGGGCGGGACTTACGTAAAAAAAATACGATCTCGGCTTCCCAGCCAAGGCGGCGCCATTCGTTTGAATGCAGAGGCCGGGCATGACATCATAACATCGTGCCCGGCCTCTGAACGATCATAGAGACTCTGGTCCACCAGAAATCTCTATGGTCACCATCTGGGGCCGGCGGACCTGTTCTCCGACTCACCGATGGAAGCGGTGAGTCGGTAGAAGCACCGGAGGGCGGGGGGCGTCCCCTCTCACCGCCCCTAAGAACAACAAGCGGCGGAACAGTCGATATGATCATTCTTATGGTGTAGGGAATCGCCTGCTAAAAAAGCCGATATCTGAATGATGCCTGTAGCTGCACCCATCATTCAGATATACCCGCACAAATTCAAGGACGTCCTGGAAAATACCTTGGGCGGGAAGTGGTTAACCACTTAAGGAACGAACCTCTTTTTGAGATGTGTTGTTTACAAGGTAAAAACGTTTTTTTTTTGCTAGAAAATTACTTAGAACCCCCAGACATTATACATTTTTTTTATAACACCCTCGAGAATATAATGGCGGTCGTTGCAATACTTTCTGTCACACCGTTTTTGCGCAGCGGTCTTACAAGCACACTTTTTTGGGAAAAAATACACTTTTTTGAATAAAAAAATAAGATAACAGTAAAGTTAGCCCGATTTTTTTTATATTGTGAAAGATAATATTACGCCGAGTAAATTGATACCCAACATGTCACGCTTTAAAATTGTGCCCGCTCGTGGAATGGCGACAAACTTTTACCCTTAAAAACCTCCATGGACGACGTTTAAAAAATTCTGCAGGTTGCATGTTTTAAGTTACAGAGGAGGTCTAGTGCAAGAATTAGTGCTCTCGCTCTACCGATCACGGCGATACCTCACATGTGTGGTTTGAACACCGTTCTCATATGCGGGCGCTACTCACGTATGCACGCTTCTGCACGCAAGCTCGGCGGGACGGGGCGCGCTTTAAAAAATTTTTTTCTTATTTATTTTACCTTTTATTTTTTATTTTTACACTGTTTTTTTTAAAAAAAATGTGTCACTTTTATTCCTATTACAAGGAATGTAAACATCCCTTGTAATAGAAAAAAAAGCATGACAGGACCTCTTAAATATGAGATCTGGGGTCAAAAAGACCTCAGATCTCATATTTACACTTAGAGCCCTTTCACACTGAGGCGGTTTGCAGGTGATATTGCGCTAAAAATAGCGCCTGCAAACCGGTGTGCTAGCAGGACGGGAAAAAAAGTCCTGCTAGCAGCATCTTTGGAGCAGTGAAAGGAGCGGTGTGTATACCGCTCCTTCACTGCTCCTGCCCATTAAAATCAATGGGACAGTGTGGCTATACCGCCGGCAAAGCGCCTCTGCAGAGGCGCTTTGCGGTGGTTTTTAACCCTTCTCGGCCTTTAGCGGGGGTAAAACCGCCCCGCTAGCGGCCTAATAATGACGGTAAAGTGCCGCTAACAATAGCGGCGCTTTACGGCCGACGCCCCCCGCCCCAGTGTGAAAGGAGCCTTAAATGCAATTAAAAAAAAAAAAAACATTTGTCATTTAAATGTTTTTTTTTTTAAATGGCCCTTTAAGAGCTGTGGGCGGAAGTGACGTTTTGACGTTGCTTCCGCCCTGCATTGTTATGGAGACGGGTGGGGGCCTCACTCGTCTCCATGTCAAGCACGGGGAAACATCCGATCGGCTCCGCCGCTGCCGAAAGGCCCAGTAAACGGTGGAGGGCACCGGAGCGCGGCGGGAGGGGAGGCCCTCTCCTGCTGCCAATAAAAGTGATCTTGCGGCGAATCCACTGCAGAGACCACTCTTATCGGAAACTGGACCGCTGGCTGAAGAAGAGGATACCGGGGTTATGGCAGCTAGCTGCTGCCATAACAACGATATCCCCCTTCAAAATAAGGACGTACATCGTCGTGTGGCGGTCCGGAAGTGGTTAAAGCAGAACTAAACTCTCTCAATAAGGGCTCTTACACACCTGCTTGTCCGTTTTCACGGGCTCTACTTGCTCAGCAGGGATCAATCTGTTGATCCCCGCTGAGCCGGCGAATAACAGGTCTCTGCTCACTGTGCAGGGATGGACCTCTCAGAGCCCCACTGTCCTCTATGGGGGGTGGGATGAAAACGGATCCGCATGTCAGTTTTCATCCGATCCGGTAGACGGATGGAAAATAGGGTTTCCATCCGTCTGGATTTAGCCAAGTGGATTGGATGTCAGCGGACATGTCACCACTGACATCCGTCACTCCATAGAGGTACATGGAGAGTCTGTTCGGGTCAGCCTGAAAAACTGACAGGCGAACCTTAATGGTCCGAATGTGTGAAAGAGCCCTAAATGTTAAGTATTTTTCATCCTTTTTCTGATAGGTGGGAATGTAGTATATTATATTTACCAAACTGATGTCATACAAGCCCTTTTTTTTTATCTGAAGGAGGGGAGTAGGGGTTCTCTCATCTAAACGTACCCTCCTGCCAACATACCTGAGCTAAGGGCAGATGGATTTTCAGGAAGTAAATGCTACATAAATCATATGCCCTTACTCAAGATGCCCGTAGTTAGAAATGCAAAGTGATTTTTCAACAAAATAAAGCATGGCAACATGGATGGAAAAGATCCATAAGCTGCACATCATGAAGCAGACCCATGTGCATGAAGTGAGATAATTGTCAGCCTCAGCACGGACTCCAGCCAGGCCACGCCCTGGTTGGATAGGGGAGTTTGCTTTAAATGTTAAAAAAGAAGTAGCCTCCCTAGCGGTATGATTATGTCAGATTTTTGAATCTCAAAGCGGTACATTTGTTTTGCATATAAATTTGGCGTTTTATATTGTAGGCCTGTAATTCTTAGTAATAACACACCTAATCTGTCCAAACAAGAGTCTAGTAGACATCCCGGGTATGATAAAGTTTGAAACAAGAAATCATAAATTGAAATATAATAAATAACTATAAATAATATATATATTACCTATCGCTGTTTTCTAGCTGGTCTAAACCCACTTTTGACGTAAAGGGACACTTTTTAGTTGCCATGAACAATCTCAAGTTTCCAGGCAGAAAGAACAATATATATATACAGTCGTATGCAAAAGTTTAGGAACCCCTGACAATTTCCATGATTGTCATTTATAAATATTTGGGTGTTTGGATCAGCAATTTCATTTTGATCTATCAAATACCCGAAGGACACAGTAATATTTCAGTAGTGAAATGAGGTTTATTGGATTAACAGAAAATGCGCAATATGCATCAAAACTAAATTAGACAGGTGCATAAATTTGGGCACCCCAACAGAAAAATCACATCAATATTTAGTAGAGCCTCCTTTAGCAGAAATAACAGCCTCTAGAGGCTTCCTATAGCCTGTAATGAATGTCTGGATTCTGGATGAATGTATTTTGGACCATTCCTCCTTACAAAACATCTCCAGTTCAGTTAGGTTTGATGGGTGCCAAGCATGGACAGCCCGCTTCAAATCACCCCACAGATGTTCAATGATATTCAGGTCTGGGGACTGGGATGGCCATTCCAGAACATTGTACTTGTTCCTCCGCATAAATGCCTGAGTAGATTTTGAGCAGTGTTTTGGGTCGTTGTCTTGTTGAAATATCCAGCCCCGGCGTGACTTCAACTTTGTGACTGATTCCAGATTCCCAGCACCGGCAATGGCGACACAGCCCCACAGCATGATGGAAACTCCACCAAATTTTACTGTGGGTACCAAGTGTTTTTCTTGGAATACTGTGTTCTTTTGCCGCCATGCTTAACGCCCCTTGTTATGACCAAATAACTCAATCTTTGTTTCATAAGTTTACAGCACCTTATTCAAAACGAAGCTGGCTTGTCCAAATGTGCGTTTGCATACCTCAAGCGACTCCGTTTGTGGCGTGTGTGCAGAAAAGGCTTCTTTCGCATCATTCTCCCGTACAGCTTCTACCTGTGCAAAGTGCGCTGAATTGTTGAAGGATGCACAGTGACACCATCTGCAGCAAGTTGATGTTGTAGGTCTGTGGAGGTGGTCTGTGGGTTGTTTTTGACCGTTCTCACCATCCTTCGCCTTTGCCTCTCCAATATTTTATGTGGCCTGCCACTTCTGGACTTAACAAGAACTGTGCCTGTGGTCTTCCATTTCCTCACTATGTTCCTCACAGTGGACACTGACTGCTTATATCTCTGCGATAACTTTTTGTAGCCTTCCCCTAAACCATAATATAGAACAATCTTTGTTTTCAGGTCATTTGAGAGTTGTTTTGAGGCCCCCATGTTGCCACTCTTCAGAGGAGAGTCAAAGAGAACAGCAACTTGCAATTGGCCACCTTAAATACCCTTTCTCATGATTGGATGCACCTGTCTATGAAGTTCAAGGCTTAATGAGCTCACCAAACCAATTGTGTGTTCCAATTAATCAGTGCTAAGTAATTACAGGTATTCAAATCAACAAAATGACAAGGGTGCCCAAATTTATGCACCTGTCTAATTTAGTTTTGATGCATATTGCGCATTTTCTGTTAATCCAATAAACCTCATTTCACTACTGAAATATTACTGTGTCCTTCAGTTATTTGATAGATCAAAATGAAATTGCTGATCCAAACACCCAAATATTTATAAATGACAATCATGGAAATTGTCAGGGGTTCCTAAACTTTTGCATACGACTGTATAATATATAAAAGTGCATGCAGGGCACTGGACAAAGCACTAGGAACAAAAGGGATGTGAAATGATTTGATACAGTAATGTAATCTGTAAGATTACAATGTACTGTATGTGTTATGTATTTTGTACTTTTTGAATTTGTCACCGGGCTCTGCCCCCATGCGTCACGACGCTTGCAGGGAACGGGGCCTGGCACACAGAGCATTGGGTGGATCTGGCAGGGGGGACACAGCGGGGAGACATCGCAGGATCCAGAGGACAAGGTAAGTAAGCTGTACCAGGATTCTGCAATGCAAGTGTGGCTCGGGGTTACCGCTAATGATACTGAAATTGAACCCCGAACCACAGTCGGGATTACTGCCAGGGGGGTTAAATAGTGTTTTCAGTTCATGGTCCTCTGACACAGTTTAGTTCTGCTTTAAAAGCCTCTGAATCAGCCTTTCTCAACCTTTTTACAATAGAGGAACCTTTGAAAAAGTTTTCAAGTCTAGGGAAACCCCTACTGAAAATTATCATATGTACAGCTCATGGTAAATATATATATCTACGGTATATATATATATATATATATCTATCTCGTCAGTGCCACCTACCTCAAAACTAATTTCAGGGAGGTGGCAAACTCATTTCAGGGAGGTGGCGCTCCGCAACCCCGCCCCCCCTGGGCGGGGAAATGTGGGCTTGGCTAAAATTGCGCTACATATTGGGCGTGGCTTAAAGGGCTTAAAAGTCTGAGATGACTTACATAGTACAGAATGTATGTAAATAGGGAATGTACAGTGCGGAGTGTCTGGCGGTGGGTAATATGTGCATGAGAGGAGTGCGGAGTGTATTGTGGTGGGGATTATGTGCAGGAGAGGAGTGCGGAGTGTACGACGGTGGGTATTATGTGCATGAGAGGAGTGCGAAGTGTACGGCGGTGGGGATTATGTGCAGGAGAGGAGTGTGGAGTGTCTGGCGGTGGGTAATATGTGCATGAGAGGAGTGCGGAGTGTATGGCAGTGGGGATTATGTGCAGGAGAGGAGTGCGGAGTGTACGACGGTGGGTATTATGTGCATGAGAGGAGTGCGGAGTGTACGGCGGTGGGTATTATGTGCAGGAGAGGAGTGCGGAGTGTACGACGGAGGGGATTGTGTTCAGCAGAGGAGAGTGGAGTGTATGTAGGTGGGTATAATGTGCATGTGAGGAGTGAGGAGTGTACAGCGGTGGGTAGTATGTGCAGGATGGTGTCAGTAGGGCAGTGGACGATGTCAGTTCTTACTTTTTATTTTTTTTACAATTTTTAATTTTTAGTATTTTTTTCCCTCTTTTTAAATGCTTTTGGCGGGGCAGTGGACGTTGTCAGTAGAGCAGTGAATAGTTTCAGATTTTTTTTTTATTCTTTTACATTTTTTTTTTATTTTATTTTGTATTTTTTGTTTTTCACAATAATTGGGGTGGGGGAGGGGGGTAGTGGACAGTATCAGGAGAGCAGTGGACGGTGTCAGTGTTTTTTTGTTTTTATTATTTTTTACAGTTTTGTTGTTTATTTTTTATTTTATTTTTTTAATATTTTTTTTCACAGTGCTTTTGGGGAAGGGGGTGGGGGGTATGTGGCAGTGGGCGGTGTCAGTAGGGCAGTGGACGATGTCAGTAAGGCAGTGGCGGGTGTCAGTAGTCTTTTATTTTTACGTATTGATTTTTTTACAATTTAATTTGTTTTAAAAAAATTTCACAATGCTTTTTGAGGGGAGGGGGTTGGAGCAGTAGACAGTGTTGGTAGGGCAGGGGGGAGTGTGTGTCAGTAATTTTTTATTATATATATTTATATATTGTGCCATACTCTTTCCATCCGAAAATGGAAAGAGTATGGCACAACTGCAAACCTACCAAGACGTGGCCGTCCACCTAAACTGACAGGCCGGGCAAGGAGAGCATTAATCAGAGAAGCAGCCAAGAGGTCCATGGTAACTCTGGAGAAGCTGCAGAGATCCACAGCTCAGGTGGGAGAATCTGTCCACAGGACAACTATTATTGTACACTCCACAAATCTGGTCTTTATGGAAGAGTGGCAAGAAGAAAGCCATTGTTGAAAGAAAGCCATGAAAAGTCCCATTTGCAGTTTGTGAGAAGCCATGTGGGGGACACAGCAAACATGTGGAAGAAGGTGCTCTGGTCAGATGAGACCAAAATTGAACTTTTTCTCATTGAACACTCCATCCACACTATGAAACATAGTGGTGGCAGCAGAGGCGTAACTAGAACCTTCAGGGCCCCGGTGCAAGAAACCATGATGGGCCCCCCTTCCACCCGAGCCCCGGCTTCCAATTTTGGGAGGGTGTCCATGGACATCCTCCCAAAACCGTGCTTCCCACATGACCCCTTGGACATGCATCCAGCGCAATCACATCGGCCCTTTACTATGTGATCAGCTGATCACATGTAAACAGACTGGTTATCCACAGCCCTTTCCTCACACGCTGTGTTTGTGTTAGGAAAGGACTGCCATTAACTGTCAAGAATGTCAGTAAATTGTTTACACTGATAATCAGTGCCCCAATCATCAGTACCCATCAGTGCCGCCTATCAGTGCCCATCACTTCCACCTGCAAGTGTTACCTATCAGTGCTCATTAATGCTGCCTATTAGTGCCCATCAATTCTGCCTATCAGCACCACCTATCAGTGCTCATTAATGCCACCTAACTGCGTCCATCAGTGCCACCTATCAGTACTCTTCAATTCTGTCCATCAAAGCCCATCAATACTGCCTGAGTTCTGCCTATCAGTGTTCCTCAGTGCCCATCAGTACCACCTATCAGTGCCCATCAATGCCACCTATCAGTGCAGCCTTTCAGTGCACATTAGTGCCTCCTATCAGTGCTGCCTATCAGTGCTCATCAATGTGGCCTATCAGTGCTCATCAGTGCCTCCTATAAGTGCTCATCAGTGCCTCCTATCAGTGCCCATCAGTGCCTCCTATCAGTGCTCATCAGTGCCTCCTATCAGTGCCCATCAGTGCCTCCTATCAGTGCCCATAAATGCCTCCTATCAGTGCTCATCGGTGCCTTCTATCAGTGCTCATCAGTGCCTTCTATCAGTGCTCATCAGTGCCCATCAGTGCCTTCTATCAGTGCTCATCGGTGCCTTCTATCAGTGCTCATCGGTGCCTTCTATCAGTGCTCATCAGTGCCTTCTATCAGTGCCCATCAGTACCTTCTATCAGTGCTCATCATTGCCCCTCAGTGCCTTCTATCAGTGCTCATCAGTGCAGTCTATCAGTGCTCATCAGTGCCATCTATCAGTGCTCATCAGTGCCTTCTATCAGTGCTCATCAGTGCCATCTATCAGTGCTCATCAGCACCGTCTATCAGTGCTCATCAGTGCCTTCTATTAGTGCTCATCAGTGCCTATCAGTGCCTTCTATTAGTGCTCATCAGTGCTCATCAGTGCCTTCTATCAGTGCTCATCAGTGCCGTCTATCAGTGCTCATCAGTGCCGTCTATCAGTGCTCATCAGTGCCATCTATCAGTGCTCATCAGTGCCTTCTATCAGTGCTCATCAGTGCCGTCTATCAGTGCTCATCAGCGCCGTCTATCAGTGCTCATCAGTGCCTTCTATTAGTGCTCATCAGTGCCTATCAGTGCCTTCTATTAGTGCTCATCAGTGCTCATCAGTGCCTTCTATCAGTGCTCATCAGTGCCGTCTATCAGTGCTCATCAGTGCCTTCTATTAGTGCTCATCAGTGTCCATCAGTGCTCATCAGTGCCTTCTATCAGTGCTCATCAGTGCCCATCAGTGCTCATCAGTGCCTTCTATCAGTGCTCATCAGTGCCCATCAGTGCCTTCTATCAGTGCTCATCAGTGCCCATCAGTGCCTTCTATCAGTGCTCATCAGTGCCCATCAGTGCCTTCTATTAGTGCTCATCAGTCCCTGCTATTAATTTCTATCAGTGCTGTCTGCCTTCTCAGGACAGCACAGCTCTGAGCGGAGATCGTGTGTCATAGATTAATAGCACAGAGAGACTCCGGCGGCATTAATGTTCTATTTGTCGGTCCTCTCTGGCAGAGATGAGAGAGGACACACAGCTGATCTCACTGCTCCCCCTTCTCCCCCCTCCCCTCTCCTGTGTGTTCCGCGGGCAGTCTAGTGTGAAGCTAAAGAGCTCACATTTCCCGCGGAGCACAGAGGAGAGGGGAGGGGGGAGAAGGGGGAGCAGTGAGATCAGCTGTGTGTTCTCCTCTCTCATCTCTGCCAGAGAGGACCGACAAATAGAACATTGATGCCGCCGGAGTCTCTCTGTGCTATTAATCTATGACACACGATCTCCGCTCAGAGTCGTGTGTGAAGATCAACCCCGCTGGGCCCCCCCACAGTAGCTGAATGCCGGGCCCAGTCGCAACTGCGACTGTTGCGACCCTGGTAATTCCGCCACTGGGTGGCAGCATCATGTTGTGGGGATGCTTTTCTTCAGCAGGGACAGGGAAGCTGGTCAGAGTTGATGAGAAGATGGATGGAGCTAAATACAGGGAAACCTTACAAGAAACCTGTTAGCGTCTGCAAAAGACTCGAGACTGGGGCGGAGGTTCACCTTCCAGCAGGACAATGACCCTAAACATACAGCCAGAGCTACAATGGAATGGTAAAGATCAAAGCATATTCATGTGTTAGAATGGCCCAATCAAAACTAAAAAGCCTAAATCCAATTGAGAATCAGGCAAGACCTGAAAATTGCTGTTCACAGACGCTCTCCATCATATCTGACAGAGCTTGAGCTATTTTGCAAAGAAGAATGGGCAAACATGTCACTCTCTAGATGTGCAAAGCTGGTAGAGACATCCCCAAAAAGACTCACAGCTGTAATTGCGGTGAAAGGCGGTTCTACAAAGTATTGACTCAGGGGGGCTGAATAAAAATGCCCATTGGCTCCATCGGACATTTTCCATCGGAATTTCCGTCACACAAAATTTAAGATCTGGATCTCAAATTTTCTGACAACAAAATCCGTTCTCGTAACATCCAATCGTGTGTACACAATTCCGATGCACAAAGTTCCACACATGTTCGGAATCAAGCAGAAGAGCCGCACTGGCTATTGAACTTCATTTTTCTCGGCTCGTCGTACGTCTTGTACGTCACCGCGTTCTTGACGTTTGGAATTTCCAACAAGATTTTTGTGACCATGTGTATGCAAGACAAGTTTAAGCCAACATCCATCGGAAAAAATCCATGGATTTTGTTGTCGGAATGTCCGATCGTGTGTATGGGGCATTAGAGTGCAATTCCACAATAGTACAGGTAATCCATGATATGCCATCCACTTATTCCCTAAGGGAATGTTGGAATGTTTGGGTACTTCTGTCCTTCCCAGTGGTGACCTGCCCTGAACTGGACCCAACACTCACCGACACACCAGTCATAATACAAAGTGGTTTATTGGTGTTAGGACAAGCCATGCAAAGGGAAGTTCTAATTCAAACAGTTACAATAGCAGGGTTACCCAATATTAAACACAGGAACAAACAACTATTAAATCTGGGTCCAAGGCTCTCACATTTCCTTGTATCGCTTTTGAAAGGGCCTTGCCAAAGGCACTGGGTGAATAAGAATAGAATTACCCTACTAATTACAATGAAATAAACACATTTAAAGGTTAACTCTAATAGAGGACATTAGGAGATACAATGAATAGCATGGCCTGTCTTCTGTTTAAAGTGGAACTTCAGTCAGAAAATTAAGTCCTGATAGATCACTTCAGGCTGGCCCCTTTTGCGGGTTTAGGTATGTAAAACATGAAAAATAAGTGCCTATACTGTTTAAAATTCAGTAATGCATTGGGGTTCATTTACTAAAGGCAAAATGACTCTGCACTTTGCAAAGTGCGGTTGCATTCTGCAAGAGCCATTGCTCCAGAGTTTAGTAAATGAGCAGAAGCTCTGCTGACTTCCATCATCCAATCATGTGCAGGCAAAAATGCCTTTGTTTTTAATTTTTCTTGCACGTGATTGGGTATTGTTTGCAAAGTGAAGCTTTACTTCATTTACAATCACACACTAATTTTGGTATTATAATAATAATGTATGTTCTTTTGTTAAAGAAAATTGTTAGTAAACTGTTATGGGTAAAGTTCAGCTTTAAGACCCAAACACCAATTCCCAGCATAGGTTTTGTTACTTAGTCTGCTGACGGCACTCACTCTCAATATGAGAGTATTTATATGTATTTACAAATTAATCCTGAGGAACTCCTCAAAGCATCTTAGCCAGATTCTTCTAATGGCAGTAAAGTTCCAAGTCAGCCAGCAAGTCTGACACGAGTAAATGTTGGCCAACTTGGCTCTCACTACTGATGCAGTGTGGGTGTCATCAGGTCAGCAATCAGTCCAGGCATCCTCTCAAACTGCCAGCTGAGAAGACAAGCCACACAAAACTGGTTCTCCCCTTAAAGTGATTGTAAGGGTTCATTTTTTTTTTTTTTTTTTTAAATAACAAACATAATACTTACCTCCACTGTGCAGCTCGTTTTGCAGAGTGGCCCTGAACTTTGTCTTCTGGGGACCCCCAGCGGCTCTCGTGGGTCCTCTCTACATCAGATTACCCCCTAGGAGAAGCGCTCTCCCGAGGGGGTTACCTTGCGGGCGTGCTCCCGAGTCATTCTATGCATTAAGGTGAAAAACGGCGAGGGTTTACAACCCCTTTAAGCCTGCGCCTTCTTCCTCTGTGGAGTCCTCAGCACAAGCCCAAGACAGGTTCTCTTCTCTGCTTGCAGAATGCAGCATAGTCTCATCAGGCTTGGTGCACTGCAGCTCTCCCTCACAGACAGCTTGTTCTGCACATAGCTCACAAAAGCACAGCAGTAATCAATGCAACATATGTCTCTCGCACCCCTGCTTTCAGCTCCCCTCATGGATCTGTCTGTCCCCAAAATTTAGGGTTCACCTCTTCCCTAAATTTCCAGTGCATGGGGCCAAAAATCCAGCTTAGGAAAGGCAGTTAATCACAGTCACTCCTCTGGTCTTCAACAAAATGGCCACCAACACTACTAAAGTGAGGCCACTTTCCTCTCACACTTCTCGGAGGGCAGAGATAAAGTCTGGGTAACACAGCAAACAATGCAACTGTGCTTAAGCCAGAAAGTTCACTGTGTCTGAGAATTTGGACTGAGGTAGACTGCTGTACTACATCAATGACTAGAGACATAACTGGTAAAATATTCTTTCTGTATGGATCTCAAAATTAAAATGGCTCTATACCCTAAGTCAGCATGGGGGGGGGGGACAACTGACAGTTGGGGCTTGTGATTGTGTCCAGATTTATTCTGTAACAGGACAACGGCCGCAAACATGCAGCCAATGCCATTAAAGTGTTACTAAACCCACAACAGTAAAAATCAGTCTGTATATGCAGGAACGAATGCTTGTCATACTCACTGTTGAACATAAGGGGTTAATCCTCTGCATTGTGTTAAAAGGCTGTTTGATGGTTTATGCACAGATCCTTCCCTCCCTGCACTGTCCTCCTGGACAAGTCTGGATAAGACAGAGCCTTTGTAGTCAGGCTGCACATGCTCAGTTTGGTTTGTATTGCTAAAGATGTTTTTTTTTTCTTGGGAGAGTGCATGTGATCAGCACAGGGCCAAATCAGCACAGTCCAGACATGTCCAAACAGGGGGTCAGGAGCCCTGCAGTGTAATAGGACAGCTCAAGCTTCACCAGGAACTGATAGAAATCACAAGACTGCTATATACTGCTAACAAGAAAAGGTATTTAGTAGTTTATATTTACTAAAATAATTGCATTTCCATGTTCTGTGTACTGTGGGAGACCAGATATAGTGAATGCAGGGTCCTGGGTTTAGTGACACATTAAGGACTATCTTCAGCATATAGAAGATCAAGGAGTCCTGGAAGTGATGGTTTGGCCCCACAGAGCCCTGATCTCAACATCATGGAGTCTGTCTAGGATTATATCTAGAGACAGAAGGATTTGAGGCAGCCTACATCCACAGAAGATCCGTGTTTAGTTCTCCAAGATGCTTGGAACAACCTACCTACCAAGTTCCTTCAAAAACTGTGCACAAGCAATGTGTGTACCGAGAAGAAGAATTGATGTTGGTTTGAAGCCGAAGGTTAGTCACACCAAATAATTGATTAGATTTAGATTTTTCTTTCCCTTCGCTCACTTTACATTTTGTAAATGGATAAAATTAAAATACAGTATATATTTTTAAAAACATTCTTACGTTACAGCATTTCTTCACACCTCCTTAAAACTTCTGGACAGTACTGTATGTTAGAAAAGATGGATTGCATTCATTTAACATGGATTATTGAAGTGAAGCTCCACTTTAACTATTTTTTGTATCCTTTTGCCTTCATACTTTGTGCTAATAATTGTCAGAATGTTGAGAGTTATTATTAAATGAAAGCTGCAGATTTAAAAAGATCAAAAACAACTTTTGGAATTGCATTAATATGTTAAAGCTTATAAGAGATTTTAGTAATTGGTTGTAGGTCTACTTTAATTTTAAATTCTGATTTAAGTGATTCCTGAGATCTGTCAAGATAAAGAGTCACCTGGGTATTGTTTAAAATGGTGGTACAAGGTAAATCCATCTGCATCAGTGGTTTCAAAGCTGAAATATGAAAGGGATCCATTTGCATTCAACTTACATTAGAGTCATAACGCTTCTTAATGGACGTTTATGCAGTGCCAGTGTCCATGAATCATTTATGGAGTGGTTGCAGTTAGGCCAATGTCCTGAAAGCTTTACAATGGTTTGAATTATAAGAGCTGACAACTTATTCAAGTCATAATTCACAGCATTATGTATTAAGCTGGTATTAATTCTTACGGGAAAGCAGAAGAGAGGATGTATAGGACATTCCCTGCTTACTGCAACCAATAATCAGTAACAATACTTTGGAGAACAGGAAAACCCTTAAATGGGGCTGCAGGGAGAACATCACTAATCCCGACACCTAAGGCTTCAGGACAATTGGCCAGAAGATTGCTCTCCAGAGCTTTTTGTGACTCACATAATGTGATAGACACAAAGACGTGCTTAATGCCATCTATGCTTTTCTGGGAAATGCAGCACATTGAAATCAGGGTAGCCAAGGCCATGGGGGTTATTTGCGAAAGGCAAACCCACTTTGCACTACAGGTGCAAACAACAAGTGCAAAGTGCACTTGAAATTGCACTGAAAGTGCACTTGGAAGTGCAGTCGCTGTAAATGTGAGCGGTGGATCCTTAATGAGGGAAATCTCTGCTGATTTTATCATCCAATCTTGTGTATGCTAAAATGCTGTTTTTTATTCTCCTTGCATGTCCCCCTTGTATCTACAGCAACTGCACTTCCAAGTGCACTTTTAGTGCAATTTCAAGTGCACTTTGCACTTGTAGTTTGCCTTGTAATGCAAAGTGGATTTGCCTTTCGTAAATAACCCCCAATATATCAGTGTAAGCTTTCTCAGGTCTATGCATGAACTTTTGTGTTCCTTCACGGACTTTAGGTTGACATTTTTATAATTGTATTTTCCTTATATTCACTCACTGCAGCCTGTAACCATCATCTGAACATGTCCACAGCCTCTAACTATTTCCTTTAGTATGTCTGCAGCCTCCAACCATCTCCTGTATCATATCCACAGCCTCTAACCATCTCCTGTCTCCTGTCCACAGTCTCTAACCATCTCTTGTATCATGTCTGCAGTCTCTAACCATCTCTTGTAACATGTCTGCAGTCTCTAACCATCTCTTGTATCAATACAATGTACCCCATACATTAGTTTATTCACTCTGTGAAAGGTGGTCTGTTGCAGCCCTTTTCACTGAAACACGTGGGGAGGGGAAATCTTAACATGCGGACATCTGTCTGACTGAAAACTGCTGCAAGCTCCTTTAACAAATTGTTATTTGTTTACAAACGATTTTTAATATGCAAAAGGTCAAGGTATAAAACAATTACAATGATGGTACAGGTATACATACAAATATCTTTAACAGTGAATGTTGTACAGGAAATAAAAAAGAGTTATGGTTATTCAGATTAAATAATGCACAGTGTCATAAATATGCCAGTTATCATGGAGGGAAGAAGGAAGGGCAATTACGTATGTGTTAAGGAGAGGAGGTGAGGAAAAAAAAATGGAAATTTTTCTAAATCAGAGAGGTGGTGTCCCAGAGGGTCCACTTTTTTTGATAAAGAGGCATAGAGTCATATAACGTGTGGTGAATTTTTTCAGAAAGTCTGATGTTCGACATGCGGTTGAGAATTTGTGACCAAGGTAACGTAGTGGAGCGCCAATTGAAGGCTATAGCCCAATGAATGGAGCTGAGAAATGTGTGGATTAGCCTTGTGCTAGTCATTGGAATATCCTGTATAGGGGAGAATAGAAGACATATTTGGGGTGTAAGAGAAAACTTCCTACCGGATATTTTTTCAATGATTATGCTAGCCTTATGCCAGGTGTTTTTTATATGGGGACAATCCCAAAAGATATGTAAAAGTGTACCCTGAGAGGGGCAACCCCTAAAGCAGAGTGGGGATAGTGAGGGATAGAATGAGTTAAGTTTAGCGGGGGTAAGATACCATCTATAGAGCAATTTGATGGATGATTCTCTGATCGAGGTTGTTTTGGAACATTTATGGAGATTTGTAAAAATAGTATCCCATTGATCAGGAGTAAATGAGGTATTTAGATCTGATTCCCATTGTAGCATGGGATGTGACTTCTCAGGCATGTTGGTCTCATTTAAACTTTTATATAATCTGGAGATTAAACCTCTATCACGGGGGAAAGAGATACAAATTTGCTCAAATTGTGTATAGGGGGGATGAAGTGTAAGTGAATGATATTTTTGATAGAATTGTCTTATATTTGTATAGTTCTCCAGTTCAGAAGGTGGAAAGTCATATTTTATTTGTAGACTGGAGAAAGTGAGGAATGAATTGTTGTGGGAGAGCGATTTTAAATGTGTTAGGTTATGTGACTTCCAGTTCGTTAGAGAGTTTTGATCTTGAGCTCTGTCTGGGAGGGGGAAACGAGGGTAACCTAGAAAGGAGGCCAAGGGGGGAATGTCAGAGGATAATTTGAATTTAGAGGCTTGTCTGTTCCATAGTTGAAGGGTGTGAGTGACGATGAGATTTAGGGGTCTAATTTTTTGTGGTGGGATAGTCTTGGACCAGAGAAGTCCTTGTAGATTGTAGGGTAGGACGGATTCTTCCTCAAACCGGAGCCAAGGGATTTGAAGTGAGGGGGCATACCATTGGGCTAATTGGGTAAATCTGGCCGATAGATAATAAAGCCAAAGATTAGGAATGCTGAGGCCTCCTTTTCCTTGGGGTCTAAACATAAGGAAATAGCTAAATCTAGGTTTCTTGTTTAGCCATATGAATTTGTTGATCTCTCTCTGTAAGGAATCTAATGTTTTTTTATGTAGAATAATAGGAAGGGCTCTGAAAAAAAATAAAAGCCTGGGTAGTATCATCATTTTTACAGCCACTATTCTACCCGAGAATGAAATCTGGTATGATGACCAAAGTTTAAGTAAGTTTTTAATACTATTAAATAAAGGAGGATAGTTTGCTTGGTAAAACGTTTTATAGGAAGAAGTAATTTGGATGCCTAGATATCTAAATGAATCCATATTCCAATTAAATGAGAATTTGTCCTTAAGTGAAGCTATTAAGGCTGGAGGAATATTGATTGGTAAAGCTGAGCATTTAGATAGATTTACGCTCAGGCCTGTCAGGTCGTGGAAGATGGCAAGGGTTTTAGTTAGGTTGGGTAGGGAGATAAGAGGGTCGGTTATAAACAGAAGCAAGTCATCTGCGTAGAGACTTAGTTTGTATTCCTTGGATCCCTTGGAGTATCCTTTAATGTCTATGTTATTTCTAATCTCGCAGGCAAGGGGTTCTATCGCGAGGGCGAAAAGTAGAGGGGAGAGGCAACCCTGTCTGGTACCTTTGGTTAGGGGGAAAAAGTCTGAGTTGTTGCCTGGGAGTTTGATACGTGTTTGTGGGTTGTGATAGAGAGCCTTAAAACCGTGTAAGAATTCCTTGTTGATGCCGTATTTGGGGAGTAGAGTGTCAAGATATGACCAGGAAACACTGTCAAACGCTTTATGTATGTCGAGACTGAGTAGTAGTGTGGATTTGGAATTTGTGTTGGAGTCTTGAATGATATTTGTGGTCAGTCGTATATTGTCTGTTATTTGTCTGTTAGGAATGAAACCCGTTTGATCAGGATCAACTAGTGGGGAGATAACAGCCGATAATCTGTCTGCCAAAATTCGGCCAAATATTTTTAGGTCATTATCAATAACTGATATTGGGCAGGAGTTTTGAGGGGTGGAGTGGTCTTTATTTGGTTTGGGAAGAAGAGACATGTTGGCTAAAAGCATTTCAGATGGGAATTGGCCACCTTGTAAAATACTATTATATAGTTTAGTAAGGTGTGGGGTAATGGTAGGGGCAAACTTTTTATAGTAGGATGAGGAATAGCCATCTGGGCCTGGGGCAGTGGATATCTTTAAAGTTCTAATGATTCTGCAAACTTCTATGTCTGTACAAGGGGCATTGAGAGATTCTATTTGGTCCTTAGAAAGAGTGGGCAATGTAATGTTGTTAAGCCAGTCAAGGGAAGACTGTTTGGGGGCTGATTGTGATGTGGAAAGAAGATTTTTATAGAAGTCTAAGAACAGTTTCATGACTTCTTTGGGATGGGACACCATATTTCCAGATGGGTTCCTTAATTTGTATGTGTGGGGTGGTTTTGTAGATTGATTAAGTTTTCTAGCGAACATGGTGGAATATGAATTACTATTGAGTAAGAATCTGGCTTTAGACCACCTGAGGGCCTTTTCGGTGTCCGATGCTAATAATGTGTCTAAGGTAGTGCGTTTCTCTTGGATCTGATTAAAAAGGTCACTAGATGGGTTTTGGTTGTGTCTGTGATATAAATTATCTAGATCGTTTGTAAGGGATCTAATATCTGCAAGTTTGGATTTGTTTTTAATTGAGGCAATATTTATCAGATGGCCTCTCATTACCGCTTTATGTGCCATCCAGATATTTGTAGGAGACATATCAGGTGTTACGTTGTGTGCAAAGTATTGCTCTAGGTGAGATAGAATTTGTTGGTTGCTTGATGGATCTGTGAGCAAGGAACCGTTAATTCGCCATGAGTGTGTTGTGTTGGCTAGACCTATGCGTGAAGTGTTAAAGGAGATTATATGGTGATCCGACCAAGGACATGCATGTATATCTGCTTTAGAGGAATTGGCCAGTAGGATTGGGGTGCAGAAGATATAATCAAGTCGTGCAAAGCTGTTATGTGGGTGCGAATAGAATGTGTAGGATTTGATACCTATGTTGTGGGCTCTCCAAGTATCTACTAATTGATGATTATATAGTGATCTGTTCAGCGATTTAGGGAAAGCTTTAGAGGAAGGGACAACTCTGCTTCTGTCCAGAACCGAGTGAGCTGCTAAATTGAAGTCCCCACCCACTATTAAATGTGCGGAATGATAATTATCCAAAGTCTCAAAAAATGTGTTAAAAAAGTTTGAGTGGGCCTCATTAGGAGCATATACTGAGGCAATGGTAACCGAACGTCCTTTAATTGAGCCTTTCAAAATCAAATAACGACTTTCTGGGTCCTTAAAGACATTCTGAACCTCAAAAACCACCGAGTTCCTAATAAATATGGCAGCACCCCTAGATTTTGTGTTGTATGTAGTGCAATAAAATTGGCTGAAACTTTTGTCAATGAATTTAGGGTGTTTGTCTGTTGCGAAGTGAGTTTCTTGCATTAATATTATATCAGCTCCTAATCTTTTATAGTGGCGAAAAGCTTTCTTTCTCTTGTGAGGTGAAAACAAATTGTTATTTGAACAATGCATTAGCATTACTGTCTCTTTGGTAACTGCTATGTCAGTTTTTAATGTTTCTGTGCTCCAGCTGGGGAGATTTAACCTCCAGTTGCCTTGTTTACCATTCCACTAAATCCAGAACATACATTGAGGGGACTTCTATTCTGTTGATCCTGGTGGCTATATGGGATTTCCTCTCGATTTCTGTGTTGGTGTCAGCAAAGGGTTCACCTGCTGGTGCCACTAAGGCTCCCAGATCTAAAGGCTGCAGTTCTGGTGTCCACGAGCAGGTGTCTCTCAGCAGCCAGAAGCTCACGGGAATCAGGCATCACCTGATGCTTGTTACAGGAAGTGTATTTACGCCCTGTCTATGCTCTTCCTCTTTGCCTTGGTGTTTTGTCTCCATGTACCCCTGACCTGCGTTCCTGTGTTCCTGCAGCCTGAGCTTGGACTCTGACCCCAACCCTGCAGCCTGATCCCTTTGTGCCCACTTGTTCTGTTTCCTGATACCATAGTTGCCAACATTGTAAAAAAAAAATGTGGGACACTTTTGTGGCTGTAGGAGGAGCCGTACAATAATTAGAGGGCGGGGCATTCGTTTGTAGGCATGGCTTAGGAAAAATATACATGCGCGCTGCGGTGAAAAATGGGCGTGGTTTACGCAACATAGTGGGCATGGCTTTAATGGGCGTGGCTCAAGAGGGTGTGGTTAGAGTCTGAGATGAATGAGGGATGGAGAGGGGGAGAGGGGGAGAGGGAAATGACGGGACAGCAGCCCCAGATCCTACACAATAAAAATATGTGTATTCTAGAAAGTTTAACAATCAGCAGATAAAGATACTCCAAACACCTGGTGTTAGCACTTCAATCGTCCCAGCACCATGGTTGTTATGGTGTCAGGATGATTGAAGCGCATTATTTCTATTATTACATTGTAATATAAAATGAAATCATTCAACTCACCATAATGCACAATCGGTGGGATCCCTGAGCGTGTCACTAGCCACGTCGCCTGCCACCAGCCGTCCGTCCTTGCGTCAGATGTCCCAGCAGAGTCCGTCCTTGCATCAGGTGCCCTCAGCGGAGCCCCCCCTTACATCAGATGTCCCCAGTGGAGCCCCCCCTCACACCAGGAGTCCCCGGCGGAGCCCCCCCTCACACCAGGAGTCCCCGGCGGAGCCCCCCTTCACACCAGGAGTCCCCGGCGGAGCCCCCCTCACACCAGGAGTCCCCGGCGGAGCCCCCCTCACACCAGGAGTCCCTGGCGGAGCCCCCCTCACATCAGGAGTCCCCGGCGGAGCCCCCTCACATCAGGAGTCCCCGGCGGAGCTCCCCCTTAACATCAGGTGTCCTCAGCGGAGCTCCCCTCACATCAGGTGTCCCCGGCAGAGCCCCCCCTCACATCAGGTGTCCCCGGCAGAGCCCCCCCTCACATTAGGTGTCCCCGGCAGAGCCCCCCCTCACATTAGGTGTCCCCAGTGGAGACCCCCCTCACATCAGGTGTCCCCAGTGGAGCTCCCCCTCACATCAGGAGTCCCCGGCGGAGCTCCCCCCTCACATCAGGTGTCCCTGGCGGAGCCCCCCCTCACATCAGGAGTCCCCGGCAGAGCTCCCCCTCACATCAGGTGTCCCCGGCGGAGCTCCCCCTCACATCAGGTGTCCCCAGTGGAGCCCTCCTCACATCAGGTGTCCCCAGTGGAGCCCCCCCTCACATCAGGTGTCCCCGGCAGAGCCCCCCCTCACATCAGGTGTCCCCAGCGGAGCTCCCCCTCACACCAGGTGTCCCCAGTGGAGCCCCCCTTGCATCAGGTGTGTTCCCCAGTGGAGCCCCCCCTCACATCAGGAGTCCCACAGCGGTGCGCCCCCCCCACCTCAGAGGTGTCCTAAGCATGGCTAGAACCCCCGCCCCTTTCCATATCAGACTGGCAGCGGGGCGGTAGGCGGGGCGAGGCGGAGCGGGGTGGAGGGTGGGCGGCGACGCAGGAGCTCCGTCTAGCCCCCCCTAGCCGTCTTCCTGAACTTCAATAAAATGGCGGCCGGCGGAGACGGCTGCGGACCTCTAGCGGCGGCGGCGGCGGCTTAGAAAATCGAGAACCGGATTTCTCGGGACATTTCCCGGGACACCACAAATTCGGGAATGGAGTCCAAGTCCCGGGAATGTCCCGGGAAATTCGGGACAGTTGGCAACTATGTGATACCCTCTCCCTGTACTGTCTTGCTCCCAGCTCCCTCTGCCTGATCTACCGTGTATGACCCTGGCTCTGTTACGACTACATGTCGCATATCCTGTTTTCTGTATATACTTGGTTTGGGCAGTTGTTCTTTGGGTGTCACTAGTTATTACTACGTATTACTGAAGGCAGTGATGACTTTTCTCCACCCTTTAGTATGGCTCAGGTGAAATCGCTGGTATGGCTATTGGAGGATGACTTTGCTTATGGGGTTGCAAGAAGCTAAATTTTCCAGACATCAATAAAAAACACAAACATCCTAATTGGATAACTATTTGGCCACAGCCTTTATTTATTGTTATTTAAAAATGTATCTAACAATACATAACTTTTCTCATACATTTCTTCACAAAGCATAAATATGTTATTCCAAACACCCTAGCCTTTGTAGCTCAGGTTGTCTTAACCATCAATAACTTTTCAATACAACTTGTCCCCCTTTTTAACCACTTGCCGACCGCTGCACGCCCATATACGTCGGCACAATAGCAGCGGTGGGCAAATGGGCGTACCTGTAAGTCCCCTTTAAGAGCCGGGGATAGCAGGATCGCGACCGTGCCCGCGGGACAGGCGGACTCGATGTCCACCGGTCTCCCGGCGATCGTGTCACGGAGCCTCAGAACGGGGAAGTACCTATGTAAACAAGGCACTTCCCCATTCTGTAAATAAAAAGTGTGGCGCTGGAAATAGGTAAATACTGAGAGTGATCAGACTGTGTGTCTGAGTGTAAATAGTGTGTTAAACACTAATGTGACATTCAAAAACACAAAATCAATTAAACAATATATATATATAGTGAAACATATATCTAATTGCAACAATGCGACTGTCCCCAAACTCAATGTCGCACGTGTCACTTTATGATATATGTGGAGAGTGAAATATCATTATTCCAACGTGAAAAATGCTTAAGTGGTATTGACCTTACCTAAATATGCAACCCGAAGTTGCAGAGAGTCTCACACATTCAATGAGATGTTTTAGAATGAATAACCTGTATATTGGGTTAACATAATGCATAGGTGTGAGCCCTCAATGATGACTGCAAAAAGGTGAGTGTGAACAGTGATGAAACACACAAAATATAGAAACTTAAAATAAAGTAAAATAAATAAATAAATGAAGAGTAAGCTCTATATCTGTTCTCTATATATGAACATGAATAGATGAGTGACAATTTAAACAAAAAGTGCCCAATAAACCCCAATAATGGATATCAGAAAACACAAATGGAATTGTGTCATGCAGACATGATATCTAGCAAAATAGAGTCCGTATTATTGTATATATATAAAGTTCATACAGACGGATGTACAATGGTAATGGTATCCTGAAACTCTATATGCCTCTCAAGATGCTCTAAGGCAGTGGTTCTCAACTCCAGTCCTCGGGACCCACCAACAGGCCAGATTTTAAGTATTACCTTGGGGAGTTGCAGACTAGAATACTGCAATCACTGAGCAGCAAGTGATATCACCTGTGATGTATTTCAGCTATCTTGCAAACCTGGCCTGTTGGTGGGTCCTGAGGACTGGAGTTGAGAACCACTGCTCTAAGGTAAAGCTGATATTCTGATTAATGCCTTCCTATTAGATCACATCAAAAGATGGGGAAAGATGGGGTACTCTTACCAGCAATGGTGGACTCACGCCATGAGCCATGAGTCAAACGAGCTTGTACTGCCAAGCGGTGGATGTAGGTCCGGTCCAAAACGATGGAAAGTTCCAGCTGAAATGAGGGCCTGGAACTCTACTCACCAAGGAAAAAAATAAACCGAGCCTAAATGCCCAGCTATCTTGTTTGCCATCTTGATCAGAAATGTAGAGGGCTAGGGTCATCATCCACACTCCTTTCAATAGGTGACTGTTCCCAAGATATAAAGGAAAAAAGAGAGAGCCTCCACATGGTGTAAATCCAACAAACGGATAAGGAGTTTATTCAATGAAATGTATCTTCCAACATCCAATAAAAACAATATGACAATAAAATTCGGTTCAATTGAACAGGTAAAAAGCGCAGTAGAAAAAAAGTGGCTAGACTAGCATATAGACCCTACGCGTTTCATCCTCATAGACTTCTGCTGGCTTCTGGCTTGTGTCGTGACAGAGATCAGCGCTCCCTGTCATCGGGAGCGGTGATCGCTGTCGTGTGACTTAAAGCCCACCCCCCCACAGTTAGAATCACTCCCTAGGACACACTTAACCCCTTCATCGCCCCCTAGTGGTTAACCCCTTCACTGGCAGTGTCATTTACACAGTAATCAGTGCATTTTTATAGCACTGATCACTGTATAAATGACACTGTATAAATGACAATGGTCCCAAAATAGTGTCAAAATTGTCCGATGTGTCCGCCATATTGTTGCAGTCCTGATAAAAATCGCAAATCACCGCCATTACTACTAAAAAAACATTTTTTTAAAAATGCCATAAAACTATCCCCTATTTTGTAGATGCTATAACTTTTGCGCAAACCAATCAATGTACGCTAATTGCAATTTTTTTACCAAAAATATGTAGAAGAATACATATCGGCCTAAACTGAGGAAAAAAATCGTTTTTTTTTTATATATTTTTGGGGGATATTTATTATAGCAAAAAGTAAAATATAATGCGTTTTTTTCTAAATTGTCGCTCATTTTTTTGTTTATAGCGCAAAAAATAAAAAACGCAGAAGTGATCAAATACCACCAATAGAAAGCTCTATTTGTAGGAAAAAAAGGACGTCAATTTTGTTTGGGTGCAATGTCACACGACCGCGCAATTGTCAGTTAAAGTGACGCAGTGCCGTATCGCAAAAAGTGCTCTGGTCAGGAAGGGGGTAAAATCTTCCAGGGCTGAAGCGGTTAATAAAGGTGATCTACCACATAAAAAAGGCTGTGACTTTACCAAATGGGAACAGCTGAACTTCTGAGGCAACCGGTCAACTAACCTCTATGGGAACCCCCCTTTATATAGGTGCTCCCTGAGCTTCCAGAACTTTCTATAGTCATGTGACTAGGTTTCAAGTGTCCCCCACTTGTCAGTCACAAGGCTCCCCTTCACCTCTTACCACTGACCTTATGGGGGGCACTTAAAACTTCCCAGCTGCTGCAAACCCATTAAGGAAAATGGGCTAAGGGGGTCTTGAAACCCGTTCCCTTTTTTATAAGGTTTTGCAAGCAGCTAAATTTCCCAGACATCAATAAAACACACAAACATCTTAATTGCATAACTATTTGGCCACGACCTTTATTTATTTGTTATTTGAAAAATTGAACAATACATAACTTTTCTCATACATTTCTTCACAAAGCATAAATATATTATTCCAAACACCCTAGATTTTGTAGCTCAGGTTGTCTTAACCATCAATAACTTTCCAATACAACTTGGCCAACCAGTCAGAAGGCTGATTACAGCCTCCTGACTATCCACTCCAGCCCGTGGCCTTTACAATTGATGTCTGGAAGTTGAGGTTTAATATGTCAAGGCCAATATCAGAAAGATGGATACCATCTTTTCTATCAACGGCAGGAAACCATATCCCAGACTCAAATTTTTTCCAACATTCTATTAATCCGCTTTCTTATTTTTTCAAAAACATTACAAGAACCTTATCTTATCCATACTAAACGAGGGATGATCTTGGAGAACACAATGACAGTTTTTGGTGACAATTCCTTAAACCTTTGAATAGAGGAATTCATTTAAAAAAATAAACTGAGCGTTTTTTGATTTCCCACATCATTTTCTCCTAAGTGGATCAATAAAATCTCAGGAATTGGCCAGCCATAAGCCAGCCTGCCCAATTCTGCCATTAGTTCATCCTAAATCATCCCCCGTTTACCGAACCAAAAAAATCGGAAATAGACGTGGATCCAAGTCCAGGTTTGTGCAATAGATTCTCCCAGCAGCTCTGTTGTGGGCCCAATAAACAAATGAGTGCCCGACAATCTATATTATCAGATTTCTACCTAGGGAATCAAACACATAATAAATTAGGTCTGATATGCAACATATGCATTTGATCTCCATCTGCCCAATTATTTGATCTTATCTTTTGTTACACCTAGTTGTGCTCTGTAATAGATGCTCTGTAATAGAAAATGGAAAATGGAAATGATGGTGTCATTCATAGGTCTATGCCAGTTGGGTCATTTATATGCAGTGGTCCTTTTTTAAAGTAATTTCTTGCTAAAGGCCCATACACACGATCTGACTTTTTCACAACAAACATGCAAATGACCTGTTTTAAGGCAACATCCGACCGTGTATACGCTCCATCGGACAAACTTTTTTGGTTTTCATCTGACAAATATTGGCTGTGCGAACAGACAAACTTTCCTCAACAAAAGTCCTACGTCGGCTAGTCCGATCGTGTGTACATAAATCCATCTAACTTTAGTCCAAAGTACAAACACACATGCTTAGAACCAATGCAAAAGATCAGATAACAATACAGAAGTTGACCAAAGGGTGGCGGTAAAGAGCTGAAAAACCAAGTGATTTGGTGAAAGTTGCCTAAAAAAGTCCTGCCGTGTGTATGCATACCAAGTTCACAGCCAACGCCCTTTGGACAGAAATCCACAGAAAAGTTTGTTTGAAGTCCGATCGTGTGTACCAGGCTTAAGAATCAATAGGTCGTACATGCACAACTTAGCTACAAATAACTAAAGAAGAGCGATTTAGAGGAGCAAATGGTAGGAAAGTTTCTCTAGCTACTCAGCGTTAGACATTTGTAGTGTTAAGAGATTGATGTTACATAATCATCTGACTGACATGGCCCTAATAGTAGTAGAACTCCAGTCTGCAGCAATCTATATTTTTTTAATAACCCCCCCCCCACATTCGGCCGTGAGCGCAAACGATAGTGCCATCGTGTAATGACCGATAAATCGTTCAGCGGACATAATGATTGCATTTTTTGTTCGTTTTTTTACATATACCTAGTGCAGTCAGTTCGGACGGGAAACACATTTACCTTTCAATTTATTGTTCGTTCGGCAGAAAATTTCCAAACTTGTCCTTCGTTTTTTCGGCTCAAAAACCTCACAACAATTATTGATTTTGTGCCCATTAACTGGCCCAAAAACGAACGAACTGTCTAAATGACCGAATTTCGACCGATTTTTCGTATAGTATATGGTCAGCATAAGGCTCCATGCACACTAGCATTTTTGTTAAGCTAAAAACACGCTAGAAAAACGCTGGATAAAAACCACTGGTAATAACTTTTTGTAGTAGCGTTTTAGGAGCGTTAGCATTAGAGTTTTATTAGCATTTTTGTAGTAAAAGGAAAAAAAAGCTTAAAAAACACCATTAGTGGTGTTTAGCAGCTTTTAGGAGAGTTTCTGCTGGAAAAAACGCACCAATATATATTTTTTTTTATACTCCTAGACACTGAAGCTCAAAAAAACGCTAATAGCCAAAAGTAGTGTGCATGGACACATAGGATAACACGATTTACCTTCTAGGGGCAGAAAAAATGCTAATAACAGCTTCTAGGAGCTTAAAAAAGCTGGTGTGCATGGGGCCATAAAAGCAAATATCCATAAACTCTCCTAAACTCTTGTGCAATACAAGCCATTATGAGCATTTTTCTTTTCTGCCAGAGGTTCTGGCATTTTTTCTGTTCATTGACCCTAACTGCCACTTTTGACAACTTAAAGAGGAGTTCCACCTATAATCTAATCTTTACATAAATCAGCAGCTTTCAGCATGAACAACAACATTTGGGCAACATTTATTTATTTTTTTTACTAATGCCGCGTACACATGATCGGAATTTCCGTCAGAAAAAACATGGATGGCTTTTCAGACGGAATTCCGCTTAAGCTTGCCTTGCATACACACGGTCACACAAAAGTTCCCTGAACTTTCAAACGGCAAGAACGCGGTGACGTACAACACTACGATGAGCCGAGAAAATGAAGTTGAATGCTTCCGAGCATGCGTCAAATTGTTTCCGAGCATGCGTGATTTTTTGCGCGTCTGAATTGCACACAGATGAACACATTTTCGGATAGGAACTTTTCCCGACCGAAAAATAGAGAACCTGCTCTCAATCTTTTGCTGGCTGGAATTCTGCCAGCAAAAGTCCGATGGAGCATACACACGGTCGCATTTTCTGACAAAAAGCTCTCATCTGAGCTTTGCTGGCGGCATTTCTGATCGTGTGTATGCGGCATAACTGTTTCTGCATTGTTGCCATGGGGTCCCTTCTAATCTGCAACTTCCGGGTCACGGCGATTTACGTCATATCCCGCGGCGCCTGTGCTCCTGGAAGATGTCCTCGTTTTCCCAGGCTGAAGGCTAGCATCCCGTTCTTTCAAAACAGGAAATGATGCAATCAAAGGCAGATCTAAGCGCCATTTTTAAAAAGGGAACAAAGCCCTTTGTTGCCAGAATGATATCTTTTCTATACAGAGCAGCCAGCTGAGGAGAAGGAGGTGTGTACAGCTGTTATAGCGGCGATCTTTGAGCAGATTTACACCAGGATTACTGCACTTTCATACCTAATTATCCAGGAGGATTCAGACAGACCAAGTAAGATTTCTAATTGTGATGTGACGTGTGCAATGTGCTCATTGTGTGAGCTTATAGAGTTGTCCATGTCATTCCCATATGTGCATTTTCAGTGCTCAATGTCATTCCTGTACAGTGCCTTGCAAAAGTATTCACCCCCTTGGCATTTTTCATGTTTTGTTGCCTCACAACCTGGAATTAACATGGATTGTTTGAGGATTTGCATCATTTAATTTACAGAACATGCCCACAACTTTGAAGATTTTTTATTTATTTTTTATTGTGAAGCAAATAACAAATAGGACAAAATAACAGAAAAAGTCAATGTGCATAACTATTCACCCCCCTAAAGTCAATACTTTTTAGAGCCACCTTTTGCGGCTATCACAGCTCCAAGTCACTTTGGATAAGTCTCTATGAGCTTGCCACATCTTACCCCTGGGATTGTTGCCCATTCCTCCTTGCAAAACTGCTCCAGCTCCTTCAAGTTGGATGGTTTGCGCTTGTGAACAGCTTTAAGTCTAACCACAGATTTTATATCGGATTTCAGGTCTGGGCTTTGACTGTGTTTGGGATCATTGTCCTGCTGGAAGGTGAACCTCCATCCTAGTCTCAAATCACACAAAGAGTGGTACAGATTTTGCTCAAGAATATCCCTGTATTTAGCACCATCCATCTTTCCCTCAACTCTGACCAATTTCCCAGTCCCGACAGCTGAAAAACATGGTGTTCTTTGGGTGATGTGATGTGTTGGGTTTGCGCCAGACATAGCGTTTCCTTTGATGGCTAAAAAGTTAAATTTTAGTCTCATCAGATCAGAGCACCTTCCTCCATACATTTTGGGAGCCTCCCATGTGCCTTTTCACAAACTCAAAATGTGCCGTTTTGTTTTTTTGCTGAAAGTAATGGCTTTCTTCTGGCCACTCTGCCATAAAGCCCAACTCTATGGGGCGTACGGCTTATTGTCATCCTATGTACAGATACTCCAGTCTCTGCTGTGGAACTCTGCAGCTCCTCCAGGGTTACCTTAGATCTCTGTGCTGCCTCTCTGATTAATGCCCTCCTTGCCCGGTCCGTGAGTTTTGGTGTGTGGCCGTCTCTTGGCAGGTTTGCTGTTGTGCCATGTTCTTTCCATTTGGTTATGATATATTTGATGGTGCTCCTAGGGATCATCAAAGATTTGGATTTTTTTTTATAACCTAAACCTGACTTGTACTTCTCAACAACATTGTCCCTTACTTGTTTGGAGAGTTCCTTGGTCTTCATGGCAGTGTTTGGTTAGTGGTGCCTCTTGCTTAGGTGTTGCAGTCTCTGGGGCCTTTCAAAAAGGTGTGTATATGTAATGACAGATCATGTGACACTTAGATTGCACACAGGTGGACATCATTTCACTAATTATGTGACTTCTGAAGGTAATTGGTTGCACCAGAGCTTTTTATAGGCTTCATAACAAAGGGGGTGAATACATACACACATGCCAATTATCATGTTTTTATTTCTGAAAAATATTTTTATGTATATATTTGTCTAATTTTACTTCACCGACTTAGACTATTGTGTTCTGATCCATCACATATAATTCAGATTAAAAAAAAACATTAAACTAAAAGGCTGTAATGTAACAAAATAGGTAAAAAGCTAAGGGGGGGGGGGGGGGGGGGGGGTGAATACTTTTGAAATGCACTGTATGTGCATTGTGTGTGTTCCAATGCCTTTCCTTTGTGTGGTTTGTCAGGTGGATATATCCATTAGATAACATTACAATTCTGTTTGTGTATTTCAGACATCTGTAAGGCCACTTTCACACTGAGGCATTTTACAGGTGTCTTTGCGCTAAAAATAGCACCTGAAAAGCGCCTGTAAACTGCCTCTTCTGCAGCCCCAGTGTGAAATCCCAAGTGCTTTCACACTAGGGCGGTGTGCTTGCAGGACAGGAAAAAAGTCCTGCAAGCAGCATCTTTGGGGCGGTGCGGGAGCAGTGTATACCAATGCTCTTAAACTACCCCTGCCATTGAAATCAATGTCCAGAGTTGCCGAAGTGCCTGCAAAGCTCATCAGGCAGCTGCGCTTTGCGGGCGCTTTTAACCCTTTTTCGGCCGCTAGTGGGGTTAAAAGCGCCCCACTAGCAGCCAAAAAGCGCCACTAAAACGATGGTAAAACACCACTAAAACTAGAGGCGCATTACATTATTGTCTTGATAACATCTTTGGTTAGTCTAGACATCTCGGTGCCCAAGGTGTTATATGGAGTGGGTGGTGTGATTTGTTGTATGACATTGAAAAACATCTTTTTTGGTTTTGTCTGTCATACCAACGCAATTTGCTTTTTGTAAATTTTAATTTTGCGTGATTGCCAGATGGTTTTGATTAAAATATTATTTTGGTTAGTGTGAATGATGCTTTTTTTTGTCTCGCTCAAGTATGTCAGTCTATTTAATTTGCTTTGTACTGGAATATTTTTTAAAAAGTTTTATTAATGTGATTTTTGTTTTTTTAATTACAGAGAAAATTTGATTCTGAACGTCTTCAAAAATAGTGGATTTTCTAAAATCACTATATTCCTCAATTGACCGGTAGGTATTGCAAGAAAAAAAAAAGTTTTTGTTTTAACCGATATCTCATCTACCTTCCTCCTCCTCCCTCCTCCTCCTTCCTCCTCCATCCCTCCTCCCTCTCCCCTCTTCCTCCTTCTCCTCCTCCATCCTCCACCTCCTCTCACCTCTAGCCTCCTTCTCCTCTCACCTCCTATGCACCTCCTCCTCATCCTTCTCCTCTCACCTCCTATCTACCTCCTCTCACCTTCTATCCACCTCCTCCTTCTCCTCTCACCTCCTATCCACCTCCATCTCCTCCATCTCCTCTCACCTCTATCCACCTCCTCCTCCTCCTTCTCCTCTCACCTCCTATCCACCTCCATCTCCTCCATCTCCTCTCACCTCTATCCACCTGCTCCTCCTCCTTCTCCTCTCACCTCCTATCCACCTCCACCTCCTCCATCTCCTCTCACCTCTATCCACCTCCTCCTCCTCCTCCTTCTCCTCTCACCTCCTATCCACCTCCACCACCTCCATCTCCTCTCACCTCCTATCCACCTCCACCTCCTCCATCTCCTCTCACCTCTATCCACCTCCTCCTCCTCCTTCTCCTCTCACCTCCTATCCACCTCCACCTCCTCCATCTCCTCTCACCTCTATCCACCTCCTCCTTCTCCTCTCACCTCCTATCCACCTCCACCTCCTCCATCTCCTCTCACCTCTATCCACCTCCTCCTCCTCCTTCTCCTCTCACCTCCTATCCACCTCCACCTCCTCCATCTCCTCTCACCTCTATCCACCTCCTCCTCCTCCTCCTTCTCCTCTCACCTCCTATCCACCTCCACCACCTCCATCTCCTCTCACCTCCTATCCACCTCCACCTCCTCCATCTCCTCTCACCTCCTATCCACCTCCACCTCCTCCATCTCCTCTCACCTCTATCCACCTCCTCCTTCTCCTCTCACCTCCTATCCACCTCCACCTCCTCCATCTCCTCTCACCTCTATCCACCTCCTCCTCCTCCTTCTCCTCTCACCTCCTATCCACCTCCACCTCCTCCATCTCCTCTCACCTCTATCCACCTCCTCCTCCTCCTCCTTCTCCTCTCACCTCCTATCCACCTCCACCACCTCCATCTCCTCTCACCTCCTATCCACCTCCACCACCTCCATCTCCTCTCACCTCCTATCCACCTCCACCTCCTCCATCTCCTCACACCTCTATCCACCTCCTCCTCCTCCTTCTCCTCTCACCTCCTGTCCAACTCCTCCTCCTCCTCTCATCTCTATCCATCTACTGCTCCTCCTTCTCCTCTCACCTCTATCTACCTCCTCATCTTACCTCTATCCTTCTCCTCCTCTCAGCTTTATCCACCTCCTCCTCCTTCTCATCTCACCTCTATCCTCCTCTCACCTCTATCCACCTCTTCCTCCTCCTCCTCCTCTCACCTTTATCCACCTTCTCCTGTCTCTATCACTCTATCTCTCTCTCTCCTCCCCCCAAAACCCCTTTTCTTCTTTCGTTCCCTCCTTCTTTACCCTTACATCAATTTAAATAACAATTGCTGTACATAATATTGCAATGTAAAAGTTTGAAGTTACAGATGCTGAAGGTCTGTCCTAGGACTTTTTTTTGATATAAAGACTTCTTCTGCGTAACTTCCAGGTAGGAAATTTACAAAATCAGTTGATCCATCTTTGAAACTGCATGTAATGTAATCCATAAATATGTCGTTGTGTCTTCAAAATCTTCAGTTCTATTTTTATTTAGTGTTATTATCGTCCTTTTGTACTTTGTCATATACGTCTTTTATATATTATATTATTATTTAATGCACGTGCACAGTGCTTATTGTTAATAGGGGCCCCCTTATCTGAAACATAGGTGAACTAACCCCTTTACTTCCACCATGTGACAGGGATCAGACCTGATTGGCCAATTACCAGATCTGGTGACTATCAAGTGAGGTCTGTAATGCCTCCCCGCCCTCCCCTCATCTTAGGTCCAACACCGGAGTGAAGACAGGTTGGGATGCTGCAGTGGGGCAGTGGAAAGGAAGCATGGCTTGGCAAGTATAAAAGCCTGGGGGATAGTGGACTATCTACAGACACTGTCACTTTGATTAGCCATAAAGGCCTTTTTATGTGGTCCTTTGGTTTCATTTTATCATTAACCAATTGCCGACCATATACTGTACATACAAGGCGGCTCTGCTGCGCAGGATCACGTACCTAGTACGTGATCCTGCACTTCTGACGCTAGTGCACGCATGCACATCTCCGGCGATCCGCTCCTCCTGTGATTAGACACAGCGGGAGCTGATCTGCGGGTACCATGGACTTAATGTCTGCCGGTACCTGCCGATTGTTGGGCAAAGAGCCAGAATGCCGATGTAAACCTGCAAACTAGAGATGGGCTCGGGCGTGTTCGAAATCCCACATAATCACAGGCAGTGAGGCATTTTCCGATCTGTGCAGCTGTGGACCAGGAAATGTCTCACTGCCTGTGTCGGCTTCCTGGCGTGATCGGGCATGTGGGATTTCAAACACACCTGAGCCCATCTCTACTGCAAACATACCGTTCTGTCAGTAGGGAAGGCATTGATCCTGTATTCCTGCAAAGCAGAAACATGGATCAATGCCTTCCCATAGTAAAAGCACCTCCCCCAAGGCGAGAAAACATATTATTAGGCACACAGTTAACCATTTGATGGCCCCTGAAGTTAACCCCTTCTCAGCCAGTGTCATTAATACAGTGATGCCCCGTACACACGGTCGGACATTGATCGGACATTCCGACAACAAAATCCTAGGATTTTTTCCGACGGATGTTGGCTCAAACTTGTCTTGCATACACACGGTCACACAAAGTTGTTGAAAAATCCGATCATTCTGAACGCAGTGACGTAAAACACGTACGTCGGGACTATAAACGGGGCAGTGGCCAATAGCTTTAATCTCTTTATTTATTCTGAGCATGCGTGGCACTTTGTCCGTCGGATTTGTGTACACACGATCGGAATTTCCGACAACGGATTTTGTTGTCGGAAAATTTTATAGCCTGCTCTCAAACTTTGTGTGTCGGAAAATCCGATGGAAAATGTGTGATGGAGCCTACACACGGTCGGAATTTCCGACAACAAGGTCCTATCACACATTTTCCATCGGAAAATCCGACCGTGTGTACGGGGCATTACAGTGCATAATTTTAGAACTGATCGCTATATTGGTGTCATTGGTCCACAAAACGTGTTAAAAGTGTCACTTAATGTCCGATTTGCCTGCCGCAATGTCACAGTCTCATTAGTCGCTGGTCGCCGATATTGCTAGTAAAAAATAATAAACAAAAATTCCATAAATATATCCCATAGTTTGCCCCACAATTTGTCCCATTATCCCATAGACGTTATAACTTTTGCGCAAACAAATCATTATACGCTTATTGGGATTTTCCCACCAAAAATATGTAGCAGAATACATATTGGCCTAAATTGATGAAAAAATGTGTTTTTTCACATTTTTTATTGTATATGTTTTATTTAATAAACAAAAATTCCATAAATATATCCCATAGTTTGCCCCACAATTTGTCCCATTATCCCATAGACGCTATAACGTTTGCGCAAACAAATCATTATACGCTTATTGGGATTTTTCCACCAAAAATATGTAGCAGAATACATATTGGCCTAAATTGATGAAAAAAATGTGTTTTTTCACATTTTTTTATTGGATATGTTTTATAGCAGAAAGTAAAAAATATTGTGGTTTTTTTTTTTTCAAAATTGTCAGACTTTTTTGTTTATAGTGCAAAAAATAAAAACCGCAGAGGAGATCAAATACCACTAAAAGAAAGCTCTATTTGTTCGAAAAAAAGGACATCAATTTTATTTGGGTACAGCGTCGCAGGACTGCGCAATTGTCAGTTAAAGTAATGCAGTTGCTTATCGCAAAAAATGGCCTGGTCATGAAGGTGGGGGGGTAAATCTTACAAAGGTCAAGTGGTTAAGGGCTTGACTTCAATGAGTGCGTCAGTAGCTAGTTACGGTTCTCTTATTGACTTCCTTGACTTTGGCGCTAAGCTCCACCCAGAGATGGGTGGAGCTTTGCTCTAAAGTCAGAGAAGTCAAGACTCTAGTGACAAAATAAAAACTGAAAAATTCCCTAAATGCATCAGAACATCAAATAAATTGTAATTACTTGTCTACTTACTGATTGTTTATGTGAAAAATAAATAAGATCTTCATCAAACATTTATTAATTCATATACAACAGAACTGTATCTATGTGTATAGGTACATAATTTAATATGTTAAGACTCATGTCTTGAACCAGAAGCAAAAACAAAAAAACAAAAAAAAACTAGTATATTTACATTTTACAATTTTACAATTTTACAATTTATATTCATAAAAAAGTACACCACAGGTCTATATACAGTTATATGTCATCCAATACATTCCTTACATTGACATAAATAAAATATGTATAGTTTTTTACTTCCTCTAATGCCCTGTACACACGATCGGACATTCCGACGGATGTTGACACAAACTTGTCTTGCATACACACGGTCACACAAAGTTGGTCGGAAATTCTGAACGTCAAGAACGCGGTGACGTACAACACGTACGACGAGCCGAGAAAAATGAAGTTCAATAGCCAGTGCGGCTCTTCTGCTTGATGCCGAGCATGCGTGGCACTTTGTGCGTCGGAATTGTCTACACACGATCGGAATTTACGCAAACGGATTTTGTTGTCGGAAAAAATTTTAGAGCCAGCTCTCAAACTTTGTGTGTTGGAAATTCCGATGGAAAAAGTCAGATGGAGCCTACACACGGTCGGAATTTCCGACAACAAGCACCGATCGCACATTTTACGTCGGAAAGCCCGATCGTGTGTACAGGGCATAAGGCTCCGTTCAAACCTAGGCATTTTTCTGCGTTTTTCTGCTCTAAGCCTCAGCTCTAAAAACGCCCAACAAGAAAAATCCCATTCATTTCAATGGCCCCTGTTCACATCTGAGTGTTCTGTCGCCTAAAGCAACACGCCCGTCGCTCAAAAAAGTACATGAGCTGCTTTTTTTTTTTGGCAGATTACAGGTGTTTTAATTCTTTTACATTGGAGACCTTTTGAACTTCAAAACGCCTGTGAAACAGCAGCGCCTCGATGTGAACGGAGCCTTAGTCAGTGTGCATCATTGCATTCATTCTCTTTGGGTCACTTGGCATTTACTGTCGGTGACTGGCTGCCGATTTCCTCCAGGTAATGGCTGGTAGTCGTGTCGTTGCTCCGCGTGCTGTTCACAGTAGAGGGAAACCGCGAGCTGCGCCGGTTTCCCTTGTAAAAGCTGCAACGCATTATTCCTTTAAATGTCCTCCACATCTCATCGTCCTTGTATGAGTAGATAATGGGGTTTATGACAGAGTTCGTCAGGGCGAGCAGAAGAAACCACCTTTTCACCTGCTGAAGTCCACATTGGGTGCAGTTGAGGCCATCCAACAACAGGACCACCATCCCTGGAGTCCAGCAAATTACAAATGCACCTGCAAGTACAAAGTCAAAGGTTTCACAGTCAATAAAAGCAAAGCACTATTACATACTACAAATTGTCAGTTAACTTCAACAAAACCCAACTCAAGAAAAATGTTTACTTTTGGATAAAATGGGGAAGGGATAGAACGTGCCAGGTTGGAAGTCAACGTGGAGACCCATCATTTCTCCTCTGCAGTTAATGCTGAAGTTAGCTATGCCAATTTTTATATGACTACAGTGGTCCAGCTTAGACTAATGTACAGTAGGTAATGTACTAGGGTTGCACCGATACCGATACTAGTATCGGTGCCGATTCCGAGTATTTGCCCGAGTACTTGTACTCGGGAAAATGCTCCCAATGCTTCACCCGATACCGGCATCCCGGAAGTCAGTGAGCAGGCGGAGTGGGTGGGAGAAGGCGGAGCGCGGGTCCTGACACAGTGAGAGTCCTTGCAGGCTGCAGCGGAGGAAGGTAAGCTTATGGGGCAGGGGTGCAGCCTGCAGTCACAAGGCGGCAGCAGACATCTTGTTACACCCAGCCCATATACTATATGGGCTGGGTGTAACAAGATGTCCGCTGCTGCATTCTGACTAGGCTTGCTGAGGCCGAGTGCAGGGTATATCAAAATGGGCGTTGCAGTGTACAGCTCACTCTTTTATCGATTTTATTTTAGTGTTGCATTACTTTCAGTGCCACTGCCTACCAAACAGTTCCATCTATCATTGCCCATAAGTGCCACCCATAAGTCCCACCTATTAGTGCCCATAAGTGCCACCTATCAGTGCCCATCAGTCAGCGCCACATACCAGTGCCACCTATCAGTGCCCATAAGTGCCAGCCATCAGTGCAGAATATCAATGCCCATCAGTAAGTGCCAGCCATCAGTGCCGCATATCAGTGTCCATCAGTCATTGCCACCTATCAGTGCCCATCAGTCAGTGCCACATAACGGTGCCACCTATCAGTGCCCATAAGTGCCAGCCATCAGTGCCGCAAATCAGTGTCCATCAGTCAGTGCCACTTATCAGTCCCGCATATCAGTGCCAGCCATTAGTGCTGCAAATCAGTGCCCATCAGTCAGTGCCACCTATCAGTGCTCATCAGTGCTGCTGCATATTAGGGCCTCCTCATCAGTGCCACTGCCAGTTACAGTTATGCCCCGTACACACGGTCGGACATTGATCGGACATTCCGACAACAAAATCCATGGATTTTTTCCGACGAATGTTGGCTCAAACTTGTCTTGCATACACGCGGTCACACAAAGTTGTCGGAAAATCCGATCGTTCTGAACGCGGTGACGTAAAACACGTACGTCGGGACTATAAACGGGGCAGTAGCCAATAGCTTTTGTTTCTTAATTTTTTCTGAGCATGCGTGGCACTTTGTCCGTCGGATTTGTGTACACACGATCGGAATTTCCGACAACGGATTTTGTTGTCGGAAAATTTTATAGCAAGCTCTCAAACGTTGTGTGTCAGAAATTCCTATGGAAAATGTGTGATGGAGCCCACACACGGTCGGAATTTCCGACAACAAGGTCCTATCACACATTTTCCATCAGAAAATCAGACCGTATGTACAGGGCATTACAGTTCTTCATAATTATAAAGAAGATATCGTTAGTCTGTATTGTGCTTTGAAAACTGTCACTTGACATTAAAAAAACGTATCGGTAATCGGTATCGGCGAGCACTTGAAAAAAGTATCGGTACTTGTATTCAGTCTTAAAAAAGTTGTATTGGTGCAAGCCTAGTATCAGGGCTGTCTTTAATATTGATTGGACCCTGGGCAAAAATTTTCTTGGGGCCCCCCCATGCAATTTTACTCTCCACCTGCTCTGAGACATTCAATAAATAGCAGCTAGACTTTAAATCAGTTTACTGTATCAGATCAGGCAGCAATTGCGATTGGTTGCCAGAGGTTACAGCATATCATTGCTGCTTAATTGACTGGTTGCTAGAGGTTACAGCACACATTACGGCTCACTGATTGGTTGCTAGAGGTTACAGCACATCATCTCCTCACTGCAGGGGAGCATGATATACATATGAATGCCGCCTTTATTTACATATCAATGCCGCTGGCTGCAGCTATTTACTTAGTAATGCCGCCGCTATTTACATATGAATGCCGGTTATTTACATGTAAACACAGGGTCTGCAGGTGAGTCATCTGTACACAACAATAGGGCAGAGCTGGGCAGCATTAGTACCAGCACTTCACACTGAGATATCGGGATACAGCATGGGACTAAAACGTCAAGGGACAAGTGAAGTTAAACTGAGATAGTTAGCAAGTATGAGGCAGCTGCTTTGGGCCCCACAACAATGACAGTGCCCAGGGCAGCTGCCCCTTTTGCCCTGCCTTAAAGACGGCCCTGCCTAGTATGTACAGTGCCTTGCAAAAGTATTCACCCCCTTGGCTTTTTACCTATTTTGTAACATTACAGCCTTTAGTTCAATGTATTTTTAATCTGAATTATATGTGATGGATCAGAACACAATAGTCTAAGTTGGTGAAGTAAAATTAGAAAAATATATGCATAAAACTATTTTACAGAAATATAAAACTGATAATTGGCATGTGCGTATGTATTCACCCCCTCTGTTATGAAGCCCATAAAAAGCTCTGGTGCAACCAATTACCTTCAGAAGTCACATAATTAGTGAAATGATGTCCGCCTGTGTGCAATCTAAGTGTCACATGATCTGTCATTACATATACACACCTTTTTGAAAGGCCCCAGAGGCTGCAACACCTAAGCAAGAGGCACCACTAACCAAACACTGCCATGAAGACCAAGGAACTCTCCAAACAAGTAAGGGACAATGTTGTTGAGAAGTACAAGTCAGGGTTGTTTTTCAACAGTCGGGACTGGGAAACTGGCCAGAATTGAGGGAAAGATGGATGATGCTAAATACAGGGATATTCTTGAGAAAAACCTGTAGTACTCTGTGTGTGATTTGAGTCTAGGACGGAGGTTCACCTTCCAGCAGGACAATGACCCCAAACACACTGCTAAAGCAACACTTGAGTGGTTTAAGGGGAAACATCTAAATGTGTTACAATGGCCTAGTCAAAGCCCAGACCTCAATCTGATAGAAAATCTGTGCTCAGACTTGAAGATTGCTGTTCACAAGCACAAACCCTCCAACTTGAAGGATCTGGAGCAGTTTTGCAAGGAGGAATGGGCAAAAATCCCAGTGGTAAGATGTGGCAAGCTCATGGAGACTTATCCAAAGTGACTTGAAACTGTGATAGTTGCAAAAGGTGGCTCTATAAAGTCTTGACTGTAGGGGGGTGAATAGTTATGCACATTGACTTTTTCTGTTATTTTGTCCTATTTGTTGTTAGCTTCACTATAAAAAAAAAAATCTTCAAAGTTGTGGGCATGTTCTGTAAATTAAATGATGCAAATCCTCAAACAATCCATGTTAATTCCAGGTTGTGAGGCAACAAAACACAAAAAATGCCAAGGGGGATTGAATACTTTTGCAAGGCACTGTACATATCTATAGTAGGTTGGTCCAAGCTGTTGGACATTCCATGAATAAACTTCAGTTTTAGGTAACTGAACTAAGGCATTCCATTCATGATGTGATTTTCTTTCCAGTAACCATGGGTTGCAGGAAAGAAAATCGCTAAATTCCCCCATCAACGCAGTCAGTTGGCAGGGGGAACTGTTCCTGCTGGGAGAACACAGTGATTAATAACCACTAGCAATGATCGTATGATCAAAATCCGGCATGCTGGTTGTACCCAAGTCATACAACAATCGATTTGGGCACAATCAGCTTGCCCAAAGATGAGGAGCAAGTGGTCCCTGCTGAGCCGGGCAAGATTCAAACCATCAACCATTCAAACTATCTATGGTCAGCTTAAGGCATGCCACATTTCAATAAGTAGACAACCGCCAGGATTCAGACATTCTGTGAAAGCTTGCATATGCTCAAAGGCCATCCCTATAGAAGAAAAGACTGTCAGAGGGGCACACAATAGGTTAGAAAGGTTAGAACAATGGCAAGCATTATTTTCAAAGGCAAATGCGCAGCTTTTCACAAGATACAAAATGCTACAGGATGCGGAGACTGTTTAGGCCTGGGCAGGCAGCCAACAGTGACATGTCCCACTTGTCTGCATCTGAGATCTGCAGTTCTGTTTTACAGTTTGATGATAGTAGATCAGGAGGCCAAGCAGACCTCTGATTATGTAGCAAAATCAAAACATTAGCCACTTGACCTCTGGAAGATTTACCCCCTTCATGACCAGGCCATTTTTTGTGATACGGCACAAGTGTGATGCTGTACCCAAACAAAATGTATGTCCTTTTTTTCTCTCAAATAGAAAATTGCTTTTGGTAGTATTTGATCACCTCTGTGGTTTTAATTTTTTGCGCTATAAACAAAAAAAAAGACAATATTTTTTTACTTTCTGTTATAAAACATCCAATTAAAAAAAAATCTAATTTCTTCACTAATTTAGGCCAATACATACTGCTACATATTTTTGGTAAAAAAAATCCCAATAAGCGTATATTGATTGGTTTGTGCAAAAGTTATAGTGTCTACAAACTATGAGATATTTGTATTTATTTATCTTTTTACTAGTAATGGCGGCGACCAGCGACTTATAGCGGGACTGCGATATTGCGGCGGACAGTCGGGACACTGACACTTTTGACACTTTTTGGGGACCAGTGACACTAATATAGGGATCAGTGCTAAAAATATGCACTTTCACTGTACTAATGACACTGGCTGGGAAGGAGTTAACATAAGGGGCGATCAAAGTGTTAACTGTAATGCTAACCAGTGCTTTCTGACTGTGTGGGAGGTGCTTGTACTAGGGGAAGACAGAGATCCGTGTTCCTGCTTAGCAGGAACACAGGATCAATGCCTTTAATACTTGCAGAACAACGATCTGCCTTGTTTACATAGGCAGACCACTGTTCTGGCTCTCTGCCTAATGGTCAGCAGGTGGCAGCGGACATCGAGTCTGCGGTACCTGCAGCTCAGCTCCTGTTATTCACAGCGGGTAGCTGGCGGCACGCTGATGAGGCTGCACTGATAGGCACTGATAAGGTGCCACTTATGGGAACTGTTGGACAGCACCGATGGGCACTGATGAGGTGGCACTGATGGGCACTGATAAGTAAAACACTTATAGGTGACACTGATGAGGAGGCACTGATTGGCAGCACTGGTGGGCACAGATTGGCATGCACTGGTGGGCACTGTTGGGACTTCCCTTATAATCTGGATGTTGATAATCAGTGCCCTGATTATCAATGTACATGTCCCTTTTACACAAGTTGGTTATCGGCTCTTTTCTTCTCAAGCTGTCAGCATGAGGAAAGGAGTGCCGATAACGGTCTTCTGTTTACATCCGTGATCAGCTGTGATTGGACACAGCTGATCACGTGGTAAAGAGGCGCTAATTGTCTCTTTACCTCAATCTGTGATCAACAGGACCCTGTGATCACAGAGCTCACAACCCGCAACCAGCAGCGGGCACGATCACGGGAGATATGATGGCCTCCCAGAACTAGCCGGCCCCATGGTTTTGAAAGTGGTAAACACCTATGTGTGCATGGACACATAGGGTAACTGTCAGGGCTGGCTCAGCCCTTCCTTCTCTGAGCTGGCCACTCAGCTGTCGGCTAATTGCCAGCTCATTTCTTGTGAAAAAAAAAAAAAACAGCTGTTGTGGATCTGCTTGTCAGTCCCGCCTACTTAAAGATCTCCAGCTCACTTCATTCCTGCCTTCGCCTTGGTCACATCACAAGAAACCATCTCCTGCATTCCTGTTTAAAGACTGGCTTTGCTGACATCCCTTCTGGCTCCTTATCCTGCTTGCTGTTCCTCTACTTGGATCCCTAACTTCTGGCCTGGCTGATTACCTGATCCGATTACTGGACTCTGGCTTGGCTGACTACCCGATCTGGTTACTGAACTCTGGCTTGGCTGACTACCCGATCCGGTTACTGGACTCTGGCTATGCTTTGACTACGCTTACTCTATTTACCTTTTTATTTTTATTAATAAACAAGTGTGATTTTACTGTACTTCAGTCTCGGTCTGGTTCATGGTTTCTGACACTAACATGGAGGTGCGTTTAAAAACAGAAAAAAAAAAATAACAGACGCCCCTAAGAGCAGCGTCAAAAACATTCAGTGTGCATGACGCCTCAGTCAAACCAAAGTTTTTCTTTTAACTATTACGATCAGCAAGGAACGGGTTAATAGCTATTCCCAGACAGTTATTAGGTTCTCTTTTATGTTAGAAGGACAGTCACGCTGTTTCCAACAACTGAAAAGCCCTACATTGATCCAGCTAATCAAACCATCTCTCCTTTCATCTACACAGCAGTTTCAAAGGTGCTCATGAAAAGGGAGTTTTTCCAGTTTCAGGTCTTTTGTATAATTACTGTGATGAAGAAAGGTGGAAAAGCTCCCTGCAAGTCCCAGCACGAGCTAAGATAGAAGAGCAGGATGTGACAAAACATAAACACCCAGCCCACGACAGCTTACAGCCTACATAAACTCTCCAGAGGAACCAGAAGCCATTTGAAAATACACATAATAACATCTGATATTCACCGTAACAACAGCCAGCTTTTTGGTGGGCTAAATCAATGCATGGAGCAGAGCAACTTTACCCAAAGTGGAATTCTCCATTGTGTGCGAAGAAAGACACTTTCCACCACTAATAAGTAAGGATGAGCTCCGGGGTGTTCGCACAGCCCACGTGCAGAGCCCGCCAGGAAGTCGGCAATGCGCTAATCACAGGCAGTGAGACATTTCCCGATCTCTGCAGCCGCACATCGGGACAATGTCTCACTGCTTGTGATTAGTGCAGCGCAGTGCCGACTTCCTGGCGGGCTCTGCACGTGGGCTGTGCGAACACCCCGGAGCTCATCCTTACTAATAAGGTTCCCACAGTAGGGATTTTCCCCCAGCTGTGGCATGGTCGTGGCGGGCCAGGTTCAGTATTCCATCTAAGCTATTGTTGTCACTGGTCTGGGTGAGGCCTGATTCACACCTATGCATTTTTTGTGCTTTTTGCATTTTGCAGATTTGCACTACAGAACGTGTTCCATAGGAAACCATGTTAACCACTTAAGCCCCGGACCATTTGGCTGGCCAAAGACCAGAGCACTTTTTGCGATTCGGCACTGCGTCGCTTTAACTGACAATTGCGCGGTCGTGCGATATGGCCCCCAACCAAAAGAAAATGTCCTTTTTTCCCCAAAAATAGAGCTTTCTTTTGGTGGTATTTGATCACCTCTGCGGTTATTTTTTGCGCTATAAAGAAAAAAAGAGCGACAATTTTGAAAAAAAAGCAATATTTTTTACTTTTTGCTATAATAAATATCCCCAAAAAATATATAAAAAAAACATTTTTTTTCCTCAGTTTAGGCCGATATGTATTCTTCTACATATTTTTGGTAAAAGAAAATCTCAATAAGCATTTATTGATTGGTTTGCGCAAAAGTTATAGCGTCTACAAAACAGGGGATAGTTTTATGGCATTTTTATTAATAATTTTTTTTTTTACTAGTAATGGCGGCGATCTGCAATTTTTATCATGACTGAGACATTATGGCGGACAGATCGGACACTTTTGGCGCTATTTTGGGACCATTCACATTTATACAGCGATCAGTGCGATTAAAAATGCATTGATTACTGTGTAAATGTGACTGGCAGTGAAAGGGTTAACCAGGAGGGGGCGCTGCAGGGGTTAAGTGTGTCCTAGAGAGTGATTCTAACTGTGGGGGGGAGGGGCTATGTGTGACATGACACTGATCACCGCTCCCGGTTACAGGGAGCTGTGATCAGTGTCCTGTCACTAGGCAGAACGCGGAGATGCTTGTTTACGCCAGCATTTCCCCGTTCTTCCTCTCCGTGAGGCAATTGCGGGTATCCCCGCGGACTGGATGTCCGCGGGGACCTGTGATCACACTCACAGGGCTCGCAGCGGGCACGTGCGCAGCCGCCAGCGGTGCGCACGCGATGACACATCGGCAAATTTAAAGGAACGTACCTTTATGCCCATTTGCCTGTCCGTGCCATTGTGTCGACGTATATGTACATACAACAGTCGGCAAGTGGTTTAACCACCTGGCATCCGCAATTCCCGGGAGGCCGTCATATGACGGCCTCCCCTGTGCACGCTCCCTGCGCTGTGATCACCGAGTCACTGAGACTCGGCTGATCACCGATCCGAGTAAGGGGCCGGTCCCGGCCCCTTACCATGTGATCAGCTGTCAGCCAATGACAGCTGATCACATGATGTAAACAAAAGATCGGTAATCATTTTTTTTTTTTTACTCACGCTGACAGCACGAGTAGAAAAAAAAGCCGATCACCGGCTAGGATGTGAGGGACATCGGTCCCCAAGTGGAAGAGGCACATCTGCCTCATGAGTGCCACCTAACACTGCCCACAGTGCCACCTAATAGTGTCCACAGTGCCACCTAACAGTACCCACAGTGCCACCTATCAATGCCCACAAGTGCCACCTATCAATGCCCACAAGTGCCACCTATCAATGCCCACAAGTGCCACCTATCAATGCCCACCTGTAGTGCCAATCAGTGCCACCCGGCAGTGCTGCCCATCACTGCCACCCATCAGTGCCCATCACTGCCACCCATCAGTGCCCATCACTGCCGCCTATCAGTGCCCATCACTGCCGCCTCATCAGCGTACATCAATAAAGGAGAAAAATTACCCGTTTTAAATTTTTTATAACAAAATATAAAAAAATAACAATTTGTCATTCAAAGTGCGTCAGCGCTGAAAGCTGAAAATTGGTCTGGATAGGAGGGGGGTTTAAGTGCCCGGTAAGCAAGTGGTTAATGGACTGTAGTGCAAATCTGCAAAATGCAAAAAGCACTAAAAATGCATAGGTGTGAATCAGGCCTGAGTCTTCTGTATGTGTCTATGAAGAATCCTCTACAGCTGCCTTTCTCATCCTTTTTAACATGCAGGAACCCTCTAAGGCTCCATTCACACTAGCGCGTTTTTTGATGCATTTTGCATTTTGCAGAAATGCACGGGAATTTTTTAACATGGGTTCCTATGGAACATGTTCACATCAATGCCTTTTTGTTTCTCTGCATTTTTGGAAAGGGTCAGGGACTTTTTTTCATGCAAAATGCAGCGTTTTGCATGTAATAGAATTCAATGGACAAGCATCAAAAACGCAAGTGCACCGTTTTTGCAGCATTTTTGATGCGTTTTTGGTGCGTTTTTGATGCGTTTTTTGGTGCGTTTTTGATGCGTTTTTGCCGTTTTTTTTTTTTTATTTTTTTTTTTTAATATTTTTTTTAAGACTGTAAAAAAAAAATGTAAAAAAAAAACCGCAAAACGCAAATCGCGGCAAAATCGCGGCAAAAACGCGGCTTTAAAAACGTGGCAAGCATGAAAAAAAACCCTCCAAAAACGCTCAAAAGCAACATGCATAGGTGTGAATCGAGCCTAAAGCTGGCCATACACCATACAATTTTCCTGTTCAATTTTCTTTAGATTTACCTTCAACTATGTAGTACAAGGGCCTGCCTGATTACATCCAAATTGAAAGTGTTTAGGTTTGACCTCCTATTATATGGTTTTGGTAAATCTAAAGGAAAGTTGAACAGGAAAATTGAATAGTGTATGGCCAGCCTTAGGCTCGATTCACACCTATGCATGTTGCTTTTGAGCGTTTTTGGAGGTTTTTTTTCATGCTTGCCACGTTTTTGAACAGCGTTTTTGCCGCGATTTTGCCGCGATTTGCGTTTTGCGTTTTTTTTTTTTTGTTTTTTCTTTTTTACAGTTTTTTTTTTACAGTCTTAAAAAAAAATTAAAAAAAAAAAAAAAACGGCAAAAACGCATCAAAAACGCATCAAAAACGCTGCAAAAACGGTGCACTTGCGTTTTTGATGCTTGTCCATTGAATTCTATTACATGCAAAACGCTGCATTTTGCATGAAAAAAAAGTCCCTGACCCTTTCCAAAAATGCAGAGAAACAAAAAGGCATTGGTGTGAACATGTTCCATAGGAACCCATGTTAAAAAATTCCCGTGCATTTCTGCAAAATGCAAAATGCATCAAAAAACGCGCTAGTGTGAATGGAGCCTTAGAAGCTTTCTGTTTTCAGAGAACCCCTGTCAGTAATGAATACAGTATATCTACAGCTCATGGTACATTAAGGCTCCATTCACACTAGCGCGTTTTTTGATGCATTTTGCATTTTACAGAAATGCATGGGAATTTTTTAAGATGTGTTCCTATGGAACATGTTCACATCAATGCCTTTTTGTACCTCTGCATTTTTGGAAAGGGTCAGGGACTTTTTTTCATGCAAAATTCAGTGTTTTGCGTGTAATTGAATTCAATGGACCAGCTTAAAAAACGCAAGTGCAGCGTTTTTACAGCGTTTTTGATGCGTTTTGCGTTTTTGGCGTTTTTTTTTTAAACTGTATACAGTCTAAAAAAAACGCAAAACGCGGCAAAAACACTGCTCAAAAACGTGGCAAGCATCACAAAAAAACTCCAAAAACGCTCAAAAGCAACATGCATAGATGTGAATCGAGCCTAAGGTGATGGTCAGTGGGAAGAATATTGCTTACAAATTTGGTCATTGGGAAGAATCCCCTTGTTAAAAAGACAGCTAAAAAAAATAATTAGTGTCAACAGTTACCTATCTGAAAGGCAGAAATTTCTCATTGCTCAAGGAAGCCCTTAGCAGCCTTTGGAGGCATGTTAGGGTTTCCACTGTTGGATGATCGGAGGGAAAAATTCTCCTTACATTTGTGGTCATTGGGCGGAATCCTCATCTTACAGATGACCAAAAAGAATGTTGTTGTCAGCAGTTACTTTTCTAAGATGCAGAAATAGCACATTGCCCAAGGAACCTCTAGCAGCCTCTGGAGGAACCCTAGATGAGAAAGGCTGCTCTACAGGATGCACGGTCCAGAAAAGTGGTGTAATGTAACCCCTTGTAAACGCTCAATAACAACAAATAGAAAACTCACTGGCGTGTGACAATAGAAGCTTGGCTGAAAAACTGAGCTTTCATCCTGCGGAAGTCGGGGGGGCTTATCTCTATGAGAAAAAATTAGAGGAACTACATTTATTCTCTCTTGGGAAGAGGAGATTAAGGGGGATAAGTGGTCCATAAAGTGAACTTGGTGTTGAGTTATTCGCTTCAAGGTCATCACAGAGGACAAGGGGGCACTCTTTACGTCTAGAGGAAAAGAGATTTAATCTCCAAATACAGAAAGGTTTCTTCACAGTAAAAGCTGTGGAAATGTGGAATAGACTCCCTCCAGAGGTGGTCCTGGCCAGCTCAGTAGATTGCTTAAAAAAAAGGCCTGGATTCTTTCCTAAATGTACATAATATTACTGGGTACTGCCATTTATATGCAGGGGCGTTGCTAGGTCTACAAAAGATCTGGGGCTAGAGCCCATCGGAGCGTAGTAAAGAAAGTCATACGCTTGGGCGGGCATACACATGTATATACAGTAATATACATGTGTGTGTATATATATCCCCAGAGAGCCCCCCACTTACATCAGGGTCCCCAGAGAGCCCCCCTTACATCAGGGTCCCCAGAGAGCCCCCCTTACATAAGGGTCCCCAGAGAGCCCCCCTTACATCATGGTCCCCAGAGAGCCCCCCTTACATCAGGGTCCCCAGAGAGCCCCCCTTACATAAGGGTCCCCAGAGAGCCCCCCTTACATAAGGGTCCCCAGAGAGCCCCCCTTACATCAGGGTCCCCAGAGAGCCCCCCTTACATCAGGGTCCCCAGAGAGCCCCCCCTTACATCAGGGTCCCCAGAGAGCCCCCCTTACATCAGGGTCCCCAGAGAGCCCCCCTTACATCAGAGTCCTCAGAGAGCCTCCCCCTTTCATCAGGGTACCCAGAGGGCCCCCCATTTACATCAGGGTTCCCAGAGAGCCCCCCTTACATTAGGGTCCCCAGAGAGCCTCCCCCTTAAATCTGGGTCCTTAGAGAGCCTCCGCCTTAAAATCAGAGTCCCCAGAGAGCCTCTCCCTTGCATCAGGGTCCCCAGAGAGCCCCCCCCCCACTTACATAAGGGTCCCCAGAGAGCCTCCCCTCCCCTTTGGGGACCCCTGCAGAGACTCGGGGCTATTGGCCCCAGATTCGGGGCTATAGCCCCAAAAGCCACCCCCTAGCGACGCCCCTGTTTATAGGTAAAGTTGATCCAGGGAATATGCAATTGCCTCTCGGGGGATTAGGAAGGAATTTGTTCCCCTGCTGGGTTGAATCGGCTCTTGCTTTGCTGGGGTTTTTTGCTTTCCTCTGGATCAAGGGTCTCCAAACTTTCTGAACAAAGCATCAGTTTACTATCCTTCAGACTATGAAGGGGCAAAGCTGTGGCCAGTGGGGGTAGAAAATGCTCTGGCATCAATGAGAGTAAAGTATGCCCAAATATTGGTATTAGTGGGAGGAATATTGCCCCATTGTCGGGAATTAGGGGAAGAAATGGCGCCCCATCTTTGGTGTCTTTGGGAGGAATAATGCCCCATTGTTATCAGGGGAAGGAGTGGTGCCCCATCATTGGTGTCAGTGAAAAGAATAGGGCTCTGCAGTTGGTGTCAGTGGGAGGAATAGAGCCCCATCATTGGTGTCAGTGGGAAGAATAGCACCCCATTGCTGGTGTCAGTGGTAGGAATAGTACCCTATTGGAGTCAGTGACATGAATTAGGCCTTGTATCGGTGGGTGGAATATTGTCTCAAGGACCTGATAAAGGCAAGCAATAGGACCACATGTGGCTCCCGGGTAGTAGTTTGGAGACCACTGCTCTGGATTAACTGTAGGTATAGGATTGTGTATATAGGCATGTATATATTTTTTTCTTTTATTGGTTGAACTAGATGGACTTGTCATTTTCCAACCAGGCTAACTTTGTAATGTCAAAGAAAAATGAAAAAAAAGATTTGCTGCCATAATTTGGGACAGGTTTGTTCTTAAAAGCATGAACAACACTGAAAGATTCTAACATCAAAGGCCAATAACCTGCATATACCAGCCCTGATTTTCTGTTATGCAAATACACAAATACAGATTTTGCTTTGCCCTTACCACAAGCCACTACTGATCCATCACCGAGATGAGCTGCTCAACAAATAGTGGGGCTCAGGAGATATAAAAAATAAAAAAGGGGGGTTCCTTGCTAAAGTTGGTTATTACACAGGTCAGCCCCAATTTTTGGCTGAATTCGGACCTGAAACGGACTAAAAGACGCAAAGGGCTATTGTGCAAATGTGCACTGGAGCCGCAGCAGAGATATGTGAACTGGCTCCATCGAGAGCCGATCAAAATCTCCTGCCATGCGAATTGGATGCAGAGAATCCGCATTTTTGTAAATATTTTATTATATCTTTTCATGTGACAACACTGAAGAAATGGCACTTTGCTACAATGTAATGTAGTGAGTGTACAGCTTGTATAACAGCGTACATTTGCTGTCCCCTCAAAATAACTCAACACACAGCCATTAATGTCTAAACTGCTGGAAACAAAAGTAAGTACACCCCTAAGTGAAAATGTCAAAATTGGGGCCAATTAGTCATTTTCCCTCCCCGGTGTCATGTAACTCGTTAGTGATACAAGGTCTCAGGTGTGAATGGGGAGCAGGTGTGTTCAATTTGGTGTTATCACTCTCACTCTCTCATACTGGTCACTGGAAGTATAACATGGCACCTCATGGCAAATAACTCACTGAGGACCTGAACAAAAGAATTTTTTCTCTATATAAAGATGGCCTAGGCTATAAGAAGATTTCCAAGACCCCTAAACTGAGCTGCAGCACGGTGGTCAAGACCATACAGCAGTTTAACAGGGCAGGTTCCACTCGGAACAGACCTCGCCATGGTAGACCAAAGGAGTTGAGTGCATGTACTCAGTGTCATATCCAGAGGTTGTCTTTGGGAAAAATAAGTATGAGTGCTGCCAGCATTGCTGCAGAGGTTGAATGGGTGGGAGGTCAGCCTGTCAGTGCTCAGACCATACGCCGCACACTGCATCAAATTGGTCTGCATGGCTGTCATCCCAGAATGAAGCCTCTTCTAAGGATTATGTACAAGAAAGCCTGCAAACAGTTTGCTGAAGACAAGCAGACTAAGGACATGGATTACTGGAACCATGTCCTGTAGTCTGAGACCAAAATAAACTTATTTGGTTCAGATGGTGACAAGCGTGTCTTGCCTACAGTCAAGCATGGTGGTGGGAGTGTCATGGTCTGGGGCTGCATGAGTGCTGCCGGCACTGAGGAGCTACAGTTCATAGAGGGAACCATGAATGCCAACATGTACTGTGACATACTGAAGCAGAGCAGGGTCCCCTCCCTTTGGAGACTGGGCCGCAGGGCAATATTCCAACATGATAACGACCCCAAACACACCTCCAAGACGACCACTGCCTTGCTAAAGAAGCTGAGGGTAAAGGTGATGGACTGGCCAAGCATGTCTCCAGACCTAAACCCTATTGAGCATCTGTGGAGCATCCTCAAAGCGAAGGTGGAGGAGGGCAAGGTCTCTAACATCCACCGTCTCCGTGATGACGTCATGGAGGAGTGTTTGGGGTCAGCTTCTTTAGCAAGGCAGTGGTCGTCTTGGAGGTGTGTTTGGGGTCGTTATCATGTTGGAATACTTCCCTGCGCCCAGTCTCCGAAGGGAGGGGACCCTGCTCTGCTTCAGTATGTCACAGTACATGTTGGCATTCATGGTTCCCTCAATGAACTGTAGCTCTCCAGTGCCGGCAGCACTCATGCAGCCCCAGACCATGACACTCCCACCACCATGCTTGACTGTAGGCAAGACACCCTTGTCTTTGTACTCCTCACCTGGTTGCCACCACACACGCTTGTCACCATCTGAACCAAATAAGTTTATCTTGGTCTCATCAGACCACAGGACATGGCCCCAGTAATCTATGTCCTTAGTCTGCTTGTCTTCAGCAAACTGTTTGTGGACTTTCTTGTGTATCATCTTTAGAAGAGGCTTCCTTTTGGGCGACAGTAATGCAGACCAATTTGATGCAGCGTGCGGCATATGGTCTGAGCACTGACAGGCTGACCCCCCACCCCCCCCCCACCCCCACAGCCTAGGTTCAGACTTGTGCGATGCGGGAACCAGCTTGATTCCAGAGCCGGTTCCCGCATCGCATCCTCCCCGCAATTCACACTGCCTTCTGCAAACCCCTACTGGTGTCATTACAAAGTTAATGACACCCCAGATCGGTTCACAGATTGCAGTGCGAACTGTGGATTTGTACAGGAATCGGATCGCATGAGTGTTCTCTGATCTGATTCCAGTGTGGGGGAAAACAAGTCCCTGCACCTTTTTCTGTGCGAATCCAATGCGAGTTCAGCCATACAACTGTATGGCTGAACCCGCATTGATCAGACATTGCATGTGATTGGAACCTGTGGTGCGGGTGCGAATCATATGCAATGTCTGAGATCGCACAAGTCTGAACGCAAGTTTAACCTCTGCAGCAATGCTGGCAGCACTCATACATCTATTTCCCAAAGACAACCTCTGGATATGACGCTGAGCACATGCACGCAACTTCTTTGGTCGACCATGGCGAGGCCTGTTCTGAGTGGAACTTGTCCTGTTAAAGCGCTTTATGGTCATGGTCACCGTGCTGCAGCTCAGTTTCAGGGTCTTGGCAATCTTCTTATAGCCTAGACTATCTTTAGGTAGAGCAAAAATTCTTTTTTTCAGATCCTCAGAGTTGAACTTCCAGTGACCAGTATGAGAGAGTGAGAGCGATAACACCAAATTTAACACACCTGCTCCCCATTCACACCTGAGACCTTGTAACACTAAAGAGTCACATGACACCGGGGAGAGAAAATGGCTAATTGGGCCCAATTTGGACATTTTCACTTAGGGGTGTACTTACTTTTGTTTCCAGCAGTTTAGACATTAATGGCCGTGTGTTGAGTTATTTTGAGTTATTTTGAGTTATTTTGAGGGGACAGCAAATTTACACTGTTATACAAGCTGTACACTCACTACTTTACATTGTAGCAAAGTGTCATTTTTTCAGTGATATAATATTTACAAAAATGTGAGGGGTGTAATCACTTTTATGAGATACTGTAACTGCTACATCTGCAGGACAGCTTGTTCTGTTGAAAAACAACAGAATTACTGGCAGGAAAACCAGGTAAAAACAATTGAAAGAAAGCCTAAAAAAGAAAACCATTGCTTGGGAAGCTGCAAAATAATAAATGTTTGCTTTTAGGATTAATTCTGCTAAGCGGTTGTAAACCCTCATGTTTTTTCACCTTAATGCATCCTATGCACTAAGGTGAAAAAACACCTGGCAGTGACCCCCCCCCCCCAGCCCCCCTGTTTTACTTACCTGACCCCCGTATTTCGCTCGGCGGAGACGCGGTCTCCCTCTCAGGGGGTTCCGGCTTGTGATTGGATAGATTGATAGCAGCACAGCTATTGGCTCCCGCTGCTGTCAATCAAATCCAATGATGCGGGCATCGGGGGCGGGGCCGAGTCCTATATTCAGAGTTTATAGACACTGAATGCTGGCCTCGGGAGCACGCACATCTGATGTGGAGAGGAGCCGCGAGAGCTGCCAGGGGACCCCAGAAGTCGAGGATCGGGGCCACTCTGTGCAAAACGAACTGCACAGTTGAGGTAAGTATGACATGTTTGTTATTTTTTGTTTTTGTTTTTTTTAATCGAAGCTTTACAATCACTTTAGGGCCACACACATTAATGTGCAACATAACCACAATGCACAGTTGTAAATGAGCCCTTAACATTTGGTCAACATATTACCTTCTTTGAAAAAAAAACCCTAAATAATTTTACTTGCTGCAAATATTTGTTTTTTAAGCATTCATATTTCCCATGCCCCAGCCCATCAAATAATTGCCAACATACACTAATATTGTCAAAAGTATTGAGACGCCTGCCTTTACATGCAGATGATTTTTAATGGCATCCCAGTCTTAGTCCGTGGGGTTCAATATTGAGTTGCCTCACCCTTTGCAGCTATAACAGCTTCAACTCTTCTGGGAAGGCTGTCTACAAGGAGTGTGTCTATGGGAATGTTTGACCGTTCTTCCAGAAGTGCATTTGTGAGGTCAGGCACTGATGTGGACGAGAAGGCCTGGCTCGCAGTCTCCGCTCTAATTTATCCCAAAGGTGTTCTATCGGGTTGAGGTCAGGACTCTGTGCAAACCAGCCAAGTTCCTCCACCCCTCGCTCCTCCACACTATTTTGCCAAAAGTATTGAGCCACCCCTCCAAATCATTTGGTGGAGGGAGAATTGTGGTGTGGGGTTGTTTTACAGGGGTTGGGCTTGGCCCCTTAATTCAGTAATGGGAAATCCTAAGGCATCAGCATACCAAGATATTTTAGACAATTTCATGCTCCCAACTGTGTGGGGATGGTCCCTTCCTCTTCCAACATGACCGCGCACCAGTGCACAAAGCAAGGTCCGTAAAAGACATGCATGAGCAAGTTTGGGGTTGAGGAACTTGGAGGTACCAGGTCTTCTCATCCACATCAGTGCCACCCTCACAAATGCACTTCTGGAAGAATGGTCAAACATTCCCATGGACACACTTCTAAACCTTGTAAAAAGCCTTCCCATAAGAAGTTATAGCTGCAAAGGGTGGGCCAACTCGATATTGAACCCTAGGAACGAAGACTGGGATGCCATTAAAGTTCATGTGCGTGTAAAGGCAGGCGTCCTAATATTTTTGACAATATACAGTGAGGGGATAAAAGTATTTGATCCCCTACTGATTTTGTTCATTTGCCCACTGACAAAGAAATGATCAATCTATATTTTTAATGGTAAGTGTATTGTAATAGTGAGACAGCATAACAACAAAAATATCCAGAAAATGCATTACAAAAAGTTATAAATATATTTGCATTTTAATGAGTGAAATAAGTATTTGACCTTTTCGCAAAACATGACTTAGTACTTGGTGGCAAAACCCTTGTTGGCAATCATAGAGCTCAGACGTTTCTTGTAGTTGGCCACCAGGTTTGCACACATCTCAGGAGGGATTTTGTCCCACTCCTTTTTGCAGATCCTCTCTAAGTCATTAAGGTTTCGATGATGATGCTGATGTTTGGTAACTCAAACCTCCAGCTCCCTCCACATATTTTCTATGGGGTTAAGGTCTGGAGACTGGCTAAGCCACTCCAGGACCTTAATGTGCTTCTTCTTGAGCCACTTCTTTGTTGCCTTGGACGTACGTGTGTTTTGGATCATTGTCATGCTGGAATACCCATCCATGACCCATTTTTAATGCCCTGGCTGAGAGAAGGAGGTTCTCACCCAAGATTTGACAGTACATGGCCCCGTCCATCATACTTTTGATGCGGTGAAGTTGTCTTGTCCCCTTAGCAGAAAAACACCCAAAAGCATAATGTTTCCACCTCCATGTTTGACGGTGGCGATGGTGTTCTTGGGGCCATAGGTAGCATTCCTCCTCCAAACACGGCGAGTTGAGTTGATGCCAAAGAGCTTGATTTTGGTCTCATCTGACCACAACATTTTCACCCAGTTCTCCTCTGAATCATTCAGCTGTTAATTAGAAAACTTCAGACAGGCGTGTACATGTGCTTTCTTGAGCAGGAGGACCTTGCAGGCACTGCAGGATTTCAGTCCTTCACTGAGTAGTGTTACCAATTGTTTTCTTGGTGACTATGGTCCCAGCTGCCTTGAGATCATTGACCACTTCAATACCAGGCACTTAGACACCTTCCCGCCCAGGCCAATTTTCAGCTTTCAGCGCTGTCGCAATTTGAATGACAATTGCGCGGTCATACAACACTGTACCCAAACAAATTTTTTTATCATTTTGTTCCCACAAATAGAGCTTTCTTTTGGTGGTATTTGATCACCTCTGCGGTTTTTATTTTTTGCGCAACAAATAAAAAAAGACCGAAAATTTTCGAAAAAAAACAAGTTTTTCTTTGTTTCTGTTAAAATTTTTTGTAAATAAGTACATTTTCTCCTTCAATGACGGGCACTGATACGGCAGCACTGATGGGCACCAATGAGGTGGCACTGATGAGGTGGCACTGACGGGCACTGACGTTGGGCACTAATAGGCGGCATTGATGGGCACTGATATTTGGCACTGATGGGCACTGATAGGTGGCAGTGGTATGCGGCACTGATGGGCACTCGTAGGTGGCACCGATGGACACTCGTAGGCGGCACTGATGGGCACTCGTAGGTGGCATTGATTGGTACATATGGGTGCCACTGATGGGTACCAATGGGTGGCACTGATGTGTGGCACTGATGGGCACTGATAGGTGGGCACAGATGGGCACAGATGGGCACTGACAGGTGGCACCGATGCGCAATGACAGGTGGCACCGATGGGCAATGACAGGTGGCACTGATAAAACATTGGGGGCATTGCTGGGCAGATCTTAGACAGATCTTAGAACCCCCAGCTAGATAGCACAGCTCTAGATCAGTGTTTCTCAACTCCAGTCCTCAAGGCGCCCCAAACAGGTTATGTTTTCAGGCTCTCCATGATTGTGCACAGATGATTTGATCAGTTTCACCGCCTTAGTAAATACCACAGCCGTTTCATCTGAGGGAAATCCTGAAAACATGATCCGTTGGGGGGCGCCTTGAGGACTGGAGTTGAGAAACACTGATCTGAGCTATCTAGCCGCGTACACACGAGCGGACTTTACGGCAGACTTTCCGAATGAACGGACTTGACTACACACGATCAACCAAAGTCCGACGGATTTGTATGAGATGACGTACACCGGACTAAAACAATGAAGTTGATAGCCAGTAGCTAATAGCTGCCCTAGCGTCGGTTTTTGTCCGTCAGACTAGCATACAGACGAGCGGACTTTTCAACCGGACTCGAGTTCGTCGAAAAGATTTGAAACATGTTTCATTTCTAGGTCCGTCGAACTTTTGGGGGAAAAAAGTCCGCTGGAGCCCACACATGATCGAATTGTCCGCAGGACCAAGTATGCCGTAAAGTCCGGTCGTGTGTACGCGGAATTAGATCACAAGACTGGCTGAACAGAATTACAAGCTTAGTGTCAATATTGTTCAAATGTATGTATTTCACTTGTACATTTAGTGGTCTGTCTGGAATTTGGATATGGGATAGCCAGAAGCTGGGAAAATTCGGAAGGTTCTCCACTGGTGCAGTTACTAGTACTTCAATCACAATTGGGCTATGATAACCTTGATGCATGATATAATTTTGCCTTAAAGTGTAACTAAAGGCAAAACTTTTTTTTTTTTAGTTTTGGATAGAGTGCAGAGGGATTAGAACCCCTGGCTATTTTTATTGCTGTCTGTGCCCCCCCATTAAGGAGATTGGCCCTTTCTACAAGTCCTGTTTACCGTTATCATTGAAAGTGAAAGAAAATCCAAAGTTTTGGGTTGTCCCCAGAAAAGTGGATATCTTCCAATGGGGACACTAGTTCTGGCGATCTGGAGGTCTCCAAGAAATTTCCTTTATTTGCAGGGATTTCCGCTCACTTCCTGTTTGGCTATTGGACAGGAAGTGAAGGGGAAAACTCCCCAATGGGACACAGATGGCGAAAAAAAATTCTGACTGGTGTTAAAACCCCCCTTCCCCTATCCAAAATGAAGAAAAAATGTTTTGCATATAACCCTAATTTAAAGCAACCCCATCAACCCTACTGAGAAAATTTAACCCTCGAGATTGCTACCTGTGTACATGTGTGGGGCTGCCATTCAGAATGAATGACGGCCCCGCGCATCTCCTAAGAGCACGTTTTCACTGTGGGTTGTTTGCAGGTGCGGGAAATACTGCGATTCCCACATCCGCGCAGAAGTGTGAACCAAGTCTATAGAAGACTTCAATGGAGGAGTGTTCGGTGGCACTGGCAGCAGGAAAAGTACGTATTCTATTCTTTTACAGGTAACATGTTTTTACATTTTATTTATTGCAGTCCCTTTAAACCAAGGCCAGCCAACAGTTACTTCTTGTGTACTGCCTTAAAACATTTAAAAAAGTAGAAACAAAAATGTGTTTTAAATAAATACTAAAGATAACTATGGGCTAAATTAAGTGACCACAAGGAATTATTAAGGTACGAAGAAAATACATTATATCCACACCCAGAAAACATCCTGAGAAATTGCCAATCATTGACTCCGTCTGGTCTGCTCAATTAGGCTTTGGCACAGCAGTAAGGGTGTATTGCATGGTAATGTACTCTTCTTATTATGACAGTCAGTAATAAAATTAGGCATTTCAGGCTGTTTTTCGTAGCAGGATCTGCCAAACTGTGTAATTAAAATTAACGTTTATGCAACTTAGAAAGAGCAGGACGTCTGAGAGCAGAATATGGGACTCTGTTCCCAGTATCATTTCAAAAAGATAAGTCAACTTTGCGGCATAAGCAAGTCAGGACAAAACAGGAACTGTATAATGTTTTAAAAGACATTTATTTTAATAAGGCTGATTCATAATTTCCCTTCTGCTGCTCCAAATGAAGGCCTTGTTCCCATGTGTGCATTGGTGGAAGTTATCAACATCTGTCAAGGGAAACCCCCCTCAACCATTGGGCTTGGCGGAAAAAAATTGGGACAAACGGCATATACAAATGTGTTTGCCCCGCACTGTGCTGGTACCATCAGGGCTGCTGAAAAGGACGTACCACTGGTCCTGTTGTACTGGGCCCAAAGCAACTTTATTGTTCATTTCTGCCTAAATCAGGGATCTCAACCTTGTTGGCCCTCCAGCTGTTGCAGAACTATTCCCATGAGGCATTGCAAGGCTGACAGTTACAAGCATAACTCCCATAGGCAGAAGCATGATGGGACTCCTGGCCTAAATGAATAAATGGATTTTACTAGACCACATCCCCACTCCTGCTTGCTTACCAGGGCTTAATTTGCACTTCCCAGGGCCCATCAGGTGGGACTTTTTTCATTTTTGGGTTGTAGGTGTGGGGGGGGGGGGGGGTGTAAAGTCAGTGCCGCTGTTTTGTTGCACCCCAGGGAATGGGTGGGGTGTAGGCAGGGTTGGGAAAGGCCCGTCAGGAAGGCTGTACAGGGCCCCATAATTTCTAACAGCTGCCCTGGGTACCATGCTGACCTGAATGTCTTTCCCTAGTTGGCAACCTATGGAGATCTAGAGCAGTGGTGACCAACTTAGTTTACATAGGGGGCCTCAAGTGCAGCCCCTGACATCACCAAAGGACCGCAAATAATATTCAGTGAATGTAATCCAACAGTAGAAGGTCAGGACTGCATATACTTTATGTGATGGATCATCTGAGATGGTCTGCGATCATGCAAGACCAAACATGCTCTAGGAGTTCTTGGAAAACGGGGACATCCTTTAGGAAACAGTCATACATGATCACTGCTACTACACCCGATCCTTCCAGCACAGAGACCGGGCCCTGTGGCTCCTGCCCCATCAGCTGTCTTGTGTGGTGGACTGTTCCTGACATCATCACGCCCATAGGCCTGCTCTGGATAAAGGAGCATCAGGAACAGTCCACCGCTGGATCTTAGGAGAACGCCATTTGCAGGTGAAGTGGAGGATCTGGTGAGTATAAGCTTTCTCCAATCCCCTAGACAACAACGAGCAGTTGACCCGTGTAGTGCGGGCACAGCCCCACTGCATGGGAAGACTTTTTATTTGCCTGGAGTTGGGCTTTAAATACTGAACTCTCATCTAAAGAATAGTTTTCCTTCACTGGCTTGAGTAAGCACCAAGGTAGGGAAAATACTGACTGCACAATAAGCATAAAAGGGCTGCATGTGGCCCCTGGACCACAGTTTGGCCACCAGGGATCTAGACTGAAACACAGCTTGACAAAAGCTGAAAAAATATGGGCTCTTCTGCATCTACCACCTTTATGAACTAATCTTAAAACAGGTCCTGGACCACGTCTTAGGTGTACACAGGTTGTTTTTTATTAATTTATTTATTATGTTTATTCTAAATTATAACCCAGCAAGATAAGGCAAATACACCTGTTATAGAAGTAACCTCCTGTGATGTTGTCCCTGCTGGGGACACGGGGTTAACCAAGTGTCCCCATGGGACTTGTCACCCCCTACAACCAACCTCTACTTTCCCTTCTTGTATTGTCTTCATGGTTAACATCTTTAATTGAATCAGGACAATAAAAAAGGTACATAATCTTTCTGGAGTTACCCTTTAACCACTTCAGCTCTGGAAGGTTTACCCCCTTCATGACAAGGCCATTTTTTGTGATACGGCACCGCAATACTTTAACTAACTGCTTTCTTTTGTTGGTATTTGATCACCTCTGCATTTTATTTTTTTGCGCTATATACAATAAAAGGCCGACAATTTTGAAAAAAAAAAACTATATTTTTTACTTTCTGTTATAATACATCCCCAATAAAAACATGTAAAAAAAAATCTAATTCAGGCCAATGTGTATTCTGCTACATATTTTTGGTATAAAAAAAACAATACGTGCATATCGATTGGTTTGCGCAAAAGTTACAGCGTCTACAAACTATGGCATATTTTTATTTATTTATTTTTACTAGTAATGGCGGCGATCAGCGACTTATAGCGGGACTGCGATATTGCGGCGGACAAATCGGACACCTAACTGTTTGACACTTTTTGGGGACCAGTGACACTAATACAGTGATTAGTGCTAAAAAAAATATACACTGTCACTGTACTAATGACACTGGCTGGGAAGGGGTTGACATCAGGGGCGATCAAAGGATTAACTGTGTGCCTAGCCACTTGCCGACTGGCTCTCACCGATAAATACATCGGCAGAATGGCACCACTGCGTGAACCGCTGTACCTGTACGGCAGCTCCTTTAAGAGCCATAGCAAGCGCGCCCGCTGCACAGCAGGGGACCTGATGCACGTGGCCAGTGGGAGTGATCGCTGCCAGCCACCCGCGATCGCAGGCATGACAGCCAGAACGGGGACTGGCAGGGGAGGAGAGACAGATCGTCTATTCCTACTAAGTAGGAACAATGATCTGGCTCATCCTCTAGTCAGTCCTATCCCCATAAAGTTATTAACACATACAAGGGAACACATTTAACGCCTTGATCACCCCCTAGTGTTAATCCCTTACCTGCCAGTGACATTTACACAGTAATTTGTGCATTTTTATAGCACCGATCACTGTATGAATGTAAATGGTCCCACAAAAGTGTCCAATCTGTCCACCGCAATGTCGCAGTCCCGATAAAAAATCGCTGATCCCCACAATTACTAGTACAAAAAAAAAAAGCCATAAATCTATTCCCTATTTTGTAGACGCTATAACTTTAGCGCAAATCAATCAATATACGCTTATTGCGATTTTTTTTTTTTTTTTACCATAGATATGTAGAAGAATACATATCGGCCTAAACTTATGAAGAAATGTGTTTTAAGAAAAAAAAAATTGGGGGATAATAATTATAGCAAAAAGTAAAAAATAGTTTTTTTTTTCAAAATTGGCGGTTATTTTTTGTTTATAGCGCAAAAAATAAAAACCATAGAGGTGATCAAATACCACCAAAAGAAAGCTCTATTTGTGGGGAAAAAAGGGTGTCAATTTTATTTGGGTACAGCGTCGCACGAGCGCGCAACTGTCAGTTAAAGCAACGCAGTGCCGTATAGCAAAAAATGGTAGAGTCAGGAAGGGGGTAAATCCTTCCGGGGCTGAAGTGGCTAGGGAGTGATTACTAACTGTGGGGGGGGGGGGGGTGCTTTGACTGGGGGAATGTAAAGACCCGTGTTCCTGTTTAGCCCTCTCACAGAATGGCAATCTGCCTGGTTTACATAGGCAGACCGCCGTTCTGCCTTTCTCCTGAACGATTGCGTCCACCGGACCTGATGATTGGCTCCCGCTGTGTCCAATCTCAGCGGGAGCGGGTTGCCTGCAGCGCGTCAACAACCCAGACCCGGAAGTTGCAGATCACGTACCAGGTACGTGATCTGGTACAGAGCAGCCTCCCTGCCGCAGTATATCTGTGGTGGGCAGTCGCTAAGCGGATAAAGGTTATCATATTCTGTTTTAAACCCAAATAAAGGGGCCGCAGCCATAATTTTCCACACTTCAGTTTTTGGGCTTTCTTTATTATCATGACTGATCTGAGGGTTCTGATGTGGGTTGAATTGGGACGGTTGTTTGTGGGGTTGTACAATCTCATGTGCATTAACTGTGTTCTGATCCAATACTCAGTACTGACTGGTACTCATTCAGCTCACTCAGCAGCAAGAATAGTAACCCTGAAAAGGGAGGTTCATGTAATCTCCAAAACATGTTGGCAGCAACTTAAATTTTTTTTTTTTTTTACAAAACCTGATCATTCGATTGATCTATTCCAGTGGTGCAGCAATTTCTTCTCCAACCCAAGTCTTTAAAAATAAGTCTTCAATGACACATCCCATGTTTCTATACTCACAGGGTCATTATAAAGAGGACCTCTCTTTCTATACTATATAAAATGTTTCCAAATCAGCGATAGAAAAAATGAAAACATTTTTTTTGATGACTTGTTGTAAGAGCAGGGCAAAGCAATGAAGTAAATCAACTCTCAGCTGTGTGATGGATGAAGAGCCGGTCTGCTCCACCCCAACCTCAGCTCACTAGCAATGATGTAATTCTTGCTTCTGCAGAACTGCCAAGATTTCTGAATCACACAGCCTTCTTGTGTCATATACATTAAGGGTGTGAATGTGGTTCAGGAGAGCAGTATTTTCAATATGAAGCTAAGATCAAGAACATGGGGGGTGTGACCTCTAACTACCAGGAGGAAAGTTCAAAAGTAATCTTAGGCCGGACATAGACGGTGCAAATTTCTTTCCTGCAGTCACCAAGTTGAAATTTGCACAAATCCCCCATCAAGACAGACAGTGTTGACAGGGGAATCCCTTCTGCCAAGCCATTGTCCTCTCCCTACAGGAGGGGGGGGGGGGGATAGGGGCAGGGGAAGTGGTCCCCATCGGGAGAAGACAGTGATTATCCCTAGCGGCTATAGCAGCCACTTGCAATAATCGGAAGTGAATACGGCAGGCTGGTTGTATACAAGTTGATTAATAGAACAACTTGATACATTCAGTCTGCCCATAAATTGTTTGAATCTCGGCCGGTTCCTGCTGAACTGGCTGAGATTCGAACCGTGCATGGTAGGCCTTAAAAAATATTTTACCCAAACAGTTGATGCTCGGAGTGGATGTAGTCAGTCAGTCAACGCAACAAGAACAAAAAAAAACAAAAAGAAACACACAAAAAAATGGGGCAGAGTTGATGGACCACTTGGTCTTTGTTTTGCCGTCACTCTTCTGTGTTTCTATATAGTCACGGCCTCTGCTGTCACTTCCATTATGCAGATTAATCACACAATTGAAAACATTTCAACAGTGATATATCTGGGCTCCTTTCTATCTATCCTATCTGAGATGCATAGAGCCAAAAATAGTGGAGTGGGGGTATCGGAAACGGAGGGGGGGGGGTAGGTGTTTTGCGGTTTGTGGCCTTGTTAATGGGTCACTCTTCTTATCCCGAGTGATACGTTAAGTTAAAGTAATACTCTCTACAGGGGAAGAAAACCCCTCTTAGACAATTATCATCAGAGGAGGTGTCCCTATTGTAAAATGTTCCCTTAAGCTGGCTGTACACTATTAGAACTTGAGCCAATTCATAGAATTCCACTGACATTCTCATTCTGGCTTGACAAAAGTCGATTGCTCAATTGATATTTGGTTTAGTAACCAGGACGAATATTGACAGCCGAACAGCGTCTGCCGCTAATCAGTAGAAGGCACTGTTTGGGTATTCTGTCAGAATACAATAGAAGGGATTTGTGAATCCGCACCATTTGTATGGATAGAGAAATCGGTTAGATAACTTTAATATTAGCAAAAGTTCCCACAAATCACTCTGTGCTGGTTGGCTTTCAGACACGTACTCCTATGTAAGAAGTATATATCAGAAAGCCGATTATATTTTACATTAAAGTGGTTTTGAAGGCTGAAGGTTTTTTCCTTTGTGCATTCTCTGCATTAAGGTTAACCTCCCTGGCGGCATGATTATTTCAGGTTTTTGCGTCTCAAAGCGGTACAATTATTTTGCACAGAAATTTGGTGTTTTATATTGTAGGCCTGTAATTCTTAGCAATAACACACTTATATCTGCCCACCAAGAGTCTAGTAGATATCCCGGGTATGATGGAGTTTGAAACACAAAATCATAAATTATAATATAATAAATAAATGTAAATAATTATAAAAAATAATAATATAATAATAATAAAATAATTTTCTCACGATTCACTATCGCTCAATTCGGCAAGTGCTCTAATTTACTATCGCTGTTTTCTAGCTGGTCTAAAACCACTTTTGACGTAAAGGGACACTTTTTGGTTGCTATGGACAATCTCCAGTTTCCAGGCAGAAAGAACAGTATATATAATATAAACCTGCATGCAGTGCATTGGACAAAGCACTGGGGACAAAAGGGATGTGAAATGATTTCATACAGTAATGTAATATGTAAGATTACAGTGTACTGTATGTGTTATGAATTTTCACTTTTTTTAATTTTCTGCCAGGCTCCGCCTCCGTGCGTCGCGACGCTCGCAGGGAACGGAGCCCGGCACACAGCGGGGGGACCTCCCAGAATCCTGGGGACAAGGTTAGTAACCTCTTCCAGGATCCTGCAATGCAATCCCAAATGTGTGGCTCGGGGTTACCGCTAATGGTGCTGAAATTTAACCCCGAGCCACACTCTGGAAAACCGCCAGGGAGGCTACAGACCTTCTGTGTGCAGCGCCCCCCCCTTATACTTACCTGAGCCCAATCTTGATCCAGCGATCTGCACAAGAGTAGCTGCTCTCCAGACTCTCTCCCTCCTCATTGGCCTTTGGCTCCCACTGCTGTCAATCACAGCCAGTGAGGAGGGAGCGGGGGGTGGGGCTGAACCCTGTTCTGTGCGTTAATGAACACACAGAGCGGGGCTCAAGAGTGAGCCTGCATGAGTGCCCCCATAGATGTGTGTGTGTGTGTGTGTGTCTGCCTTTTCAAGAGAAAGGAGGTAGCAAATCAATAGAAATACATAACCTTAATTATCAGTATGTACAGAGCAACTATTATTACACTGATGTTTCATATTGATGATAAGTTCTTAAACACCATCTACAATTTTTTCTAACGTGCTCGGCCAACAAGGCATTAACAATCCAACCAACCGTCCCATAATGATCATCATGGGGCCACAATTATCTTCTGTGTGCTGTAGATGTATTATATGGCTATACAAATATATCATATGACCATATATCAATAAAAAGGGGGACTTATAAAGCTATATATCTACAAATGTGTGTACCAAATATAAAAATACACACTACAGATATAAGAACATTCCTTATTAAAAGAATTTCAATAATCATCTATGAAGGATTATACAGTTTAGTTCGACAGTCTGCAGATTGATCAAAGATGATCCCAGATGAACCATGATATGAACAGAGGAGAAGATACGGGACAGAGGAGAAGATACGGCACAGAGGAGAAGATACGGCACAGAGGAGAAGATACGGGACAGAGGAGAAGATACGACACAGAGGAGAAGATACGGGACAGAGGAGAAGATACGACACAGAGGAGAAGATACGACACAGAGGAGAAGATATGTGAACAGAGGAAACGATACAGACAGAGGAGAAGATCCGGGACAGAGGAGAAGATCCGGGACAGAGGAGAAGATCCGGGACAGAGGAGAAGATCCGGGACAGAGGAGAAGATCCGGGACAGAGGAGAAGATACGGGACAGAGGAGAAGATACGGCACAGAGGAGAAGATACGGGACAGAGGAGAAGATACGGGACAGAGGAGAAGATATGTGAACAGAGGAAACGATACAGACAGAGGAGAAGATACGGCACAGAGGAGAAGATACGGCACAGAGGAGAAGATACGGCACAGAGGAGAAGATACGGCACAGAGGAGAAGATACGGCACAGAGGAGAAGATACGGACAGAGGAGAAGATACGGGACAGAGGAGAAGATACGGCACAGAGGAGAAGATACGGGACAGAGGAGAAGATACGGGACAGAGGAGAAGATACGGCACAGAGGAGTAGATACGGCACAGAGGAGTAGATACGGCACAGAGGAGTAGATACGGGACAGAGGAGTAGATACGGGACAGAGGAGAAGATACGGGACAGAGGAGAAGATACGGCACAGAGGAGAAGATACGGCACAGAGGAGAAGATACGGGACAGAGGAGAAGATACGGGACAGAGGAGTAGATACGGCACAGAGGAGTAGATACGGCACAGAGGAGTAGATACGGCACAGAGGAGAAGATACGGCACAGAGGAGAAGATACGGCACAGAGGAGAAGATACGGCACAGAGGAGAAGATACGGGACAGAGGAGAAGATACGGGACAGAGGAGAAGATACGGGACAGAGGAGAAGATACGGCACAGAGGAGTAGATACGGCACAGAGGAGTAGATACGGGACAGAGGAGTAGATACGGGACAGAGGAGAAGATACGGGACAGAGGAGAAGATACGGGACAGAGGAGAAGATACGGCACAGAGGAGAAGATACGGGACAGAGGAGAAGATACGGGACAGAGGAGAAGATACGGGACAGAGGAGTAGATACGGCACAGAGGAGTAGATACGGCACAGAGGAGTAGATACGGCACAGAGGAGAAGATACGGCACAGAGGAGAAGATACGGGACAGAGGAGAAGATATGTGACAGAGGAAACGATACAGACAGAGGAGAAGATACAGTGTCTGGATAAGAAAGCTACCAAAGTATGTACTAAATATAAATCACAATATAGAATCCCTTTTTATATATACAGCCCACCATTTCCATCATCTCAAAAATAAAAGTTTGCCCAATAAATGGACCCAAGAAGCACCACTCAGCTTTCCTCAAGTAGAGTAGGACAAGAAATTCTTATCAAACAAGTTGAGGAGTCAGAGCTCCACCTACATTCCCCAACATGTGTGTAACAGCCACCAATAGAGGGGCTGCAAGGGAAGTCACATGCTGAATGGACCAGATTTTGGGGTCTGGAGCGCATAATGGAAAAACTTTCACATGCGCGCAATGTGAACCCGGTGGGTTGTGGTATGGGAAAACCCCCCCTTCCCCAAGCAGTGTTTTCCTTGAACATTCTACTTTTCTGCCTGGTATAACAGAAGACCCTTCCACATTTTCTTACCTAATACAGTCATGACTGTCTTCATCAACTTAATTGGAGTCCGTCTTCGGCTGATTGAGCCAGTGGTATGTGAAGACAAGATGTTGGTCTTCCTCTGCACATACATGTAAATCCTCAGGTAGACCACCACCATGATTAGAAAAACTAACAAATTAGAGACAGTCCAAAAAGTAAGATAACTCCGGCTGTAAAGGGGTGCAAGGGAGGAGCATGTGGTGATATCACAAATACAGTTCCAGCCCAACGTGGGCACAGCACCCATAAAAATAGCAATACCCCAGATAAGCAGAATGAGACAGGTCACCCTCCTTTTGGTGAGGTTGGTATGGATTCTCATTCGTACAATAGATATGTGCCTCTCAACGGCGATGACCAGGAGATTGGCCAGCGATGCAGTCATGCTAGTATCCAAGAGGCCCTGCCGCAGGAACCATCGATGAACAGTGAGCGTTTTGGACACTGGTCCCGTGTGAAACATCATGAAAATATAGGCAATCCCAGAGAACAAGTCCGCAGCTGCTAAGTTGGCCAATAAATAATAGAACGGGTAATGGAACCTTTTGTTTATCACGACGGCTGCGATCACTAACAGATTTGACAGAAATATGAACAAACTGCAGAAAGCACCAAAACAAAACAACATAATTAGCTTGGTCCCGGTCCAATCATCCTCTGTTTGAGATTTGCTCTGATTGTAGAAAAAGTCCATCCGCTTATCGTAATGACAGGCGTTCATTCTGAAAGGGGCTCTCATCCTGAAGGTGAAAAAAAAAAACAGGAGGTTACATATTTTGCAATATCTATGCCCTTACTGTATTTATTAAAAAGTGAAAACAAGTGGCGTTCACCGCATGTAACCAGTGACATTATTTTTTAATTCATGGATTTTAAGGGCTCATGCACACAACCATCTGGGGTCATACAACATAAAGATGTATTTCCTAACCAAGAAGTCTGTTGAATGCTGCCATCCCTTTGACATGAATGGCTGTACACGCCTATAAACCTGTGCATGCATGTAGACGTAAAACCCCCAATGCCAACTATTTGCGTTCGAGTACTATTTGGACACAGTGGGAGCCAATCAGCAGGTCGCATAGTCCGCCGGGACCCACCGATTATTCAGGAGAAAGGCAGACCCCCGTTCTGCCTATGTAAACAAGACAGATCGCCATTCTGTGAGAGGGCTAAGCAGTAACATGGATCTTTACATTCCCCCAGTCAAAGCACCCCCCCCCCCCCCCACAGTTAGTAATCACTCCCTAGCCACTTCAGCCCCGGAAGGATTTACCCCCTTCCTGACCGGACCATTTTTTGCGATTCAGCACTGCGTCGCTTTAACTGAAATTTGCACGGTCATTCAATGCTGTACCCAAATAAAATTGACGCCCTTTTTTTCCCACAAATAGAACTTTCTTTGGTGGTATTTGATCACCTCTGCGGTTTTTATTTTTTGCGCTCTAAACAAAAAATGACCGACAATTTTGAAAAAAAACCCCAATATTTTTTGCTTTTTGCTATAATAATTATCCCCCAATTTTTAAAAAAAAACAAAAACAAATTTCTTCACCAGTTTAGGCCGATATGTATTCTTCTACATATTTTTGGTAAAAAAAAAAAAAAAAATCGCAATAAGCGTATATTGATTGGTTTGCACAAAAGTTATAGCATCTACAAAATAGGGAATAGATTTATGGCATTTTTAAAATTTATTTATTTTTTTACTAGTAATGGCGGCGATCAACGATTTATAGGGTGACTGCGACATTGTGATGGACAGATCGGACACTTTTGACACTTTCTTTGGAACCATTGACATTTATGCAGCGATCAGTGCTATAAAAATGCACTGATTACTGTGTAAATGTCACTGGCAGGAAAGGGGTTAAAACTAGGGGGTGATCAAGGGGTTAAATGTGTTCCCTGGGTGTGTTTCTAACTGTGAGGGGATGTGACTGACTAGAGGAGGAGCCAGATCGTTGTTCCTACCTAATAGGAATAGACAATCTGTGTCTCCTCCCCTGTCAGAACAGGAATTTGTGTGTTTACACACACAAATCCCCATTCTGGCTCTCATCCCCGTGATCGCGGGTGGCCGGCGGCGATCGCGCCCACCGACCACGCGCATCGGGTCCACCGCTGTGCAACTGGCGTGCGCCTGCTACGGCTCTTAAAGGAACCGCCGTATGGGTACGGCAGTTCGCGCAGCAGTGCCATTCTGCTGATGTAAATCAGCGTGAGCCAGTTGGCAAGTGGCCAGGCACACAGTTAGTCCTTTGATCGCCCCTGATGTCAACCCATTCCCAGCCAGTGTCATTAGTACAGTGACGGTGCATATTTTTTAGCACTGATCACTGTATTAGTGTCACTGGTCCCCAAAAAGTGTCAAACAAGTACTGGTGTATAACCGCATATAGGTGCATGTAGCCATTCATGTCTATGGTGCACTGTATGCAGCAGCTGTGGCTCCTGAGCAGGGAATGTGCCCCCCGAGCAGGGGAATGTGCCCAAACTTTACTTTGTACGGCCCCAGGCAACTGTGTGCATGAACTCTAATAAGTGATTGGTCTAGCAATCTCTAAATACCAATGTCCATTAAAGCCCAACTCCCCCCACCATTTTTTTTTAAATCTATCTATAAATAGTTATGGATTCTGGCGAATCATGTTTTGTCACAGGGCCTTCCAATTCCCCTCTGGCGGCATCAGTGAGCAGTCCTTTATCCTGGACTAAGTGGTGCTTACATGATGTGTGAGCACCATTCTGTTCAGTAGCACCATGAGCCCAGGCCAATGGGAGAGGTCATAGGGTTTGTCCAGGGTGATCTATATAACACACTGTGCAGCGCTGATAAATATGAAAACAATACTATATATGAATCCAATAAACACTATACATAACATAAATGTCTAAAGCATAACAACATACAAACACTATAAATAAAGTGCTCGTGCTCCGTGACATTGCACTCAGTCCTCAATGAGGTTATTAAACTAAACAGCAACAGTCCATATATATGAAAATAAAGTGCTCGTGCTCCGTGACTTTCAATTAATCCTTGATGAGTGTTTAAACTAAACAGCAAAAGTCCATATTAACATCAACTATGTGATAATTGTGTCTTTGTGCGTTGTGCACACCCAACCCCCACCAGGTGTACCCTCACCTTAGGGGCTTAAAAAATAAGCCTGTAATTGATAGCAATAGCCTGAAGAGATCCTCCTTTGCTTCCTTTATCCTATGCAGGTTTATGGGACACTTGTATGGAACACAGGCCATCTGCTACTTTCGATCATAACCCAGCTCAGTGGTCATATTTTCTCCTGGTATGTTTAGACATGCAATAGCGTATATATAGTGTTTATTGGATTCATATATTTATATAGTATTGTTTCCAAATTTATCAGCACTGCACAGTGTGTTATATAGATTGCATTATCACCATCTGGGGAAGTGTGGGAAGTGCGGGCAGATGATTATAGTTATATCTCCTGTGTTTATTTTAGGTTAATTTAGGCTTATGCCGCGTACACACAGTCAGACTTTTCAACCGGACTTGTCCGACGGACGCCGACAGACCTAATCCGGCGGACAATCCGATCGTGTGTGGGCTTCACCGGACCTTCAGCGGACTTTTCCAGTCGCAAATCTGACGGACTTTAGATTTGGAACTTGCTTCAAATCTTTATGTCGTAACTACGCCGAACCCAGAAATCCGCTCGTCTGTATGCTACTCCGACGGACAAAAACCCACGCTAGGGCAGCTATTGGCTACTGGCTATCAACTTCCTTATTTTAGTCCGGTGTACGTCATCACGTACGAATCCGTCGGACTTTGGTGTGATCGTATGTAGGCAAGTCTGTTCGTTAGAAAGTCTGTTGAAAGTCTGCCAAAAGTCCGTCGAAAGTCTGTCGGACTTTTGTAGCTGAAAAGTCCGACCGTGTGTACGCGGCATTAGTGTGGCAGCTCACAAGGCTTTTACCCATTGTGTCCGGGGTGACCTTGGCCCACAGAAAGAGGTGAGTATTTCCATGAGAGTGACTTTATTTTTTCACGCCGTTTGGCAATTTATTTTTAAACAATTGCAAATTGTGGTGTTGCATTTTAGGCTACATTCACATTTGAGCTCTGACACCTTCAGTTGTTTCCCACTTTCTGTAGTCCTGTCCTGGAGTGACAATACAGCTCTTCTATAGGTACAGTACTGATAGTGAGCTACTTGGATGATATTAGGATTGCTAAAGTACTATGGTTTGGTTTGTTTTTTTATAAAAGATACTGTTTTCGTCTTTTTTTTCATCATTTTTGTGTCTTAGTGCTGTTACTCTCCTTCAACCTCTTTCAGCTAATTCCGGTCTACATAGACTCACTCCACATCATTGCTCTGGACCTGCTTCCTGATGGTGGCAACAAAGAAAAATGCCTGCATTGCATGTGTTGAAATGGTCATACTAGTCTCCTTCATAGCCCTACATGATGGAGGGTGACAACACAATAGCACATTTAAGACACACTTGTCCACCAACAAACAGGAACAAGGACATTTATGCAGGATTAAGATGCTAATGCAAACTTGCATGATGGCTGGTCCTCTCCAAAAGAAGTCAGTGACCCCACCCTTTGTCCCATTTAGGTCTCTTGAACTTCCACACCCCCCTTTGACCTTAGCTAATTTTGAATTCTTTCATTTGGGCAGTCTAGAGGGAGGGCAACTATCCAAAGCTTTCCCATTTAAGGAGGTTTTTCCATTTTGGATAGAAGGGATGGTTTTTTTAATCTGTGTCCCATTGGGGAGATTTCCCTTCACTTCCTGTCCCATAGCTAAAACTGGAAGTGAGAAAATCTCTGCAAATTAAGGGATTTCCTTGGGGACCACAACCAGTGTCCCCATTGGAAAATTCCCATTCTATTATTTTTCTGGGGACAACACAAAATGTGTTTTTTTTTTTTTCATTATCACTTTTGATGATAATGGTAAACGGGATAAATAGAGAGGGTGTATCCCCCTAACAGGGGCAGGGACAGCGATGAAAACAGGTGTTCTAATCTATCTCCTCTCTATCCAAAACTAAAAAAAGAAAAGTTTTGCCTTTAGGTATTGTTTAACCACGTAAGCCCCAGAAGATTTATCCCCTTAATGACCAGGCCTTTTTTTTTGCGATATGGCACTGCGTCGTTTTAACTGACCATTGTGCGGTCATGCAATGTTGTACCCAAACAAAATTGACGTCCTTTTTTCCCCACAAATAGAGCTTTCTTTTGGTGGTATTTGATCACCTCTGCAGGTTTTATTTTTTGCGTTATATAAACAAAAACAGAGCAACAATTTTGAAAAAAAAAAACAATATTATTTACTTTTTGCTATAATAAGTATCCCAAAAAAATCGCAATAAGCGTATATTGATTGGTTTGCGCAAAAGTTATAGTGTCTACAAAATAGGGGATAGATTTATGGCATTTTTATTATTGTTATTTTTTTTTTTTACTAGTAATGGCGGCGATTTGCGATTTTGATCGGGACTGCGACATTGCAGCAGACAAATTGGACACCTTTAACATTTATATAGCGATTAGGGCTAAAAATAACCACTAATTACTGTATAAATGTCACTGGCAGGGAAGGGGTTAACACTAGGGTGCAATCAAGGGGTTAAGTGTGTGTCCTAGGGAGTGTTTCTAACTGTGGGGTGATGGGACTGCCTGGGGAGGAGCCAGATCATTGATCCTAAGCAGTAGGAACAACAGATCAGTCTCTTCACCCCTGACAGAACGGAGATCTGTCTGTTTACATTGACAGACCTGCGTTCTGTCTCTCTCAGGAGGGATCGCGGGTGCCTGGCGGACATGGTGGGCACATGCATCGGCTTCGTCATTGCGCCTCCGGCAGCGCATGCGTGCGCCCCAGTGCTCTCAATGCGGCTGACAACTCGCCCAGGGGAGCCAACCTGCCGCAGTATAACTGCGGCAGCTGGTTCTCAAGTGGTTAAAGTGTAAGTCTACCCCAACGCTAAAATCCCTGCATCTACAGACATCCACGATCTAACCCTGTAAAAAGGAAATCATTACACGTACCTTTTTTGAAGCTGATTAATGAATGGGGAGTGACATCACCCATAGACCTACTATGGGGCTTCCCTTGTTGGCTGCCTCCTCTGTACCCACCTCCACAGCGAACCTGCAGCTGACAGCTCAGCGTGGGATCGGGTCGGATCAGCTTCAAAAAAGGTATGTGTAATGATTTCTTCTTTACAGGGCTAGATTGGTTAGTGTTAGATTGTGGATGTCTGTAGATTCAGGGATTTTAGTGTTAGGGTGGACTACTACTTTAAGATCAAGGGGCCTTCAGCAACACTGCTAGGGATTTCACCATGGCAGGAGTGTTGTCAGTCCTCTATAGGAACTTAGGATCTCACTAGATTTCCAACAGGGTCAACAAATATTTTTCTGTATTAACAGCATTTTAAAAAGAAAAATACTTGTGTGAATGTGTTTGTGTTGCAGAGATACACTATATTCCCAAAAGTATCGGAATGCCTAGTTGGCCCAACCTTTGCAGCTATAACAGCTTCAATTTTCCTTCTTGGGAAGGACGTTCACAAGGTTTAGGAGTGTGTCTATGGGAATGTTTGACCATTCAGAAGCGCATTTGTGAGGTCAGGCGCTCATGTTGGATGAGAAGGCCTGGCTCGTAGTCTCTGCTTGAATTCATCCCAAAGGTGTTCTATCGGGTTGAAGTCAGGACTCTGCGCAGGCTAGTCAAGTTCCTCCACCCCAAACTCGCTCATCCATGTCTTTATGGACCTTACTTTGTGCGGGAGTTGGGAGCATGAAACTGTCCAAAATGTCTTGGTATGGTGACGCCTTAAGAGTTCCCTTCACTGGAACTAAGGGGCCAAGCCCAACCCCTGAGAAACAACCCCACACCATAACCCCCCCCCCCTCTAGCAAATTATTTGGACCAATGCGGCAAATTTGGTTAAATGTGGCAAAGTCCCAAATTAGCAGAAAATACCAGCCCACCTGCCTGCCTTGAAAAGTGTCTCAGAGCAAGGGTTTTAGGTTAGCTTGACAGTGTCTCATATAGACTTGTTAAATGTTGCATCTGGCAACCTTCTCCCTTGTAGGCCATGGGGGTGTAGAGCTACTCATACTGTCCCTTTGAATCCTGCTGCCTTGGATAAGACTGCTGTCCAGGCCTTCTGCTGAAGAGATCTTCCCATGCTAGACAGGGTGTCTCCTGGATGAGACTGAAGGGTGGTAAATGTCCCTCTCTTCAGCTTCTCTCCTTCCTCAGCGCCAACCCCCTGGCCCCAGGGTCCCCTCCCAGGCCCCACAAACCTCAGCACTCCATCTTCCAACTGACAACAACCCCCCACTGGCCAGGCTTCTCAATATTCATAGGCTGGTCTTACTGCCCTGCCAGGCCTCCTGCCTGGGGATTGGTCAAAACTCCCATCAATATCCAAACCCCCGCCTCCTTATCTTATTTCTAGAAGTTTCCATTGACCTCCAGAACCAGGGGGAGGCGATAGAAGTCTGGTTTGCAGAGCCTTCCAGTCTGACCTTAAAGGGGTTGTAAAGCAGCAGCCCCCCTAACACTTACCTGAGTTCCCTCTCTGTCCAGCGATGTCCATGAGTGTTTCAACCATCCGAGATTCTCCCTCCTGATTGGCTGAGACACAGCAGCAGCGCCATTGGCTTCCACTGCTGTCAATCAAAACCAGCTAGCCAATTAGGGGAGAGAGGGGGTGGGGCTGGGTCAGGGCTCCATGTCTGAATGGACACAGGGAGCTGTGACTCGGCTCGGGTGCCCCCATAGCAAGTTGCCTGCTCTGGGGGCACTGAACAGGAGGGAGGGGACAGGAGCACAGAAGAGGGACCCGAAAAGAGGAGGATCTGGGCTGCTCTGTGCAAATCCACTGCAACAGGGCAGGTAAGTATAACATGTTTATTTTTATAGGGAGAAAAACAAGACTTTACAATCATTTTAAGCTGAACCCACAGCAAATTCAGATTCACACAAACTACTATGAGTCAGTATAAACTTACCTCACTACAACGTACACTAAAGGGTGGGTTACAGTGGAGTTGTCCATTTTAGATGCAAACAGGGCTTTATGGCATTTTAGATGTATGTTATCAATGAAAAGAATAGCTATACCTGTGCAGTTATTGGAGCCTATTTTCTCTTTTTTTTTTTTTTCCTGTATGTTACTTGCTGCACCCTATTGGATTTTTTGGCACATGTATTTTCTTGTGGTGTTGATAGGCTCTATTCATACTACAGGGGGTACCCGGGTTACAAACAAGTTATGGACTGTAGGTTTGTTCTTAAGTTGAATCTGTTTGTAAGTCGGAACAGGTACATTTTTTAAGTGTAGCTCCAGCCAACAAAACAATTTTTAAGCTTTTTGGATAGCATAGGGAAGGGTTACCACCCCTGTAACATTTGTTTTGCTGTGTGTGCCCCTGTTCAGAAGATTTCACCTCACTTTCTGTCCCAATGACAGTTGGATTTTGAAAATTTTGGGTTGTTGTGGAAACAAGCCTTGGTGATAAAGCATCAGTGGAGGTACCTTTTCCCCATAATAGCTCTTACAGGAGTGAATTTCCCTTCCTAGGGGTAGATTTCCTCTCACTTCCTGTTGTCTCCCTCCGTTTGTAAGTAGGAGTCGTTTGTAAGTCGGATGTTTGTAACTAGGGGACCCCCTGTATATTTTAAGGACTAGGTCCTGGCTGTTGAGCTCTCCTCCACATTTGAGCCCTTTCCCCTGGTACGGCCCCTGATTGGCACTGCTTTTTCTTGGGTACCAATATACCAGTAGTGAGTAATTTATCAGTCATATGTTACTTTTTGTGTTTTATATTTGTGATAATAATGTTTAACTTTGTTGTTCCCTGCACGATATCTCCTGAAGAAGCTAAAATCGAGAATTGCTGCAAGACTTTACAGCTATAACTGAAGTCCCATCAAATTAAGAGATTTATGTATGATATGAGTTACTATGTATGGTTGTACACAGCTGACAACAGAACACTAATGCTGCGTAAACGCGATCAGAATTCTCGTCAGAAAAAGATATGATGGCTTTTCCGACGGGTTTCCACTCAAGTTTGCCTTGCATATACACGGTCACACAAAAGTTTGCTGAACTTTCAACCGTCAAGAACGCGGTGACGTACAACACTACGACGGGCCGAGAAAATGAAGTTCAATGCTTTCGAGCATGCGTCCAATTGTTTCCGAGCATGCGTAGGAATTTTGTGCATCGGAATTGCTACATATGATCGCATTTTCGGATTGGAACTTTTTCCGACCGAAAAATAGAGAACTCTTTTGCTGGCTGTAATTCGGCCAGCAAAAGTCCAATGGAGCATACACACGGTCGCATTTTCCGACCAAAAGCTCTCATCGGTCTTTTGCTGGCTGAATTTCCGATCGTGTGTAGGCGGCATTATAGTTGGTAGTGTCTGGTATATTTTCTTTTGAAAATGCACTTTTTTCATTGTCATGGCTTTTAAACTTTTGTATGCAAATAAATGTAAACCTTTTTAAGATAACTAATGTCTGTTTATTCCTAAGATGGTTTAGCAATGTTAAAGTCCCACATTTTACACCTACTCACCCATTCCACATCCACTTACTGTATGTTCTTCAGAAATGTCAACGTCTTTATCAGAAAATCTATAATACTTTAACAAATAATGTATTCAATCTACAATGACCTTTAACAAACTATACTATTCAAGATATTAGATGACATTTTTCTTCCTTTTTGCTAACACACAATGGAGGAGATCATGTTAGCCTATGTCTGGGAACTAAAGCAGGATATACAGGCAGTATACAGTAAAACCTTGGTTTGAGAGTGTTTTGCAAGACAAGCAAAATTTTTAAATAAATTTTGACTTGATATACAAGCGATGTCTTGATATACAAGTAGCGTAATGTCACAAATGAGTATAAAAGAGAAGAGAGGCGCCTCTAAGTGTAGCAATATGGTTACATTTAATGAAGGTACAACATTTAGCAACATATTGCTACACTTAGAGGCGCCTCTCTTCTCTTTTATACTCTGTAGCTCCTGCTGGATTTTTCTTCTAATCCCCTTGTGGAGGCTTCCATTTGTGGATGGACATTTTATGGTTACACAACCTGGTCACATTGCTATAATCTTTTTATATGGACTATAAACTGAAGGATTTATGAATAAATGGTAGTGGAACAAATCATTTGAGTTTCCATTATTTCTTATGGGGAAATGTGCTTTGATATACAAGTGCTTGGGATTACAAGCATGTTTCTGGAACAAATTATGCTTGCAAACCAAGATTTTAGGCCCCTTTCACATGGGCAAATAGGAAAATATAGCTTTTAGCTGCAGATAGATCACGTTATCTACCGCAGCTAAACTCAGACAATGCTTTCCTATGGCCATTCACACACTGCATTTAGCAACGGTTTCGTTACATGGGGTTTGGTGCGGTTAGAAAAAATAAATTTGACTGCGTCCAGGACCGATTTATTGCAGCTATCTGCACATAACTGCAGGTTATCACAGTGTACTATTTCACCTGCAAATAGCAGCGGGAACAAGGAAAGAAAAACAGGAAGCACATCAGAAATGGCAGGAATGTTCCAAGGCAGCTAAACGCAGCCGCATGTAAACGCACGTAAACGCAGCTAATCGCAATGTACAATTGCAAGTGAACGCTGAGCCAGGTTTCTCTGAATTTCAAAATAACAAAACATGCTTTTAACAGCGGCAGAACAGCCGTCCGTGTGAAAGGAGCCTTACTGTACAGGAGTTTTTTTCCATTCAACCAGCGTGTTGTACGGAAAAAAACTCTTAGATCCCCGCATCCACACAAATGATTTGGATGCAGGGATCTCTTCAACTGTGCTATTGTATTCTGACAGTATGAACTTCCCTCCCCGTCAGAATACACTGATCAGCGCTCCAGCGGCTGATTGAATTCTGGTTTTCCAGCAGGACCTTTCCACCAGTGGTGGTCCATGCATAAGGGGTGCCGCCCCCCAATCCAAAAAATAGAATACAATATCATAGGATCAGATACAAAAGTAGGATTCAAATAAAATAAAATAAATGACCTACCGGTATTTGTTATGAGGATTAAATGGAATATAAGTAAAGGGTCAATGTAGTGCTATTGATAAATCTCCACACAAGAGTTATACAACTGGTATCAAAGGTGTATGAACTTCTTATACGGGATCTTAAGTGAATGTACATATAATCTAAGAAGGTGTAATGTGAAAAAATTCAAAGTATTAATAATCTGATGGGCTTTACAGCTCTTATGCCGCGTACACACGATCGGAAATTCCGCCGGAAAAACCTTGGATGGTTTTTCCGACGGAATTCCGCTCAAGCTTGCCTTGCATACACACGGTCACACAAAAGTTCTCTGAACTTTCGACCGTCAAGAACGCGGTGACGTACAACACTACATCGAGCCGAGAAAATGAAGTTCAATGCTTCCGAGCATGCGTCGAATTATTTCCGAACATGCATAAGAATTTTGCGCGTCGGAATTGCTACAGACGATCGAAATTTCGGAAAATCTGTCGGAAAAATAGAGAACCTGCTCTCAATCTTTTGCTGGCAGAAATTACGCCAGCAAAAGTCCGATGGAGCATACGCACGGTCTGAATTGCTGACCAAAAGCTCACATCGGACTTTTGCTGGCGGAATTTCCGATCGTGTGTACGCGGCATTAGATATAACTGCTTCGTATTCCTGAGACAAGGTAAATAGAAACCAATTTCTCCATGTTTTGTGGAATCTGGTGGTGGACGGTGATTTTTTAAAATTGCCATCTAACTTGGGTGCTTTGCATTGTTGATCTACAGTATGTGTGAAATGCCTCCTTTCCCCGTCTCCTTCAGGATAATATAGTTTATTGTACCTAAAAAAAATAACAGATGCTCGCTTGTTCTCAGCTAAATTTCAGCATAACCATCTTAATCAAACTTAATCCAAAACGTAAACTAAACTTGCCACATGATCACTCCTAAAGGGGAACTGCAGTCTGCTCACATAATTTGTAATAAAAACATCTTTGCCATTCTGAAGCTTCCCTCCAACCACTTTGCATATTATTTTATATATACTGTGACGCTGCACTTGCCAAATATGCTGCAGAAATCTCCCTCCACTCAGTTTGTCTGCAACCATCTTAACTGTGGGCAGTTGAAGCTGCTGCCTGTTAACTTCCTGGATTTACACAGACACACAGAGGCACACCTCCAGCTCTGCAGCTCTCATTGGCCTTTTTATGACTCATCCCCCCTCCCTTCCTGGTGAACTCTCACGAGAGTGAGAGAGAGAGCTGTGCATGATGCTATAAGCCTAGGCTTTTTACCAGACAAGAAACAGGAAGTGGGCTGTATAAGGTTTTTATTGGCAGAAAAAAAAAATGTACTATCCAAAGTTAAAACAACAAGGGCAGAGGATTTAATAGATGGGAAGATGAAAAAATGACTGAAGTTCCACTTTAAAGTGGAGTTCCACCCACTTTTAAAACTCTTCAGCATCCCTCACTTAACTGTGCACTGTAAATTAATGGCACATCGCATCATTTCCTGTTTGCAATGCCTTCTGGGAAGGGGCGGCAACTTCCTCTGACACTGCTGTTGCTATGGAAACCTGACCTGAAACCTATTACACTACTTGTGCTGCACTGAGCATGTGCGAGATCTGCAAGGATGAGATCCAGGAAGAAATACAGTGTGGCTTCAGATGCCCACACTTAAGATGACCACGGCCTGCTGTAAGTTTATAAAATAACAAACTACTGCTATAAACTAACAAAACAGACCTTAGTTTACAGACTAACTTTACTAGAATACATTAAGCTTGTGTATTATAGGGGTATTTTTATTTAAAAAGTATAATTTCGGCCGGAACACCACTTTAAGTAGCAGTAGTCTACCTTGCAGGAGACAAGTTCAAGCAGGTTTGTCCTGCACTTCTATTCTGCAAGGTAGCAAACAAAAGAGCATCAATGCAGAAGGCCTTTATTTTTTGTTATGGACTTGCTGTACAAACAAAACATCTGCTCATCTGTGCTACCATCTAAATCCATGACTGCTAAGAAGCACGGGCTCATTTATGACCAACTAATAAACCAATACCTTGCCCCCCAAAAAAACACTGAAGCTGATTAAGTTGGAAATAGGGCAAGGCCACGGCTTTGAAAAAGTAACAACTTTCCAAAATGTACCAAACAACAATGCCAGTCACAGTTATACTGTAAGCACCCATAAAACATAAACTCACAGTCTAAGGGGCCTGTCCTTACCATCAGTGACAGACAGGCATTAGACTGACCCCAGAATTAAAATTGAGGGCATGGCCCATAAAGTAACATCGATGTCTGGCAAGGTCAACACCACCACAGCTGAATCTCCTCAGAACAGTTTGACACGCCCCAGCGTAGCCTTTTTCTAGAGTTCAGGCTTAACCCAGTCCCCTCAGGTCTTTGTAGCCAATCCTAAGGGAGCTACTTACCTTCCCATTTTAGGTTCACGCTTCTAGCAGTCAAGGCTCCCTTTTCCTAAAGGAGGTTCAAGGGGGCCTTATTCTAGTTCCTGACTAACAGGGTATCCCATATTGGCTTCCCCAAAAAAGCTGTAGTATATGTTTAGTATTCTGACAGCAGTTAGCCATTTCACGCAAAGCTTGCAGTTTACCCCTATTCAGTTGAATTGGTCGCATTTGGTGTTGGTGCTGCCCACCAAGCGCTACATGTTGTATAATTTTGCCGCAGTATATGTAAGACCCTGTTCTCTTCGAGGTGGGTGGTGTTGGGGGTGGTAACTGACTCGACCACCTGTTTTTACTGTCTTCTGGCCATCCATGAAATGAAGCCTAAATCTATTTATTTATGTTCCAAGTGCAGGTGATGGAAGATTTTATCACCAAACTTGAAGCAAGACTGTAGGATGCATGTTCTGCTTTAACCACTTGCCGACCGCCACACGACGATGTACGTCGACAGAATGGCACATAAGGCATATGGGCGTACCTGTACGTCCCTGCCTCCCAGCAGGCGCCCCCCCCCCCCCCCCCCCCAGGTGCCTGCAGCGGTCAGCTTTGTTCCAGGAGCGATCCGTGCTGAGGGGGAGGCCACAGATTCATGGCCACCCCCTTGTGATAGCTCCTGACGAATGAGAAGCTTCCTCTGCTTCTGAAATATAAGCAGAGGAAGTGATGTCATCTCTCTCCGTGCAGCCTTTTCGTTCCGGCGCCCGAGGAGAGAAGACATCACTGTTTGCACCAACACTACACTAACACTAGTACACATAGGGACACAAATCACCCCCCGATCACCCCCTCCATTTAACCCCTGCACCCCCAGTCACAGTGACACCAATAGCAGTTTTCATTTTTTTACTGATCACTGCATTGGTGTCATTTTGTGACTGTTATAAGTCTTAGGGCAATTAGTGGTAGGCCCCTTTAGGTCTAGGGTACCCCCCTAACCCCCCTAATAAAGGTTTAACCCCTTGATCGCCCCCCAGTTAACCCTTTCAACCAGTGTCGCCAGTGTTCCTAATCAATCATTTTTCTGATCGCCGTATAAGTGTCACGGGTGACGCTAGTTAGCCAGTTAGTTATTTAGGTTCACCATCAGCTTTTTTATAGAGTCAGGTAACCCCATATACTACTAATAAAGGTTTTAACCCCCTGATTGCCCCCTAGTTAACCCTTTCACCAGTGATCACCGTAGAGGTGTTACGGGTGACGCTGGTTAGTTAGTTTGTTTTTTATACCCGCCGTTTATTACCCAATAATACCCCCTGATTGCCCGGCGGGTGATATCAGTTAGGTTTTAGTGTCAGATAGGGTCTGCGTCACCCCAGGCAGCATCAGATTAGTGCCAGTACTGCTAACACCCTCGCACGCAGTATACGACTTCCTTAGTGGTATAGTATCTGAACGGATCACTATCTAATCAGATCTATATTAGCGTCCCAAGCAGTTTAGGGTTCCCAAAAAACGCAATATTAGCGGGACCAGCCCAAATACCTGCTAGCACCTGCGTTTAGCCCCTCTGCCCAGCCCAGCCCACCCAAGTGCAGTATCGATCGATCACTATCACTTACAAAACACTAAACACATTACTGCAGTGTTCGCAGAGTCAGGCCTGATCCCTGCGATCGCTAACAGTTTTTTTTGGTAGCGTTTGATACAGTCGCTAACAGTCAGGAGCTTTTTTTCCTGTGAGTCTCACTACTGTACCAGTAAATTTAGAGCCCAAAATGGCAAATCTAAGGTACACTATTGAAGAGGCCTACACGTTTCTGAGCATGACAGATAGTGAAGAGGAAGTCACTCATCTGTCAGATTCAGGCTCAGAATACGATCCTGTAGACGACAGTGGCTCCATGACAGATAGCTCTGACGACGGAGTTGTTGTCCCTCCCAAGGTCAGGCATACCAGGCCTCACCAAGCTGGCAAGGTGGCAAGCACAAGTAGTGTCCCGCTGCCACCAAGAAGACAAAGACAGGCCCGCCGTGCCCATAGTGTCCTTCCTGCAGAATTTGCCAATCCTAATTGGGAATCCACTACTTCTGCAGCACCTGTACTTCCCGCATTCACTGGCCAACCCCGAATTCAGATGGAAACAGTTGATTTTGATTTTTATTCGCTTTTTTTTTACAGAAGATCTCCATAGATCTATTGTGGACCAAAGCAATTTGTATGCTGGTCAATTCATTGCCGCTAATCCCCAGTCCTCCCTTGCCAGAGATTGGAAACCAATTACGGTTTCCAAATTTAAGACCTTTCTGGGCCTATCCCTCGACATGGGCATAGTTAAAATGAGTACGTTGCGATCATATTGGTCCATTGACCCAATTTACCATATGCCCGTGTTCTCTGCCTCCATGGCCAGGGCATGATACGAGCAGATCTTGCGGTTCATGCACTTCAACAACAATGAACTCTGTTGTCCCTGGATACGATTGGCTCTACAAAATTTGGCCCCTTGTAAACCACTTCAACGAACGTTTTGCAGCCTTGTTTACTCCCCATCAAGTTGTCTGCGTTGATGAGTCTGGCCGCTTGTCTTTTAAACAGTATCTTCCCAGAAAGCGTGCCAGATACGGGGTCAAGATGTATAAGCTCTGTGACAGGGCCACAGGCTATACATGTAGTTTTATGGTTTACGAGGGAAGAGATAGTCACGTAGAGCCGCCAAACTGCCCAGATTGCATAGGGAGTGCTGGCAAGATTGTGTAGTACTTGGTGTCACCCTTATTCAGAAAGGGGTACCATTTGTATGTGGACAATTATTACACAAGCGTGCCACTTTTTAGTCACTTGTTTGATTATCAGATTGGAGCATGTGGCACCGTGCGACCTAATCGCCGGGACTTACCCCAGAGGCTTGTAGATTCCTGTCTTAGGCTGGGGGAGAGAGCCTGCTTCAAGTGTAATAATTTGCTTGCTGTGAAGTGTAGGGATAACAAGAATGTTTTCGTTCTGTCCTCCCTTCACGCAGGCACGATGGTCCAAATTCCTACGGCGACTGGTGTTGTGGAGAAACCCCTCTGTGTTCACGAATATAACCAAAATATGGGAGGGGTGGACCTCAATGACCAGTTGTTGGCGCCATACCTAATTGCCCGTAACGCCAGACGCTGGTACAAAAAAGTGTCTGTATACTTATTTCAATTGGCTTTGCTGAACGCTCAAGTGCTATACAGAGCTTCAGGATGGACTGGATCCTTCCTTAAATTCCAGGAAGAGATCGTCAGAGCCCTTCTGTTTCCAGACGGTGCTCCACCTCACCTTCCCAATCCAAATTCAGTAAGCCGGATGCATGAGAGGCATTTTCCGTATGTCCTCCCTAGTACCCCTACCCAGCGAGCCTGTCTGTAGAAAGTGCGGATATAGGCATGACAAAATAATAAAAACACAAAAAAAAATAAATAAACAAAAATAGTTGTCATTTTATTGTTCCCTCTCTCTCTATTGTTCTGCTCTTTTTTACTGTATTCTATTCTGCAATGTTTTATTGCGTTTTATTGTTAACCATTTTTTTGTTTTCAGGTACGCCATTCAGCTGCAGCGCGGATTTATTTATCTTGACAGCAACAGCGTTTGCTCACACTATACATAAAGCCGTGACTCCAGCGCTGTAGGAGGTGATTTCACCACCACAGTTAAAAAAAAGAGCATATATGACGAAGCATGGGGGCAGCAGGGGTGGAGGAGCGATTTGCTCCTAACTTTTGGGGCGAATGCTCCCACGGTTTGGCATATATTTTTTAGGACATTCACCTGCAGCACTGATTTATTTATCTTGACAGCAACAGCGTTTGCTCCCACGATACATAAAGTTGTGACTCCAGCGCTGTAGGAGGTGATTTCACTACCACAGTTAAAAACAAAATGGTGCATGTATGCCCATCATTAGAAGTGGGTGGATGAAGGGAGGTATTCTAATGGTGGGAATACCCACCGATCAATCTCTTTTTTTCGTTCAGCCCACAGGCTGCATTAAAAAAAGATTACAATATAGGCCCAACAAGGACCAGAAACGTACTGGTGTGTTGCTGGACTTTGAGTGATTATACCAGAATGATGCCTGCGGGTTTAGGTATCATCTTGGTATCATTATTTTCAGCCAGCGGTCGGCTTTCATGTAAAAGCAATCCTGGTGGCTAATTAGCCTCTAGACTGCTTTTACAAGCAGTGGGACGGAATGCCCCCCCCCGTCTTCTATGGTTTTCTCTGGCTCTCCTGTCCCAACAGGGAACCCGAGAATCCAGCCGGTGGTTCTGCCAGCTGACCATAGAGCTGATCAAAGACCAGAACAGCTCCAATCATCTCTATGGCCTAAGAAACCGGAAGCTACAAGCATTTCATGACTTAGATTTCGCCGGATGTAAACAGCGCCATTGGGAAATTGGGAAAGCATTTTATCACACCAATCTTGGTGTAGTGAGATGCTTTGAGGGCATGTTTTGTTTGGTATCCATGTACTCGGCCTAGGATCATCTTTTTTATTTCATCAAACATTTGGGCAATATAGTGTGTTTTAGTGCATTGAAAATAAAAAAGTGTATTTTTTAAAAATAAAAATGTGTTTGAAAAATACTGTGTGAAAAAAAATGAAACACTCACCGTTTTAATCTTTAGGGCCTTTGCTTTAAAAAAATATATAATGTTTGGGGGTTCAAAGTAATTTTCTTGCAAAAAAAAATGATTTTTCACGTAAACAAAAAGTTTCAGAAAGGGCTTTGTCTTCAACTGGTTAGAAGAGTGGGTGATGTGTGACATAAGCTTCTAAATGTTGTGCATTGTTGTGCAGGACAGTTCAAAACCCCCAAATGACCCCATTTTGGAAAGCAGACACCCCAAGCTATTTGCTGAGAGGCATGTTGAGTCCATGGAATATTTTATATTTTGACACAAGTTGCGGGAAAAAGACAATTTTTTTTTTTTGCACAAAGTTGTCACTAAATGATATATTGCTCAAACATGCCATGAGCATATGTGAAATTACACCCCAAAATACATTCTGTTCCTTCTCCTGAGTACGGGAATACCACATGTGTGAGACTTCGGGAGCCTAGCCGCTCACGGGACCCCGAAAACCAAGCACCGCCTTCAGGTTTCCTAAGGGTGTAAATTTTTTATTTCACTCCTCACTGCCTATTACAGTTTTGGAGGCCATGGAATGCCCAGGTGGCACAACCCCCCCCCCCCCCCCCAAATGACTCAATTTTGGAAAGTAGACACCCCAAGCTATTTGCTGAGAGGTATAGTGAGTATTTTGCAGACCTCGCTTTTTGTCACAAAGTTTTGAAAATTGAAAAAAGAAAAAAAAATACATTTTTCTTTTCTTTCTTCATTTTCAAAAACAAATGAGAGCTGCAAAATACTCACCATGCCTCTCAGCAAATAGCTTGGGGTGTCTACTTTCCAAAATAGGGTTATTTTGGGGGGGGGGTTCTGCCATCTTGGCATTTTATGGCCTTCAAAACTGTGATAGGCAGTGAGGAGTGAAATCAAACATTTACGCCCTTAGAAATCCTGAATGCGGTGCTTGGTTTTTGGGGCCCTGTACGCCTGTTAGTCCCACACATGTGATATCCCCGTACTCAGGAGAAGCAGTAAAATGTATTTTGAGGTGCAATTCCACATATAACCATGGCATGTGTGAGCAATATATCATTTAGTGACAACTTTTTGTAAAAAAAAATATTTTTTTTTTGTCATTATTCAATCACTTGGGACAAAAAAATTAAATATTCAATGGGCTTAACATGCCTCTCAGCAATTTCCTTGGGGTGTCTACTTTCCAAAATGGGGTCATTTGTGGGGGTTTTGTACTTCCCTGCCATTTTAGCACCTCAAGAAATGAGATAGGCAGTCATAAACTAAAAGCTGTGCGAATTCCAGAAAATGTACCCTAGTTTGTAGACGCTATAACTTTTGCGCAAACCAATAAATATATGCTTATTGACATTTTTTTTACCAAAGACATGTGGCTGAATACATTTTGGCCTAAATGTATGACTAAAATTGAGTTTGTTGGATTTTTCTTATAACAAAAAGTAGAAAATATCATTTTTTTTCAAAATATTCAGTCTTTTTCCGTTTATATCGCAAAAAATAAAAATCGCAGAGGCAATCAAATACCATCAAAAGAAAGCTCTATTTGTGTTAACAAAAGGACGCAAATTTTGTTTGGTTGCAGCATTGCACGACCGCACAATTACCAGTTCAAGCAGTGCAGTGCCAAATTATAAAAAGTCCTCTGGTCTTTAAGCAGCCAAATGGTCTGGGGCTTAAGTGGTTAGAATTAAAGTTAAATATAGATAAAGGGCTTAAAGCCTCAGTTTAGACAACATTTAAAATTTAATAAAAAAACAAAATCAGCTCAAGGTTCAGGACTTACCTTTAAGGTGATGCATCCCTTGTGCAGCTGGCGTCTGGATTACTTGAAATCTTCATCCTCTGACCCCCTGCCTACCCCTCCTGCCATAATCTTCCAGTGAAGCTGGGGTTAATAGAGCCAAGGGGGCTGTGACAAGTACTCATCAAGAGTGCCAACTATGCCTGCCCTTTCCTGCCCAGCTCTGCCAGTCATAAAAGTCATACTACAGCTTCTATGAATGATCTGTGGGTGGAGGAGGCGGACATTGCAATCATCCACCCCTCTTTTATTCATAGATCACATTTCAGGCATAGAAGCTCTGGTACACATCGAATTATTAGTATGTCATGTCCCTTGTTGTAAACTTTGTGGTACAATATTTTTATTGAAATATAAGAAAAAAATATATAGCTGTAATAATCCGGCGCAGGGGATATGAGCAGTAAGCATAACCTATTGCAGCATGAAAATACACATTTAGAACATGTTTTGTGGAATGAACAGTCAAACAACAATAACCCTGTGGCCAAAGCCGGGTGACAACACAGTGTCTGAGCTAAAGTGCTCAGTGGCTGGGGTGTGGAGCAGTCCACATTCAGACACGGAGACGGGGACTGGCCCTGCCCCCTTTCTCTTCTCATTGGCTGACTGACTTTGATTGACTTTGATTGACAGCAGCGGGAGCCAATAGCGCTGCGCTGCTGTCTCAGTCAATGAGGAGAGGAGTCCCGGGCAGTCGAGACACTCCTGCCAAATCCCTGGATCTAGATGGGGCTCAGGTAAGTATTAGGGGGGATGAGGGGGGCTGCTGCACACAGAAGGTTTTTATTCTTAATGCATAGAATGTCAGGCCTTCTCCTCCACATCAGTACCTGAACTCACAAATGCGCTTCTGGAAGAATGGTCAGACATTCCCATAGACACACTCCTAAACCTTGTGGACAGCCTTCCCAAAAGAGTTGAAGCTGCAAAGGGTGGGCCAACTCAATATTGAACTCTACGGCCTAAGACTGGGATGTCATTAAAGTTCATGTGTATAAAGGGAGGCGTCCCAATACTTTTGGTAATATTGTGTATAGCATTGCATGTACTGCAATGATGGACCCCCCTTATCCTTTTGGGTCCATTAGCATCAGAATGAAGAGGCAATGGGGTTGATTTACTAAAGGGAAAACCACTTTGCATTACAAGCGCACTAGGAAGTGCAGTCGCTGTGGATCTGAGGGGGACAGCAAAGAAAATTAAAAACAGCATTTTAGCTCGCTCATGATTGGATGATAAAATCAGCAGAGCTTCCCCTCATTTCAGATCTTCCCCTCAGATCTACAGCGACTGCACTTCCAAGTGCACTTATAGTGCAAAGTGGAGTTGCCTTTAGTAAATAACCCCCAATACGTCTATCTGTAACATCAGAGCTCCGTGAATCAAGGCAGAGTAGTAAGATAACTTCATAGCAACAAATGCGGTTTTAGATAATACTCAGCCAGGCAATTCACACTTTGTATGTGTACTAAGAAACCTCAAAGTGAGATATTTTGGGAACACAGAGGTTGACTCGCTCTGCTTGTATGATCAGATGGTGCTCTTCATAAAATCTCATTTTAAATGTAGATAAATGATAGAAAAATCAATACACTAAAGGCTGTATTTTTTTTACCTACAGAGGGAGGGGGTTAAAATGTGAAAAAAATAAATAAAAAAACATTAAAAAGCTGCCAATGCATTTAATCTCTACCATATAAATGTATAAATCATTGGGTTTCTTAAAAAAAAAAAAAAAAAAATCGCCACGTGTGTGGTCAGCCTCAATTACTATGGGGGGCACCATGGGCCCACACCATTTCCCAGCATCCTATTTGCACCGTATTCAGAATCAGGAAACCTATTTTCACAGTCACGTTTTATCCAGTCAGGGTAATAGAAGTGCATTTACGGTAATTACATATTCTCCTGCATGTACCAAAAGGGTGTGTGGTGACACAGTTCCCACGGTCTGAACCGAGTGCCCAAAGTGGTTGAGATGGCGACAGCACCAACCCTTCCAGTATAGGGAAGAAGAGTGTGGTACAGGGTAATGCAGAGTTCAGATAAGATGTATAAACCATGCGGGGGTGTGTGTGTGTGTGGGGGGGGGGGGGGGGTTGTCCCTCCTGTCCTTGGAAAAGGAACTGGCATCACACAGTCTATTACAGAAACATTGTTACAGAACCACTAATAGTACAAAGTCAAGCTTTAAATGTGCACAGATGGTTATTGCACCCACCTGCAGACCAGGATAATCAACAGGTCCTTGATTGTGACAGAGCATGCAAAAATTTAAAGGGAACACATGAGGACAGAATAATGGGGCCGCCATTGTTAAATGAGTTTTTAAAGGTGCAGGCGCTTATCCTGGCACCAATACTGTAACATGTGGTCCATAAAATGTACAACCCTGAAATATAAGAAAATCTTCCAGAGCCGTCGGGTGCAGATTGAGCAGTCACACAGCTTCCGACACAATTAATAGAAGAAGATGATCCGCAACTCCACACATGCTCTTAAATATCTTCAAATTTATCAATACTCCATAAAAGACTCTTGTGGTACAGCTGAGGTTAAGCAAGCATGTGGTACACTTGTTCACATGCCAATTTCATACCGGTTCCAGTTAAATGACTCACTCATAGCGATAAGTGAAATTGAAAGTTTAATGTCCCTGAAATTTTGGCACAAAATTGGAAGAATTCAGTGGAATTTCGCCACATTGGAGTCAATTAAGAAGGGGAAATTAAAGCGGAGGTCCGCCCACTGCTGCAAAAATTAAAAGCTTTTACTTTTTAATAATAGAACACTTACCTGTCCTGGAGTCCAGCCATGTCGGCACCGCAGCGATGTCGGCACCGATGTTGGGTGCGTGCCGCCTCAATTGCGAATAAGGGAACCCGGCAGTGAAGCCTTATGGCTTCACGCCAGGAACCCTACTGCGCATGTGCGAAGCTCCACCCCTCTCTCCTGCTGGCTCGGCGGTCGGGGAAGGAGGAGGGAGCCCGGGCGGTGACGTCAATACCCGCGGCTGAGGCTCCCGGAAATGGGAACAGGATACCTGTATTAGACAGGTATCCTGTCCCCCTGTCCCTTCCCCCCCTCCCACAAAGGGGGGGGAGTACAACGAGCGGAAGTTCCACTTTTTGGTGGAACTCCGCTTTAAGGTGGCTTTTTGGTAGTCTTTAAAGCAGAACTAAACTCTCTCAATCAACAGTAACTATTTTTAATAGTTTAATCAAGCCTTTTTTACTAGTGATTTAAATCATGATTTAAATCAAATCCACCCTGCTAAATCTAAAAGCGGAAATGTAATATATTGCAGCTTACCAATCTTTAAATGAGATGGCTGTATTCATTTTCTTTTTTTCTCTTTTTTTTTTTTTCCTTTATTTTCACCTGGTGACAGGGCCATCTTAACCACCTCAATACTGGGCACTTTCGCCCCCTTCCTTCCCAGACCAATATAAAGCTTTCAGCGCTCTCGCACTTTTAATGACAATTACTCAGTCATGCTATGTTGTACCCAAATGAAATTTTTATCATTTTGTTCGCACAAATAGAGCTTTCTTTTGGTGGTATTTATTCACAACTCCGTTTTTTTTATTTTTTGCGATATAAGCGCAAAAAGAGCAGAAATTTTGAAAAAAAAAACAATATTTTCTTCTTTCTGTTTTAAAAGAAATCCAATAAAATCGAATTGTCATAAATTTAAGCCAAAATGTATTCTGCTACATGTTTTTGGTAAAAATTTCCGTTAAGTGTATAAAAATTGGTTCGTGTGATCACGGACAGATGTACGCAAATGATCATGTACAGATGTGCGCAGGTGATCACGGACATATGTGTGCCGATAATCATTGGGACATGTGATTTTAGTGGGACATATGTGGGGGACAGGTGTTTTTATTATTTGGGGACATGTGTTTTGGGCATATGTGTTTTGGGGACATTGTGTGGGGACATGTGTGTTTTACATTGTGTGGGGACATGTGTGGTGACACTAGGTTGGTGATCAGTGAGTAAAAAAGCTGTAAAAAACAGCTCATACTCACTGATCATCAGCCGGCTGCAGCGATCCCCTCTCCTCTCCTCACCGACAACTTCCGTGTGAGGAGAGGAGAGCTGATCGTCTAGCAACCGGCTCTGTGTTTACATCACATGACGGCTGTGATTTGACACGGTCGTCATGTGATCAGGAGGGCCAATCACAGAGCCCTCCTGCTGATTGGGGATGCGCTGTGTCCAGGTGAAACGAGCGCTTCGGGATTGCGTGCCTGCGCGGGCATGCGCGCGCGATCCCGCTCCTTCTGAGGGACGTTCCTGAACGTCCACTCAGAAGGAGAGACCGCCCACCCGGCCGTTTATATACATTGGCCGGGTGGGAAGTAGTTAATATCATCATGGGCCCCTGGGCAAAGTAATGCTCTGGGGCCCCTACAAGCCTGCCCCAATTTATTTTGTAAAGAACTCTGTGCTGTGATTGGACACAGCCGATCAGCAGGTTTCTGCCAAAACCATCAACGGGTTGGCAGAGGTCATGCGTGCACACCCCTAAAACCCAGAAGACAGGTAGCACCGTTATGTTGTCTGGCGTGCCTGTGCCACCCACCCGCCATAAAACTCCTGCGAGTGGGTGACAAGTGGTTAAGGTATATTCACACCAGATGCGGTGGGTGGCTATTCCAGCAGTCTCACCACACGACAAGGCAAACCGTCTGCACTAATAGAGGGGGGGCTGCACTAATAGAGGGGGGTCTGCACAAATAGAGGGGGGGTCTGCACTAATAGAGGGGGGGTCTGCACTAATAGAGGGGGGGCTGCACTAATAGAGGGGGGGTCTGCACTAATTGAGGGGGGTCTGCACTAATTGAGGGGGGTCTGCACTAATTGAGGGGGGGCTGCACTAATAGAGGGGGGGTCTGCACTAATCGAGGGGGGTCTGCACTAATAGAGGGGGGGCTGCACTGAGGGGGGGTCTGCACTAATAGAGGGGGGGCTGCACTGAGGGGGGGGGGGCGCTGCACTAATAGAGGGGGGGCTGCACTGAGGGGGGGTCTGCACTAATAGAGGGGGGCTGCACTGGGGGGGGGTCTGCGCTAATAGAGGGGGGGTCTGCACTAATAGAGGGGGGGTCTGCACTGATGTAGGGGGTCTGCACTGATGGAGGGGATCTGCACTGATGGAGGGGATCTGCACTGATGGAGGTGGTCTGCACTGAGGGGGTCTACACTGATGGAGGGGGGTCTGCACTTAGGGGGTCTATACTGACTCTGCTGGGGGCACCTGATGCGAGGACAGACTCTGCCGGGGGCACCTGATGCGAGGACAGACTCTGCCGGTGGCAGGCGACGTGCCTAGTGACACCCTCAGGGCTTCCACTGATTCGGCATTATGGTGAGTTGAATGATTTCATTTTATATTACAATGTAATAATAGAAATAATGCGATTCAATCATCCTGACACCATAACAACCATGGTGCCGGGATGATTGAAGCGCCAACACCAGGTGTTTGGAGTATCTTTATCTGCTGATTGCTAAACTTTCTAGAATACACATATTTCTATTGTGTAGGATCTGGGGCTGCTGTCCCTCAATCCCTCTCCCCCCTTTCCCTCTCCATCCCTCATTCATCTCAGACTCTAACCACACCCTCTTGAGCCACGCCAATTTAAGCCACACCCACTATTTCACGTAAGCCACGCCCATTTTTCGACGCGGCACGCTTTGCAGGCCGCACTTGTATTTTTTGCTAAGCCATGCCTACAAACGAATGCCCCACCCCCTAATTATTGTACGGCTCCGCCTACAGCCAAAAAAGTGTCCCACATATTTTTTTTGCAATGTTGGCAACTATGAAAATGCTGTGTTTCTGGTATGTTCAGTTCACACCACTGAGTTGCAGTGCTGCACGCTGAATGAAAAAAATAAAAAATAAAAAGTACTGCATGCAGTACTTTTTTCAGCACAACACAGTGCGAGACAATCTACCACCTTGTACCACACAGCGGCCAATTGAACTCTATAACTTGTCAGTGTGATATTTAAAAAAAGTTTGTTGAAAAAAAAAAATCCCCGTGTTGTAACGTAGCAGCTGGGGTGAATAAACTATAAGCTAACAAGGCAGCACCTGGGGGGGTGCATACATACTGCAGGGACGATGCTTTGCTTTGTGACCACGGCAAGAAATACTGTATATCCCCAGTTGCATTTGGCGGGCTCTACCGCTCATCAAAAGACAACCCATTCAAGTAAAATGGCCCGAGCTTCAACTTTCCCACAACCGCGTGCAATGCATGTGGTTGTGGTGGGGGTGATGCAGCATTTAAGGGTTTAAAACTTGTGGTAAGGAAGTGACATATCGCCTCCTCACTGTCTGTGAAACCCGTGTGGGGATTGCTTTACAGAGAAGTGGCGATTTTTTGCAATCAGCGACTCAAAGTAGCAGAGGCCAGAGAGGGACATATGCAATTGTCAATGTTGGGGGGGGGGGGGGTTTGGACAGTGGACTCACTCACCAATTTTGCAGCATCTAGTGTGTGTGTGTGTCCTCCAAATTGTTGCCCCCTGCACACACACCTTTCGAACTTCTAGCACAGCCCTGTGTGTGTCCACATCAGTGGGTGGAGTATGGGTGGGTCTGCTGGCGCGGGCACAGCAGGGATTGGCTAGATCACAAGGAGGCGGGGCAAAAACGATGGGTCTCCTCAGCATCCTGCGTTGTTCACCCTGAATCCTCTCTCTCAATATGTCACTTACAGGATTTGTGTGAGTGAGATATTGAGTAACGGGATCGCATAGCTCCCAACTGACACTGGTTTGGAGGGACTGTCCGTGATTTGGAGCAATGTCCCTCTGTCCCTCTTTACTCCTCATCTGTCCCTCATTTTGGTCTGATCCATATAGTTGTATATAAAATGCACTTTTTATCTTTCAAAAAGTGTTTCCCAGCACTAAACCTTTCATCCAAATTCTAAATTGCTGCATTTTTCAATTTTAAAAGCCAATATAAAGAAATAATTGAGGTTAAAAAAAAGCACTTGTGGATTTAATTTACTTTTTTTTTGTTGGTTATTTCCCCTTTAAGGGGCGTGGCAGGGGGCATGTCCTATGCCTACATACGTTTTCTAGTAGGTGTCCCTCATTCCCATCTCAAAATGTTGGGAGGTATGGGATCGGCACAGACAGCACAGTGCACTGTGCACCCACTCCCAGCCACAGACTACCAGCGTTCTGTCAAAAGAGCCAACTCGTCAAAATCTCCAATCACGTCACTTCCGGTGACTCTTCAGCAGCTATAATTGGAGATTTCCACGAGTTACCTGTTTTCACCGGCAACATATACACTACGGTACACAACAAGTTGGCCGTTTTGACTGAACAGCGGGTGAGGAGGAAAAAAGTTGTCGCCGCCTTGGAGGCGGCCATTTTGTTGGTTATAAGCGGCTGGCACTAACAATGTTTACTCATTATAGTGTGTATCGTAGTGTATACCCTGCCGGTGTTTTGTGAAAACAGGAAACTTGTCCAAATCTCCAATTACTGCTGCGGGAGAGTCACCAGAAGTGACGTGATTGGAGATCTTGGCGAGTTGGCTCTTTTGACAAAACACCGGCTGGAAGTTCTGGCATTCGGCAACAGTCAGAGACTCAGGTGACAGCTTGGAGATGGCAGGCAGAGGTTGCTGCCGAACCGGTGCCCACTCAGCCCGAGCCCCGCTACTAACAAATCAAAAGTTACTTGTGTGCAGTGCAGTTACCATGCCACCTGATCTAAGCATTGCCGCATCTCCCTAGATCGGAGCCGGCCCTGATGGGGCCCCATGTGCACCTGGGGCCCATGAGCAGTGCCCAGAGGTGCCCGCTCAATAAGACGGTCCTGCCTGGTGATCCAGCCAAAAACAAACATTGTCCTATGGTTCCTCCACTCTATATAGGAGCAATGACTAGGACTGCCACTTGATTAACAAATTAAAGCTGAACTCCAGCTAACATTTTAAGCAGTTACAACAGTTTTTTATTTTATTCCTTTTCGGAAAAAAGGCCTCTTGCACACCGACACCTAAAAGCGCCATGTTTTTTAGGCATTTAGGCATTTTGTGTACTGATCTAAATGTAGCCCATTGCTTTTAATGGCCCTGTACACACAGGCATGTACAGTAAACGTGTGCTGCATACAGATCAGTATTCTTACAAACATACGCCACACTCCCTTGATCATACTTCCCAACATTTTATGATGGGAATGAGAGACACCTATCAGCAAAAGTATGCAGGCATAAGACACACCCCTTGCCACACCCCCCTTAAAGGAGAATTTAAAAAAGAACCAAGATTGGTTAAATCCACAAGTGCTTTTTTTTACCACTACTATTCCTTTATATTTACTTTTGTAATTTACAAATGCAGCAATTTAGGAAATCAGATGAAAGATTTAGTGCTGGAAAACACTTTTCATAGATAAAAAGTGCATTTTATATACAACTATATAGATCAGATCAAAATGAGGGACAAATGAGGAGGAATGAGGGACAGAGGGACATTGCTCCAAATCAGGGACAGTCCCTCGAAATCAGGGACAGTTGGCAGCTATGCCCTTGATTAAAATAAAGCTAGAAGAATGTTTACATGTGTGTATGCCTACATGTAAAAATGCACAAGTGCCTATCCTTATGTTTTTCTGCCAGGAATATCTGATTTTCATACATCAGTACTGTGCGCAAGTACCCAAAGATTTTACATACATTAATAAAAAACATTTTAACCACCCCGTGAGTGTTAAATGGTTTGTCTCAACCCTCCAACTGCCATTTTTGCTGGGCAGGTAAATCTGTTAAAGGAAGCTGAACAATAACAGACTAAACATACATGGGTCAAATTACGAACGCATTTTCTTTCGAAAATCAGAAATGTTGTGCATTTTGTGATCCGACGATCTCGATATTTGACCAACCAAGCCTTCAATTTCACCTCATGTTGCTACAGAAAATAAGTTTTGTGACCGGGAATCTTCTTTTCTTTCTAGGTCACAGCTCACGCACATTTCTTTTTCGATTATATTTCTCGCATGATTTTCCCATCATTGATTAGAAATTTATTGGGTTTTTCCAAAAATTTCCAACATGCCTGATCACTTAAATTCGATGGCCGCACGAAAATTACCCGTTGCTGCAGCCCACTAATGGTGTAAAATTCAAAAGAAAATTTTTGTTATGACTTCCCCAAGAAATTCTTTCGGAATTCAACCCATGTATGGCCTGCTTTACTTAACAGATCATCAGGTGAAAATTAAGAAAAAAAAAAAAACTTAAAGAAATCCAATGCAACCACCACATGTTAGGACTGGTAAGATGAAATATAATACATGTTTGCTTTTGAGTTTACAAAACGCTTTACGTTCCCTCAGTCGAGTCTTCCTTCTAGCAGCTAACAAGTGCATGATCCAAACCCGCCAATGCAAAGTTATCTTTCATTCGCACCCTGTCCTTCAAACGTAACACTGTAAGACCCTATACAATTTTTGTTGTCTAATTTCCTTTAGATTTTCCAAAACCATGTTGTGCAAGGACCTGCCTGATTGCATACAAATTGAAACTATTATGCCCCGTACACACAATGGGATTTTCCGACAACAAATGTTGGATGTGAGCTTGTTGGCGGAAAGTCCGACCGTGTGTACGCTCCATCGAACATTTGTTGGCGGACTTTCCGCCAACAAATGTTGGCTAGCAGGTTCTCAAATTTTCCGCCAACAAATGTTTGTTGTCGGACTTTCCGATCAAGTACGAGCCAGAATCGTTCAGTCTTGTAAAACTGGCACTCGGAATGGAGATATCACGTACGTCTTGTACGTCACTACGTTCGTAATTGTTGGCCAACATTTGTGTGACCGTGTGTATGCAAGACAAGTTGGAGTCAACATCCTTCGAACAAAAATCCACGGTTTTGTTGTCGGAAAGTCCGATCGTGTGTAGGGGGCATTAGGCTGCTTTCACACTGAGGCGCTTTACAGGCGCTATAGCGCTAAAAAATAGCGCCAGCATAGCGCCTGTAAAGACCCTCTCTTGTCACTCCAGTGTGAAAGCCCGAGTGCTTTCACACTGGAGCGGTGCGCTGGCAGGACACCAAAAAAAGTCCTGCAAGCTGCATCTTTGCACCGCTGTAGGAGCGGTGTATACACCGCTCCTAAAGCGTCCCTGTCAGTTGAAATCAATGAGCATCGCCGCCGAACTGTCCGCATAGCGCCGCTGCAGCGGCGTTTTGCGGGAACTGTTTTAACCCTTTTTCGTCCGCTAGCGGGGGTTAAAAGCACCCTGCTAGCGGCCGAAAACCTCCGCAAAAACGGCGGTAAAGCGCCGCTAAAAATAGCGGCGCTTTACTGCCGACCCCCCCAATGCCCCAGTGTGAAAGTAGCCTTAAGGTCTGACCTCATATTATATTATTTTGGTAAATCTGAAGGAAAAATTTACAGAAAATTGTATACAGTAAAACCTTGGATTGCGAGCATAATTAGTTCCAGAAACATGCTTGTAATCCAAAGCACTTGTATATCAAAGCAAATTTCCCCATAAGAAATAATGGAAACTCAAATGATTTGTTCCACAACCTTTATTCATAGGTCCTTCAGTTTATAGTCCATATAAAAAGATTATAGCAATGTGACCAAGTTGTATAACCATAAAATGTCCATCCACAAATGGAAGCCTCCACAAGGGGATTAGAAGCAAAATCCAGCAGGAGCTCCAGAGTATAAAAGAGAAGAGAGATGTTGCTAAATGTTGTACCTTCATTAAATGCAACCATATTGCTACACTTAGAGGCGCCTCTCTTCTCTTTTATACGTATGATGAGTATATCAAGACATCGCTTGTATATCAAGTCAAAATTTATTTAAAAAATTTGCTTGTATTGCAAAACGCTCTCAAACCAAGGTTTTAGGTTTTAGTTGTAGTGTGTATCCAGCTTTAATTCTTCTTCCGGTTATACACAAGTCTTGGCAAGATGTAAGAAGTAAATAGTAATAATTTGTTTGCGCTTGCTAAAAGTTTTTCAAAAGTTTTAAATACAGTTAAAAGCTGCAAAAATTCTCTAAATTACTAACTTGTAATATAGCCGTGCTACAAAAGCATGTTGGAAATGGACATGCAAAAGAAGACAAAAAAATATATGAACTCATTTGTATATGTTTAAAAAAAAAAGAGGTTTGCAAGAATCAGTAGATTTACAGAACGCCCGTACTTACCAAGCTAGGTCTTCTCCAAGTCAGACACCTTTGTGGTTTGTACAGGTGACCGGCGCTGGTCGATGCAGCAGAAGCATCTGGCCTGTTGGGTTGAGATCTGTGGGCATGTTGTTGGCCGGTCACAGTTAATATCCTCCCTGTGTGAGAGGCAGCAGATGACAGCAGTGTGGGGAGAGATGCTGGTTACAACTTGCAAGCAGTCTGAATGCATTCAGCTTGTCCCACCCCACGCAAGACACAGCATAGTGCTCCCTCCCAGATTAACTCATCAATCGCCCCATGTACAGCACTTCGCCTAATTCCAAGCCCATCAGTACGCGAGATCATCGCCTCCACAAACCAACACAGCCCGGCTCTTCCGTACTCCAAAAATAAGCAAGAATTGTCACCATGACATCCAAATGTGTGAAAATAAGAGGGAACGATGGATGCGTAAAGCTGATCTAAACTCAAAAAGCAAAACTGTAAAATATTGCAGTTTACCAATTCTTAGATTGGATGTCGTTTTTCCAGCAATCCTGTTGTTTTTCAACTTCCTTTTATAAACAACCTGAAAAAGTGGCAGTTAGAGGGTTGAGCAGACCATTTAACCCTGACAGGGATGCTTACAATGATCAGCTTTTATTCATTTATCCCAAAAAGAAAGCAACTGTTAAAGTGGTTGTAAACCTAGTTACTCCACATGTACCTACAGGTAAGCCTATAATTATGCCCCGTACACACGGTCAGACTTTTCGGCTACAAAAGTCCGACAGCCTGTCCCACAGACTTTCGACGGACTTTTGGCGGACTTGCAGCGGACCTTCTAACGAACGGACTTGCCTACCCACGATCACACAAAAGTCAGACGGATTCGTACGTGATGACGTACACCGGACTAAAATAAGGAAGTTGATAGCCAGTAGCCAATAGCTGCCCTAGCGTGGCTTTTTGTCTGTTGGACTAGCACACAGACGAGCGGATTTCTGGGTCCGGCGTAGTTACGACGTAAAGATTTGAAGCATGTTTTAAATCTAAAGTCTGTCAGATTTGCAGCTCGAAAAGTCCACTGAAAGTCCGGGGAAGCCCACACACGATGGGATTGTCCGCTGGATTTGGTCCGTCGGCGTCCGTCGGAATTTTGTTGATGAAAAGTCCGACCATGTGTACGCGGCATAAGGCTTACCGATAGGTACTGTAAATATCTCCTAAACTTGCACCGTTTAGGAGATATTTACCATATACACTTGCGCCAACATCATGGGCACATGTGCACTGAAGAAACAGCCCGCTCGTGCCATTTCTTCAGCAGCCGTGACCGACGGGAGTGAAATAACTCTGGGAGAGATGTCGCCGGTCACAGCGGTGTGCGGGGACGCTGTAACAGCTTCGATCTAGGGTAAGTATTTCATGATGAGCTAGTATGCGATGCATACTAGCTCATTATGCCTTTGTCTTACAGGGTTTGTTTTTTCTTTGTTTTTTTGGGGGGGGGGGTTTACAACCACTTTAAGCTGCAAATGCTTATTAAGTGTGGGCTTTCAGGTATCATTTATATAATTTATTGGCAGGTGTGGTAGCTCCATTAGTTTTTTTTTTTTTTTTACTTTATTCTCACCTGGTGATCCTGCTAGTCAGCCTTTTGTTTTTCAATTTCCTTTACCAAACAACATACAAAAGTGTCAGTTATGCCGTGTACACACGTCCGGACTTTTCAACCAAACTGGTCCGACGCAACAAATCCGTCGGGCCATTCAATCATGTGTGGGCTTCATCAGACCTTTGCTGTCGAAAAATCTGACGGACTTTAGAAATAGAACATGTTTCAAATCTTTCAGACGGACTCAAGTCGGATTGAAAAATCCGTTCGTCTGTATGCTAGTCCGACGGACAAAAAACGACATTGGGGCAGCTATTGGCTACTGGCTATGAACTTCCTTATTCTAGTCCGGTCGTACGTCATCACGTTCGAATCAGTCGGACTTTGGTGTGATCATGTGTAGGCAAATCTGATTCGTTGGAACTCTGTCGGCACTCCGAAGTAAAGTCCTCGGAGTTCAGTCCGTCGAAACCGTTCCAGAGTGTTTCCGAGTTCAGTCAAGCTGTCCTCGAGTATTTCCGAGGCTCTCCGGCGCCCCCCCCCCACCTCCGGCCACATGTGGTATTGCATACAAGCATTCTCTGGAACGGATTATGCTCATAATTCAAGGTTCCACTGTACAATGCAGGACCAGCAGCCACATCCTATTCTGATAACATGGCTGCTAGTTCTGTATTGTTCATGATGACCTAGGAGTGCCAGTTCATATTCTAGCACTGGATATTGGAGAAACAGACTGATGGCTGTCGCAGGACCATAACGTAAGGCATTACTTTGTTTTAGATCATCCCCTAGAACAGTAGTCTCCAAACTGCGGCCCAGGGGCCAGATGCGGCCCTTTGCTTGCTTTTATGTGGCCCTTGGGGTGCTATTTTATTCACTGACAACAACGAAGGGCACAATGCCTACCAATGACATCAACGATGGAGCACAGTTCCTCCCAAGGACACCAACAATGGGGCCCAATGACAGCAATGATGGGGCACAATTCCTCCCAATAACACCAACGTTGAGCCACAATTCCTCCCAATAGCACCAATGATGGGGCACAATTCCTCCCAATAGCACCAACGATGGGGCACAATTCCTCCCAAGGACACCAACAATGGGGCCCAATGACACCAATGATGGGGCACAATTCCTCCCAATAGCACCAACGTTGAGCCACAATTCCTCCCAATAGCATCTACGATGGGGCACAATTCCTCCCAAGGACACCAACAATGGTGCCCAATAACACCAATGATGGGGCACAATTCCTCCTAAGGACGCCATCAATGGGGCCCAATGACACCAATGATGGGGCACAATTCCTCCCAAAAGCACCAACGATGAGCCACAAGTCCTCCCAATAGCACCAACGATTGGGCACAATTCCTCCCAGTAGCACCAACGATAGGGCACAATTCCTCCCAAGGACACCAACAATGGGGCCCAATAACTCCAATGATGGGGCACAATTCCTCCCAAGGACACTAACAATGGGGCCCAATGACACCAATGATGGGGCACAATTCCTCCCAGTAGCACCAACGATGAGCCACAATTCCTCCCAATAGCACCAATGATGGGGCAAAATTCCTCCCAATAACACCACTGATGGGAGATTGTTTATTCCCACTGATACTGGGACATTTTGTACTCCCAATGGCCACAGTCTGGCCCCCCTAAAGTTTGAAGCACAGTAAATTGGTCCTTTGTTTAGAAAGTTTGGAGAGCCCTGCCCTAGAAAAATAGATAATCAGTGTGTGTGTGTGTGTGTGTGTGTGTGTGTGGGGGGGGGGGGGGGGGGGTTAGTTTTAATAATAATGTTATCATTGCCTGGAATTAGGCTTTGTTGGTACACTTCAAAACATTTTACTTAAACTGACTTAGGCCTCATATACACTGGGCATTTAGCTCCAGTGCATGAGACTTCATTATTTAAATGAAAGCACAGATGCACCTTCCAGTCCTGGCTTATGAAAGGCAGGAAGGTGCGCCAAGTGGTACGAACATTTAGGGCAGTATAGGGCAGGGCGAATACTCAGAGCATAGGCCACTTGAGTCCTAGGCATTCATCCCTGGACGCATATGTTGGTACGAAACTGCAGCAGCTTACAGCCTGTCAAAGTTTTATAGGCTGCCGCCAGCAGGGTTGGAGTTTTCTTGCTAAACAGCTGAAATTTCTATGCAGGCATTCAATTCCCAGATAGCAAGCAATTGTGCTGCAAGTTTGAAAATGACTTGCTAAGCTATTGCTAGACTTGCCAGGCTTCACAAGTTTGTTGCACAATTGCAACAAGTCCACATTGCATGACTCCAGATCAACTTTCTTTGCAAACATTCTGCGAGTCTGCTGCAAGTTCTGGTTCAGTTATGTTGTGCAATAGTCATCCCACCACAGGGGGTCACTGTGGATGAATTTTCATGCTCGCAGATTTGCACAACTCTTGCTGTAGACTCACCACTGCAACTTTGCTAGATACTTGCCACGCACATTTGCTACAAATTGGAAAAGTGTCAACTAGAACTTGTGCTTCAAGTGCTCTACAAGTGTACAACTTGCCAGTGAAAATGTGCAGCAAGTTAACAGACTTAAAATTCAAGACTGCCACAAATGTATAGCAAGTTATCCTTGCTATCTGGATTAAAACCACCAGCATGACTTGCAGACTTAAGCCTTATTATTGCCATTATCCTTACCAGCCCTGAACTTGAGCCCGCACAAGAGCCCTTATATAAAAGAGAATACACAGTCCCAATTAGCATTTACAAAGTCTACCAACTCTGCAGTAGATTAAAGCTTGGATTATAGCCTGAGTAAAAACTATAGCACTACTTCTGGACTGGAAAGAGGTATTCTCTTTTTTTTTTTTTATATTACAAGGAGCTGGAATTGCTCTATGACAGCCATTCCACAAGGGTTCAGTGTAATCCTAGGTTGCTTCTAGGCTTGCTAGGGGTTCCTTGAGTGGTGGCTGATTGACCTCCGATCTGATGGTGTCTGCACACTTCCAGGGTCAATGCCACTTGGCAGAGCCAGTGGCATGACACCATAGATTTAAGCTGTGTGTAACGGTGGCATTCTGACCACGACTGTAAGGGTTGCATTCTTCCTACTGACCACAGATGTAAGAAGCAAGGCCTGAAAATGACTCCTGTTGGGTAAAAAACTGATGAAGGATGTATGATATACTATAGATTTACAATAATGGGGTTCTTTAACCACTTGCCGACTGGCTCACGCCGATATACGTTGGCAGAATGGCTCTGCTGGTCAAAACCCCGTATAGATACGTTGTACTCTTTAAGAGCCGCCAGAGGGCACGTGCACGCCGCTAGAGGTGACCAAAAGCGCCCGCTGCACGGCGGGGGACCCAATGCGCTTGGCCAGCGGCGATCGCGGGCACAAGAGCCAACATGGGGATTTGTGTGTGTAAACACACAAATCCCTGTTCTGTCAGGGGAGAGGAGACATATCGTGTGTTCCTACTAAGTAGGAACAGCGATATGTTTCCTCCCCCAGTCAGTCACATCCCATACAGTTAGAAACACTAACTAGGGAACACATTTAACCCCTTGATCACCCCCTAGTGTTAACCCCTTCCCTGCCAGTGACATTTACACAGTAATCAGTGCTTTTTATAGCACTGATCGCTCTATAAATGTCAATGGTCCCAAAAATGTGTCAAAAGTCTCCACCGCAATGTCTCAGTACTGCTAAAGATCGCAGATCACCGCCATTACTAGTAAAAAATAATAATAAAAATGCCATAAATCTTTCCCATAGTGTGTAAACACTATAACTTTTGCGCAAACCAATCAATATACGCTTATTGCGATTTTTTTTTTACCAAACATATGTAGAAGAATATATATTGGCCTAAACTGATGAAGATGTTTTTTAAAAACATTTTTGGGGATATTTATTATAGCAAAAAGTAAAAAATATTTTTTTTAAAAATTGTCGGTCTTTTTTTGTTAATAGTGCAAAAAATAAAAACTGCAGAGGTAATCAAATACCACCAAAAGAAAACTCTATTTGTGGGAAAAAAAGGACGCAAATTTTGTTTGGGTAGAGCATTGCATGACCGCGCAATTGTCAGTTAAAGCGACACAGTGCCAAATTGTAAAAAGTGCTCTGGTCAGGAAGGGGGTAAAATCTTCTGGAGCTGAAGAGGTTAAAGGAAGCGGTCATTCCTTGACCCATTCAGTTTATTGAAAAGGTTCAACTTCCCTGCAATCCACGATTTGTTTTGAAAAAGGTGCAGGCTATGGATCTTTTGCTTCTTGTTCAAGGAAAAACATGAAGCAAAAATGAGCAAAACTCTTGTCGGCGCTACTGGAAAAGAAGACCCTCCAGACACAATAGTCCACACAAAGGGTCAGAGCTAGCTTGTCTTCAATCTTGATAATGTGGATGCATAAATACGTAGCCACCAATGACAGCCTCAACGTCACACACTGAAATGGACTTGCCGCTTTCTTCAATTCGGGGAAAAACAATACTAGAAACGTAGGAGGAAAGCGCACCAGCCTAGTACATTACTATAGGACTCTTTAATAAATAAAACAAAAATAAATGGCAATATACTCACAAGGGCACACAATAAATAGCATGCAACGCTTCCCAACAAGCCAACTGGAGCGTGTCCAAACACCAGGGGGCAGCCAACGCATTTCAAGGGCGATGCCCTCTTCCTCAGAACTCAAGGAAGCTCTGAGGAAGAGGGCATCACTGACCCCCTGGTGGTTGGACACTTCCGGTGGCTTGTAGGGAAGTGTTTCATGCTATTTATTGTGTGCCTTTTTGAGTACAGGCATACCCCACTTTTAAAGCGGGAGTCCAGCGACCAATCTTTTTTTTTTTTTTTTTTTTTTTTAGGTCATTGAGACACTTTGCTAATCCCAAAATAATACTCACAGTTTGTGTGTAACATTTCTGCCTCTGTCTGTTTTCGTACTGAAGAATAACTTAAAAAATGTGACGCTGGCTGTCTCCATCTTGCTTGTGGGCATGTGAAGGCCACAAGCATTGATTTCCTGGATGCGGTGAATGCTGTTCATTCACAGCTTGTTCAGGCGCATGATCATTGTTTCCGCACTGAATCTTGGGAAGCCTGACACTAAGCTCCCAGGAGACAGTGCGGCGCCGGGGAAAGGCAATAAACACACCTACTCCCATGGGAGGAGAGACAGGAAGTGCCACAATAAAGTACAATATAAAGGTAATTACAGCGATAAAAAAAGTTTTCGTGCGCCATTTGAACATCTATGCAATTAACTGAAGGGGGTAAGATTAAGTTAAAAATTTGAGTGGAACCCCGCTTTAAGTACACAATGGGGTTTATTTACTAAAGCTGGAAAGTGCAAAATCAGGCTCACTTCTACATAGAAACCAATAAGCTTCCAGGTTTTATTACCAGAGCTTAATTGAACAAGCCGAGGTTAGAAGATCATTGGTTTCTATGCAGAAGTGAGCTTGGTTTTGCACTTTCCAGCTTTAGTAAATAAACCCCATTGTGTACTTAAAAGTGGGGTATGCCTGTATATTGGCATTTATTTTCATTTTATTTATTAAAGAACTAGGCTGTTGCACTTTCTTCCTATGTGTGTATTCAATGAAAAACATGGCAAAATTGGGGAACATGGACAGATCCTCTACAAGACAGGACTGCAAGCAAGTTTAAAAGACTCAAGGAATTTCAACTATTAAATAAATTTAAAAAATACAACTCTTCATCTTGTGTTTATGCCACTTCAACAAGAGATGATGAAAAGAATGCATGCAGTGCTCAGGCATCTGTGACAGATTACTATGAAATTACTGTGGAGGAAAGTTACTGATTTAGATTAGAATATCAGCTCTGAGTAGGATCCTTTTAATAAGCATCTCCAATCACACAGCTAAATGCACACACATACACTGTTGAAAACCGCGGCTTTTCTAAGTGGGAAAATGTTGGTATGCAGTATCGGCACCCTCTGGTCCTGGCTGGGGGGGGGGGGGGGGCTGGCAGTGCGTCAGTGGTGATGTTTGACCCCAGTTAAGCTGTGCCCCTTCCTCAAGTCAACTGGGAGTTACTGTGACAACAGCACAGCTGATCGTTTCTGCTGGAGGATTAATTGTTGGGTATATATTGATACTGCTGGGTGATTTATTGTTTCTGCCGGGGGATTTGTGAATGGAGACAAAAAGGGAAGTGTTGGTGCTGTGAAGTGGGTAGAGGTCAGTAATAAGGGTGACCCGGAATTGGTGGGGGGTGGGAGTACAGTATTTGCAGGTATTCTCTGAAAAAAATTGGTGCAACGCCCTCCTCTAGTTATGCTGTAGTCAAATTTAGTTTTGGTTCCATTGTAGTTAATGGAGCAGTGATTGATTGTTTTTGTCTGCTCAGGATTTCTGAAGCTGGGTGTTTGATTTCTTCCACCTGCTTCTGGAAGAAGCTTTCAGAATATAGGGTAGGGAGAATCAGATATCCGGTATGAATATTTATCATGCCCAGCCAATCCCTGGAGAGAGGCATCCAGAACGTGGCTGGGGAGGTGATATATGTTTAGGTGGCTTGAGCAGAGTGTTATTTTCTTGTCAGGGAGGGTTCTTCTAGTTCTCTTGGGGCTGTTGGCCCTAGTAGAAGAGACACAGACAAGAGGCTGCAGTCCAGGCCTCAGTAGCTGATGAGCAGAAGGCCTGTAGAAGAACACAAAAGAATTTTACATGAGGGAGGGCACGGTCTTTAAGTCCTGGTCTGGGAAGAAATCTTTATCCCCCTCACTGAAGAACTACCTATGGATGTTGGGTGGCAGACAGCTCCTGGAACACTGAATAAAGACCTTGCTGGGTACTATTACTATGTCATGCAAGTGCCAAAAAGGAACTAACCCTGCTGCTGTAGGGTCCTATGCTGGCCATTCCCTACCTTCAGAAAGGATACTAAAAAGACATCTCCTAGAATGAGCCTGAATTTGCGGTGTGCGTGGGACTGTGGTTGTGTGACTGGCAGCCTCTGACCTATTGTGGGAGACCTGGGTACATTCTCAATGGTCTCTCCAGGGGTAAGACCTAGAAAATGTTGTACCTTCCAGTGATATCTAATTATCTACACGTCTTGTGACCCAACCACCCCTGTTGAGCTTTACAGCAAAATAAGATAAAATGTGCAAAACCTGTGCCACTGCCCTGTCTCCTAGTGGTAAACATCACTACTGTGGGGACTGCTTATCCGCTTCTACAACAGTCACTCCCACTATAAGCCTGATTTTTAACTTGTAGCTGGTGTGCGGCAACAGTATGAAAATAAATTCCAAGCTATTAGTCTAGTGGACTTGAGAATGTTTCTTCATTTTTCTCCACCTGTCACAAGAGAAATACAACCCAATTCTGAAAATGCCAGTTGACTGGCCACTGGCCAAAGCAAAACAAATGTGTTATGAGGAAAGTGTGAGTAAGGTCTGACACATTAACCTTCTTATCTACTCCGGGTTAGCAGCTCATAGTATTGACGTCAGAGGATCCCAAAGGCCATCAGACAACTAGAATTTTAGGCGTTTGTAGCCACCATTTTTCTTTCATGACAGATTCACTTTAAAGTGCAGTTTTATCCTCCCTCATTACGTGGTGTGTCCTTGAGCAGGAACAAGCAAGGTCATATCAGGTGTTCATTACTGGCTGCATGCTTATCCCAGGTCAAAAACCACCACCACCAAGTAGCAACTTTACTTTCCAAGGCCTTCTGTATCTCGCCCAGGTGTGTTAACTTGCTGCTTTCCACTGGCAATGGCACTACAAGTTTCAGCAGGCTCCTAGAGATTTCAGGGATGTAATGTTGCACAGCTGCAAGGAGATCAGATGTATCCTGTTCTTTGCTCAATGGTAACACAATAACCGATATATGAAGTGATTCAGACCAAAACAGGTCTGCACATGTCACCCGTTTAACACGATTCTCCAGTTTTCATTTCAGGAAGCTTAGTCCTCCTGAAATGAAATTTAACAATGATGAAATCAGAACAACGCGCCTCATACAACCAATCTAGACAACGCCAGACAACTCATTTAATGCAGATTTAAAAAAATTACTGATATTTCAGTTTTTGGATAAAACCAATGTTAAAGTCTGATTCCTACTCGGACGAAATAAATACATGTAGGTAGGGTTTACTCACGGCGTTCCAAGGACGAACACATATCAAATCAGAAGTTCTTTTTTTTTTACATTTAACAACTGCACTCTTGATGAAGGTAAAAGTTACACATTACCTTGGCCTAGAATTTAACCAGCCAGAAAGTTTCAAGCCAGCCACAGAGACCCTGAAAAAAAGGGCCATGCAGAACCTTGTGCCATCAGGGGACAGCTATATCATGTAAAACCACTATATCCAGAGGTTGTCTTTGGGAAATAGACGTATGAGTGCTGCCAGCATTGCTGCAGAGGTTGAAGGGGTAGGGGGTCAGCCTGTCAGTGCTCAGACCAAGCAGACTAAGGACATTACTGGAACCATGTCCTGTGGTCTGATGAGACCAAGATAAACTTATTTGGTTCAGATGGTGTCAAGCGTATGTAACTGCAACCATTTAAGGAGCACAAAGACAAGTGTGTCTTGTCTACAGTCAAGCATGGTGGTGGGAATGTCATGGTCTGGGGCTGCATGAGTGCTGATGGCACTGGGGAGCTACAGATCATTGAGGGAACCATGAATGCCAACATGTACTGTGACATACTGAAGCAGAACATGATCCCCTCTCTTTGCAAGGTCTCTAACATCCACCAGCTGCGTGATGTCGTCATGGAGGAGTGGAAGAGGACTCCAGCTCTAAAGCGGTGAACTCCATGCCCATGAGGGTTAAGGCAGTGCTGGAAAATTAAACCTTTGATTTCACCCAATCCTCCTTTATGGGACCACATCACCTACCCATATCAACCCAAATGGAACTCACAGAAATGTTCCATCTGGTATTCTGCAATCACCTCCAACAATGCTTGCCATGCTGACTTAGGCTAAAGTGGACACTATGATACTGGCGCCACATACAAAACAGCAGCTCCAAATCATACCACCATAACATTTTACTGACCAACAAGGACCAGGGCATACCATGTAAACTGCCAACAACACACAGCAACTTGTCTTTCCAAAACACCTAAAAACGTAGCCTAACAAAATCTCATATACAGTATCTCACAAAAGTGAGTACACCCCTCACATTTTTGTAAATATTTTAATACATCTTTTCATGTGACAACACTGAAGAAATTACACTTTGCTACAATGTAAAGTAGTGAGTGTACAGCTTGCATAACAGTGTAAATTCGCTGTCCTCTCAAAATAACTCAACACACAGCCATTAATGTCTAAACTGCTGGCAACAAAAGTGAGTACACCCCTAAGTGAAAATGTCCAGATTGAGCCCAAAGTGTCAATATTTTGTGTATCCACAATTATTTTCCAGCACTGCCTTAACCCTCTTGGGCATGGAGTTCATCAGAGCTTCACAGGTTGCCACTGGAGTCCTCTTCCACTCCTCCATGACGACATCACGCAGCTGGTGGATGTTAGAGACCTCCTCCACCTTCCATTTGAGGATGCCCCACAGATGATCAATAGGGTTTAGGTCTGGAGACATGCTTGGCCAGTCCATCACCTTTACCCTCAGCTTCTTTAGCAAGGCACTGGTTTTCTTAGAGGTGTGTTTTGGAAGCTGTACACTCACTACTTTACATTGTAGCAAAGTGTCATTTCTTCAGTGTTGTCACATGAAAAGATGTAATAAAATATTTACAAAAATGTGAGGGGTGTACTCACTTTTGTGAGATACTGTAAAATGACATAACGAATGATTTCAAAGAAATATATGTAATGCCGTGTACACACGGTCGGATTTTTCGTCTACAAAAGTCCGACGGACGCCGACGGACTAAAGCTGGCTGACAATCCGATCGTGTGTGGGCTTCCCCGGACTTTCAGCGGACTTTTTCAGCCTCAAATCCGACGGACTTTAGATTTGAAACATGCTTAAAATCTTTACGTGGTAACTACGACGGACCCCGAAATCCGCTCGTCTGTGTGCTAGTCCGACGGACAAAAACCCACGCTAGGGCAGCTATTGGCTACTGGCTATCAACTTCCTTATTTTAGTCCGGTGTACGTCATCACGTACGAATCCGTCGGACTTTTGTGTGGTCGTGTGTAGGCAAGTCCGTTCGTTAGAAAGTCTGCCGCAAGTCCGCCGAAAGTCCACCGGAAGTCTGTCGGACAGGCTGTCGGACTTTTGTAGACGAAAAGTCCGACCGTGTGTACGCGGCATTAGAGAAAGGAGAAAATTAATGAATTGCCAGAAACCAACCAATCACTGCAGAGGGACCACAAACCGGCCCCATACCTGGAGATGCTACAAGACCCCAAAGACAGATAGACTGTACACATGTACAGACTGAGAAGATAGAGAAAAACAGAAATACAGAGGTTAAGAAAAAGAGGAAAGAAATTGGTAAAGCGGCTCTAAAGGCTGAAGGCCTTTTACCTTATTGCATTCTCTGCATGAAGTTTAAATAACCTTCTAAGTGCAGCCCCCCCTTTTATCCTAACCCAAGTCCGATCTTGATCCAGCGATGTGCATGAGAGCAGCAGCGCTCTCTGCTTTCTCCCTCCTCACAGGCTCAGAGACAGCAGAAGGAGCCATTGGCTTCCGCTGCTGTCAATCACAGTCAGGGAGGAGAGAACAGGGGGCGGGACCGAGACGCACTCTGTGTGTCTATGGATGCATGAGCGAGCCTATATGAGTGGCTTGCTATGGTAAGCACTTGGCGGGGGAGATGGAGCCAGGAACGCAGGTGGGGGGACCCGAGGAGAAAGGAGTGGGGCTGCTCTGTGCAAAACCATTACACAGAGCAGGTAAGTATAACATGTTTGTTTTTGTTTTGTTTTTTAAATTAAGGGTTTACAATCACTTTAAATTTAAGAGAGGTTGAGAAATAGCAAGATAGATAGATAGATAGATAGATAGATAGATGGATGGATGGATGGATGGATGGATGGATGGATGGATGGATAGATAGATAGATAGATAGATAGATAGATAGATAGATAGATAGATAGATAGATAGATAGATAGATAGATAGATAGATAGATAGATAGATAGATAGATAGATAGATAGATAGATAGATAGATATTGAAATAGATGAGTGGAGAAAACATTTTTTTGTTTTTGGTTTTCTCCAGATTTTGGTATTCCTGCATTTGGTTCTGGAGTTTGGAGATTTCAGAGAGTTTTGGGAAGGAAAAAAATCTCCCATCCAGTGTCCAGGTCTTGCAGGAGACTGTCAGGCTGTGAGTGCAGGTTCACATAGCCCTTATAATGAAGGACTTCAGCTCTGGGCTCCCTTCAGGCATACTTCCGTCAGGGGATGGTTGTGGGCTCCTGTTAGAAGTGCTCCATTCAAGAGACAGTGCTACATGCTGGAGAAGAGATTCCTTACCCATAGGATTAAGAGGGTCAAGGTAGCTGAGTACAGGAGACTGGGAAAGCCAGGACGGCTATTTGAGTCTAGGGGACTGCGGGAATTTTGAAGTTTCGGAGGATTGAGCGAGCTTGGGGTGTGAAGAGACCCCCTACTGGGAAGCCAGGGAGTGGGCCCTTGTAGCAGGGTGTTGTAACTACAGGCTGAGTGAGCCAGGAAATCTGGGTAAGATGGTCTGAGGGACCAGTGTAAAGCACAAAAGCGAGCCCAGTGAAGAGGGAGTCAGATGGCTTGGCATTATTTTTTGTCACTTGCTTTGATGGTGGAAACCTGATGTAAGGACTTTTGATGTATTGTTTAATGGAAGTGGGTCAACAAGCCCTAAAACCACAGACGGGACTGGCGTGTCCTAATAAAATTGCTACTAACACTGATCTGAATTCCCCCACAATATCACAATAGATAATTATTTTACAATTTCTGTGAACTTAAATGGATAACAGAAGCACTCATTGACTACATACTGTGGAGCTTATTTTACCTTCTAAGCATTATTGTTGTGAACAATGATAGTTCATTTACAAGGAGAAAGGAAATGTATTATATAATAGACCGTGGATCAGATTACTAATCGTTATGTACTTAGTGGGCCTGAACAGCGTTCACACATTTCCTTATGGTTTCAGACAAAATATCAGAGCTGGTCCGAATTCCATAACCTGAGATTAAACACTCCGCACTCTGTACATGGTATTCATTCTTCTACAGATTGAAGATAAGAGGGGAGCAGAGGGAACTGGAGCCATTAAGGCATTAGCAAACAAACAAGTTACATCACGTATGAAGCTAGCCTAGTGGTAACATTCACAGATGTACAATTCCAAATAGCTGTACAGACACCGATTTGACTTTGGGCAGAAAATTATCGTAAATTATCCATTATCTAGAATCTCACTCTTCCTGCTGTAATAGAGGAAGTCTTGCACTTTCCGCTGCAGTCTTCAGTTCAAATATTTCTTTATTCAGTTTTAGTGTTAAGAAACTACATTTACAGAGCAAAACAATAATGAAATGTAATGTAAAACATTAGGGGGATTAAGGGTTAACCTGGGAAAAGAAAAGGAAGTGGAGAAGGGGAAGGAATCGGAAAAGGATACGAGAAGGGGGGTAATGGGGCAAAAGTCAAACCTCAATATATCAAGTAATCTCAGAAATAACTTTAATAAGGTTTTTTGGTAACGTCTCTACTATAAATGTCAGAGCCACTGAGAATAGGGAACTAGGTGAAAGTGCCTTTCCTATAAAGGGACTATGAATACTTTTACTGACCACTTGTCAAAGTCTTGAAAGAGTCTGAATCTCTATATGCTACCCAGCAAGTCCATGCTTGGGCAGGTCACTCCTCACCAGAGTCTCCATAAACATGATATCATTTAGGAATTGTGCCCATTCCACAAAATAAGGGAATGTGGGAGATTTCTAATGCCGGCAGACTGCAACCCATACTGTAAACAAGCAATGCCTCAAGATGCTCTTCTTGGCTTTGGAGAGGGACCCAAGGTATCGCCGACAGGAGGGCCACCTGAGGAGCGGTCTTGACATCTGAAATACTCTTTGTTCTATAGACAAAGAAAACAAATTCCCCAAAAATGAGCATTAGGCGACAGCTCTATTAAATGTGTAAGTAGCTGCCAGGTTCGTTGGAACATCTCTAGCACAGGTTAGGTATCCTAGGGTATATGTGGCTTGCTGTTGCACTACTTAAACATCGATTCCTATTGCCCATAGTCAATAGAGGGGCATCCTTGGTTCAGTACATAATAGATCTAATTCTCCCTTTTTTTCTCTTCCCTTTTGCTCTTTAGAGTACATATCTCAGGCATGCAAAGGTACCCAAAACTGTACATAGACATCAAACAGCCCTCAGCACATGACAGCCCTCCCACCCCTTGCATAATGTGATTTTTCTAGTAAACTAGTAAAATCTAATATATATATATATATATATATATATATATATACACACACACACACATACATATACACACACACACACACACACACACACACACACACACATACATATACACACACATGCATACACAGTATCGCACAAAAGCGAGTACACCCCTCACATTTTTGTATATAATGTATTATATCTTTTCCTGTGACAGCACTGAAGAAATTACACTTTGCTACATTAGCTGTCCCCTCAAAATAACTCAACACACAGCCATTAATGTCTAATCCGCTGGCAACAAAAGTGAGTACACCCCTAAGTGAAAATGTCCAAATTGGGCCCAAAATGTCCATATTTTGTGTGGCCACCATTATTTTCTAGCTCTGCATACCCTCTTGGGCATGGAGTTCACCAGAGCTTCACAGGTTGTCACTGCAGTCCTCTTCCACTCCTCCATGATGATATCACAGAGCTGGTGGGTGTTAGAGACCTTGCGCTCCTCCACCTTCCGTTTGAGGATGCCCCAAAGATGTTCAGTAGGGTTTAGGTCTGGAGATATGCTTGGCCAGTCCATCACATTTATGCTCAGCTTCGTTAGCAAGGCAGTGGTCATCTTGGAGGTGTGTTTAGGGTCATTATGTTGGAATACTGCCCTGCGGCCCAGTCTCTGAAGGGAGGGGATCATGCTCTGCTTCAGTATGTCACAGTACATGTTGGCATTCATGGTTCCCTCAATGATCTGTAGCTCCCCAGGGCCGGCAGCACTCATGCAGCCCCAGACCATGACACTCCCACCACCATACTTGACTGTAGGCAAGACACACTTGTCTTTGTACTCCTCACCTGGTTGCCGCCGCACGCACTTGACACCATCTGAACCAAATAGGTTTATCTTTGTCTCATCAGAGCACAGGATATGGTTCCAGTAATCCATGTCCTTAGTCTGCTTGTCTTCGCAAACGGTTTGCGGGCTTTCTTGTGTATCATCTTTAGAAGAGGCTTCCTCTGGGATGACAGCCATGCAGACCAATTTGATGCAGTGTGCGGCGTATGGTCTGAGCACTGACAGGCTGACCCCCCCACCTCTTCAACCTCTGCAACAATGCTGGCAGCACTCATACATCTATTTCCCAAAGAGGACCTCTGGATATAACACTGAGCACGTGCACTCAACTTCTTTGGTTGACCATGGTGAGGCCTGTGCTGAGTGGAACCTGTCCTGTCAAACCGCTATTTGATCTTCGCCACCGTGCTGCAGCTCAGTTTCAGGGTCTTGGCAATCTTTTTATAGCCTAGGGCATCTTTATGTAGAGCAACAATTCTTTTTTTTTTCAGATCCTCAGAGTTTTTCCAGTGACCAGTATGAGAGAGTGAGAGCAATAACGCCAAATTTAAACACACCTGCTCCCCATTCACACGTAAGACCTTGTAACACTAACAAGTCACATAACACCGGGGAGGGAAAATGGCTAAATAGGCCCATTTTGGACATTTTCACTTAGGGGTGTACTCACTTTTGTTGCCAGTGGTTTAGAAGTTAATGGCTGTGTGTTGAGTTATTTTGAGGGCACATTGTATATATATATATATATATATATATATATATATATATATATATATATATATATATATATACACACATACACACACACACACACACACACACACACACACACAGTGCTGTGAAAAGTATTTGCCCCCTAACTGATATTTTTATTTTTTTGCATATTTCTCACACTTAAATGTTTCAGATCAAACTAATTTTAATATTACACAGAGATAACCCGAGTAAATCCAAGATGCAGTTTTTAAATGATTATTTAATTTATTAAGGGAAAAAAGCTGTTCAAACCTGCCTGGCCCTATGTGAAAAAGTTATTGCCCCCTCCCATGCTGAATCTTGAATTAACTGTGATTAACCATAATTTTATGGAAAGCTGAGTTAAATTTCACTTGCCACACCCAGGCCTGATTACTGCCAGACCTATTGAATCAAGAAATCACATAAATAGAAGCTGTCTGACAAAGTGAAGCACGCTAACAGATCACAAAAAGCCACACATCAATCTAAAAAGATTCAAGAACAGATTAGAAACAAGGAAGGGTTTCAAAGCCATTTCTAAGGCTTTCTAAGGCTTTGGAACTGCAGTGAACCACGGGGAGAGCTATTATCCACAAATGAAGATAACTTGGAACAGCGGTGAACCTTCCCAGGAGTGGTCGGCCTACAAAAATTACTCAAAGAGCATGACGACGACTTATCTTTTAAATGTGTGACAAATATGCAAAAAGATTTAAAATCAGAAAGGGGGCAAATACTTTTTCACAGCATTGTATTAATTAAAGATATAATAATTATATGTAGCAATAACTCTGGGTGGAGCTGCTGGTTTAAGCGGGCTGTTACCTTCACTCTCGATACCTCTGTTTCACCTGCACCGGGTCTAGGGTTCCGTTGAGTTTACCTCTGGATGATATAAGCACCAACACTTGAGTATGGTTTCAATGCTTTAATGAACCAAGTAACAAAGGAAGTAGCAGGAAAGAGGCAGGAGGAAAGTTGCAGGGAAGCTCAAATACCTTTCCTTAGGATTCTTTTAGAACGTCCTTTAGAATTGAACACTGTAATTGAATGTGATCCCCTTTTTGTGGGACACATTCTTTGCCCGCCTGGATAGGCCTCTCTCACTTGCCTAGCAGCCAGTACGTAGCACGAACAAAAGTCTCTGCCACAGACTTGCTTGGAACAAAACCCGTACGATCCTCTGCCACAGGATGTATTGGTTTGCGGTGAATGTCAGACACAGTACTTGGACCTCTAAGCCAACCCGGCAGTACTATGCAGTAAGACTACTTCAGGATACGTCCTCCAACCGAGTCACCAGGCCCCTCTCCAGACCAGCACTCTGCATGATCCTTCTATGACGGGTCCTCCCCTGGGATCTTCTCGGTTGTCCAGCTTCTTCACTCAGGATAGACAGCTCAGGACCATTCCTCGGCTGCTGTGGTAGGCCCCAGACAGGCTTCTGGGCCCACCCACGCGCGGCAGCAACGCAGGCCTCCGGAACGGAGGACCACGAGGTGGTACTCTAATGCATAGCTGTCGGCCAGGAGGGCCAGCAGGTGGCTGAAAACGAACCCCCAAACATGGCGTCTGTCCCATAAATACCCTTTCCCAGAATGCAACTCGGAGGACCACCTCCACTGAGTTGTCTCCGGGATAGAGGAGCACCCATACGCTTCGACACGTTTCTCTTCCAACACCAGCCAATGGTAACAGCGACACCCACTGGCACAGTGTGGAACTACACGCATTTCAGCCAAGCTGGAACAGAGGCAAATCTAACTTCTTCTAACAAGCAACCCACTAAATTTACCTATCAGATGGTAGATAAAAAATCTACCAGCGCTACATATATATATATAATGCTATCTTACACCTTTGAAAAAAAATAAAACAGCAGCCTTATCTGCAATATTCACCTTATGTCCAGCACTGTCCTCTGATGTCCAGCACCACTAATCTTCTGAGTTGAAAGACATGTACGGAGCTGTAGTGAAAAGGAAGCAGAGTACAGACATGAAAGGGTGCAAGGAACTTAGGAAGGAAGAAGTAGGATAAGGAGGGGTTTAAGGAAGTTAGAGATATGCTGGGATTGGTGGATCAGTGTAGAAGGGGAGGAGAATTTTGATCAGTGCTTAAGCCAGGGGGAATTATACAGCAGTCGTGAGTTGGAGAGTCAGGAAGAACGTTCCCTGAGGTAGCTGAGAGATAGAGGTAGCATGAGTGGTTTAGAGCAGCTATGGGTACAGCTTAGGGAAGCAGCGGAGACCCATGGAGCAGAATGGCTGCAGAGCCAGATTGCATCCACACTACAGGGGGTTGAGCAGGGCCCATCCAATGCGAGGCCTGTCTCATCACGGGCTAGGAGGTCTAGACCTCCGGAGCGCCTTAGTCCTGACAACACTCCCAGGACTCAGAGGAGACTGGGGAGCCCGAGTCGGACCCCCTCGGGACCCCCGCCGGCAAAGCAGACACCAAAAAGAGCGGGCGGGGGGGCAGCAAGGAGAGACAGATTGCAGCAAAGTCACAGGGGGGGAGGCGTAATGCAGACAGCCAGGCCAGCCCCCAGTGGGGCATCTCCACGGGATAGACAGCAGGCTGCCACCACCGGCGATGCTCCGGTCGGGGTGGCAACCCGGCGAGGGAGAACGGGACGGTCGGGCGCCGGCATGGCCTGTGAAACGGCCGGCGGCTTGCCTCGTGGCGGCGCCATCTTACCTCAGGGAAGAGGTCCAGCCAGTCAGCACAGGGATCGTCAGTCGGGAGGCCCCGCCTCCAGGTTCAGTGAAGGGCCTGGGAGGGTTGGCCAGCGCAATGCCTGCGTGAGAGACAGGTCGCCGGGTGATGACATCATTTCCCCATACGAGGAAAATGGAGGAAGGAACCCTCAGATGGATGTCGCCCCCCCTCCGGTCGCTCAGGCTGCAGGACGGAAGTCGGCCAGAAGAACAGCAGTAGAAGAACAGCAACTGATACAGAGGGACAGCGGCAGCAGCAGCGAGGAGGGCGAGCTGAGCGATGATCCACAGGAGGCAGCGGTGGAGTCGGGTCGGACGGCTGGTGGGTCCTCTCACCTAAGGCAGCCTGGTAAGTGAAAGTCTGTTTCCGTTACTAATGTTATTGGGTTGACTGAAGCAGGGGGAGTCAGAGTGGGGGGGGGGTGAGCAGGGTGCCTTAAGGGGGGGAGAAGGGGATTTATGGGAGTCAGTAAAGGAGCTACTTCGCCGCCTAGAGAGCGGGGCTCCGCAACCCTCATCCCCCATCAGCCCCTGGGTACCACAGCCCCCAAGTGTTAGGGATCCCGTGGTGGTAGTGGACCCCCCGCAAAGGCCGACGACGTTGGTGGTGGCCGAGACACAGACGGGAGGTGACGGCGTGGGAGATTCTGGAAAAACTACAACGCAGGAAAAGGATGCGGAAAAGGTGAGACTGGCAGATGCGGCCAAGTGTGAGGTCTACGTTTGCTTCGAGTGACCTTTGGGGGCGCATTTGAAAAAAGAGGTAAGAGAAAAAATGTGGAAAAACGAGTTTGTGGAGATTTTCTCCTTGCTCCCATTAGAAAAGTTTAATTTAGACAGGGTAAAGCCAGATGAGAGTAAAAAAGAGGAGGAAGAGAAGAGAAGGTACAGATTAATTCCGCGCACGTTTGCTAACTGGTTGCAAGCTTTTGCGATTCTGGCTAGCGTGATCGGGGAAAAAGCCCCCGAGAATTGCTCGGCATTATTCTGTTATTTAGAAGCGATCAGCGAGGCACATCGAGTATATGGGGGTTTAGCATGGCTTCGTTATGACGAGCAGTTTCGTCAAAGGAAGGCTATTCGCCCATCGATTAGATGGGACCATAAGGATATAAGCCTCTGGATGAAGTTGATGACGTCATCCAGGGCTGCGAGCCCGTTTTTTCAAGGGGGGGTCGGCGGCACCTCCTCCACTGGATCGCCGGCCCCAAAAAAAGAAAGGGGTGTGCTGGCAGTTCAATGAAGGCAACTGTCGGTTCGGGACTTCATGTCGCTACAAACATGAATGCTCCGGATGTAGTGGGGGGCACCCTTTTGCGCGCTGCTTCAAGCAAGGAAAAGGTCGCACAGGAGACATCGTTGGAAAAAGGGATGACGCCGGTGAGACTAGAAAGGATGCTACCTTTCCTAAATAGGTACCCGGATAGGGCGGCGGCCATGTTATTAGAAACAGGGTTCAGGGAAGGTTTTCGAATTCCGAGTTCATTGTGGGAGGTTCCGCCAGTTGCAGACAATTTGAAGTTGGCACGCCTCCATCCAGAGGTGGTGTCGGCTAAGCTGTTTAAGGAAGTTGCATTGGGCCGCATGGCTGGGCCATTCGCTTCCCCGCCGTTACCAGGGTTAATAGTTTCCCCGTTGGGAGTTGTTCCGAAGAAGGAGTTGGGGCAATATAGGATGATACATCATCTGTCCTACCCGAGAGGTGGTTCTGTGAACGATGGTATCGACCCGCAGGATTGTGCGGTTACCTATACATCGTTCGACGCAGCCGTCTCGTGGGTTAAAAAATATGGTAAGGGCGCCCTCATGGCTAAAACGGATGTGGAATCGGCATTTCGATTATTGCCGGTACACCCGCACAGTGTGCATTTGTTGGGATGCTGTTGGCAAGGGTCGTACTTTGTGGACCGTTGCTTGCCAATGGGTTGTTCCATTTCATGCGCACTGTTTGAGGCCTTTAGCTCATTCTTTGAATGGGCGGTTAGGGAAGCGGCAGGGATGAATTCAATTATCCATTATTTGGATGATTTCTTGTGCATAGGCCCCCCAGACTCCAGATGTTGTGCAGTGTTATTGGGAACTATACAACACCTGGCTGACAGATTCGGGATTCCGCTGGCAGCTGACAAGACGGAGGGCCCAACATCGGAATTAGTTTTTTTGGGCATCACGATTGATTCAATAGCGATGGAGTGTAGACTGCCTGAGGACAAATTGGTGGCGTTACGGAAGGAGGTGAGCATGGCGGGTAAGAAGCGGAAGCTGCGGCTGAAGGAATTGCAATCCTTATTGGGAAAATTGAATTTTGCATGCAGAATCATTCCCATGGGTCGTATATTCTGTAGGAGGTTGGCGGCGGCCACGGCTGGGGTGAGAGTTCCCAATCACTTTGTCAGATTGACCAGAGAATTGCAGGCGGATTTAAAGGTGTGGGATGCGTTTTTGGAATGTTTTAATGGGAGGTCTGTGTGGCAAGTGGGACCGGTCAGCAATGCTGACTTGGTCCTGTTCACAGATGCGGCAGGATCGGCAGGATACGGGGCGTATTACCAGGGTAAATGAAGTGCAGGACCGTGGCCGGAGATTTGGAGAGAGGCAGGTTTCCTGAAAAACCTGGTCCTCCTAGAACTGTTTCCCATTGTTCTGGCAGTAGAACTGTGGGGGGAAGAATTGCGGAACAAAAAAGTTAGGTTCAATTGCGACAATTTGGGGGTAGTTTGGGCAATTAATAATATCACGGCCTCATCCCCACCTGTGATTAGAGTGTTAAGACACTTGGTGCTCAGTTGTTTGCGCATAAATGCATTTATTTATGCTGTACATATCCCTGGAGTGGACAATAAGTTAGCGGATGCTTTGTCTCGTTTCCAGTGGGAAGAATTTCGCAAGCTGGCACCGGAGGCAAACCGGGTAGGGGAGCCATGCCCGTCGGAACTGTGGAGAGTTGCGTTGGAATCACCGCAGGATTGATCCGGCAGTCTCTCAGCGCCGGAACATGGAGGGCTTATGAAAAAGTATGGCAAGAATGGTTTGCCTTTATGGAGGAGGTAGGAGGGTCAGAGGACTCTAATGACGTACAAACTTGGGTGTTGTGTTTCATTTGTAGGAATTATGAAAAAGGGGTCTCTGGATCGGTAATAGGAAAGAAGATGGCGGCGTTAGCCTTTTTATTCCAATTAAAAGGACGCAGGGATGTCACAAAATCATTTATGGTTCGCAGGGCTTTGCGGGGTTATAGAAAAGGTTCTCACAAGAAGGACTCCAGACGCCCAGTGTCATTTGAGGTGCTGGGGACGATTCTGACAAGCCTCCACAAGGTGTGTTCAGAGTATTTTGAACAAGTACTCTTTCGAGCAGCCTTTGTGGTGGCATTTTTTGGAGCATTTAGAATCGGGGAATTGGTCTCGCCATCAAAAAGGGTGGTGGGAGGTCTGAGGTTGGGTGATGTGCAGTTTTCAGATCAGTCAGTTCTGATCTGGATACGGCAATCGAAAACGGACCAGGAAGGAAAAGGGGTCAGAGTGGAGTTGTTCAAGGGTTTAGAACCCCAGTTTTGTCCGGTAACGACCCTGAGGCAGTTCTTGTATGTGCGCCCGACAGGGGAGGGAGCATTTTTTATACATAAGGATGGTTTGTGTTTATCCAGGTTTCAGTTCACGGCAGTGCTGAGGAAGTGTTTAAAAGAAGGAGGGCTTTCCCCGGGTGACTATGCAGGGCATTCTTTCCGTATAGGGGCAGCCACGGAAGCAGCTCGCTGGGGACTTCCAGAAAATGTAATAAAGAAGATAGGCAGATGGGAATCAAACAGGTTTCAGATATATGTACGTCCACAGTTATTGTGAAGTATAGTTGGTTACATAGGTTAAGATTAAGTAGACGGTAAAAAAACGTTGGCATGTTGTTGGTATGTTTCTTTGTTATGTCTTTTCAGATCCCCCCAGATGTCTCATTTGGATTTTGGGACACTCATACGTTTTCTGGGGGGCAAAACGGGCGGACATCAGACCTGAAGGTAGACAGCTACGGCTTAAGAGAGAGGAGGGCACGGTCAGGTGGTTGGGTATACCAGGCATGAGGTGGCAGCAAGTGGTTCCCGAGGTACATAGATTCTCCAGGTTGGACAGGGTCCCTGACATATTGGTACTTCATGTGGGAGGAAATGACTTGGGTATTAGACCAATGAGGCAGGTCATAAAAGATATCAAATGGGACTTTCTCAGGCTCCGGGCATCCTTTCCAGACATGCTGTTCGTATGGTCCGATATAGTTGCCCGTATGTCTTGGAGGGGGGCACGGTCGTGGGAAAAACTCAATAAGACCCGTATAAAAGTCAACAAGGAGGTGGGCAGGTTTGTTGCCAGTAATGGGGGCATTGTGATACGACATTGGGAATTAGAAACCGACACTTGGATGTACCTGAGAGGGGATGGTGTTCACCTTAACCCGGTGGGGATTGATCTTTGGTCCCTGGGGCTGGAGGATGGCATTAGAAGAGCATTTTTAGTGTGGCTGCGGGCTCAAGCGTAAGGTGTCACACTTGTGCCGCGGTGGCGCTTGGTCCTTGGCGACAATAGTTAATATATATATGGATATATATATTTAAATTGTTTACAATGAGGATTGAAAACGTTGGGACACATCCCAAGATGGAGTTTCCGGTTGGTCCAGTCAGTTTTTGGACCAACTGGTAATAAATGGGGGTCTGGGTCAGTTAGTGGGTCCTCGCGGCGAGTTAGCGGCTGGGGACAGATCTAACAAATGGGGCTCAGGCTCAAAAAGTGATTGGGGTCGTCAGGGACCAGCAACAATAAGGCTACTGAGAGTCAAAGTTAAAATATTTTAAATATTTTGAATATTTAAATGTTATAAATATTAAAATTATAGTTTTTTATTGTTTTTTGTAAAATAAAGGCCGATAAGGCCATTTACTTCCAATCCAGGTGTCGGTGTCATTACTTAATAATAAATGTGTATGCATGTATTAGTAGGGAAGTAAGGTATCTGGCTACCCTATTCATGATATTCAGTGTCATCCAACCCAACCTGGGGGTTCGTTTAGCCATTCACAGTTCAGAGTCCATGAGGAAGAACCACTTAACACTGCCGCAGGGAAAGAAGAGGAAGGGCAATACAATATAAAAATATATATGTCTCTGGACAGGTGCACTTTTATGGGGACCACACACTCAACTATCTGAGCCAACAATTCTCCAAAGAAACAGAGAACATGATCAAATCTATGAATTATTGAAAAGACACAATACTGAGTCATCAATCATCAATTGAGCAAAACCAAATCAATGTTGTTGAAATTATTCTGATCGGTCTTGATCGAAAATTCAGGAGCAGGAAAGTATAGACTGAGTTGATCATTAAGTTTGCATCAAACAAACTTTTTGATCTTAAGGTTGTATTTTTCTCCTGGACAGTAAATATGCAGTGATACGGTTGTATAGAAAACCATTCTGTTAAGTACCGCCATAGACTAGATTAGTGCTAAGGACCTCACATCACAGGGGGGTCTTGATGGGGCCGTTTGGTTTCCACTTATATTTGCAAATGTATGCAACAAAAACTTCAGTTTGGGGCTGCTGTTTTGCTGGTGTGAGTTCTAGGAATCGTGTTCTGTATTGTTCTGTGAAATGCCCCATCTACTGTATGTGCACCGTATTTTAGAAAGCTAGGCATAAGCCATTTTTTTTTTTGATTGCAAGTAGAGAATGGCCCATGACTTCAGACTGCTGGAAATAAAAAAAAAATATACACTCACCGGCCACTTTATTAGGTACACCTTGCTAGTAGCGGCTTGGACCCCCTTTTGCTTTCTGAACTGCCTTCATTCTTGGTGGTATAGATTCAACAAGGTGTTGGAAACATTCCTCAGAGATTTTGGTCCATAGTGACATGATATCATCACGCAGTTGCTGCAGATTTGATCCCAAAGGTGCTCTATTGGATGAGATCTGGTGACTGTGGAGGACATCGGAGTACAGGGACCTCATTGTCATGTTCAAGAAACCAGTGGTGAGATGATTGGAGCTTTGTGACATGGTGCATTATCCTGCTGGAAGGAGCCATCAGAAGATGGGGACACTGTAGTCATAAAGGGATGGACATGGTCAGCAACAATACTCAGGTAGGCCGTGGCATTTAAACAATGCTCAATTGGCACTAAGGGGCCCAAAGTGTGCCAAGAAAACATCTTGGACACCATTACACCACCACCACCAGCCTGAACCATTGATATAAGGCAGGATGGATTTAATGTTTTTATGTTTACGCCAAATTCTATCCCTACCATCTGACTGTCGCAGATCAAACTGAGACCAGGCAACATTTTTCTAATCTTCTATTGTCCAATGTTGGTGAGCCTGTGTGAATTGTAGTCTCAGTTTCCTGTTCTTAGCGGACAGAAGTGGCACCCGGTGTGGTCTTCTGCTGCTGTAGTCAATCTGCTTCAAGGTTCGATGTGTTGTGGATTCAGAGATGGTATTCTGCATACCTTGGTTGTAACAGTTATTTGAGTTACTGTTGCTTTTCTATCATCTGGAACCAGTCTGCCCATTCTCCTCTGACAAGCCATTCTCTGTAAACCCTAGAGATTTTGAAATACTCAGATCAGCCCGTTTGGCACCTACAACCATGCCATGTTCAAAGTCCCTTAAATCCCCTTTCTCCCCCATTCTGATGCTCAGTTTGAACTTCAGCGATTCGTCTTCACCACGTCTAGATGCCTAAATGCATTGAGTTGCTGCCATGTGATTGGCTGATTAAGAATTTGTGTTACCAAGCAATTGAGCAGATGTACTTAAAAAAGCGTCTGGTGAGTGTATATATGCACTATATATTTTTAGAGCATTGAATATATAGGGAGCAGCATGACACTCCAATATTTATTTCAATAGTGTGTGAACATTCACATCATAGCTCCAGGAGGCTGCTCATAGCTAAGCACTGTAAAAAAAGGTAGATTTTGAAATACTCAGACCAGCCCGTCTGGCACCAAGAACCATGCCACGTTCAAAGTCACTTAAATCCCCTTTCTTCCCCATTCTGATGCTCGGTTTGAACTCCAGCTAGTCGTCTTCACCATGTCTAGATGCCTAAATGCATGGAGTTGCCGCCCTGTGATTGGCTGATTATCAATTTGTGTTACCAAGCAATTAAAACAGGTGTGCCTAATAAAGTGGCCGGTGAGGGTATATCTGGGGGGGCTCCGGGGAGGGAGAGGTGCTGGTGTAGGATTCAAGGGACCTGGAGTTCGACTTTAATTCTTATAACATGCCTTTGGAGGCAGCACGTGGTCTACTATTGGAGACAGCATATGGTCTACTTTATATATGAAGAACTACTTTTCTGCTAGACTGAACACTAAACATGAGAAAGAAGAAATGGTTTTATGTTTCCTGTACAAGCGGTCTGGCTCCGATCTTAACATTGTGTACTGTACACACTTCCCCTTATAACTCTCTTGCGGAATGTAGCCACAAATGTCTAAAGGCTTGTAATAGGGGAAAAAAATACCAATATAGATAAAAAGGTACAACATTTTTTAAGATTTTGTGCAGCCCTTCATAAGTGTGCAACAACTTTGCAGCTATTGTAAGATAATGTAGCCTGCTTCAGTCACTGTAATTTATCAATCATTTGGAATTATGTAAATATCGTATTTATCGGCGTATAACATGCACTTTTCTCTCTTGAAAATAGGGGGGCAAATCACGGGTACGTGTTATACGCCAACAGCGTACCTCGGAGGGGGGACGAACGCCGCCGGAATTCATGAGCCATCATCTCCTGTTTACTCGGATCTCACGTCACACACGCTGCCCGTCCTTCCCCACTGGCATTGGACCTGTGTTCTGTCTATCACAGGAGCTGGTCCAATGCTGATGGCGGAGGAGGGACTGTGTGTGTGTGAGAGCCGAGTAAACAGGAGATGACGGCTCAGTGATTTCCGGCACTGTCCAGGCTGCATCGATGGTGAGGCTGTAGATGAGCATTGAGGCTAAAAAGAGGGAATTGATCAGGCCGCATTGATGAGATGGGCTTCAGATGGGCATTGATGATATGTGCTGCAGATGGGCATTGATCAGGCTGCATTGATGAGATGTGCTGCAGATGGGCATTGATCAAGTGGCATTGATGAGATGTTCTGCAGATGGGCATTGATCAAGCTGCATTGATGATATGTGCTGCAGATGGGCATTGATCAGGCTGCATTTATGAGATGTGCTGCAGATGGGCATTGATCAAGCGGCATTGATGAGATGTGCTGCAGATGGGCATTGATCAGGCTGCATTGATGAGATGTTCTGCAGATGGGCATTGATGATATGTGCTGCAGATGGACATTGATCAGACTGCATTGATGAGATGTGCTGCAGATGGGCATTGATCAAGTGGCATTGATGAGATGTGCTGCAGATGGGCATTGATCAGGCTGCATTGATGAGATGTGCTGCAGATAGGCATTGATCAAGCGGCATTGATGAGATGGGCTGCAGATGGGCATTGATGGGATGTGCTGCAGATGGGCATTGATGATATGTGCTGCAGATGGGCATTGATCAGGCTGCATTGATGAGATGTGCTGCAGATGGGCATTGATCAAGTGGCATTGATGAGATGTGCTGCAGATGGGCATTGATCAGGCTGCATTGATGAGATGTGCTGCAGATAGGCATTGATCAAGCGGCATTGATGAGATGGGCTGCAGATGGGCATTGATGGGATGTGCTGCAGATGGGCATTGATGATATGTGCTGCAGATGGGCATTGATCAGGCTGCATTGATGAGATGTGCTGCAGATGGGCATTGATCAAGTGGCATTGATGAGATGTGCTGCAGATGGGCATTGATGAGATGTGCTGCAGATGGGCATTGATCAGGCTGCATTGATGAGATGTGCAGCAGATGGGCATTGATCAGGCTGCATTGATGAGATGTGCTGCAGATGGGCATTGATCAGGCTGCATTGATGAGATGTTCTGAAGATGGGCATTGATGATATGTGCTGCAGATGGGCATTGATCAGGCTGCTTTGATGATATGTGCTGCAGATGGGCATTGATCAGGCGGCATTGATGAGATGTGCTGCAGATGGGCATTGATCAGGCGGCATTGATGAGATGTGCTGCAGATGGGCATTGATCAGGCGGCATTGATGAGATGTGCTGCAGATGGGCATTGATCAGGCTGCATTGATGAGATGTGCTGCAGATGGGCATTGATCAGGCTGCATTGATGAGATGTTCTGAAGATGGGCATTGATGATATGTGCTGCCGATGGGCATTGATCAGGCGGCATTGATGAGATGTGCTGCAGATGGGCATTGATCAGGCTGCATTGATGATATGTGCTGCAGATGGTGGGCATTGATCAGGCGGCATTGATGAGATGGGCTGCAGATGGGCATTGATCAGGCGGCATTGATGAGATGGGCTGCAGATGGGCATTGATCAGGCTGCATTGATGAGATGTTCTGAAGATGGGCATTGATGATATGTGCTGCAGATGGGCATTGATCAGGCTGCATTGATTATATGTGCTGCAGATGGGCATTGATCAAGCGGCATTGATGAGATGGGCTGCAGATGGGCATTGATGGGATGTGCTGCAGATGGGCACTGATCAGGCTGCATTGATGAGATGTGCTGCAGATGGATGGGCATTGATCAGCCTGCATTGAGGCTGCAGATGGGCATTGTTCAGGCTGCATTGATGGGAGATGAGGAGGCTGCAGATGGGCACTGACCTTTATTTTTTAAATAAACAACTTTGAATTAAAATATTTTTTTTCCCTGAAACTTCCCTCTTAAAACTAGGTGCATGTTATACGCCTGTGCACACGCCAATAAATATGGTATATACTAAATTATAGAATAAATGCAATATATAAAGTGCTACATCTTTAATGAGCGATTCAATACAATAACAAATAGCAAAATATATTACATTTTTTTGGCATTTTTTTTTTTATATTCAACATCATACAACAAAATAACTGCACTATGGATTCAGCAAGTTTTAATGACATTATAGGGACCAGTTAACAAATGACAGTATAGTGCTGCAGTATCTTATAGCAGCAAATAGCACAGATCTTACATGCCATGCAGGATTTGTTCACCAGTTCTGTTCATTTGCTTTCCTGGTTTTCCATAGATACATTGTCTACAATACTATATATACACTATCTTCAAGGGGTGATGTTTTCAGCCTGTCCCATTGCATTGCAAGATTTGCCAGTTGGGAACGCAAATTTTCTGATGTTGCTCCCTTATCAAATCTAACTAATCGTTTGCTGAATTATTCTATCGCTGATGCTTGAAGTCCAGATTTTTTTTTATATCAGGAAAGCGCTTTTGGCTCCAAGCAAGCTAAATCAGCATCTCACAGTCCTCGAGTCCCACAAGAGAGAAAGTGCCTCTCTGTGACCATATCCAAGATTATATTGTGCACACATTTCTTTTAAGCTGAAACCGCATCACAAACTGCTACATCGTCATCGGTCTCATCTGCCTTTCCCTTTCTTTTTCTTATTCTTTTTTGAGGCAGAGTGGTCTGTACTTTTAGGCAGTAACTTTCTTCTTGAATCTTGTCATTTGCCTACTTAACAAACTTATCAGCAGCCATTTGTAAGGAATCAAAATGTCTTGTACAGTAAAACCTTGGATTGCGAGCATAATTTGTTCCGGAAACATGCTTGTAATCCAAAGCACTTGTATAGCAAAGCGAATTTTCCCATAAGAAATAATGAAAACGCAAATAATTTGTTCCACAACCATTTATTCATAGGTCCTTCAGTTTATAGTCCATATAAAAAGATTATAGCAATGTGAACAGATTGTATAACCATAAAATGTCCATCCGCATATGGAAGCCTCCACAAGGGGATTAGAAGCAAAATCCAGCAGGAGCTCCAGAGTATAAAGGCCCATACACACGATTGGACTTTTTGACAACAAACATGCAAATTAGCTGTTTTAAGGCAACATCCGACCGTGTGTACGCTCCATCGGACAAACTTTTTCATTTTTCATGAGACAAATGTTGGCTGTGCAAACAGACAAACTTTCCGGCAACAAAAGTCCTATGGTGCAAAATCCTATCGTGTGTACAGTACACAAGTCCATAGGACTTAAGGCTCGATTCACACCTATGCATTTTGCTTTTGAGCGTTTCTGCAGTGTTTTTTGTGATGCTTGCCACGTTTTTGAGCAGCGTTTTTGCCGCGTTTTGCGGTTTGTTTGTTTTTTACAGTTTTCTTTTAGACTGTATGCAAAACGCTGTAAAAACGCTGCAAAAACACTGTACTTGCGTTTTTGATGCTGGTCCATTGAATTCTATTACATGCAAAACGCTGCATTTTGCATGAAAAAAAGTCCCTGACCATTTCCAAAAACACAGAGGTACAAAAATGCATTGATGTGAACATGTTCCATAGGAACCCATGTTAAAAAATTCCCATGCATTTCTGCAAAATGCAAAATGCATCAAAAAATGCGCTAGTGTGAATGGAGCCTAAGGCGCTAGTGTGAATGGAGCCTAAGGCTCCATTCACACTAGGGCGTTTTTTGATGCATTTTGCATTTTGCAGACATGCATGGGAATTTTTTAACATGGGTTCCTATGGAACATGTTCACATCAATGCATTTTTGTACCTCTGCGTTTTTGGAAAGGGTTAGGGACTTTTTTCATGCAAAATGCAGCGTTTTGCATGTAATAGAATTCAATGGACCAGCATCAAAAACGCAAGTACAGCGTTTTTGCAGTGTTTTTGCCGCGTTTTGCATTTTTGGCGTTTTTTTTTGTTTTTTTTTTTAGACTGTATACAGTCTAAAAAAAAACTGTAAAAAAAAAAACTGTAAAAAAACAAAACAAAAAAAAAACGCATAGGTGTGAATCGAGCCTTAGTCCAAAGTACAAACATGCATGCTCAGAACCAATGCAAAAGATCGGACAACAATACAGAAGTTGACCAAAGAGTGGCGTTAAAGAGCTGAAAAACCACATGATTTGGTGAAAGTTGGCTGAAAAAGTCCTGCTGTGTGCAGGGCCGGTACAAGGCAGGGGCGGAAGGGGCACGTGCCCTGGGCGGTACCATTTGGTATGGGGGGGGGGGCGCAGCCTGCAGGTGAAGTTCTGCCACGCCAGTGTGTACAATAATACTGTACAGTGCATGTACAGCGCCCAGCGGCACTGTACAAATCCCCCTTGTGCGCTCCTGCATGATCCTCCCTTCCCTCAGCACACAACTACAATATTTACTCCCCTACGGAGGAGTCCCGTAGTCTCTGCCAGCGCCGTGACGTCACTCGCAGCCGGAGGCGAGGTGGGAGGACACAGACGAGCGCAGGGAGGCGGGAGCTGTGAGTTGTGTCGGCGCGCTGTCTGTTACATCAAGCGGAGCAGAGCTGAGGAGCTGCTGGCTGGCTGGCTGGCTCAGGCTGCTGGATTCAATCTGAAAGGTAGAAGAGTGCAGTGCCAGTGTCATGTGTGCCAGTGTTCTGACTCAGATCTTCAGCAGTGGTGGTCACTGGTCATTAACCTCGCCTCAGCCTCCCCCCCCCCCCCCGTCCCCCAATCCAGCCATTTATTAATCTGTTTTTTAGTGTTTACTTACACAAGTTCAGACTCATAACTTCTGAGTCTGAACTTGTGTAAGTAAACACTAAAAAACAGATTAATAAATGGCTGGATTGGGGGAGGGGAGGAGGCTGAGGTGAGGTTAATGACCAGTGACAACCACTGCTGAATACCCCACAGTACTGTGCAATACTCTGCAATACCCCACAATACTGTGCAATACTCTGCAATACCCCACAATACTGTGCAATACTCTGCAATACCCCACAATACTCTGCAATACTCTGCAATACCCCACAATACTCTGCAATACCCCACAATACTCTGCAATACCCCACAATACTGTGCAATACTCTGCAATACCCCACAATACTGTGCAATACTCTGCAATACCCCACAATACTGTGCAATACTCTGCAATACCCCACAATACTCTGCAATACCCCACAATACTCTGCAATATCCCACAATACTCTGCAATACCCCACAATACTGTGCAATACTCTGCAATACCCCACAATACTGTGCAATACTCTGCAATACCCCACAATACTGTGCAATACTCAGCAATACCCCACAATACTGTGCAATACTCTGCAATACCCCACAATACTGTGCAATACTCTGCAATACCCCACAATACTGTGCAATACTCTGCAATACCCCACAATACTATGCAATACTCTGCAATACCCCACAATACTGTGCAATACTCTGCAATACCCCACAATACTGTGCAATACTCTGCAATACCCCACAATACTGTGCAATACTCTGCAATACCCCACAATACTCTGCAATACCCCACAATACTGTGCAATACCCCACAATACTGTGCAATACTCTGCAATACCCCACAATACTGTGCAATACTCTGCAATACCCCACAATACTGTGCAATACTCCGCAATACCCCACAATACTGTGCAATACTCCGCAATACCCCACAATACTGTGCAATACTCTGCAATACCCTGAAATACTCTGCAATACCCCGCAATACTCTGCAATACCCCGCAACACTGTGCAATACTCTGCAATACCCCACAATACCCTGAAATACCCTGCAATACCCTGCAACACTGTGCAATACTCTGCAATACCCCGCAATACTCTGCAATACCCCGCAACACTGTGCAATACCCCGCAACACTGTGCAATACTCTGCAATACTCCACAATACTCCGCAATACTCTGCAATACTCTGCATCAATGCTCTGCAATACCCCGCAACACTGTGCAATACTCTGCAATACCCCGCAACACTGTGCAATACCCCGCAACACTGTGCAATACCCCGCAACACTGTGCAATACTCTGCAATATTCCACAATACTCTGCAATACTCCACAATACTGTGCAATACTCTGTAATACCCCGCAACGCTGTGCAATACTCTGCAATACCCCACAATACTGTGCAATACTCTGCAATACCCCACAATACCCTGAAATACTCTGCAATACCCCGCAATACTCTGCAATACCCCGCAACACTGTGCAATACTCTGCAATACCCTGCAATACCCCGCAACACTGTGCAATACTATGCAATACTCCACAATACTGTGAAATACTCTACAATACCCCGCAACACTGTGCAATACCCTGCAATACCCCGCAATACTCTGCAATACCCCGCAATACCCCGCAACACTGTGCAATACTCCGCAATACCCCGCAAAACCCCGCAATACTGTGCAATACCCTGCAATACCCAGCCATACTCTGTGATACTCTGCGATACCCTGCCATACTCTGCAATACTCGTGAGACCCAGCCATACTCTGCCATACCCAGCCATACCCAGCCATACTCTGCCATACCCAGCCATACCCAGCCATGCTCTGCCATACCCAGCCATACTCAGCTGTACTTGGCCTCTGTATGTGGCCAGGCTGTGGAAGTCTCACACATGTGGTATCGCAGTACTCAGGAGGAGTAGAAGAATCTATTTTGGGGTGTCATTTTTGGTATGTACATGCTATGTGTTATAAATATTGTATAAACGGACAACTTTGTGTTAAAAAAAAATGTGTTTTAACCACTTCCCGCCCGCTGGTTGTCATACGACGTCCTTGACTTTGTGCGGGGATATCTGAATGATGGGTGCAGCTACAGGCATCAATCAGATATCAACTTTTTTAGCCGGCTATTCTCTACACTATAAGAATGATCATAGCGGCTGTTCTACTGCTTGATATATTCTTGTTTTGAAACGACATTGATTCTTTATTAAAAACGGGGGGGGGGGGGCGCAGTTTGCCATCTTCGCCCTGGGCACCAAATGGCCTTGTCCCAGCACTGGCTGTGTGTATGCTCAATTAATTTACGGCCGACGTCCTTTGTACAAAAAGCCACGGGAAAGTTTGTACAAATTCCGATCGTGTGTATAGGCCCGTACACACGATCAGACTTTTTGACAACAAACATGCAAATTAGCTGTTTTGGAGCAACATCCGACCGTGTGTACGCTCCATCGGACAAACTTTTTCTGTTTCCATTGGACTTTTGTTGGCTGTGTGAACGCACAAACTTTCCGGCAACAAAAGTCCGATGGAGCAAAGTCCGATCGTGTGTACACAAAAGCATGGGACTTTTGTACAAACTACAGTACGCAGCCGCGAGAATGTTTCCAGCGCGAACCCATTGCGCTGGTTCTCGGCGACAGGGTACTGTACATCTTGCGCTGGCTGCAATATGAAAAACACATTTGCCTATTGCGGCCAGCGCGAGGGGGAATTCCCCTCTGGGGGCATACCAGGCCCTTAGGTCCGGTATCGATTTTAAGGGAAACCCCCTACGCCGAAAAAATGGCGTGGGGGTCCCCTAAAATCCATACCAGACCCTTATCCGAGCACGCAGCCCGGCCGGTCAGGAAAGGGGGTGGGGACAAGCGAGCGCCCCCCCCTCCTGAACCGTACCAGGCCGCATGCCCTCAACATGGGGGGTGGGTGCTTTGGGGGAGGGGGCGCCCTGCGGCCTCCCCACCCCAAAGCACCTTGTCCCCATGTTGATGAGGTCAAGGGCCTCTTCCCGACAACCCTGGCCATTGGTTGTCGGGGTCTGCGGGCGGGGGGCTTATCTGAATCCGGGAGCCCCCTTTAATAAGGGGGTCCCAGAACCCGGCCCCCCACCCAATGTGAATGAGTATGGGGTACATGGTACCCATTCACCTAGGGAAAAAAAAGTGTCAAGAAAAAAAACACACTACACAGGTTTTAAAAGTAATTTATTAGGCAGCTCCGGGGGTCTTCTTCCGACTTGGGGGGTCTTCTGCCAACTTCGGGGGTTTCTCAGGCCTCTTCTCCCTTGCTCCGGTGTCGTCTCCATGCTCTCTGGTTCTTCTCCAGTGCCTTCTTCCTTCTGCCGGGATCCTCCGTTTTCTTCTGCTCTTTTGCTAGTGGAGGAGCCCAGTCTTTTCAAACGTCTTCTTCCCTCTTCTCGTCACAGACAGCATAACAGCCGGAGAGAGCGTCGTGTCAACATCTCTGGAAGAGAAGAGGGAAGAAGACGATCCAGATGTCTGGGCCACCGCTAGCCAAAGAGCGGCAAAAGATAGCGGAGGAGCCGGCAGAAGATCCAGACACCGGGAGAAGACGCTGAAGAGACCCCCGGAGTCGGAAAAAGACCCCCGGAGTCGGAAAAAGACCCCCGGAGCGGCCTAATAAATTACTTTAAAAACCTGTGTACTGTGTTTTTTTCTTGACACTTTTTTCCCTAGGTGAATGGGTAGGGGTACCATGTACCCCATACTCATTCACATTGGGTGGGGGCTGGAAACTGGGGCCCCCTTATTAAAGGGGGCTCCCGGATTCTGATAAGCCCCCCGCCCGCAGACCCCGACAACCAGTGTTGTCGGGAAGAGGCCCTTGTCCTCAACATGGGGACAAGGTGCTTTGGGGTGGGGGGCCACCCCCCATGTTGGGGGCATGCGGCCTGGTACAGCTCAGAAGGGGGGGGCTCGCCCGTCCCCACCCCCTTTCCTGACCGGCCGGGCTGCGTGCTCGGATAAGGGTCTGGTATGGATTTTGGGGTTTTTTCGGCGTAGGGGGTTCCCCATAAAATCCATACAAGATCTAAGGGCCTGGTATGTGTTGTATATGTTGTAATATGTTCACCGATTTATGTGGGACATTGTTGTGTGTATGTACACATGCAGTCAATGTTGACCAGGCCAGAATGACAATGACAGAATGGTTGATTTGTCCAAGTGAATTTTAACAGCTGAAGACTCTTTGATGTGTTAATCTTATGCAAGTCTATTTGAACATCTCAAAGGGTATTCTAATTACACATATCTAAGGGACTTGTTGATGTTGATATGCGGGAGTGCAAATTGGGGCGGTTTATGACTGCAGCTGTTCACGGCTAGGAGTTGTTGTCTGTTTGAAAGACTAAAGCTAATCAAAGTCCTAAATTGAAACCGCCAATCAAATTGCTCAGCCATTCAATGCCTGGTGAATATAACACGGCATTCAGTCTATAATTGAGGTATCATCTGTCTGTGTATGATGCACACTCAGACCTAAGACATGGGCCTCTGAATGATATACTCTGTCGGATTTTTCTGTCACCTGTGGACTTTGGACTTTGTTCTGTGTTGGAAGTCAATAAAGTGCATCTCTCTGGAAGAATTGGGTTGCTGCGGAAGAGTACTTACATCATCATTATAATACCTAAATATTAATTATATACTCGATCACTACAGTATGCCCCTGGAAGGGAACCCATGCCGGTTTTTTATTTAAAATTTGGCGTGAAGTTCCCCCTCAAGATTCATACCAAACACAGTGCCTGGCATTGATTTGGTGAAAGTTGGCTGGAAAAGTCCTGCTGTCTGTATGCAATACAAACTTATGGCCAACGCCCTTTGTACAAGAAGCCAGGGGAGAGTTTGTACAAAGTCCTATCGTGTGTATGGGGCTTTAGAGGCTTAAAAGAGAAGAAAGGTGCCTCTAAAGCCCCATACACACGATAGGACTTTGTACAAACTTTCCCTTGGATTTTTATACAAAGGGCGTTGGCCATAAGTTTGTATTGCATACAGACAGCAGGACTTTTCCAGCCAACGTTCATCAAATCACGTGGTTTTTCAGCTCTTTACCACCACCCTTTGGTCAACTTCTGTATTGTTGTCTGATATTGTGTCAATCTCGCTACTTTTATCAGCGAAATTGACACCTGGCAAGCCGGGTTCACACTGGTGCGGGGATCCGACTTGGATCCCTGCCAATTCCAGGCACTGTGTTTGGTATGAATCTTGAGGGAGATCTCCACCCCAAATTTTAAATAAATAAATGGCATGGGTTCCCCTCCAGGGGCATACCAGGCCCTTAGATCTGGTATGGATTTTAAGGGGAACCCCCTACGCCGAAAAAACGGTGTGGGGGTCCCCCCCAAATCCATACCAGACCTAAGGGCCTGGTATGCCCCCAGAGGGGAATCCCCTCTCGCGCTCGCCGCAATAGGAAAATGTGTTTTTCCTATTGCAGCCAGCGCGAGATGTACAGTACCCTGTCGCCGAGGACCAGCGCGATGGGTTCGCTCTGGAAACATTCTCGCGGCCGCGTACTGTAGTTTGTACAAAAGTCCCATGCTTTTGTGTACACACGATCAGACTTTGCTCCATAGGACTTTTGTTGCCGGAAAGTTTGTGCGTTCGCACAGCCAACAAAAGTCCGATGGAAACAGAAAAAGTTTGTCCGATGGAGCGTACACACGGTCGGATGTTGCTCCAAAACAGCTCATTTGCATGTTTGTTGTCAAAAGGTCCGATCGTGTGTACGGGCCTTTAGTGTAGCAATATGTTGCTAAATGTTGAACTTTCATTAAATGTAACCATATTGCTACACTTAGAGGCGCCTCTCTTCTCTTTTATACACAGTTGTGACATGATGCTACTTGTATATCAAGACATCGCTTGTATATCAAGTCAAAATGTATTTAAAAATGTTGCTCGTCTTGCAAAACGCTCTCAAACCAAGATTTTGCTGTAATTGTTTTGAGTTTCTCATAAGTTCCCTGTACCATTTGAATAACTTTTGAAATATCCATTTGAGTTGTTTGCAGATATTTGGACAATGGTTTCATATTTGAGCAAGGATTCTGCATAAGATTTTCGGCGATACGCGGCCTTCAATTCTGCTCAAAGTGTACAGTAAATGCAAAACAGTTATAACAGCGCCACAGATGAAATCAATCAAAATGTACAGCAGCTTTCTCAGTAATGACCTGAGTCAGTAATGGAAAAGTAAAAGCAAGATTAGCGCAGGTCCGCAATACTCTACAGCATGGAATGTAGTCCTCATTACAATACTAAATATATTTCTAATCATGTATCTTCTGTGCAAATATGCAAAGTAAACTAATATGTGTAATTATGTATTCTATGCAAACATGCAAAATACACTAATACATGTGTGAATAAATCAATAATATGTTATGAAAACTGATCAATAAATATATGAGTGATATTTGTTAATATTTAATCAACAATAAAAGTGCAATGTGTATGTGTGCAAATATGCATAAGCAGACTGTGACACCAAATATCATAAATACGTCTCAAAATGATTAGGTTAAACCTCCTAATACAATAAAAAGTGTATCAATAATATAATTTCCCCAAAAAACAATTCTGCAATGTTCTTTAAATACATAATGGCTCTTCAAGCCAATTAAACACCCAGTGTACAAAGAAAAACGTGAGTCCTTCACCAATCTCACCAACATAGATTTTTTTGTTTAAGATTGTGGATCTTTTCCTTGTCAAAAGAAGTTTATTGAGTATACAATATTATAAAGATACATAAAGTAAGTTTACAAGGATCTATAATGTAAGCTCATTGTTTTACAGTAGGGTTTATATAGGTAAATATCATGAAATTTCAAATATTAAACCTTGGGTTCACGTAAACCTAAATTAAAGATATGTATCATTTCCTTAGTTACTTTTGTAGGTATTTAAATGATTTATACCTACCATAGGCGTGTGCAGCCTATTGCATTAGGGTGTGCACCCGAAAGCTCAAACACACATACATATATATATATATATTGTCAAAAGTATTGGGACACCTGCCTTTACACACACATGAACTTTAATGCAGTTTTAGTCCATAGGGTTCAATATTGAGTTGGCTCCGCCCTTTGCAGCTATAAAAGTTTCAACTCTTCTAGGAAGGCTGTCCACAAGGTTTAGGAGTGTGTCTATGGGAATGTTTGACCATTCTTCCAGAAGGGCATTTGTGAGGTCAGGCACTGATGTTGGACGAGAAGGCCTGCCTCGTAGTCTCCACTCTAATTTATCCCAAAGGTGTTCTATAGGGTTGAGGTCAGGACTCTTTGCAGGTCAGTCAAGTTCCTTCACCCCAAACTCGCTCATCTGTGTCTTTATGGACCTTGCTTTGTGCACTGGTCCAAATCATTTGATGGAGGGGGGATTATGGTGGGGGGGGGGGGGGTATTATGGTGGGGGGTTGTTTTTCAGGGGTTGGGCTTGGCCCCTTAGTTCCAGTAAAGGGAACTCTTAAGGCGTCGGCATACCAAGACATTTTGGACAATTTCATGCTCTCAACTTTGAGGGAACAGTTTGGGGATAACCCCTTCCAACATGACTGCGCACCAGTGCACAAAGCAAGGTCCATAAAGACATGGACTTAGCAGGGGTGGTGGGAAATTAACTTCAAGTGCAATAATTCACATTATAACTGTAACTAAAACATATACAATTAAGTGTAACACTCTAAAAAATAAAAAATCCAAAGTGCTATAATGGTGTGAACCTTCCAACTAAAAAGTTGTTGCACTCGAAGGTAATTTGTATTGCAATTATCTGTAGAGGGGTTTCCACCATCCCTGCTAAGGCAGCACTGATGGGCACTGATAGGCAGCACTGATGGGCACTAATAGGCTGCACTGATTGGCAGCGTTGATGGGCACTAATTGGTAGCACTGATGTGCACTGATAGGTGGCACTGATAGGCAGCACTGTTGGGCACTGATTGGTGGCACTGATGGGCACTGATATGCATCACTGATGGGCTCTTATTGGTAGCACTTATGGGCACTGATAGGTTCTGATTCGCAGCACTGATTGGCAGCACTGATGGACACTGATTGGCACTGATAGGCAGCACTGATTGGAAGCACTGATGGGCACTGATAGGCTGCACTGATAGGCAGCACTGATGGGCACTGACTGGCAGCACTGATGGGCACTGGTAGGTGGCACTGATAGGCAGCACTGATGGGCACTAATTGTCAGCACTGATGGGCACTGATATGCAGCACTGATGGGCACTGATATGCAGCACTGATGGGCACTGATATGCAGCACTAATGTGCACTGATTGGCAGCACTAATGGGCAGCACTTATGGGCACTGATTGACACTGATAGGCAGCACCGATGAGCACTGATATGCAGCACTGATAGGCAGCATTGGTTGGCACTGATTTACAGCATTGGTTGGCACTGATAGGCAGCATTGGTTGGCACTGATAGGCAGCACTGGTTTGCACTGATAGGCAGCACTGATAGGCAGAATTGGTTGGCACTGATAAGCAGCACTGGCACAGATAGGCAGTACTGGTTGGCACTGATAGGCAGCATTGGTTGGCACTGATAAGCAGCACTGGCACTGATAGGCAGCATTGGTTGGCACTGATAGGCAGCACTGGTTTGCACTGATAGGCAGCACTGGTTTGCAATGGTTGGCACTGATAGGCAGAATTGGTTGGCACTGATAAGCAGCACTGGCACGGATAGGCAGTACTGGTTGGCACTGATAGGCAGCATTGGTTGGCACTGATTGACAGCATTGGTTGGCACTGATTGGCAGCATTCATTGGCACTGATAGGGAGCATTGGTTGGCACTAATTGGCAGCACTGATGGGCACTGACTGGCAGCACTAATGGGCACTAATTGTCAGCACTGATTGGCACTCATAGGCAGCACTGATTGGCACTGATAGGCAGCACTGATAGGCAGCACTGATGGGCACTGATATGCAGCACTGATGGGCACTGATGGGCAGCACTGATGGGCAGCATTGGTTGGCACTGATTGACAGCATTGATTGGCACTGATTTACTGCATTGGTTGGCACTGATAGGCAGCATTGGTTGGCACTGATAGGCAGCACTGGTTTGCACTGATAGGCAGAATTGGTTGGCACTGATAAGCAGCACTGGCACAGATAGGCAGTACTGGTTGGCATTGATAGGCAACATTGGTTGGCACTGATAAGCAGCACTGGCACTGATAGGCAGCATTGGTTGGCACTGATAAGCAGCACTGGCACTGATAGGCAGCATTGGTTGGCATTGATAGGCGGCACTGGTTTGCATTGATAGGCAGCACTAGGTTTACAATGGTTGGCACTGATAGGCAGAATTAGTTGGCACTGATAAACAGCACTGGCACAGATAGGCAGTACTGGTTGGCACTGATAGGCAGCATTGGTTGGCACTGATTGGCAGCATTGGTTGGCACTGATTGGCAGCATTGGTTGGCACTGATAGACAGCATTGGTTGGCACTGATTGGCAGCATTGGTTGGCACTGATTGGCAGCATTGGTTTGCACTGATAGGCAGCATTGGTTGGCACTGATTGGCATCATTGGTTGGCACTGATAGGCAGCATTGGGTGGCACAGATAGGAGAGAGGGGCAGTTTCACATTCAGGAGATCGTGAGAATTGCCAGAGCTGTTTAGTATATGAAAGTGTCAGATAATGACACTGCATGCAGGGAGAGACACCAGCTGTTAAAAGTCAGCGGTGATGCTGGTGGTGGGCGGGACTGAACAGTTACCAAACACCAGCCAATAGGATTTCTCTGGCTCCGCCCCCTCTCTGAAGCAGCCCAATCATTGGCTGGTGTTGGCGCTTGATCCCGCCCACCCCCCCACATCGCGGCTGAGTTGTGATGACTTACAACTCAGCCGCGATGTCGGGAGTGGGCGGGACCAAGCGCTATAAACACCAGCCAATGTTTGAGCTGCTTCAGAGAGGGGGCGGGGCCACATAAATGTAGCGGCCCGCCCAGACCCCATCCCATTGGCTGGTGTTTGATGGCCGTTCTGTCCCGCCCACCCCCGACATCACCCCGACATTTTGACAGCTGGTGTCTCTCCCTGCATGCAGTGTCGTTATCTGACACTTTCATACACTTAACAGCTCTGGCAATTCTCACGATCTGCTGCCTGTGAAACTGTTTCACAGGCAGCGCGGGCCACACACTCTCTTAGATGCAGCATTTTGGGGCAAATCTCTGGACACAGCAGGGGGTGATTAGGGTGTGCCCAGGCACACCTGGCACACCCCGTGCGCACGCCTATGATACCTACTATACATATTGTTTACAGGTAGAGTGTATATAGGTCAAATAAATTCTGATAATGAGCTTTAATCGTAAGGTGGAGAAAAGGAAAGAGAAAGAAGAAAAAGGGTAGAAAGGTAGAGGTATGGTCCACAAGGTTGTCCCGCTCGTCAGTTTATTATTCTTTTTAGTTCTCTTTGAAGCCTTAGAATGGGTGTCTCTGTAAGTCATTTAATCTGTTACCATGGCAACAGGACAGAGTCATTGAAATTTGACAGGAACTGTTGTTTTATCCAAGGATGCCAAAGTTTTTCAAATTTTGGAATTTGATTTTGATCGATGGCTACCATCTTAGCATGGGACATTGTATTATTCATTCTGTGAATTGTTTCTGCTAATACCAATGTAGGAGATTTCCATGCCTTGGCCACTGTTTGTTTTGCAGCCGTTATTAGTTGGATCATAAGTTTGAATTGAGAGAGTGTTAACCATTCCGGTTTTAGATTAAGTAAAGTTATATATGGATCTGGTTGTATTATTTTTTTAAATATTTTAGATGCAATCACGAAGACTTCCTTCCAGAAGGTTTGGATTACTGGGCATGTCCACCATATGTGTAAATGTGTGCCTATTTCTGGGCATCCTCGAAAACAAAGAGCTGAGGTATTAGGTGAATATTTTGCCACTCTAGCAGGTACAAGGTACCAGCGAGTTAGGACTTTATAATTTGTCTCCAGTGCTAAGATGTTGGGTGAAGATGACTTAGATGTGAGCCATATGTTAGACCAGTCCGTGTCTTCTAAAGTTCGTCCCAGGTCCTCCTCCCACCTCTGAACGTAAGAGGGTCTATTAAGATTTGCTACTCCATATAATTGATTATAAAGTGATGAAATTGTACCTTTAGCAAATGGATCTTTTGTACAGATTGATTCAAAAATGGATAATTGGGATAATGGTGTATCCCCCTTTAGGAATGATGTATAGAAATTTTTGATTTGGAGATATCTAAATATCTCAGAGTTTGGTAGATCATATTTTTCTCTAAGCGATGGGAATGAAAGAAATGATTTAGATGCTATGAAGTCATTTAGTGTCTGAATGCCTGATGTTGTCCAAGCTTTAAATGAATTTGGGTAGATCCATGCCGGATAAAAGGCCGGATTTCTGATAAAAGAAAGGAGAGGATTGTGTGGAGATTGTAACTGATATTTGGTTTTTAGTTTATCCCAGAGAGATAAGAAGTGTTTAGTTATGGGATTATGAATTTTAAAGCGGTCTTTAGGATCAAGCCATAACAAGTTTGATATTAATAGAGGGTCATTTTCTGAAGCCTCTATAAATACCCATAATGGGATTTCCTGTTTTGCATGGTATTTGGACAGACTGGCCAAATGTGCTGCTCTGTAGTAGTTAGTAAAATTAGGGTATCCCAGGCCTCCTTTATTTTTGGGAAGATGTAGTGTGTGTATAGGTATACGTGGTTTAGAAGAGCCCCATATAAACGAAGTTGCTCTTTTTTGTACTATTCTCAAAAAATAGGAAGGAATTGGAATAGGGAGGACTCTGAATAGATAAAGCAATTTGGGTAGAATAGTCATTTTGATTGCATTAATCTTCCCTATCCAGGATAAAGGAAGTTGCGACCATTGTTTTATTAGATTTGTGATCTGTCTTAATACAGGAGGATAATTGGTTGAGAATAAGTCAGAATGAGATGCTGTTAAATGAATTCCAAGATATGGGATTGATTTTTCTGCCCATGTGAATGGGAGTGCAGCCCTAGCCGGGATCAATTCCATGTTTGTGAGCGAAATATTAAGCACTAGGCATTTCTTAGGATTAATCATAAGGCCGGATAGGGCTGCAAATCCATCAAGAGCTGGTATTAAGTTAGGACCAGAGACCTGTGGTGATGATAGAAAAAGTAATATATCGTCTGCAAATATACATAATTTGTGTGTAATACCTCCTACTTCAATGCCAGTTATAGTTTGGTTTGTTCTGATGTATTGGGCCATGGGTTCGAGTATAAGGGCAAATAATAAGGGAGATAATGGGCAACCCTGTCGGGTACCTCTTTCGATATTAAAGGCATCAGATTTGTATCCAGCATATTTTATATAGCCTTTGGGTTTATTATATAATGCTTTGATCCATGTTAAAAAGTGGGGTCCAAAACCCCATTTTTGTAATGAATATTGCATATATTGCCAGGATACTGTGTCAAATGCCCTCTTAATATCGAGAGATAGAAAACATAAAGGGATTTTCCGTTTTTTAGCAATATGTGCCAATAACACTGCCCTGCGTATATTATCGCCTGCCTGTCTATTTGGCATGAAGCCTACTTGATCTCTATGTATTAATTTTCCTATAATGCTATTGAGGCGTTTTGCTATTATTTTTGCTAATAATTTAATATCAAGGTTTAACAGAGAGATAGGCCGATAATTCACACAGGAAGTATCATCAAAAAGGGGTTTTGGGATCATACAAACAATTGCCATTAGTGTTTCTTGCCGAAAAGAATGTCCTTCTAGAAGTTTGTTAAAAGTTTCAGTGAGAATGGGAGAGAGTATTTCTGAGAATGTTTTATAGTATAAAGCCGAGTAGCCGTCTGGGCCTGGTCTTTTGTTAAGTTTTAGGTCTTTTATGGCGTTTGCAACTTCATCTATAGTTATAGGCTCATCCAAACTGCTTTTTTGATTCTGAGACAAATCAGGTAAGGTTATTTTTGAGAAGAAGGATTCAGCCTCTGTAGGATTAAATTCATTGTTTGTCTTGTATAAAGTTGCGAGATGTGAGTGAAATTTATGGACTATTTTAACTGGATTACAAGTATAAACATTTTTTGATAATTTCAAACGTATTGGTTTGAAAGATTTGTTAGTTGAATTTAACCACTTCAATACCCGCCCATAGTCATATGACGTCCACAGATGGGATCTCCCATCCTGGGTGGGCGTCATATGACGCCCTGGGATTCCCGGCCGCCTAGGGGGCGCGCGCACGCCGCCGGGAGCGCGCGCGCGCGCCCGCCGCGTTCCTCGGGACCCGGTGCGTGTGCCCGGCGGCCGCGATGTCCGCCGGGCACCCGCGATTGCCGGTTAACCGGACCGGCATGTGGATCTGTGTGTGTAAACACACAGATCCACAGCCTGTCAGCTCTGAGGAGAGCGATCTGTGTTCCCAGAACGGAGGAACACTGATCGGTCTCCTCCCCTAGTGCGTCCCCTCCCCCTACAGTTAGTAATCACTCCCTAGGAAACATATTAACCCCTCCCCGCCCCCTAGTGGTTAACCCCTTCACTGCCTGTCACATTTACACAGTAATCAATGCAATTTTATAGCATTGATCGCTGTATAAATGTGAATGGTCCCAAAAATGTGTCAAAAGTGTCCGATGTGTCCGCCATAATGTCGCAGTCACGAAAAAAAATCGCGATCGGCGCTAAAAAAATAAATAAATATTTTTTTTTAAAAACGCCATAAATCTATCCCGTATTTTGTAGACGCTATAACTTTTGCGCAAACCAATCAATATACGCTTATTGCGATTTTTTTTACCAAAAATATGTAGAAGAATACGTATCGGCCGAAACTGAGGAAAAAATTAGTTTTTTTTAAAAAAAAATGGGATATTTATTATAGCAAAAAGTAAAAAATATTGTGTTTTTTTCAAAATTGTCGCTCTTCTTTTGTTTATAACGCAAAAAATAAAAACCGCAGAGGCGATCAAATACCACCAAAAGAAAGCTCTATTTGTGGGGAAAAAAGGACGTCAATTTTTTTTGGGTACAACGTCGCACGACCGCGCAATTGACGTTTGAAGTGCGACAGCGCTGAAAACTAAAAATTGGCCTGGGAAGGAAGGGGGTGAAATTGCCCTGTATTGAACCGGTTAATGCCCGAGCCAAATATGTACCTGGTTTGTTTGTATTCATGTAGAAATTGTGTTTGGAGCGTTTGAGGGATTTATCAACTGACTCAGTGAGAAATAGATCGTATTCCAATCTAGATTTTTCCAGATGAGATTTTGTACTCTGAGATGGATTATCTTGGAATGATATGTAGGCTGCATTAAAATTGAGTTCTAGTTTTTTTGCTAGATTTTTGCGTTCCCGTTTGAATAGTGCCATTTGTCTTTGTATTGTACCACGCAAGACAGGCTTATGAGCTTCCCACAGTGTTATTGGGGAAATGTCTGTTGTATTATTAATTGATATGTATTCCTTTAAAGCTTGTTCAACGGCCATCTGATATAGTGAGTGTTTGAGCATTATGTCCGGTAAGTACCACGTTGGGTCATGCGCTTTTGGTATGGCTGAGGCTATAGTAGTGTATACTGCATTATGGTCAGACCACAGAATCGGAATTATATCTGATGCAATAATTTCTGGTATCATTCCTATTGTTAGAAAAATATGATCTATTCTGGTGAAGGTTTGATGAGGGTGCGAGAAATAAGTGAATTTCTTTTTCATTGGGTTACTTTCTCTCCACGAATCTACCAGATTGTATTTGGAAAGAAGTTGATAAAAAGGTAATCTAGAGGTTATTTTGGATGGTGTAAAAGGTGATTTATCTAGAAATGGGAGGAGGACCTGGTTCGAATCCCCGCACATTATCACTGTTCCTATTTTGTGTGTATTAATCACTTGTAATATATGTGAGAGGAATGGTGTAGGTTGTTTGTTAGGAGCGTAGTAGGAAATCACCGTGATTGCTGTATCCATTATATAACCCATGAGTATCAGGTATCTACCTTCTGGGTCTTTAATTTCTGATGATAAGGTGAATGGTGTGGATCTGTGAAATGCAATTAGAGTACCCCTTTGTTTGGTACAGGCAGAAGCCGTGTAAATTTGTTGATAAAAAGGAGAAATATATTTTGGAGTAGAATCTTTGGTGAAGTGTGTTTCTTGGAGGCATACTATGTGAGCCTTCTTGTTATGGAAAGTACGGAAGGCTTTGGTCCTTTTTTGAGGGACATTTATTCCCTGAACATTCAGGGAAAGTATATTCAGTGGTGCCATGGCAACAGATCAAATAGTTTTGACTTACTTTTTGTTATGCAGAGCTGACTGCGCAGATCAACCTGTGTGGACTGAAGAGATGAAAAGATAGAAAAGAAACCAGTGAATTCTGGAGTAAAGAGTAAACAAAAAACATATGAGATTAGATGATACATTGTATAAATAATTTTTTGCAAGTAATCACAATTTACCCGTGAAAGAGAATAAATATCTCTCTCAGGGGAATAAGTGCCTTCGTCACACTCCCACATAATATGGTTGGGAGAATGAGGAGGGCTAATGGGGGTACACGGATCTTCCGCTTACAGGAGAGAAGTGCTATGTCAAAAGACATCAAAATGATGATTCATTAATTGGAGTGCAGAATATAGTTTTTGTTGAAATTATTTATTCCAGGGTGGTTGTATATGGTTAGTCTTGCCCTAGGCTAAATATTTCAGTTAGAAAGGTACTGTTAATAACTTTGGTATTGATGAAGATAATTTGAATTATTTTGGGATTTTAACCCTTTTAGAGTAAACAATTACATATTTTATTCATATGTAATTGTTTAGATATGTTAACTCATAAAATTGAGGTTGTATTGCTTCAGATTAGAATAAACAAAAACATAGTTCTAGGAACTAGTTAGGTAATAATATATTTGTTTTAAGAAAAGAAAGAAAAAGCTTCCATTACTTCTGGATTATTGAACATATTTGTCCTAAAAAGTAATAAATCTATTGTTATTACCTGAAAATATATAACTGAACAAGAATTTCCTTATTTCACTTATATATTCTAAGGCTATATGAATCAGAAGTAATAAGAAATATAACTGGAATGTAACATGATCCCACACAGTGTGTGACTATCAGAATGCAGTTACATTCAGTTATAAATACAGGTTTTTTATAGAGAACCATCTCTTAGTATAATAAATGAAAAGATATCAGGAATTAGGATGTCAGTCCATTGAATCTTCTTGGTCCATGGATGATGTGGCATACCGGCCCCGTTTGTGAGAATGATGATTCCCATTTTGTTCTGAAATTTTCTGGGTGCTGCCTGAAGGTGAAGATGATGCCATTCTTCTGCGTGTGGGAGAGTTGCTGCTTGTTGGTTCTGTCAGATTTAATTTTAAAAGGGTTTGTTGTAGTTCATCTGCTGAACTGCTTCTGTAAATTGTACCTTGGTAGTTAAATCTGACTGAAAAGGGGAAGTTCCATTGATACATAATGTTGTGGCGTTGCAGTTCCATTAGTTGGGGTTTCATGGATCGTCTTTTAGTAATAGTAAGTTGGGATAGGTCAGCAAAAATTTGATAATTGTGTCCTTGAAAAATAAGTTCCTTTTTTTCTCTTGCAGCAATTAGTATTTGTTCTTTCGTTCTGTAATAATGAAATTTTGTGATTATATCACGTGGGGGTCCATCTTTCTTTTTGGCTGTGAGGGCTCTGTGTACTCTGTCCAGTTCTAAACGTTCAATAGGGATATCTGGCTTTAGTTCTTGTAATAGAGCAGTAATAGTAGATTGCAGGTCTGTCACAGTTTCAGGTATTCCCCTTATGCGCAAGTTTGAACGTCTGGCTCTATTTTCGTAATCTTCGAGCTTAGTTTGAAGTATTAAATTCTCTTCTTTTAATTGTTCCAAATCTGTTATATTTTCTTGGGTTGTAATTTCAATTTCATCCATTTTTATTTCTAAGGCTGCGGTGCGGTTTCCCAGCTCTCTTATTTCTTTGGTTAGGCTGTTTGTTATTTGGTCTGAGGTTTGTTTTAAAGCCTTATGAAGCATCTTTTCAAATTGTAATAATATTACTGTGGATGCTGAGGAGGCTTGTGGAGAAGTTTGTGAGAGGATTTGTTCTGTATCTGACTCAAATGGAGAGTCTTGCTGTGACATTTTCTGTCTGTGAGAGCGCCCTGATGCTGTATATTGTGAGGTGACTGGAGCTGCTTTAGTTGCAGTGAGTGCCTGTGAGCTCTTTGTGAGGTGATTTTTATTTCTGCCACGGCTTCCTCCCAGTACCATATTTCCTGCCCAAACTTTCACAGTTTGTTCCCTGGGGCATAAAGGTTCAAATGGATACCTTTTGAGCCTGCAGGCTCCGCTTTGTCCTTCTCTTCTCTCCTCAGCGGTGCGGAGCTCTAACAATGCATGTCTGCTCTGCTAGGCTCCGCCCATGCACCTCCAAGATTGTGGATCTTTTCAATGAGCGCCAATCACTGCTCCTCTGTATTATCTCAATCACAGACACATATATTTCAAGTGCCCGCCTGGCACTAAGGATAACACGCTCAGATGATTGTTGTCTACTCCAGTTATATCATATAACACGGGCTCCGACCATTCACCATGTGAGATCGTCAGCGTCCCTGTCTCACTCGATGTACGTTTCGTCTGATTGATGTCTTCACCGAGTGGCACACTTTGAACACTGGGGTGTCCATTTATGAAGCAGTGAAATCTATGCACTGCTTCGTTCTCCGGCATTCACAGTGAAGATCTTTCTCATCTGTGTGCCAGTTTATGAAGCTTTGTAGATCGCTTCACCTTTGGAGGAGTGAAGCGATCTACAAATGCTTCAAACAGTGGAGAACGGCCCCTGATACTGGAATCTCGTGAGACTTTACGAGATTACAGTACCAGATGTCAGTTTATCAAGCAGTGATAAATTATCACCGCTCAACGGCGTGGATTAATGTTAATAAAATAACGAGTCCCCCTACATTATACACATATGTATACACACACACACATTATATATACATGTATATACACACACATGATATATATATACATATACACATTATATGTATATATGTATAAATATGTATACTCATAAATATGACAGGGGGACATGCTTACAGTGTTGGGGGGTCTGAACGAGGCATAAGGAAGTTAAAAATCTTCCTCCTTCCCCCTCAGATCCCCCCAGATTTCCTCTTCACTCCCCGATTCACCACCTCTGAGCTGGTGAACCTGGGAGTGTGAATTCTGACACAGATCGCCAGTGAAGCGGTGAGATCACCGCTTCATAAACTGGCCGTTACTGTGACAGTCAATGAGGATTCTCCGTGTGTAGAGATAATAGGCGGGAGAACAAGTTCAAACATGTTCTCCCCCGATTATCACTGTTTCATAAACTGTTTATGGACTGTGATCAGCGGCGATCCTCGGGATCACCGCTGATCACTGCTTCATAAACGGACACCTGGGTGTTTAATCCGTTTGAAGAGCCAATATATATATACACAGAACATTGGAGAATCGTTTTTTGGGGAAATTATATTATTGATGCACTTTTTATTATATTAGGAGGTTCAACTAATTCATTTTGAGACTTATTTATATTTGGTGTCACAGTCTGCTTATGAATATTTATACACATTGCACTTTTATCATTGATTATATATTAACAAATATCACTCATGTATTAATCAGTTTTCATAACATATTACTGATTTATTCACATATGTCTTAGTGTATTTTGCATGTTTGCACAGAATACATAATTACACATATTAGTTTACTTTGCATATTTGCACAGAAGACACATGATTAGAAATATATTTAGTACTGTATTGAGGACTACATTCCATGCTGCAGAGTATTGCGGACCTGCGCTAATCTTGCTTTTACTTTTCGAAAGTGTACAGTAGACTAAGAAACAAAGCAGAATCAGGATTTGAAATTTCCCCAAGCACTTTTCTTAAAGCAGCATCTTTTGACCACCAGCGTGTTTCCCCAATTACTGAAATTCTTTGATGGTGAGGGTCCTGTCTTGTTCCCAGGTATTCATGCGCTGATAAGAATCACTAATAAACACAGCAATGTCATTCAACAAACTGAACAGTGATGCACTTTCAACTACCACCTTTGTTGTATCTGCAAGTAATAAATTCAGAATGTGTGCATAGCATAGGGTTGCCACCTGTCCGGGATTGACCATTACAGTCCTGTCCTGTCCTGATAAACGTAGCTGTACGTTGCCCTTTAAGAGGCGACTCGCGGGCGCCGGGAACTCCGTGACCGCGATCGCGGGTCCCACGGACCCGATGTCCATGGGGATACCCGCACTCGCCTCACATTGAGGAAGAACGGGGAGATGTAAACAAGCATCTCCCCGTTCTGCCTAGTGACAGTGTCACTGATCTCTGCTCCTTGTGATCAGGAGTGGCAATTAGTGTAGTGTCACACACAGCCCCTCCCCCCCCCACAGTTAGAAACACTCCCTAGGACACACTTAACCCCTACAGCGCCACCTGGTGGTTAACCCCTTCACTGCCAGTGACATTCTTACTGTAATCAATGCAATTTTTTAGCATTGATCGCTGTATTAATGCCAATGGTCCCAAAAACGTGTCAAAATGGTCCGATATTTCCGCCATAATTTCGCAGTCATGATAAAAATCGCTGATCGCTGCCATTACTAGTAAAAAAAATAAATTATAAATAAAAATGCCATAAAACTATCCCCTATTTTGTAGACACTATAACTTTTGCGCAAACCAATCAATAAATGCTTATTGCGATTTTTTTTTACTAAAAATATGTAGAAGAATACGTATGGGCCTAAACTGAGGGGAAAAAATGTTTTTTTTAAATATTTTTTGGGGATATTTATTATAGCAAAAAGTAAAAAATAATGCGTTTTTTTCAAAATTGTTGCTATTTTTTTGTTTACAGCGCAAAAAATAAAAAACGCAGAGGTGATCAAATACCACCAAAAGAAAGCTCCATTTGTGGGAAAAAGATGGACGTCAATTTTATTTGGGAGCCACGGCGCACGACCGCGCAATTGTCAGTTAAAGCGACGCAGTACCGAATCGCAAAAAGTGCTCTGGTCAGGAAGGGGGTAAAATCTTCCGGGGCTGAAGCGGTTAAGGAGGAATGCTGGGAACTCTAAAGTAAGTGGGGGCTTTGGTGAGCAGAAACACCCTTACATCAGAGTTCCCTTTTACACCAGAGTCTACAGCTTTCGCTCTTAAAAAAAAAAACTTGCCGTGCGCCTATAAAGTGTTTGGTTTTGGCTTAAAGAAAAAGGTGGCAACCCTAGCAAAGCACCAGATGTGAATTTGCCCTGGTGATTCAGTTGACAGACAGGAAGAGAATCCATTGCATTGGCCTTGCATATTTACTGCTCCATCCGTTGAATTGCCAATGCAATTTGTAATATTAAAGTGGATGTAAACCCAATGTCATCCTTTCTAAACTACTGCCATAGGGGTTATCTATAAGGATATACATGCATCCTGCATGTATCTTTACCTGTCAAATGTCTCCCCTCTGTCTGTTATTAGAACCGAAAAACTGCATATTCTGTGGGTGGGTCTGTTGTCTGGAGCTCGGTGGGTGGAGTCGTGATGTCAGTAGACTCCCCGCCCACCTCTACACTCCCCTTGTCAATATGCATTTCTCCTGTATATTTCTAACACTGAACTTCTGCTATGATCTCTAACATCCAGTGAGAAGACAGGAAAGTAACCACATGACTTCAGCATGCCAAATCATGCAGAGGTGTGGAACAGCCAATCCTTGCAGAGCTGCTGAAGAAAGGAGTGGGGGAGGGAATTAAAAAATAATGCATGTCGCTTAGGCTAGTGCACGAGATATGTAAATCACCTGTCACTCACAGCAAGGGGGAGGATTTGACAAAGTTTTTCTTAGTTTGTCAAGATTTATCTCACTGAACAATAAAAGAGGATTGCTCAGAGCTGGATTAACTCTTTGTGGCAAGACTGGGCTCAAATGATAGGAAATCGTATACTCTACATTATGACATCAAAAAAAAAAAAAAAAAAAAAATCGGGTTTATATCCACTTTAACCACTTCATTACCCGCCCATAGTCATATGACGTCCACAGATGGGATCTCCCATCCTGGGTGGGCGTCATATGACGTCCTGGGATTCCCGGCCGCCTAGGGGGCGCGCGCCGCCGGGAGCACGCGCGCGCGCCCGCCGCGTTGCTCGGGACCCGGTGCGTGTGCCCGGCGGCCGCGATGTCCGCCGGGCACCCGCGATTGCCGGTTAACCGGACCGGCATGTGGATCTGTGTGTGTAAACACACAGATCCACAGCCTGTCAGCTCTGAGGAGAGCGATCTGTGTTCCCAGAACGGAGGAACACTGATCGGTCTCCTCCCCTTGTGCGTCCCCTCCCCCTACAGTTAGTAATCACTCCCTAGGAAACATATCAACCCCTCCCCGCCCCCTAGTGGTTAACCCCTTCACTGCCTGTCACATTTACACAGTAATCAATGCAATTTTATAGCATTGATCGCTGTATAAATGTGAATGGTCCCAAAAATGTGTCAAAAGTGTCCGATGTGTCCGCCATAATGTCGCAGTCACGAAAAAAAATCACGATCGGCGCTAAAAAAATAAATATATATTTTTTTAAAACGCCATAAATCTATCCCGTATTTTGTAGACGCTATAACTTTTGCGCAAACCAATCAATATACGCTTATTGCGATTTTTTTTTACCAAAAATATGTAGAAGAATACGTATCGGCCAAAACTGAGGAAAAAATTTGTTTTTTTTAAAAAAAAATGGGATATTTATTATAGCAAAAAGTAAAAAATATTGTGTTTTTTTCAAAATTGTCGCTCTTCTTTTGTTTATAACGCAAAAAATAAAAACCGCAGAGGCGATCAAATACCACCAAAAGAAAGCTCTATTTGTGGGGAAAAAAGGACGTCAATTTTTTTTGGGTACAACGTCGCACGACCGCGCAATTGACGTTTGAAGTGCGACAGCGCTGAAAACTAAAAATTGGCCTGGGAAGGAAGGGGGTGAAATTGCCCTGTATTGAACCGGTTAATGCCCGAGCCAAATATGTACCTGGTTTGTTTGTATTCATGTAGAAATTGTGTTTGGAGCGTTTGAGGGATTTATCAACTGACTCAGTGAGAAATAGATCGTATTCCAATCTAGATTTTTCCAGATGAGATTTTGTACTCTGAGATGGATTATCTTGGAATGATATGTAGGCTGCATTAAAATTGAGTTCTAGTTTTTTTGCTAGATTTTTGCGTTCCCGTTTGAATAGTGCCATTTGTCTTTGTATTGTACCACGCAAGACAGGCTTATGAGCTTCCCACAGTGTTATTGGGGAAATGTCTGTTGTATTATTAATTGATATGTATTCCTTTAAAGCTTGTTCAACGGCCATCTGATATAGTGAGTGTTTGAGCATTATGTCCGGTAAGTACCACGTTGGGTCATGCGCTTTTGGTATGGCTGAGGCTATAGTAGTGTATACTGCATTATGGTCAGACCACAGAATCGGAATTATATCTGATGCAATAATTTCTGGTATCATTCCTATTGTTAGAAAAATATGATCTATTCTGGTGAAGGTTTGATGAGGGTGCGAGAAATAAGTGAATTTCTTTTTCATTGGGTTACTTTCTCTCCACGAATCTACCAGATTGTATTTGGAAAGAAGTTGATAAAAAGGTAATCTAGAGGTTATTTTGGATGGTGTAAAAGGTGATTTATCTAGAAATGGGAGGAGGACCTGGTTCGAATCCCCGCACATTATCACTGTTCCTATTTTGTGTGTATTAATCACTTGTAATATATGTGAGAGGAATGGTGTAGGTTGTTTGTTAGGAGCGTAGTAGGAAATCACCGTGATTGCTGTATCCATTATATAACCCATGAGTATCAGGTATCTACCTTCTGGGTCTTTAATTTCTGATGATAAGGTGAATGGTGTGGATCTGTGAAATGCAATTAGAGTACCCCTTTGTTTGGTACAGGCAGAAGCCGTGTAAATTTGTTGATAAAAAGGAGAAATATATTTTGGAGTAGAATCTTTGGTGAAGTGTGTTTCTTGGAGGCATACTATGTGAGCCTTCTTGTTATGGAAAGTACGGAAGGCTTTGGTCCTTTTTTGAGGGACATTTATTCCCTGAACATTCAGGGAAAGTATATTCAGTGGTGCCATGGCAACAGATCAAATAGTTTTGACTTACTTTTTGTTATGCAGAGCTGACTGCGCAGATCAACCTGTGTGGACTGAAGAGATGAAAAGATAGAAAAGAAACCAGTGAATTCTGGAGTAAAGAGTAAACAAAAAACATATGAGATTAGATGATACATTGTATAAATAATTTTTTGCAAGTAATCACAATTTACCCGTGAAAGAGAATAAATATCTCTCTCAGGGGAATAAGTGCCTTCGTCACACTCCCACATAATATGGTTGGGAGAATGAGGAGGGCTAATGGGGGTACACGGATCTTCCGCTTACAGGAGAGAAGTGCTATGTCAAAAGACATCAAAATGATGATTCATTAATTGGAGTGCAGAATATAGTTTTTGTTGAAATTATTTATTCCAGGGTGGTTGTATATGGTTAGTCTTGCCCTAGGCTAAATAATTCAGTTAGAAAGGTACTGTTAATAACTTTGGTATTGATGAAGATAATTTGAATTATTTTGGGATTTTAACCCTTTTAGAGTAAACAATTACATATTTTATTCATATGTAATTGTTTAGATATGTTAACTCATAAAATTGAGGTTGTATTGCTTCAGATTAGAATAAACAAAAACATAGTTCTAGGAACTAGTTAGGTAATAATATATTTGTTTTAAGAAAAGAAAGAAAAAGCTTCCATTACTTCTGGATTATTGAACATATTTGTCCTAAAAAGTAATAAATCTATTGTTATTACCTGAAAATATATAACTGAACAAGAATTTCCTTATTTCACTTATATATTCTAAGGCTATATGAATCAGAAGTAATAAGAAATATAACTGGAATGTAACATGATCCCACACAGTGTGTGACTATCAGAATGCAGTTACATTCAGTTATAAATACAGGTTTTTTATAGAGAACCATCTCTTAGTATAATAAATGAAAAGATATCAGGAATTAGGATGTCAGTCCATTGAATCTTCTTGGTCCATGGATGATGTGGCATACCGGCCCCGTTTGTGAGAATGATGATTCCCATTTTGTTCTGAAATTTTCTGGGTGCTGCCTGAAGGTGAAGATGATGCCATTCTTCTGCGTGTGGGAGAGTTGCTGCTTGTTGGTTCTGTCAGATTTAATTTTAAAAGGGTTTGTTGTAGTTCATCTGCTGAACTGCTTCTGTAAATTGTACCTTGGTAGTTAAATCTGACTGAAAAGGGGAAGTCCCATTGATACATAATGTTGTGGCGTTGCAGTTCCATTAGTTGGGGTTTCATGGATCGTCTTTTAGTAATAGTAAGTTGGGATAGGTCAGCAAAAATTTGATAATTGTGTCCTTGAAAAATAAGTTCCTTTTTTTCTCTTGCAGCAATTAGTATTTGTTCTTTCGTTCTGTAATAATGAAATTTTGTGATTATATCACGTGGGGGTCCATCTTTCTTTTTGGCTGTGAGGGCTCTGTGTACTCTGTCCAGTTCTAAACGTTCAATAGGGATATCTGGCTTTAGTTCTTGTAATAGAGCAGTAATAGTAGATTGCAGGTCTGTCACAGTTTCAGGTATTCCCCTTATGCGCAAGTTTGAACGTCTGGCTCTATTTTCGTAATCTTCGAGCTTAGTTTGAAGTATTAAATTCTCTTCTTTTAATTGTTCCAAATCTGTTATATTTTCTTGGGTTGTAATTTCAATTTCATCCATTTTTATTTCTAAGGCTGCGGTGCGGTTTCCCAGCTCTCTTATTTCTTTGGTTAGGCTGTTTGTTATTTGGTCTGAGGTTTGTTTTAAAGCCTTATGAAGCATCTTTTCAAATTGTAATAATATTACTGAGGATGCTGAGGAGGCTTGTGGAGAAGTTTGTGAGAGGATTTGTTCTGTATCTGACTCAAATGGAGAGTCTTGCTGTGACATTTTCTGTCTGTGAGAGCGCCCTGATGCTGTATATTGTGAGGTGACTGGAGCTGCTTTAGTTGCAGTGAGTGCCTGTGAGCTCTTTGTGAGGTGATTTTTATTTCTGCCACGGCTTCCTCCCAGTACCATATTTCCTGCCCAAACTTTCACAGTTTGTTCCCTGGGGCATAAAGGTTCAAATGGATACCTTTTGAGCCTGCAGGCTCCGCTTTGTCCTTCTCTTCTCTCCTCAGCGGTGCGGAGCTCTAACAATGCATGTCTGCTCTGCTAGGCTCCGCCCATGCACCTCCAAGATTGTGGATCTTTTCAATGAGCTCCAATCACTGCTCCTCTGTATTATCTCAATCACAGACACATATATTTCAAGTGCCCGCCTGGCACTAAGGATAACACGCTCAGATGATTGTTGTCTACTCCAGTTATATCATATAACACGGGCTCCGACCATTCACCATGTGAGATCGTCAGCGTCCCTGTCTCACTCGATGTACGTTTCGTCTGATTGATGTCTTCACCGAGTGGCACACTTTGAACACTGGGGTGTCCATTTATGAAGCAGTGAAATCTATGCACTGCTTCGTTCTCCGGCATTCACAGTGAAGATCTTTCTCATCTGTGTGCCAGTTTATGAAGCTTTGTAGATCGCTTCACCTTTGGAGGAGTGAAGCGATCTACAAATGCTTCAAACAGTGGAGAACGGCCCCTGATACTGGAATCTCGTGAGACTTTACGAGATTACAGTACCAGATGTCAGTTTATCAAGCAGTGATAAATTATCACCGCTCAACGGCGTGGATTAATGTTAATAAAATAACGAGTCCCCCTACATTATACACATATGTATACACACACACACATTATATATACATGTATATACACACACATGATATATATATACATATACACATTATATGTATATATGTATAAATATGTATACTCATAAATATGACAGGGGGACATGCTTACAGTGTTGGGGGGTCTGAACGAGGCATAAGGAAGTTAAAAATCTTCCTCCTTCCCCCTCAGATCCCCCCAGATTTCCTCTTCACTCCCCGATTCACCACCTCTGAGCTGGTGAACCTGGGAGTGTGAATTCTGACACAGATCGCCAGTGAAGCGGTGAGATCACCGCTTCATAAACTGGCCGTTACTGTGACAGTCAATGAGGATTCTCCGTGTGTAGAGATAATAGGCGGGAGAACAAGTTCAAACATGTTCTCCCCCGATTATCACTGTTTCATAAACTGTTTATGGACTGTGATCAGCGGCGATCCTCGGGATCACCGCTGATCACTGCTTCATAAACGGACACCTGGGTGTTTAATCCGTTTGAAGAGCCAATATATATATACACAGAACATTGGAGAATCGTTTTTTGGGGAAATTATATTATTGATGCACTTTTTATTATATTAGGAGGTTCAACTAATTCATTTTGAGACTTATTTATATTTGGTGTCACAGTCTGCTTATGAATATTTATACACATTGCACTTTTATCATTGATTATATATTAACAAATATCACTCATGTATTAATCAGTTTTCATAACATATTACTGATTTATTCACATATGTCTTAGTGTATTTTGCATGTTTGCACAGAATACATAATTACACATATTAGTTTACTTTGCATATTTGCACAGAAGACACATGATTAGAAATATATTTAGTACTGTATTGAGGACTACATTCCATGCTGCAGAGTATTGCGGACCTGCGCTAATCTTGCTTTTACTTTTCGAAAGTGTACAGTAGACTAAGAAACAAAGCAGAATCAGGATTTGAAATTTCCCCAAGCACTTTTCTTAAAGCAGCATCTTTTGACCACCAGCGTGTTTCCCCAATTACTGAAATTCTTTGATGGTGAGGGTCCTGTCTTGTTCCCAGGTATTCATGCGCTGATAAGAATCACTAATAAACACAGCAATGTCATTCAACAAACTGAACAGTGATGCACTTTCAACTACCACCTTTGTTGTATCTGCAAGTAATAAATTCAGAATGTGTGCATAGCATAGGGTTGCCACCTGTCCGGGATTGACCATTACAGTCCTGTCCTGTCCTGATAAACGTAGCTGTACGTTGCCCTTTAAGAGGCGACTCGCGGGCGCCGGGAACTCCGTGACCGCGATCGCGGGTCCCACGGACCCGATGTCCATGGGGATACCCGCACTCGCCTCACATTGAGGAAGAACGGGGAGATGTAAACAAGCATCTCCCCGTTCTGCCTAGTGACAGTGTCACTGATCTCTGCTCCTTGTGATCAGGAGTGGCAATTAGTGTAGTGTCACACACAGCCCCTCCCCCCCCCACAGTTAGAAACACTCCCTAGGACACACTTAACCCCTACAGCGCCACCTGGTGGTTAACCCCTTCACTGCCAGTGACATTCTTACTGTAATCAATGCAATTTTTTAGCATTGATCGCTGTATTAATGCCAATGGTCCCAAAAACGTGTCAAAATGGTCCGATATTTCCGCCATAATTTCGCAGTCATGATAAAAATCGCTGATCGCTGCCATTACTAGTAAAAAAAATAAATTATAAATAAAAATGCCATAAAACTATCCCCTATTTTGTAGACACTATAACTTTTGCGCAAACCAATCAATAAATGCTTATTGCGATTTTTTTTTACTAAAAATATGTAGAAGAATACGTATGGGCCTAAACTGAGGGGAAAAAATGTTTTTTTAAAATATTTTTTGGGGATATTTATTATAGCAAAAAGTAAAAAATAATGCGTTTTTTTCAAAATTGTTGCTATTTTTTTGTTTACAGCGCAAAAAATAAAAAACGCAGAGGTGATCAAATACCACCAAAAGAAAGCTCCATTTGTGGGAAAAAGATGGACGTCAATTTTATTTGGGAGCCACGGCGCACGACCGCGCAATTGTCAGTTAAAGCGACGCAGTACCGAATCGCAAAAAGTGCTCTGGTCAGGAAGGGGGTAAAATCTTCCGGGGCTGAAGCGGTTAAGGAGGAATGCTGGGAACTCTAAAGTAAGTGGGGGCTTTGGTGAGCAGAAACACCCTTACATCAGAGTTCCCTTTTACACCAGAGTCTACAGCTTTCGCTCTTAAAAAAAAAAACTTGCCGTGCGCCTATAAAGTGTTTGGTTTTGGCTTAAAGAAAAAGGTGGCAACCCTAGCAAAGCACCAGATGTGAATTTGCCCTGGTGATTCAGTTGACAGACAGGAAGAGAATCCATTGCATTGGCCTTGCATATTTACTGCTCCATCCGTTGAATTGCCAATGCAATTTGTAATATTAAAGTGGATGTAAGCCCAATGTCATCCTTTCTAAACTACTGCCATAGGGGTTATCTATAAGGATATACATGCATCCTGCATGTATCTTTACCTGTCAAATGTCTCCCCTCTGTCTGTTATTAGAACCGAAAAACTGCATATTCTGTGGGTGGGTCTGTTGTCTGGAGCTCGGTGGGTGGAGTCGTGATGTCAGTAGACTCCCCGCCCACCTCTACACTCCCCTTGTCAATATGCATTTCTCCTGTATATTTCTAACACTGAACTTCTGCTATGATCTCTAACATCCAGTGAGAAGACAGGAAAGTAACCACATGACTTCAGCATGCCAAATCATGCAGAGGTGTGGAACAGCCAATCCTTGCAGAGCTGCTGAAGAAAGGAGTGGGGGAGGGAATTAAAAAATAATGCATGTCGCTTAGGCTAGTGCACGAGATATGTAAATCACCTGTCACTCACAGCAAGGGGGAGGATTTGACAAAGTTTTTCTTAGTTTGTCAAGATTTATCTCACTGAACAATAAAAGAGGATTGCTCAGAGCTGGATTAACTCTTTGTGGCAAGACTGGGCTCAAATGATAGGAAATCGTATACTCTACATTATGACATCAAAAAAAAAAAAAAAAAAAAAATCGGGTTTATATCCACTTTAACCACTTCATTACCCGCCCATAGTCATATGACGTCCACAGATGGGATCTCCCATCCTGGGTGGGCGTCATATGACGTCCTGGGATTCCCGGCCGCCTAGGGGGCGCGCGCGCGCCGCCGGGAGCACGCGCGCGCGCCCGCCGCGTTGCTCGGGACCCGGTGCGTGTGCCCGGCGGCCGCGATGTCCGCCGGGCACCCGCGATTGCCGGTTAACCGGACCGGCATGTGGATCTGTGTGTGTAAACACACAGATCCACAGCCTGTCAGCTCTGAGGAGAGCGATCTGTGTTCCCAGAACGGAGGAACACTGATCGGTCTCCTCCCCTTGTGCGTCCCCTCCCCCTACAGTTAGTAATCACTCCCTAGGAAACATATCAACCCCTCCCCGCCCCCTAGTGGTTAACCCCTTCACTGCCTGTCACATTTACACAGTAATCAATGCAATTTTATAGCATTGATCGCTGTATAAATGTGAATGGTCCCAAAAATGTGTCAAAAGTGTCCGATGTGTCCGCCATAATGTCGCAGTCACGAAAAAAAATCACGATCGGCGCTAAAAAAATAAATATATATTTTTTTAAAACGCCATAAATCTATCCCGTATTTTGTAGACGCTATAACTTTTGCGCAAACCAATCAATATACGCTTATTGCGATTTTTTTTTACCAAAAATATGTAGAAGAATACGTATCGGCCAAAACTGAGGAAAAAATTTGTTTTTTTTAAAAAAAAATGGGATATTTATTATAGCAAAAAGTAAAAAATATTGTGTTTTTTTCAAAATTGTCGCTCTTCTTTTGTTTATAACGCAAAAAATAAAAACCGCAGAGGCGATCAAATACCACCAAAAGAAAGCTCTATTTGTGGGGAAAAAAGGACGTCAATTTTTTTTGGGTACAACGTTGCACGACCGCGCAATTGACGTTTAAAGTGCGACAGCGCTGAAAACTAAAAATTGGCCTGGGAAGGAAGGGGGTGAAATTGCCCTGTATTGAACCGGTTAAGTTTGCATGATTTTAAAAACTTCCATTAGCAATTTAAAAAGGTTTTGCCCTGTTGAGTCACATTCATCAACTGCAAGAAGCTTTTCATTGATACAATCACAAACAACTATGGAGCATTGGTCTTTGGCAGTGATGTCTTGAGTTTTATCAATCTGAATTGAAAACATCCCGGCTTTCCCTAGTTCTTTGGAAATCTTTTCTTGGATAAGCATCTGAATAGCTTATATTACTTTGTTAACAGTTGTTTTTGAGAGCAAGGTTATCAAAGATCCTCTTCCTTTCCCTTCAGAAGACTGCAATTTCTTGCAGTTTTCAATACATTTGTTTACATGATCTGACAAATGTCATACTTGCGGACAAGAAGAATGAGCACTAAAAAATTTCCATGGTCTCCCGTTATGTCCTCTAAATTGTATGCAGCCTCATCTTTATCTGCCGTATAACTCAAACCTTGCTTTCTTATAACTTTTACTTAGGCTCGGTTCACACTGGAACCGGCTGCGGATCACACAGGAGCGCTGTGCGTTCCTATTCCCGTTTCAGGGTTGAATCAGGGCCGAATCTATGCCTGAATTGGGCCCTGAAATGGAGCCAAAGACGTTTTTGGACGCGTTTCTTAAGTAGGCAAGCCGCACTTTTTTTTAATGATGATAAAGGAGTGTGGCTTGCCAGTACACCGCAGCACGCCTACTTAAGAAGCGCGTCCTTTCTTGTTAAAAAAAAAGAAACGCGTCCACTACTGGCGACGTCATCCGCTGCAGCCTGCTGTTCCCTGCGCCTCGTCTTGAGTTTGTCTTCTGGAGCCGGCATAACCATCTTAACGGCGGACACCTCTCTGACCAGACTGTTTTGACAAAGGAACTACAAGGCCTAGGACTCAGGATCGCCACCGTGACATAACCATGTCTATACTTTTATGCCTATCACTTTCTGCTGAAATGTGAGTTTGACTAATTTATGTGTATTAAAGCTTGTTAAAAAACGTCTGCACCCAGAGGCGCCTCTCTCCTTGTTTTTTTTTTTGTAGCTCCCTGGAACATGGTTTCTGTTCTGGTTTCAGCCCTGCTTGCTCTGGACTTTTAACCCCTTCTCACCATCAATGCAAAGACTTATATAGACTGTGTATACAAAACAAAATGGATTGATCACAGATCTATGATTGATCATTCTACAGTTTTATTGCAGATTTTTATTCGTTTTTTTATGGTTTTAGTTGTTGCGCCTCCACTTGTTTTATTTTTTTATGTGAATACATACGCACATGCCAATTATTTTTTTTATTTCTGAAAAATAGTTTTATGTATATATTTTTCTAAATTTTACGTCACCAACTTAGACTATTGTGTTCTGATCCATCACATATAATTCAGATTAAAAAAAACATTGTACTAAAGGCTGTAATGTAACAAAATGGGTAAAAAGCCAAGGGGGGTGAATACTTTTGCAAGGCACTGTATTCTGATAGTTTTACATAATGCAGCAACATTAATACACGTAGGACACCCAACGTTAGAGGTGATTTATTCTTCCAAAGCAAATACACTTTTGCAAACTTGTACTGACTAGTATTCCAATGTTTCTCTTCTTCCTCAGTTTTTCTCCATCATTTAGCTAATGAGACCGCAAAGCTGATGGAGAGAGGCAGGGGAGGGTCAAACAAGGATGATATTCTGCTTATCAACTGATGATGTCAATGGTCGTTAGGGGGTTGGCAGTTAGAAGGTTGTAATGGTGTACAATGAAAACCTGTGGCTTTGTGTACAGTAACTAAAAGGCAGCCTTCATCCACCCACTGGCTTGTATACAATTTTGGAGCAATTTTTAGGCATTTTACCAAGAAACCTCCAGGCAGCCTGGTTGAAAAAGGCTGGCCTAGGCTACCAGCCTACTGTCCCTCTCTGTAGGCCGGCATCTCTATTGAGCACCACGAGAGGTGACATACTACAGCAGAGCATTACTCGAGCAGAGCAAGTTCCTGCCTGTGTCACAGTCCCTCCCTGGAGGCCCGCACCAGACCCAATATGGAAGTATAAAACAGAACCCGGCTACACACATCGCGTAACAGATTATGTTTACTGTCTTCCTCCACCGGGTTTTTACAGGCAGCTACCACTAAGCGCCGTCATGTTCCGTGGTGAGGTCGAAGGGAGAACCGGTCCAGGAGGTCGGTGTCATTCCCTAGAGGCCCACATGGTTGCGGAAGACAGAGACCCACAAGTGAGAGCCAGGTGCATGATATATACAATATAATTGTATATATTATGTCGCTGTTCTCACCCTCTGGAGCTCTCTGTCACATTCAGGGCAGTCTTTAATATTGATTGGATCCTGGGAAAGCATTTTCCCAGCCCTTCCCTGTGCAATTTTGATCTCCACCTGCTCTGAGACATAAAATAAATAGCAGCTAGACTCAAAATCAGTTTACGGCAGCAGATCAGGCAGTGATTATGATTGGTTGCCAGAGGTTACAGCATAATATTACCACTCACTGACTGGTTGCTAGAGGTTACAGCACGCATTACGGCTCACGAATTAGTTGCTAGAGGTTACAGCACATCATTTTCTGCTTGGCGATCGGTTGCTAGAGGTTACTGCCCATTATTACCACTCACCGATTGGTTGCTAGAGGTTACTGCATATTATTACCGCTCACTGACTGGTTGCTAGGGGGCGGGGGGGGGATCAGTGGCAGTACTGGGGGGGAGGCAAATGCCTGGTGTGCCTTATGGCCAGTCCAGGCCTGAGCATAGGTATGTCAGTTGAATCATGTTTCCCTTAATAACTATAGGAAATGGCTGCCACTAACATCATTTGAGTTTTATTCCTTTGCAGTGGGTATTATAAAAAGCAAGTAGTATGTGACTTATTTGGATATGTAAGCTCTTACTACTTGTGAACTTCTATTATATTTTTAGATTTATCAACTATGCATTTAAACATGCCACTTTCAACTTATCAGATTTTATTCAAAGTTTAAGCTGAACTACATATAAAAAGAATCTAACTTATCTTGCAAAGGATATAAATTTGTATCCATGCACTCCTGTAATTTACACAGCCCTACCATATAGCACCGTTATAGCTGCTGTTAAGCAACACAGCATGGTCATCTCAATTCTGCCAGCTTATGACTCAACAATGAAATGCCAGCAACAGCCTGGTCGGGTAAACACTCTCTTAATGCCAAATTGTCAATTTCCAGTCCAGGCCAATTCTGGTATTCCTCTCCTACATGTTAGAAAAAAAAAACAGTAAAAAGCGGTGTCTCTGGGGTGTGATTTGAGCCATGGATTTGTATGGCTCAAAACGCACCGCATTCGCACCAAACTGGTGCAGGACCCTTCTTTTTGTTTGCACCAGAATCGGATCGTATTGGTTGTACTTTTTTGCAAACCAATTGTGGGGTTTCGTTAACATACACGCCGCAATCAGTTCGCATGGATGGGTTGTGATAAAGATGCGGTGCTGAATCCTCAGCAAATTCGCACCGCATCGAGTGCGAACCCAGGCTAATGGATAACCGTGAAACAAATACAAAGAGATTTACAAGCTCAAACTTACCAACCAGCGACCAACCGAATTGACCTGTCTAACAATATGCATTAAAAACAGGGGTTTAGTCTACACACATTTGCAAATACATGCGTAAGCTACAGGCCCTGTCAAGGCACCCTGTTTTCTGTATATTTAAAATGATTTTACATACACTTTAAAGCAGGACAGAGCAGAAGCAGGAGTAGAACTACCTTGGGTGTCGTGTTTTTTCCATCCCTTGGCCATGCCCTGCACTGTGCAGGAGCGAGCTGTCAAAGTGAGAATGTAGTTGTCAGGGGATGTTATACACAACATCCAATGCAGGTGATCAGATCGCTGGGCTGCACCAAGGAATCAGGGACAAACGAGTAAATGAATAAAAAGGTATGTTTATTGTTAATGATAAAGACACACGTGAAATCAAGACAGCAAACCAAAAACAAGTAAATGGTGAAAACACAGCAAACCCCCAAACCCCCCTAACTATCTATCTAACTAATATAATATACCAGCAAGGAAACCAATATGAAATAAAAGATAAGGCATGAGCCAAAGTGACAAGGGAACAGGAAACAGGGTTCAAGGTCAGGATACACAAATGGGGTTCAGGAATAAATAGGAACAGGCTGGAACAAGAGCAGGTACTGGCAGGGACAAGGGCTTAGCAGAGGAATTCTGAAGCACTGAGCCTAGTTCAGGGTGGGTTTATATAGTCCAGCAAAACAATGACAGGTGTGCTTGATGACAAGTCTGCAGTCCAGGCAGGGAGACCCCCGCTGGTGGCCACTGGAATTACACCCTTTTGGTGCTGAATGTAATAGTGCCACCAGCAGGAGAAACCGGAGATGACACAGTTCCTGACAGTTCCCCCTCCTAAAGGAGTGGCCTCCGGACACTCCATTCAGCCCTGGGTACGACAGTCCGAGTGGGTGCAGAAACACCTTAAAATGTTTCTCTACTGAGTCTGCGGACTTCTTCGCACTCCCAAGGCCAGAGTCTTTTAGTTCACTGGGGGACGTGCCATCAGAGTCTGAAAATAGGACACAAACCCCACCACCCGGGTCAGGAAGTTTGGATCTGGAGATGAAAATTAGCAGGGTAACGGGAAAGAAACCATCGGAGGCAGACCACACAGGAGCATTACATTCAAGCCAGGCAACAGACAGGATTGACCCAGCGGCAAGATGGCCATCAGTCAGGAACAGTTTTAGCAGGCACCATGTCATCAGGCTGAGCAGAAAGCAGAGGTACATCACGCTGGGCAGTGGCACATCCGCATCAAGCTGGGCAGCAGGCAAAAGCACATTGAGCTGGGCAGCAGGCAAAAGCACATCGAGCTGGGCAGCAGGCAAAAGCACATCGAGCTGGGCAGCAGGCAAAAGCACATCGAGCTGGGCAGCAGGCATGGGCACCTCAAGCTGGGCAGCGGGCTCATTAAGCTGGAGAGCAGGCACTGGTACTTCCGGCTGGAACACTGGCACCTCAGACTGGAACACTGGCACCGAGACATCAGGCTGGAGGGCTGGCACTGAGACATCAGACCAGGCGGCAGGTACTGGAACTTCAGACTGGGCAGTAGGCCCATCAGGCAGAACAGCAGGTGCTGGCACAACAAGCTGAACAGCAGGCACATCGGGCTGGATAGCAGGTACTGGAACTTCAAACCGGGCAGCCGGTACTGGAACTTTAGACTGGGCAGCAAGCACAGACACTGGCACATCAGGCAGAACAGCAGGTGCTGGAACAACAGGCAGGACAGCAGGTGCATCGGACTGGATAGTCGGTACTGGAACTTCAGACTGGGCCGTGGGCACAGGCGCTGGCACGTCAGGCAGAACAGCAGGTACTGGCACAACAGGCAGAACAGCAGATACATCGGACTGGATAGCAGGTACTGGAACTTCAAACCGGGCAGCTGGTACTGGAACTGCAGACTGGACAGTGGGCACAGGTGCTGGCACATCAGGCAGAACAGCAGGTACATCGGACTGGATAGCAGGTACTGGAACTGCAAACCGGGCAGCTGGTACTGGAACTTCAGACTGGGCCGTGGGCACAGGCGCTGGCACATCAGGCAGAACAGCAGGTACTGGCACAACAGGCAGAACAGCAGGTACATCAGACTGGATAGCAGGTACTGGAACGTCAAACTGGGCAGCTGGTACTGGAACTGCAGACTGGACAGTGGGCACAGGTGCTGGCACATCAGGCAGAACAGCAGGTACATCGGACTGGATAGCAGGTACTGGAACTGCAAACTGGGCAGCTGGTACTGGAACTTCAGACTGGACAATGGGCACAGGCGCTGGCACATCAGGCAGAACAGCAGGTACTGGCACAACAGGCAGAACAGCAGGTACATCCGACTGGATAGCAGGTACTGGAACTTCAAACCGGGCAGCTGGTACTGGAACTGCAGACTGGACAGTGGGCACAGGTGCTGGCACATCAGGCAGAACAGCAGGTACATCGGACTGGATAGCAGGTACTGGAACTGCAAACCGGGCAGCTGGTACTGGAACTTCAGACTGGACAATGGGCACAGGTGCTGGCACATCAGGCAGAACAGCAGGTACTGGCACAACAGGCACATCGGACTGGATAGCAGGTACTGGAACTGCAAACCGGGCAGCTGGTACTGGAATTGCAGACTGGACAGTGGGCACAGGTGCTGGCACATCAGGCAGAACAGCAGATACATCGGACTGGATAGCAGGTACTGGAACTGCAAACCGGGCAGCTGGTACTGGAACTTCAGACTGGACAGTGGGCACAGGTGCTGGCACATCAGGCAGAACAGCAGGTACTGGCACAACAGGCTGAACAGCAGGTACATCGGACTGGATAGCAGGTACTGGAACTCCAAACCAGGCAGCTGGTACTGGAACTTCAGACTGGACAGTGGGCACAGGTGCTGGCACATCAGGCAGAACAGCAGGTACTGGCACAACAGTCTGAACAGCAGGTGCATCGGACTGGATAGCAGGTACTGGAACTTCAAACCGGGCAGCTGGTACTGGAACTTCAGACTGGACAGTGGGCACAGGTGCTGGCACATCAGGCAGAACAGCAGGTACTGGCACAGCAGGCTGAACAGCAGGTACATGGGACTGGATAGCAGGTACTGGAACTTCAAACTGGGCAGCTGGTACTGGAACTTCAGACTGGACAGTGGGCACAGGTGCTGGCACATCAGGCAGAACAGCAGGTACTGGCACAACAGGCTGAACAGCAGGTACATCGGACTGGATAGCAGGTACTGGAACTCGAAACCAGGCAGCTGGTACTGGAACTTCAGACTGGACAGTGGGCACAGGTGCTGGCACATCAGACAGAACAGCAGGTACTGGCACAACAGTCTGAACAGCAGGTGCATCGGACTGGATAGCAGGTACTGGAACTTCAAACCGGGCAGCTGGTACTGGAACTTCAGACTGGACAGTGGGCACAGGTGCTGGCACATCAGGCAGAACAGCAGGTACTGGCACAACAGGCTGAACAGCAGGTACATCGGACTGGATAGCAGGTACTGGAACTTCAAACCGGGCAGCTGGTACTGGAACTTCAGACTGGACAGTGGGCCCAGGTGCTGGCACATCAGGCAGAACAGCAGGTACTGGCACAGCAGGCTGAACAGCAGGTACATCGGACTGGATAGCAGGTACTGGAACTTCAAACTGGGCAGCTGGTACTGGAACTTCAGACTGGACAGTGGGCACAGGTGCTGGCAAATCAGGCTGGAACAGATCAGCTGGTGGGGAGGCAGGATTGGATACTGGCATGATGGTATGGGTTGGAAAAAACTTCCGCTTCTTTTTGCTTTTAGCCACTGGGGATCTATAAGTGGGTACAGGGCTGTAGGTAGGGAATGCAGCTGGTAGAAGCGAAGAGTGAAAGGATGGCAAGACAGAGGGAGTAGGTTTTGAAGGGAGATTTAGTGGAGCTGATGGAGGCAGTTGAGAAGCAGCAGGGGAGTTAAAGGCAGGGTAGGTGCAACAGGAGGAAACAGGGTACTGGTATTTCATTGGTAGAGAAGTATATTTGGAGCTAACAGAAGCTGAATGCAACAAACTTGACCAGGCCTGTATTAATGATTGCACTGAATCAGGTTTGCACTTGGCTTGTCTGACCAGAGACTGCACTGATTCAATGCATTTTGCAAGCACCTGCTGAGGACAAGCTGAATATTGTTCAAAAAAGAATGCTGAGTCATCCTCCAACAGCCAAACTAAAGATTCTACCTGAGCTGCACTAAAAGGGGGTGTATAGTCATCACCTCCCTCAGCGACATCAGACAGGGCCAACTCAGTACAAATCCAAATTAATGGTTGCACATCTTCAAACAAAAAACTGCCTTGCTCAATAAAAACATGAGCTAGGCGGATGCCTTCTAACAACTGTTCCCTAGTGTATGCAGCCAATGTCTGATAACAAAGGTCTCTGTCATCAGTTGCCAGGAGCGATAAATACAAAATACTTTCAAAATCCATATTTCAACAATAGCTGGGACTCAGGCCCCAATTCCCAGGTGCAACCGATCTGATTGTATGGCTTCAGAATTCTGTCAGGGGATGTTATACACAACATCCAATGCAGGTGATCAGATCGCTGGGCTGCACCAAGGAATCAGGGACAAACGAGTAAATTAATAAAAAGGTATGTTTATTGTTAATGATAAAGACACACGTGAAATCAAGACAGCAAACCAAAAACAAGTAAATGGTGAAAACACAGCAAACCCCCAAACCCCCCTAACTATCTATCTAACTAATATAATATACCAGCAAGGAAACCAATATGAAATAAAAGATAAGGCATGAGCCAAAGTGACAAGGGAACAGGAAACAGGGTTCAAGGTCAGGATACACAAACGGGGTTCAGGAATAAATAGGAACAGGCTGGAACAAGAGCAGGTACTGGCAGGGACAAGGGCTTAGCAGAGGAATTCTGAAGCACTGAGCCTAGTTCAGGGTGGGTTTATATAGTCCAGCAAAACAATGACAGGTGTGCTTGATGACAAGTCTGCAGTCCAGGCAGGGAGACCCCCGCTGGTGGCCACTGGAATTACACCCTTTTGGTGCTGAATGTAATAGTGCCACCAGCAGGAGAAACCGGAGATGACACAGTTCCTGACAGTAGTCCTGCAGACTTCACTAGAAGTTTGTGCCTGTCCCAATGCAATCATCACAGCAATGTATAAGGAGCACCAATACTGCTCCTGATACAAAGAGCCCAGTTTTTCTGGAAACAGCGTTAGCCCCTTATTTTTTTGAATGAATCCTTTATAAAATTCACTCTTTATAAAAAGGGACAAAACTTGCTCTTTTGATAATGTATAAACTTCTTAGTTCCCAGATGGAAAAACAAATTTCAGCAAAAAAATAATCAATTTTAACATGCTGATTATGACTTACTGGTTTAGCCTTATCGCAAAACCTCTAGCATCACGTGTCCCTGGACATTTATCTTAGCTTTGGGAAGAGAGGAACAGAAAAAATGTTGAACCAATACTGCCATGTAATGTATTTAGTTAACCAACTGGGGACAGTTTCTTGGCACTTAACACCTACTCATTTTACAGTCCATGGGAACCAGTGCTGCTTGGGGTTTAAAAAAATCCCAACTGGCAAATTTATCTTCTTTATCCCCCCCCCTCCCCCCCCCTTTTTTTTTTTTTTTTAGTTTTTTGATAAACACTAATGATATATGGAACCTATATATGATGTTATTCTAGACCCTTTAAGGATAGGCCTACACTAGTGTCCTTATGTCCACAGAGCGTACTAATACTCACATGCTACCCCCCCCTTCCCCCCCTCCCCTTTCCCCCCCCCCCTTTTTTTTTTTTCCTTCGTGTTCTGTACTTTTGTGTCATTCAACAGAAAATATGTTTGCTGACTGATTGTTCATGCCATTTTGTATAATTTGCAAAACCTTTAATAAAGAAAATTGAAAAGAAAAAAATCCCAACTACACACAAAGCTGATGCCAAGTGTTTGCACTGAAATAAATAAATGCATATGTGCAATAAAGCAGTGCAACAAAAATTCAAGAGGCAAAAGTAAAGAATCTCCTCCAACCCTCAAGATGTGGCTTAATAGGGAAGATAAGACAATAGGAGGACCTGACTCACTCACAAAACAATACCCAAGCGGCGGTTCACAAAACTTGGCAACATTGGAATTTTTTTTATATACTCAGATGAAGACAAAAACCAATTGACCAGAGGGGAATGAGAGATAAAAGAATCTTACTAATTCCCATTATTTGCCTCCTGCTTATAATAATCACTAATCATTCTCCCTGTCCCTCATTTGCTCTCTCTACTCCCCTCTAATCATCCTCCCTGTCACTCGGTGGCTTTCTCTACTCTCCTCTAATCATTCTTTTTGTCCCTTGGTGATGCTTTCTACTCTCCTCTAATCACCCTCCCTGTTCTTCAGTGGTTCTCCCTATTCTCCTGCAATAATTCTCCTCCAATCAGGTTGGTGTCACCTGGTTCTGAAAAACATGGTGTTACCCCCCCATGTTTTAATGCACCGCCGCATTGGAGCAGCCCCCCCCCCCTTAGCCTGCCACAGTGCTCTGTCCTGCCGCTGCAGAGTGACAGCATGAGCAGGACAGAGCAGTAGACCCTTGGAAGGCCACCACCTGAGGCTTTCTCCTTTCTAGCCTGCCACAGTGCACTTGGTGTCACCCAGGGCTCAACTACGCCCCCACCACAACCCCCCCCCCCCACAGGGGGGAGCACACAGCATGAAAAGGGGGTAGGTGTGGCCAAATTGCGTGCTACGTACAGGGTGCAGGACTCAGAAGTGCACTATGTACAGGGCACGTAGTGCACTACAGAGTCCTGCACCCTGTAAGAGATCGGGAAAGATATCCACTGCCCAGCAGTATCTCTATGAGAGAGGGAGGGGGCAGGCGATGTGTATGACGGCTCTATTGTCCTGGCGGCAGCTCCTTCTAAATCACAGACTGTACACCCTCTGTAAGTTGTATCTGCTTTTCGGCAGCAGCCCCTCTGTCCTCTCTTCTGTCCTGTGAAGCATGCAGTACTTAACGTTGCACCTTGTACATGGAGAACTCTTGAGCCTTGAACCCTGTACTTTGCCAGTTTTTGAACCCTACCCTGTACACAGTGAACTTTTGAACTCTACACGTAGCGCCCTCCTGAACCTTGTGCTCTGTATATAGCGCACTTCTGTACCCTGTACATAGCGTAATCTTGAGTCCTGCTCCCTGTACATAGCGCAATCTTGAGTCTTGCACCCTGTACGTAGCGCACTCCAGAGTCCTGCACCCTGAACATAGCGGACGCCAGAGTCCTGCACCCTGCACGTAGCGCACGCCAGAGTCCTGCACCCTGCACAGATGAATGATGCGACACTGGTGGCACCCCTCATGCGGGTGTCATCCGGGTGCGGGCCACACCCCCCGCACCCCCATAGCGACGCCACTGCATGTGACTTTGAAAAAGCCAAACAGAGCAAACAGCTTTTTTTCATTGCAGTAGGTGAGCCATTTGCAGCTTGTTCTATCCATGTGTCTTATAGCCTTTTTTAACCCCTTGATGCAAATATGTGACCTTCAGCTTCAAGGGGTTGTACCAGGGTGATGCCGCAGGTGCCGTTTTTTAGAGTGGACAGTCTGCTTTCTTATAATAACAACCGATGCAGCTAATCAGCCACTCAGCTGCTATTACAAGCAGTGGGAGGGGACGTCCCTCCTCCCACTGCTCGCCCAGGGTCTACCGTCTCACCGGGAGGCCCGAGCAACCAGATGGCATGTCCGCCGGCTGGCTGGAGACCCGAACAAAGCCAGGATCAGCTTTGATCGGGTCTCGACTCAAGTAACCTGGAAACTATGTCATGACATCACTTATGGTTTACTGAACACCTAAAAAAAAAAAAAAGGACAGTATTCAAAGCAGCCAAACTTGGTGTTTTGAATGCTTTTAAGTGCAAAGGAGGGATTTGGGGTCTTATAGAGTATCTGTCACTGCCTACTACTGTCACAAGGAATGTTTAGATTCCTTGTGACAGCAATAAAAGTGATCAAAAATAAAATAAAAAATTAAACGGACAGTGTAACAAACTAAAAAAAAGGAAGAAAAAAAAAAAAAAAAAAAAAGGGCCCCATCCCTCCATGCTCGCCCGCAGAAGCGAACGCAAACATAAGTCGCGCCCACAAATGTAAACAGTGTTCAAACCACACACGTGAGGTATTGCTGTGATCGTTAGAGCGAGAGCAATAATTCTAGTGCCTGACCTCCTCTGTAACTCTAAACAGGTAACCTGCAGATATTTTTAAAGCAACACCTATGGAGATTTTTAAGTACCGTAGTTTGTTGCCATTTCACTAGTGTGCGCAATTTTAAAGCATGACATGTTCGGTATCTATTTACTCGGCGTAACATCATCTTTCACATTATACAAAAAAATTGGGCTAACTTTACGGTTTTTTTTTCTTTTTTTATTCATGAAAGTGTATTTCTTCCAAAAAAAAAATTGTACACACACACACACACCCCTACACAAGTTGAACTGGATGGACTGTTGTCTTTATTCAACCTTACCAACTATGTAACTATGTATTTGAAAGACTGCTGCGCAAATACAGTGCGACATAAAATATTGCAATGATCGCCATTTTATTCTCTAGGGTCTCTACTAAAAAAAAATTATGTTTGGGGGTTCTAAGTAATTTTCTAACAAAAAAATACGGATTTTAAACTTGTAAGCAACAAGTGTCAAAAGGCTTAGGCATGAAGGGATTAATACTGGATCTGGAATATCCTGCCGTGGATGATATTTGAAAATAAAAGACAGCAAGCTGATTTTTTTTTTTTTGGACGAGCAAAATAATTAAATTATATATTTGTCTTCAGTTTGGCACTCTAAAACATCCATATTAACTTGTTTCTTTGGCAATTCAGTGTGCCCCAATTCTCTATGTTCTTCAGTGGATAATTCTAATGTTTCAGCAACACAAAATCATCTTCTAGTGTTTTTTGTTCTGTGATTGTTGCCTCTCTACTGGGCCCTGCCATGGAATAACTGGAACGCTGTGCATGAGGACTGAACATATCCAAAATTTTAGCACATTTTTTAGCATGAAGTTCCAAAGACTTCTTGGATTTCTCGCAGATTTTTTTCTGCTCATCCCTTTTGTTTTTTTGGAGACGACATCTTAGTAATATATAAAATGAAAAAGACAAAAAAAAAAAAAGTTACTAATTCTGGGCAGTGGGCAGGGGAGAGGATTCTCACAAACTTATAAGCATTGTATAAGGAGCACTTTTAATTTTATGTAATTTTGTCCTTGTATTATTTATGTAATTTTTGTATTTTTGTATTTTCTAAGAATTAATTGATATAAATATTCTTTTATCTAAAATCAAAAATGTCATTGCCTTTAAAATACCCTCAGAGGTTTATATATAATTTTTTGTATAAGGAGCACTAATACTGCTCCTGCTACAAAGAGCCCAGAAGTTTTTCTGGAAACAGAGTTAGCCCCCTTTTTATTTTTTTAAATGAATCCTTTATAAAATTCACTCTTTATAAAAAAGGGACAAAACTGATAAATAAATTTGCTCTTTTGATATTGTATAAACTTCTTAGTTCCCAGATGGAAAAACAAATGTCAGCAAAAAAAAAAAATAATCCATTGTGGATCATGACTAACTGGTTTAGCCGTATCACAAAACTTCTAGCATCACATATCCCTGGACCACAACGTGGTAACCCTAAGGTTGCTGTGCTAGGTCCATTTATCATAGCTTTGGGAAGAGAGGAACAGAAAAATATTGAACCATAACTGCCATGTAATGTATTTAGTTAACCAACTGGGGACAGTTTCTTGGCACTTAACACCTACTCATTTTACAGTCCATGGGACTCAGTGCTGCTTGGGGTTTTAAAAAAATCCCAACTACACACAAAGCTGATGCCAAGTGTTTGCACTGAAATAAATAAATGCATATGTGCAATAAAGCAGTGCAACAAAAACTAAAGAGGAAAAAGTAAAGAATCTCCTCCAACCCTCAAGATGTGGCTTAATAGGGACGATAAGACAATAGGAGGACCCGACTCACTCACAAAACAATACCCAAGCAGCGTTTCACAAAACTTGGCAACACTGGCATTTTTTTTTTATATATACTCAGATGAAGACAAAAGCCAATTGGCCAGAGGGGAATGAGAGATAAAAGCATCTTACCAATTCCCATTATTTGCCCCCTGCTTCTAATAATCACTAATCATTCTCCCTGTCCATCAGTTGCTCTCTCTACTCCCTTCTAATCATCCTGCCTGTCGCTCGGTGGCTTTCTCTACTCTCCTCCAATCATTCTTTCTGTCCCTTGGTGATGCTTTCTACTCTCCTCTAATCGGCCTCCCTGTTCTTCAGTGGTTCCCCCTATTCTCCTGCAATCACCCTCCCTGTCCGTCGGTGGCTCTCTCTACCAGGGGCGTCGGGAGGGGGTGGCTAGTGGTGGCTGAAGCCCCGAATGTGACCCCGAAAAGCCCAGAGTCTCGGCCATTTATTTTAACATTATTAGCCCCGAGTCCCCATGAAAGTGCGGCGCCGCACTGCGCATAAGCGAGGATGAGCGAGCGCCCGGTCACGTGGACGGAGTGTGCGTCCGTCTTCACGTCACACATGGTCCTGCCCACCACCCGTGATCCTGGAATTGACGGTCCATCATAGGCGTTGCGCTGTCATGATGGACAGATCAGTGTGGCCGAGTCTCCTGCCGAGTGCGGCCGAGTGCCATACCAGGTCCCGCCTTCTGGAGCCTGCAACGCCTATGATGGACGTGCCACTGGTCCAATGGTGGGACCGTGGGAAATGTGACGTCCATCATAAACGCTGCAGGCTCCAGAAGGTGGGAATTACAATGCGGCCGCCGCGCCACATCCCCGCTTGGCTCTCCTCATCGGCTCCTCCTCTGACAACTGACTGCCTGCCCACTGTGACACCGCACACCACGGCTGAGCTGAGGTAGCTCAGACAGCATATGTAAATGTCAGTGTAGGTAGGTCAGTGTAGGTAGGTCAGTGTAGGTAGGTCAGTGTATGTAGGTCAGGTAGGTCAGTGTAGGTAGGTCACTACTGTCAGTGTATGAAGGTCAGTGTATGTAGGTCAGGTAGGTCAGTGTATGTAGGTCAGTGTATGTAGGTTAGGTAGGTAGGTCACTACTGTCAGTGTAGGTAGGTCAGTGTATGTAGGTCAGGTAGGTTACGGCCCAGCCAAAAAAAAGCCCGCGTCACAAACACCACGCCTAAACCCCGACCCCCCATCCCCAGGCTTGGCTTGGTCTTTTTGCCACCTGGCAACGCCCCTGCTCTCCTCCACTCACCCTCCCTGTTCCTCAGCGCCTCTCTCTAATCTCATCTAATCACCCCGCCCTGTTCCTCGGTGGCTTCCTTTACTCACCTCTAATCATTCTTCCTGTTCCTTGCTGATACTTTCTACTCTCCTCTAATTACCCTCCCTGTACTTCATTAGTTCTCTCTACTCTCCTGCAATCATCCTCCCTGTCCCTCGATGGCTCCCTCCAGGGGCGTTGCTAGGTCTGCAAATGATCTGGGGCTAGAGCCCATAGCAGCGACCTTTTTGCAGGCCGGGGGGGGGGGCTGGGGCACGCGGGTGGTAAGCAATTTTTCGCGGGCAATGGCTGGTGTTGGCGCTTCAATCATCACGGCACCATGGTTGACATGGTGTCAGGGTGATTGAAGTGCATTATTTCAATTTTTACATTGTAATATACAATAAAGTGGTTCAACTCACCATAATGCAGAATCAGTGGGAGCCCCGAGTGTGTCACTTGCCACATCTCCTGCCACCAGATGCAGCTTGTCACTTGCCACCAGGTACAGCTTGTCACTGGCCACCTTCGCCTTTCACCAGGTGCAGCTTGTTACTTGCCACCGTCACCTGCCACCAGATGCGGATTGTCACTTGCCACCATTGCCTGCCACCTGATGTGGATTGTCACTTGCCACCGTCACCTGCCACCAGATGTAGATGGTCACTTGCCACTGTCACCTGCCAGGCTGGCAGCACTGGTCCATTTAGTTCTGAGTGAGGGCGGAAGAGCGGTAATGCGGGGTGGGCAGTGAAAGATGATGTCATCTCACTGCTCCACACTGCACCTCCGACATTGAAGAGGCCTGCGCTGTGAGGGCAGAAGAGCGGTCATGCGGGGCAGGCGGAGAGAGACTGTCATTTCTGCTCATCCGCCCACTCGCTTCTGTAATCTGCCTGCCCAGTTCTCCCATGCAGACCGCCCGCCCACTGCACCCGCGATCTGGCTGCAGAGAGGCCACAGCCCGCTGGTAAGGCAGGGACTCCTGCGGCAAGAGACTTGGGGCTATGGACCCCAAATTCAGGGCTATAGCCTCAATAGCCGCCCCCTAGCAATGCCACTAGCTCCCTCTACTCTCCTCCACTCACCCACTCTGTCCCTCTGTGATTCCCACTACTTTCCTCCAATCACCCTCTTTCCCTAGGTGGCTTCCTCTACTCTCCTGCAATCATCCTCCCTGTCCCTTGATGGCTCCCACTACTTTCCTCAAATCACCCTCTCTGTCCCTTGGTGAAGATATCAACCTATGGAAACAAGATCACTGAAAGATGAACTTCAGTTATCATATTTAGACTTTTTGAGTACATTTGATTCTCATTCCCTCATTTTTCTATCAAAGATAACGACCGAAACATGAAAATCTGCAATGACGTCTGCAAGGTGGCTCAGGTATCCTGACTGAGCATCATAAGACATCCAGCAGGATAAGCCACTCACGCGCGCCAATTGGTGGTGCTGTGTGTCACTCTGACACACCACATCTCTGATCGTGGCAAAGAGCCTATGACATAGGCTCTTAGCTGATCATGTAGTAATGTCCAATCACAGCAGTAACCAGGAAGTGCCGGTAATCGGCTTTCCTCGGTTCGCACTGACAAGATGCAAGCAGAGGAGAGCCGATCAGCGGCTCTCCTGATGGAGGGGTCTGCGCTTATAATCAGTGTATTGATTATCAGCGCAGCCCCCATCAGAGGTGCCAAGCACACATGCCAATTAGTGTCCATCAGATGCCAATCAGTGCCCATCAAAATGCCAAACAGTGCCCATCAGTAACGCCTGTCATTGCCCATCACAGATGCCAAGCAGTGCCAATCAGTAATGACTGTCAGTGCCTCCTCATCAGTGCTGCCTATCAGTGCTGCATATCAGTGCCGCCTCATCAGTGCCGCCTCATCAGTGCCCGTCAGTAAAAGGAGAAGACAAAATTTTATAACAAAAAACGAAGAAAAACATAATTTTTTCCAAAAATTTCGGTCTTTTTTCATTTGTTTAGCAAAAAATAAAAAAACCCAGTGATGATTAAATACCAACCACAAGAAAGCTCTATTTGTGGGAAGAAAATGACAAAAATTTTGTTTGGGTATAGTGTAGCATGACCGCGCAATTGTCAATTCAAAGTGTGACAGCGCTGAAAGCTGAAAAATGACCTGGGCAGGAAGGGAGTGAAAGTGCCCATTATTGAAATGGTTAAAGAAAGCACAAAACCAGGAATTTTCTATAGCCTTAAAAATCCTATGTTAAAAATGTAGACTTTTCTTAAATTTATTCCGCTTTGACTTCCCACTGTTTTCTTTGTTAAAGCCCAATAAAAAGAACCATATTGATTTATTATGTAGCAGGCAACCGCAAAGTTATTTCGCAACACGTTACAGGAAAAACATTTTGCTGGTATTTTTCACTGATGACCGGAAAATTTCCAATCTCTAACCAAAGTCAGGATATAAGTTCTAACCCAACAATATACTAAAAGCTTTGCCGTTTAAGGGCGTTTACAAGAGTGTGCTACTAATTCATATTGTTGTTTTTCTGCGACACTAGACACATTTATAATGGACACCCTTTAGTCCTCTCTCTTTGGGAGATCGGTGGTTTGAAATGGGAGTCATGCAACTTGATAAACATCACGGAGGGTCATTAAATATTCACTAGCTGGTAAGATGCTTGTTTACTATTGGAATTTTTAAAGCAGACGTTACATGAAAAAATAAAGAAATTAAGGGCTCATTTACATTTATGAATACATAAGTAATGAAATAAACACAATCAGTCCATGTGTAGCAGTGCAGCAAGAGCAGAGCAAAAGCTTGTGAAACCACAGGTGCCAGCAGACCTGCAGCAGCAAAAAGATACCATGTTCCAAGACTAGAGGAGTAACGTTTTTCATGTGACAGTGGAATGATCCCCCTTGCCTTCGGTGTGGAGAAGTGACCGTGGATGGAGTACATGGGATACAAGAGCCCTATTTGATAGGTGGTCAGTATTCTGGTAAGAGTACATCTTTATTTATGGTGGTGGTGTAATCACGAGGAATTGAACGAGGAAGAATCCCTGCACTTTTCACCATTTGGACTAATTGTGTTTATTTCATTACTTACCATATATACGTGAGTATAAGCCAAGTTTTTCAGCACATTTTTTATGCTGAAAAACCCCCCTCGGCCTATACTTGAGTGAGGGTCTCGATTGAGGGTGCAGCCTCACTGTGCCCATCTGCAGCCGTACCTTCGATAACCAAAACAGCACGGGTCTCCCGCTGTATCGTGCAGTCTGTTCGGGGGCGGTCCATTTTACCATAGCCCCGCTTCCTCCTCGTCCGTGATAGACAGAACACTGATACAGTTTCCCGGCATTGTATCAGTGTTCCATCTATCACGGATGAGGAGGAGTCGGAGCTTTGTTACAATGGACAGCCGCCGAACAGACTGCATGACACAGTGGGAGACACTCGCTGTTTTAGTTATCAAAGGTACAGCTGCACATGGGCACAGTGAGGCTGCACATGGGCACAGTGAGGATGCACATGGGCATTGTTTACCCAGTAGCTGCTGCATTACCCAACCAGAGCTTATACTCGAGTCAATAAGTTTTCCCAGGTTTTTGTGGTAAAATTAGGTGCCTCAGCTTATATTCGGGTTGGCCTATACTCGAGTATATACGGTATGTATCAAGCGCAACACTTTTGTTTTTCATTTATCTTTATGTGATTAGATCTTACATCAGTGGTGTAGATATATATATATATCTCAAGTGTATTTCACAAGCACAGTTTTTTTTTCTATTTTTCATCTACATTTATGAATTGCAGTCAAACTTGTGTTACTGTGTCCTGCAACTGCGGTGTCAATTATGGTGGTAGCAGCTAATGGTGTGACGTTGTGGTGTGTTGGCAGCCCATTCATTTTGAATGGGACTGGCTTATAGACTATCTCCACTTTTGTGGAGAAAAAACAAACAAATGTAGCACACCCCCGTAGGGACTGCTGATGAACTTGGGTTCCCAGTTCCTGCACAGCCAGGCACATCAAATTTTCACAAACACCCAGAGTCTGAGAACAGCCCATGACTTTGTTTCTGTTATTTATTAAGGGGTTAATAACTTGGATAGTGATGGGAGGTTATGGGATGCCTACTCGACTTCAGCAAAACTTCAGGGACATCTTCCTAAATACAGTCTACAGTATATACAGTCTCCTTCATTTGCTTCCTGCACACACTTGCTTGCTCCAGCTGAATCACGGTAGAATATTCTGACAGGCTCCGGGTCAGATTGTAGCAATAGCCCTTCACAGGCAGGAACTCGTAGCCCCTTGTTGTGCAGCAAAATAGAACAAAACAACTTGTTACATCCTCTTCTGTGGCCACCAATCCCAGCACCACCTCTTCAGGTACTGCCAACCCACCTGGCTGCAGCTGACCCTTTCCTGACTCTCAGGAGATCACTTAGGGAAGGAAGAAGACTTAAGCACACTTCTGTCTTCAGGGAGACTAGCTACATGTGGCAGTCTCCCCCCTTGTCAGTCCCCAACAGTGCTGCTCAGTCTGTCCCCTTTTGCTCCCATGCATCCAGGAAGAGTTAACTCCCATGTGTTATGGCAGGATCCTGAGCCCCAGCCCAAGGCAGGACCCCTGAGGGCCACCGACAGCCTCCTCAGCACTGTATCTCAATACTACTTCCTGTGAACTGAGCAGAATTCTCAATGTTCTCTTTTATTTATGCTATCTCCTTACTACTACTTATCTTATTTTTTCTTACTACATTTAGCTCCAGTGGATGAGGCTGGGGCATTTAGATGTAGGCGACACGCTGATCCCAACTTTGCTTCCAGCAGACTGCTTGTGCTCCAAGCATTCATTCCCGATGTATACGGTCCTAAACGTAAGTACCGCTTAGTGCACCATCTAGCCCTTTCCAGCCCCCCAATCCATCTTGCATTCAACAGGCTATGAGAAGGTTTAGTACGCTGCGGTGGACAGAAAACACACGCAGTCCAAGTGAAGTGACAGCATATATTGTAACAGAAGTCCAGCAATACACAGCAGAAATGCCAACAGCCTCTGTCACGAGGAGCGGAATGTGGCCTAGCCAGTTTGTACCTAAATGGGGAGGTTCCAGGAAGGATGTCGTACCTCCGCAACCCTGACAATATGCACTGTCCCTGACAGACGGGTATCCTGTCCCTACACTGCCACTCGCAAAAATGCACACCAAACCTGGGAGCCAGGGTCTTAAATACATTCTGTCTGACCCAAGATGACCGGCAAAGCCACATGGGGTGCCAGCACCCAACCAGATAGCTGTGTCCCTGCGACTGAGGAAACCATAGAGGAACTAGGTTCCTCTCGACTTCCTCCCCTATCTGCATTGCTGCTGCAGACGCCACTTGCAGTGGAGAAAATAGACTACATCTGCCTACAAGCCTGTGGGCAGGGGGGTGAACAGTGCATCTATGCCTTCTACCTATACCTAAATGCCGGAACCTCGTGCACTAAGGGTTTAAAAAAAGGGTTAAAAAGGGTTTAAAAAAAAAATCTTGCTTCTGTTTATTATTTTCTTTTCCATGCATATGTTTATAGGACAGTCATACTTTTTTCGAGAGTAGGGGTTAGAGCTGTGTTTAGGGCCGCAATGGCAAAAACACATTAGCACCTTGTCCATATTTATTTTCTTTTTCAGACAAACTTTTGATGCGGACCTGCAGCGGGGATTCGGCTTGTTGGAAAGAACAGCATGGTTGCTAATAAACTGACAATACTGTATACATTATACCCATCTATGCAGCAGGTGGCGCTGTAGTATTATAGTGTATAGTTCATGTTTTCTATGATATAACAGGATGTATTGTCTACCTCACTGCATGTAGTTGTATCCTCCTGTTTCCTGTTCCATGATAAAGACATGCTTTGATATCCTCCATGAAAGTGAAGGTATACTCTGCATACAACAAGCTTCCAGCACATACTTCAATAACCTAATACGGCTTTCTTTATTTTGAAAACTTAGGGTTGGGTTTGGCAATATGGAGTTTGGACCGGATCACATTTTTAGATAAATTTCACGAGCTGGAGCAGATATACCAAAGCTGGAGAGGGAGCAGAGCTTTTCACATTTTTTTAGACGATCTCCAGAGCTAGAATTGGCATAGAGCAGAGCTATAGATCCTGGAGCTGAAATGCTGTAGCTCCGCTTCTTCGCATGAGGGTCATACATTATACAATAACATAGGTCAGTATGTAATTCATTTTGTAGGAGAAGAAATGTCTGCATAATGGAATATAGTATTTAAGGTACTTTCTTGGATCCGTTTTTGATCATTCGATCATAGTGCTAATGTCTTGTGAATTACCTTCATGTTCTGTAATGCCTAAAAATTGGATAGATGAAAAATGTTTGTTATATAGCGTTTTAAATGTATGTAGCCAGGTGCTGGATGTATTACCATTTTCACTCAGAGACACTTTTCTTAAAGCTATACATTGAGCACTTTCCCTTTAGTGCTCAACCCAGAGATTATCGCATTATTTCCTGAATGCAGAGGAAAAGCAATTCACTAACAGCAGAGGATTGTGCAACATGTAGTTCAGCCACCTGAAGTTACCATATACTCTATACTATTTGAAACTACAAGTTCTAGAGTGATGAAAGAATTCTAGGCAAGCAGATAAATTAGACTGGCCATGGCAGGCTCGCTCTCTTGGGTACAGCTTCAGAGCTGTAGGAGTCAGAGGGTGCTGCTCCAGGTGCTGTTGACCGAAACTGCGGCCCAGGCAGAGCTGGGACCTCTCATCCTGAGGGCTGCATCGCTGGGCGCAGGGTGGCTGTCACCATTACCCTATCCGCTGCTCTGCTGATCGGGTCCACATTCCCCGCACACCCACATAGCTGAGTTCCTGAGTCCACAGGTGGCCAGATAGGTGCCATACATCTTCCTGCTGATATCCAAGAGCCTGTACAGGGACTACTTACATGCAAGACCTGTGTATTGTTTGGATTGGTAAGCAGGCAGAAGCCCATCTTATCTCTGACATGGTTCTCAAGGACACTGCATGCAGACACCATTACACCTGACCAGTTGGAGGGTCTTTACTGGAAAATAGAACACCTTTTACATTCAGTTTCCTTAATTTGCCATTGCCTTGTAACATCTCTGGGCCCCATCATAGCAAGCTGAAGATCAAAGATACCCACATTTCAAGGACCTCCTTTCTTCAAAAGGTACTCTGCTCACAGAACCTGTGGCAGGATACAACCGTTTATTGAAGGGGAACTCCTACACAAACCTTTTATACTATCTACTTCCTATTTCTTGTGGCATCTAGACCTAGAGGTGGACTGATGAAAAGTCTCCTCTTCCCCCTCTTGTTCTGGGCTCATAAATCCCTTCAACCAATTAGTTATAACAATTTGGCTTACTGTTATTTGTATTTAGTTGTGTGTTCCTGTTAATTCCTTTTTACTGCCTTATCAGTCAACTTGTATTACACCTGAGACTGTTATACTTATCCTAGTAAAGTGTTAACTGGAAAACCTTACTAACTAGTTGTGTCTTTGCATTTCATGTCTGCTTTAAATATGTCAGAACCCAGAGTGTCAGAGTTGTTGGGGAGGCCAGGGCAACCAATGGGGACAAGCATTGTTCAAAAAGTGCACAAAACACTTATTGGTCTTTCCATAAACCTTGTCAGCAAACAACTTCCTGTGCTTTCTGTTATCCATTACATAATTTCCATAAATTGCTGAGGACTACAGAAAACCTCCCCTCTATGATATGAAGATCAGGGTAAATGTTCCATAGTCCATTCCTAGGGGTGACAATCCTGATTTTCTAAGGATACAGTGAGTGAGCATCGTCACCCTAGGGCAAGGAGCACAACCAGAGTTCCATTGAACCCTAGGGTTCCTCCAGAGGTTGCTAGAGGTTCCTTGAGCAATGAGCAATTTCTGCCTCTGAGATACTGTAAGTTCCCACTGATATCATTGAGGCTTTTAGCTATCTGTCAGGGGGTAATTCTTCCCAATAACCACAAGTGTAAGGAGCATTCTTCCCACTGACCATCACACTTGAGTATGATGAGCTGTAGCTATAGTAATTTCTAGCAGGGGTTCCCCGGGACTGGAAAGTTATTTCAAGGGATTCTCCATGTTGAAAAGGGTGAGAAAGGCTGCCCTAAGGCATGAAGTATGTTACTGGCAGAATAGCCAGGTGAAAATAAAGGAGGAAAAAAACCTAATGCAGCCACCAAATCTACTGACTGAAAAGCTGCAATATACAGTACATCCGTAAGGTATTCACAGCACTTCACTTTTTTCACATTTTGTTAGGTTACAGCCTTATTCCAAAATGGATTCAATTATTTTCCACAGAATTCTACAAACCATACTCTACAACGTGAAAGAAGTTTGTGTGAAATCTTATAAAAAAAAATAAAAAAATGTAATGACATGTACATAAGTATTCACAGCCTTTGCGCAATAATTTGTCAAAACACCTTTGGCACCAATTATTGAGTATGATGCTACAAGCTTGGCACACCTATTTTTGGGCAGTTTCTCCAATTCTTCTTTGCAGGACCTCTCAAGCTCCATCAGGTTGCATGGGGAGTGTCAGTGCACAGTCATTTTCAGATCTCTCCAGAGATGTTCAATCGTGTTCAAGTCTGGGCCACTCAAGGACATTTACAGAGTTGTCCCATAGCCACTGCTTTGTTATCTTGGCTGTGTGCTTAGGGTCGTTGCCCTATTGGAAGATGAACCTTCGCCCCAGTCTGAGGTCCAGAGCGCTCTGGAGCAAGTTTTCATTAAGGATGTTTCTATACATTGCTGCATTCAACTTTCCCTCGATCCTGACTAGTTTTCCAGTTGCTGCCGCTGAAAAACATCCCCACAGCATGATGCTGCCTCCACTATGCTTCACTGTAGGGATGGCATTGGCCAGGGGATGAGAGATGCCTGGTTTCCTCCAGACATGACCCTTTCCATTCAGGCCAAAGAGTTCAAGGTTTGTTTCATCAGGCAAGAAAATTTGTTTCTCATGCTCTGAGAGTCCTTTTTACAAACTCCAGGTGGGCCGTCATGTACCTTTTACTGAGCAGTGGCTTCTGTTTGATCACTCTACCATAGAGGCCCGATTGGTGGAGTGCTGAAGAGATGGCTGTTCCTTAGAAAAGGTTCTTTTCTCTCCACAAAGAAATGCTGGAGCTCTGCCTTAATGACCATCGGGTTCTTGGTCACCTCCCTGACTAAGGCCCTTCTTATTTTTGTCCTGATGGCAACTTCCATAGGTTGAAACTCTCCAGATGTTCCATATTGTATTTATCGGCATATAACACGCACACGCATATAACACACACCTTTATTTTAGGAGGGAAGTTTCAGGAAAAAAAAACTTAAATTTTAAATAAAGAACTTTGAAGCAAAATAAAGGGTCAGTGCCCATCAATGCAGCCTCACCATTGCCCATCTGCAGCCTGATCAATGCCATCTGCAGCCTCACAATTGCCCATCAATTCAGCCTGATCAATGCCCATCTACAGCCTCACAATTGCCCATCAATGCAGCTTGATCAATGCCCATCTGCAGCCTCACCATTGCCATCAATGCAGCCTGATCAATGCCCATCTGCAGCCTCACCTCAGATTACTGCTGCCTTAGAGAGGACAGGGAGGGGGGCGGGGCGAGCGCTGTCAGATTACATACAGCGAGAATCTCCTGTTCACTTGACGGCCTCTTTAATACAAAGTCCCGCCTCCTGGACCGGCTTCTATGATAGACAGAACACTGGTCCAATGCCGGCCCAGGAGACAGGTCTTCCTATTACAGAGGCCGCTGAGTAAACAGGAGATTCTCGCTGTATGTAATCTGACAGCTCCCGTGCCACCCCTATTCCCATTCCCTCCTAGGCCGCCCAAATTGCAGTATAACACGCACACACTATTTGCACCCGATTTTCAGGGTGAAAAAAAGTGCGTGTTACATGCCAATAAATAAAGTAATTCTCATTTGTTATCCATATATTGCCACAAATAAATGTTAGCTGCCCAGGTATTGTCACAATTGCCCATATGTAGCCCCTGTATAGTCAGGACTGACAGTTGTTCGCCTACAAATTGTCAATGGTTTTGTACAGAGGACCAAATAAGTAAAGCAAAATTATCTGGCCCGGGCCTGTCATTATCAACCACCCTTCCTAATTCTATTATAATTAAAAGTTTTTATTTATGTGCCCATTGGTGGGATCTCTTCTCTCATGTAACCACCAATCCATTGGTCCCATAAAACTATTAAAAAAAAAAAACACACCACAATAGATGTTTGAAGTCTTCCCAATTCTAGCCAAATAAAAAGTTTTGGTTTGGTTTTCCGCTTTAAAGACTGACCAGATTAATAATAAAGAACTTTCATTTTAGTTTATAACCATCCCCTAATAACCATTTTACAATTCAGGAAAATAAGCCACATTTATAAATTATTCAGTGTCATAAAAATAAAGCTCTCTCTGTAAAACGGCAGAAAAACAACAGTGCAGAAAACATGAAAAAAATAATACAGGGCACTGGGGCCAACAAACAAAAGTTAGAGGTAAAGCATACAAACAGGACAATATGGCAATGCTCAGCAGTGCATACATGTCCTGGATTTCATTCTCCAGGGCAGATCAAAAAACAAAAGCCAACACTAGCTTGGACAGATCTATTTTTTTTTTTTTTTTTGCTCCACTTTCCAAAGGACCTTATTGATTATAAAACAAGGGCCATCGCAGAAGGTCACAGAGGGGAACCAAATAAAACTCTGTATTATTAAAATGGGACACTGTCACTGTGTACATATAGGGAAAGTGACAGTGTCTATTGACAGCTCAACCCCCTAGAAAGGTATACTAGCCCAACAGTGCTTCTTCATCTCCTCCCCACTCCATTTGAACCCATGCTTCAATGCTCCAACATAGTAGGTTTTTTTAAGGTTTTTTTTTTTTTATAGCAGGACTTTCATGGAGACATGTGACCACTCCCCTGTGGCTGCGCTTGGGCTGGAGCGGCCCATTGTCAGGCTCCAACACGATCACGTGAGTAGGAGACATGTGACCATTCCCTGTGGCCACGCTTGGGCTGGAGCGGCCCATTGTCAGGCTCCAACACGGTCACGTGAGTAGGAGACATGTGACCATTCCCTGTGGCCGCGCTTGGGCTGGAGCGGCCCATTGTCAGGCTCCAATACAATCACGTGAGTAGGAGACATGTGACCATTCCCTGTGGCCACGCTTGGGCTGGAGCGGCCCATTGTCAGGCTCCAACACGATCACGTGAGTAGGAGACATGTGACCATTCCCCTGTGGCCGCGTTTGGGCTGGAGCGGCCCATTGTCAGGCTCCAACGCGGTCACGTGAGTAGGAAGTGACATTATCCACCTGGGTAAGCTCCAACATCCGAGCTTGGCCAGGGAGGACAGATTGGTGCTTGTGTACAGAAGATGGAGGGGACATGGACTCATCATGCACCCATTGTCTGAAAATATCCCCAGCAGTACTCAGTGACTAATCCACCTACCACAACTGTATTGTGAAAACAAAAAAAAAAAATAAAAAAAAAAAATGTCATTCTTCTTAAGAAGGCAATTCAGAACACAACAGACTATTCCAAGCCAATCAATAGTAGTGTTCCACCCGGTGCAATATCAGCAAGCCCAGTAATGTCATTTGTGACAATAAGTTAATTGTCCATACATGATCCTTCATCAGTTTATAAGGACAAAGTCGTTTTCGTCATGTTGTCTGTAAAAAAATAAAAGAAAGAATTATTTTTTTCAATCGGTTACATACATTTCTTTTTTTTCATCGTTATGCTACAATGGAGCTGGTGGCAGATGCACATGCAGTATGGAGGACACCCATAGTGTGCATAGCCTATTCCACCAGGATGTGCACCCCTAAGCTCAATCACATGTGAGCGCATATATATATATACATACATACATACATATACACACACACACACACACACACACACACTGGACATTTCATTAGGTACGCCTTGCCAATACCAGGTTGGACCCCCTTTTGCCTTCCGAACTGCCTTCATTCTTCGTGGCATAGATTCAACAAGGTGTTGGAAACATTCCTCCGATATTTTGGTCTATATTGACATGATAGCATCACACAGTTGCCGCAGATTTGGCGGCTGCACATCCATGATGCCAAACTCCTGTTCCACCACATCCCAAAGGTGCTCTATTGGATGGAGATCTGGTGACTGTGGAGACCATTGGGAGTACAGGGACCTCATTTTCATGTTCAAGAAACCAGTGGCGAGGTGATTTGAGCTTTGTGACATGGTGCATTATCCTGCTGGAAGGAGCCATCAGAAGATGGGTACACTGTAGTCAAAAAGGGATGGACATGGTCAGCAACAATACTCAGGTAGGCCATGGCATTTAAACAATGATTAATTGGTACTAAGGGGCCCAAAGTGTGCCAAGAAAATATCCCCCACACAATTACACCACCAGCCTGAACGATTGATACAAGGCAGGATGGATCCATGCTTTCATGTTGTTTACGCCAAATTCTGACCCTACCATCTGAATGTCGCAGCTGAAATCAGAACTCAGACCAGGCAGCGATTTTCCAATTTTCTATTGTCCAATTTTGGTGAGCCTGTGCGAATTGTAGCCTCGGTTTCCTGTTCTTATCTGACAGGAGTGGCACCCAGTGTGGTCTTCTGCTGCCCATCTGCTTCAAGGTTTGACGTGTTGTGTGTTTCAGAGATGGTATTGTGCAAACCTTGGTTGCAACGAGTGGTTATTTGAGTTACTGTTGCCTTTCTATTATCTCAAACCAGTCTGCCGATCCTCCTCTGACATCAACATGGCATTTTCTCCAAACAACTGCCGCTCACTGGATATTTTCTCTTTTTTGGACCATTCTCTGTAAACCCTGGAGATGGTTGTGCGTGAAAATCCCAGTAGATCAGCAGTTTTTTAAATACTCAACCATTCCACGTTCAAAGTCACTTAAATCCTTTTTATGTCCCTGCCTGCCCCACCATCAATAGAAATAAATACTTTATTAAAGGGTAGCTGGAGGTCTCTAGAAAATCTCATATTTGCTAATACACACTTTTCTAGCCTGTCAATGCTTTTGAGACTCCTGCTTTACCAAACACCAGGGAACGTAATACAATCAGAGCTGCAGACTTTTTCTTTTTTTTTTTTCAAATACACACTGAGGACTGACCTTGGAAAGCAGCAGAGAAAGGGAAAGGTGTGCACTCGTCTCTTTTCCGACTCCTTCCTATATTCCATTATGCCATCCCCACTGTGCAGAAATTCATGCAGGTCTGTTGACGGGAAACCATTCTGCTGATATTTCTAAAGAAGAATGCAAGATCAGACAAAACATTAGAATCCCCATGACTATTCAGTTTAACCTAGTCTAGAAGTGCTTAAGTTTTTTTTTTTTTTTTTTTTTTTTCACTCTTTATCCTATAGGAAAACAAAGTGAGTAGCACAGTAATGGCAATGTAATCTAAGATTCAGAGTCCAGCAAGATGAATGAATATGTACACCGCTGGTTCTGCTGTCCCCAATAGCAAAAAAATCCCAGGTCTACAGAAGCCATCTCCATTCTTTCATGTATAGCCCTTTCATGCGTTCCTAGCTGTTAAGGCCAGTTTTAGGTTGGGGCAGTTGCTGTTTATTTATACTGTTGCTTATTTAGTGGGAAGGGGGGGGGGTACACTGGACACCTTTTCAGGCATTGCGCTATTTTGCTAGGTGTCCACTGCACCCCTGTGCCTTTGAGGGGTGGGCTCCCTCCAGACATACCTGTCCTCAATCTATCCATTATTATTTATTATATATGTGCTCCTACTATGGAGGCTCTAAACATTTATAGAGTTAGGGCTGCAGATAATACTGGGGTGCCTGGTTGCGGCCTCCGCAGGTTATGCATGTATTTGCAAATGTGTGCAAACTAAACCCCTTTTTTTTTTTTTTTTACCGTGAACTGTTACAATCACTCGGTTTGTTGTAAGCTGGCTGGTAAGTTGAGCTGGGAATTTTTCTTTGTTGTTGTTTGACAGAACTTATTACTTCATTGAACAAGGATGAATAAATGTAGCAAAATACATTTTGGCCTACATTTATGAAGACTTTTTTTTGGATAGGTTTTATAACAGATAGTAGAAAATATTTTTTTGTTTTCAAAATGTTCGTTTTTTTGCTTATATAGTAAAATAAAAAATAAAAAAAAGTGGTGAACAAATACCACCAAAAGAAAGCTCTATTTGTGTGAAAACAAGAATATAAAATTTGATTTGTGTACAGTGTAGCATGACCGAGGAATTGTCAGTTAAAGTAGCACAGTGCTGAGTAGCAAAAAATGCCCCGGTCATGAAGGGGGTAAAATCTTCCAGACGTCAAGTGGTTAAACAGTTTAAAGTTAGCCATTGACAAGTATGGCCACAAACGTTACTGTAGATCTGTTTTCTATGATGCAGTATTGTACACGGCTTTGTTATTTATCACATATAACGCCTTGAAAAAGTATTCATACCACTTAAAATTTTCCACATTTCATCATGTTACAAGCAAAAACCTAAATGTATTTTATTGGGATTTTATGCGATAGACCAGGGGTCCTCAAACTTTTTAGACAGGGGGCCAGTTCACGGTCCCTCAGACTGTTGGGGGGCCGCACTATAGTTTAAAAAAAATATGAACTAATTCCTAAATTCCTATGCACACATCTTTTTTGTAGTGCAAAAGAATAAAAGAATCAATAATAATATACATAGGGGATGGACAGGGGGACAGGGGGACAGAGGGACAGAGGGGTGGACAGGGGGACAGAGGGATGGACAGGGGGACAGAGGGATGGACAGGGGGACAGAGGGATGGACAGGGGGACAGAGGGATGGACAGGGGGACAGAGGGATGGACAGGGGGACAGAGGGATGGACAGGGGGACAGAGGGATGGACAGGGGGACAGAGGGATGGACAGGGGGACAGAGGGGGGGACAGGGGGTGGACAGGGGGACAGAGGGGGGGACAGGGGGTGGACAGGGGGACAGAGGGATGGACAGGGGGACAGAGGGATGGACAGGGGGACAGAGGGATGGACAGGGGGACGGACAGGGGGACAGAGGGACGGACAGGGGGACAGAGGGATGGACAGGGGGACAGAGGGGGGGACAGAGGGGTGGACAGTGGGGTGGACAGGGGGACAGAGAGGGGGACAGTGGGGTGGACAGGGGGACAGAGGGGTGGACAGGGGGACAGAGGGACAGAGGGGTGGACAGGGGGACAGTGGGGTGGACAGGGGGACAGTGGGGTGGACAGGGGGACAGAGGGGGGGACAGTGGGGTGGACAGGGGGACAGTGGGGTGGACAGGGGGACAGTGGGGTGGACAGGGGGACAGTGGGGTGGACAGGGGGACAGTGGGGTGGACAGGGGGACAGTGGGGTGGACAGGGGGACAGAGGGGTGGACAGGGGGACAGAGGGGTGGACAGGGGGACAGAGGGGTGGACAGGGGGACAGAGGGGTGGACAGGGGGACAGTGGGACAGTGAGGGGGACAGGGGGACAGTGGGGTGGACAGGGGGACAGTGGGGTGGACAGGGGGGCAGTGGGGTGGACAGGGGGACATTGGGGTGGACAGGGGGACAGAGGGGTGGACAGGGGGACAGAGGGGTGGACAGGGGGACAGAGGGACAGTGGGGTGGACAGAGGGGGGACAGGGGGACAGTGGGGTGGACAGAGGGGTGGACAGGGGGACAGAGGGGTGGACAGGGGGACAGAGGGGTGGACAGAGGGGTGGACAGGGGGACAGAGGGGTGGACAGAGGGGTGGACAGGGGGACAGAGGTGTGGACAGGGGGACAGAGGGGTGGACAGGGGGACAGAGGGGTGGACAGGGGGACAGTGGGGGCGACAGTGGGACAGTGGGGTGGACAGGGGGACAGTGGGGTGGACAGTGGGACAGTGGGGTGGACAGTGGGACAGTGGGGTGGACAGTGGGACAGTGGGGTGGACAGGGGGACAGTGGAGGGGACAGGGGGACAGTGGAGGGGACAGGGGGACAGTGGAGGGGACAGGGGGACAGTGGGGGGGACAGAGGGGGGGACAGGGGGACAGTGGAGGGGACAGGGGGACAGTGGGGGGGACAGAGGGGGGGACAGGGGGACAGAGGGGGGGACAGGGGGACAGAGGGGTGGACAGAGGGGTGGACAGGGGGACAGTGGGGGGGACAGTGGGGTGGACAGGGGGACAGAGGGGTGGACAGGGGGACAGAGGGGTGGACAGGGGGACAGAGGGGTGGACAGGGGGACAGAGGGGTGGACAGGGGGACAGTGGGGTGGGCAGGGGGACAGTGGGGGGGACAGGGGGACAGAGGGACAGTGGGGTGGACAGGGGGACAGTGGGGTGGACAGGGGGACAGTGGGGGGACAGTGGGGGGGACAGAGGGGTGGACAGGGGGACAGTGGGGTGGACAGGGGGACAGAGGGGTGGACAGTGGGACAGTGGGGTGGACAGTGGGGGGGACAGTGGGGTGGACAGTGGGGGGGACAGTGGGGTCCTCACTTGTTAGTAGGCTGTTGCTTGAAGCCTCCGCTCGCGCTGTCACTCTTCGCGCCTCCTGTCTCCGTGCGGGACTGTGCTGGGAACTACACTTCCCAGCATGCAGCGCGGCACACGGAGCCCTCCATTACTGGGGTGGGGGAGGCGGCTTGAGCGGAGCGGATATGCTCCCTGCCGAAGCCGAGCCGACCTGGCCCCGGCCCGAGCCTGGATTGTCGGGAATCCGGCCCTGGGTGGATTGGGCCGGATAAATGTCCTCGGCGGGCCGCATGTGGCCCGCGGGCCGTAGTTTGAGGACCCCTGCGATAGACGAATACAAAGTGGCACATAATTGTGAAGTGGAAGGAAAATAACTGGTTTTCAAATTTCTTTACAAATTATTATGTGAAAAGTGTGGCGTACATTTGTATTCAGCCCCCCTGAGTCAATACTTTGTAGAATCACCTTTCACTGCAATTACAGCTGCAAGTCTTTTTGGGGGATGTCTCTACCAGCTTTGAACATCTAGAGAGTGACATTTTTGCACATTCTTCTTTGCAAAATAGTTCAAGCTCTGTCAGATTGTAAGGAGAGCGTCTGAACAGCAATTTTCAAGTCTTTCCACAGATTCTCAATTGGATTTAGGTCTGGACTTTGACTGGGCCATTCTAACACATGAATATACTTTGATCTAAACTATTCCATTGTAGCTCTGGCTGTATGTTTAGGGCCATTGTCCTGCTGGAAGGTGAATCTCCGTCCTAGTGTCAAGTCTTTTGCAGACTAACAGGTTTTCTTCTAAGATTGCCCTGTATTTGGCTCCATCCATCTTCCCATCAACTGTGACCAGCTTCCCTGTCCCTGCTAAAGAAAAGCATGCCCACAACATGATGCTGCCACCACCATGTTTCACAGTGGGAATGGTGTGTTCAGGGCGATGTGCAGTGTTAGTTTTCCGCCACACATAGCCCTTTGCTTTTAGGCCAAAAATTTCTATTTTGGTTCTCATCGGACCAGAGAACCTTCTTCCACATGTTTGCTGTGTTCCCCACATGGCTTCTTGAAAACTGCAAATGGAACTTCTCATGGCTTTCAACAATGGCTTTCTTCTTGTTACTCTTCCATAAAGGCCAGATTGGTGGAGTACACGAGTAATAGTTGTCCTGTGAACAGATTCTCCCACCTGAGCTGAGAATCTCTGCAGCTCCTCCAGGAGTTTCCATGTTAACCTGCTTCTTTGATAAATGCTTTCCTTGCCCGGCCTGTCAGTTTAGGTGGACTGCCATGTCTTTGTAGGTTTGCAGTTGTGCCATATTCATTCCATTTTCGGATGATGGATTGAACAGTGCTCTATAACCTAACCCTGCTTTAAACTTCTCCACAACCGTATCCCTGACCCGTCTGGTGTGTTCCTTGGCCTTCATGATGCTGTTTGTTCACTAAGGTTCTCTGACAAACCTTCACAGAACAGCTGTATTTATATTGAGATTAAATTACACACAGGTGGACTCTATTTACTAATTAGGTGACTTCTGAAGGCAATTGGTTCCACTAGATTTTAGTTCAGTGTATCAGAGTAAAAGGGGACTGAATACAAATGCACGCCACGTTTTTCACATTTATTTGTAAAACATTTTTGAAAACCATTTATCATCATTTTCCTTCCACTTTACAATTATGTGCCACTTTGTGATGGTCCATGACATAAAATACATTTACATTTTTGGTTGCAACATGACACAAAATGTGGAAATTTCAAGGGGTGTGAATAATTTAAGGCACTGTATATAAGATAACCTTTTCGAAAATAGAAGTAATATCCATTCCAATGCAAGTCACAAATTGAGAATGATATACAGTTGTTTTCAGAGGTGACTTAGAAAAAAAAAAAAAAAATCATCTTAGCTTGACTTACGCAATTTTCTCCGCTTGAATTTGAACTTTTCTGACATAAAGATAAATTTACCACTTTACCAATCTCACCTTAATGGTTTCATAGGAGTCAGTGATCAGTGCAATGAACAGGCTTAGAATCATGTAGATGAACAGGCTGATGAAGGAGTAGAGGTACAGTCTACTGAACAGCCACACAAAGGTACTCTTCTGTTGGATCTGTGCAAACGTGGCGAACATGTCATCACCATTGAGCAACGAGAAGAGGCACTCAGCTACGGTGTTCAGATCTTCAAACTGCGGAAAAAGTGCATTTGTGATAAGTGTGAAGAAATGCCACGTGGATTGGGTCCCTAGTTCTCTCCAAACACAAGACCATAGTGCACTACAGTGAAAGCACAATTTTTTTTCGTCATACTTACCTGTAAAATCCTTTTCATCATGGGACAGAGTCAGGCTAATATTCATTACCTGCTGGCTTATACTCCATCTCCAGGTGAATGGACATTGGTAGACCAAAGGTCTTTAGACAGGAAGTGATCCCCTATATAACCCCTCCCATACAGGAAGTACTTCAGTTTTGTAGCAAGCATTGAATCCTCAAAAAAGAAGGGAGGGACCTCTGTGTCCCATGATGTACTCAAAGAAAAGGATTTTGCAGGCAAGTATGACGAAAAAATAGTATTTTCTTTTTCATACATCATGGGACACAGAGCCTGGCTAATATTCATTACCTGCTGAGACGTCCCAGAGCAATAGCCTTAAGGGGAGGGAGACACCCTGCCCTGCCAAACAATAGCCATCAGAACTTACACGGCAGCCCACAGTACACTGCGGCCGAAAGCCGAATCCTCAGTTGCTCGAACATCCACTTGATAAAATTTTGTGAACGTATGCACTGAAGACCAGGTAGCAGCCTTACAAATCTGAGCCACAGATACCTGATGGCGAAAAACCCAAGAGGTTCCTACAACCCTGGTAGAATGAGCTCTCACCCTAAAGGGGAGGAGCTTTATGGTTTCAGACCATAGGCCTGAATGACCAATTGACGGACCCAATTGGCAATGGAAGCTTTGGAAGATGCCTGCCCCTTCTTGGGTCCCTTTAGTAAAACAAAAAAGGAGTCTGATCCTCGGATCTCCGCAGATCTAGACAAATAAACCTTGACTGCCCAGACAACGTCCAATGAATGCAGTCGTCTCTCTTCCGCCGAGCGAGGCTAAGAGAAAAAAGAAGGAAAATAACGTCCTGGTTTAAATGAAAGGCCGACGCCACTTTTGGCAAAAAAGATGGAACGGGTTGTAACACAACCCTGTCATGGTGAAGGATACAGTATGGTTCCCTGCACGAAAGGGCTGCCAACTCCGACACCCTTCTAGCCAAGGTGATGGCCATCAGGAAGGCTAGCTTGCATGACAGCAAGTCTAGTGCAATTTCCTTGATAGGTTCAAATGGTTGTTTCTGTAACACAGACAGCTCAAGTTCAAGTCCCAAGGACACATAGGTGACCTATTAGGGGGAAGCAAACGAGTCGCCCCCTGCATAAAGGTCCGGACTAACGAATGGGATGCTAAAGGCCTTTGGAAGAATACAGACAAGGCCGAAATCTGACCTCTGATTGTACTTAAATCCCCAATTTCCACAGCCGACTGTAGAAAAGAGAGAATTCTCCCAATCATGTATTTCCGAGGATGCCATTTTCCGGCTTCACACTAAGCAATATAAGTCTTCCAGACCTTATGATAAATCTTCTTAGTGATAACTTTTCTAGCATTCAATAGGGTAGACACCACTGGTCCCGAGATGCCACAGTCCTTCAGCACCCTGGCTTCAATAGCCATGCCATCAAATTTAGAGACTGTAAATTGAGGTGGAATATAGAACCTTGAGACAGTAGATTGGGGCAACATGGAAGCGTCCATGGCCTGTCTATTGTCACTCACAATCTCTGGGAACCAGGGCCTTCTGAGCCAAGCTGGTGCCACCAGAATATCTGGAATCCCCTCTCTCCGAATTCTGCGCAACAAATGTGGAAGGATAGGGATTGCAGGGAAAGCATAAACCAGGGAACCATCAGAGCATCTCCTCCGATTGCCAGAGGATCCCTTGTTCGGGACACAAATTGCTGTAGCTTGTTGTTGAACCTGGATGCCAATAGGTCGACCTCTGGACATCCCCAACGCTGGCAAATTTCCTGGAACACCCCTGGGTGTAGGGACCATTCCCCTGGGCAAATCTGCTGGCGGCTGAGATAATCTGCCTTCCAGTTCTCTACTCCGTGGATATGGACTGCCGATAGAATCGGCACATGTTCCTCTGCCCAGGTTAGTATGTGGTTGACCTCCTTCAGAGCTGAATGACTCCTGGTACCACCTTGGTGGTTTATATAGGCCACTGCAGTGGCATTGTCAGACTGAACCCTGATAGGGCAGTCCTGAAGCTCCACCAACCAGGACTGTAGAGCCAGACGTACTGCCCGTAATTCCAGGACATTGATGGGCAGGATCTGTTCTGTCCCTGGCCTTTTCCCCTGAGCTGTGAGCCCTTCTAGGGTCGCTTCCCAGCCAGAGAGACTGGCATCTGTAGTCAGTACTCTCCAAGTTACCGGGAGAAATGATTTTCCCTTTTGCAGGCTCTGATCCTGCAACCACCAGTTTAGGCTTAAGCGTGCCCGAGGAGATAAGCACATTGGATAATCCAGGGCTTGTCCTCTTCTGTTCCAAGCCAACAAGACGTCTTGTTGTGAAGGTCTGGAATGGAATTGGGCATAGGGCACTGCCTCAAAGGAGGATACCATCCTACCTAGAAGACTCATACAGAGCCGAATAGAGGATTGTCTGGCGCACCTGATCTTGCAGGGCACAAGAATACTCTTGCTTGAACCGTATCTAGGATCAGACCTAAATACTTTAGACTTTGAGCTGGTTTCAAGGCTGACTTTTCGGTATTTATGATCCAGCCTAAGCTTTTCAAATACTGCACTGTGCATATTATGCTCTGTTCTAGAGCCTGTAATGAGTGATCTTTGAGCAGGAGGTCATCCAGATACCCGAGCACCAGGATCCCTTGGGCCCTTAAAAGACTCAGTACTGGTGCTAGGACCTTTGTGAACACCCAGGGAGCTATAGCAAGCCCGAAGGGTAGAGCCACAAACTGAAAATGACGTCCCTTACTGCAAAACGTAGGAACCTCTGGTGAGGCTGTAAAATAGGTATGTGTATATACGCGTCTTTTATATCGATGGAGGCTAGAAAGTCTCCCCTCTGGAGTGAGGCTACTACTGAGCAGACAGACTCCATCTGAAAAGACTATCAGTAGATACTTGTTCAGGGATTTTGGGTCCAAAATGGGCCTTGTGTCCCAGTTTGGTTTTTGAACCTTAAACAGGTTTGAGTAAAACCCTGTGCCCCTTTCGGATACAGGAACCTCTACAATCACTCCTTGATGCACTAGATGATGTAGTGCCTGAAGCAATAAGATTCTTTTTGGAGGATCCAAGGGAACGCTGGATCTAAAAAACCTCTGAGGGGGAACCCCCCCCAACTCTAGCTTGTAACCGCAAGATAATTGAGGTTACCCCCTCATCCTGAGTTATTGTTCTCCAAATGTCCTCAAAGTGCAGCAGCCCTCCCCCCACTGGATGGAGTGGGGGCATCCCCTCAAAAGGAGGGCTTGGTGCTGGGTTTAGAAGAGCTTTGGACCCAGGGCTTCTTCTGACCCTGGCCCTGCGGCTTGCCCCTGGCTCTAGCGCCCTGTTGGTGGTGGAACCGCCTTGACACTGAGTCATTTGAGGAAGCAGGCCCTGAGGTTTTAAACAAGGGACGTCTGGTGCTTTTCTTCACAGGAAGTAGAGAACACTTCCATCCATCTTTTGGATATATTTGTCCAAATGATCACCAAATAAACATTCCCCATGAAAAGGGAAACCTGCCAATAACTTTTTACAAGGAAGCTCGGCTGACCAGTTCTTAAGTCACAAAAGTCTTTGCATATGTACAGACAAGAGAGCCAAATGAGAAACCTGCTGTATTGAATCCTTTAAGGTGTCAACAGCAAAACACAGCACTCAAGGATTATCTGTCTTACTTTCAGGCAGATCATCCTCCTGGTTAGGCCTATCAGAACATTTGATCTGATCCTTTATGGACTGGCAGATACCAATTGCTGCAAAAGCTGGCTGAATAGCTGAACTGGCCAAAGAAATGGAAGCCTTTAATAATGACTCCAATTTCTTGTCAACAGGGTCTTTCAAGCCCTGTGCGTTATCTACTGGACAAGTTAAGTTCTTGTTTAAAGGAAGAGACTGCTGCATCTACGGCTGGCATGCTCCATTTTTTAAAGAACTTTTCATCCATGGGAAATAAAAATAAAAAAAAAAAAAAAAAGGGGGAAAACTTCTTCTTAGGAGGAACAAAAATCCTGTCAGGATGTTCCCAATTAGCATACACCGCCTGTTCCAACAGGGGGTGTAGGGGGAAAGCCTGTGCAGCCTGAAGAGGACCAGGGGGGCTCAGTCACCTGCAAGAGGCAACTTAAAGGCAGAATGAACCATTTCGGTCAGAGTCAGGATCGAAAGCCTTAGCGACTGAGAGGCAGATATCAACTGGATATCTTCTTGTCCAGATTGCTCGGAAGCAGACTCATCTGCCGGGCCCTCCACAGAATCATGAGCTTTAAGCTCTTCTCCATCCTCAACACATTTCTGCTCCAGACTAGGAGGCTCCGGGGAGGGGAGATCTGTCACGCTTCTTGCCACCCTGTGGGATGGAGGCAATCATGCCAGCAATCCTGTGCTCTAACCCGGCTAGGGCCAAGGACAGTTTATCCTTGGTGATAAAGGGTGAAGCAGCAGCGCTGACTGTAGGCACAATACCAGTTAGGCGCAGTGGCTCGAAAGCCTCTGGTCCTTCAGGGGATACAACACTAGGGATATGACTAGGTTCATCAGGAACTACTGGCAACATAGGTGTGCCCTTCCCTGTAGTGTTTGTCCCGCTCCTCTTTTTTTTTTAAGACATTTACCAGCCACAAAAAGAGAGAGTACTTGGGTGTAGTATTAAAACCCCTCAGAAGGGAGACCCTTTAATAGGGCACACCAAGCCCCTATGTAACAATCCTGCTAAGCACCTTTAGCCTGCCAAACAACACTTGGTTACTCACGTGACCCGGGTAAGGAGAAATGAACCGCTGCAAGTGTCTGTTCAGAGCCTGCTCTGTGTCCCACAGCTGCCTTCTGGAAGCACCACATGCTTGGCCTACACAGCTTAAAAAAGCTGGGTGTGTGCCAAAACCTTCTGTGCGTGCACACGCACGTGCACGGTCCCGGCGAATGGGTGTTGTTGTATTTGCGTATGACGCAAATTTTCGTGTGCCCAGATAAAGGCAACTGCGCATGTGCGGCGAAGCCGCATGCGCCATGGCCACCCATGGCGCTTTTGCCAATGCACGTGCATCATGGCCGCCAAACTGCCAAGTCCAGCGCCACTTTTGCGAATGCACGTGCGCCATGGCTGTCAAACAAACTGCTGAGCACAGCAGCGCTCTTGCGAACGCACGTGTGCCATGGTGAACCAAGGCAAAATGGCACACCGTCGTGCGGCATCATACAGGTAAAAAACAGCCAGACACAAGCAAAAAAAAGTACACTTTGCAAACACCCACAGCTAGCCCAAAACTCCTCCATATGGTCACCGCACACAGGTAGCCAGCCTCTAGCTAGCCTGACTGATTGTTACAATCACTGGGACACCCTACAATAATAAGAAAAGTGGTTTCACTTACCCGTCCAGGCGCAGGGCAGCTTTGAAACTAACAGCCCAAACTTCACCCATCACGGCGGGTTCCTGTCACTTGAGGCCCTTCAAAGACTGGGTACCCTTTTCATGTTTAGGGTCCACTCCCTTGGACCTGTACAGCACCCTGCAGGAATGCCTTAGTGCTGGGGTGTCCAGGATTCCACTTCGCAGGGTCCAGTGCCCGGAGGCCACATTACAGGCAAAACCTTGCAGGATCTTGAGTCTTCTTTGCGAGACTTGGGTACCATTTATCTAAGCATATAAAGCCTGTGTCAAATGGATCTGATCGGTCAATCCCTTGATTCATTTAAGAACCGTTTGTGGGACTAGAGACCTGGAGCTCACAGAGCTCAAACAAACCATGCCATCCACCTTGCAGACACTGGTGGAAAAAAAAAAAAAAAAAAAAAAAAAAAAAAAGAAGTATTTCCTGTATGAGAGGGGTTATATAGGGGATCACTTCCTGTCTAAAGACCTTTGGTCTACCAGTGTCCATTTACCTGGAGATGGAGTATAACCCAGTAGGTAATGAATATTAGCCTGACTCTGTGTCCCATGATGTATGAAAAAAAATATTTTCAGTAAGTGCAGCCTTAAAGTGATTGTAAAGACAATTTTAAAAAAATTTTAAAAACACAACACGTCATACTTCCCAGCTATGTGCAATGAGTTTGCACAGAGCAGCCCCCCATCCTCCTCTTCTGAGGTCCCCTGCCGGTGCTCTGGGCTCCTCCTCTTCTCCATGTACCCCCATAGGAAGCCGCTTGCACATATGAGCAAAAAAAGGGGGGTAAGATAAAAGAACCATAACACTCTGTAATTTAAGTATAATTTGTAGCAGACTGAGGGTTAGGTCCATACAAGTCTGCATATGATTAGTGACACCTGCTGACACCAATCAATAGTGGGTGTGTTCCTCAGAATTCATGCGGCATATAACAAAAAAGGGGGAGAGAAAGTGAATTCATGAGTAGGGAACAGGCAGGAGTCAGTGTGAATTTAAATACTATTTAATGAAAAAAAGACTCACAATATACACCAATCCAGAAAATATCCTGATAACTCAGGTACCATCACCGTTAAAAAGACCAAACAGTCATGTGCAGACGCAGATGGCCACCTATCACAACCAACCGCTCGTAATAAGCATTAGAAGTCATTCACAATAAATAGACATCCATGATATCAAAACACAGAATATATATGCAAAACATTGCTGGATGCTCTGATGAAATCCGATCTACGGATGAAACGCGTCAGCATATCGCCATTGTGATAGGTGGCCATCTGCGTCTGCACATGACTGTTTGGTCTTTTTAACGGTGATGGTACCTGAGTTATCAGGATATTTTCTGGATTGGTGTATATTGTGAGTCTTTTTTTCATTAAATAGTATTTAAAATTCACACCGACTCCTGCTTGCACATATGAGCTCGATCCCCTTATCCACAGTGGGGCTCAGCCCTACCCCCCTGATTTGATTGACGAGAGAGAGAGAGAGAGAGAGAGAGAGAGAGAGAGAGAGAGATAAAAAGAGAGAGCGAGAAAGAGAGAGCGAGAAAGAGAGCGAGAAAGAGAGAAAGAGAAAGAGAGAAAGAGAGCGAGAGAAAGAGAGCGAGAGAAAGAGAGCGAGAGAAAGAGAGCGAGAGAAAGAGAGCGAGAGAAAGAGAGCGAGAGAAAGAGAGCGAGAGAAAGAGAGCGAGAGAAAGAGAGCGAGAGAAAGAGAGCGAGAGAGAGCGAGCGAGAGAGAGCGAGCGAGCGAGACCCGGGCACAGAGCTGGATCAAGATCGGGAGCTGATAATAGAAGGGTTTTACCCTAATGCATTAAAAGAAAAGTATGGGAATACGTTTTCTTCCTAATCATACTTACCTAGTTAGATGTAGCATCCGTCTGATGCTGCATCTGTCCCCTGGCACCTCTAACATTGAGACCTGATCTCTCTGCTCTGCCCCACCCCACACTTATTGGAGCGCTGGGCTGTGGAGGGGGCGGGAGCAGCTAGCTCAGGCTCTCATTGGCTCGCTGAGAGGCTGAGCCAGGTGCCATTCCAGACATGTGAGCGGCTCCCGACTTAATTGTCTTGATCTTGCCCTAGCCTGAACCTGCTCTGTGATGTTAGCAGACTTCAACTGGCTGTCTTTTGAAAACGGTTCACAGGAGCGCAAAACAATCTGCATTCCTGTAAACCACAGGAGAAGTACAGCCAAACAAGCTTTGGCTGCACTTCTCCTTTAAGTTAAAAAAAAAAAACCCTTTAGCCTTTACAACCACTTTAATTCTACCAAAATGAAGAAAATTCCCTTTTTAAGCGGTCTCAGGAGCAAGTGTCCCCCACTACACCCCCAGAAGGGGTCACGCACAACAATAAAAAACAGATAGATTCCAATGCTCCCCTACTCTAACCAAAACCATTTTTAGATACGTTAATACATAATTAATAGGATTATTGAAATTAAAATAATTTTACATTAATACACTTGGCAGAGGGAAGTTTTCAGCAACCAACTTCCTTTGTGGCTCTGGAGTCATGTGGTTAAATGCCCAGAGTTGCAAAAAGGAAACTGATCCTGGAAGGTGCGTCGCAAAAAATACATTCTTTTAGTAACCACCTTTCTCCATGACCACCAATCAATGTGGCACCATTGCATGGCACACTTTATTTAGCCCAAAGAAATCTGTTTCTACCATGAAGAGGCTTGTTGGTGGTCTTAATCTAAGCCAAAAGTTCCCAGTCCATCCCCGACTCAGGGCACAGCACTATTGTCATGTAGTATACAGTACAGGGACGTTCGGTGAAGTCAGTGGTTGGTGAGGCACTGGCTATATCAGAGCCAGATACACACAGGTTACATACGCCGTGATCGTTAGAGCGAGAGCAATCATTTTAGTATGAGACCTCCTATGTAACTCTAACATGTAACCTGTAAAAAATTTTAAAGCGACACCTATGGAGATTTTTAAGTACCAATGTTTACAAGTGTGAGCAATTTTAAAGTGTGACATGTCAGGTATCTAATTAATTGGTGTAACATCATCTTTCATAGTATACAAGAAAAAAAAAAAAAAAAAAAAAAAAAAAAAAAAAAAATCGGGCTAACTTTAGTGATTTTTTAAAAATGTTTTTATATTCATGTAACAGTATTAAAAAAAAAAAAAAAAAAAACACACAAGAAAAAAAAAACAAAACGAGTTTGAAGAATTGTTGCGCAAATACCGTGCAACACAAAAAGTTGCAACGACCATTTTATTCCCTAGGGTGTCTGCTAAAAATATATATATGTTTGGGGGTTCTGAGTAATTTTCCAGCAAAAAAATGTTTTTTACATGTAGGAGAGAAGTGTCAGAATTGGCCTGGGTGGCAAGGGGTTAATTACCATAAGTAATATACAATGGATGGAAAAGGACCTGGTGGTCCTAGTAGATGATAGGCTCAGCAATGGCATGCAATACCAAGCTGCTGCTAATAAAGCAAACAGAATATTGGCATGCTTTTAAAAGAGGATTCATTCTAGAGATAAAATGATAATTCTCCCGCTCTACAAGACTCTGGTCCGGCCGTACCTGGAGTACGATGTCCAGTTCTGGGCACCAATCCTCAGGAAGGATGTACTGGAATTGGAGCGAGTACAAAGAAGGGCAACAAAGCTAATAAATGGTCTGGAGATTATTAGTTATGACGACAGGTTGTGAGCACTGAACTTATTCTCTCTGGAGAAGAGACGCTTGAGAGAGGATATGATTTCAATTTACAAATACCGTACTGGTGACCCCACAATAGGGATAAAACTTTTTTGCGGAAGGGAGTTTAAGACGACACGTGGTCACCCATTAAAATTAGAAGAAAAGAGGTTTAACCTTAAACTACATAGAGGGTTCTTTACTGTAAGAGCGGCAAGGATGTGGAATTCTCTTCCACGGGCAGTGGTCTCAGCGGGGGGGGGGTAGGGGGGGGAGCAGCAATGGTTTCAAGAAACTATTAGATAAGCACCTGAACAACCACAACATACAGGGATATACAATGTAATACTGATATATAATCACACACAAAGGTTGGACTTGTGTCTTTTTTCGAACTCGCCTACTATGTAACAATTATTATATATTGTTTTTAAGGTACCGTAATTTACTAGATTTTCAAAAACTGTACTCAAGCACATGGCTTAACGGACAAAGTACTGAAGTTTTTTTGTTTTTTTTGACAGTAAGAACAAATTACTGAAGTTTAAAGTTATAACTTCAAAACAGTAAATTTCACAGGAAATAGTAAATTAGGTTATAACATATAGCATAATAATATAGGATTTAGCTTGATTAAAACAGTACCTTTTCAGCAGCAGAAGATGCTCATTCTCCCTCTTAACGGTGCGAGAAAAACATGGGATTGTGGGTAAATCTTATACCCATAAACTCATGCTTTTTCCTTCTAGTTAATAGGGCTGGGCGGGAAGGGAACATGTGTCTTTTTGACACACGCCCCCTTCTATGACGCTGCAGTGAGAGGCGTGCCTCCACTGCAGCATTTTTATTGGACAGCTTGTTCCAATGGTGCTTTACCATTAGTCCAAGGCTCCAAGCTGTCCATTAAGCTCAGTGCCTCTGACAAGAAGCGAGAGGCACTGTGAGCTCAACCTCTCAGTCTGCTGCAGAGTGTGTCAGCTTGTATTTAAACTGTCCGCTCCGTATTTAGCTTCTGACAGGCTCCACAAGAAGCCCCGTATCACCGGAACTATAGGTGGCAATTTTGACCAGTGGTGGGTTAGGACTTCAGCTTCCTACCCCCAAAATTTGGAGTCTCTGTGATCTCAGGTCGCGAGCCACAACCCTTGATCGTTTTTTTTTTTTTATGTTCATGGCTGCCTCCCCTGACTGCACATCTCTGGGTAGGTCTGTGTAATGTAGCTTACAGTTTTCATCAGAAATACGAAGGTGGTGGAATAGGGAACCTAGTCTGATTACATTTACTTGGAACCTACTGAAAACATTTGCACAACTTTATTTGGTTTGTGTGTCAATTTTCTGTTGAACATCATTATTGTGCGTGATTATGTGATAACTTGTGTCTTGTATTGCATTATGGTTTTTCATTGATCTGTCTGCATTTTATTTCCCCTTAAGGAAACCAAAAAGGAGTTTTGCCATTTCTTTTGCTTAAAATATGTCAGCAATAAGGAAAATAAATTTTTGCATATTACTGAACTGAAGGAGTGCATTAATACAGAAAAAAAAAGCACCTCCGTGACTTCTGCTAAAAGACATGGCACTGGAAATAAAACTGGTGCGATACATGTTAAACTGTTGTATAGATGTATTTTATTGCTAAAAACTACAAGTACAAAACAGGGTTGTATCTTCAACCATTACATGTGGTCAGAAAAAAACCCCAAAAGGGAGCTCTTCCCTCAACCTGACAAACCATAGAATTACTTTCCTTAATACTGCATGAAGGTGCATTGTGGCTGCAATGCTGAATTAATGATCATCCTCCATCCCCAAAATGTCCATGTAAGATGGCTCTTAGCATAAATCTATATACTGGGTGGGCTGAGGAAATGTATAGCTAATTAGATGTCAGGAGATTGGATTAGAAGAAGAGTTAGACACTCAAAGTGCAGAATCCTCCAATTAAGGACTAATGGCCAGGAGATATAATGTATCGCATTTACCGGTGTACAGGGAATACACAGCGAGGATTTGGGTGTATCGCACATCTTCCTTTCCTTCCTTTAATTATAGGCCATTTGATACCATTATCTTCTGTGAGAATCACAGGGGGTAATTCACATAAAGAAATGGTCACTTGTCATCTGACCTAGTGGGCACAATGAGGTATAGTATTGTCTATAACAAAGATTCCTGTGGGATCTAGACTCATCAATGTGTTTTGATGCAGCATAACCTCTTCTCTCCTCATATAATTCAATGGAAATTTAAAAAACGCCTGATCCGCTTAGGATTGAGGTCAAAAGTTGGTCAGAAGAAAGTCAACTGCAGATCAAAACGCATGTGTAAAACATTTTAATGTATATTCACACCACATGCGGTGGGACGTCATTGGGCGGCTATTCCAGCACAGTCCCACTACATGGACAAGGCAAAATGCCTCGTCTCCTTTGTGCCTGGTCCATACCACTGCACTGCGCTAGTGTGCAGACACAGTGCACTGGCAGGAAGTCTGTGTGACGTCTCAATAAAGATCAATAAAAGGTGATCTAAAAAAAAAAAAAAAAGAAATAAAAAAGGGAAGGAAAAAAGCGTGAGGCGTCGAGCTCAGCGCATCGTCACTGTGTTGCTCTCAGCCCCACTGCACAGGACACTAGATGCTTTGTTGCAATGCAGCGGCTGCTGTGAACAAGCTCTGAAGCTTCTCAAACTGATCTTAACCACTAGCTGACCGTATCACCTGTATACATGGTGGCAAGGTGGCCCTGCTGCACCAGATCACGTACCTAGTACGTGATCCGGCACTTCCGGGTAGCGCATCTCTGGCGACCCGGCATGCTGTGATTAAAAACAGCAGATGCTGATCAGCGGGTGCCAGCAAATAGATCACCGCTGCCACCCGCCGATCGTCCAGAAAACACACAGAACAGGGCTCTACCTATGTAAACAAGGCAGAGCTCTGTCCTGTCAGTGGAGAAGTAATAGAATCTTAGTAAAAGCAGCACTCAGTACACAAAACACTGGCTAGACACAGTTAACCCCTTGATCGCCATAGTGGTTTATCCCCTTCCCAGCCAGTGTCATTAGTACAGCGACGGTGCATACTTTTAGCACTGACCACTGTATTAGTGTCACTGGTTTCCACAAAGTGTCATAAGGTCTGCCGCAATATTGCAGTCCTGCTACAAGTCGCTGATCACCATTACTAGTAAAAAAATTTAATAAAATATATATATAACCCGAGGCACCTAATTTTACCACAAAAAACTGGGAAAACATATTGACTCGAGTATAAGCTGAGGGTGGGAAAATGCAGCAGCTACCGGTAAACAATGCCCAACTGCAGCCGTACCTTTTATTACTAAAACTGCGTGTCTCCCGCTGTGTAATGCATTCTGTTCAGCCGTCCATTGAAACAAAGCCCGCCCTGCCTCCTCTTCGTCCGTCTGTGATAGAGGAACACTGATACGATGCTGGGAAACTGTATCAGCATTCTGTCTATCATAGAGGAGGAGGCGGGGTGGGCTTTGTTTCAATGAACGGCTGAACAGAATGCATTACATAGCGGGAGACACGCGCTGTTTTAGTAATAAAAAGTACGACTCACTCGAGTATAAGCCGAGGGGGAGTTTTTCAGCCTAAAAAATGGCTTATACTCGAGTATATACGGTAAATATATCGATATCTCTCTATAGAGAGATATATAGATATAGCTATATCCCTATCTCTCTCTCTATATAGATATCGCTATCTATCTATTTATACGTACATACATACACACTGGTGATCAAATACTACCAAAAGAAAGCTCTATTTGTGTGTGTGTGGGGGGGGGGGGGGGGGGGGGGAGGGGTACACCCCTCAAATTATTTAAAATATTTTATTCTACCTTTTCATGTGACAACACTGAAGAAATGACACTTTGCTACAATGTAAAGTAGTGAGTGTACAGCTTGTATAACAGTGTAAATTTGCTGTCCCCTCAAAATAACAACACACAGCCACTAATGTCTAAACCGCTGGCAACAAAAGTGAGTACATCCCTAAGTGAAAATGTCCAAAGCGTCAATATTTTGTGTGGCCACCATTATTTTCCAGCACTGCCTTAACCCTCTTGGGCATGGAGTTCACCAGAGCTTCATAGGTTGCCATTGAAGTCCTCTTCCACTTCTCCATGAGGACATCACAGAGCTGGTGGATGTTAGAGACCTTGCGCTCCTCCACCTTCCGTTTGAGGATGCCCCACAGATGTTCAATAGGGTTTAGGTCTGGAGACATGCTTGGCCAGTCCATCACCTTTACCCTCAGCTTCTTTAGCAAGGCAGTGGTCGTCTTGTGTTTCGGGTTGTTATGTTGGAATACTGCCCTGCGGCCCAGTCTCCGAAGAGAGGGGATCATGCTCAGCTTCAGTATGTCACAGTACATGTTGGCATTCATGGTTCCCTCAATGAACTGTAGCTCCCCAGTGCCGGAAGCACTCATGCAGCCCCAGATCATGACACTCTCACCACCATACTTGACTGTAGACAAGACACACTTGTCTTTGTACTCCTCACACACGCTTGATACCATCTGAACCAAATAAGTTCATCTTCGTCTCATCAGACCACAGGACATGGTTCCAGTAATCCATGTCCTTAGTTTGCTTGTCTTGAACTGTTTGCAGGCTTTCTTGTACATCATCTTTAGAAGAGGCTTCCTTCTGGGACGACAGCCATGCAGACCAATTGGATGCAGTGTGAGGCGTATGGTCTGAGCACTGACAGGCTGACCCCCCCACCCCTTCAACCTCTGCAGCAATGCTGGCAGCACTCTTACGTCTTTTTCCCAAAGACAACCTCTGGATATGATGCTGAGCACGTGCACTCAACTTCTTTGGTCTACCATGGCGAGGCCTGTTCTGAGTGGAACCTGTCCTGTTAAAGCGCTGTATGGTCTTGGCCACCGTGCTGCAGCTCAGTTTCAGGGTCTTGGCAATCTTCTTATAGCCTAGGCCATCTTTATGTAGAGCAACAATTGTTTTTTTCAGATCCTCAGGAGAGTTCTTTGCCATGAGGTGCCATGTTGAACTTCCAGTGACCAGTATGAGAGAGTGAGAGCGATAACACCAAATTTAACACACCTGCTACCCATTCACACATGAGACCTTGTAAACCAACGTGTCACATGACGCCAGAGAGCAAAAATGGCTAATTGGGCCCAATTTGGACATTTTCACTTAGGTGTGTACTCACTTTTGTTGCCAGCGGTTTAGACATTAATGGCTGTGTGTTGAGTTATTTTGAGGGGACAGACAGTTATACAAGCTGTACACTCACTACTTTACATTGTAGCAAAGTGTCATTTCTTCAGTGTTGTCACATGAAAACATATAAGATATTTACAAAAATGTGAGGGGTGTACCCACTTTTTTGAGATACTGTAAATTTTATTAGGGTACATCGTTGCATGACCACGCAATTGTCAAAATAATGCAGTGCCATATTGTAAAAAATGGCCTGGTCATGAAGGGGGGGGGGTAAATCTTCCGGAGGTCAAGTGGTTAAAAGGCAGGTTAAAAGCCTGAAAGCACTATGCATTTACTCATTATCAAAAGCGCTACAGATGACCATCGCCAGGAGATGATCGCCCCCAGTCCTACCAACTTCTTATATCTATGGATGCTTGCAGACAGTGCTGGGTAATTTCTGGTCTTTTCTCCCCCACCTAACACACTAGAAAAGCGAATATTGAAAGCGTTGATATCCATCTCCATTCACCCTGCTCTATGACAAGCAAGAATGCATTCATGATCCAAGTGTTTATGCCTAGAGTTGGATCTGAATAAAAGCAATCTTCAGATTTTTGGATCCTGCCTAAAGATACAGTTTAGACCAATATAAAAATATGACCAAGAAGATGAAAAGAAAGCATGGTTAGCTAAAGAGGTCATGGACCTACTCCAGCCCTAAAGGAGCACCTCGCCTATGGGACAGAACTGAAATTAATTGAACGGTCAACACTGGAGGAGAGCAAACACTGAGCTACATCTGTAAAAAGCTCCATCAGCAGATGGTAGTGCAGTTCCTCTTTAAGAGCTGTCCATGACTAAAAGTCCTGAAGCAATTCCAGAATTTTTAGCAGGTGACTTTTTTTTATTTCTTGAAATCCATGTTTCTTTGAATCAGGCATATCAAACTCAAACAGTGGGCCACAATGAGGGGTTGTAATAATCTTATAGTGGACCACAATATGTTATAGGGCTTTACCGAGCTACTAAAAAGGACAAAAAAAAAAAAAAGTGTGAGAAAGCCTAGTCTGTTCTCTTTGCTTTGCTTGCTTTGTGTGAAATCCCTGGTGTTCCTGTCAGTCCCTCTGCTTTCCTTTTAAAAACTGACCACACTAAGCAGGAGAACACAACGTGGTCAGTTCTCTAGCTATGCTGGGAACTCAGCTTGCTGTCCTCCAACGATGAGATTTGTCCCGATCCCCCCCTTGCACAGCCTTTTACTGGGAAGCTCAATGTGCTGCCGTTTCTCCTTCCCCCAGCTCTTATGCAGCTGAGAACAGGGGAAATACAATCAATAATAAAAAAATAAAAAAAATAAAATAAAAAAAAACATAAAATACCTTTTTTTTTTATCTATACAAAAATGTTTTGCCTTTAATTTCTATTTTAAACTGAATGGCTTGTTTTACAAAGGTGATTGTTTACAATCACTTTACAAGTTGAACTTTGGGGAAATTAAACTACCCTTGCATTTGATTTACCCAAATAATTGATAATTTTTACCATTAAAAAGCACTGCTGGTTGACTGCTGACTTTGCAATGGTGCAATTAACAAATAATTTTGAATGCCATATGTGACTGATCTTTCCATGCTACAATAATCACATTAAACTGTACAGGAGAAACCACAAGAAAAAAAAATATGCCACCCCTATACCTTCTCATGGTATGGTCCTAGCACAATCCAGCCACAGAAGGTGTACCCAAGGTAGATCATTCCTGCACAGCAGCAAAATCGTAAGACTTTGGGTAATGAAGCCTGCATGGTCAATATGAGAACCTGAAGAGAAGACATATTAATGAAATGAAGCATGCACTGCAGTATCATGTGATGACCTAATAATTTGCCACCAAAGTCTGTCAGTATCTAGACAAGACACACTCACATTATATTTTTGGAAGTAGCCCAGATACCGAATAACACCAACCCAAACCAACAAGGTGGACGATCCAAGGAGCAGGCTGCACACATCATAGGAGGTCAAGTTCTAGGAAGGAACAAGAGCTTGTGTGAGACATCAGGAAATACCAAAACATTTGTATTTTTAGTCAACCCCCAGCATTGCAGGACAACCTCACACAAAACTGACATCTCTGTCTCTTCTAGCTCTTTATATTTATATATTCATGTGTGGAGGTCTTGCCACCAAAACTCTAATTAGCTGTTGTACTGGTCACTAGAAAGTTAACCAATAGCATCATACCCTCACTGAAGCATTCTTTATTGCATAAAAAGGGGTTGTAAGGGCCAAAGGTTTATCTTAATGCATTCTATGCATTAGGATAGAAAACCTGTGTGTAGCAACCCCCCCCCCCCCGCCCAAAAAAAAAAAAAAATTACCTACCTGAGGCCCTTCTCTCTCCAACGTTGTCCACAATCCTGTCAGCCATCAAGAACACCACTCCTGATTGGCTGAGACAGAGCAGGGGAGAGAGGGGTGGGGCCAGGTCGGGGCTCTGTGTCTGAATGGTTAAACGGAGCTCTGACTCGGCTTGGGTGCCCCCTGTAGCAAGCTGCTGGCTGAGGGGCACTCAAAAAGGAGGGAGGGGCCAGGAGCAGCAAAGAGGGACCTGAGAAGAGGAGGATCCGGGCTGCTCTGTGCAAAACCAACTGCACAGAGGAGGCAAGTACACATTTGTTTTTTGTTTTTTTAAAGAAACAAGCCTTTACAATAACTTTAACTGCAATATCGGTGCTATATAAATGCAGGAAAATCCTCATGGTTGTCTTCTCAGAAGATTATTTATACTAGTCTTTGGTGGAGTCCTTTAAATTCCCATCACCTGCTGCCTCCCAACTAAAAAATGTCATATGAAGCCGACGGGGGTAGGGTAGGGGGGCACTAAGTGCTGGAAGAAGTACTCCAGTTATAATAAAAAAAAATTCTCAAGGGACCGGGCTGCCGGCTAAAATGCTCCGATGTTCATTCCGGAATTTATCTTCAACTTCTGTTAATGCCTGCTTGGATTCCCCATTTGCAATAGACATCAGTGATGGGAAAGCATCTTATTCTGAGTTACAGACAATCCCAAAATGATATCAACCAGTTAAAAAGGTATGTGATCCCAACAATGAACTTCTCTAATTTGGTTTCTTTTGGTCTGTTAACATAAAGTTGAATGTGTTGTATTCGTTTGATAAGTGCAAAAAAAGTAAAAAATAAAAATAAAATAAATTAAATAAAAAAAATACTGATCCTGCTAGAATTCTTGTCAGCTGAACCTCCTGTGTTCGCCGTTACATCCTTCCCAGCTATCTCTGAGGACTACAGAACCTCCCCATATATATGTTATTGAGAATAGGAAAGAGGAGGTGTTTTTAGTTCTGTCCTATAGCGACAAGTTTACTTTGGATACAGTATAGCGAGGTATGCTTTTGTAAGACCAGAAGGACAGGAAGTGTGTTACTGGCAGGCTCACAAGATGAAAATGGCGACAAGTTAAAACTAATGCAGCCAATATACCCAAGAACTGGTAAGCTGCAATATATAAAATTATTGGTGTTGGGTTTAGATACCCTTCAAGAATATATTACACTTAAATGGAACCTACACTAAACGAAACCTGATCTACTTCAGCCAACCAGGAGTTGCACCTACTTTCAGACTGGTTCAGACTTGTATGCATAACCCTGCTCCCCCACCACCAACACATCCTTCATCGTATCCTCAACTTTCCCTCCGGCTTTGACCTCTGGCCCTCCCCATCCAGGTCTCTCCTAGTGCAACTTGTCCAGTCTGTTCCATTGTGGACTGCTAGAGGGGAGAGTCAGGGCTCAAATCAGCGGAAAAGTAGTCCAGTCAATCTAAGTTCATTTCTGATGAGCCATTATAAGTGTAGTAATTCTCAGCTGCATCCTCCCTCTTAAAGGCTTATATATATATATATATATATATATATATATATATATATATATATATATATATATATATATATATATATATATATATATATATATATATATATATATATATATATATATATATATATACACACACATACATACATACATACATACATACACACAGTCACACACATATACACGCACAGTGTCCCACAAAAGTGAGTACACCCCTCACATTGTATGTATTTTTATTATACCTTGTCATGTGACAACACTGAAGAAATGACACTTTGCTACAATGTAAAGTAGTGAGTGTACAGCTTGTATAACAGTGTAAGTTTGCTGTCCCTCAAAATAACTCAACACACAGCCATTAATGTCTAAACCACTGGCAACAAAAGTGAGTTCACGCCTAAGTGAAAATGTCCAAATTGGGCCCAATTTTCCCTCCCCGGTGTCATGTAAATTTGGTGTTATCGCTCCCTCATACTGGTCACTGGAAGTTCAACATGGCACCTGATGGCAAAAAACTCTGAGGATCTGAATAAAATAATTTTTGCTCTACATAAAGATAGCCTAGGCTACAAGAAGATTGCCAAGACCCTGAACCTGAGCTGCAGCACGGTGGCCAAGACCATACATTGGTATAACAGGACAGGTTCCACTCAGAACAGGCCTCACCATGGTTGACCAAAGAAGTTGAGTGCACGTGCTCAGCGTCATATCCAGAGGTCGTCTTTGGGAAATAGACGTATGAGTGCTGCCAGCATTGCTGCAGAGGTTGGGGGTCAGCCTGTCAGTGCTCAGACCATACGCCGTACACTGTATCAAATTGAATGCCAACATGTATTGTGACATACCGAAGCAGAGCATGATCCCCTCTCTTTGGAGACTGGGCCGCAGGAGGGGGTCTCTCTCTCAATAAATATATTAGTATTTATTTCCTCCTCTCCAAATAATACTTTGTTAGAAAACATGTATTTAAGGATGGTTTAATGTTAAGGATTGTGTTAAATCTACATTATTTGTCAATTCTGTACTTAAATAGCATTTACCAGCAACCCACCTTCAACCATCTTCAGTTTTAAATATATTGGGAAATATATTTCTACACTTCTACAAGTGTCTCAATAAAAAGAAGTCACAGGGAACAGGAAGTGATGGTTGATCTCTCCAATTTTCACAGCAACAGAACCAAAATAATTTTTAATCAGCTGATTATTCTGCTCTGTCTTCATATCCCAATGACTCCTCTATCTTTCTGATATCCAGTATCCTCTTTCTGTAATATCTTTCACTGGTGTCACAGATAGAAGTCAGGGAAAATGTATACCCAATGAGGTCACTAACAGCCATAGGTGTGCACAGCCTATTGCATTAGGGTGTGCACCTCAAAGCTCAAACACACGTGTGTGTGCATATGCACTTATACTGACGGTGTCAGTAGGGCAGTGGACGGTGTCAGTAGTTTTTATTTATTTTTAGGAGCCCTGTTAGGGGGCTTTAGTGAAATAACGGGGATCTAAACATGGGGAATCTGTGCCACACAGGGTGATTAGGGTGTGCCCAGGCACACCCTGTGCGCACACCTATGCTAACAGCAATAAAAACCATCCAAAAAATTCCAACCCCTTCACAGTCTATAGAAAAGTTCTAAAGCAATTTGGCTAGAGTTGGGCAGGTGGACCCCCTGAGGGTACTAGGGGTGCCCAATCTGAATCTCACGTCTGAAGGTTTGGAGTGGAGTGAGGGGGGGGGGGGGGGCGAGTGTACAAGTTTTATAGTTACACCTGATTTTAGACAAATATCAGTGCAGAGACCCTCTAGACCTACCTTGGCTTTGATCTCCATCTTTATTACCGATCCAATGATTGTCATCAGATCGCTGATGATGACCATGACGTACCAGCCATTGATAAATTCCAGCCGGTCAGCTGAACATACATGTCTGTTATATTTATGCAGGAAAAAACGCACAAATCTCTGCAATAAAAAAGTACAGGTTGAAAAGAAAAAAAAAAAAAAAAAAAAAAAATTAGGACTTGCTGCCCTCTAGTGTAGAAAGTTGCATCTGCCATTCTGACAATTCAAGTAAAAAAAGCATCACTACAAAAAGGCAAAAATTATTATTATTATATTGTTATTATTATAATAATACAGTATTTATATAGCACCAACAGTTTGCAAATCCTCCCCCCCATCGCCAAAACCAGAAGTGAGAGGAAATCCGGCTAAAGCGAGAAGTCTCAGCATCTCACAACGGTCACTAAAATTAGTGTCCCCATTTGATGATTTCTCCTCGATTACTGTTCTGGTGACAAACCGAAATGTGGGATTTTCTTTCACTCACAGTGTAAAAGGTAAACAGGGCAAATAGAGAGGGGGAATCTCCCTAATGGGGGCACAAACAGCAATAAAAACCTGACAGGTGTTCTAAATCTTCTCCACTCTATCCACAATTTTTTTTAAAAAAACACACCCCACACACAAACATTTTGCCTTTAGTGACACTATAAATGGTCTCTTTTCTGGATGAAAATTGCATTACAATTTATGACATGTTCACTTATTGCCCTAAGAGCTCTTTCCTGTCAAAAAAGAAGCTTGGATTTGATGTAAATAAAACTGCAATCAAGAGTATTTTAGAGCTTGACTGTACAGATTTCAGCCCTACTTAAAGTATAACTAAAAGGCAATTTTTTATTTTTTTTTTTAGCTTTGGACAGATTGCAGAAGTATTAGAACCCCTGTCAGTTTTTATTGCCATCTGTGCCCCCATTGTGGAGATTCACCCTCTCTATTTGTCCTGTTTACCATTATCATTGATCGTGAAAGCAAAAGAAAATGCAATACCGGGGAAAGTGCCCAGTATTGAAGTGGTTAACGTAGACCTAAAAGGCAAAACTTTTGATGTGATTAGTCTTGTGTCAACTTTACCTAATTTCCTAACCATTGTGGGATTTCTTTTGCTTGTTAATGTGGTGACTGCCCCACTTTTGAAGTGTATAAAAAACAGAATTTCTGTTCAATAAAAGAGATTCCTTTGCGTTTGTGCCCCCATATGATGCTTGGGATAAAGGGCTAGTATTAGCCATCGGTCTGCCAGAAGGGTTCGGAGGGCAGGAGGCACTGTTTGGCAGAGACACCCAAGCATGGTGGCAGGCGGTCCATCACAAGGAGCATGTCAGAACGTCTGTGATTCACCAGGAAGACTGGTTCCATATTAACCATGCCGTTTATATCCCATGTTCTCCAATTTATTGGAATATGGAGGAGAGCTTGACTTTAGCCCTTGGCCAATCAACCCTGGGGGATGTTCCCGTCCCAGCCCACAGGATGTTCTGTGTTCTGAAGTATCAAATGGGCACTGGGAGGGTTCTGATGGCTGGGTCAAGGATAGGATTTCTGACACCAGCGAGTCAGTCCGATCGCGACAATACCAATCACTGTCTGGCTGTCGTAATAAGGCACCAGATAACAGTTTTTGGGGATTTCTCTTTGATTCTACCTAACCTAGGAATACAGTTTTACACGCAAGTGTGGCCCGAAATGTGTACAATCAGAAGGAACTATTTTCATCTCTCTGCAACTAATCGTTTAGCTTTTATGAGCGATAAAATAGATTCCTCTGATCTGGGCATAATTCAACGGTTGGCTGACATTTCAGGGCCTTCTCACTGTCCACTGCTGGTCTTGTAGACAGAATGATTAGGACTTTTCTTTTGAGGCATCAGGAAGGTGACAAATCTAGGCATACATGGATGGGGCGATTTTATTGCCATCTAGGTGTCAACTCTAGTCTAGAGGCTTACACTTTCCTTTTTAAATGCCAATTGAAGAGCATACAGTGGGTAAAGAGAAGAATCACCCTCCTTTAAAATAATCATTTTGTTGCTTTGCAGCCTGAAATGCAGACAGACACAGTTTTGTTTTATCCAGCTGTATTTACTCAGTGCAACTTAAAGCTTCCAAGTGAAAGATATAACACCAGCTGGATAAAACAAAAACTGTGTGTGTCTTCATTTCAGACTGCAAAGCAACAAAATGTGATTATTTTAAAGGGGGTGATTCTTTTTCTATACCCACTGCATGTCTATATTTGATTGCTGATTAACCGCTTGTGGACCGCCCCACGTAGATATACTATGGGGCGGTGGCTCCTCTGGGTCGAATCACATACAGGTACGTCGTTCTGCCCTTCCGGAGCTACTCCTGCTCCTGCTGTAATTGGACACAGTGGGAGCCAATCAGCAGGTCCGCTGGGACCCGATGTCCGCTGGGACCTGCCGATCATTCCCGACAGAGGCAGATCGGCGGTCTGCCTATGTAAACAAGGCAGATCGCCATTCTGTTAGTAGGGAGGACAGAGATGCTGTGTTTCTGCTAAGCAGGAACACAGACCTCTGTCTTCCCACATCTAAAGCATCCCCCACACAGTTAGCAAGCACTCCCAGGGAACCAATTTAAGTCTTTGATCGCCCATGATGTTAACCTCTTCCCTGACAGTGTCATTAGTACAATGACAGTGCATATTTTTTAGCACTGATCACTGTATTACTGTCACTGGTTCCTAAAAAAGTGTCCCTTCGCGTTCGATGTGTCCGCCACAATGTCGCAGTCCCGCAAAAGGTCGCTGATCGCTGCCATTACTAGTAAAAAATGAAATAAAATAAAAATTCCCCAAAAATATCCCATAGTTTATAGACACAACAACTTTTGCACAAACCAATCAATATACGCTTATTGGGATTTAACCAAAACTATGTACCAGAATACATATTGGTCAAAAATTTATAAAGAAAATTTTAATTTTTTTCATTATTTTTATTTGATGTGTTTTATAGCAGAAAGTAAAAAAAAAAATATTTCTTTATCGTACATCATGGGACACAGAGCCTTAAGTAATTACTGAATGGGTTATAGCCTACCGTCAGGTGTTTACACTGGTAAACCCTAATTAAGGAAGTTTACTCCCCTATATAAACCCTCCTCCTTCCAGGAGCACATCAGTTTTTTAGGCAGTGTCTAAGGTGTTGGTCACAAGTGAAGAAGTGCTCTGAGGAGCTCCAGGAGGGATCCATGCTAGATTTAAATTTCTTCATAAAAAGTAATCAGATGCATGCAGAAGTGCCACTGAGGCCTAAAATTGATGATACCTGGGACCTCGTATCCAAAGCATGAGGTTTTGCCTGTAATGCTTCTCTTAGTAGGGCTGGACCCCAGGAACCCAGGGCTTAGGTCTTGTTGCATTACCTCAAGCTTCCTGATGTGGGGTGCTATACAAGGCCCAAGGCAGTTGGACCCCGTTTTTAACGGACCCAGTCATTAAAAGTTTGTTAAACGTAACCCGCCGTGATGGGTGAAAGCTGGATTTTCTGTTAAATCAGCAAAATCTTGCGGCGAGGACAAGGTAAGGAAAGAGAGACTTAGATATTAAAAACATCTATACATTTCTTTCATTGAAGGAAAAATGTTGTCAAATGGAGATGTTAAAATCTCCACTAGATGGAGTCTATGCACATACCTTACTCTGTTGTCTTACTGTTTGCTCAGTTCCGTGCCTGGCTGTAGAGCGTGTGGAGGCAGATTTTTGCAAGGTAGGAAAAGTTACAAAAAATTTATTTTTTCTTCCCCTAATGGGACCAGAGGGTTAGGGGGACAGCAGCGCTGTACCCCCTTACATTACCCCCCTCCCCCCACCGTGGGGGAGACGGAGGGTCCCGCTATTATACCGCTGAAAGTTTGTTACTGTGGTTGTATTTTTTTACACAGGTCTGTGCCTCACTGCAGGAGGCTCTGCCGCCCCGCCCCTTATGTTGGGTCTGAGGAGGGGGCGGGGCCTAACGTAGGTGCCGTGAAACCTCCACTGACAAATAGCAGGCTAATAGCAGATAAATACAGCTGTGTCAGTCTCTCCTGTGCTGATGAGGAGGAAACAAGCTGCCTGCACACAGGGACACACCAACTGTGGGACACGTATGGGTTGCAAAACTGGCATTTCGTGATTCAGGAAAGACACCCTTTTCCAGCACTAAGCTGAACTGTATAGCCATTTTAAAAGTGTTGACTATTACTGTTTTTGTACTTAGGACTATGCCTGCCAAAAAAGACACCACAAAAGGCAAAAAAATAAAAGGTTTCACCCCCAGGCATTGGGATTTCAAGCTGTATTTCCACGCTGTCTTCCTCGCCTGAATTACCAATCATGGCAACTCAGGGTGAGTCATTAGAGCAAATTGTTGGTGCAGCTGCCTCTCACATCTCAGCACCTGCATATGTGACTGAAGAAACCCTTTCCTCCTCACTCCAGGGTCTGGAAGAAAGACTAGCGGCTTTAATCGCATCCTCCATTCAAATGAATAAGAAATGTACTAGGTCCCCCTCCCCCGCTTCAGCTTTACAAGGATAACAGTGGGCCCACGATGAGGTTCTACCCTCAATCAATCAAGAAGAGCTTACCTATGATTCTTCTACTGAGGAAACAACGGTAGATGAACCTTTTTCAGCGTCTCAATCTGAAAAATTGCTGATACAAACTTTTACAGAGATGGTTTGTTCCTCTTTCATGCTGCCTCTAACAGAGTCTCATGAAAACGTGGCCTCTTCCTTAGGTTCCTTAAAACCTTCCCATCCTTTGCATGCATTTCCTGCGCACGCATTACTTGAACAGCTTATTTTTTTGGAATGGGATAAACATTTGCTCCCTCCTAAGAGGTTCTCAATTCTCTATCCTCTGGAGGAGAAAGTCTCCAAGAAATGGAAAGTGCCAGCAATTGACGCAGCGATTTCCAATGTGAATAATAACTTAACTTGTCCTGTAGACAATGCACAGATGCTTAAAGATCCAACAGATAAGAAGATGGAATCCCTGCTAAAGTCTGCTTTTTCCATAGCAGGTGCCGTTACCCAGCCCACAGTCGCCGCGATAGGTGTCTGCCAATCCCTAAAGGACCAATTCAAACAGGCCCTTAGAGAGCTTCCTACTCAACAAGCTCAAGATTTGGCTGAACTACATAAGGCATTATGTTTTGCCATAGATGCCATCAAAGACTCACCAGGCATCCCGCCTCACGCACATGCTTGTACATATGTGCAGAATCCTGTGGTTGAAAAATTGGTCAGCTGAAACGCCATGTAAAAACCTCCTAACTGGGTTCCCCTTTCATGGGGAGCGACTATTTGGAGAAGACTTGGATAAATATATCAAGACAATTTCTGCTGGGAAAAGTACCTTTTTACCAGTCAAAAGATAATATAAACGCCCTGCATTTAAACTGACTCTTTCCCCAGCGCCAGGGGCCTCCGACTCTAGAGTCTGACAGCGGAGGCCGTCGCCACTGCCTAGAGGAAGGACTCAGGGTCAGACCCAGGCTCAAAAGAAGCCCTGGGGTAGGAAATCTGCAAAACAGAATCCTAAAGTCTCATCATGAAGAGGCAACCCCCCCTCACTAAGGTGGGGGGAAGACTTCTTTAATTTTCAGAAGTCTGGAAAAAAGGAAATTCAGGACAGATGGGTCATTTCCACGGTAATGCTGGGGTACAAGCTGGAATTCCGGGACTTTCCACCGTCTCGCTTCCTGGACTTTCCACCGTCTCGCTTCCTGAGGTCAACCGTTCCCAAAGATCCAAAGAAAGAACAGTCTCTGTTTCAGGTACTAGACTGATTAATATCTCAAGGAGTGATCATACAGATACCCACAAAAGAGCAAGGTCTTGGATTTTATTCAAACCTTTTTATGGTACCAAAGCCAAGTGGAGATGTCAGATCCATTCTAGAACGAAGAAAGCTAAATCAATTCCTGAAGATCCACTCCTTTCGCATGGAGACAATCAGGTCAGTAGTTTCTATCCTTTTAGGAAGAGAACTTTTGGCATCAATCGTCATCAGGGATGCATATCTGCATGTCCCTATATTTCCTGCTCATCAAAAGTTTCTGCGGTTCGAGTTAGAACAGCAGCATTTTTAATTTGTAGCCCTGCCCTTTGGGCTAGCCACAGCACCCCGGGTGTTCACAAAAGTGCTGGCCCCACCTCTAGCCAGGTTAAGGGCACAGGGCATAACAGTCATAGCGTACCTAGACGATCTATTACTTATAGATCAATCAGTGACTCGTCTGGAGCAAAGCGTACGCACTACAACCAACTATCTGAAAAGTTTGGGTTGGATACTCAACCTAGAGAAATCTTACTTCATACCGCTTAGAAGGCTGGAGTACTTGGGTCTGATCATAGATGCAGCCCAGGAAAGGGTGTTCTTGCCTCAGGCAAAAATCAACTCTATAGGAGAAACTGGTGCGGAGGGTCAAGTCAAATGGCAATCCCTCCATTTGCCTCTACATGAGGTTGCTAGGAACCATGGTAGCTTCATTCGAAGCAGTTCCCTATGCCCAGTTCCATTCAAGACTGTTGCAAGATGGTATCCTGTCTGATTGGAACAAAACAATTCAAGCTTCAGACTTGCCAATGCGGCTGTCCCCAAGAGTGGTCCAAAGCCTCACTTGGTGGTTAACAACCCAGAATCTGCTAAAGGGAAGATCCTTCAGACCAGTCATCTGGAAAGTGGTAACGACAGATGCCAGCCTTTCAGGCTGGAGAGCAGTACTAGAAAAAACAACTGTCCAAGGACAGTGGTCAAGAAGCTTGCCCATTAATATCCTAGAGATTCGGGCAGTACACCTGGCTCTAAAGGCCTGGACTTTCAGGTTACGGGATTGTCCTGTCAGGATTCAATCCGACAATGCCACAGCTGTGGCCTATATCAATCACCAAGGGGGCACCAAAAGTCTCAGCGCAGAGAGAGGTGAACCATATTCTAACTTGGGCAGAAAGACATGTCCCATGCCTTTCTGCAACCTTCATTCCGGGAGTAGAGAATTGGCAGGCGGACTACTTAAATTGCCAGCAGTTATTCCCAGGGGAATTGTCTCTTCACCCTGACATCTTTCAGGCTGTTTGTCAAAGATGGGGGACTCCGGACGTGGATCTTCTAGCATCCAGGTTCAACACGAAGTTGGTCAACTTTGTGGCCAGAACAAGGGATCCATTCGTGACCCCATGGGATCAGTTTTCACTGATCTATGCATTCCCCCCTATTCAGTTGCTGCCTCGACTTCTTTGCAGGATCAAGCTGGAAAGAAAGCCGACAATTCTGGTAGCACCAGCATGACTCAGAAGGTCATGGTACGCAGAAATCGTAAAGATGGCAGTGGAGGGTCCGTGGTTCCTCCCACTACTGCCATATCTGCTCTCTCAGGGACCGATATTCTATCCTTCATTACGGTCTCTAAATTTAACGGCTTGGCTATTGAAACCCACATTCTAAAGAAACATGGGCTTTCCGGGTCAGTTATCTCTACCCTGATTAATGCTTGGAAGCCAGCTTCCAGAAATTCATATTATAGAGTCTGGAAGGCTTAAGTTTCCTGGTGTGAATCCAAGGGTTGGCACCCTCGGAGATATGTCATAGGCAGAATTCTTGCCATTCTACAATTAGGGGTAGAAATGAAATTGGCCTTAAGTACTATATAAGGCCAATTCTCAGCTTTATTGGTCTTATTTCAAAGACCACTTGCTACTCATTCTTTAGTCTGGAGCTTTATACAAGGGGTGACGCAGCTTAATCCGACCGTCAAACCTCCCTTGAACCCTTGGGACTCAAACTTAGTTTTGTCTGTGTTACAAAAACAGCCATTTGAACCAATACAACAGATTCCCCTAGTCCTTCTGACAAGGAATTTGGTATTTTTGGTTGCTATATCCTCAGCAAGGAGGGTTTCAGAATTGGCTGCTCTTTCTTGTAAAGAGCCATATTTGATTTTACATGAGGACAGAGTGGCGTTACGCCCTTGTCCAGGATTTTTTCCAAAAGTAATTTCAGGTTTTCAACTGAACCAGGATATTGTCCTGCCATCGTTTTTTCCAAAATCATGTTCCAGGAAAGAAAAGTCACTACATTGTCTTGATGTGGTGAGAGCAGTGAAAATCTATTTAAAGAAAACTGCTCAGATTCATAAGACTGATGTCCTATTTATTCTGCCGGAGGGTCCCAAAAAGGGAAAGGCAGCGTCGAAATCCACTGTTACTAAGTGGATTCGGCAAGTGATGATTCAAATTTATGATTCAAGGGGTAAAATTCCCCCGTTTCAAGTTAAGGTGCATTCTACCAGGTCAGTTAGTGCTTTTTGGGCAGTTCGTCATCGGGCCTCCATGGCTCAGATCTGTAAGGCCGCAACTTGGTCTTCAGTGCATACATTCACAAAAATTTTATCAGGTGGATGTAAGAAGGTATGAGGATATCGCCTTCAGGGCGCAGTGTGCTGCAAGCAGCAGTATAAATCCTTAAGTCTGGGTGTACCCTGCGGGTTGTTTTCTCCTGTACCTCATGTGGCATTGCTATGGGACGTCCCATTAAGTAATTACTCTGTTTCCCATGATGTACGATAAAGAAAATAAGATATTTATAACAGCTTACCTGTAAAATCATTTTTCTTGGAGTACATCATGGGACACAGAGGTCCCTCTTTTTTTGGGATACAAGTATATTGCTTTGCTACAAAAACTGATGTGCTCCTGGAAGGAGGAGGGGTTATATAGGGGAGTAAACTTCCTTAATTAGAGTTTACCGGTGTCAACACCTGACGGTAGGCTATAACCCATTAACTACTTAAGGCTCTGTGTCCCAAGATGTACTCCAAGAAAAGGATTTTACAGGTAAGCTGTTATAAAAATATATTTTTTTCAAAATTGTCGGTCTTTTTTTGTTTATAGCGCAGAGGTAATCAAATACCACTAAAAGAAAGCTATTTGAGGGGGAAAAAAAGGACATCAATTTGGGTACAGCATCACACAACCGCACAATTGTCAGTTAAAGTAACGCAGTGCCATATCGCAAAAAATGGTGTGGTCAGGAAGGGGGGGGGGGGTAAACCTTCCGGAGTTCAAGTGGTTAAGGGAATACTGTATTTTTAATGCCACAAAATTGAAACTATGCAGCAATTCAGAATATTTGAAAAGTGAAGCCAGAATACTTATCTCAGTCTCATTGACTGATAAAACTTTGGCCCTGAAATCATTGGATCAGCCTGACGGTTAGGATTTTTGGAAAGAGCCTTTTAAATCAAGGCAGGAATTTTAGAATTGGGTTTTTATGCACAGAAAACAAGATCTGAGAGCAAAAACTATGGGGTTCATTTACTAAACCTGGAGAGTGCGCAATCTGGTGCAGCTCTGCCTAGAAACCAATCAGCTTCCAGGTTTGGTTATTTTTGGGGCCAAACTGTAATTGAACAAGCTGAAGTTAGAAGCCAATTGGCTACTATGCACCATATTTTGCACTCCCCTATGTCTCATAATGTAATTAGTACTTACTCTTTGTAGTCTTATAGCCAGGACAATGGAACGCGTACACAGAATAAGAGATGTCAAGCAGGTCAGGATAACAAAGCCATCGAACACCAGGATGTAGTGAGTGTTCTTCTGAGCTGCAAGAGAATCAAAATGAAGATCCGTATTCCAGAATAGGTTGTTCTACGTCATTTTGACACACAAGAGTTGAGAGAAAATGCCACAGTCAACAGTTGCCAATGGTTGGCTGTATGTCCCCTTTAGAATAGTATTAACCCTCAGCATTTTTTAGCTTAACTCATTGAGCACGATTAAACTAAGCATTCCCCAGTAAACCATGTAAACTTCCAGTTTACAACTTTCAGTGCTGCTGGCTCCTGTTCTCTCAATGGAGCCTTCCTGAATGTCCAGGTCTTTGAAAAATAAAAAATGTAATTGTGGACAATGCTATCTCCAATCAGTCTGCTAGCTTGGAGAAGGGAGGAGAAGAGGAGCCTTGTCATGCTAGGCTATGGGCATACCTCCCAACCGTCCCGGATTGGCCGTGAAAGTCCCGCTGTGGGAGGTCTGTCCCGCGTCCCGGGCAGCTTCATTCCGGGACAATACAATGTCCCGGAATTGCCCCACTGGCCGATCTGATGCCCCCCTAAAAATTGCCGCATTGTCGCTGTCCCTCACTGCCCGCTGTACTAGTTTTGGCCGCGACCGCTTCATTTCACCCCCAGACGCTGCCTGGCTCACTGCCAAAACAACTGGTTGCTAGGCATGGCCCGCCTGGCGTCTAACAACCAGTGACGTCACGACAAGGAGGAGAGTAGAGCCCCAGCATTTAGCCAAAGGAGGAGTCCTCTTCGCGCCTAAGCTCCGCCCCCGGCTCCGCCCCTGACTCCGCCCCCGACTCCGGGTCTTCCCTGAGTGGAGCCCCAGCATTTAGCCAAAGGAGGAGTCCTCTTTGCGTCTAAGCCCCGCCCCTGGCTCCGCCCCTGGCTCCGCCCCCGGCTCCGCCCCTGACTCCGGGTCTTCCCCGAAGGCTGTTCCTGCGCTGGAATAAAGGTAGGAGAAATGCTCCCTGCACTGCCCTGACTCTGAGTACACTCATGGACACTCTGCTCCCTCCCATACACTGCCCCTCTCCAGTCATGCTGTACAGTCCCCCCATACTGCCCTCCACTACCCCCCCATTATACTGCCCCCCCCCAATATACTGCCCTCTACTACCAGCCCTCCTATCATACTGCCCCAATCCCATCATACTGCCCCCCTCCCATTTTACTGCCCTCCACTACCCCCCCATATACTGCCCTCTACTACCACCTCTCCCATCATACTGCCCCAATCCCATCATACTGCCCCCCCTCCTATTATACTGCCCTCCACTGCCCCCCCTCCTATTATACTGCCCTCCACTGCCACCCCTCCTATTATACTGCCCTCCACTGCCACCCCTCCTATTATACTGCCCTCCACTGCCACCCCTCCTATTATACTGCCCTCCACTGCCCCCCCTCCTATTATACTGCCCTCCACTGCCACCCCTCCTATTATACTGCCCTCCACTGCCACCCCTCCTATTATACTGCCCTCCACTGCCACCCCTCCTATTATACTGCCCTCCACTGCCACCCCTCCTATTATACTGCCCTCCACTAACCCCCCCATTATACTGCCTTTCACTGCCACCCCCACCCATCATACTGCCCCCCTCCAATTATACTGCCCTCCACTAACCCCCCCATTATACTGCCTTTCACTGCCACCCCCACCCATCATACTGCCCCCCTCCAATTATACTGCCCTCCACTGCCATCCCTCCTATTATACTGCCCTCCACTAACCCCCCTCCCATCATACTGCCCTCCACTACCACCCCTCCCATAATACTGCCCTCCACTAAACCCCCTCCCATTATATTGCCCTCCACTACCATCCCTCCCATCATACTGCCCTGCACTAACCCCCCCTCCCATTAAACTGCCCTCCACTACCGCCTCCTCCCATCATACTGCCCTCCACTACCTCCTCTCCCATCATACTGCCCTCCACCCCATCATACTGCCCTCCACCCCATCATACTGCCCTCCGCTGCCTCCCCTCCCATCATAATGCCTTCCACTGCCTCCGCCCCCAACATACTGCCTTCCACTGCCACCCCTCCCATCATACTGCCCTCCACTGACACCCCCTCCCATCATACTGCCCTCCACTGCCACCAACTCCCATCAAAAACTGTAAAAAAACTCTAAAAAATAAAATGGATAAAATATAATAACAAAAATAAAATAACAGCAATAAAAAAAAACTACTGATCCTGTTCACTGCCCTACTGATTATGTCTACTGCCCTACTAACCACGTCCACTGCTCTACTGACCACGTCCACTGCCCTACTGACCATGTCCACTACCTTACTGACCACTTTCTCTGCCATACTGACCACTTTCTCTGCCATACTGACCACTTTCTCTGCCATACTGACCACTTTCTCTGCCATACTGACCACTTCCACTGCTCTACTGACCATGTCCACTGCCCTACTGACTGACACCATTCACAGTCCACACTGACACCACTGGCGGAACTACCAGCAAAGGTTGCACTTGCAACTAGGCCCTGGCCTTCTGCCACCATGCCGGGCCCAATCTGCTGTGGGACCATGAAGGGTGATGGGATCAGTGGGAAGGGCTCTGGGCTCGAAGGGAATGGCCCATGCTGGAGGTCGGGGGGGCCCTTCATGGTTTCTTGCACCAGGGCCCCTGAAGGTTCTAATTACGCCTCTGCTGCACCCTGTATACAGCTCATCCAGTACCCTGTGCCCTGTATATAGCTCGTCTCAGAACCCCGCACCCTGTATATAGCTCATCCCAGAACCCTGCACCCTGTATATAGCTCATCCCAGCACCCTGCACCCTGTATAAATCTCATCTCAGAACCCTGCACCCTGTACATAGCTCATTACAGATCCCTGCACTCTGTACATAGCTCACCCCAGAACCATGCTCTCTGTACATAGCTCAACCCAGAACCCTGCACTCTGCATGCAGCTCACTCCAGAACCCTGCACTCTGAATGCAGCTCACCCCAGAACCCTGCACTCTGAATGCAGCTCACCCCAGAACCCTGCACTCTGAATGCAGCTCACCCCAGAACCCTGCACTCTGAATGCAGCTCACCCCAGAACCCTGCACTCTGAATGCAGCTCACCCCAGAACCCTGCACTCTGAATGCAGCTCACCCCAGAACCCTGCACTCTGAATGCAGCTCACCCCAGAACCCTGCACTCTGAATGCAGCTCACCCCAGAACCCTGCACTCTGAATGCAGCTCACCCCAGAACCCTGCACTCTGAATGCAGCTCACCCCAGAACCCTGCACTCTGAATGCAGCTCACCCCAGAACCCTGCACTCTGAATGCAGCTCACCCCAGAACCCTGCACTCTGAATGCAGCTCACCCCAGAACCCTGCACTCTGAATGCAGCTCACCCCAGAACCCTGCACTCTGAATGCAGCTCACCCCAGAACCCTGCACTCTGAATGCAGCTCACCCCAGAACCCTGCACTCTAAATGCAGCTCACCCCAGAACCCTGCACTCTGTACACAGCTCACGCCAGAACCCTGCACTCTGTACACAGCTCACGCCAGAACCCTGCACTCTGTACACAGCTCACCCCAGAACCCTGCACTCTAAATGCAGCTCACCCCAGAACCCTGCACTCTGTACACAGCTCACGCCAGAACCCTGCACTCTGTACACAGCTCACGCCAGAACCCTGCACTCTGTACACAGCTCACGCCAGAACCCTGCACTCTGTACACAGCTCACGCCAGAACCCTGCACTCTGTACACAGCTCACGCCAGAACCCTGCACTCTGTACACAGCTCATGCCAGAACCCTGCACTCTGTACACAGCTCATGCCAGAACCCTGCACTCTGTACACAGCTCATGCCAGAACCCTGCACTCTGTACACAGCTCATGCCAGAACCCTGCACTCTGTACACAGCTCATGCCAGAACCCTGCACTCTGTACACAGCTCATGCCAGAACCCTGCACTCTGTACACAGCTCATGCCAGAACCCTGCACTCTGTACACAGCTCATGCCAGAACCCTGCACTCTGTACACAGCTCATGCCAGAACCCTGCACTCTGTACACAGCTCATGCCAGAACCCTGCACTCTGTACACAGCTCATGCCAGAACCCTGCACTCTGTACACAGCTAATGCCAGAACCCTGCACTCTGTACACAGCTCATGCCAGAACCCTGCACTCTGTACACACACAGCTCATGCAAGAACCCTGCACTCTGTACACAGCTCATGCAAGAACCCTGCACTCTGTACACAGCTCATGCCAGAACCCTGCACTCTGTACACAGCTCATGCCAGAACCCTGCACTCTGTACACAGCTCATGCCAGAACCCTGCACTCTGTACACAGCTCATGCCAGAACCCTGCACTCTGTACACAGCTCATGCCAGAACCCTGCACTCTGTACACAGCTCATGCCAGAACCCTGCACTCTGTACACAGCTCATGCCAGAACCCTGCACTCTGTACACAGCTCATACCAGAACCCTGCACTCTGTACATAGCTCATGCCAGAACCCTGCACTCTGTACATAGCTCATCCTACAACCCTGCCCTCTGTATATAGCTCATGCCAGAACCCTGCACTCTGTATATAGCTCATTCTACAACCCTGCACTTTGTACGTAATGCACTCCAAACACTGCATTCTTTTATCCTTTTTTTTAAATGAATGTGCTGGGATATGTATGTATCCATGAGACTCTTGCTTGTGCAACAATAATAAAAGCATATTTTATAGATACAAGGAAGCCCAAGTTTTGTTTAATGATGCCCATTAAGCTCCTCCCACTATCAAAAGTTTGACCACGCCCACATTTGCCGCAGCGCGCTATGCAAGGTTACTTCCTTCCTCAAGTGTCCCTCATTCTGAAGTTCAAAAGTTGGGAGGTATGTATGGGTCAGTGTGATTCAATTAGACACACATGATAGGGAGACAGCTCTAGGTCCTGCATACAAGGGTGGTTATATTAGGACACTGCAAGAGAAGGGGGCCACCCTGCAGGAGCCCTGGGGCAGTGGTCATGGCATCAGCCTTAACTGAAACATAGGCAATGATTAAAAGATAAAGAAGCTGTGTACTCGGTAGGATATCAAGTCAGCTACTGAAAGTGCTTAAAATAACCAAGGGGGTGATATCACCTTAAAAAAAAGGGGGGGGGGATTGCTTAATATTCTTTCAAAATATACAAAAAGTGTTAAAGTGCAGTCCCCTAAACCCTGAATCCATTTCAAATTAAAGGTTCCTTCTAAGTCTGGGGACTTTAATGGAAATATTGGCTGATGTGGTAATTCTGCCACCAGGATCAAAACTTTACATTGAACGTTATTTTAGGATTTATTTTCTGGTGTGGAAAAATTATGATCACGCCTGGAATTTATGGACGGACTTGTAACAGAATACAGTTATTTCATGACTCACTGGAACCAGATATATGCCAGTCCTTGCATTCCTGAATAGTAGCATCGCTGTCAAAGAAGATCTTCACCTTTCCACTGTGAGCCTGGTTATCGAACGTTATCTGTAGATAAAAAGGAAAGAATGGTAAAATATATTTTAAAAAAACAAAAAACTGTAAAATCTGTCACAATACATGCATATATACATGTACATTAAGAGCACTAAAGTTTTGAGAATGACACCAATATTAATTTTCACAAAGTCTCAGTTTTTATGATGGCAATTTGCATATACCTCAGAATGTTATAAAGAGTGATCAGATTAATTGCAAAGTCCCCATTTGCCATAAAAATTAACTTAATCCCCACAAAATATTTCCATTGCATTTCAACCCTGCTACAAAAAGGACCAGCTGACATGTCAGTGATTCTCTCATTAATACAGGTGTCAGTGTTGAGCACAAAGCTGGATATCATTCTGTAATGCTGATTGAGTTTGAATAACAGACTGGAAGCTTTAACCGCTTCAGCCCCGGAAGATTTTACCCCCTTCCTGACCAGAGCACTTTTTACAATTTGGCACTGCGTTGCTTTAACTGACAATTGGGTGGTCGTTCGACGCTGTACCCAAACAAAATTTGCGTCCCTTTTTTCCCCACAAAGAGAGCTTTCTTTTGGTGATATTTGATCACCTCTGCGGTTTTTATTTTTTGTGCTATAAATTTTGGAAAAAAAAAACTATATTTTTTACTTTTTGCTATAATAAATATCCCCAAAAGTTTTTTAAAAAACAAAATTTCTTCATCAGTTTAGGCCAATATATATTCTTCTACATATTATTTGAAAAAAATAAAAATAAAAAAAAAAAATAAAAGATTAATAAAATAAAAAAATATCACAAGAAGCGTATATTGATTGGTTTGAGCAAAAACAAAAACCCCACAAACTCTGAGTACTGATGCAAGAATGGGCTGTCATCAGTCAGAATGTGGCCCAGAAGTTGATTGACAGCAAGCAGGAGTTCTTGAAAAAGAAGGACCAACACTGCAGATATTGACTCTTTGCATAAACTTAATGTAATTGTCAATAAAAGCCTTTGACACTTATGAAATGCTTGTAATTATACCATAGTAATATCTGCCAAAAGAATCTAAAAACACTGAAGCAGCAGACTTAGTGAAATTTAATATTTGTATCATTCTCAAAACTTTTGGCCAGAGCTGTATTATACAAAGTTACTGTGATTGTATTCTTTGCAAAATGCATTTATACAAGTCCCATATCACTTTAATAAGAACTCTCTATTAATACATATGTAGTAAAGTGCATTTGTCACCTATTTTTCCTTTTTTTAATTAAACAGTGTTCCCAGAGCAATTTTGCATCAGTCCACACCCCAGAAGAACTTCAAGTCTAAAATTGCCGTCTCCATCATTCAGACACACACCATATATGCGCAGAGAAAGGTTGACTATGGTCTCAATCTAAATTGGGGGTTGGATGGCATAAGGAAGTAAATACACAACAATCCCAATCTTGGCACTGTGATGTAATAGAAAGGATTATAGGTCTTCTATTATAGGTAGAATAAAACCAACAAAAAGCGATAGATCGTGCCCAAAAGTTTTTAAACATAGAAGAAAGTTACACCTGTATTTGGAAATTGGGTGGTAGCTTTACAAAGAGTAAGATGACTCTGATTTAAGTTTGCCTCTGTGGTATTTAAAGCCTCCCTGGCTGGCCACTAAAGGACTGTGTATACAGGCTTTGATTTGTTTCTTTTCTCTCTATACAAGTCAGCAGGAAGCAGCTTGATACAATTTAGGAGGTAGTCAGACGGAACTCTACAGCATAATTTTAGATGCGATCAATATGTACCTGTAAACATGCTGTATTTGCCCATCAACCCTAGTGGTTTGGAACCATCAACACAAGCCGCTTGGAAGGCTTTTTTGTGGAATGACTGAGTCAAAGGCCAGCTGTGCCGAGCACCAAACTCTTGGTAGGAGACCCTGGGTGGGAGACATTCCTGGGAGCACAGTGGTTTTGAAGGGGGAAAAAAACAAACAAACAAACAAAAAAAAAAAAACACAGGAACCTTCCGTAAATATATAGGCATTCTCTATAAATCCCCAATAGCTGAATCCTTTCCAGTGGAGCGGGGCACCAGACAGGGCTGTCCCCTTTCCCCGTTTCTATCCGCTCTAGTTATGAAACCTCTGGCCACAGCTCTCAGGAGATTAGACTCGGTGAAAGGCATTCAGGTTGGCAGTATAGTCGAAAAACTTGCTCTATATGCCGATGCTCTAATGCCATTTCTCAATGACCCAGGACCCTCACTCCGAGCAACTCACAAACATTTCTGAATTTTCCGGCCTTTCCAGTCTAAGGGTGAATTGGGATAAATCCTAAGCTCTGCCTATTGACTCCCAAACCAAAAGCACAGGCAGACCCCTCATTATCCTTGACATGGGCCATCTCTATCCGATATCTGGGTATCGATATTACCCCTCGGGTCTCAGAATTTGTTAAATTAAACCTTTACCCTTTACTCTCCCAGTTCAAACTAAAACTGCGAGCACGGGATAATTTGCAATTATCCCTCATAGGCAGGACAAACCTGATCAAAATAAAATTTGTCGGTTTTCTTATATGCACCAAGACACTCCCCAATTTCGATTCCTAAAGCTTTTTTCCCCCCAACAATTTGATTCCACTATTACTTCCTTTCTGTGGAGATCCAACGCCCCCAGAATAAACAAATCTATTCTGAAAACACCCTGGACGGAAGGTGGTTTAGCCTACCTGGACCTTCAGAAATAATTTTCATGTGGTCCTCCTATCCCATGCTCATAACTGGGTATTATTTGTTGAGTCAAATGCTGCGGTGGTTCTTGAGGCGGCATATCTTGGATCATACGAGCCACTGGGAAACGCATTGTTTAGGAGGTGTTTAAGCTCCCTTTCCTCTCATACACTCTAGGAAAGCAGTTATTAAGGTTTGGCAACTATTGGTATGCAAGGATAGTGAGAACCCTCATACCATTTGGCACATTTGGGTGGAATCGGACACAACTAATGCCACGCAGTGATGTCCAGTTCCCCCTGCTGGACAACATTGTCAGGCTGATATATGGGCAGTGAGGTTAAGCTATTGTTGCCCCTCTGAGTCTGTTTTGTAATACTTATATCTTTTCCCATGGTGGAACATCTGAAGATAGCCGTTTAAATTTAATTTAACTATTATCCTCACTCTATCCTACCAGCTGTGGTCGCTGTGTCCAGGTTGTAGCTGTGTTTAGCTATATGTCTTTACTGGTACGGTTGTTGAGCCGGGGTATGCCCAGGAGGCTCTATATTGTAACTTTTCCTTGTCTTCCAAAATTGATAAAAAGTATTTTAAAAAAAAAAGGAAGAAGAAGAAGTAGAGAACAGGAATTCAAACCCCTTTCCACTCTATTCAGTTCTAGGGAGAAAGGTTGTGTTGGCCGCATTTCACTTAGAAAACCAGCTGAATGAATAATTTGACTATGGTGCTCAAACCTTTGAATACCACAGCATAAAACCATTTCATAAACATAGCATAGTACCAAGTAGGGGTATTTTTATATTAGGCCCCATGTACACGGGATGCTGCTAAACACACGTTCAGAGGCAGTTGGACGCTTTTTTCAACTGCCCCTGAACTCATTCAGTGTTATCCTATGTGACCACGTACACAGTCTCATTGATTGCCGTCTTTTTGCAGTTGCGTTTAACAGCGTTTCTTTGGAAGCAAAAAAATGGGTTCAGACGCAGAAGATTTCCACGTTTCAGATGCCAAACGCGGCTAAATGCGGTACCGGTGTTTAACCGCGTTTGCGTTTATAAGCGTTTCTAAAAGGTGCCCTATTTTTTTTACATTAAAAATCTCAAAAATAAAGGCAAATGATGAAAAACTATTAAAAAAAATATTTAAAAAAATTGTAATTGCTTGCAATGACTCATAGACCATTTATATACCCTAATGAGCCCTTGATCCAATCCAATACACCACTAGCATTGCTGTTATCCAAAGTATAATTGGAATTTGACCCATATGTTGCTAGATATGAACAAGCAACTTGTGGCAGGTGACGTGGCAAGTGGACAATCCACAACTTGTGGCAGGTGATGTGGCAAGTGACATGGCAAGTGGACAATCCACAACTTGTGGCAGGTGATGTGGCAAGTGACGTGGCAAGTGGACAATCCACAACCTGTGGCAGGTGACGTGGCAAGTGGACAATCCACAACTTGTGGCAGGTGACGTGGCAAGTGGACAATCCACACCTTGTGGCAGGTGACGTAGCAAGTGGACAATCCACAACTTGTGGCAGGTGACGTGGCAAGTGGACAATCCACAACTTGTGGCAGGTGACGTGGCAAGTGGACAATCCACAACTTGTGGCAGGTGACGTGGCAAGTGGACAATCCACAACTTGTGGCAGGTGACTCTGGACCTCTCACGTAATTTTCTACGTCATTCTAGCCTCATCAAGAGCAATGTCAGGAGCATTTCCTCACATATGCTCATTATTGGATCCATTGAAAAAAAAAAAAAGCACAGAAATAGAGGCAAATACAAGTAGACAACAGCTCTTTTTGCTGCTGCTACTCACTCTGGTGAAAATGGCTGAAATAGTTAACCAACAATGTTTTTTGAGCTTGGGGGAGGGTCTTAAATGAGGTAATCTTAATAAACGCTTCTAGACGCAAACGTGGTTAAACGCAGCTAAACGCGGCATGCAAATGCGGCTAAACGGGTGTTTTAAAAGCCGGTTTCAAGGTGTCAAAAAAATTTGTTCAGAGGACTTTGCCTCAGCGTCCCATGTACATGGGGCCTTAGACCAAATGGGTTCCATGCCAAATTACACTCAAGACTTGCCTTGTTGTGAAACATGTAGCAATCTGGCAGCTCACGGACCTGTATGGTTTGAAGGTCAATGCCATTCAACCTGAAGGAGATCTCCACTTTAATAAGTCTGCAATAAAAGTAAAATGATAGACTTTATACGACTGATATAAAAGCGATTCGATAAGAAGAGGCAAAGATTCATTACCTGTAGAACTCTATGCTGAAGAAGGACGAATTGGCCAGCAGCAGTTCATAGGAGTGGTTGTCCATTAGCACTTCCTGCGATATGTGTAGACATTCTAAGAATCACAGAGAATATCAGAACATAGACAGGTACACACACAATGTACAAAAAGGGAGACAGCCTGGACTTGGCAGGTATTCAGTGTGTATTGTTGGAGAATTTGAACCTGGCTTCAGCCAGGTTATAAGACTGGCAGTGGTTATGTTCCCTCAGCTTCTCCAGCTCAGTAAAATTCAATAAACAAATCTGTAGATGTGTGTGAGAGATGTCAATTATGGTATTAAGCATGGAAAATCTTGGGTTTTCCCCATACCCAGCCAATTTGTTATTGGTAAGAGATAATAGTAGTTCACAGGGGTTTGGATGCTAAGAGGGCTACATGATTGGGTTTGGCTGCCAATTACGAGTGATGGGTCAGATATTAAACAGCTTCCTTGCATACATCAAAATGATATAAATATATCCCTGAAATGTAGCACACTCTTCTGTTAAGTGGCCATGCACAATATATACATTCAATGAACTTGAATTATATTTCCCCCGCACAAGATAGCGTTCTGGGTTCTTCTACAATAGTATATGTATGAATGTTTGTTAGTAGGTGCTTCAAAAAGGTCAGGCTGCAGTAAACCATGGATTGTGTTGTGAGCATTAAAGAAAAACCAAGCATCTTGGAGCTGTGGCAGTTTTACTGAACCATAGCAGTGCTCTAAGAGATCTACAGTCAATTTTTTTCTAGACTTGGGTTTGAATGTCTGTCAAAGTCTGGGTCCCCATTTGGGAAACTTCTTCTCACCATTTGCCCTGTTAGACATTTCCAAGGGATAAGACAGTAAAAAGGATACTTAATAAGTACAGCTGTCACAGGAACATGAGAAGAGGTAATATCTTCCGTTGAGGACACCTGTTCTGACTGTCAAAAGGAGGGATGTCCCTTAATTTCGGGAAGATTTCCACTACCCATTTTAGATTCAAGGACAGAAGTGCCAAGAACATTCACTGATGGTGACACATAGCAATGAAAAACTGAGCGATGCTCAAATACTTCCCCATTCTATCCAAAATTTAACATTTTTTGATGGAGTGGGAAGGCATATGGACACCAGTAAACCAACATAAAATACCTGTTTCCACAGTGGGGTCTATATAGAAGGTGTCATTGGATGGATGTATGGATCCTTTATGATAATGCTGCTTACAGATCTTCAGCCCTTTCCTCTTCTCATTATTGTCATAGCTGACCGTGCCAAGTGAAAGATTGCCAATGTGACGGTACTGTCAAAAGACAGACAGGAATAAAAGACCAGCAACAGTAAAGAAAACATTGTCTTTGCAAAATTTAAGTTTGTACAAGAAAAATAAATAAAAGAAGAAGGACTTAAAATTGGTCCCACACAAAACTGATGATTCGCTTTGGAGTAGATTTTTATAGGATAAATCACTGGTTGACATCTTTTTTCTTCTTGCTGAAAGCAAATATGCAGCCAGACAGACAACTTAAATAACCAGATTATACCTTTACTGTTACAATTCACCAGCACAGTCCCCTGAATAATTCCGAATTCTGGGTGTAGGCATACCCACCCTTCAATGAATTGCTTGGCACCAGCAAAAAACAGAACTGAGCAGGAACATGTTGGAGGCAGGAGGAGAGGACAATGCAAAAATAGACTTTCAAAAAGTTCCAGTAAAAAAGGTACATTCCAGTTTATTGAACATTTTTTTTATAATTCCCTAAAATTATCATTTCTTCTTTTATTTTTGTCGCCTTTACAGATTTGTACTCAAAACTGTTATGAATACAAGATTTACATATTCTTTTACATCATTTATTCTATCCAATAAGATAAAATAACCCTTTGGCACACTGACTACAGTATATGCATATCCTATTCTTACAATCCAAACAAAAAAGATTATTGTACTGTATATATTATGTTGTCTTCTTGTAGCCCTGATAAAGAAAACCCTTTGAACCCCGAGTCCCGTTGCTTTATTAAATGTAACAGCTTGTAGACGTTAAACGTCTGGTACTATCCTCCTTCCACACCAGTCTACCACAGACCCATGCTACACTACCAACCAATACTTCCTGAAAAACAGCCTAAAAGGAAAAAAAAAAAAAGAAAAAAAAAAAAAAAAAAAAAGGAAATCTTTTTCTAGACCAGACCTAAAATGTAATTGGAATTATTAGAACAAGTGATCCAGCACCTTAGACGCAATTCGTGACTGAGGTCTGGTGCTTCTGCTGGATTTTGGATGAGGTCTGGTGTGTCTACTAAGGGATAGGATGATTAGCAATAGAAGTAAAGCCGGCCATACACCAGTAGAAGTTTGTTATAAAATTTTCATTTTCGGAACATTCAATTTCCAATTGTTAGTGGGGTCAAATCAAAAGTCATTTTCAAAACCTAGTGGCGTGAACATGTGAAGCAGCATGGAAAATTATTCCTTGAACATATGAATCTCTAACAAACCGTGTATAGGATTTTCATTCAGGAAATTCAATACATACCAAAATTGAATGTTAAAAGCAAATTCAATTTTTAAGTACTTTCAAATTATTAGCAAGTTATTGAATCATTATGAGCTTGTTGTATGCAGCAGAACACCTTTACTTTCGTGGAGAAATAAATTACATGCCTTTTATCATAGAACAGAAAGAACAAAACAAGTGCACAAGAGTAAAGCAAACACTTCCTCTTATTACATTACCATAAATACACAACACTGCAGTACCACCTGCTGGATAGGAAGGTATAATACATACAGCATTGTTCAGTTTATATAAGAGCAGATTGCTGTTTTTTCCTTCAACACCCCTTCTCAACAGCATGTGCTTTGCCAAATTACATTCAGCTTCTTCTGGATATAATTATGATGTTCTTTCAACAAAGGTTTGGCGAGTGTATTGGCAGTCATCTCCCCTAATGGCAGTATTGAATGTCACCTTGCTCTTGATTGTCCCTCAGTAAGCGATACTTGACGTAGATGTGTTTGGTTCTAGAATGGACCCTTTCTGCTTGCATAAGCTTTATACATACCTGGTTGTCTTCAAAAATGGAAATTGGTTTTGACATGTCTATCCCAATGTCCACAAAAAGTTGACTAATCCATATCGCTTCTTGAGACGCGTGTGCTGCTGCAACGTACTCTGCTTCAGTTGAAGATAGAGCGACAGTTGCTTGCTTTCGACTAGACCAACTTATGGTTCCTTCCTCATACTGGAAGATGAATCAACTTGTGGATTTGCGGTCTGTGCAGTTTCTGGCCCAATCAGCATCCACATATCCAACCAGCTTTGGATTGGACGTTGCTGGTAACAGTAACTTCATCTGAATTGTTCCTTTGAAGTATTGCATCACTCTCTTTACTGCGTTCCAGTCACGCTGACAGGAAGCTGAGACTTTCCTGCATAGTATGCCCACTGCTGCCATGTCTGGTCATATCACAATGGCAACATATAGAGGCTTTCCAATTGTTCTGCGATACATATAGTTGTTGGGTAGATAGTTTGATTCAATAAGAGTTTTCACTTCCTTTGCATTTTGCATATGAAATTGTTCCAAGATTTTCTGAGATCGGTTGAGAAGATAACTGCCATCTTCTTCTCTCTCTATTTGGATTCCCAGATAGTAGCTAATGTTCCCTAGCTCTTTGATTTCAACATTTTCTTTCAGTTTGTGAACTTATTGTAATCCCCTTCTAGTTCAAAACAAGTTAGAATGTCATCAACATAGATAAGTATGTATATCCATCTGTCTTCTTGATTCCTGGAGTAGAGACAGGGGTCTGCTTTACTTCTTGAGAATCCCTCTCTGGTAAGTATTTTGTTTAAGACCCTAGATGCTCTTCTGAAGATTACACACAAGGTTGTCTCCTTGCTCAAACCCTGGTGGTTGCTCCATGTATAGGTCTTACTTAAGGTCTCCATATAGGAGAGCAGTTTTAACGTCTAGGCATTTCACTTCCATGCCCTTTCCTGCTGCAACGCTAAGAAGCGCTCTGATGGTGGAGTGTTTTTTACGACTGGAGTGAATGTTTCATCGTAATCTTCATCAAGTTTCTGGGAGTAACCCTTGGCAACTAGTCTGGCTTTGCATTTGTAGATATTCCCTTCTGTGTCTGACTTAACTTTGAAAGTCCACTTACTATCTATAGTTTTTCAGTTAGGAGGGAGCTCTGTGAGTGTCCAGGTTTTATTTTCTTGAAGTGACTTTAATTATTCTTCTGCTGCCTTTCTCCATTTATTGGCTTCAGGTTTTGGCAGTTTTCTCAGGATGTTGGTTCAAGTGTTTTGACAATGTATGACAGCTTGTGGGGTGGTATCCCCTTTGTAGTCCAAGTGGATCATCTGACCTCAGGCAGTTCATCAGGATCTGGTGAGGAACTTGATTTAGGCATCGTGAGTTCCATCTCTTGTTCTGACTCCTGCAAAGGTTGGCTTTGACTTTCTTTTGTGGATAGCTCTAGCTTCCGCTGCTCGGCTTTCCAGATAGAACAGTCCCTTTTTAGGTGACCGGTCCTTTTGCAGCGAAAACAGGCTCTGCTTTTCTTGTTGTGCTTTGTGCCTTTGTACATCATAAGAGCGTTGTTATTACGGTGTGCATTTTCTTGCCTTCTATCATATTCATCAATTTATTTGCCTTTGACATATTCTAGCATCAGCTCCTGCTTGGGTCTGGTTTCTAAAGCATTGAAGAGAGCAGTATAGGTCTCAGGAAGGCTCTAAAGGAGCAGGGCAACAATATGGTTATCTTTGATGTCCTCTCCGATGGCGCGTAGCTGCTCTATGATCTATGATAGCTTTCAAGAGGTCACACATTTTGTTGGCCTTCTTCTAGTCTCATCTTATACAGATTTCTTAGCAAAAACAGTTTGCCATTTATATAATCTTTATTTTTATTTTATGTATTAAAAGGAACATACAAACATGTAGTCTATGGTCAATCTTACTACAATACAGTGCAATTCTTACAGTGCAGACCTGGACGTACCAGGCAATAACAAGTTGCCAAACAAATCACAAGACAAAGTAAAAATTGGAGGGGTAAGGGAAGGGGGGGAAAGGGGATGAGGGATTAAAACTTCTCCAAACTGTATTGCACTGTGAAACAGTCAAAATGATTCCCAGGGGGGGGTCTCGCCATGGCAACTTCTTGGCCGGACCCGTCACAAAAGCCCTCCACTCTGTATTGGAGGGGGGGGGGTCTCGTCCCTGCTTTAAGGCCCCCGAGATGCCCACTGGGCGGGTCCCTCGGGAGGGGGGCCATAAGCCTCCAACTAACCTCCACCAAGAGGGAGGCGCCCCACGGGCATCCCCCGGGGTCAATGCCTTTGAAAGGTGCCTGTGTCGCCAGGCGGAGCCCCTGTCCCATAGGTCTGCCCCGGTAATGACTCTATAACATTTAATAAGGGAGATACAAAACTTGCCTTTAAATAAAAAAAAGAAAAGCAAGAGAAGGGGGGAAAACCAAAGACGCCTAGCGTCACATATCAGCCTTCAACTGTGGACCTTGTGAACCATGCATAAGGAAAGAAAAGGTCAACACCCGGTGCAATCAGTGGGGCAGTGAGACATGTCATTCAGGTACGCACGTCACCACATACGGGCCTCCTTAGCTTCAGGGAGGGCTCCGCTAACTCCAACAGCGCAACTTCCAGGCTAGAGGGCACAGGGTTAGTGTCAATGGTGAATCTCCGCCACTGGGCCCAGATACTATCAAAGCGCTCACTCTTATTCTTGCACCTCGCCACCCACTCCTCCGCCTCTCTGATATCTTCCACCTTCTGTAACCATTCTTTTAAGGTAGGGATCCGTGGACTCTTCCAGTGGAGAGGTACTAGCCTTTTAGCAGCGTTTAATAGATGAGGGAGGGCGCTTTTTTTGTAATGGCTCAGAGGGAGGGCGGGGAGGTGCAGGAGAAAATGCTCCGGGGAGAACGGGATCTCAATCTGCAGAGCATTTTTAATGGTAGCCTGTACTTCTCTCCAGAACGGCCTAATCACTGGGCATTCCCACCACACATGGAGGAGGGTGCCTTTCTGACCGCAATCACGCCAGCAGCGGTCAGAAACCGAGGGGTAAATACGTGCTATGACGGCAGGTACCCGGTACCAACGGGTTAGAAGCTTGTAGTTAGTTTCCTGCGTTCTGGACTCTGCGGAGCTAGAATGTGCTAATTTATACATGTGTAGGCGCTGTTCTGGCGAGAACTCTATCCCTAAGTCCCGCTCCCATTCTCTTATGAAAGCCGGCTTGCAAGCAGCGGAAACTGAACCCAGTAGCCTATATAACTCAGAGATCAGATGGGGAGTTGGTTCTTCTTCTATAAAGAATCTTTCTAGTGTGGTAATGGTGTCTAGCCCTCTCATCGAAGCCCCCTCTGTTGCAATGAAATGTTGGAGTTGCTGGTGTCTCCACCAGTCCATGGGGAATCTGCCATAGCTAGTCCTCAAGGCATCTAGGGGTATCAGACTACCCTTATCTACAAATTTGCCGCAGCTATAATTACCGTCTGTGACCCATGTACCGAAAAAGGTCCTTTGCTCCCCAGGATGAAACCACCTGAATCCCCCCAGCGGTGCCAGTGGGGAGCCCGGGGGCACCAAGGCGTACAAAGCATTCGTGCGATCCCAGACCCGCAGGATATGAGTAGTTAGCGGGGAGGACGTTTGTGAGAGTCCTCTGTATTCACGAGGCAGCCAAGGCGCGTAGGACAAGTCCCGGCCTGCCAAGCTCTTCTCCAAGGAGACCCATATTTTTGAACCCCCATGATGCCGCCAGTTGAGGATATGTTGGATCGCAATGGCTCTGTAGTATCGCCTTATATCCGGGAGGCCCAGGCCTCCCATTTCCTTGGTCTTCTGTAGTAAAGACGCGGCCAGTCTTGGCCTTTTACCATGCCAGATGAAATTAATCATTAGGCTTTGAAGCTGTGTAAAGAAGCTCCTGGGGAGAGGGACTGGCAGCATTTGTAAATAAAAGAGCACCCTTGGAAGGATGTTCATCTTGAGTATGCTAAGTTTGCCCAGCCACGTGAAGGAGGTCTTGGCCCAATTCTGTAAGTCTCTACGCACCATGCTCAAAAGGGTGGGAAAATTGGCCGAGTAAATATTGTCAAAGCTATTGGTAAGTTGTATACCCAGGTACTTAATTGATGTTGTAGCCCAACTAAATGGGAAAGCTTGTTGTAAGTCATTAGCCATCTTCGCAGGGATAGTGATGGGCAGGATTTCAGATTTCGAAAAATTGATTTTAAAATTGGACACCTGACCAAAAGTTTTTAGTTCCCTCATAAGGTTTGGCAGTGACACCAAGGGCTGGGTCAAATGAAAGAGCACGTCGTCTGCATAGGCTGACAGTTTGTGTTCCGTTGACCCCACCGTCACCCCTCTGATGTCAGCACTCGCCCGTAACGTTCGAAGCAGTGGCTCCATAGCCAGAGCGAACAAGAGGGGGGAGAGGGGGCACCCCTGCCTCGTGCCATTCCGTATGGGGAACCCCAGGGATAAGTGGCCGTTTACCTTGACCTTCGCACTGGGGGTCGCGTAAAGTGCCATGATCCATCTAAGCATATGGGGGCCTAGTCCCCAAGCCTCCAGCACCGCCTTAAGGTATGACCAATCTATTCTGTCAAAAGCCTTTTCGGCATCCGTGGACAGAATAAGGTATGGGGTGGAATTCCTATGGGAACATGCCCATTGTATAAGCTGCATGGCCCGGATGGAGTTATCCCTAGCTTCTCTACCTGGGATAAATCCCGTTTGATCGGGGTGGATAAAGGAGGGCAAGACATATTTAAGTCGATTTGCCATGATCTTAGCAAAAATTTTTACATCGACGTTAAGAAGTGATATTGGTCGATAGCTTTGTGGGAGGGTAGGGTCCTTGCCTTCCTTCGGGATTACGGTGATGTGGGCCAGTAATGCCTCAGGGGGGATCTGGTGATTTGTGGCTAAAGAATTAAAATACCTGCACATATGATTTTGTAGCAGAGGGAGAAATTTTACATAGTACGCTTTGGAGTATCCATCCGGGCCAGGGCACAGTTTGCCATTTAGACTTGAATGCTCATGCGGTTTTTGTACTGAAGTCCACATACCTTTGGCCAGTTTCTCTCTTCTTATGTGGATAAGCTGATCATCTTCCACTAGCAAGCTTATAATCGCTTTTGCTTGTCTATCCTTCCTATCCCAGTCCTCCATCTGTGGGTCTGTCTGTATTAAGGACTTGCCACAAGTCATCCAACTTCCACAGCTGGTAATTGGCATTGTTCAGCTTTACTTTTGCTATATGCAAACTTCACATCTGAACCGCTTGCCATCTTTCAGTTGATTGCATACGGTACTCAAAAATTTGCGGTACTCACTGAGTTGCAGAATTCTCTTTCTCAGTGCCTCGGTGCTGCTGGGTTTCCTGGGTGCACTGGGCCCACAACCTATTAGCAGATTATTGAATCATTATGCGCTGGAAGCTTGTTGTATGCAGCAGAACACCTGAACTTTTGTGGAGAAATACAATACTTGCCTTTTATCATAGAACAGGAGATCAACAAACAAGTGCACAGAGAGGAAAGCAAACACTTCCTCTTACTACATTACCATAGAATACACATTATAAAACTGCAGTGCCACCTGCTGGATAGAAAGGTATAATGCATACAGAATTGTTCCGTTTATATAAGAGCAGATTGCTGTTCCTGCAACACAAATTACATTGGTCAAGTCTTTGTTCAATGTACTGTTGAGATTTTTCGTGTGAACTTCTGTTCAAAAATCTTGTAGCGCTCACCTCGGAGGCACCGCTGAGAATGACCCAGGTTTCCCTTACCAGGTCAGAAGCTACTAGGCCCAGAAACCAGCTCTAAGCATACCGACAAAATAAGAGATTCAGTCTAGGGATGTCTTTTTGTAGATTTGTTGCAGCGCTTTAAACAGGAGAGAGGCATGAAAGTGCAGAATGCTCCAAAACAGATACAGGACAGATTCTTGAGAAAAAAAAAACCTTTAACAGTAACCTTTGATGGAGGTAGAGGGGATACCCAGCCAATTGAAGCTTTATATGAGCAGTTCCAGTCCTTACAGCAACCTCCGGCATTAATCCTCAAAGCACATGTGCACCTGAGGTCCTAGATTAAGGTCCTACTCACATAGTCCAAGGACAGCTGTCATCTATCCAGCTTCCACATGTGATGCCCTCCAGCAAATGTTTTTAAATCAAAGTTCTTCCAGGCTCTCAGTCAAGCACATGCTGAGGCATAGCAGCAGCTCCTCATTACACTGGCTACCTCCCAGCAGCCCTGGTGCACAACAATCTCTGAACAAACTCCCCAAACAGGTTAGATAAAAATGTATAACTTCAGTGGCTGACCTTCCTATTCTACTGCATCTCTGGAAGCTTTTTCCAGAGGCAGACTGGAGCGATCAACTACCAAGCATAGGGAAACGTGGCCTGACCTAGAAAATAGATTGCTGGCCTAATGAGTGCAGCAGGGCCAAAACTACATTTAGCCTGACTAGGAGAGGGTGCTACAATCTACTAGTGTATGGTCAGCTTATGGGTCTGCTTTCATTGGTATCGCTTGCCTTGCTCAACCCCCCTCCACTCATACAGCCCTTTCTTTCCAGCCCTGATGAGAACCCTCTTTCTTTTACCCTATTCCTTTTGGGACCCAAACAAGAACTTTTGACATGGTCAAGAATTTCTACAATTGTACGTCAGGAGCCGTCTTATTGAACTATGAATGTCAGTAATGTACATGCACCTCCAATAGCAAGTATTTTACAGTACTGTACATCACACCTTATTTACCTGGTCAACCACATAAAACATACTGGTGTAGAAATCTTTCTGAGTGTAAACTGTGAGGCTGTAGTCATCTTCATCTATGCCAGTATATCCTTTGAGAAACAAGTGTTTGAAGGCCATTGTGTTCTCTTCCTTGAAGGAAACCACTAGTTGGTTGCTTAACCCAAACAGAACCAGCTGAAAAAAAAAAAGAAGAAAACAATTCATTCCGAAGAATGACAATGCATTACAGGTGTACACATTTTAAGACTACAATGTTCTCAGGCTTTTAGTCCCAAAGTGCAATGGGATCCCTTAATATTGGCTGTAGACCAGTTGAGGTTTTTAAAAATTGTGTAGCAATATTCAGGGAGCTTCACGGGTATCACAAGACGCTCTGGATGATTTTATTATAGCATCAGCAGACACTTATGAGTATACATATATATTTTTTTTTTCACTGGTTGCCCTTACGATGATAGTATTACAATGGAAAGCACATAAAATTGATAAACCTTATGGTATGTATGAGTGAATATAAGTACATAAAAGGCAAATAAAAGGTATGCATGTGATAAAAAATAGAATTTATGAAAATGTATTGAGGAAAAAAGAAAAAAAAGAGAGCAATGATGTGCACCTAGGATGAAAGGTCTGTACAGGAGTAAATTAACCCTGGTTAATAAAGGCGTTGATGTCCCACTCTATGTTAAGACCATATGGGGAGTGAGTTAGGAGCTGATATATCCAGTACGTTTCCAGACGAGAGAATCCCGTAGTTTTAGCACACCCTCTTCATGGGGGGGGGGTATATTTATCAATAATGAAAAATTCTTATTTAAAATTTTTTAATTATGTTGGACATAATACTTATGCCTATTTCTTGTTGTGTCTACATAATTTTTCTTTAATATGCCCTTCATATCATTATTATCATCCCTGGGCTTTCTTCTACACCGTTTGTTATTATATATGGCTATTTCCTGTTTTGGCTGGTCACAATGAGGCCTGGAACACAAGCGGCTGCGCCATCTTGTCTCTATTCCTGGAAGTAGTCTACATCACAGTCAGGTCACACTTCCGGTTTTCAGAACGAGGCTTAAGACGCACGCGGCGGCGCCATCATGCCCAAACCCGGACGTGTACACAGATTAGCTAGAAACGAATGCCAAGGCTGTTGCTCATTACAGGGGTCCTGATAACTATATATAGACAGTGGGGGACCAGCACCCCAGATGATGCCTGTTTAGGTGAAACGCGTCGGTTTTCGTTGCTGGTCCACAGTTACGGTCCTACTTTGAAACACTTGTTATTTTATCGGAAAATGTAAGTGTAATTCTTATGTTTTTGTTCTTAATAAATATCTCTCACGGAATTACACTATGTGCCCCCTTTTTTCCTTCTTACTCCCATGGTTTGGTTGATCTGTCTCTGGATTGACTTTACATCTATCCTGCTGAATCCATCATTTGGAACGCCCACCTGGAGATTGAAGCTTATGCAAGGAATAGGTGCCTCTTGGTTACCTCCAAGCTTGATTGACTTTGTCAGGTGTACGCTTGTACAAGTCCAATCTTTCCGGTAAGAGACTGGTATTTCTGGTGGTGGATTCTTCATGTCACTCATCACTCACTTTGATGTTTATTTAAGATTACAGTGACTGTCACTCATTTGTATTGCATCACATATTCTTGGGACTTACTATGACCCTTTGCTGTCCTCCATTATTACAAATGAACACTATTTTGAGTATTTGTCAATATTTACTTTTTTATCAAGTTTATTTTTGTCTTTAGATCACATTTCAATTGTTTGATATTTTGATTACCCTCTAGATGTACAAAGCTAGTAGAGACATCCCCAAAAAGACTTGCAGCTGTAATTGCAGTGAAAGGCGGTTCTACAAAGTATTGACTCAGGGGGCCTGAATACAAATGCACACCACACTTTTTAGATATTTGTAAAAAAAAAAAAAAAATTAAAACCATTTATCACGTTACAACTATGTGCCACTTTGTGTTGATCTATTACATAAAATCCCAAGAACATACATTTACGTTTTTGCTTGTAACGTAACAAAATGTGGAAAATTTTAAAGGGATATGAATACTTTTTCAAGGCACTGTATACTCTTGGCTGAATAGGCACAAGTTTCTACATACATACTCCCAACATCTTAAAGCTGAAGTTTAGGTATGGCATCTTTTACATCAGGGCTCGACAAACCCCGGGCGCCAGGTCGCATTTGCGACTAGAATTAGCGACCTGGCGCCTGGGGCGGCACATCTGGGGTATCCTGTGTCCGTTCGACACCCCCCCTCCCGCCGCGATCGTGCTGGGCCGCGCCGGTAATTGAGGCCCCGGCTTTGCGGCCTACTGCAGTCCTATGGTTCCTGGTTCCTTCTGCAATCGGGCGCCCTCTGGTGGTGGCCGTTGGTATGACAAGACATCCACCAATGCTAATGGAGCTTTCCCTACCTATTTTCACTGCCTGCTCATCTCCTTCCCTTTACTTAGAACCCCCAAACATTATATATATTTTTTATTCTAACACCCTAGAGAATAAAATGGCGGTCATTGCAATACTTTCTGTCACACCGTATTTGCGCAGCGGACTTACAAGCGCACTTTTTTGGGAAAAAATACTTTTTTTAATTAAAAAATAAGAAAACAGTAAAGTTAGCCCAATTTTTTTTATATTGTGAAAGATAATGTTACGCCGAGTAAATTGATTCCCAACATGTCACGCTTCAAAATTTCATCCGCTCGTGGAATGGCGACAAACTTTTACCCTTTAAAATCTCCATAGGCGACGTTTAAAAAATTCTACATGTTGCATGTTTTGAGTTACAGAGGAGGTCTAGGACTAGAATTATTGCTCTCGCTCTAACGATCGTGGCGATACCTCACGTGTGGTTTGAACACCGCTTTCATATGCGGGTGCTTCTGCAAGCGAGCTCGGCGGGACGGGGCGCATTTAAAAAAATTATTTTTTTCTTATATATTTTACTTTTTATTTTTTATTTTTACACTGTTTAAAAAAAAAAAAAAAAAATGTGTCACTTTTATTTCTATTACAAGGGATGGGGCACATTTAAATGTTTTTTTTTTTTTATTTATTTATTTTAACTTTTATTTTTTCACTGTTCTTTTTAAAAAAAAAAAAAAAAGTCACTTTTATTCCTATTACAAGGAATGTAAAAATCCCTTGTAATAGAAAAAAAGCATGACAGGTCCTCTTAAATATGACATCTGGGGTCAAAAAGACCTCACATCTCATATTTACACTAAAATGCATTAAAAAAAAAAAAAAAATTGTCATTTGAAAAAAAATAAATAAAATGTCCCTTCAAGAGCTATGGGTGGAAGTGACGATTTGACGTCGCTTCCGCCCTGCAATGACTTGGAGATGGGCGGGGGGGCCATCTTCCTCTCACTTGTCTCCATGTCAGGCCAGGGACAGATCCGGATCGCCTCCGCCGTTACCGACGGCCACGGTAAGCGGTGAAGGGCACCGGAGAGCGGCGGTAGGGGGGGGGCCCTCTCCTGCCGCCGATAAAAGTAATCTCGCTGCTAATCTGCTGCAGAGACCACTTTTATCCGAAAGAGAACTGCCGGCTCTTGAAGAAGATACCGGGGTTATGGTAGCTAGCTGCTACCATAACAATGGTATTTCTCTTCAAAGACAGGACGTATATAGTCGTCCTGCGGGAAGGAAGTGGTTAATTAAAATGAATTTATTATTTGTCATCTCCCTGCTTGGCCCCTTTCACACGGGCTGTCTGATCAGGTTCGCCTGTCAGTTTTTCAGGCGGACCCGATTGGATCCTTAGCGGGAATATGGTGGTCTTGTGTCCCTGCATGGCAGGAAATAAAAGCAGTCACATTCGTTCTAGTCGTCTCTGTGTAAATTTAAGATTGGTTCATTTTTATATTGAAAATAAAGCTTTGTCGGTCGTTTAAAAAAAAAAAAAAAAAAAAACCTGGCTCCTAACTTTTTTAGCTGGCTCCTAGATTCCAAGCAAATTTGTCAAGCCCTGTTTTACATAATTACATTGGTTCAGTTTGGATCAAAGAATGTATGTGCCAAACCTGAGTGATCCCAGTGGAACCTGGAGACCACTGGAGTAGGCTCTGCTACTCCAGTGGCATCTCTCCCTTCCTCCCCCCTCCTGCCCACCTCACACTAACACACGGACTGAAGTCCCCTCCCCCTTTTCCTCGGCTCGGATGTCACAGACAGGAGAAGGAGGGGGAGGAGAATGGACACAGGACTCAAAAGGACGGGACATGCTGATCTGAGGTTTGTACAGAATATTAATGCTTGGCACTTGCAGGAGAAGGAGACAGAGACAGGGGGCAAGTTGTCAAAAAAGAGTACTTGCAGTGATTTTGGGGGATAAGAGCATGCTGTATGTGCTAGGAGGCACTTTAGGAGGGGAGATATATTGTGCTGGGGGGGGGGGGGGGGGGGCAGATTTTTTATTTAACCACTTTAAGACCAGCCTCGTTTTGGATTTTAGGTGTTTACAAGTTTAAAACAGAACCCCCAAACATTATATATTGTTTTTTTTGTAACACCCTAGAGAATACAATAGCGGTCATTGCAATACTTTTTTTTGCACCGTATTTGCGCAGCGGTCTTCTAAGCGCACTTTTTTTGGAAAAAATTCACTTTTTTGAAAAAAAAAATAAGACAACAGTAAAGTTAGCCCAATTTTTTTTTATATTGTGAAATATAATGTTACGCCAAGTAAATTGATACCCAACATGTCACGCTTCAAAATTGCGCCCGCTCGTGGAATAGCGTCAAACTTTTACCCTTAAAAATCTCCATAGGCGACGTTTAAAAAATTCTACAGATTGCATGTTTTGCGTTACAGAGGAGGTCTAGGGCTAGAATTATTGCTCTCACTCTACCGGTCGCGGCGATACCTCACATGTGTGGTTTGACCACCATTTTCATATGCGGGCGCTACTCACGTATGCGTTCGCTTCTGCGCGCGAGCTCGTCGGGACAGGGCGCTTTAAAAATTTTTTTTTTTTTTTTATTTATTTTACTTTATTTTATTTATTTTTTCACTGTTTTAAAAAAAAAAAAAAATTGGATCACTTTTATTCCTATTACAAGGAATGTAAACATCCCTTGTAATAGAAAAAAAGCATGACAGGTCCTCTTAAATATGAGATCTGGGGTCAAAAAGTCCTCAGATCTCATATTTAGACTACAATGCAAAAAAAAAAAAAAAAAAAAAAGTCGTTTAAAAAAATGACACAAAAAAAATTGTGCCTTTAAGAGAAGTGGGCGGAGCCGTCGTAATGACGTCGCTCCGGCCGTCACATGGTATGGAGACGGGTGGGGGCCATCTTGGCCTCACTCGTCTCCATACCAAAGCAGGGAAAGGACCCGATCGCCTCCGCCGCTACCGACGGCTCCGGTAAGCGGCGGAGGCGGTACGGGAGGGGGGGTGGCACCTCTCCCGCCGCCGATAACGGTGATCTCGCTGCGAACCCGCCGCAGAGACCACCATTATCGTGTACGGAACCGCCCGCTGAAAAGATGGATACCTCGGTTGTGGCAGCAGCTGCTGCCGTTACCGAGATATCCATCTTCAAAAAAATGACGTATATATACAGTGGGCGGTCCGGAAGTGGTTAAACCCTCCTCCCGGAACAATTTCTCTCCCCTCCCAAAGTGTGCCCCCTAGCACATACAGCATGCTCTTATCCCCCAAAATCACTGCAAGTATTCTTTTTTGACAACTTGCCCCCTTTCCCATCTTCAAAGACAAACTGGCTGCTATTGAGGGGACAATTGTACCGTCTGGAATCCTGGGAACTTTGCTAGAGATTCAGGGCAATTCTGGAGGAGGATATACGGAGGCACGTAAGGGGGCTCTGACTAAGTTAGTACCGCCAGAGTGCCCCATTACATCCCCCCTTACAACCTCCAGGGTGCCCCCTTACATCCTTCGGAGTGCCCCACCACCAAAGTGGTATAGCAGTGGCTGACAGACTATCAGGAGGTGATATTGCACTCCTCTTCCTCCTCTCTCCACTAACTACCCCCCGCCATACACTCCACACTCCTCACCTGTACATATTACTCACCATTATACATTCCGCACTCCTCTCCTGTACATATTACCCACCGCCATACATTCTGCACTCCTCTCCTGTACATATTACCCACCGCCATACATTCCGCACTCCTCTCCTGTACATATTACCCACCGCCATACATTCTGCACTCCTCTCCTGTACATATTACCCACCGCCATACATTCTGCACTCCTCTCCTGTACATATTACCCACCGCCATACATTCCGCACTCCTCTCCTGTACATATTACCCACCGCCATACATTCTGCACTCCTCTCCTGTACATATTACCCACCGCCATACATTCCGCACTCCTCTCCTGTACATATTACCCACCGCCATACATTCGGCACTCCTCTCCTGTACATATTACCCACCGCCATACATTACGCACTCCTCTCCTGTACATATTACCCACCGCCATACATTCCGCACTCCTCTCCTGTACATATTACCCACCACCGTCATACATTCCGCACTCCTCTCCTGTACATATTACCCACCGCCATACATTTCGTACTCCTCTCCTGTACATATTACCCACCACCGCCATACATTCCGCACTCCTCTCCTGTACATATTACCCCCCGCCATACACTCTGCATTCCCTATTTAACATTACCACATTCTGCACTATACAAGTCATCTCAGACTCTCTGTAAGAACACCCCCTTTAAGCCAATATTTAGTGCAATTTAAGACATGTCCACAGTTCATTACGACACGCTTTGCGCACCATATTGTTGTTGTTGTTCTTGATGCCTAAGGCCCACTTTTGATCTTGCACACGGGCCCGCTGATTTCGTACGCCCCTGCCCCAAAAATCAGCAAAAAAATTTGTCAAAAATCATCTTTTTTTTTGGGGGGGGGGGGGGGGGCCCTGAATGTCAGTTTGGAAATGTGGTCACCCTACACCACACCCCTCTTCCTCATCCAGTCAGAGAACAATTTGAATTAAATTGTATAACTACAAAGTGTTCCCTGAATGTTGCAGGGGAGTGTTCATAATGCACAGGATGGGAACCTACAGTGATTTTCAGTTTCCATGGGGGTCCCACAGGTATGCCCATGTTCAGTTTATCTGCAAAGTTATTGAGAAGACCGATTCCCTTTTAATTGATTAGCCGGGGATCAGCGTTTGACACAAACATTCATTTGTCTATTTCACAAAGAAGTCTGCACATACCAGCAGAATATGCATGGTTTTGGAACACCCACCAAAGCAGGAGTCTGCTGGTCATAAGCAAGAAAATGAGAAAGAAGTCATAACTTTATCACCTGTGTTGTCACCATAACGATTTTGAGAACCTGCAAAGCGAGTTTCCAGGGCATCTGGCGTCGAGCCCTGTACTTGTCACATGGGCTCATAAAATAGAACTTCAGATCTTCCTTTAACTTTATACCTTCCCTCTCCGACTCCTCCTGTTCCATAGAAGAAACTCTGCAAAAAAAAAAAAAAAAAATAGCAATAATTTAAAAAGTCTTTGATAAACATTTCATCTTATAGAATTTTACTAAATTTGGTCACATGTAAAACTTAGTTCTCTACAGCACTGAAATCACATTTGTTTTTACAACTAATGCCAACAGTCACATTACAGAGTCTTCGCAGTGAAGATCGGTAGATTTTTGACTCCCTAAAGCAGAACTGAAGTCAAATATGGTGCTTATAGACCACAGAGTGAGCAAAGCCAGGTACCATCATCGGAGAGGGACAAGAACCCATTCATTACACAAAGCAGAAGAAGTGGTCAAGGAGACCGCAGTGGATAGGCATGGCATGTGGACTTTGCCAGCAAAAAAAGGCAAGAATTAAAGTCTCTAAACCCTTAATAAAAAAAAGTAATTACAGCAAAACCTTGATTTGAGAGCGCTTTTCAAGACAAGCAAAAATTGTAAAATCAATTTTGACTTGATATACAAGCGATGTCTTGATATACAAGTAGCGTCATGTCACAACTGGGTATAAAAGAGAAGAGAGGCGCCTCTATGTGTAGTAATATGGTTACATTTAGCATCTCACATGGTTGACGATTAAAAACAGGCACATCCAAGTATTCAGGCATCCGGGGTAAAGCTGTCCACATAGACTGCCCCCCGCACCGCCATCAACGTCATCCCTTCCACGCTGCGCGAGCGCTTCAAGCCTCGCTTTCAGATCGCTCTACTGCAGGGTAGTCTTCCCGGTTACGATTGCAGACTGACAGCGGCGAGATCTGGTGGTGCAGAGGACGGTCTATGTGGACATCTTTCCCCCGGATGCCTGCATACTTAGATGTGCCTCTTTTAATCATCAACCATGTGAGTTGCTAAATGTTGTACCTTCATTAAATGTAACCATATTGCTACACTTAGAGGTGCCTCTCTTCTCTTTACTCCTTTGTAGCTCTTGCTGGATTTTGCTTCTAATCCCCTTGTGGAGGCCTCCATTTGTGGATAATTGAAGAAAGTGCTAAATGTCACCGAGTACCCGCTAAACTATCCCACATCCCGAGCAGCAAAACATTGAAAGGATTGAGTTTCCTCTGAGTGGGACTTTTGGAAAGGGATAGATAACGCAATGAGGTATGAGAGTAATATAAAAAGTATATAAGATTTTATTGGAAAACATAAGTTTAAAATAGTAAGCACATATATACTACACATATCAAAAAATCATAATTGGGTACTGGACAAGACTATTCAGACAATGGCAGTTGAAAAAGGACAGCTGATAATCGCAAGGATCTGGTATGTGTTGAAGGTGAACATACCAGGATTTAGATCCTGGATAAGAAATCTATTCTAGAACTACACAGCTCATAAGGTCAGTGTTTAAACACACTATAATGCAAAGTACGATGTGACCACATACGCACCTATTAGTTTGTAGATAATCAACATTATGCACTCAATTTGTGTTCATTTGTTTTAATTGCAGACGTTTGATGAAGAAATAGCATTTTCGAAACGCGTTGGGTCTTGTCTGTTATGTTCACCTTCAACATACCAGATCCTTGCGATTATCAGCTGTCCTTTTTGAACGGCCATTGTCTGAATAGTCTTGTCCAGTACCCAATTATGATTTTTTGATATGTGTAGTATATATGTGCTTACTATTTTAAACTTATGTTTTCCAATAAAATCTCATATACTTTTTTATATTACTCTCATACCTCATTGCGTTATCTATCCCTTTCCAAAAGTCCCACTCAGAGGAAACTCAATCCTTTCAATGTTTTTCCATTTGTGGATGGACATTTTATGGTTACACAACCTGGTCACATTGCTATCATCTTTTTATATGGACTATAAACTGAAGAACTATAAATGGTTGTGGAACAAATCATCTGAGTTTCCATTATTTCTTATGGGGAAATTTGCTTTGATATACAAGTGCTTTGGATTACAAGCATGTTTCCGGAAAAAATTATGCTCGCAATCCAAGGTTTTACTGTATTCAGCTTACCAGACCTTAGATGTGGTAACTGCATTATTTTACTTTTTTTCCCTGTTCACTTGGTGATCTCCTCACAATGCTCAACACACTTGGCTATAGACTCAACACTCCCCTAACCCAATGCATCTAACAAAAAAAATCTCCTTACCACATTTTAAAACACAAAATTCCTCCACAATATTTATTATGCATGGCATTTAAAAACCACAATAAAATAAACAAACTTCTTGCTCATACCGAATATCTCCCAAGCAAAATAATTGGAATCAAGTGGGTCTCCAGCCTACATATATGTATATACAGAGTGTTCTATTCTATAACACTTGGACCAAGTAAAATGTATTTTAGGTAAAAATTGAAATTATAATAGCATTCTCCATAAGTCCACGCCATTTTCTGCATCTTTAAGTGCTCTGTGTATGAATTAAAGAGGAACTGCAGTCTGCTCACATAATTTGTAATAAAAACATCTTTTGCCATTCTGAAGCTTCCCTCCAACCACTTTGCATACTTTATATATACTGTGATTCTGTACTTGCCAAATATGCTGCACAAATCTCCCTCCTCCGAGTCTGGCTGCATCCATTTTACCCATGGGCAGATGAAGCTGCTGCCTGTTCGCTTCCTGGATTTACACAGGACACACAGAGGCACTGTTCCAACTCTGAAGCTCTCATTGACCCTCTTATGACTCATCCCCCCTCCCTTCCTGGCAAACTTTCACGAGAGTTGCTACTAAACTACTAAAAAGGTCCATGTGTGCATGGACACATAGGATAACATTAGGAGAGTTTAAGGGCAGAAAAAAAAAAAAAAAAAAGCCTAAACTCACAAAAACTTAAGTTTAACAGCAGCAGTGAGCATATAGTTGTACAAAGGCAGACATCTCAAGTCTCCCGCGAGGTGTGGGAGATTCCCGCATTTCTGCTGCGGCTCCCGCACACCCGCAAGAGCCTCCCGATCTCCCGGGAATGATCGGTGCAGCTGGGAACAGCTGTGATCACCGATCTCTTTTATATCGATTTTTAGCTGACAGCCGCTTCTCCTTCTCTCCCTACCTGTCAGCTAAAAAGTTATACAGGGAGATCGGTGATCACAGTTGTCCATCCAGCCGCACCGATCATCCCCAGCTGCTCTGTCTGCTCCTCCCCCGGCCCCCTCTGTGTCCTTCTTCTACCCCCGTTCTCCTCTGGCCCCCTTCATGTCCTTCTCCGCCCCGCTAGTTCCCCCCCACAGCCGGTGGGAGAGGAGAGGAGGGGGAGCTGGCTGCGGGGGGGAACTAGTAATTGGACACAGTGAGTGAGATCGCTCCTATGTCCTGTGATTACTGAGCAGAGTAAACCGTGTTTACTCTGCTCAGTTTATGAATGAATAGGAGCCTCTGTCTTCTGTTCATTCATCTTTAGTGCCGAGAAAGGGACTGGGGAATGTGTCCTCAGTTTCTTTGTCTGTCTCAAAGGGGAGATGTCAGGGGCCTGTTAAGACCACTGACATCTCACCAAAAGCCCCCAAAAAATATATTAAAAAAAAATTCTAAAAAAATTCTAAAAAAAATGAAAGTGTGAAAAAAAGAAATAAAACACTACTGACACCACTCTCCCCTACCCTACCAACACTGTCCACTGCCTCAACCCCCGGCCCCCAAAAAGCATTGTAAACAAAAAATTAAAAACAAATTAAATTGTAAAAAAATCAATTATTAAAAAAAAAAAAAAAACACAACTACTGACACTGTCCACATACCACCCACCCCCTTCTCCAGAAGCACTGCGAATGAAATATTGAAAAAGGGATTTAAAAAAACATAGATGTTGCCGCGGGGGGTGGGGGCGTTTGCGGGCGCGAAGCGCCACCTCCCTGAAATGAGTTTCTGCAGGTTGGGATGTCTGCAAAGGTGTTGTACAAAGGGGCTCACATACTGTGAGGAGTGATCTCTTTGAATTTGCAACATATATGCCATGACAGCTATAAGGGATATGCTACATTTAAAATACTTTCAGTGCTGCTGGCACCTGTTCTCTCAGTGCTACTTCTCAGAACTACCAGTCTTCACAACAATGAGTTAATAGCGGACAGTTTAGTGGAGAAGCAGAGGACCTTGTCATCCCAGGCTACAGGCTGTGTGTTTCTATTGATGCCCACAGTCTAGGCAGGAAAGAAAAAAGAAAGAAGAAGAAAGAAGAAGAAAGAAGAAGAAAGAAGAAGAAAGAAGAAGAAAGAAGAAGAAAGAAGAAGGAAGAAGAAAGAAGGAAGAGCCACCATAAGGCCTGGTTCACACCTATGCAGGTTGCAGTTTGCATATTCCAGGTGCATTTTGCATTTTTAAATACACATTTTTTATCCATTGAAGTCTATGGAACCAAAAACCAGAAAAAAGTCCCTGGTCCTTTCCATAAAATGCAAATTACATCCATAGGAAACCATATTAAATAGACTGTTGTGTGTTTCTTCAAAACTGAAAAAAAAAAAATATGTATAGGTGTGAACCAGGCCTTAAACAGGGAGACCTGGGGCAGTGGTCACGGCACCAGCTTAAACTGGAACATAGGCAAGGATTAAAAGATAAAAAGCGGCATGCTCAGTAAGCGCTCGAAAGTGCGTAAAAAAAAAAAATTATATTAATATATATATATATATATATATATATATATATATATATATATATATATATATATATACACACACATACAGGTACAAATTAACAGTATCATTATAGAGACCACTAATCTGCTGCTATGGGGCATGGAAACCTTGCAGGCTGAAACGCTGCAGAATCTCTTGCCAACAAGGAAACAACACCAGCAGGACGCTGCCGATGCAACATGGCCATGTCGAATCCTTACACACACGCAGACAAGACCTTTAAACTATGGTTGGCTCTTATGGGGGCCATACATGTATTGATTTGTGATCTATCTAGGTATAAATGATCACAAACAATGCGATTCATTATGAAATAAAATCATGCACTACAACACATATAGTATCAACTTAAAATACAATCTCAAAATGAAAAAAAAAAAAAAAAAAAAAGATCATTTAAATCAATCTATAATATGATTTGTTTTCTGACACATGCGAATACTGATTCAACTGAGAAAATTAGGCCAAAGCCAATCAACGTGCCAAAAAAAAAAAAAAAAGAAGATCAAATTTAGGTTCAGTGGTTTACGATAATTATTCAATTCAATTATTTTAGTCACGCTGAATAACTGATTGGATGACCACATCAATAGGTATGAGAACACCTTTACACTTACTCTACAAACAGCATGTCCATCTTCAGGATCGGGAACTGAGGAGAGGATCATTAGGAGAAAAAAAACTTGTCGTGTTCACTGTGTGGAAGAGTCCAGGTGTTTGCACAGCAGATACAGCTAGTTTTCGCCTGTGCCCAGTTTATGAGAGTGAGAAGGAAGAGGGAAGGAACAAAACAGCCTCACAGGGTTGGCAGAAGGACTTGAAAGATTACAATCTGTGCAAAGGTAAACTACAGTGTGCATGAATACACCAACCCGGATATTCCGCATAGACGTATGGCATTTGTTTGTCTTCCTGGCAGTCATTGCATGCGTCCATTGTCTTGACGGTCAGATCGATCTATTATATATATTATATTATAATATCATTTTGTGTTTGTCCAACATAGACCAGCTTTGGCCTATTTTTTAACTACTTTACTATGCAGATGCTTTGTATTCATATTCATTGACACAACCAGAAAAAAAAAAAGAAAGAAAAAGGTTTTAAAGCAGTGTTAGGCAACATAAGGAATGGAGGAGCTTTAACGGTGGCCCCTGACAACTGCCAGATTTTTAAAAGGGGCAATTGCCCCAGGTCCCCCCTCTATGTAATTAAAAAAATAAAAAACCCACCATAAAAATGTAACCACTTCAGCCCCGGAAGGATTTACTAGGCATAATGCAGTGGCGTATCGCTTTTTGCAATACGGCACTGCATTACTTTAACTGACAATTGCGCAGTAGTACGACGCTGTACCCAAATAAAAATTTAGATCCTTTTTTCCCCCCACAAATAGAGCTTTCTTGATCACCTTTGGAGTTTTATTTTTTTTGGCTATAAAACATAAAAAAAAAAAAAAAAAAAAAAAGACAATAAAAGACAATTTTGAAAAAAAAAAAAAAAAAAAAAAAACATTTTTTACTTTCTGCCATAAAGCATACCTATTTTTTTTTTTTAATTTCTTCACAAAATTTAGGCCAATATGTATTCTCCTACATATTTTTGGTAAAAAAAAAAAAAAACCCAATAAGCGTATATTGATTGGTTTGTGCAAAAAAGTTATAGCGTCTACAAAATAGGGGAAAGATTTATGGCATTTTTATTATTTATTTTTTTATTAGTAATGGCGGTGATCAGCGATTATTAGCGGGACTGCAACATTGCAGCAGACAGATTGGACACCTAGCTGATATTTTTGACACTTTTTGGAAATTAGTGACATTATTACAGCGATCAGTGTTAAAAATATCCACTGACATTGTACTAATGACACTGGCAAAAAAGGGGTTAACAGGGGCGATCAAGGGGTTAACTGTGTTCCCTCAGTGTGTTTCTGAAGCCTTGTACACCCGATCAGATTTTCGGACGACCGAACGACAGAATTTTCGTACGACAGAGCACAACTTCAGAAGTGATGTAACGTGTTGAATAGTTTTGTATGTATTCTTTCGTTTCTGATCATGCGTAGTCTTGCTCTTACGATTTTTTTCGCACGAAAACCGTACTAATGAAAGGAAAATAAATAATCAGACGTTGAGTTCACATTTTGCTTTTATCTGACGAAAAAGCAAAAACGAAAACACCATACTAACGATCCGATAAATCGGCAGACATTTTGTCGTACAAATTTTACCAATTTTTGTATCGTGTGTACAGGCCTCAACTGTGTGGGGGATGGGCTGCCTGGGACAGGACAGGACAGCACAGGTCAGTCTTCCTGCATAGCAGGAAGATAAGATCACGGTGTGATCCCCTGTCAGAACCAAGATCTGCCTTGTTTACTATGGCAGATCCCCGTTCTGTGTCTGTGGGGAGCGATCGCGAGCAGCCGGTGGACATAGTCTCCTCTGGACCCACTGATTGGCTCCCCCGCTGGCCAATGTGTGCGTACGTGCCTCCGGAGGCATGAACCGGCGTACACCTACGGCGATTCTCGAAGCCGAGCTAACCTGCCACAGTATAACTGCGGCGGCTGGTCGGCAAACGGTTAAAAATGTGTTATTTTAATAAAATCTATAGTGAGAAGTGATAGTTTTGCTGCACTCACCTGTAAATATTTTTACTCTTTTAGGCCTCATGCATGTAGGTGCGGTGCAGTGGCAATAATTCACACAGGCAGGTGCAATGAAGACTTGAATTCTATTATAATACAATAATCATTTACAAAACACTCGGTGGAAAGGCTACCCAGCCAGTAGCACTCAGTTTCCAGCAGCGTAAAAGAAGCAGATTCAAGCTGGACTGACAGCGAGTGTTGAGAGGGGACTGAATGCCGCCTGGCAATCTACTGCCAAATAGGGAAGGTGTCCTAGTCAGGAACCTCCCCCTCCCCCTCCTCATTACCTCCTATTTAGTGGCCACCAGTGTTTAGGATGTATCCCTTTCAGTTCTCCCACATAGAGGAGTTCAGCTCCCATGGTTGAGACAAAGGATCTTCCATTCTATTACTAGTGTAGGACCCACTAATTCGGGGTACTTTGTCGCAGTAAGTGGGCTTAGCACTATATGACCATATAGTGTGACCAAACCCCCGTATTTTTGAATATGTTCAGGTGTTCAGGTGTTTTTAACTAGCCCTGCAGGAAATGTCATTCTTGTATGTGTGTGCTGTAAAATATTTTGTACTGTTTGTAGGTCTTATAGCAGCACCATCTTGAATTTAAATGCATTGTAGGGTGTGCCCCCCAAATATGTTCTTGTATGTTGTAATAGGCCCTGACCAGGTTTTTGGGCTGGAGCACCCCTCCCCCTCCTCATTACCTCCTATTTAGTGGCCACCAGTGTTTAGGATGTATCCCTTTCAGTTCTCCCACATAGAGGAGTTCAGCTCCCATGGTTGAGACATAGGATCTTCCATTCTATTACTAGTGTAGGACCCACTAATTCGGGGTACTTTGTCGCAGTAGTGGGCTTAGCACTATATGACCATATAGTGTGACCAAACCCCCGTATTTTTGAATATGTTCAGGTGTTCAGGTGTTTTTAACTAGCCCTGCAGGAAATGTCATTCTTGTATGTGTGCGCTGTAAAATATTTTGTACTGTTTGTAGGTCTTATAGCAGCACCATCTTGAATTTAAATGCATTGTAGGGTGTGCCCCCCAAATATGTTCTAGTCAGGAACCTTTCCCTAATGCTTGAGAGCCGGGGCCTTAAATAAGCTCTGCCTGAACCAAGAAGGACGCCGGAGTCCCATGGGGTAGGGTAGCAGCATCCAACTGTGTTCCTCTTGATTTTCTCTCCAGTTGCAGTACTGCTGTGGAGGATGCCACCTGCAGTGGAGAAAGTACACTGCACTTTCCTACATACACATTGGGCATGTGACCCTGGCGTTTAGGTGTGGGTGGAAGACACAGGCGCACCATCCAGCCACAAAGCTGGTAACCTGTGATATTCTATAACAGGCTGAAAGCTACAGGGCTGGATGGTGCGCTGAGAAGTACAAACGTCATGGTGTCCCTATTGACTTCTGTCTGCACCTAAACACCAGGGTCTAAAGGACTGGGGACTAGACACCCAGTTTGCATGAGGACTCAGGCTGGGTTCACACTTCTGCGAATTGGATGCGGATTTCTCCGTATCCAATTTGCATGACAGGAGAGCGTGATTGGCTCTCAATGGAGCCGGTCCACACGCCTCTGGAACTGTCGCAAGTCTGCACTGGAAAAGGGTCCTGTTGGTCTTCTGCTCCATTTCAGATCCAAATTCAGGCAATCCGACCGGACCCCCCTGCTGTGAGCCGCGGCCGCAGCTACTGTGAACCCAGCCATAGATGGGATCACTTTGATAGAATTTTGGCAGCTCAAGCGAACCACGCTCTCAATCCTCTGTCTACCAAGGTACATTTATAAACGTCCCGCTATTCAAGGGGTTAAAGCAGCGGTGGCCATTGTACGAATGGCTCTCTGGTAAAAAAGTGATCGCTCTTACAAGGCTCTAAGGCAGGGGTGTCAAACTCAATTTCATTGTGGGCCGCATCAGCATTATGATGGTCCCCAAAAGGGCCGGTTGTATCTGTAAGATTAGATGTCCAGCACATCCCCTCCTCTTACATTAGATGTCAAGAGCCACCCCACCATCAGAAGTTAAGTCCCCTACTCTCCCTAAAATCACAGTGCATCCCCTTTCCTTATGCTGCTGCTGGGAAGAAGCTGGATGCATTGCTTGAAAGCAGAAAGTATGGGTCTGGAGGAGGACCAGAGGAGGGCTGGAGCTCTCCTGCAGCTGCAGAAGAGGTGCGAGGGCCACATGAAATGGCCTGGAGGGTCGGATTCGGCCCGCGGGCCTTGTGTTTGACACCTGTGCTTTAAGGGTACGCCCCCCCCAAAATCGCAGTTTCTGAGCATTCACATTCCTGACAGGGCTTTGAGAGCAGGAGGAAACTCTACCGAACCCAGGAACAAATGAATGAACACTTCCAGACTTATGGCTGCCATTCCCAGGCTACTGTCACTGAGGAAGCAGCTAATCCAGCATGATCTGTGCCCGATTAGCTGCAGAGGAAGGCAGGGGAGGTATTAAGGGTCCAATAGAACCCGAGATGTCCATGAAGAGAGCCTGTCACCTGCCTATGCAATCAGAAAATAAGGCTTGTGAGCCTACATGTGATTAAAATAAAAAAGTTAAGAAAATTTTACAAAGTGTTAAAAAAAAAAAAAAAGGGATTAATAAAAGATTAAAAAAAAAAAAAAATAGGATTTTTTATTACAGCTTACCTGTAAAACCCTTTTCTTTCGACGGACATCACGGGACACAGAGCCACAGTAATTACTGATGGGTTATAGGGTATCACTAGGTATTGGACACTGGTCACACCCTAATCAGGAAGTTCAACCCCCTATATAACCCCTCCCCTTCCAGGGATACCTCAGTTTTGTAGCAAAGCAGTATAGGTGTATTAGAAGAGGGGCGGGACCTCTGTGTCCCGTGATGTCCGTCGAAAGAAAAGGATTTTACAGGTAAGCTGTAATAAAAAATCCTATTTTCTTTTCTCGGACATCACGGGACACAGAGCCACAGTAATTACTGATGGGATGTCCCAAAGCAATGCCAACTGAGGGGGGGAAATCACAACCAAGTAGGGTGCTATCAGACCTGAGGACCCTGTACCGCTGTCTGCAGCACACTACGCCCAAAGGCGATATCCTCATGCCTTCTCACATCCACCTGATAGAATCTGGTGAATGTATGAACTGAAGACCAGGTTGCGGCCTTGCAGATCTGAGCCATAGAGGCCCGGTGATGCACTGCCCAAGAAGCACCAATAGCCCTTGTGGAATGTGCCTTGATCTGAAACGGAGGAATTTTCTGTTACAAACCGTAAGCTTGAATAATCAACTGTCGAATCCATTTAGAAATGGTCGCTTTTGACGCTGCCTGTCCTCTATTGGGACCCTCCGGCAGCACGAACAAGACATCCGTCTTGCGAATCTGAGCAGTTGCCTCCAGATAGGTCTTGACTGCTCTTACTACATCCAAAGAATGTAATGGACCTTTCTTCCGAAGAACAAGGTTCTGGAAAAAAGGAAGGTAGCACAATGTCTTGGTTTAGATGAAAATCTGAAACCACCTTCGGTAAAAAACTAGGATGAGGGCTCAGTACCACTCTATCCTTGTGTATAATCAAGTAAGGCTCTTTACAGGAAAGAGCTGCTATTTCTGATACTCTTCTAGCAGAAGAGATAGCTACCAGGAAAATTAGTTTCCTCGTCAGTAAGACCAAAGGAATCTGACGTATTGGTTCAAAAGGTTGTTTTTGTAACACCGATAGAACCAAGTTCAAGTCCCAGGGGTTTAGGGGCGCCTTAACCGGAGGATTAAGACTCATCACCCCCTGTATAAAGTTTCGGATCAGAGAATGCGAAGCAAGCGGCCGTTGAAACAACACTGATAAGGCCGACACCTGGCCCTTGATGGTACTCAAGGCCAGCTTCATCTCTAATCCTAATTGTAGAAAATCCAGAATTCTACTTATGACATATTTCCTGGGATTCCAACCCCTGGATTCACACCAGGTTATATAAGCCTTCCAGACTCTATGATAAATCATTCTGGAAGCTGGCTTCCTTGCATTGATCAAGGTAGATATGACAGGACCTGAAAGCCCACGATTTTTCAGAACGTGGGATTCAATAGCCCACCCGTCAAATCTAGCATTTGTGAGGCAGGCTGGAACACCGGACCTTGAGCTAACAGGTCTGGGTGTATCAGTAGGGTCCACCGGGAACCCACCATCATCCCTGCTATTTCTGCTTATCAGGTTCTTCTGGGCCAAACGGGGGCCACCAGAAGTGCCGACTTCCCTTCTTGCCTGAGTCTGCGAAGGAGCCGTGGCAGTAGCAGAATGGGAGGGAATGCATAAATCGGTGAGAGCCGATGCCACGGAATCACCAACGCATCCGTCCTGCCTGCAAGAGGATCCCAGGCAACCGGTAGGAAGGATTTCCCCTTCTGTAGGTTTTCGGGTATGAGCCATCAACTGAGGCTCTGACGCATCGCATGCGATAGGTGCATTGGAAAGTTTAATGCCTGCACCTTCCTGTTCCAGGTCAACAGAATACTGTGTTGCAACAGTTCTGCTTGGAACTGCGCATAGGGAACTGCTTCGAATGAAGCCACCATCTTCCCCTGCAGCCTCATACAAAGGCGGACAGAAAGACCCTTCTTGGCCCTGACTGTCAGAATCAGCTCCCTTAGAGCAGTGATCTTTACCTGCAGACACTTCAGTTAAGCAGGAAAACTGGGCACATATAGGCCTGTATCTCTGATGCCTATTGATATCAGAAATTCTCCTCCTTGCAGGATGGAGATTACTGTCTGAATTGATTCCAAACGGAAGGACTGCATCCTTGGGAATCGTTCCAGATCTCTCAAATCCAAAATGGGTCTGTCGTCCCCATTTGGTTTTCGGACCATAGAAAGATTGGAACAGAGTCTCAATCCTTGATCCTTTGTGGGAACCCCCACAATGACCTCTTGCGACCAAAGTCGCTTTATCGCTAGAAGGAGCGACTGCTTCTCTTCTGGTTTTCTGGGAACACCTGATCTGAGGAAACGAGGAGAGGGACATTCTTGGAACTCCAGTCTGTACCCTAAGGTTACTATGGAGATTACCCATCTGTCCTGGAAGTCCTTCTGCCAGGGCCCTGAGAGCTGCAGCAGTCTTTCCCCCCCACTCGAGCGAGCGGGGCGCCCCTTCATGAAGAGGTCTTAGTGTCTTGCTTAGAAGACCTTTTCCCCCAGGATTTCTTGTGTCCCTGGGGTTGACTCTTGTTTCTTGCCCCAGACGGAGGAGACCGTCGTGACTGCCTGGAGGCTGATGCCCCTGGCCAGTGCTGGGACAAGGCCATTTGGTGCCCAGGGCGAAGATGGCAAACTGCGCCCCCCCCCCCCCCCCGGTTTTAATTCAGATATCCCCGCACAAAGTCAGGGACGTCGTATGACAGCCGGCGGGCAGGAAGTGGTTAAAACGCTTTTTTTTTTTTAACACAAAGTTGTCCATTTATACAATATTTCTAACACATAACATGTACATACCAAATATGACGCCCTAAAATAGATTCTTCTACTCCTCCTGAGTACGGCGATACCACATGTGTGAGACTTCCACAGCCTGGCCACATACAGAGGCCGAGTACAGCCGAGTATGGCTGGGCATGGCTGGGTATAACTGAGCATGGCTGGGTATCGCAGAGTATGGCTGGGTATCGCAGAGTATGGCTGGGTATCGCAGAGTATGGCTGGGTATCGCAGAGTATGGCTGGGTATCGCAGAGTATGGCTGGGTATCGCAGAGTATGGCTGGGTATCGCAGAGTATGGCTGGGTATCGCAGAGTATGGCTGGGTATCGCAGAGTATGGCTGGGTATCGCAGAGTATGGCTGGGTATCGCAGAGTATGGCTGGGTATCGCAGAGTATGGCTGGGTATCGCAGAGTATGGCTGGGTATCGCAGAGTATGGCTGGGTATCGCAGAGTATGGCTGGGTATCGCAGAGTATGGCTGGGTATCGCAGAGTATGGCTGGGTATCGCAGAGTATGGCTGGGTATCGCAGAGTATGGCTGGGTATCGCAGAGTATGGCTGGGTATCGCAGAGTATGGCTGGGTATCGCAGAGTATGGCTGGGTATCGCAGAGTATGGCTGGGTATCGCAGAGTATGGCTGGGTATCGCAGAGTATGGCTGGGTATCGCAGAGTATGGCTGGGTATCGCAGAGTATGGCGGGGTATCGCAGAGTATGGCGGGGTATCGCAGAGTATGGCGGGGTATCGCAGAGTATGGCGGGGTATCGCCGAGTATCACAGAGTATGGCTAGGTATTGCACGGTATTGCGGGGTATTGCACAGTGTTGTGGGGTATTGCAGAGTATTGCTGGGTATTGTACGGTATTGCGGGGTATTGCAGAGTATTGCACAGTATTGTGGGGTATTGCAGAGTATTGCACAGTGTTGTGGGGTATTGCAAAGTATTGCGGGGTATTGCAGAGTATTGCGGGGTATTGCAGAGTATTGCGGGGTATTGCAGGGTATTTTACGGTATTGCGGGGTATTGCAAAGTATTGCAAAGTATTGCGGGGTGTTGCGGGGTGTTGCAGAGTATTGCGGGGTATTGCAGAGTATTGCGGGGTATTGCAGAGTATTGCAGGGTATTGTACGGTATTGCGGGGTATTGCAAAGTATTGCAAAGTATTGCGGGGTATTGCAGAGTATTGCACAGTGTTGTGGGGTATTGCAGAATATTGAAGAGTATTGCAGAGTACTGCACAGTGTTGCGGGGTATTGCAGAGTATTGCGGGGTATTGCAGAGTACTGCACAGTGTTGCGGGGCATTGCAGAGTATTGCGGGGTATTGCAGAGTACTGCACAGTGTTGCGGGGTATTGCAGAGTATTGCGGGGTATTGCAGAGTATTGCGGGGTATTGCAGAGTATTGCGGGGTATTGCAAAGTATTGCGGGGTATTGCAAAGTATTGCGGGGTATTGCAAAGTATTGCGGGGTATTACAGAGTATTGCAAAGTATTGCGGGGTATTACAGAGTATTGCACAGTGTTGTGGGGTATTGCAAAGTATTGCGGGGTATTGCAGAGTATTGCGGGGTATTGCAGAGTATTGCGGGGTATTGCAGGGTATTTTACGGTATTGCGGGGTATTGCAAAGTATTGCAAAGTATTGCGGGGTGTTGCGGGGTGTTGCAGAGTATTGCAGGGTATTGTGGGGTATTGTACGGTATTGCGGGGTATTGCAAAGTATTGCAAAGTATTGCGGGGTATTGCAGAGTATTGCACAGTGTTGTGGGGTATTGCAGAGTATTGCAGAATATTGAAGAGTATTGCAGAGTACTGCACAGTGTTGCGGGGTATTGCAGAGTATTGCGCGGTATTGCAGGGTATTGTGGGGCATTGCAGGGTATTGCACAGTATTCTGGGGCATTGCAGAGTATTGTGGGGCATTGCAGAGCATTAGGGATGGCAACCTCGCCTCAGCCTCCTCCCCTCCCCCAATCCAGCCATTTATTAATCTTTTTTTTTTTGTGTTTACTTACACAAGTTCAGACTCAGAACACTGGCACACAGTGGCACTGCAATCTTCTACCTTCGCTTCCTTCCAGAATCCAGCAGCAGCTACTAGAGCCAGCCAGCCAGGCATGCAGCAGCTCCTCAGCTCGGCTCGGCTCCTTGAGGTAACAGCGCGCCGACACCGCTCCCGCCTCCCTGTGCTCCTCTGCGTCCTCCCACCTCGCCTCCGGCCGTGAGTGACTTCACTCACGGCGCTGGCAGGGACTACGGGACTTCTCCGTAGGGGAGTAAACTGTAACACAGTGTAGTTGTGCTGAGGGAAGGGAGGATGCAGGAGCGCACAAAGTCGGCAATTTGTACAGTGCCGCCGGGCGCTGTAAATGCACTGTAGACAATAGTTGTATTGTACACACTGGCGGGCGGCGGCCGTGACAGAACTTCATCTGCAGGCTGCGCCTCCCCCCATAGTAAATGGTACCGCCCAGGGCACGTGCCCCTTCCGCCCCTGCCTTGTACCGGCCCTGCCCCTGGCGCTGGGGAAAGAGTCCGCTTAAAAGAGGGATGCTTACTCTTCCTCTTATCAGGTAAGAGAGTGCTTTTCCCACAGGAGATCGTCTTGATATAATTATCCAAGTCCTCTCCAAACAACCTTTCACCACGGAAGGGAAACCCAGCCAGAAGTTTCTTACATGGTGCTTCGGCTGACCAGTTTTTCAACCATAAGATTCTACGTATATGCACCAACCCAAGCGAGAGGCGAGAGGTTTGCGCGATAGAATCTCTAATGGCGTCAACAGCATAACATAAAGCCGCAGGAAGGTTAGCAAACCCCTGGGCCTGCTGTTCAGGCAATACTTTGATGACCTGCTTAACATGGTCTCTTAAGTATTGACAGACTCTAATCGCTGCTACTGCAGGTTGGGCCACTGATCCTGCTAAAGAGAACGCATCTTTCAATAAGAAGTCCATCTTTTTATCCACAGGATCTTTGAGCATCTGAGCGTTGTCTACAGGACAAGTCAGATTACTATTTACAGAGGAAATGGCCGCATCAATGGCCGGTATTCCCCACCTCTTAATAAACTTTTCTTCCATAGGATAAAGTGTAGAAAACTTTTTCGGCGGAAGAAATCGCTTATCTGGGTGATCCCACTCAGAGTAAAGCAGCTTTTCAAGTAAATTATGAACAGGAAAAGCATGTGTTGCTTGGAAAGGTTTCAGTGACCCCAAAGCAGAAGAGGTTTCTGTAGTAGTTTCAGGTAGGGGCAACTTAAATGTGGAGCGGACCAAACCAGTGAGGATCTGCACTAAGACCTTCTCCTCTTGGGAAGTCGCAGAGGGTCCCTCTCCACCTGAATCCTCCGAAGAGGAATCATCTGTCCCATCCTGATCCTCTGAAAGGGATTCATCTCCTTTATCCCAGAGCTCCTCTGACTGAGGGTCTTGGGGAGCAGAGGAAGGCCTTGTGCGTTTTCTTCCACTCAGTGAAGATGTAATCGCGGCCATTAGTTTTTTCTCGAATCCAGAAATGGTTGAGGAAAAAACTTCTTGTGTAATGTACACAGGGGCTGAAGTGCCGGCAGCAGATGTAGCCCCTAACCCCAAAGGCTCTCCCTGCCCAGCTGCCCCTGGTCCCTCAGGAGGGGATGGTGTAGCAGACAGGGGGTCCTCAGAACCTGAACGAGACCCCCTAGTGCCTCCGGTTCTAGGGGTGCTTGAACCTCTTCTACCCATAGTGTAAAGCAACAAGGTGTGAGGTATCAAAAACGAACACTGACTGCTGAGCGATGTAGTCTGGCTAAAAGTCTTGCTACCAAATGCCCAATCCGGTGTTCTTTAGTGAATGCAGCCTAGGGGAATGCCTGTGTCCCACCTTACATGTGACTGTCAGCTCTGTATCTCTCCAAAGCTCAGAGCACCTGTACAGTGTGCTTTAAATAGCCATGCTTTCAGGCACTGTGGGTGTCTGGGCACGCTGACGCTGTGCTGACGCCCCCCCCCCCTCGTTTTTGAAAAACGAGCGCTTCCCGCGCGAGCCGACCCTTTCTGACAAGCCTGAAGGGAGGTTGGGGGAATAAGGAGGAGGCCGGCAGTGATGGGCCCTGCATCGCAATGCGGCTTCGGTGGCGGCGGTGGTAGCGGCTGTGACAGTGCGGTCTCACCCGCCTTACAACCTATCTGAGCCTTTCCCTAGCCTGGGGAGACCATCCCAGCAGAGAAAACCCCCCACCATCTACCTTTGGAGCTGGAGGAAGAGCCTGTGCAGCAAGACGCTGAGACAGATCAAGCATGAGAAGGTTTGTGCTCTTGGCCGCCCCCGGTGGTCACAATAGGCACAGCATGCATTCACTTTAAAGGAGAAGAGCCACTAGAATTAAAATTCTGTGGAATCTCCTCTTACCTTATCCAGGCCGCAGGGTTCAGTTTACACAGACCCAGCCTTCGCCTCTCACGGTGGGCTCAGTTTGTGAAAAACCGTCAGAGACTGGGGCCCCCCCATCAGTAGGGGGATCCTTCAGTTCTGGGCCTGTAAAGCACCTCGCCAGAAATTAGGAAGTTTAAAGCCATTTTCTGATCCGCGGGTCCAGCTCTCTAAAAAGAGAAGCGTTACAGGTAAAACCTTGTTTCTTCGGACACGAGGCCCGGGTACCATTCAATTCGGCCATGAAAAGACACTTTGAATGGATCCGGTCGCCTGGCTTGCCCCAGTATAGGATCTTAGGATATTCCTTTTGGAGCTTCAGCACAGGACATCTTTGCACGTCCAACACCTGAGACACTGGTGTAAAAACTGAGGTATCCCTGGAAGGGGAGGGGTTATATAGGGGGTTGAACTTCCTGATTAGGGTGTGACCAGTGTCCAATACCTAGTGATACCCTATAACCCATCAGTAATTACTGTGGCTCTGTGTCCCGTGATGTCCGAGAAAAGAAAAAAGATTAATAAAAAAGCACCCCCATCACCTCTGTACACACCCTAATACAAATGTGAGACTAAACATTCTAGGGTCACAGCTCACAGTTAATTCTAAACAGATAGCCTGTAAAGCAGTGGTTCTCAACCTGGGGGTCAAATGAAGATTTCCTAGGGGTCACCCAATCCTGGCCTGTTCCTGAAGCATACACCGCTCTCCCAGCCTTTTCGTGGCCGCCCAGCTGGGCTATTCCTGGAGCCCGTGGCCGCCCACTCAGCCTCTTCGCAGCCACCTATTCAGTTCATTGCATTGATGGGGGGCAGAGACTAGAGGTCAGCTGACTGGTGAGGAATGTGTAGTGGGAGGGGCTGGAGGAGACCCTATCTCCCGATTTCGGCATAGGTGGCACTGCTACGAGACACCACAGAGCTGGCGAAAGAGTGAAGCCAGAGAAACAGTAACACTGCCAGTGATTAGAGTTGCCATTAAAAGTCCCCACTACAGTTCTCAGATCAGCAGATGACCTTGATCAAGGGCACCTAAGTTGGCTGATCAGAACTTCCCTCAGCACTGCCACTCATCCCAACTCCCCGCCAGCACTGCCACTCATCCCAACTCCCCGCCAGCACTGCCACTCATCCCAACTCCCCGCCAGCACTGCCACTCATCCCAACTCACCTCCAGCACTGCCACTCATCCCAACTCACCTCCAGCACTGCCACTCATCCCAACTCACCTCCAGCACTGCCACTCATCCCAACTCCCCGCCAGCACTACCACTCATCCCAACTCCCCGCCAAGGAGTAAGAGAGGAATAAAAATAGAGAATACATGGAAGGGAGAGGATAAGAGGGGAGGAACAAAGAAAAAAGGGAGAGAAAGAATAAGAGAAAGAACAAGAAAGATGGCTAGAGAGAGGGATGGGGAAACAAACAAGAAAATAGGATAGAGAGAGATAAAAAGGGAAAGAAAGGAGAACAAAGAGAAAGAGCGGTACATCCTAAAATGTACCATAAGGGGTTTTAATACTGTATGAGTGGAAGGGACTCAGGGAAAGCCAAATGTCTGTGGGTTAGGGGCGCAAATGACTTGTCTTGCCTGGGTTGCTGACAACCCACGCTACGAAAATAAATTTTACTGTTAGGGGTCCCCACAACTTGGGAAATTTTATCAAGGAGTCACGGCACTAGTAAGGTTGAGAACCACTGCTGTAAAAGCTTTTAAAGCATCACCTATGGAGAATTTTGGGTACCAAAGTTTCACTATTTCACAGGCACATGCAACTTTAAGGCTTAAAGTGATTGGTTATTTGATAAAATACCCAAACATGTTATACTTAACTGTTCTGTGCAATGGTTTTGCCAGAGCGACCCCGAACTTCCTCCTCTTCGGTTCCCCCCCCCCCCACTCTCTGTGTGCCCCCATAGCAAACATAAAATTCAAAGAATAGAGCCAGCAACTCCAGACGTCCTTGTTGCTTCTTTATTAGTGCATAAAAAAAAAAAAAAAAAAAAAAAAAAAAAAGAAGGAAGAAGGAAGGAGTGCGTAAAGATATACAGGAGCTCACGCGTTCCAGTTTTCCTTGATCACAGCACTGCTGTTATTAGAAGCAGCCTTCCGCGGCTCGCCCGGGCTCTCCCATCCGACCAGGAGACCCAAGCGACCAGCCGGAATCGGCTTTGATCGGGTCTCAGCTCTAGTAACCCAGAAGCAATGTCATGACATCACTTCAGGTTTACTGAGGACTTAAAAGGCACCAAAAAAGGGTCAGTATTCAAAACTGCCAAACTTGGCATTTTGAATGCTTTTAAGTGCAAAAGGAGAGATTTGGGGTCTTATAGAGCCCAGATCCCTCTATAAAAAGAGTACCTGTCACTGCCTATTACTGTCACAAGTGATGTTTACATTCCTTATGACAATAAAAGTGATCAGAATTTATTTACCTGCGTATAACACGCACTTTTTTCCCCTTAAAATCAGGGGAAAATCGCGGGTGCGTGTTATACGCCGATCCCCTGCGATCCCCCGCTGACTGATCTTCAAAATTGCCGACCGCGATTTGAAAATGACGCCGCCAGCGCCGAAATACACAGAGCCGGTCCTTGGCTCTTCTTGGCCACTTTCGGCTTCACTCGAGCGCCGCCCGGTTCGGATAGCTCCGCTCACAGTCACGCCCATCCCGGGCGGGACTACGAGTGGAGCCGAAAGTGAAGGAGAGCCGCTGAGAAGAGCCGAGGACCGGCTCTGTGTATTTCGGCGCCGGCGGCGCCATTTTCGAACTGCAGTGACAATGAAAAGTCACTGCAGTTTAACTGCAGCCTGAGCAAGGCTGCAAATGGACACAGAAAGCTGCAGATCATCACTGTAAAAGCTGCAAGGCATCACATGGACACTGATAAGGCTGCAAATGACACCAAGGCTGCAAATGACACCAAGGCTGCAAATGACACCAAGGCTGCAAATGACACCAAGGCTGCTGACTGCAAGGCTGCAATGACACCAAGGCTGCAAATGACACCAAGGCTGCAAATGACACCAAGGCTGCAAATGACACCAAGGCTGCAAATGACACCAAGGCTGCAAATGACACCAAGGCTGCAAATGACTGCAAGGCTGCAAATGACAATGGATAAGCATGCAGATGGACGCTGTGCAAGGCTGCATTGATGGGCATTTAAATGTAAGTTTTTTTCCTTAAATTTTTTTTCCTTACAATTCCCTCCTAAACTTGGGGTGCGTGTTATACGCCGATAAATACGGTATTTTTAAAAAAGGGACAATGTAAAAATATTACAAATTTTAAAGCGCAAGTTACGTCCGCAAATGTAAATAATGTTCAAACCACACATGAGGTATCATCACGATCGTTGGTGTGAGAGCAATAATTAGCAAAAGACCTCCTTTAACTCTGAACAGGTAACCTGTAGAAATTTTTAAAGCGTTGCCTATGGAGATTTTTTAAGTACTGTAGTTTGTTGCCATTCCACAAGCGTGTGCAATTTTAAAGCATGACATGTTAGGCATCTATTTACTCGGCGTAACATCATCTCTCACATTATACAAAACAATTGGGCTTACCTTTACGTTTTTTTATTTTAAAATTCATTAAAGTGTATTTCTTCCAAAAAAGCATTTGAAAGACCACTGCGCAAATACAGTGTGACATATATATATATATATATATATATATTGCAACGATCGCCATTTTATTCTCTAGGGTCTCTGCTAAAAAGATAATGTTTTTTTCTAAGTAACTTTCTAGCAAAAAATACAAATTTTAACTTGTAAGTAACAAGAGTCAGAAAAAGGCTTGGGCATGAAAGGGTTAATGAAAGCTTCAGACATTTTGAAGTTAATGGTGTTAAGGTTTATATGTGATTTTACTGAATGGGCTTAAATCTACTTCAAAGGCATGCCCAATTTAAAGAGTAACTTTGTATCTAAACTGACCATATAACAGACCCTTATGTGTCCCCACCTTCTACAAAAAAAGAATAAAGGCTAGGAAAAAAAACAAAACAATGTGGACAAGGAACGGAGAGCCGGTGTGGCTGTGCCGCCACTCATTTAGTGGACAGAATTGGCATATACATTATTTTCTATGGTGCCAAGTCATTGACTACACAGAGAAAATGACCCCCCACTGCAAGGAAATAAATTAAAAAAGGGCATTCATGGATTTTATTTAGGGAGATAGAGAATATATAATACTATACACACACAGTAATCTGCCATGTTTTTGAGGCCTCACAGCTAGCGTTTAATACAAGGGATTCTATTGGGAATAGCTGGGCTCCCAGATATGTGTGGTTGTGGTTTATACATACTCAGGCAGATGAAAGGCACCAGTATGCCCACCGTGTCCCGATGTGGCTCCTGTTCTCCTCGCCGCCCTCTAATGCAAACAAAAAGGCGCTGCTCTGACGGCAAAGAATAAAGAGGCATCTTGTGTAAATGCAACGTAGATATATTATTATAAATGCAGGCCGGATACCTCACTGGTAACAGAAGGTAACTGGCCAATGGAGTCTGAACTTCGGTCTAAACAAAGTCTCTTCTGTATCTAAGGGACACCTACTTCACATTTCTAAAAATAACAGATCTTCAGAAAGGCTTCCAATATAAGTGGTTACCCGTGTCCCCTAATGCTAAAGTGCTAGATCACATTTACCATAAATAAATAAAATGAAAAAAAAAAAAAAAAAAGTCAACACTGGACAGCCCACTTGAGGGCATAATTACCAGATAATAACCAGAGGCGTAGCTTGAAGCTTGTGGGTCTCAATGCAAAAGTTGACATGCCCCCCCCCCCCACTACCACCGTGTGAGCAGATACACCCACCGTATGACAAGATACTCAAAGTGGTTTAAGAGTTTTGAGTTCCCAGAGTTCCTCCTTACATCAGAGGACAGGGATCACCGTTGGAGAATCAGAGGACAGGGACCCCCAGGCCGGTCACTTGGCAGAGCTCCTTTCCCATCCCAGCACTGTATACAGCGCCCCCCCCCCCCCCCCCCGCCACTTCACAGGGCTGGAATCACATTCCTTTACACACAGTCTGTCAGCCTTCACAGGGTGTATCTGGCTTTTATGTTGCCTTTCTGACCTGTGAAATTCTCTGGTCAGAATGGCAGTGTAGTTGCTGTAGGCAGATACACCCTGTGCAGATCGTGGCTGACTGGCTGTGTTGTAAAGGAATGTGATTTCAGGCCTGCAGAGGAGGAGCAGTATAAAGTGCCGTAATGGGAAAGGAGCTCAGCAGCCGTGCATAGCATCCAGGAGGGGGTGGTCAGGGGGCTTTGGGGGGGGGGCGCAACGAGGTGTGCGTCTTTTTCCCCAGTTGTCAGGGAAGTGGGGTAAGCAGACATCCCTGGGTGGGTGGGAGGGGGGGGTACAAAGAATCCCAACTGGTGACTAGGAGACACTGAGCGGTGTCTTACCTCACCAGTAACATCCGTCCCATCATGGCTACAGGACGGCACTCTCCTCCTCTTGCCTCGCTGAGCTCGTTTACCATTCCATGTTACCAGCACACAGCACAGACACTTCCCCATCCTGGGCTGTTCTCACCCCGTGCTCCTCTCCATTCAGGAAAAGGCTCACAGCTTCTCCCCAGCCAATGGGAACAGAGGGGTGTGGACTGTGGAAGGCAAAGTGGAAGCCCAGTACTGGAGCGTGGCTGTGGGGCCCTAGGGCAGATTGGAGCTGGATTTTGTGGAGGATATGATAATATGACAGGGAGGCTGCAGGGGCCCCCTGGAGCTAGGGGCAGGGTTGCGATTGTGACCCCTGCAACCCCTTATGCTACGCCCATGACAATAATCATCAATAAGCTGCGATGACCACAAAGTTGCAAAGTAGCTGGGAAAATTTTTATGCAGCTGGACTCAAGATAATTGCCCTAAATCCCAACAGTCCCATCAGCACAGTTAAAACCTATTAAAAAAAAAAAAGTGCCTTCCCTCCCCCCACAGCTTGTACGAGACGTGGAATATATTGCTTGTTTTGTCAAGTGGACAATCTAACTCTGAGTGACACTTACCTTATTCCACAGTCCCATGGTTTTTCTTTGGTGGGAAAGCTTTGCTCCTTCCTGGTCTCCAACTACTTATGCCCCCATTGGGCACTGCCGGTCCTACATCGTATGTAATGACTTTGGAGTGCCTGGCCAATGCATTGGTAGGAGAGAAGAATATCAGAGTGCCAAACATTGCAGGACTATGGATTTACTGTTATATCATAGATTTCTATGGGTTTGCCGGAAATATGACCAGTCACTGCTGCCCTCTCTCCTTGTGCAGGGTGATTGGTCTTGTCTCCGCCCCTCTCCTGTAGTTTTCTGCAGGCAGCCTGTGGTGGGTGGAGCCAGCTGTGTCCGTCCCACAGCTCCGTTCTCTGCACAGGCTATGTAAAGCCCAGTGATGATGTCACCACTCCTTTACAAGGTGATAGAAATTTTGTGCACACAAAGTGGGTTAATATCCTTCGCGGCTATTGAGTATTTAAATTTAATTGTACCCCGAGTTCAGCTTTAAGTGTTCAGACTTCTGCTTTATTCCAACTGCAAGCAAGCAGAAGCCAGAGCAACCTCTTACACCAGTACAATCAGACCCTTTCATTCTAAAAACATCATTACAATACATACAAAGTGCTCTCATCAGTAAATGGGTGGCTAGGTGATAAAAACAAGTGGTTGAGCTGCAATTTTACTGCCTCCCATCCACTAGACATGTGCAATTCATCTTGTTCCAAATTCGTTAATATCCAAATTAACGAAAACCCGTTTAACAAATTTTTCCGAAAATTCGTAAATTCAAATATATGAATGTTCGCAAATTCAAACTTTCTAAAATACGAAAATAAGAACGAAGATTCAAAAGAACAAAAATCTCAAAAAACTGAAATAACTAATATTATTAACTTAAAGAGGAGGGCCAGTCAAAAAAAAATAAATAAATAAAAGTCAGCAGCTACAAATACTGCAGCTGCTGACTTTTAATTGGACACTTACCTGTCCCAAGGTCCAGCGATGCGGGGGATCGAAGCCCCGCTTATCCCCCCCCTCAGCTCGTCGGCGCCAGCATTTCAACTGTGGGCGCCGGGCTGTGGCTTCACAGCCTGGCACCCACTGCGCATGCGCGAGCAGAGCCGAGCGCCGTGATTGGCCGCTCAGTCACCTGGGACCTGTAATGGGTCCCAGATGATTGACAGGAGGGAGGGAGCAGAGCTGAGCCCTTCCTGTGCCGAGACGGAAGTGATGTCACCAGCCCAGGCACTGGAAGAGGCAGACTACGATGGACCCCCTAGCAACAGGCATTTAGAGGTAAGTAAAAAAAAATATCCAAATGTGTTTTTGTATTTTTTTTTTTAATTTTTCATGTAGTTTTTTTTTTTTTTGGGTGGAACCCCACTTTAACTATTAAATTATAGGTATTAGAATTTCTATTCAAATTTGTCTGTTAGAGAACGCAACCAATACGAATTTATTATATATGTAAGTTACAAATTCTCCGAAATAACGTATGCCTAAACGAATTGAACATAACAAATTATTATTACAAATATTACAAATTATTAATAATAAAATTATTATTATTAATTCATTCCGTTCCAGCGGCATTCGTTATTTCGGTCGGATAAATTCGTATTCGTTACATTGACTAACAGACAAATTTTAAAGGATATTCCAATACCTAGTTGTTATTAGTTCGTTATTCTTGGTTCGTTATTCTTAGTTCGTTATTATTTCAAATTGTCTTATTTTCGAATTTCGATAATAACGAATGACCCGAAAGAAAAAAAGGGGAATGAATTTTTCGTCAGTGCACATGTCTACTGGCCACCCAGCTGGATTCCACTATTGCAGGCAGACAGGGCTCTACGCACGGCTTGCTTCACAGCCATGGCATTTTTAACTCGGCTTGCAAAGTTTGACAGGTGGCACCGCCTGTCAAACGTACCCATTAAGGTCAATGATAGAGCACCGTGCAAAAAAGAAAAAAGAAAAAAAAACAAAAAAACACAACGACATGCAGCAATAGTGTCAAATGGATATATTCATGCGATATAGAGAGATATATATATATATATATATATATATATATATATATATATATATATATATATATATAATATACTTCCTCAGCATTTCAACATATGATTTGTTTTCCAGAAACATTATGAAGCTATCAGCACTTTACCCTGTCAGTGGCTCCAGTCTACAAGGCGACGTCTGCTCCTCCCGATACCGGCTGCCAATGCTGCACTAAGCTCAGTTACTGAAATGCTGACACTTTAACCCAATCCAGAGCATGTGACACAGGATTTACTCATTACAAGACTGTCGTCACTGCAAGGGTTAAAATTTAATAGGCATCCCTAACCCATCCGAGAAGTTACACAACATTTCAGGGAAGCCACAAAATTTCTTAAACCTCACTGTATAAGTTAAAAAAAAAAAAAAAAAAAAAAAACAACCACACAGAATGTGGCAAAATAAATGGAGACACTCTAAAAATCACTTTCACTTTGCGCTGCCATTGCTGAGCGATTAGCAGTAAAAAAAAAAAAAATCCATTTCTGGATTTCCCCAGAAAGTGATCTCTCTGAATGCACTCTGTGTGTACAATCAGGTGAGGTTGATTGAAGGACTTCTGCAAGACTTTTTTTTTTGTTATGCGGAGTGGTGAGAGTTTGGTGGGTTACACACTATAAGAAAATTGGGCGAACAATCATCCGATTTTCCTTGTGGTTTCCCAGCAAGTCGGAACCGAGGAAGGAAATAATGTACGAAAATTCTTATAACATGAAGGCTTTTTTTTTGTTGTTGTTTATTGTTTCTGCACAGTTTTTCATTTCTGATTTTTTTTCATACAGAAACTACACATTAAACAATTTGGTTCCCATACGAAAAAAATGTTGGAGTTTGTCTCTAATTGTTAACGGCACCACAAAACGCAGCCAACAAACACATACAAGTTCTACGCCCAAAAAAAAAAAAAAAATAGGACAGCCCATTGAAATGGATGGTCTTCCCCATGTGTGCAACGTGCCAATGAGGTGCATGCATTTTCAGTGCATTGTAGCAAGTTTTTTTTTAGATCAACATGATATAACTTTTTTTTGTCAACCACTCACCAAAATATTGGACCCCAGAGGTTTAGATTTGCAGGTAGTGTCAAAGTCACACGCAGTAATCTACACTGAAACAAGAGGAGTGAGACTCCTTGTAATGGCAAACTTCCACCGATGCCACCACCATGTGCTGGTCAAGGCTTAGCAGAAGGATGGAACTAGAGATTGTGCGGTGTGGTGTGAAAGGACCAAAAAAAAAGGGTACTGTGCGAGTTTGGTCCGAATGCGATGCAATATCAGCCATACTATCTACTATCTGTATGGCTGAAATCGCATCACACGGAAATCGCATCACACGGACATCGCATGTGATTTGCACTGCAGTGCAAATCACATGCGATCTCGCAGAGCACAAAGGTGTGAACCGGTACTGAAGATGAGCTTGCGCATCGTCCGAACCTCTCTGTAGCTGAACTTACGTTTTTTGGTTTTTTTTTACTCACCGTGAGCTGTGGACCGAGTCATTCACTGCCTGCAGCCCCCCTCTTTGTTTATGGGGGATGCTCATTGGAGTAGAAAAAAAAACAAAAAAAACAAATACACTCACAGCACTGCAATCTTATTACACATGTGATAAACTAAATTCAACTGCCTCTGTCACTTCACATTCGGCTACCCATCACATTTTGCTACCCGCTGGCTGGCGCATGCGCGACACCGCATTCTGCCCAAGCGCAGATCGCCACAGTGTTGGAACGCATATGGCGGCGTGGCGCATGCGCAGTCCAGCGGTTAGCCAAATGTGATAGGTTGCCATATGTGACGCTACACTTCCACTATCACATTTGGCTACCCGCTGGACTGCGCATGCGCCACGCCGCCATATGCGTTCCAACACTGTGGCGATCTGCGCTTGGGCAGAATTTTGGGGCCACAGCCCTGAGTCCAGGTTCAAGCCCCATCATCCAAGTGGACATAGAGTTAGATTATAATTATGCCGAGCGAAGCGAGGTCGTGCCTGAAGCGTGGCGAGCGGCCCTGTGGCAAAGTGGTCTTACAACAGTGTTGGAACGCATATGGCGGCGTCGCGCATGCGCACTCCAGCGGGTAGCAAAATGTGATAGGTTGCCATATGTGACGCTACACCTCCACTAAAACACCCAGGTAAGATTCAGCCCTCCTTCAGGGCCGGTTCACACTGCTGTGGTGCGAATTTGATCCAATTGCGTTGCGAATATTCGTTGCAAATTCTTTATGTGTTCTGGCGAATCTACTGTGATTCTACAGCAAATATTGCATTAAATTCGCATACGGATCAAACTCGCACAGGACCCTTTTTGTACGCAACTTAGATTCGCAACGCATTGATGTGAACGGCACTAATGGAAAACTATGCTATTTAAATGACATGCGAATTTGAGCGATTGCAACGGCTCAAATTCGCAGCAGGGTGAACCGGCCCTCACACTGAGGAACGCGCATGATTTCAAAACTGGTATTTCAGTGCGAGTTCGGGGATCGATTTTAAAGACATCTATGCGGGTTCATGCACAGATGTCTATTGAAATCGCCTCCAAAGTCGCCAAAAGTTGTGCAAGAACTATTTTTGGGAATCGGTGAGATGCCGAGACGGTGGCGTTGGCGGAAATAGGCTCCGATTTGGCATGTGATTTGGCATGTCAAACCGGCCCAATGTGAGCTTTGGGCTTAGACCCCTTTCACATTGGCACATTCTATCACAAGCCAGCCTTAAAACTGCAAAAGGAGCAGACAGATCTGTGCATATATACCGGCTGCGATGGTTTGCTTTGCGGCTAATAAATTCGATCCACATTCAGCTTTGGTGGATAGTACCACCTGCCGGACATGACCCATGTGTGAAAGCAGGTGGTTAAGGCGCTGTTTTACCATCCACCTAAAGAAAGGCTTGCAGTTGCTCAGGGCTGTACACATGCCATAGCAGAGTCGTGCTTTTCGTGGCAAAAATTAAGCTGAAGGTCACAGTCGGTGGGTTGTACTGAAGTGTATTGGGCCAGGCTACAAACAATGTGCAATACACCGGGTTGGTTTATCCTGGTTAGAATTAAAAGGCAGTGAAGAGGCGACATATCACCTCCTCTTTGCCTGTCAAACACTTTATGAAAAGTGATCCACAGCTTTTCAGGGGTTAACAAGGAATTCTGCACATGAAAACTCAGAGGCTCGGTTCACATTAGTGCGCTGTGCGAGATTACATGCGATTCCCACCGCACTGCAAATCACATGCAATGTCATTTCAGCCATACAGATAGTATGGGTGAAATCGCATTCGGACCAGAAACTCGCACAGGACCCTTTTTTTTTTTTGGTCCGCACCAGAATCTGATCGCATGGGTGTTCCCACCTCATGCGATCCAATTCATGTCCGGACTGACAGTTCGCACTGCGATATGGGAACCGATCTGAGGGTGTCATCATCTTTGTATTGACACTCCCAGCAGTTTGTGTATGGCGCTGTGAACTGCCTTGTGAGTCAGGTGTGATGCGGGAACCCGCAGTGGCTTTGCAGCGTTCCCGATTCGCACAAGTGTGAACCGAGCCATTGGGGGTTATTTACGAAAGGCAAATCCACTTTGCACTACATGTGCACTTGGAAGTGCAGTCGCTGTAAATCTGAGGGGGACATGCCAGGAAAACAAAAAAATAAATAAAAAACAGCATTTTAGCTTGTACATGATTGGATGATAAAATCAGCAGAGCTTCCCCTCAGATTTACAGTGACTGCACTTCCAAGTGCACTTGTAGTGCAAAGTGGATTTGACTTTCATAAATAACCCCCATAGTGTGCTTATTGCCTTTCCTTTTTTTTTTTTTTTTTTTTTTAAGGTTCTTTTTGTTTGTTTTTTTGGTGTTGTTGTTTTATATATAAAATAATAAAACAGTTAGGGCACTTTCACACTGGGGCGGACGTCGGCGGTAAAGCAGTGCTATTTTTAGTGGCGCTTTATGCAGCGTACACATGGACGGACTTTTCGACCAGACTGGTCCGGCGGTCTATCCGACGGACTTTCCCAACGAACAGACTTGCCTACACACAATCACACCAAAGTCCGACGGATTCGTACGTGATGACGTACGACCGGACTAAAATAAAAAAGTTGATAGCCAATAGCTGCCCTAGCGTCGTTTTTTCAGACTAGCATACAGATGAGCGGATTTTTCGACCGGACTTGAGTCCGTCGGAAATAAGGATGAGCTCCGGCGTGTTCGCATGCTGAACGTGCAGAGCCCGCCAGGAAGTCGGCACAGCGCAGCGCTAATCACAAGCAGTGAGACATTTCCTGATGTGCGGCTGCAGAGATCGGGAAATGTCTCACTGCCTGTGATTAGCGCCGTGCCGACTTCCTGGCGGGCTCTGCACGTTCAGCATGCGAACACGCCGGAACTCATCCTTAGTCGGAAACATGTTCCAAATCTAAAGTCTGCCAGATTTTCGACCAAAAAAGTCTGCTGCAGGTCCGATGAAGCCCACACACGGTCGGATTGCCTGCCGGACTCAGTCCGTCGGACTAGTCCGGTCGAAAAGTCCGCTCATGTGTACGCGGCCTGACCGTAGTTTTTGCTGCTCTTTTCGGCCGCTGGCTTTTAACTGCTAACAGCCGAAAGAGGGTTAAAAGCGGCGCTTTTGCCGGTGCTGCACATTGATTTCAATGGGCAGGGGCGCTTTAGGAGCAGTGTAGAATGCTGCTTGCAGGACTCTTTTGAGCGTCCTGCCAGCGCACCGCTCCAATGTGAGGCTTTCACACTGGATTGAGAGGAGAGGCGCTTTACAGGCACCATTTTTTAGTGCTAGCGCCTGTAAAGCGCCTCGGCGTGAAAGTAGCCTTGTATTAAATACAATTTTGAAAACTATAATAACAGACATACCAACAGTGTTAATTTTAGTCTTAGGACTAAAATGGCTTTTAGTTTTAGTCTCATTTTAGTCATCTCAATTGTTTTAGTTTTAGTCGTATTTTAGCCGACTAAAATAGTATTCATTTAGTCAACTAAAATGTTTTAGTCGACTAAATTAACACTGCATACCAACAATGACAGTTGCCATAAACAATCAATGAACTGACACTTTTATACATACATTTATAAGTTGTAAAGTTAGTATGACTCCATTCATTCATTACTTTGGAGGAGCTCATTCATAAGAAAAATCCATCCACACTCACCTGGTACGGAAAGAGCCAACACACTTCATTGATATATCCATGGGGAGATCAGGGGGGATCAGGGGGAGATCAGGGGGGATCAGGGGGGATCAGTGAACTGACATAGGCTTGATCTGAGCCCTGCACTGACTAATGGGACGGTTGTAAGTTCAGCTTTCATGGAAGGTTAGTAAATGTGGGTTTGTAGGAGGTTTCATTAGTGGTGAAGAGGAGGAGGATCTCTCATTGGGTTCCTGTGAGGTTTTAAATCTCTTAAAGGGCAACTGTCCGATCCGTGCAGGTGGGCAGGAGGATTGTAAATGGACTTTAATGCCGCCTACCTCCAAGTCCAGCCAGGTCCAGAAAAAAAGACAAAAAAAAAAAAAAGAAAAGGACTGTCCATTTGTCCAAACCTAAAAATGACAGATCAGAGGTAGCCTGATGTAAACAGACTCATAGATCCATGACAGGTCTGCCAGAGTCCCCTGTCATAATGCAGACAAAAAAGTGAATGTGCATGGATGTCACAAAAATGATATATGTCCCATTGTGCTCTGATTCAGCATCAGGTCTGTGAGCGGATCCCCCTGAATGGAGCTGAATGGAGCTGAATGGAGCTGAGCACGCTGGTATGAAGGGATCCTAAGGCCTCAATCACAGGGTCATGTAATGATCGGTGTTTATAGGACATTTATAAACGCACATAAATACAGGGTAATGATTTTAAATGGTATAATGTACACAGTGCGTTCAGGTGCATTCAGTTTAGCTGCATTTAGAGAAGATAAAAATGTGTGCGTCCAGGGGGAGTTTAAATATCCTAAACACCACTAAACAAAAGTATATGTAAACGCAGGAGGAATTGATCTGGGAAGTATAAAGTTTGCTTAACTCCCCACCTTTTGCCAAAAAATAGGGAATGCCCCCACACTGATTAAAGTGATTGTAAGGGCTTTATTTTTTTTGTGGTTTTGCACAGGGGAGCCACAATCCTTCTCTTCTGGGGTCCCCTGGCAGCGCTCCTGACTCCTCCTCTTCTCTGAGTGCCCTTATAGGAAGCTGCTTCCTATGGTGGCACTCTTGCAGGTTCAATCCTCAGCCAGGTTGTGTGCGTCTATTGACACACACAGTGCAGCTCAGCCCCGGCCCTCCCGGTTCCCTCCTCGTTAGATTTGAATGAGAGTAGCAGAAGGCAATGGTTCCAGCTGCAGCTTCCATGTTTAGTGAGGAGCATAGGCATGTGCCTGGCCACACCCTAATCCTGGGCTCGACAACTTGTCAATCACGATCTACCCATCAATAAGGGGCAGGTGATGGGTAGACTGTGAATTTTCCTTGCCAACCACTGGGAACAAAAACAATAATAATAACCACTTCAGCCCCGGAAGGATTTACCCCCTTCCTGACCAGAACATTTTTTGTGATTCGGCACTGCGTCACTTTAGCTGATAATTGCGTGGTCATACAATGTTGTACCCAAACAAAATTGACGTCCTTTTTTTCTCACAAATAGAGCTTTCTTTTGGTGGTATTTGATCACCGCTCCATTCCTCAGTTTAGGCTGATATGTATTCTTCTACATATTTTTGGTAAAAAAAAAAATCGCAATAAGAGTATATTGATTGGTTTGCGCAAAAGTTATAGCGTTTACAAAATAGGGGATAGATTTATGGAATGTTTATTATTAATTTTTTTTTCTACTAGTAATGGCAGCGATCCGCGATTTTTATCGGGACTGCAACATTATGGCGGACACATCGGACACTTTTGACACTATTTTGGGACCATTGTCATTTATACAGCGATCAGTGCTATAAATAGCCACTGATTACTATATAAATGACACTGGCAGGGAAGGGATTTAAACACTAGGGGGCGATCAAGGAGTTAAGTGTGTCCTAGGGAGTGATTCTAACTGTGGGGGGGGGGGGCTTCCAGTCATCTGACCGCGATCACCGCTCCCGATGACAGGGAGCAGTGATCTATGTCATGTCACAAGGCAGAACGGGGAAATCCCTTGTTTACATAGGCATCTCCCCGTTCTGCCTCTCCGTCTCACGATCGCAGGCCGCCGGCGGACATCGAGTTTGCGGGTCCCGCGGGCACGCTCCCGCGGTGTGCGACGGGCGCGTGAGCGCCCGCAAGGCGGCAAATTCAAAGGGACGTACAGGTACGCCCATTTGCCCATACGAGCCATGCTGCCGACGTAAAAAAAAAACTACTGACAGCATCCACTGACCCACTGACACCAATCACTGCTCTACTGACACCAATCTCTGCCCTACTGACATCGTCCATCTCCCTAATGACACCGTATACATATACACACTCGCATGTGTGTTTGAGCTTTGGGGCGCACACCATTGGTGAGGAGAGAGCATAGTGCTGCTGCTTTCAGGCACAGTGCTGGATCGAGATCAGGCTCAGGAATATATTTGACTGAGCTGGAAGGAGGTGATCATAGAAGGTTTTTTTTTTACCCTAATGCAGAGAATGCTAAGATAAAAAAAAACCTTAAACCTTAAAGTAGATGTAAACCTGAATTTTTTTTTTATTTTATTTTTTTTTTTTTATCATACTGTAGAGTATAAGATTTCCTATCATTTGAGCCCAGTCTTGCCACAAAGAGTTAATCCATCTCTGAGCAATCCTCTTTTATTGTTCAGTGAGATAAATATTGACAAACAGAGAAAAACTTTGTCAAATCCTCCCCCTTGCTGTGAGTGACCGGTGATTTACATATCTTGTGCACTAGACTAATGCTGGCCATACACTATACAGAAAATCGGCCGAACCCATTTTCGAAAAACGAACGTTCGACCGTGACCGCAAACGATCGTGCCATCATATAATGACCGATAATCTGTTCAGTGGACATGAATAAATAATTTTGTGTTCGTTTTTTTACATATACCTAGTGCAGAAAGTTCGGACGGGAAACACATTAACCTTGCAATTTATCGTACGTTCGGCAGAAATTTTCCAAACATGCCGTTCGTTTTTTTTCCACAAAAACGTCACAAACGATTATCGATTTGTACCCACTAACTTGCCGAAAAACGAACGAAGTGTCCATTCGAACGATTTTTCGGCCGATTTTTCGTATAGTGTATGGCCAGCATAAGACATGCATTATTTTTTAATTCCCTCCCCCACTCCTTTCTTCAGCAGCTCTGCAAGGATTGGCTGTTCCACACCTCAGCATGATTGGGCATGCTGAAGTCATGTGGTTACTTTCCTGTCTTTTCACTGGATGTTAGAGATCATAGCAGAAGTTCAGTGTAAGAAATACACAGGAGAAAATGCATATTGACAAGGGGAGTGTAGAGGTGGGCGGGGAGTCTATTGACATCACGACTCCACCCACCGAGCTCCAGACAACAGAATCTGCAGTTTTTCGGCTCTCATAACAGACAGAGGGGAGACATTTGACAGGTAAAGATACATGCAGGAGGCATGTATATCCTTATAGATAACCCCTATGGCAGTAGTTTAGAAAGGATGACATTGGGTTTACATCCACTTTAACCTTTAAATAAAAAAAATGCATTTATTATTTTTCACATTTAAAGTAGAACTAAAGGCAAAACATTTTTTTTTTCCTTCATTTTGCCATCTGTATCCCATTGAGGAGATTTGCCCCTTCACTTCCTGTCCCATACCTAAACCAGGAAGTGAGAGGAAATCCCTCCAATGTGAGGGTAATCCTTGGTTGTTACCAGAACTAGTATCCCCATTGGGAGATTTCCGTTCTATTCCTATTTATGTACCAGTAACCAGGACAAATAGAGAGGGTAAATCTCCCTAAGCCCTGGTTCACATTGATGCTACTTTGAAATTGTGCTACGTCACTTGATAATGTCACCGGTCCCCAAAAAGTTTCACTTGGGGTCAGATTTGTCCACCGCAATGTCGCAGTCCTGCTAAAAAAAAAATCGCAGATCGCCGCCATTACCAGTAAAAACATTAAAAAAAAAAAAATATATCCATAAATCTATCCCCTATTTTGTAGACGCTATAACTTTTCGTAAACCAATCAATGTGATTTTTTTTTTGCCAAAAATATGTAGCAGAATACATATCAGCCTAAACTGATGAATACATTTTTCTTTTTGGATATGTATTATAGCAGAAAGTAAAATATATATTTTATTCAAAATTGTCAGGTCATTTTTTGTTTATAGCGCAAAAAAATAAAAACCGCAGAGGTGTTAAAATACCACCAAAAGAAAGCTCTATTTGTGGGGGAAAAAAAGAACGTCAATTTTGTTTGTGTACAACATCGCACGACCGCGCAATTGTCATTTAAAGTGACTCAGTGCCGTATCGCAAAAAATGGCTCGGTCATTAAGGGGGTAAAACCTTCCGGGGCTGAAATAGTTAAGGGGGTGTGGCAGGGGGTGTGTCCTAGGCCTACATACTTTTGCTAATAGGTGTCCCTCGTTCCCATCTCAAAAAGTTGGGAGGTATGACATCGCAGCCCGGCCATTTAGGCGACCAAAGAGATGAAACCCTGAAGGAAGACCAGCTGAAGATGGAACGGCCCTCACGCGGGGCATGGATACATATGTCATGTGTGAACGAGGCCTAAATGACTGCATCTATAATGGTAATAAAGGTGACTAAAGCCCCATTATTATTATTATTATTATTATTATTATTATCATTATCATACCTCCCAACTTTCTGAGATAGGAATGAGGGACACCTACTAGCAAAGGTATGTAACGCCCCCCTGCCACACCCCCTTGGTATAGGAAACGCCTCCTGCCACACCCCCTTAAAAGAGAATTAACCCAAAAAAAAGGTTAATTACAAGGGCTTTTTTTACCACTACTATTCCTTTATATTGGCTTTTAAAATTTACAGATGCAGCAATTTAGAAATCAGATGAAAGGTTTAGCGCTGGAAAACGCTTTTTGAAAGATAAAAAGTGCATTTTATATACAACTATATGGATCAGACCAAAATGAGGGACAAATGAGGGGGAAAGAGGTACAGAGGGACATTGCTCCAAATCAGGGACAGTCCCTCGAAATCAGGGACAGTTGGGAGATATATTATTATACAGGATTCATATAGCGCCAACAGTTTACTCAGCGCTTTACAATATAAAAGGGAGACAATACAATTATAATACAATAAAATACAAGAGGATTAAGAGGGCCCTGTTCAGAAGAGCTTACAATCTAATAGATTCATACCAGTGTGACTCCAAGGTTGCACGATTTCCAGTGTGATGTTGGAGCGCGACTTTGATGTGACTTTGGGTGTGGCCTTGATCCGACTTTACACTCTTTAGATCAAAGTCGCACCAAACGTCACATCAAAGTGGCTCAGGCACCTTTTCAAATTCTCTGCGACTTTAAGTGGCACTGGCTTGAATAAGTGCCATTGAAAAGACTGGGCTGCGACTTGTCATGCGACTTTGATGTCCAGTGAAGTGTGAATGAAGCCTTACAGAACACAGTTAAAATAATTCATGCAGCTTCGTAAATTGATCTTCTTTATCTCAATATTCTCAGTATTACACAAGTTTAGAAAAAAACAAAGTTGTTTGGTGTGATGTTTTTGTGTCATTAATGGAAATTCAGTTCCTTAAAGTTGCGGATGTTTGCTGCTGGTCAGTGATATTTCATGTGATTGACGTGACTCATAAATTTCTGCTGTAACCACGATGATTGAAAACCTAAAAGCACTCAAATCTCAAAACAATGTCTGGATCTGTATGAATACATAACAATAACATACCTCCCAACTGTCCCCGATTTCGAGGGATTGTCCCGGATTTGGAGCAACGTCCCTCTGTCCCTTATTCCTCCTCATTTGTCCCTCATTTTGGTCTGATCTATATATATATATATATATATATATATATATATATATATATATATATATATATGCATATACATATAAAAAGCACTTTTCATCTATCAAAAAGTGTTTTCCAGCGCTAAACCTTTCATCTGATTGCTAAATTGCTGCATTTGTAAATTCCAAAAGCCAATATAAAGGAATAGTAGTGATAAAAAAAAGCACTTGTGAGTTCAACCAATCTTGTGTTTTTTGTACAATTCTCTTTTAAGGGGGCGTGACAAGGGGTGTGTCCTATGACTGCATGCTTTTGCCGATAGGTGTCCTTCATTCCCATCTCAAAAAGTTGGGAGGTATGCAATAACAACCTAGTACTATTAACCTCTTCAGCCCCTGAAGGTTTACCCCACTTCCCGACCAGGCCATTTTTTGCGATACGGCACTGCGTTACTTTAACTGACACTTGCGCGGTCGTGCGACGCTGTACCCAAATAAAATTGATGCCCTTTTTTTTCCCACAAATAGCTTTCTTTTGATGGTATTTGATCACCTCTGCGGTTTTTTTATTTTTTGCGCTATAAACAGAAAAAGACCCGCAATTTTGAGGAAAAAAAAAAACAAACAAAATTTTTTACTTTCTGCTATAAAACATATCCAATAATTAAAAAAAAAAAAAATCTAATTTATTCATCAGTTTAGGCCAATATGTATTCTGCTACATGTTTTTGGTAAAAAAAATCCCAATAAGTGTATAATGATTGGTTTGCGCAAAAGTTATAGCGTCTACAAACTATGGCATATATTTATGGAATCTTTTGGGGTTTTTTTATCGTTTTTTCTAGTAATGGCGGCGATCAGCAAATTTTAGCAGGACTTGGACATTGCGGCGGATAAATCTGACACTAAGTGACACTTTTTGGGGACCGGTAACACCAATACAGTAATCAGTGCTGAAAAAATGCACTGTCACTGTACTAATGACACTGGCAGGAAAGGGGTTAACATCAGGGGTGATCAAGGGGTTCAATGTGCTACTGGGAATGCCTTCTAAATCCTCGTGCACATGGTTCGATTGTCGGAAGGGGATTGTCTGTTGACAGACTGTTGTCTGAAATTCTTACCGTTAGTACGCTCCTTTTGACAATTGTTGTCCAACTTTCGGCCAACAAATGTTGGATGACAGGCTAGTAAATTTTTGGCGGATAACGGCTCCATGTCTGATTTTCGTATGGTCAGTACATAAATCCGTCATCAAACACGAAATTAGCAGAAGGGGCCCAAAGGGTGGCGCTCAAGAGCTGAAATTCCTCGTAGTACGTCACTACGTTTGTGTTTGTGGCACGACAATTGTGTAACGTTAGTATACAAGACAAGATCCTGGCACACTCCCTTTTGATGAAAATCAGACGCTCGGTTGGCCAACAATCGTACCGTGTGTACGAGGCTTAACTGTGGGAGATGCTGTGACTGGGGGAAGACAGAGATCCGTGTTCCTACTTAGTAGAAATACAAGATCTCCATCTTCCCCTCTCACAGAACGGTGGTCTGCCTTGTTTACATAGGCAGACCGCCTTTCTGCCTCTCCTGAGAATGATTACAAGGTGCCGGTAAACATCAGGTCCGCCGGACCCACTGATTGGCTCCCGCTGTATGTCGCCGGTAGCGCGCGCCCCAGACCCAGTGCACAAAATCAAGTACAAGTACGTGATTTTGCGCAGGAGGGCCACCCTGCCGCAGTATATCTGGAGAGGAAGTCAGGAGAGACCTGGTTCCTCTATGGTTTCCTGAGTCACTGGGAACACGATCCAGTTGGATGCTGTTACCCCATCTGACTCTGGCAGCCATCTTGGGTCAGGCAGAGCCTATTTAAGGCCCTGGCTTCTGGATTCGGCATGCTTTATACTAATGGGTAGTGCAGGGAATAGACACGTGCACTTCCAAAAAATGTGTTAGTTTTGTTTTGTTTTTCGGGTCATTTGTTATGATCGCATTTCGTAACTTTGTAATCTGTATTTGTATTGTAATTGTATTTAAACTGTAAAATTTGTAAATTCGTAAATTCCGAACATTCGAAAACCCGAAAATTTGAAAGAACGAAAATTCGAAATAACAAACTAACTAATAATAACTAACTATTAAATTAAAGGTATTGGAATTTTCTTTCAAATTTGGCTTTTAGTGAACGTAACGAATACAAATTTATCCGAAGTTAGTGGCTGCAGCCACCGGATTGTGTGTAATACCCTGCGCTGTCAGCTCCGTACGACGTATGGACCCGGCGGCGAAAGGGTTATAATATTTCTTTTTTTTGTAATTTTCCAAAAACTTATGGCAAAAAATTAAATCTTCCATGGACTTAACATGCCTCTCAGTAAATAACTTGGGGTGTCTACTTTCCAAAAAGGGGTACTTTGTAGGGTGTTTAACCACTAGTCGACCAGGCGCCGCGGCAGGTTGGCATGTTCCTGCAAATCTCTGTAGGTGTACATCGGCTTCTTTAAGGAGCCGTAGCAGGCACGAGCTGTACGGCGGGGGACCCGATGCGTGTGGCGGGAACGAGAGCCAGGATGGGGATCTCTCAGTGTAAACAGACAGATCCCCGTTCTGTCAGGGGAGGAGAGAGAGATCGTCTGTTTCTAGAGATTAGGAACAGCGATCTTTCACCCCCTCCAGTCAGCCCAGCCCCCATACAGCTAGAAACCCTCCCAGGGAACACACTTAACCCCTTGATCGCCCCCTAGTGTTAACCCCATTCCTTGCCAGTGTCATTTATACAGTAATCAGTGGCTATTTTTTAGCTCTGATCGCTGTATAAATGTCAATTGTCCCAAAAAAAGTGTCAAAAGTGTCTGATTTGTCCGCCGCAGTCCTACTAAAAATCGCAGATCACTGCCATTACTAGTAAAAAAAACAAAACAAAAGAAATTAAAATGCCATATATATCCCCTATTCCCCTAATTTGTAGACGCTATAACTTTCGTGCAAACTAATCTGTATACGCTTTTTGCATTTTTTTTTTTTTTTTTTTACCAAAAATATGTAAAAGAATATATATCGGCCTAAACTGATAAGGAATAATTTTTTTTAGATATTTATTATAGCAAAAAGTAAAACATATATATATATATATATATATATATATATATATATATATATATTTTGTAAATTGTCTGTCTTTTTTTGTTTATAGCACAAAAATCGCAGAGGTGATCAAATACCACCAAAAGTAAGCTCTATTTATGGGGAAAAAAGGACGTCAATTTTGTTTGGGTACAACATCGCACGGCTGCGCAATTATCAGTTAAAGCGTCGCAGTGCCGTTTGGCAAAAAATGGCCTGGTCATTAAGGGGGAAAATCTTCCGATCTGTAAGTGGTTAAACTGTTCTGGAATTTTAGGGCTTCTAAAAAAATTTCTTGTGGGGTGAACAAAAAAAAGAGCCTAACAGATTCCTATATTGATGTGGTTGCTAAAATCTCTGCCAGAAAAGTGTATGCCCAACATTAGAAGCTTCTGCCACACATCCACCCCACCCACTTTTCTAATGTTGGGCATACATATAATGTTTTTCTTTTTGTTCCGCCTGTGGGCTTAACAAAAAAAAAAAAACCTAACAGACTCTGAGGTAGGTGAAGAAATCTCTGCAGGAAATAAGGGAAAAAATTATATGCCAAGCATATAAGAGCTACTGCCCCTGACCACCCCATGCTCCTAACGTGTTCTTTTTTTTTTTTTAACTGCGTATGGAGAAATCTCCCCCTGCAACGCTGCAGGCACTGACATGCCTATTCTGGGAGCAGCCCCCTGCTGCTGTCAGAATACACAGATCAGTGCTGCAGCTGATTGGTGTTCCTATAAAGCAAACAACAACAGTTAACGATAAAACACAGTAATGTTATAACATTAACTCAGTCAGGTTCAGTACAAAATCATTGGCTGTATACCTGCTGACAAACTCATGCTTTGTCTAATCACAGCACAGAACAGCAGGGGGCGCGTGAGCCTCTAAACCAGGAAATCTAAACCAGGAACTTTTGAAAAAAAATGTTCTACTCTCAGGAAACTTATAATAATTTATATCTACACCTCATGGTACATTTGCATAATAGTCACTTGGAAGAATGATTCTTTATCTTTTGTGGTCATTGGGAAAATTGAACCTTTAATTTACCACTTAAAGACCTAGTCTTTTATGACACTTTCTGCTAGAAAATTACTTAGAACCCCCAAAGATTATATATATTAATTTAGCAGAGGCCCTAGAGAATAAAATGGTGGGTTTTGCAATTTTTTTATGTCACAGGTTATTTGCACAGCAGTTACCAACTCGATGCCAACTCGTCACGCATTAAAATTGTGCACGCTTGTGGGATGTCACCAAACTACGGTATTTAAAAATGTCCATAGGTGACGCTTTATAAGCCTTTACAGATTACCAGTTTAGAGTTACACAGGTCTGGTGCTAGAATTACTGCTCTCGCTCTGACGTTCGCAGCAATACTTCACATGTGTTGTGCTATTGCTGTTTACGTATGCGTGTGGGATCAACGCATGCATACGCAAGCGCGTGGGGACGGGGGTGCTTTAAACCTTTTTTTTTTAATTATTTTTTTTTATTATATTATTTATCACAGGTAATAGTGGGATACACTAATGTATACATTTAATATGTGGAATGGGGGTGGAGAGGGGGGGGGGGGGTTCATATGTTGTTTGTGGGTTGGTTGTATGTATGTAAAAAAGGAAAAATAAATCAATAAAATTTAAAACAAAAATAAATATTTATTCTTTTTGTTTTTTTGCTCACTTTTATTGCTGTCACAAAGAATGTAAACATCACTTGTGACTGCAATAGGCAGTGACAGGTACTCTTTATTGAGAGATTTGGGGTCTATTAGGCCCCAGATGTCTCTGTCCTAAAAGCATCTGATCACACCAAGATTGGTGTGATCAAATGCTTTTTAAGATTTATAAATGTCGCCCTTTACATCTAGATAAACTGGAACTGACAATAGTACTCAACACTTCGGGTTTCCTATACTATAGAGCTCATTGGAGACCTTCTGGTCCTACAGGCATCATTCCAGTATAGTTTTTTTCAGGAGGCCATAGGCTTTTTTGTGTAAAAGCCATCAGAGTGGCTAATTGGCAGCTGGATTGCTTTTATCGCCCCTCCTTTCGTGGGTAAGAGATCACAGAGAGGCAGGCAGCGGGAGGGAGGGGCGATAAATGCAATCCAGCTGCCAATTAGCCGCCCTGATGGCTTTTACACAAAAAAGCCTATCGCCTCCTGAAAAAAACTATACTGGAATGATGACTGTAGGCATCATCCTGGTATACCACTTGAAAGCCGCAACATATTTGTAGGTCATTAGGCGGTCTTCATTATTAAAGATACCTAAAAAGATCATTGATGTCAGTGGTTACTTATCTGAAAATGCTCATAGCTTAAAGCAGGCCATAGAAGAGTTGAAAACCAAACAAAAATCCTTGTCAATCGTCAAATTGTTTTTTTTTCTCATCATTAGTGTGCCAGCTGCGACATGCGATTTTGGTATCGCAATCAAAAAGTGCCTCATTCAAAATGCTGGATTTTTTTTTTTTGAAAAACAAAACAAATGATGGCACAATAGTATGAGCTTTTGTTTTTCAATCGACAGAACGTTTGGTTTTCGACTCATCTGTGGCCTACTGAAGGAACCCCAAGCAACCTCTGGAGGAACCCTGGTTAAGAAAGGCTGTTGTAGAGAGATACTATTGGCAGACACCTTTCTAGGGAAAGGGGGAGTAAACTGCTTTATAAGAGATCTTAGATTGGAGTGGACTCATTTGGGGGATTTACTAAATCTGGAGCAATTGTGCATAGTAACCAATCAGCTTCTAACTTTAGCTTGTTCAGTTATGCTTTGACAATAAAACCTGGAAGCTGATTGGTTACTATGCACAGTTGCTCCAGATTATGCATGCACCAGCCTTAGTAAATCTTCCCCATTATATCTCTGTTGCCCAATACATTGATGTACAATTCCTCCTGACGTCACACTGCCTGCCCAAAGAAGTACACATAGAGTTGCCACCTCATCCCTTTAACCCGAACACATATGAATTACACAGGTTCTGAGGCTATTTTAATGCAGATAAGGCAGCAAGTAAGTTTAATTACCACCTTAATTAGCCACAGAACCTGTGTAATTAATATGTGTTCGGGTTTAAAGGGATGAGGTGGCAACCCTAAGTACACATACAGAAGGCATGTTAATTTGTGTACATACCTTTATTGGATGCAAAGGGAAGAATGAACCAAGAGTGGTGCAGACAAACACTGAGCTACTCTTTATAACTGAGAAAACAGAGCTAATCCTAATTACCAAGGTGGATGCAAGCCTCTCTGATAAGTAGGAGCGATCTGCTCTGTTTTCTATGCTGTGTCTGCACTAGACACAGCATGGAGAGCTGGAGCTGCTTAGCCAGGTTACCAGCAGGAAGTTCACATTTTATATGCCAAGTCCAATTTAGGAGGGGAGGGGGGACTGTGGTAGTTTTCTATATTGAAAACTGCTGCAATCCCTTTGTTATTAGTTGTGGAACCCACACCAGTTTGTATCTGACTCTGAAATATAAACTGTTGCAGACGGCACAGATCAATCTAGAAAGGGTCTATGTGCTTTGCTATTGTGGCACAGCCCACTCAGGCCATCATATAGCACAGGAAGCTTTGTTAATGAACCCAGTGTCTTTTTGTAGTGCCTCTTCTGTTTTTTGTTTAATGGTGCATACATAGAGATGAAACAAATCATCCTATGTAGGTTGTACCTGTTTACTTGCATTGTTCTCTTTTCTACATCCGTTCAGGATTTGATAAAAGCTGGCTGCACACAGTCGCTTGCTTGCTGGGAGAAGAAGCAGGCGGAGCTCAGTGGAAACCAGAAGTTAGTTGAGGAGGGTGAACGTTCCCGCTTCACATTTTCGTTTCTTTCGTTACTGAAAACAGAATTGATTTTCGTCGTAGTTTTCGTCAGTGAGCGAATAGACTGTGCACTTTGCAAAGTGCAATTGCACACTGCAAGAGCAGTTGCTCCAGAGCTTAGTAAATGAACAGAAGATCTACTGACCAATCATGTGCAAGCAAAAAGCAAGAATTATTTATTTTTTTTCTTCCTTGCCTGCGATTGGGTGTTCTGTGAAGCTTTACCTCATTTACTAAGCTCTGGGGCAACTGCAAAGTGCACAGTATAGTTGACTTTAGTAAATCAACCTCTAGGTTTCACTCTGATTTACATATTAAAGTGTAATTACAGCCAAAAATGTATTCTGTTTCGAATAGTGTGGGGAAGAGTTAAAACATCTGTCAAGTACGTCTGTGTCCCCTTTGGAACAATTTCCCCTTGTTTCCTTCAGCTAGTCACATTGGTGTCACAAGACAGCAAGCGAAGGGGAAAAAAAAATCCAAAAAGTATCCAAAAAGTTCTGGCTGGCATTCTACTTTAGGCTCGATTCACACTGGGGCAACACGACTTCAGCGCAACTTTGTACGGCGACTTCAACGCGGCTTCGACGCGATTTCAGCGCGACTTTAGCAAATTACAAGGCGACTTGAAGTCGCCTCCATGACAGGCGACTTCGGCTGTGGCCAATCACAGGGCAATCAGCTCTCTGGGAGGGAGGGGGGGAGGGAGGGGTTTTCCCTGCAAAGTCGCTTGACTTTACAGAGATCCGACTTGGAGACGACTTCCATTGATTTCTATGGTACAGGTCGCCTACCAAGTCGGATCAAAGTAGTACAGGGAGTACGCTCTGAAGTCGGAGCGACTTCAGTAGTGTCTATTAAGACGCTAGCGTTCACTCCCATTGAATCTATTTCTGGGGCGACTTGGGGCGACTTGAGGGCGTACAAGTCGGATCCCAAGTCGCCCCAGTGTGAACCGACCCTGAGGGGTTTCTTTTCACAGCAGCTTGCATCTATGTTTCATAAGGCCATTTCTTTTCTTTTTTTTTATACTTTATTAAAGAGACACAAAATGACATGCCATGCATTGTGTAAAATCCAGCGTTCCGGCATCCTTACACAACACACAGTTCCCAACTCAGTGCAATGTTTTGGTGAGAACATGACATATATAAAATAATTATTTCATATGTTTCCTGGTGCTGAGCTGCATAGAACTCAGTTGGTATGGTGTGAACGAACCCTTACCGACAATCTGGTAGTATTTTTATTTGTTCTGAAAGATGGATTTTTATTCAAAACAAAACTACTGATCATTTTAAAGGAATTCTGATATCAGTTTATTTTCAGAAGACCCAAACATTGCTAACAAGACACATCTATATGAGGAAAACATATCAATGGAAATAATGAAAATATAAAGAGAATTTGTGCTTATCAGCCAGATTTTGTGCATGGAATGTGCTTCTTTGTCCGCTATCTCATAGAATAAGTATCATTGCCTACCTACCAGCCTACTGACTACAAAAGGTCTTTTTGTGTGTAGTTTGTCAACAAATTAAAAACCTGGCTAAAGGAATCCAATTCCACTGAAGAGGTATTAAGCAATAACCCCAGGCTGCTGAGAAAATTTCTTTCCTGCAATCACGGGTTGACAGGGGAATCCCTCCCGCTGAGCAATAGGGGCCGATTTACTAAAACTGGAGCACTCAGAATCTGGTACAGCTGTGCATGGATAAGCAATCAGCTTCTAACTTCAGCTTGTTCAATTAAGCTTTGACAATGAAACCTGCAAGCTGATTGGTTCCTATACAGAGCTGCACCAGATTTTGCACTCTCTAGTTGTAGTAAATGACCCCACAGTAGAGCTGCACGATTCTGGCCAAAATGAGAATCACAATTTTTTTGCTTAGAATAAAAAGATCACGATTCTCGCGGTGTAAAATCTTTCACATTATACAAAAAAAGAATTGGGCTAACTTTACTGGTTCGTTTTTTTTTAATTAATTAAAAAGTGTAATTTTTTCCCCAAAAATTGCATTTGAACGACTGCTGCGCAAATACAGTGTGACATAAAATATTGCAACCACCATTTTATTCTCTAGGGTCTCTACTATATATATATATATATATATATATATATATATATATATATATATATAATGTTTGGGGGTTCTAAGCAATTTTACTAGCAAAAAAAATGATTTTAACTTGAAACCAACAAATGTCAGAAAAAGGTTTAGTGTTTAATTGGTTAAACTTCCCTCATTTTCACACCAAAGTGTATTCCTTTGATCTAAATGACAAATTGTTACAATGTTTCTACTTAAGATTCACTGCTAAAGAATGTTGTGATTCTTGGCAGACTGCCCGTTTTTTTTCTTTTCCTTTTTTTTTTGACGGCTATCGCTTTAGCAGAGCAGAGAGAATTCTTTGCATAAAAAGAATCAGTAAATACTTTTTTTCAAGATCGCAACGGGAAAAAAAATTGCGATAACGATTCTTAACGATTAATCGTGCAGCTCTACCTCACAGTGTTCTCCCGGCAGGGAGGTGGGAGAAACCAGGAGAACACAGTGATTATTGCTATTGGCTATAACAGCTGCTTGCAATAACCATATGTAAAATCCGGCAGGCTGGTTGTACCCAAGCTGATTGAATGATCAACTTGGGTAGATTCAGTCTGCCCATACATGGTTAGAATCTCGGCCGGTTCAGCTGAACCAGCTGAGATTAGAACCGTCTATGGCCGCCCTTAGTGGAAGAAGCCAGTATAATGAACAGGACACTAATCTTTGGGTGGTAAATATTTGGTTGAGTAATCTTCTGGCACTGAACGTTGACTTCCACAACCAACAGCTTTAGCTCTGAGTTCCCAGCTCCGCCTGTCTGTAATGCCCATCACTTTGTTGAAATCTACATGCATTTTAAAAAAGATGGATAACGTAGTAGTGAAAGTCCAGGTTAAGCTGGCAACTCCTTCATGACTGTTTTCTCTTTACTCCCCTAGAACGGTGGTGGTCAACTGTCATGAATTAGGAGGCCCTAAGTGTGGCCGCTGTTGTAACCAAAGGGCAGCATGTAAGATTCAGTGAGTGTAATGCCACAGAAAGATACTAGACTGTACACATGCAACAGGAGATGGCCAAAGACTATGGGCATACTACAAGAGATTGGTAGAGGCTGCAAACTTGTGTAAGAGTTGTCGGAGGCTAGGAACGTGTTTCAGAAGACAGTCATTGATCAAATCACTAATCAAATCACTGCTCCCTTATAAATTATTGCTTTTACACTTAAAATGGACTTGGGATACATTTGATGTATTTATCAGCAAGTTCCATCATAATGATCCAAGGAAAAAAATAAAAAAAGAGAAAAGTAATGAACACAGAAAAAGTAAGATTGTGTTAAATATATAAACCAAACCATTTAACTATTAGAAGTCAGTCTAAAGACTATTTTTCCTAAACTGGCCTGAGTAAGCACCGAGGTTTGGAAAGCACAGACTACTGTCTACAGGGGACCCATGACCACACAATAAGTGCCAAAGGGCCACAGGTTGGGCATTGGGGGTCTAATGATACAAGAAAATAGCCAGCGATTTAACACCTTTACTCATATTAGTTCTGGGTGAACCGAGCCATCAAATGATCCATTTCATTTCTTTCTTCTCTACATCTTTGTGCTGCTGTATGACAGTGAAGATTGGAAGGAACACAGACATCGAGCCTTGAGGGCACAGATCATGGTCGGTACAATCAGGTTTGGATAGAATCTACTTTACTGAAATCCCTCTTTTTATCCCATTTATCTGTGCATTGAAGATGTTATAAGCTCTTTATGGCTCTCTAGGTAACCCTAGATAGCAGCTAAGAAACTCTGTATAAAAATTTACTTTACTTCTTTTCACTTTATCTTCCTTCATTCCTGCCTTTCCCACTGTCTAGAATTATTATTTTTTTGTTTTTGCAATCCCAATCAATATAAAAACGAAAAAAAAAAAATGTTCATTAAACCCAAAAAGAATTGTGCTTTTGGTGCAAAAGGGTGATGCTGCACTTATATATTCCGGACACAAGGAAAGTCTAAAAATAACTACTTAAAGGATAAGTTCACCTTAAGGAACATATTAGATGTTACACCCATTTTTAGTAATGTTCTGACTGCTGCAGCCTCTCCCCCCGACCAGCTGCTTCTAATGACAGCGAACCCAGGATCTTTTCCCTGAACTCACGGTCACAATTTTATAAAACAAATGCAGCCATGCAGGGCTCCGCCCACCCACCCAGACGTGTCATTCATTCACAGAGTTCTGTGAATGGAAGAACTACAAGTACAGACAGCCTTTGTGGCTGTCAGCTTGTAGTTCTCAATGAACTACCAGGGTGCTGTTGAGCGCTCTAGGTAGTTCATTGTTTCTTTTTGTCTTTGTGTACCTGCCTGTCTGTAGGAGGTACGAAACAGAGCGTTGCTCTTTCCTCCATTTATCCCTTTGAGGAGTAGTCTTTGGCTAAGCAGTGGAGAACCAAGGAGACTCTGGAGTCTGCGGTATTTTGTTTGGTGGCCCGCTGTTGATCTCTCATAATTTGGAGATCATTACCACTTGTTAAAGGAACTGGCACACTTGATTTTAAGGTGGTTTGGGACTTTTGCGCGTGGACTTGCACTTATTTTCAAGATTTCACAAGTGGATTTTAATATACACTCACTGGCCACTTTATTAGGTACACCTTGCTAGTACCGGGTTGGACCACCTTTTGCCTTCATTCTTCATGGCATAGATTCAACAAGGTGTTGGAAAAATGGATGGGATAGCAAGAAGGATGATAGCAAAGCTCTCCTGAACTAGCTTTCTACTAGAGTTAGAGATGGATATTCCTTTCCTACGGTTTGTATAATTATTTACAATCAACACAATATAAGTTAGGTTACATAGATGATGCAAACAGACAAGAACCGCCCAACGCACACAGGTAGTTATGAATGAGATACATTCTAAAATAAAAGTAACATAACTAAAGAGCCCAGCTCGACCTAGAAATCTATGAAAAGACTGCGTATTCAGGCAGGGTCACAAGTCTTTGAACCGGAATGCAGTCTCTTCTAATTTTAAATAATATATAACAGGCTTTTCACTGCTGGCAGGAATGTGTGATCCATTCTACAGCTCCTTGTGATGCAGTTACATCTCTGACTTCAGCTTCATTCTACCTGTTAAAATTGAATAAGACTCCCATAAGAACAATATTACCATGTTTGATCAGATAGGAAACAGTTTCTATAGCCAGGTAAATATAAAATATTGAGATGTAAGTGATAAACCCCGAGCCACTAAAAATGCTAAGTGAATATATATATATATATATAAAAAATATATATATATATATAAATACATTGCTGCTCCCCTCAAAAGAGTAATGTGCTCCTAGCGATGAGTGAAAAATTGAATACAGGGGGCGCTATATGTAAATAGTACCTGCCAGCTAGTTAGTAATTGATATACCAATCAATTATAAAGCATATATCTAAATATATAATTAGTAAATCCCCCAAAAATGTAAACATAAATATGTGAATAAAAAACACAGGAAAATCCACAGCAACACATAAATGTGAAAAAGCTTCAGTCTTCCGATTAGAGCAGTGACTTCCAACCAATTATGAAGCAGATATCTATATATCTATATATATATATATATATATATATATATATATATATATATATATATATATAATTGATAATTCCCAAATAGGTGTAAACACATAAATATGTGAATAGAAGGCACAAAAATGTCCACAACACCACATAAATGTGAAAAAACTTCAATCTTCCGATTAGAACAGTGTCTTCCAACAAAGATTTTAAGTCCTCCGCCAAACCTTATAAAAGCTGCGTTCACCAATAGTGAAATAGATAAGTGATCTGCTTACCAGATCAATTTGACTTCTTTCCTAGGAAAGGTAGTCAAGCTGCGCTTGTGCAGGATAGTGCCTGCTCACATGGATGGGATGGATATGATACAGACCTTCCTCAGTGGCAAAGGCAGTATACAGTATCAGCGACCTGTATTTAATTTTTCACTCAAATATAAAATATTACATATGAATATCCGTAAATTTATATTTCCATCCTGCAGATGGCACTCTATGTTCCTTTTCACATATTTAACTTATAACTGAAGTTCCACTAAACAGAGTTGAGATTACATTTTTTTCCTTAAAGCGCACCAATTTTTCCTTTTTTTCTAAATTGCAATGCATACTAGCACATTAGGAAATACTTACCTTAGAACGGTGTTCACCGGGTTCTGGGTTCACATCCTCTGGCCGTCTGATTGGCCATGTTGCGATGAGGTCACTCCCGCACATGCGTGTAGGAGTCACGGACCCGTGGCACGGAGCTCTGAAGGGATGGCTCAGGTATGCCGTCCCTTCAGAAAGCATGCGCGGGTGACATCACTGGCTGCATGCAGTGTGAATATCTCCTAAACGGTGCGGGTTTAGGAGATATTCATAGTACCTACAGGTAAGCCTTGTTATAGGCTTACCTGTAGGTACAGGTTTACAGTAAAACCTTGGATTGCGAGCATAATTCGTTCCAGAAACATGCTTGTAATCCAAAGCACTTGTATATCAAAGCAAATTCCCCCATAAGAAATAATGGAAACTCAAATGATTCGTTCCACAACCATTTATTCATAAATCCTTCAGTTTATAGGCCTTATAAAAAGATTATAGCAATGTGATGGGTTGTGTAACCATAAAATGTCCATCCACAAATGGAAGCCTCCACAAGGGGATTAGAAGCAAAATCCAGCAGGAGCTCCAGAGTATAAAAGAGAAGAGAGGTGCCTCTAAGTGTAGCAATATGGTTACATTTAATGAAGGTACAACATTTAGCAACTCACATGATGATTAAAAGAGGCTCATTTAAGTATGCAGGCATCTGGGGTAAAGCTGTCCACATAGATCATTCTCCGCACCACCGGCTCTCACCGATGTCAGTCTGCAATCGTGACCGGGAAGACTACCCTGCAGTAGAGCGATCTGAAAGTGAGGCTTGGGGCGCTCGCGGAGCGCAGCGTGGAAGGGATGATGTCGATGGCGGTGAAGAGGATGGTCTATTTAAACAGCTTTACCCCGGATGCCTGCATACTTAGATGTGCCTGTTTTAATCATCAACCATGTGAGTTGCTAAATGTTGTACCTTCGTTAAATGTAACCATATTGCTACACTTAGTGGCGCCTCTCTTCTCTTTTATACTCAGCTGTGACATGACGCTACTTGTATATCAAGACATCGCTTGTATATCAAGTCAAAATTTGTTTTAAAATTTTGCTTGTCTTGCAAAACGCTCTCAAACCAAGGTTTTACTGTACTTCCACTTTAAGCCAGCAATAGATGGTTCGAACCTCGGCCAGTTCAGCAGGGACCAGCCAAGATTTTAACCATACATATGGGCATGCATATATGGGCATTGGCTTGGGCACAACCAGCATGTCCGGTTTTCGGCATGCAATTACTGCTAGCAGCTATAGCCGGTAACATTAATCACTCTGCAGGATAATCACCCGTGGCTGCAGGAAAGAAAATCGCACCATCTATGGCTTGCCTTTTTATGGTGACAACCTGAACTATAATTTACCAAACACATCCAGCAATATGAGACAAACGTGTCAACACCTATACTTTGATTCTACTCCAGTGCAAAGCAGATAGGTTAATGTCTAATTTACAGACGTTTCACTGGAGTGTAATATACAAGGAGAGTCAGTAAAAACTTGTGTAATGATATACAGAACAATGTTTTTTTTTTTTTCAAGCGGAAACCTAAAAATACTTCTTTGCAGTGGGGCTGTGCCTGCACTCCAAGGTTAAACTGCTGGTTTATTATTGCTGTCTTATGAAGCCATCACTGGGACAGTAATTAGGGAAAATCTTTCTATAACCAGGTCTCAGATAGCAGTGTAACCTGAAAGGAAGTTCTAACCATCCCTCTATCAAAAAAAAAAAAAAGGTTTTGGTAGAACATTAAAGCAATGTTCTGTTCTGCCCAAAAAAATAAAAATAAATAAAAGCCAGCAGCTACACATACTGCAGCTGCTGGCTTTTAACAATAGGACACCTACCTGTTCTGGAGTCCAGCGATGTCAGCACCGCAGCTGATGTTTCCATCATCTGTCGGGTGCTGCTGCCGCCATTGCGGGTATCGGTACCTGGCAGTGTAGCCTTACAGCTTCACGCCGGGAACCCTACTGTGCATGCGCGAGGCCTGGCTCCTCTCTCATACTGGCCCGGTGACAGGGAAAGGAGGAGGGAGGAGCCCCGCGGCCCGGACTCCTGGAAGTGGGAACAGGATACCTGTCAAAGACAGGTATCCTGTTCCCCCTCCCCCCCGAAAGGTGCCAATTGTGGCACCGGAGGGGGAGAGGAAACCAATGAGCGGAAGTTCCCCTTTTGGGTGGAACTCCGCTTCAACTTCAACCCTAACCTAACTTGCACCAATATAACCACAAAACATATACAGCTCACTTTGGTCAATATTTACCGTTCACAGCAGCACAGAAGAGATAGAGTCATGTCATTGTCTTCCCTGTACCGGCCTGATGTCGGCAAGTCTTTACATTCTGAGATAAAGTTGTGAAGTTCTGATTCTGGAAATCCCTCTTTCTGGTAATTCTGCAAGGATGGAGTGTAAAATCACATTGTTTTATTTCTAATAAACTTTGGTTATTGGTCAGGCACAAGAGCCCAACAAAAATATTTCTGTAAACTGAAAGTGGGTTTCAGAACAAAGAATTTATCCATAATGAAGCTTGATCCCTAAATACTGGAAAGCCACCAAATTACCCCTGGTAACCAAACAATGGAACCAGTTTCAGACCTTATTCTCTAATAACCTGATCTTTATGATATGAACAAAACCCTGGGTTGATGACACCAGCTTTAACCCTTTCGCAGCCAGGCCCTGTGCTCCATTTTGTACACTCAGGTGGCCAGACCATTTTAGCTATTTTTCCTTTGCTTTTTTATTTTTCACTTATAGCTTTCAGAGTTTGTAAAAGACCCCCCCCCCCCCCCAAACCATGTATTTTCTGAAAGCACGTGACCAATAGAATAAAAAGAAGGTGCTACTGATTTTTAAGGTCCCACGATATTTGCGCAAATGTTTATGAAAACCACGCCCCCTAAAATGTCACAGTCCCAGCATGCCCAGGGACTGTGACATCATATGGGGGCGGGGTCTCCGCCTATATAAGTCACATCCTTTCCTGGGATCCCCCTCTGGTGCTCTAGGCCCCTCCTCTTCGGTGAGTGCTCCTAGGGAAAGCTACTCTCCCTCCAGGCACCCATGCATGCTCGCTACGAGTAACTTGGCCCGCCCCCCTATGACAGCATTTTAGTTACAGCAGCAGGAGCCAATGGCTGGCTGCCTCTGCTATAAATCTTCCCAATGAGGAGGGAGACAGCTGTTCTCATGCATATCGCTGGATCAGATTGGGCTCAGGTAAGACTAAGGGGGTGCAGGGGGGCTCCTGCAGCACAGAAGGTTTTTACCTTAATGCATAGAGGCTTTAGAACCACTCTATGCCCCCCCCCCCGGTTTGCTGCTGCACAAATGTGTTATGCGGTCAGTTCAAATTGTTACTGCACAGCAATGGATAATGTTTTGTTTCATGTAAGTTCTCCCTTGTCAAATACAGTGCATCCGGAAAGTATTCACAGCGCTTCCCTTTTTCCACATTTTGTTATGTTACAGCCTTATTCCAAAAATGGATTCAATTCATTTTTTACCCCATAATGACAACGTGAAAGAAGTTTGTTTGAAATCTTGGCAAACTTATTCAAATTAAAAAAATGAAAAAAAATCACATGTACATAAGTATTTACAGCCTTTGCCATGACACTCAAAATTGAGCTCAGGTGCATCCTGTTTCCACTGATCATCTTTGAGATGTTTCTACAACTTGATTGGAGTCCACCTGTGGTAAATTCAGTTGATTGGATATGATTTGGAAAGGCACACACCTGTCTATATAAGGTCCCACAATTAACAGTGCATGTCAGAGCACAAACCAAGCCACGAAGTCCAAGGAATTGTCTGTAGACCTCCGAGACAGGATTGTATCAAAGCACAGATCTGGGGAAGGGTACAAAAAAATTTCTGCAGCATTGAAGGTCCCAAGGAGTACAGTGGCCTCCATCATCTGTAAATGGAAGAAGTTTGGAACCACCAGGACTCGTCCTAGAGCAGGTCGTCCGGCCAAACTGAGTGATCGGGGGGAAGGGTCTTAGTCAGGGATGTGACCAAGAACCCGATGGTCACTCTGACAGAGCTCCAGCATTTCTCTGTGGAGAGAAGAGAACCTTCCAGAAGGACAACCATCTCTGCAGCACTCCACCAATCAGCTCTGTATGGCAGAGTGGCCAGACAGAAGCCACTCTTCAGTAAAAGGCACATGGCAGCCGGCCTGGAGTTTTCCAAAAGGCATCTAAAGGACTCTCAGACCATGAGGAACAAAATTCTTTGGTCTGATGAAACAAAGACTGAATTCTTTGGCCTGAATGGCAAGCATCATGTCTGGAGAAAACCAGGCACCGCTCATCACCTGGCCAATACCATCCCTACAGTGAATCATGGTGGTGACAGCATCATGTAGTGGGGATGTTTTTCAGAGGCAGGAACTGGGAGACTAATCAGGATCGAGGGAAAGATAAATGCAGCAATGTATAGAGATATCCTTGATGAAAACCTGCTCCAGAGCACTCTGGACCTCAGACTGGGGCTAATGCCGTGTACACACGACCGGACTTTGACAGCAAAGGTCCGACGGAACGAATCCTCCGGACAATTCGATCATGTGTGGACTTCATTGGACCTTTGCTGTCGAAAAATCAGACGGACTTTAGATTTAGAACATGTTTCAAATCTTTCCAACAGATTTGAGTCCGGTCGAAAAATCAGTTCGCCTGTAAGCTAGTCCGACGGACGAAAACCGACGCTAGGGCAGCTATTGGCTACTGGCTATGAACTTCCTTATTCTAGTCTGGTCGTACGTCATCACGTTAGAATCTGTCGGACTTTGGTGTGATCGTGTGTAGGCAAGTCCGTTTCGTCGGGAACTCCGTTGAAAGTTTGTCAAAAAGTCCTTCGGAGTTCAGTCCGTCGAAAGTCTGCTTGCGTTTACATGGCATAAGGTTCATCTTCCTAATCACACAGCCAAGATAACAAAGGAGTGGCTACAGGACAACTCGGTGAATGTCCTTGAGTCGCCCAGCCAGAGCCCAGACTCGAACCCCATAGATCATCTTTGGACAGATCTGAAAATGGCTGTGCACCGAAGTTTCCCATCCAACCTGATGGAGCTTGAGAGGTCCTGCAAAGAAGAATGGGAGAAACTGCCCAAAAATAGGTGTGCCAAGCTTGCAGCATCATACTCAAAAAGACTTGAGGCTGTAATTGGTGGCAAAATGTGCTTCAACAAAGTATTGAGCAAAGGCTGTGAATACTTATGTACATGGGATTTTTAATAATTTTGCAAAGATTTCAAACAAGCTTCTCTCACATTGTCATTATGGGGTATTGTTTGTAGAATTTTGAGGAAAATAATACATTTAATCCATTTTGGAATAAGGCTGTAACATAACAAAATGTGGAAAAAGTGAAGCGCTGTGAAAACTTTCCAGATGCACTGTAAGTACACAATAGTTTTCTTCAAAGGCAGTGTATGACACATTCTTTTATATTGCATGCTTTGTGCAATGTATTGGAAAATGTTAATAAAACCTTTAGTGAAAAAAAAAAACAAAAAAAAAAATCACAGTATAACCCTGGAGAAGATTCAGTACATCAAGTTCTGCATTTGTTTAACATACAACGCTTATGTAAGCAAAGTTCTGTTTGTTCTATGAAGGTGTCACTGACCCGGACAGCTTGGGCACCTAAATTCTAGTATTAAGTGATAAGGATGACAAACGCAATGGAAAGCATTCCAAACACAGGACACTTATCTAAAGAGAACTAGATTGAATACCCCCTTGTCAAAAAACACATTCTTACTCGGCTCTGCTCTGAATAATGTTCTGCTGACATCCAGGAGAGCCCAACACATTGCATCAAATATACTTGTTGCACATTTGTTTTCAGTGCTAGAAGCCGGATGCAGATAGGTTTCAGCGTTAAGCCTAGTAAAAACGGGCTGAATGTCAGGCGACATTGGTCGGTTCAATAAAAACCGCCCGACATTCGGCCCGTGCGTGTGTATGGCAGCCGGTCCGACAGGTACTGGCCGATCGGCCGGACTCTGTCAGACTGGCATGCTGGAAAACCAGCAGACGACCGCCTCCCGATCAGGGATCTCAGCCAATGGTTGGCATTTTGGCAGCGGGCCGTCCCCCTGTCAGAACACAATAGCACAGAAGGGGAGAGCGCTGTACTAACATCGGATTGGTAGTACAGCGGCTCTGACCTGAGCTGTCAGATTTTTTTTCATTCAACCCGCAAAAAAAACCTAGTAGTGTGTACTATAAATAAGGCTGCTGTTACTAACCATATCACTTAACCTCTTTAAGCCAAATGTAACTTTCTGTATCTATTATGGTAATGCAGTCGGACTGCATATACTGTAATAAATATGCTGCCCTTTTTATTTATTTTGTGCTATGAGCTATAGCAAGGGATAGAGGATAAGTTCACCTTCCACCCGTTTTTAGGGTAGAACATGTAACATGTTTCCACTCCTGCAGCCTCTTCCCGATCCCCCATCTAATTGTGATAGCTGGCCGGGGATCTTCTCCTCGCATCTGCTGTCATAATTTGAAAAGAACGCGGCCGTGTGAGCCGCGTTCTTAGAGTCCTGTGAGTGAATGAACTACAAGTACCGACGGCCTTTGCTGCTGACAGCTTGTAGCTCTCAATGAACTACCAAGGAGTGTTCACACAATTACCAGCACTCTCTATCCCTGAGGTCAATATGACCTCAACCCTACTGAACACCTTTGGGATGAATTGGAAAGCCATTTGCGAGCCAGGCCTTTTCCTCCAACATACACTATATTGCCAAAAGTATTGTGACGTCTGCCTTTACACGCACATGAACTTTAATGGCATCCCAATCCTAGTCCTAATATTGAGTTGGCCCACCCTTTGCAGCTATAACAGCGTCAACTCTTCTGGGAAGGCTGTAGACAAGGTTTAGGAGTGTGTCTATGAGAATATTTGACCATTCTTCCAGAAGCACATTTGTGAGGTCAGGCACTGATGTTGGACGAGAAGGTCTGGCTCACAGTCTCCAATCTAATTCATCTCAAAGGTGTCCTATCGGGTTGAGGTTAGGACTCTGTGCAGGCCAGTCAAGTTCCTCCACCTCAAACTCACTCATTCATGTCTTTATGAACCTTGCTTTGTACACTGGTGCTCAATCATGTTGGAGCAGGAAGGAGCCATCCCCAAACTGTTCCCACAAAGTTGGGAGCATGAAATTGTCCAAAATGTCTAGGTATGCTGACACTTAAAGGAGAAGTCCAGCCTGAGCTCATTTGGCTGGGCTTCTCCTATGGGTCACAGGAGTGCAATATGTTTTGCACTCCTGTTACCCGTTTTCAGCAGAGAGCGTTCTGAAGTCCGCTCTCTGCTGACGTCACCAATATCAGTCCAGGCACCGCGTCATCATGACTGGAAGACTGGATCCGCCAGGTGCCTGACTGATAGCAGTCTCAGCCTCTCAGCGAGCCGCTGAGACGGTCGCTCCTCACCCCTCCACAGCTCAGCGCTCCAGTGAGCATGGAGGAGCAGAGCAGGAGAGCTGCTGATTGACAGGCAGCAGCTCTCTGCTCGGGGAGCTGAGAGAACCGAGCCATCGGCAGTGTTCGATTGCTCGGTTCTCAGCGAAGAGATCCTGGGGGACAGATGCAGCATCCACCTAGGTAAGTATGAATCTGCAGTAACCCCGATTCCCATATTTCTCTTTTAAGAGTTCCCTTTACTGGAACTAAGGGGCCACGTTCAACCTCTGAAAAACAACCCCACATCATAATCCCCCCTCCACCAAACTTTACACTTGGCACAATGCGGTCAGGCAAGTACCGTTCTCCTGGCAACAGCCAAACCCAGACAGGTCCATTGGATTGCCAGACAGAGAAGCGTGATTCGTCACTTCAGAGCACACGTCTCCACTGCTCTAGAGTCCAGTGGTGGCGTGCTTTACACCACTGCATTCAACGCTTTGCATTGCACGTGGTGATATAAAACTTGGATGCAGCTGCTCGGCCATGGAAATCCATTCCATGAAGCTCTCTATGCAATCTGAAGGCCACATGAAGTTTGGAGGTCTGTAGCTATTGACTCTGCAGACTTCTGGGCACTGTGCGCTTCAGCATGCGCTGACCCCGTTCTGTCATTTTTATGTGGCCTACCACTTCGTGGCTGAGTTGTTGTTCCCAGTTGCTTCCACTTTGTTATAACACCACTAACAGTTAACGGTGGAATATTTAGTAGGAAGGAAACTTCATGGATGGACTTATTGCCCAGGTGGCAACCTATCACAGTACCACGCTTGAATTCACTGAGCTCCTGAGAGCGACCCATTCTTTCACAAATGTTTGGAGAAGCAGTCTGCATGCCTAGGTGCTTAATTTTATACACCTGTGGCCATGGAGGTGATTGGAACACCTGAATCCAATGATTCAGAAGGGTGTCCCAATACTTTTGGCAATATAGGTGTATGTACCTGACCTCCTGAAGGTTATTTTGGCTGAATGGGCACAAATTCTTACAGTCAACAACTGTGTTTATAAAGTAGCATGGAGGAAGACTTGGGATAATGTGTGACAACAGCACTAAAGTAGATTGGAGGTGTTTCCTATAGTAGCTATTCCCAATTTTAGTTTTCAAATGCATTTTAAGGAATGAAAGCTATATGTCAATAGGAAATGAACCCACCTTAATTGTATCATAAGTGTCAGTGATCAGAGCAATGAAAAGGCTGAGAACCATATAGATGAATAGGCTGATGAAGGAGTAGAGGTAGACACGGCTGAATAGCCACACTAAATAGCTCTTCTGTTGCATGATGGAAAATGTAGTGAACATATCATCGCCATTTATAAGTGAGAACAGACACTCGGACACCATGTCCAGAGACCGGAACTAGGCAAGAAACAAGAATAACAGTCAGTACAGCTACACCTGCTCTCAGGGACCATTAATATGGTGTCATGATGGTTACATTACCTTGGTGTGATAGGGTCCCAGAACAATCCAGCCACAGAAGCAGTAGCCTAAGTAGATCATGGCTGCACAGCAGCAAAAGCGCATCACGTTTGGAAGTGCGGCTCTCAGAGTAAGGATCAAGAGCTGCGAAAAGCAAATGCATATAAAAATAACTTTGCATAACCCGGCTTTCTTTCAATACAATCAACATCACTTCCACAGTTTTGCATAAAAATGAAATGCATAAGAATATACTACTGTATGTTACGTTCTGGAGATAACAGCTTGGCACCACCCTATCCATCCTTCCAGAACACTAAAGCAGGCAGCACTGTGGCTTAATTGTTAGCACTTCTGTCTTGGAGTTCTCAGATCGAATCCCAGCCAAGACATTAAAGCCGGCCATAGATGGTTCGAATCTCAGCCGGTTCAGCCGAGATTCGAACCCTGTACAGGCAGGCTAATAGTACCCAAGTTGATCGATCGACTTGGGGTCAACCAGCATGTTGGATCCTTCATGCAATTATTGCCACCAGCTATAGCCACTAGCAATAACCACTGTGTGTTCTCCCGACAGGGACGGCTGTGTTAATGGGGGAATTGAGCCATTTTCTTTCCTGCAATCCGATCTATAGCCGCTTAACTGCATGAAGTTTGTATAATCTCTCTGTGCTTGCGAGGTGTTTTCTCCCACACTCCAAAGACATTCTTGTAGGTTAATTGGCTTCTGTCTACACAGCTCCTAATATGTGTTTTGCATGTGTGCATAAATGTATCATAAGGACCTTAGACGGTAAGAAGTTCCTGATATGCTGGTCCGTGATCTCCTTTCTTTCTGTGCCTGAATGCACAATTTTTCATGTAAAATTTTCTAGAAGCACTGAGGGCAGCATGAAAAAAAAAACTGTTTCTATGGTAATATGGCTAAAACCACACCTCCAGAATACACTGTGCACATGCAATGCAAGCCATAGTGGTACTAGCAAGTTCACAGTTTTTGTGTGCATATATTATATATATATTTATATATACACACACACGCATATACATATACACACACACAGTGTCTTGAAAAAGTATTCATACCCCTTGAAATTTTCCACATTTTGTCATGTTACAACCAAAAACGTAAATATATTTTATTGAGATTTTATGTGATAGACCAACACAAAGTGGCACATAAGTGTGAAGTGGAAGGAAAATGAAAAATGGTTTTCAATTTTTTTTACAAAGAAACATCTGAAAAGTGTGGCATGCATTTGTATTCAGCCCCCTTTACTCTGATCCCCCGCTTCTGTGTCTCAGCCAATGAGGAAGCAGAGAGGCGGGACAGCAGCAGCTCTCGTGCACATCGCTGGATCAAGAGCGGCTCAGGTATCTATTTTGGGGGGCTGGGGGGGTAAGCAGCATACTGAAGGTTCTTTACCTTCATGCATAGAATGCATGAAGGTAAAAAGTCTTCAGCCTTTATTAACCACTTTAACCACTTGCTTACTGGGCACTTAAACCCCCCTCCTGTCCAGACCAATTTTCAGCTTTTAGCGCTGTCGCACTTTGAATGACAATTGTGCAGTCATACAACACTGTACCCAAATTAAATTTTTATCATTTTTTTTCCCACAAATAGAGCTTTCTTTTGATGGTATTTGAAAACCTCTGCGGTTTTTAGTTTTTGTTAAAAAAATTGAAAAAGACAGAATTAAAAAAAAAAAAAATTATATTTTTTTTATAATTTGTTATAAAATTTTGCAAACAGGTAATTTTTCTCCTTCGTTGATGTACGCTGATGAGGCGGCACTGATGGACACCGATAGGTGGCAGTGATGGGCACTAATGGGTGGCAGTGATTGGCACCACTGGTGGGCATTGATAGGTGGCACTTGTGGGCATTGATAGGTGGCACTTGTGGGCATTGATAGGTGGCACTGCTGGGCACTGGCAGGTGGCAATGACAGATGGCACTTGCAGGCACAGATGAGGCACATGTGCCTCCTTCCTCTTCGGGACCGATGTCCCTTTGACATAAGCCGGTGATCGGCTTTTTTTTCCTCCTCGCGCTGTCAGCGTGAGGAGAAAATGAAACCGATTACCGAGCTTTTGTTTACATCATGTGATCAGCTGTCATTGGCTGACAGCTGATCACATGGTAAGGGGCCGGGACCGGCCCCTTAGTCGGATCTGTGATCATCCGAGTCTCCGTGACTCGGTGATCTCAGCGCGCATACTGTGCGCGTGCACAGGGGAGGACGTCCTATGACGGCCTTCCCGGAAATTGAGGTACACGCTGCAGTCGTCATTCGGCTATGGCCCGGACCTCATTGGTTAAGGAGCACAACAACTGAGAGTTAGTGAGAATTTGCGAGCAGCTAAATCCATTTAGCCATATTTACTCCACTCTTCCCGATTTATGAGATATCTGTAGCTGTAAATAAAAGCAGAAATATCCGTACGGTAAATTTGCATAAGGAAAAAAGAAAATCTAGATAAAGGAAGGCCCGTAGACGTGGTGTATCTGGATTTTGCAAAAGCATTTGACACAGTTCCCCATAAACATTTAAAGTACAAAATAAGGTCCGTTGACATGGACCATAGGGGGAGTACATGGATTGAAAACTGGCTACAAGAGCGAGTTCAGAGGGTAGTGATAAATGGGGAATATTCGGAATAGTCAGGGGTGAAAAGTGGGGTCCCCCAGGGTTCTGTGCTGGGACCAATCCTATTTAATTTGTTCATAAGTGACCTGGAGGATGGGGTAAATAGTTCAATCTCTATATTTGAGGACTATACTAAGCTAAGCAGGGCAATAACTTCTCCGCAGGATGTCGAAACCTTGCAAAAAGACCTGAATAAATTAATGGGGTGGGCGACTACATGGCAAATTAGGTTTAATGTAGAAAAATGTAAAACAATGCATTTGGGTGGCAAGAATATGAATGCAATCTATACACTGGGGGGAGAACCTCTGGGGGAATCTAGGATGGAAAAGGACCTGGGGGTCCTAGTAGATGATAGGCTCAGCAATGGCATGCAAGGCCAAGCTGCTGCTAACAAAGAAAACAGAATATTGGCATGCATAAAAAAGGGGATTAACTCCAGAGATAAAACGATAATTCTCCCAGTCCAGTTCTGGGCACCAGTCCTCAGGAAGGATGTGCTGGAAATGGAGCGAGTACAGAGAAGGGCAACAAAGCTAATAAAGGGTCTGGAGGATATTAGTTATGAAGAAAGGTTGCGAGCACTGAACTTATTCTCTCTGGAGAAGAGACACTTGAGAGAGGATAGGATTTCAATTTACAAATACCGTACTGGTGACCCCACAACAGGGATAAAACTTTTTTGCGGAAGGGAGTTTAACAAGACACGTGGACACTCATTAAAATTAGAAGAAAAGAGGTCTAACCATAAACTACGTAGAGGGTTCTTTACTGTAAGAGCGGCAAGGATGTGGAATTCCCTTCCACAGGCGGTGGTCTCAGCGGGGGGCATTGATAGTTTCAAAAATAAGCACCTGAATGACCACAACATACAGGGATATACAATGTAATACTGATATCACACACACATAGGTTGGACTTGATGGACTTGTGTCTGTTTTCAACCTCACCTACTATGTAACTATGAAAACCAAATGGAAATTAAAACATCCACATGGGGAGTACTTACATTGTATTTCTGAAAGAATCCTAAATAACGGATAACTCCCAGCCATACTAGCATGGTAGATGTCCCCAGGAGAATGCTGCACACATCATAGCTTGACAGGCTCTGCTTGAGAAGAAAAAAAATATATGGTAATTAGTGTACATGGTTTTTACATTATTTTTTCTTTCAGAAGCATTACAATTTCATATGGTAAAGAAAGACACATGCTAGGACCATGATACAAAATAACAGTGAACAAGTTTACCTCTGAATTACAATGCCATGTAAGGCGGTTGGACATGCATTTTGCTTCTGGAAATGTAATCCCCATGTTAAAGTGATATTAAACTTTTTTTTTTTTTTGGGTACAATTCAGTATACGTTCTCCATACATACAGAAGATGCGTAGTCTTACTTCGGTCTTAGCTGGTCCCCAAATTGCTCAACCGCTGCCTTGTTTGTGGGTTTCTCCTTTACCTAACCAGCTGCTAACAAGATGCCTACATACACAGTCCTGGCCTGGACCAAAGCCCAACAAGACATACCCTGCTACCTCCTCCTCCCAGAATGACAGCTGCAGCAGCCAACCCTTTAATGCCTCAGTACTCTCCTCTATAAGTTTGGGGAAGCAACAGGGACTGTCCCGGAGCCAGCGGTTGTGGCATGGTGCTTCGGCCTTTTTAGGGTTAAAACAGGCAGTATGGAGGTAACATAAAATGGTAATTTTGACCAGATTAGTAATTATTTTGAGGAGGAGATACAGATATTAAAGGAGTTGTAAAGGCAGAAGGTTTTTTATCCTAATCCAATCTATGCATTAAAGTGGTTGTATACCTTTTTTTTTATTTTTACCTACAGGTAAGCCTGTACAGTTTAGGAGATATTCTCTTTGCATGCAGCCACTGACGTCAGTGGCGCATGCGCCGTTAAGGCCTGACTGCCGGGCCTTGCCGGAAAGGATACTCCCGCGCGCATGTGCGGGAGTGACATCATCGCGGCTCCAGCGCTGTGAGTGGCCGGAGCCGCGATGACGTCACTCCCGTGCATGCGCGCAGGAGTATCCTTTCCGGCAAGTTTCGGCAGCGTCTGCCAGACCTTCAGCCGGGCCTTCACAGCACAGCGCATGCACTGCTGACGTCAGAAGAAACGCAGAGGGCAAAATGTCAGCTCCCTCAGCGTGGACCGGAATGCGATACACGGACCTCGTTCTAAGGTGAGTTTTTCATAATGAGCTAGTATGCGGTGCCTTAGAGGGTTTACTTTTTTTTCGTGTGTGTGTTTTTTTTCCATGTTTGGGTATACAACCGCTTTAAGATAAAAAACCTTTTGTGTGTAGCACCCCCCCCCCCCCATTACTTACCTGAGCCCCATCTCTCCCCAGCGATGTCCACGAATGTCTAAGCTGTCCGGGACACTCCTCCTGATTGGCTGAGACACAGCAGCGGGGCCTTTGGCTCCCATGGCTGTCAATCAAACTCAGTCAGCCAATCAGGGGAGAAAGGGGGCGGGGGCGGGTCAGGACTCCATGTCTGAATGGACACACTGGGCTGTGTCTTGGCTCGAGTGCCCCCATAGGAAGCTACTGACTTTGGGGGCACTGAACAGGAGGGAGGGGCCAGGAGCACAGAAGAGGGTCCTGAGAAGAGGAGGATCGGGGCTGCTCTGTGCAAAACCAACTGCATAGAGGAGCCAAGTATAACATGTTTGTTATTAAAAAAAAAAAAAAAACACGGCCATACCACAACATAATGTCACATGCTCAATAAAGATTACTCATTTAACATACTACCGGCTTATCCGGGATTGGTTATCACTTTTTCAGTATTAGGATAAAAGAAGATGAGACATTGTAAAACATGTTAAACACAATGAGTTTTGATCTTCTAAAATATATTGTGTATGTTACGTGATACATGTGATACTCTGTAACCTGTTGGTCCATGTGGGCCGTGTTCTTTTCATAAATAAAAAATAAAAAAAAAACAAAAAAAACAAAAACAAAACACAAGACTTTACAATCACTTTAAAGCTGGTACCAGTTAGTTGAACAAATCAAATGGTACAGGAATACAGGCACAGGGAAAGGGTCCGTGAATAGTATATAAAGCAAGTCCAGTTCCAAGAAACAGAACTTGTATTAAAGTTAAAAGTTAGGTAATTCACAACAAGCCCGGCGGGATGACACCCAACCAAGGACACAGAATGTAACAGCAGTGTGTAGCAGAACATGTCTCGGATGTGCCGATAGCGTCTGTCTTGAGGGGTGGAATGCAGCCTGGCCAGTCCATACCCAAGCGGGGAGGCTTCCAGGAAGGATGGCGTGTTCCTATCCTTTTCTTACTCGTTTGGAACCTCACTACCACTGTTCACTGTCCCTGACAGATGGGTAACCTGTCCCTACACTAACCACATGTAAAAAGCGCGCCAAGCCTGGGAGCCAGGGTTTCAAATAGACTCTGCCTGACCCAAGATGGCCTCCAGAGTCACATGGGGCAACAACAGCCAATTGGATAGCTTCCCCAGTGACCCAGGAAACTATAGCGGAACCATGTTCATCTCGACTCCCCCTTTAACTGCAATGCTGCTGTTAGAAATCATGGGGCCCCATACAGCCTACCTGACGGTCATGAGTATGTTAAATGACAACGATCGTGGCATAAGATTCGCATATGAGGCAAGCCAGACCGAGATTAATTTTTTGGATCTTAAGATAAGTATCAGAGATGGGCAACTTTCCACAGCAACCTATTTTAAGAATACTGATCGGAATTCTTACATACCCACAGACAGTTGCCATCATGAAGCCTGGCTAAGGTCAGTGCCGAAAAGTCAACTCATACGCTTGAAGCGTAACTGTTCAGACCATGAAGAATTTCTGGCTCAGGCTGATGTCCTAATTGGACGTTTTCTTGAGAAAGGCTATCCAGAGGTGTCTCTTAAAACCACATTGGATGAGGTTGCCATCCTCGATAGGCGCACTCTACTCAATGACAAGGTTCCCAATACGGATAGAGCACCATCTGTACCGTTTATAACCACCTATTCCCTGCAGCACAGGAATGTGGCAAGGCTGGTTAGAAAATATTGGCATGTCCTCCAGAATGACCATGTATTGGGTACCATTCTCCCGGCCAAACCACAAATGGTATATAAAGGTGCTCCTTCCCTTAGAGGGAGAGTGGCCCCCAATATTCTTGATCCTCCCCCAATCAAGAGGGGTTTTTTTGAGTACATGACGGGTTTCTACCAATGTAAGAAATGCAGAATATATTCCCTGAGTGGATGTATGCATAGAAGAACACATAAATTTATGTCTACCAATACTTCGGTTGAATTCGAGATCAAATCTTTTATTACGTGCTCTACCGAGCGTGTAGTATATCTATTGCAATGTCCTTGCGGATTGCAATACGTAGGGAGGACAAAGCGTCCTCTCTCCGTAAGGCTCAATGAGCATGTGACTAACATCTTGGCAGGTTTTCCCAAACATCCGGTCTCTAGACACTATCTCGAGACACACAATCGAGACCCTAGGAAGACTATCTTTCTGGGGATTGATAGATATACTATACCCTGGAGAGGGGGTTCCCTTCTAAGGGGGATCTCTAGACTTGAGATGGCCTGGATATACAAACTCAGGTGTTATACCCCGTTTGGGCTCAACGTTGAGGTAGACCTTAACGCCTTTCTAGACAATTCATGAATTTACATTTCTTACAACACAATTATGGAGTTGTGAGGGTTATATATATGTTAAGATGAACCCATGAGCTGTAGGTGTATGTGATTATTGATCAACTACGATTTCTACTTTGGATTTTACTGCCCAATGTGAACCCGTTTCGACCCTCTGGTGGCCTTTCTCTAATGTCAGTTAGTTCTTGCCGATTGGCCATTTTTGGCTTTGTCCCCCCGTTTGACCATGCCTTTATTGGCTCTAACATTTAGGGCGGTTGATTTAGGGGGGTTGCACACCCCTATGGCGGGGGCACATATATTTTGAATTTTGTATGGTCTTAGGTCTTTCTAATTAGTGCCAAATATTTATTCAATTTTTTTAAATATTAATTTATGCTATTAATGATTATGATACCTACTTGGGTCCATTAAATGTCTGATATGTCCTGTCCTTGTTGAAGGTTTCTTGTTTCCTTAAAGATTTCATTAACCCCAAATGGGTGGCTAATTAGCCATATAGAGGCCTAATTACCCTATGAGGCTCAGGTACAATTTTTTAAAAAATATTAGTTTTTATGCAATATGCATTTTTATGTTTTTTATGTTTTCTATGTTTCCATATACAAAAAGCTTGTTTTCTAATGCATTAACAGAGGAAGGATATGGTCTGCATTTTTTTTGCAGATTGGTATTTGGCCCTGGGAATGTCATAATATAAAACCTACTTTCTTAATATCCGAGCGTACTATGTAGGCTTTTTAGAATGCTGTCAATTTAACAATCTCCACTAGATGGCGTTTTTAGACCCTGATAGGACGACTTTAAATTAGTTATCCCTGTTAGGTGTCTATCCCCTTAATGGCATTATCCTGCGAGGCTCAGGTAGTGTGTGTATAATTCTACGTGGTTTTGACCTCTTTGGTAACCGAGGGGTTTCACTTTTAAGTGCTTAGGTAAATGTTTATTTTTGTCTACAAGTAGATAGGTTTGACCAGCGTCATTTCCTAGTATGATAGTGAGGCTTGGTTTTGCCCTAAGCACTTCCTGTCTTCCAATCAGGATGTGGCCACCAGAGCGTCAGAACGAGGTGTGGTTCTATGAGTGTATTTAAGGAGCGATGAGTCAGTGCGTCGCCCGTTCCTATGACAACGTCCAATAGGACGAAACGTACGTCAGAAGGCAGACGCGCTGACGTCATCGTTTCCATCCCACAGCGAACGGGTGTATGCAGGCCGGCCGGCTGATTTTAATACATGTTGTTTTACTTATTCCTTTTGGTAAGTGCACTACTTTTATTACTCTCAATAAACTATCTAAACGGATTCACACTATGGAGGATGTCTTTTTTATTCCCCTGGGTTTCCATTGCTGAATTATTTGTTGTCGATGAGTCCTGGGCGATCCTCCCTCTATGCTGAGACAGATGGTGGTGTCCCCACTGAGTGGATTTCTGGCATAAGCTTCATTACAGCTTACCTCTGGTAAACATATATCTATATAGGTGGTGGATTCTTCTCACAAGATGTTTTTTATTCACTAAAGCTTTTAATCACTACTGGTGGAGCATATTGCAATAAGGACTGTGGATATCAGAAGTCACCTTTTTTTCACGAACTTTTTCTCACTTATCTTGTTTATTTGCATCTGTTTTTTAGTACAAATTTCGGAATATTTTCTACTTATATATTCTGTCAATATTTAAGATCATAATTTTATTATTCACATTGATCACTTTATGGTATTTGAACCATTTGAGGATTCATTGATTGTTCATATTTAGCGCGGTTCTCTTATACATTGTACCTGACGGGGCCCCCTTGACCCCGCACACAACCCCACCCATGGCTCCGCCCCTGACACCGCCCACAACCCCACCTCTGGTGCCAAATATTTATTCAATTTTTTTAAATATTAATTTATGCTATTAATGATTATGATACCTACTTGGGTCCATTAAATGTCTGATATGTCCTGTCCTTGTTGAAGGTTTCTTGTTTCCTTAAAGATTTCATTAACCCCAAATGGGTGGCTAATTAGCCATATAGAGGCCTAATTACCCTACGAGGCTCAGGTACAATTTTTTAAAAAATATTAGTTTTTATGCAATATGCATTTTTATGTTTTTTATGTTTTCTATGTTTCCATATACAAAAAGCTTGTTTTCTAATGCATTAACAGAGGAAGGATATGGTCTGCATTTTTTTTGCAGATTGGTATTTGGCCCTGGGAATGTCATAATATAAAACCTACTTTCTTAATATCCGAGCGTACTATGAAGGCTTTTTAGAATGCTGTCAATTTAACAATCTCCACTAGATGGCGTTTTTAGACCCTGATAGGACGACTTTAAATTAGTTATCCCTGTTAGGTGTCTATCCCCTTAATGGCATTATCCTGCGAGGCTCAGGTAGTGTGTGTATAATTCTACGTGGTTTTGACCTCTTTGGTAACCGAGGGGTTTCACTTTTAAGTGCTTAGGTAAATGTTTATTTTGTGTATAGCAGTCTCTTGTCTACAAGTAGATAGGTTTGACCAGCGTCATTTCCTAGTATGATAGTGAGGCTTGGTTTTGCCCTAAGCACTTCCTGTCTTCCAATCAGGATGTGGCCACCAGAGCGTCAGAACGAGGTGTGGTTCTATGAGTGTATTTAAGGAGCGATGAGTCAGTGCGTTGCCCGTTCCTATGGCAATGTCCAATAGGACGAAACGTACGTCAGAAGGCAGACGCGCTGACGTCATCGTTTCCATCCCACAGCGAACGGGTGTATGCAGGCCGGCCGGCTGATTTTAATACATGTTGTTTTACTTATTCCTTTTGGTAAGTGCACTACTTTTATTACTCTCAATAAACTATCTAAACGGATTCACACTATGGAGGATGTCTTTTTTATTCCCCTGGGTTTCCATTGCTGAATTATTTGTTGTCGATGAGTCCTGGGCGATCCTCCCTCTATGCTGAGACAGATGGTGGTGTCCCCACTGAGTGGATTTCTGGCATAAGCTTCATTACAGCTTACCTCTGGTAAACATATATCTATATAGGTGGTGGATTCTTCTCACAAGATGTTTTTTATTCACTAAAGCTTTTAATCACTACTGGTGGAGCATATTGCAATAAGGACTGTGGATATCAGAAGTCACCTTTTTTTCACGAACTTTTTCTCACTTATCTTGTTTATTTGCATCTGTTTTTTAGTACAAATTTCGGAATATTTTCTACTTATATATTCTGTCAATATTTAAGATCATAATTTTATTATTCACATTGATCACTTTATGGTATTTGAACCATTTGAGGATTCATTGATTGTTCATATTTAGCGCGGTTCTCTTATACATTGTAACTGACGGGGCCCCCTTGACCCCGCACACAACCCACCCATGGCTCCGCCCCTGACACCGCCCACAACCCCACCTCTGGTGCGCCCCACCAATCATAACTGGATCTGAATGGGAGAGATGTCAGTGTTTTGACATCTGTGCCCATTCAGTTTGTGTCCCCATACACCAAAGACTTGTGTCCATTTATATCAGGCTTCCTCTGATCTGTCACATTTGGGTCTGGAAAAATAGAAAAGGATGTTCTTTTCCATTTTATTTTTTATTTTTTGACCTGAATGGACACGGAGGTAGGCGGATCTAAATGCACACAAGTCAATTCATACCTGTAAACCTACATGGAGCTTTCAATCAGGTCTGCTTGAAAAACTGACAACGCAGACCTGATTGCAAAGCTTGGGTGAAAGGCTATCAAAGGGGAGTGATTTGGGGGTGGTAAAAATGCATCTTGGCTGTGTGTTTTTACTGTCCCTACCCATCACATGTGTAAAGTAGCATCTCACTATGTGCTCACGGTCATTATCATTATAATGATCAGAGCACAGCAGGTGCTCTATGGCTCTGTCAGTGTAACAGGACTGTGTGGTGCTGACTTTGTTATGGCTGTGCTCTGTGATATAGTCTGTAACACCCAGTACAGCCATATATCAGGAAAGTCAGCACCCAACAGCCATGTTACACTGACAGAGCAATAGAGCACCTGCTGTGCTCTGATCATCATAATGATAATGACCATGAGCACACAATGAGAGTCTGGGGACTGCAAATTCTACAATAGCCTGTGTGACCTGTCGTGTGTGTGTGTGTGTGCAGGGGACTGCATGCCTGTGCACCTCTGCCGCTGTCAAGATTACTTCTGCTGTTCTGTCTGTCTCAGTGATAAGTCTCTCCCTCAGGCTGCAGCACTTACTGAAGGAAGGGAGCCGTATTACAGTAATATTCATCCGCCGGAGAAGGCATACAGTGAGCAGGCAGAACTTTCGTTTGTGCAGGTATACAGAGATCAGGGTGTGTGTGTATCCCTGCACCCGAAAATAAAAAAAAAGTCCCTCTTCTGCTTTCACCTCCTGGGTCCCTCTGTTAACCTGATGGGGCCCAGGAAATGACTATATATTCCTTATATACATAGTAATCAAGTGGGTGCGGGTTAATAAATAAAGTTATTTAGCTAGTTTTTTTTTTGTTTTTTTTAAGCTAGAAGTTAAAAGATGCTCGCCCCCCCCCCCCCCCCCCTGCTGCCCGGGCTCGGTACAACAGGGCTGCTTGTACTGCCCTATCAGCGGCCCTGTCTAAGCTTAAAGCTGAACCTCACAACAGGTACCATCAGTTTATGTCAAGTGAAACAGAAAATGAGGTAGAGCTGTAAGAAGTAATAAATAATAAATGATGGCACTGGAAATGACATACGTCAATCGATTGCTAAAAACTGTTTACTGGTCAGCAGATGCAGGGAATCAGGTGCAGCGATAGGAATCTAAATATTCTTCATCGATGAATAATTTATAGAAAAAGTGGCATACAGAATCAGGTAATGAGGAATTGTAGAGGAGCTGATATGGTGATTAGAACTACAAAGTTTACCGATTGTATCAGGTAATACAAGGAGCTAGTATCTTTGGACCTAGGAACATTTAACAGATCAGCTTGAAGAAGGAAACAGGTGTTGCATAAATGATTAAGGCATAACAGAATTTGGTGAACCCACTGTTTCCCCATGGGTGACAGCTCACTAAGACAGGCCATAGGTGATGCGATTTTCTTTCCTGTAACCACGTGTTGCTCGATTCCCCCATCAACACAGTTAGGCTCCATGCACATTGGCTTAACAAACGTTGCTTCTACAAGAGTTTTGTAATCTGCCTGTAGAAGCAGCTCAATGTTATCCTATGTGTTCATGCACATTAGGACGATTACATGCGCTATTTTGAGCTCAACATTTAGAGGCAGAAAAACAAAAAACCCTTCTGGTTCGCGTTTCAGATTGGAGCTTACTGGCGGAAAAAGTGCAAAACTCTCCTAAACTCGTCTAAACTTTGTACAAAGAATGTTCTATATGAGCGTTTTTTTACTGCCAGGTGTGCATAGAGCCTCGGTGTTGAAGGGGAACTCTCTCCTGTGGAGCTATTGTGTTCTCCCTGTGGGGGTTTAAGGCTAGCTGCTATAGACACTGGAAATAATTGCATGCTAGAAATCCGACATGCTGGTGGTGCCCAAGTCGGTCGATGGATCAATTTGGGTACAATCAGCCTGCCCGTTCATGGATCGAATCTCAGCCAGCCCCTGCTGATACGGCTGCAGTTTGAGACATCTATGTTCGGCCTAACAGGCAGGACACATGCTGAAACGGCACAAAGGACAGGAGTGACATTCTCAGGAAGGTGGGCTGAGATGACAGACAAATGCAGAAACTAGGCAAACAGTCAGAGCAGCTACAAAAGTCCAAATCACAGGAGTCATCCTGAACAGTGCAGACAGAAGTAAAGCAGAACCTGTTGATCAGGAAAAGGCAATGCCCAGCAGTCTATTTAAGCATTCCTGAAGGGGGCAGATGTGCACGGCAGAGTGACCTAAGCTGCATCACTGAGTAATGTTCAGCAGTTGGTGAAGGCTCAAGGCCAATTGTTACATACAAAGAAGATGAAGCCTGGTAACCGAAAACTAACAGTAATAGGAAGCAGAAATACTGCAGGAGTGGAATAGGCTTGTATATAAGTTAACATGTGTAATGATAAATGTATACATGAAAGGAGTAAGCATATGGCAATGGACCTTATGAACACCTTAGAAAGCAGGTCATATGTGGTAATGATAGCCAAGAATAATTATCAAACCAGTAAGTACCAGCAGGCATGTGCTGGAAGTTTTGAAAAAGTAATAGCACAGGTGGTGCAGGAAATTGGCTGCCATAATGGGAGCTCTAAAATGCTATTAGAACAAGCCATGTAAGGATCAGTAGTGATAATGCAAGTCATTAGCAAGTTATTAGCTTGCTTCATCACACTGCAATATGGCACCACCATGGCACTCAAGTGATACAGATTTTAAATATCAGCTTTTGGTTGAATGACCCTTTACCGAATTAATGGATTGCTTGTTTACATAACTCTTTTAACCTGGGGTCTGTGCATGATAAATATCCAAAGTCAAAATAAACTGTGCCCTACTGTCAGTGTGCTATTGACTACAAATGAGTTACAGACAAAAATGAGAAAATAACACTAAATTCCCAATCACAAGTATCCCTATAATTCCCTTTCTCCCCTTCATCCTTACCTCTCCCCTCCACCTTTTTTGTTATTTTTTATTATTTGTAACGATATTATTTTGTGGTAATTCACACTTAGAGACACCCTAGCACATAACATAATCCAAAAATTATGGAAGAGTTGATGGATAAACTGCTTCATATATTCTTCCACCCCTACCCAGCACCCACAAACCTGTATAATAATAATAATAATGAACAGACTAAATTGGAGATATCAGAATGCTATGTCTTGTTAATAGTAGATACTGTATTGCAGCGATATCCAAACTGCAGCCCATTGCATGCCTTTATCCATCCCACAGTGCACTGTTCCTCCCACTGACACCAACAATGAGAATCGATCCTCCCACTGACACCAATAATGTGGTATTTTTCCTTCCACTGACACCAATGATGTGGTACCATTCCTACCAACGACACCAATGATGGGGGAATTTTATTTCACTGACACCAACTATGGGGCATAATTCATCCCCCTAATATAAACAATGGAACACTATTCTTGTCACTAATATCAATGATGGGGCACTATTTCTCCTCCTACTGACCACAGGAGCTACAGTGCCTTGAAAAAGTATTCATACCCCTTGACATTTTTCACACTTTGTCATGTTACAACCAAAAACGTAAATGCATTTTATTATTACGATTTTATGCGATAGATCAGCAAAGTGGCATATAATTGTGAAGTGTAAGGAAAATGATAAATTGTTTTCTAATTTTTTTTACAAATAAATATGTGAAAAGTGTGGTGTACATTTGTATTCAGCCCCCCTGAGTCAATACTTTGTAGAACCACCTTTCTCTGCAATTACAGCTGCAAGTCTTTTTGGGGATGTCTCTACCAGCTTTGCACATCTAGAGAGGGACATATTTGCCCATTCTTCTTCGCAAAATAGCTCAAGCTCTGTCAGATTGGATGGAGAGCGTCTGTGAACAGCAATTTTCAAATCTTACCACAGATTCTCAATTGGATTTAGGCCTGGCTGTATGTTTAGGGTAATTGTCCTGCTGTATGGTGAACCTCCTCCCCAGTCTCTAGTCTTTTGCAGACTCTAACAGGTTTTCTTCTAAGATTGCCCTGTATTTGGGTCCATCCATCTTCCCATCAACTCTGACCAGCTTCCCTGTCCTTGCTGAAAAAAAAGCATCCCCACAACATGATGCTTCCACCACCATGAGTGGGGATGGTGTGTTCAGGGTGATGTGCAGTGTTAGTTTTCCCCCACACATAGTGTTTTGCTTTTTGGCCAAAAGGTTCAATTTTGGTCTCATCTGACCAGAGCACCTTCTTCCACATGTTTGCTGTGTCCCCCACATGGCTTCTACCAAACTACAAATGGGACACCTTATGGCTTTCCTTCAACAATGACTTTCTTCTTGCCACTCTTCCATACAGACCAGATTTGTGGAGCACACGACTAATAGTTGTCCTGTGGACATATTCTCCCACCTGAGCTGTGGATCTCTGCAGCTCCTCCAGAGTTACCATGGGCCTCTTGGCTGCTTCTCTGATTAATCTCTTTGCCCGGCCTGTCAGTTTAGGTGGACGGCCATGTCTTGGTAGGTTTGTAGTTGGGCCATACTCTTTCCATTTTCGGATGATTGAACAGTGCTCTGTGAGATGTTCAAAGCTTGGGATATTTTTTTTATAACCTAACCCTGCTTTAAACTTCTCCACCACTTTAGCCCTGACCTGTCTGGTGTGTTCCTTGGCCTTCATGATGCTGTTTATTCACTAAGGTTCTCTAACAAACCTCTGGGGGCTTCACAGAGCAGCTGTATTTACACTAAGATTAAATTACACACAGGTGGACTCTATTTACTAATTAGGTGACTTCTGAAGGCAATTTGTTCCAGCTGTGTTTAGTTAGGGATCTCAGAGTAAAGGGGGCTGAATACAAAATGCACACCACACTTTTCAGATATTTATTTGTAAAAGATTTTGAAAACCATTTATCATTTGACTTCCACTTCACCATTATGTGCCACTTTGTTTTGGTCTTTTACATAAAATCCTACAAAAATACATTTATGTTTTTGGTTGTAACATGACAAAATGTCTAAAATTTCAAGGGGTATGAATACTATTTCAAGGCACTGTATGTAATTTTTTTACTCCCGCTAACCACCAAGCCTGAGACATTGTCTACTTACAATGACACTGAGATATTTTCTACTCTCGCTGGCCACAGTCCAGCCCTCCTAATGTCTGAGGGACAGTAAACTGGTCCTTTGTTTAGGAAGTTTGGAGGCCCCTGCTATATTGCATGTATACAGCTGTTGATAAATATGAAACATAAAATATGTCATAATTATGACACAACTTGTCAATTAAAGCTCCAATGGGGATGCCCAGGGAAATTTGAAAAGATCTGGGGCTTGTTGCTGGATACCGTGGGCCTTAGTCCCACTGATCTTGTTATGGATAGAATATTATCGTGAGGTTATGTGTCCTAAATTCTCTTTATCCAACTTTTCCTATTGCCATGGTACTGATGGTGGCTTTGTTTGTGTCTTGACTTTTGTAACAACTGTGCTGGACTGATGTCGATATTTTATTGAACTCACTTTTTTTTTTTTTCAATAAAATGTACCTTTTTCCGAGAGAAAAAAAAGTTGAGCTCCAATTCCATCACTTATAAGCAGGGCTTGTTTTGTGAGAGAATAGGTGCAAAAATTCAACCAACCTGCGCGCATTGAATGGTGGGTGTGGCCAAAGTGCATTAGTGGGAGGGTCTTCGAGGTGCATTGCTGAATAAAACCAAGAGTGCGTTACGTACAGAGTTCATGGTTTCATGAGTGCATTATGTACAGAGTGCAGGATTTAGGAGTGTGCTACGCACAGAATGCAGAGTTCAAGAGTGCGCTACTGACAAATATGCAAAGTTCAGGAGTGCGCAATGCACACAGTGCAGGATTCAGGAGTGCGCTAGGCACACAGGCCAGTATACAGCCAAAAATGGCTTCTCCCAAATTCTCCCCAACCCACTCTTAGTACAGAGCTCTCCTCCCATCCCCAAATCCCCCTTTCCCCCACCTAGACAGTACCAAAGAAATGGGCTGCTGCAAAAAAGCAGCCACTGTACAATTTGCATCAGGTAGTGCATGCTGAAAAAAAAATGAGACTGAAACTAATTAATTTTATTCCTAATTAATTTTAGGAAGAGTTCAATATGGAGGCGCTGATGTTTTTTGCCTACTAACCTTTGCCTGGATCTCCATCTTCAGTATGGAACCTACAATGGATAAAATATCACTCACAATAATGAGAATGTACCAGCCATTGACAAACTCCATTTTTTCTGACCAAGGCACAGCCTTTGACAATCGTTGTTGAACATACATTACATATTCCTGAAAAATGAATAAATATATGGTTTATTAACCAGGCAAGTATGGTTATTCATAAAGCTGGCAGAACTCATGTACTTGAGCAAACAATTTCCTAACCGTTTTATGAACTGTGAGCTTCCAACCATACACCTAATGAGTATCCACTAAACTTTAGACCACATTTAAGCCTCTCTATGACTAAGCCCATAAGTATGAAACATGTCTGAGAGGGGAGGACTACTGGCAGGGATGAACATGTTTCTTTTATTTCAGAATAAAAATTGTCTGAGCCGAGTGATGTCATCGGTTTGCGACTTTTCCTTTTTCACATTTAAACCTAGTTGTCACTACCAAATCTGTTTCAGGTCAGTGAATTATTTTCTTCTCTTGGTTTTACTTCTTTTACATACAACTTAGAGCAGGTACTGGGCAGAGGACAGTCAATGACCATAGAGAATGGCATCTGCACAATAGGACATGTTGTGGGAGAGAGCCGTTATTCTCTATGAATATTTCTCCATGCTTATATACATAGTTGCATAGTAGTGCGGTTGGAAAAAAGACACAAGTCCATCAAATCCAACCTATGTGTGTTATTATATGTCAGTATTGCATTGTATATTCCTGTATGTTGTGGTCGTTCAGGTGCTTATCTAATAGTTTTTTTAAACTATCGATGCTTCCTGCTGAGACCACTGCCTGTGGAAGGGAATTCCACATCCTTACCGCTCTTACAGTAAAGAACCCTCTATGCAGTTTAAGGTTAAACCTCTTTTCTTCTAATTTTAGTGAATGGCCATGTGTCTTATTAAACTCCCTTCCGCTGAAAAGTTTTATCCCTATTGTGGAGTCACCAGGTACTTTTCCATCCTTGATTCCCTCAGAGGTTCTCCCCCCAGTGTATAGATTGCATTCATATTTTTGCCACCCAAATGCATTATTTTACATTAAACCTCATTTGCCATGTAGCTGCCCACCCCATTAATTTGTTCAGATCTACTTGCAAGGTTTCCACATCCTGCGGAGACGTTATCGCCCTGCTTAGCTTAGTATAGTCCGCAAATACAGAGATTGAATTGTTTATCCCATCCTCCAGATCGTTTATGAACAAATTAAATAGGATTGGTCCCAGCACAGAACCCTGGGGAACCCCACTACCCACCCCTCACCATTCCGAGTACTCCCCATTTATCACCACCCTCTGAACTCATCCTTGTAGCCAGTTTTCAATCCATGTACTCACCCTATGTTCCATGCCAACGGACCTTACTTTGCACAGTAAACGTTTTAACTGTGTCAAATGTTTTTGAAAAAACCAGGTACACAACATTTACCTTTATCTAGATGGCAGCTCACTTCCTCATAGAAGGTTAATAGATTGGTTTGGCAAGAACAATTCTTCATGAATCCATGCTGATTACTGCTAATGATATCGTTTTCATTACTAAAATCTTGTATATAGTCCCTTATCATCCCCTCCAAGAGCTCATCATCCTTTGTAACCAGATTCCCTTCCTCATTCTTTATGGGGCCAATATGGTCTGTCCTCCCTTTTTTACTGTTTATATATGTAAAGAATTTCTTGGGATTTTCTTTGCTCTCCTCCGCTATGTCTTTCGTGTTCTATCTTATCCACCCCAATTGCACCCTTACATTTCTTGTTGCATTCTTTGTAAAGTTTGAATGTTGATGATGATCCCTCAGCCTTGTATTTTTTGAAGGCCTTCTCCTTTGCTTTTATATGCATTTTTACATTGGAGTTAAGCCACCCAGGACTTTTGTTCGCACTTTTAAATTTACTTACCGATAGGATGCACTGGCTAATGCTCTTTTAAATATGCTCTTAAAGCAAACCCATCTCTCCTTTGTATTCTTTGTTCCTAAGATTTTATCCCAATTTGTATCTTCTAGCAAGGTTTGTAGTTTAGGGAAGTTGGCCCTTTTGAAATTCAGTGTCTTTGTATTCCCCTTATGTTTCCTATTTGTGTGATTTATACTGAAGCTAATTGACCTGTGATCGCCGTTTCCTAAATTGCCCCATATTACCACATCTGTTATCAGGTCTGTATTGTTGGTAATCAGTAGATCCAGTAACGCTTTGTTTCTAGTTGGGGCGTCTACCATCTGACCCATGAAATTGCCCTCAAGACATTTAGGAACTGGCGAGCCTTAGACAAATGCGCAGTTCCTTCTGCCCAGTTTATGTATGGATAATTAAAATCCCCCATTATGATGACACTTCCCATCCTTGCCGCTAATCCAACTTGTGATAGGAGGTCCGTCTCCCTCTCCTCCCTCGGGTTAGGGGCCTATAGCATACTCCCGGTATTACTTTCCCCTTAGTTTCATCCCTTTGAAGCTCTAACCATAAGGATTACACCTCCTCCCTTGCTACCTTAGTGATGTCATCTCTCACATTTACTTGTAAATTATTCTTGATATACAGGCATACCCCTCCCCCTTTTTTACCCTCTCTATCCCTGCGATAAAGGGAATATCCTTAAATGGTTGCCAGCCAATTATTAGAGCTGTTGAACCAAGTCTTTGAATTCCCACAAAATCTAAATTCTCCTCCTCCATCCTGAGCCTTTAAGTTCACCACCAGAAAGATCTTATTCACCTGTAACAGGCCTTGCGGGATCATAACAGTGCTCACCTTCCCAGTGCTTGTCAGCCATTTAAATCACTGCCCTAGAAATTCAATTTACTTTTGGAAATATGACATCCTCCCTACCTCTTTACAAGTTTGTGCTTGGCACCTGAGCAGCCAGTCATTGTAATTACCATTTTAAAATTGAAGCATAAGGGATCATGCATAGCCCAATGTATATTTCAGCCTTTTTAGCAAGTCACAACTTACGAGGGAATTTTAGACAGTCTGTGGCCAGGAGAGCATGGGGAAGGTAAGTGTATACTACCTATAATCATTCCTATAAAGTGAACCTGTTACATTGCTCAATATAGAACACATACAGATTCAGTTAGTAATACATATAGAAACCAAAATATGCTGTTTTAAAGCTCTTCTAGTATACTATTGCAAAGAAGAGATACTTCAGTAAAGTTGATCCAGGGAAAATCCGATTGCCACTTGGGGGTCAGGAAGGAATTTTTTCCCCTGCTGTAGCAAATTGGATCCTGCTTTGCTGGGGTTTTTTGCCTTCCTCTGGATCAACTGTGGGTATAGGATTGTGTATATGGGATTGTTTGATATTATTTTTTATTTATGTATTTAGTTTTATGGTTGAACTAGATGGACTTGTGTCTTTTTTCAACCTAACTATGTAACTATATACTTGCACATCTCAGCTGATCTACAAAGACTCCTCTGACTCCTTTAAGCAGTGTTCCTCATTATCCCACTGCCCATGGTAAATACAGCCTTACATATACTTTTTTTAAATGTTTTTAAAAATCCATAAAACAAGGTTGATTCATAGAAATTAACTTTAAAGCATCCGTCTGGTAAATATTCATGTAGAACAAAAGTGTACTGTTATTAAAAGCTGTAAAGAGAGACTTACTCTTTGAAGGTGAATGCCCTTAACCACAGAACGTATGCAGAGGGTTAAGGAGGAAATACAGGTGAGGATTATAACTGCATCAAATATCATCATGTAATGTGTATTCTTCTGTACTGTAAAGAATGACAAGATCAGTGCTTATTCATAATAGATGAGGATTCATGAAGACATATTACAAAATAATAATATACAAAGTGCTAAAGAGGAAAATAAGTATGGAGGCTTACAGTATTTGCTTATATTTCTTAAAGTGGAACTAAACCTACTGATTTGCCTGTTTTCACAAAACAGTTACATTCAGGGCATGCCTAGCATGATAACTGCTACAGTTACTAGTGTGCTTATATTGGCCCTCAACTGAACTGTTCGGCAATCAAATGGGTGGTGTCATAGCTGATCACATTTGCAGTGCAATGGCAACTGCAGTTCAAACTGAGGCAAATATGGTGGCTTCCTTGGCTGTAAAGGATAGAAGGGTTTATTTCCAGGAACCACAGCGCACAGCAGAGAACCAGACATCCAACACATACGGTAGTGTGTAGGTTAGTGGAGAGCCCAGAGAAGGGAAGAACAGAAAGACAAACCATAGTTTGCAGCAGAAAAGTGTAGGGGGTGACCTAAATGAAAATTATAAAAAAAATATATAGTAAAGTAGAACTATAGGCAAAACTTTAATTTGGAAAGAGCAAGGGAGGGGTATTAACCGCTATCAGATTTTTGTTCACCATCTGTGTTCTATTGCTAAGATTTCCCTTCACTTCCTGTACCAGGAAACCAAACAGGAAGAAAGAGGAAATCCCTGCAAATTAAGGGAATTCCTTGGGGACACCCAGGTCACCAGAACTAGTGTCCCCATTGGAACATTTCCCCTCTATTACCTTTCTGGGGACAACCCAAAATGTGGAATTTTCTTTTACTTTCAATGACAATGGTAAACAAGAAAAAAAAAGAGAGAGTGAATCTCCCGAATGGGAGCACAAGCAGCAATAAAAACTTACAGGTGTTCTAATCCACCCCCACTCAAAAAAAGAAAAGATTTTTCTTTAGTTGTACTTTAACTAAGTCCTAAATAATACCGTGGAACCTAACAATACACTAAATCTAGCACCACTGTTAACCTTAATGCCTAACCCCCTGATCCCTAAACAAAACTTAAGTACCCGCTATGTGGAAGACATATGAAAGGGTAGAACATGAAGGAAATTAGCTGTCCCTAGAAGCCAATTATAATATAGCTCTCATGCTCTGTAAAACAGGGAAAACAAGTACATCTCATAGGCCAAAATAAGTGTTCTTCAAATAACTGCACTTCCCTAAGTACTGGATAAATCCATAGGTTGTCAAAACTTTTAAATGCCACCTCTCATTCTAAAGTCTACAGATGTCTACAGATGTTCTGCTCATCAAAGTCCACACAGATAAATCTCATATGAGCGTTTGCAGATAATAAATCACCAAAGCAATACTTACTGGATCCAGACACATGCCAGTCTCTGCATTCCTGGATGCTAACATCGTTATCCAATGTTATTTTAATCCGTCCACTGTGTGCTTTGTTGTCAAACGTTATCTGGAAATGACACAATACACAGGTCATTATACAGGAGATATCTAAGGGTTACAGTGTATTCATACACTTCCCTACCCCAATCTGTCCGAATATCTTCTATTCTATCCACTTTTAGGCGATCCCTGAAAACCCATCCCTTCAGAGAAGCCCATCTTGCCTCTGCCTAATAATTATACTTTTATTTTCATCAGCTCACCCCCCACAGCTATTTAACTTTTGCATCACTTGACCCTCCCTTTAGATTGTAAGCTCTAAGGAGCAAGGCTCTCCGATTCCTCCTGTATTGAATTGTATTGTAATGCCCCGTACACATGGTCGCAATTTCCGACAGAAAAAGTCCGACGGGAGCTTTTGGTGGGATATTCCGACCGTGTGTATGCCCCATCAGACTTTTTCTGTCGGAATTTCCGACGGACTTAGATATAGAATGTTCTAAATTTTTCCGTCAGAAATGCCGACGGAGGTTATCCCTTTGGCAAGTCCGACCGTGTGTACACGGCATAACTGTACTGTTTGCCCTAACATGTTAAGCACTGCGCGAACTGTTGACACTATATAAATCTTGTATAATAATAATAATATTTCACTCTTTCTACAGTCATGGTGCTCATACCTACTATATATTACATCAGCATTAAACACAAAAAAACAAAAATTCTATTTCTCTATTGTCCATAGAGGGACACAGCTCTGATGATAATAAGCAACATAAGGTTTTACTTCTTACTACAAGAAAAATGGACACAAGGCAGGAAAAACTGAAGGCATGTGTCTTAAAGGGTAAAAAACCCTCCCAGCTCACCAGTTACACTAATGCCACGTACACACAACCGGACTTTCCGGCAGAAAAGGTCTGACGGAATCATTCCGACGGACATTCCGATCTTGTGTGGGCTTCATCTGTCTTTTTCTTTCTAAAATTCTGACGGACCTAGAAATAGAACATGTTTCAAATCTTTCCGACGGACTCAATACCTAGCGGGAAAACCGTTCATCTGTATGCTAGTCCGACGGACCAAAAACGACGCAAGGGCAGCTATTGGCTACTGGCTATTGAACTTCCTTTTTCTAGTTCCATCGTACGTCAACGCGTTCTAAAAGAATCGTGTGATCGTGTGTAGGCAAGTCCGTTTCAGCAGAACTCCGTCGGAAAGACCGTCAGAGTCTACTCTGATGGAAAGTCTAGTCGTGTGTGCGCGGCATTAGGGTCCTCAACATGTCTTCTTCTCTGCTAGATATTTTTTTTTTTTGTGCATGAATGAGAAGCATTTCTATGATCAACCACGCTGGTAAATTCACACCAGATATATGAAATCCTGGAAGTCTCTCCTGTCTGCCAACAGTGCTGGTAGATTAATACAGGATAGTCCTGGGAGCCTCTCCAGCCACACTACATAGATTTGTAGATTTATAATGGAGATCCTGGGAGTCTCTCTGGTACATTAGATGCAGAATTTTGCAGTTTCCATCCTGGTGCTTTCTCTGTGGTAGTCATGTGATCCTGTTGATGTTGTCCCCAGCAGTTTACTTGTTGCTGGGGCCTTTCTCTGCATACTTCACTGTGTGGTTTCCAGCCATATGCCTTGCAGCTGAGATTTGCTGTGCAGGATTTACTGTTACTGTCCCTAAGTGAAGTACTCATTATGTTAGTCCCCAACTATTTCCATTGTGGCTGAGGACTGTTTCCCTGCAGCACTCATTTTCTTGCCTCCAGCCATCTCCTTGCTGCTGGGGACTTTTTTTTCCTGCAACCATCTTTTTGTTGGTCCCCAGCAATTTGTTTGTGGCTGGGGACTCTTTCATGCGGCCCTCCCTCGGGACTTGATTGATGACACAGCTAGTTGCCTGTGCACACACATGCATAATCTCCAGACGACCACCCCACGACTGCAGCTAACCATTTGATGGTCCATGCCCCTTCACACACCTGACAGTGCTTCCCATGCGCTGAAGTGACTGACACAGCTATTTGAGGGCTTGACAGCTCCTCTCGTGCCTGCTCCATTGCTGGGAACTTTTCTTCCACTGTTGCTTGTAGTGACATAAGGCACAGAGCCTCTTCTTTTAACCTTGGTTACACTGGTCCAGGCTGTGAGTATTCCTAGAGGAATCAAAACCTTCAAAGGTGTATTGATCTCTTTCTGTGGGGCCGCATATCGGCTTTCAGATGGATGAATTGCCTGTTCCTGAAAATCATTCTAATGTATGAAATGCTGAATTTGACACAGGACAGGATAGTGCAGCTTGTGCTTCTAATAAGCTGTAAAAGGGATGCACTAGACCGGGCTCTTATAAATGCAAGTCATATCCAATAAACAATAATGCAAAACTTAAAGGTCCATAATAAACAGTCCAAGTAAAGTGCTAAGTGCAAAAAAAAAAATAAGGTTACACCCAGAAACTAGTGCTCTTCCTCTTTTCCCAGTAGAAGCACACCTCATTCACCAGAAATGTATGACCTCTTTTCTCAAAGAAGTTCAAAACTTGCTTATGGTATCCCCAACAGGTGCATTCGCATGCAGTTGTTCTCAGTCAGATGATGGTATCCTGTACACATGACTGGATCTCACCATATACGTAATAGTAACCCTGCATCTTTAAGAGACTCTGTGGAGACCATCCCTGCCTCCTCTGTCCTCTCTTCACATCGCCATGAAGCTGTTGCCTTTTCTGCTTCACAGGACAGAGAGCATTCTAGTAATTTTTTAATAGCTTTGAAAAGTGTGGTATACCAATCTCATTCGTCTGTTAGCTGAAAATCCATGGCATTTTCCATATCGCCCAGATCTGGTATTTCAGGGACCAATCTTCCATCATGCTTCTCAGTCAATTGCTTTACCAGCTTGGCTGTTGTAACCCGGGGTTTCCCAGAGACAGATTTTGTTACCTCTACAATGCTTAAAACTTGTAAATCTACTTACTGAAAGATTTACCATGGTACGTACATTTTTTTGATAATGTGAGACTTAGGGGGTTTCCCTGCATGTTTTTTCTGTGGGTCATTACCTTTTTCATCAATTTGGGGTGGAACAACATTTAGCCCTCAGCACCATCAAAGGTCAGGTATCTGCTTTGTCCATTTTCTTTCACCATCCTCTTACTACTAATATTTCTAATCTGCACCTTCATTCAAGGGATTGCCCGTGTTGTTCCCCCTGTTCCACCCCAATCCAACCACGGGATCTAAACCTAGTCTTATTGATGCAAAAGTCTATTTTTTAATCTATTTGGGACATTTAATTTGCATTGTTATCCTGTGAAGGTTGCATTTCTTGTGCCTCTCATTTTGGCTAGAAGTGTTTCAAAGTAATTATCTTTATACTGTAATGCCGCGTACACACAAGCAGACTTTTTGACCAGACTGGTCCGACGGACCGAGTCCAAGCAGACAATTCGACCGTGTGTGGGCTTCATCGGACCTGCAGCGGATTTTTTCGGGTGAAAATCTGACAGACTTTAGATTTGAAACATGTTTCAAATCTTTACGTCGGAACTCCGCCGGACCCAGTTCCTATTGAAAAGCCCGCTCGCCTGTATACTAGTCCGACGGACGAAAACCGACGCTAGGGCAGCTATTGGCTACTGGCTATCAACTTCTTTATTTTAGTTTGGTAGAACGTATGAATCCGTCGGACTTTGGTGTGATCGTGTGTAGGCAAGTCCGTTTGTTGGGAAAATCTGTCGAAAGTCAGTTAGATAGTCCGTCGGACCAGTCTGGTCGAAAAGTCCACTCGTGTGTACGCAGCATAATTGAAAAGAATTATTAAAGTGGTAATTTTGCAATAGGTTTTAGAGAAGAATCATTGCCCTCTGTGGCCATGCCCCCTGCTCAGTAAGAGCCCAAACTCTCCAAATTTGTAGGGAGCATGAGCTCTAAAGAAAATTAACTATAAAGCTTTGTATAGATTTTTTTTGATGACCCTGGAATATATTTGGCCGATTTAAATGGTAGGTTCAGGAAGGTTGGGCTATAATACAGCAGTTGTTCAGCGAAGCTGCGTGTATATGCATGACAAACATCAATTCCCTTAAAGTGGTTGCAAAGGTCAACAGTTTTTTTTATCTTAATGCATTCTGTGCATTAAAGAGCTTGTTAACCCAAAAAAAAAAAAAAAGGATGCTGTACCTTTTAAAGCATGTTATGCAGCACAGTGCTTGTGCTGTGCAATTTGGCCCCCCGTATCGCCTAAAAAACCTGGCTGATCCTGCCTGGCTATACCCCCCCCCTGTAAAAAATTGACCACGGTATATCATGGCTGCTGAGCCCTGACACATTGGTGAGTTTACGTGTCTCTTTCAGCCTCTCTCCTCCTCTGTCCTCTCCTCTGTCCTCTCCCACCACCCTCCCTAAATGTCTGCTCCTGTGTCAGTGCCTGCCCCCTCCCCTCCTGCTGCCGTTTCATATAATCCTCTCTGTGTCCTAATGACAAGTGCTCCTGTCTCTGTGTTTTATCAAAAAAAGGCCTTCTTTACCCTATTTCACAGCGTCTCCCAGCGATCAGTTGACTGGCAAACTTTCTATCTCCTTTTCTCCTCTTGTCCTGACTGACGTCAGTGGGGGAATCTTGGCCCCACCCACTGCAGCTGTCAGACGGTGAGAGGAGAGAGCCGGCCGGTCACATGATCATCGGGAGATGCTGTGAAATACGATAAAGAAGGCTTTTTAAAAAAAAAAAAAAACACAGAGACAGGAGCACCTGTCATTAGGACACAGAGAGGATTAAATGAAGTAGTCAAAGTAAGTTAACAACCACTTTAAGATAAAAAAAACCTTCTGTGTGCAGCAGCTCCCCCCAGCCCCCCTAATACTTGCCTGAGCCCATCTCTATCCAGCGATGTTGCAGGAGAGACTCGGCTGCCCGGAGCTTTCCTTCCTGATTGGCTGAGACATCAGCGGAGTGCCATTGGCTCCCGCTGCTGTCATTCAAAGTCAGCGAACCAATGAGGAGAGGGTGGCGGGGCCTAGCCGCGGCTCCGTGTCTGCATGGACACAAAGAGCTGCGGCTCGGTTTGGGTGTCCCCATAGCAAGCTGCTTGCTGTGGGGGCCCTTGGCAGGAGGGAGGGGCCAGAAGCACGGAAGAGGGACCCGAGAAGAGGAGGGTCTGGGCTGCTCTGTGCAAAACCAACTGCATAAAGCAGGTAAGTATAACATATTTGTAAAGCTGGCTACATGCTATACAATTTTCTTTAGATTTTTGTTCCCTTAGAGTAACGAAAACCATATAATATGAGGTTAAAACATAAACACTTTCAATCTGTATGCAATCAGGCAGGCCCTTGCACTACATAGTTAAAGGTAAATCTAAAGGAAAAGAAACAACAAAAGTTGTATAGTGTGTATCCAGCTATATTTTGAAATACAAAAAAACGAGACTTTAGTATCACTTTAAAAATATCTAGAATAAATGAGTAAAAATAATTTACAATATTTTCTGGGTACACTTTAGATTTGAATAATATTAAAAATGGTCTTTCTGAATACATTTTAATTTCTCAGTCTGTTTTAGTTTTACTAGCTCTATAAATGTGACTCAAAGTGTAGAACAATATGCCAAGCTATTACATGTACACCAGTGACCAGATAGCAATAATGATGAATTTATAAATGGAGGTAATCAGATGGTGCATCACACGTACTCACTGTCACTGTAAAGTCGTAGCAGTCAGGCAGCTCATGGTGACGGATGGTCTGCAAGTTGATAGCTTTTAGCTTAAACATGATCTCCACTGTTAAAAGTCTAGAGAAGTAAATAATTCACATTAAAAAATTGCTGGAAAAAAGAAACGGGGCTAGATCTGAGAGATCACTCACCGATAAAAGTCCAGAGTCAGGTTCCAGAAGTTCCCATGAAGAGCGAGATCATTTATCGGGGTCATTGGTTCCACAACAAAGCACTCTACAAGCAAGTAAGAAGGGAATGCCTATTAACATCCAAATATAAGTCACTTAAAGCTGGACTCCTGGCAAACTGCTAAATACACATATCGGAGCTGACTTACCTGCTAAAGGATACATATTTCTTTCTACCCAGTCTTGTGATTTACATAGCACTACCAGGCAGTACATCCAGGTGGGGGGCCTGACTTCTCATTGCTACAGTTAAGCCACAAATCTAGTCATCTACGTGACCAACTTGTGACTGGATAGTGAAGGAGCAGTAACAGTCTAATAAGGTCATATTTCTGCTCTCTCCACCTCTCAGTATGTTCCCTGTCAGTACATGTAAATGTATGACACTTAATTGGACCCAAGTACTGCCCCTCTGTTTCGCAGTCTGAATGTTTCTGTAGCAGGGATTATTAAAGACTGATACTAAGACCGGTCATACACAGTGCAAATATCTTTCTTGCAACCACGGGCTGCGGGAGAGAAATTTGCATGATTCCCCCATCAGCACAGACAGTGGGGACGGGTGCAGGAGAAGCCATCCCCGCTGGGAGAAGACAGTGATTATTGCTAGCAGCTTTAGCAGCCACTTGCGATAATCGGAAGCAAATCTAGCAGGCTGGTTGTACCCAAGTTGATCGATCGATCAGCTTGGTACATTCAGCCTGCCCATTAACAGTTTGAATCTCAGGCCGGTTTCTGCTGAACCGGCCGAGATTCGAACTGTGTATGGCCGGCCTCAGTCACACTGGTATTTACACTAGTTTCTTTTTTATATAAAGTGTTTTTACAAACCTGCCTAGAGTTCACCTTTAATTGATAAGAGCAGGATTTTAAGTTGGGAATCCATATAAAATGTGTAAAATAAATGGCGGTAACATAGTGTATTTCTGAAACGTAAACATATTCAGTGACTAATTACTCAGTGGTTCTAATCTTTATTCTGCCATTCAGAACCTGATCATCCACAAGGCGACCTAGGCCGGAGCGAAGGGCCTAAGGGATCTCCAGGGGACCCAACAACACCCTCCATACTCCTTCAATAAACCTGGGAAATAGCACAATTGGTCAAAGCTGTGTACTGGCCTTTCACTTTACAAGGGAGGATACTCTTATAATTGGAGTGTGATGAGGAGGTGCCATGCCAATACAAAGTTTTGCAATCTTCATCAAAATCAATCGAACGAATGGGGAACCAAAGCTGCTACCTTGCCAGGGCCCCATTCGGCCTTAATCCCCACGCAGGCACATCAAATACCTGGTATAGGCTTGTGGCATGTCTGCACATACACATTAAAGCCAGGAATCAACAGGAGAAAACATTCAAGATGGCAACGCGGAAACAGAGCGCTGCAAGGAAGACCACTTTTTTTTTTTTACCATATTAGGGAGGAAAGGGTAAGCAGCCATTTTAAAATATTTAAGTTATGCTATGTGAATAGGAATATGTAAAAAATATAAAATAAAAATATAAAGTCAAAAACGACCCTTAGAGAAAACACAGGCTTCAGCTACAGTCCACGCCCATTGGCTATGCACTGACGCATTTTATTGGGCTGAATTGTACCTCTACAAGGACAAACTGGTCAAAGCGGCAAGGCCAAAGGGTAGGGACTGTAGCTGAAGCAAAGTCAATCAAACCTCAGTGCTCACTCCGATACTTTATGGTATTTCTAGCAATGTGGCTCTCCTGGAACGGGGAAACTCCAAATCACTAGGAGTGCGCAAACACCTAGTGCATTACCTTCGACACCAATTAATATTTATTGGAAAAAAAAACCCAAAGACATACTCACAAACATCGGAAGATAAGACTTGTGTCATGCACAACTCCAGTGTCAGGAATGACAAATCTGGAGTCATCCCTGACACTGGAGTTGTGTATGACATGCGTTTTATCTTCTCATATTTGTGAGTATATCTTTGGCAATTTTTCAGTGAATATTGATTGGTGACACAGGTAATGCACTAGGCGTTTGCGCCCTCCTTTTTTCTTTATAGGGACAGTAGCTGAAGCCTGTAGTTTCACTAAGGCCCTATTCAGATCTTGCATAGCAGGAATGAGTGACCCTGCTTGTGATTTTTACTGAGCGATTTACATTCAGAAGTGTGTGTTGCGCATAGGGCTGCTAAATTTACCTCAGTGGGTTGCCCTATGCACGTTTGTCGCCCAAAAGAAGCCCCTGCTCCTTTGTGGGTGGCAAGCTTAGCATGCTTTTCTCGCGCTTTGCCGCGCGATCCTGTTGTGTGACAATCGCGTAAGAATCACACTGCGTTGGGTGTGCCATTAAAAATAGCACACAAATGCGCTTCACGCGGTTTGCTGCGTTTTGAAATTACAGGCAGAATCGCAGCAATTCATTTCAAATCACCTTATGTGAACAGAGCCTAAGGGCCATGGTTGACATACATGGAGTGCAGGCCTGGGACATACAAGGAGCAGGACGTGCTCCTGACGGGACCAGCACTTAGAGTAGAGGGGGAGCCAAATGGAATAACAGAGAGAGTGCTTTTCGAGTGGTGCTACTTTCTATACATTATAAAACTATAAAGCAGATGTTATTCACATTTGGCTGCAAAAGTGGAAATACACTTCAGACGCCAGCATAGGGAGAGTGCATGGTGCCCAATGACTACAAATTCTTACAGGTTTTGTGCTGCATATTAGAAGTTATTACATGCATTGACTCTGGACAGTGAGTGGGGAAAAAAAAAAAATCTACTTTTAATCCAAAAATTGCTAATAAGGAATGAGCTGAGTTTGCTGCTTGTGATTACCTTCCTCAATCTTGGGGTCAATATCAAAGGTTTCATTTCCGGGGAAGATGCTGCCCTGCTTATAGAAATACTGGCAGACGGTCATTCCATGTCTTCCTTCTTCTCCTATATCATAGGCATGATTGCCAACAGAGATATTTCTGAGCTCCAGGTACTAGGAAGAAAGAGTTTAGCAATGATTACAATGATAGGAGAAAACAACATACAGTATTAGGCCCCTTTCACACGGGCGGCTGTTCTGCTGCTGTTCAAAGCATGTTTTGTTATTTTGAAATTCAGAGAATTCCGACACAGCGTTCATTGCACTTGTACGTTGCGATTAGCTGCATTTACATGCGGCTGCGTTTAGCTGCGTTGGAACATTCTTGCTATTTCTGATGTGCTAGAAATGTGGCAAATAATTTCGCGCTACCCCCAAGAATTAGCAGCTGACACACCAAATTGGATAAATGGCAAACAGGAAACAAAAACAAAAAGTGTAGCGCTACAAAAAGTGATGGGCCAAAAGCAATATGGGCTGTGCGCCCAAATGACACCAAAAAATGGTATTAACACACATAAAAAGTGACACAATTAAAGTCAACACAGGTAGAAGTGCAAAAGTTCAATATATATATAGTCCCAGTCTATATGGTTGGAGTTGTAAAACTCATCAGTGGAAAAAAAACTCCAATGTGGGGAAATGTGTCTGTCCAAATACTGGGATATGTGATTGTGAGGAAACCACCACCATAAGAAGAGGAGGCTTACCAGAATGTTTGAACACGCCAGAACATATGTTCTGCGTGTCAAACAGGCTTGTGTTAAGATGGATAAACTCTGGAGCTGTTGATTTCCTAGACCGGAGATTCGCAATTTTCAGTCAGGTGGGAACGTATGGAAAGTAACCTCTCATGCGAAAAGATGCTCAAAAATCCACAGATGTATGAAGGGTGGCAAAGGAGAAAACAAAAGGGGACCACATAGTGTAATTCCGTAAATAAAAAGTACATTTTTAATAAAATTAAGAACACTCACATGATTGTAGATAAAACAGCACTTGTACAGAATCAATTAGCAGCAGTGGAGGACTGACGCGTTTCATCTCCAAGGACATCGTCTGGGGTCAAGCGCTGTTTTATCTACAATCATGTGAGTGTTCTTAATTTTATTAAAACTTTACTTTTTATTTACTGAATTACACTATGTGGTCCCCTTTTGTTTTCTCCTTTGCAACCCTTCATACATCTGTGGATTTTTGAGCATCTTTTCGCATAAGAGGTTTCTTTCCATACGTTCCCACCTGACTGAAAAATGCGAATCTCCGGTCTAGGAAATCGACAGTTCCAGAGTTTATCCATCTTAACACAAGCCTGTTTGACACGCAGAACATATGTTCTGGCGTGTTCAAACATTCTGGTAAGCCTCCTCTTCTTATGGTGGTGGTTTCCTCACAATCACATATCCCAGTATTTGGACAGACACATTTCCCCACATTGGAGTTTTTCCACTGATGAGTTTTACAACTCCAACCATATAGACTGGGACTATATATATATTGAACTTTTGCACTACTACCTGTGTTGACTTTAATTGTGTCACTTTTTATGTGCGTTAATGCCATTTTTTTAGTCTAATGCCACGCACACACGAGCGGACTTTACGGCAGACTTTGCCCGGCGGACTTTTCAACGGACTTTACGACGGACTTTCTGAATGAACGGACTTGCCTACACACAATCCACCAAAGTCCGTCGAATTCGTACGTGATGACGTACGACCGGACTAAAATAAGGAAGTTCATAGCCAGTAGCCAATAGCTGCCCTAGCGTGGCTTTTTGTCCGTCGGACTAGCATACAGACGAGTGGACTTTTCCACCGGACTCGAGTCCGTCGGATAGATTTGAAACATGTTTCAATTCTAAGTCCGTACAACTTTTGAGAAAACAAAGTCCACTGGAGCCCACACACGATCGAAATGTCCGACGAAATCCCGTCCACCGGGCAAAGTCTGTCGTAAAGTCCGCTCGTGTGTACGCGGCATAACTCATTGTTTGAAGTTTTTTGGTGTCATTTGGGCCCACAGCCCCTATTGCTTTCGGCCCATCACTTTTTTAGCGCTACAATTTTTGTTTTTTTTTCTGGTGTGCTTCCTGTTGTTTTTCTTTCCTTGTTGCCGCTGCTATCTGCAGGAGAAATAGTACACTGCGATTACCTGCAGTTATGTGCAGATAGCTGCTTTAAATCGTTCCTGGACGCAGTCAACTTTATTTTTTCTATCTGCACAAAACTGCATGTAACGAAACCGTCGCTAAATGCAGTGTGTGAATGGGGCCATAGGAAAGCATTGTGTGTGTTGAGCTGCGGTAGATAACTTCATCTGTCCACAGCTAAAAGCACAATTCTATCCACCCGTGTGAAAGGTGCCTTATAACATTTCTGCCTTGGGCGTGTAGGCATTTGGTTAAAGGGTTAGAGCACACCTGTCATGAGCTCAAAAAATTAAAATAAAATTAGCTACATAGCAAGGCACCTTCAAGTTCCACATCTTAACATTAAAGACCAAGCCCATGTCTCCGAGCTACTGCGGTAGCTGCCTTTTCGATATGGGGCAAATACTATATGTACATTTTCTTTGTCATCCCACAATGCAGCATTTAGTGCCTGGGTGACCTTTAACTAGCCTACGGACTTTCATAGGGGAGCATATCTAGACCTAATACAAATTTTCAGAGCCTGGTGTCTACCATGGCAGATCAGGGAGGTAAGAACTGTAAAGATAAGATGTGCAATAGGATGGTGCCTCCTTTGAAGCTGTGGGATTACTTTATGTGAACATGATAGGTAGGCTTTAAATGAGTATTCAATACAGTGCAAACAGGTGCAGCCTCGGAAGTATACCGAGTGATCGGCATCTCACCCGGTCTGTTCCTCTGTGACTTCTGCCACGTCACTTCCGGTGGGCCCTGATGTCACTTCTGGTTGCGATGCCATCTGACCCTGTTTGAAGAAGTCGGTAGATGAAACGCGTTAGCGTCAGACTGCGCGGCAACCAAAAGTGATGTCAGGGGCCACCGGAAGATACGTAACAAGACACCGATTATTTGGCATACTGGCGCAGCTTCACCTGACTGTTTGCACAGTATTAAATACGTTGATTGGCATTGTGATTTTCATGCTTGTGAGTAGGATTTTAACTGAAAGGTGAATAAAGTGAGCGTGTTAACAGTACTACACTATCAGTATCTCCTTTTGATGTGAGCTGCCTGAGTGATCCCTTAAAGGGGAAAGGGACTCGACATCTGGAGCCCTGCAAGTGTGGCATGCTTATATGCTGAATGAAACCAAAAAACACACCCATGAGCGCACTGTTAGCAGATCGAAAAAGAGCATGGACAATCAGAGTCTCTAACATGAAAGTTCATGAACAAGAATGATAGTTCATAAATAAGTCTCTGGGGGTGAGATGCTGACTTTAGGATGGCTGCAGGCTCTGGTAAGAGCTAGAAGGGACTCTGGAAATGCAGAAAAGAAAGGGAGCAGCGCCACCTAAGTGCAGCAATGATAAAACATTTTATTCCAAGAGTAATAATAAAAAACTCACAGGATCATAAAAATGTCAGCGCATGTAGTGATGTACTGGGTTTCATCCACTCCTGGGGAGGACGGGCTGAGGTTAAAGGATGAGCTTGCCGCTGATTCCGTCGGCGCTGGTGGCTCCCAATGCTTCCAGGGATTCTGGTACACTCAGACAGAGCCAATTGCGTCACTTCCGGGGGGAGTAGGCGGTGCGCGCGTTCGGAGCATGCGTGCCTCTTCCTCAGGCAATAGCTTTATATCCTGAATGCGTATTGCCTATCAGTAATATGGCAGGTATTGTGAGTCAGTGAGTTTAATGGAGTGTTGAGAAGTGGTGTGCACTTAACACGAGCACTGGCAGGGAGCACAGGTGGGCACTGAGAAGCTGGCGGCAGCTCGCCGCGATTGGAACTGATGTCCCTCTCACAGCCACCGGTGATCAGCTTTTTTTTTTCTCCTCGCACTGTCCGATTACCGGCTCTGTTGACATCATATGATCAGCTGTCATTGGCTGACAGCTGATCACGTGGTAAGGGGTCGGGATCGTCCCCTTACTCCGATCTGTGTTCAAGCGAGTCTCAGACTTGCTGATCACAGAGCGCGCCACGCGTGCCCTGCAGGGGGCGCGCAGGCCACTCGGGCACAGGAGGACGTCAATAGACGTACTCCCGGGAAAGCAGGTTCGCGCTGTAGCCGCCATTCGGCTATAGCACGGATCTGAAAAAGTTAAACTTCATTTTTTCAACACCGTTATTTTACAATTAAAGAGGTTATAAAGGCAGAAGTTTTTTTTTATCTTAATGCATTCTATGCATTAAGATATAAAACCTTCTGTGTGCAGCAGTCTCCCTCAGCCCCTCCCAATACTTACCTGAGCCCCATCTCGATGCAGCGATGTTGCACGAGAGACTTGGCTGTCCAGGACTCTCCTCCCTGATTGGCTCTGCTGCTGTCAAAGTCAGTGAGCCAATAAGGAGAGAGAGGGGGCGGGGCTGAGCCGCAGTTTAGTGTCTGAATGGACACACAGAACAGCAGCTCGACTCGGGTGCCCCCATAGCAAGTTGCTTGCTGTAGGGGCACTCAGCAGGAGGGAAGGGACAGGAGCGCCAGCGAGGGACCCGAGGAGAGGAATATCTGGGCTGCTCTGTGCAAAACCACTGCACAGAGTAGGTACTGTAAGTAAAACATGTTTTTAAAGAACAAAAATTAAAAAAAAAACAAGACTTTAGTATCACTTTAAGTTTTGGTGACTGAGTTTTTACCTCTATAGAAGTAAATGATATTGCTTATTACCAAGGCCCCCTGAGCGCGGTGTTCCTTTATTATTATTTTGAGGCTTTAAATAAGCCAATATGCATTGGAAATTATGGCATTGTAGCAAATTAAAAGGGCTGCATGCTAGCTCAGCCTACAGAATAGTTGCCACACCTATGGGTGACCGACACACTTCCCCTGGTGCCCCTTTGTACCATCACTTGACCAAAGCTGCGTACGATATTTCATAGCCTTACTCTTTTAATAGTGAAAGCGATGTGATTATAAACATCTTCCTGTTGATAGACTGCATAGGTGTCGACTCTGGCATCCTTGTAATCTTTCAGAAACAAGTGCTTGAACGCTATTGTGTTCTCCTCCTTGAAGGTAACGACCAACTGATTGCTGAGTCCAAACAGCACCAACTAAAAGGAAAGACATGAATGTCATTCAGGCTGCCAATCTGTATAATGGACAATTTGTTCATCAAGTGTAGAGTACAATTGGATCCAAACCTAGTACAGTACGTCTAAATATAACATGCACTTTGTTTAATGCCATCAGCCTTTCATAACAAATATAATCACGAGAACCAAAGTTATCAAAGTAGCAATTAGAGTTTAACTAAAGATAAAATGTAACATTTTTCCTATATTTTTTTACAGAAACAAGATGCTTTTGTTAATTTCCAGGAATATTAGAATGCATATTGCAGCCGAAAGGCGATTTTGCATGTTATCAATAGAAGTTTTTCTTCTTTTCAAGCAGACTTTGTTCAGCAGACAGATGTACAGTACAATGTGGTCAATTCCTTGGAAGTCTAAATATAATACGTACTTTGTTTAATGCCGCCTAAGAGCCGACTGCCTTTCAAAACAAAAATATTCCCGTAAAGTGGAACTAAACTCTCTCAATTAACATTAATGGTTTTTAGTTCTTATGCTGCTCACATTAGTAAATAGATAGGAAGTTATATTATATTTACTTTTTTTTTTACATTTCTTCAGTTGCTTCCTGGCTTAGGCCAAGCTGATGTCCTACATCCCAGGATTCTTCATGAGCAATTTTTTTTTCTTTTCATCTAGAGGAGGAGCTTTCTCAGCTAAGCACACCCTCCTGCCTGCATGCCTGAGCTAAGGACATATGGATTCCATGAAGTAAATGCTACATGAATCATCTGCCCTTACTCAAGGTGGCTGTGGCTAGAAAAGATAGGGAGGTGTTTCTCAAAGTGATTTCTCAACAAAATAAAGTGCAGAAACATGGATGGATGGGGGAGTTTGCTTTGAATATTAAACATGAATTAAATAGTGTTTTTTCGTGGTGTGCAGATACAGTTTAGTTCCGCTTTAAGCACAAGAATCAAAGTAGCCATTTAAATTTTTATAAAAACTCATCCCATTATAGTGCCTTGAAAAAGTATTCATACCCCTTGAAATGTTCCAAATTTTTGTACCAACACAAAGTGGCACATAATTGTGAAGTGGAAGGAAAATGATAAAATGGTTTTCAAATTTTTTTTTACAAATAATAAATTATCTGAAAAGTGTGGCGTGCATTTGTATTCAGCCCCCTTTACTCCGATACCCCTAAAATCTAGTGTAACCAATTGCCTTCAGTAGTCACCTAATTAGTAAATAGAGTCCACCTGTGTGTAATTTAATCTTAGTGTAAATACAGCTGTTATGTGAAGCCTTCAGAGGTTTGTTAGGGAACCTTAGTAAACACACAGCATCATGAAGCCCAAGGAACACACCAGACAGGTCAGGTATAAAGTTGTGGAGACGTTTAAAGCAGGGTTAGGTTATAAAAAATATCCCAAGCTTTGAACATCTCACAGAGCACTGATCAATCCATCATCCGAAAATGGAAAGAGTATGGCACAACTGCAAACCTACCAAGACATGGCCGTCCACCTAAACTGACAGGCCGGGCAAGGAGAGCATTAATCAGAGAAGAGCCAAGAGGCCCATGGTAACTCTGGAGGAGCTGCAGGGATCCACAGCTCAGGTGGGAGAATCTGTCCACAGGACAACTATTAGTCATGCACTGTACAAATCTGGCCTTTATGGAAGAGTGGCAAGAAGAAAAAGCCATATGGGGGACACAGCAAACATGTGGAAGAAGGTGCTCTGGTCAGATGAGACCAAAATTCTACTTTTTGGCCTAAAAGCAAAATGCTATGTGTGGCGGAAAAATAACACTGCACATCACCCTGAACACACCATCCCCACCGTGAAACATGGTGGTGGCAGCATCATGTTGTGGGGATGCTTTTCCTCAACAGGGACAGGGAAGCTGCAAAAGACTTGAGACTGGGGCGGAGGTTCCAGCAGGACAACAACCCTAAACATACAGCCAGAGCTACAATGGAATGGTTTAGATCAAAGCATATTCATGTGTTAGAATGGCCCAGTCAAAGTCTAGACCTAAATCCAATTGAGAATCTGTGGCAAGACTTGAAAATTGCTGTTCACAGACGCTATTCATCCAATCTTTCAGAGCTTTAGCTATTTTGCAAAGAAGAATGGGCAAAAATGTCACTCTCTAGATGTGCAAAGCTGGTAGAGACATCCCCAAAAAGACTTGGAGCTGTAATTGCAGTGAAAGGTGGTTCTACAAAGTATTGACTCCGGGCGGCTGAATACAAATGCACACCACACTTTTCACATATTTATTTGTAAAAAAATTTGAAAACCATTTATCATTTTTCATTTATCATTTTCCTTCCACTTCACAATTATGTGCCACTTTGTGTTGGTCTAGCACAGGGATCTCCAACCAACGGCCCTCCAGCTTTTTTGCTGAACTACACATCCCATGAGGAATTGTAAAACTCTGACATTCACAGACATGACTAGGCATGATGGGAATTGTAGTTCCTGTACAACTGGAGGGCCATAGTTTGGAGACCCCTGGTCTAGCACATAAAATCCCAATAAAATACATGCATGTTTTTTGGTTGTAACATGACAAAATGTGGAAAATTTCAAGTGGTATGAATACTTTTTCAAGGCACTGTATCTTCCAGTAACTGAGTTAAGCCCACAGATGATATCTTTAACTTTGCTGCTAAAGTGCAGAGTGTGAGTGTGGTAACCCTAATGCCGAGTACACACGATCGGAATTCTCGTCGGAAAAAGATATGACGGCTTTTCCGACGGGATTCCACTCAGGTTTGCCTTGCACACACACGGTCACGCAAAAATTCGCTGAACTTACGACCGTCAAGAACGCGGTGACGTACAACACTACGATGTACACTAGAAAAAGTTCAATGCTTCCGAGCATGCGCCGAATTGTTTCCGAGCATGCGTAGGAATTTTGAGCATCGGAATTGCCACAGACGATCGCGTTTTCGGATAGGAACTTTTCCCGACCGAAAAATTGAGAGCATGCTCGCAATCTTTTGTTGGCTGGAATTCGGCCAGCAAAAGTCCGATGGCCCATACACACGGTCATATTTTCAGACAAAAAACCCTCATCAGTCTTTTGCAGGCCGAAATTCCGATCGTGTGTACGCGGCATAAGATACTCTGGACTGACAACGACATGACACAGGCCAAATCAGTAAAAGCAGATTACAGCATTTTTTTTCAAGTCTGCATCATCTATTACAACCCCAATTCCAAAAAAGTTGGGACGCAGTATAAAATCTACATAAAAACAGAATGAAATGATTTACAAATCTCATAAACCCATATTTTATTCACAAGAGAAAATAGAAAACATATCAAATATTTAAACCATCCTTTCTCAGCCACTGTTCCTCCAGAGGTTGTCAGGAGCAATTTCTCTCATTCAGATAAGTTGGCACTGAAACCAATTATCTTTTTTAGATATCTGTAAATAGATATCCAGTATCTTCACAATCCTCACCGTCCCCTCACTATACTCACTTTGTGCAGCTGGAGCCGCTCATTACTCTATGGGGACTGAGGGGCCGTACAAACACAACAAGTCTTATAGGGCGTACACACGGTCGGACTTTGTTCGGACATTCCGACAACAAAATCCTAGGATTTTTTCCGACGGATGTTGGCTCAAACTTGTTTTGTCTACACACGGTCGCACAAAGTTGTCGGAGAATCCGATCGTTCTAAACGCGGTGACGTAAAACACGTACGTCGGGACTATAAACGGGGCAGTGGCCAATAGCTTTCATCTCTTTATTTATTCTGAGCATGCGTGGCACTTTGTCCGTCTGATTTGTGTACACACGATCGGAATTTCCGACAACGGATTTTGTTGTTGGAAAATTTTATCTCCTGCTCTCAAACTTTGTGTGTCGGAAAATCCGATGGAAAATGTCCGATGGAGCCCACACACGGTCGGAATTTCCGACAACACGCTCCGATCGGACATTTTCCATCGGAAAATCCGACCGTGTGTACGGGGCATTAGGGCTCGTTTACATTTGCTTCAAAATGTGGCATTGGACAAACTTTTTTAAAGCACTCTGAATGCCAATCAAAGCACCTCTCACTAAGTAAAGTGGTTAGCTTACAGTTCTGTTCACACATTGGGTTTGCTTCACTTTGCTTTGTGAAAGAGGCCTACAAGTAACACTGATTATATATGGCAACCTTGGATTCCTAATGTTGACACACCGGATATTTGTGCTCTAATCAGCACACTTGTAGTTTACAAGTGCAGTCACTCTTCCTTTACGCCATTTTTTTCCTCTGTATCCTTTACATCCCATCTCCGTGTCTGTTAGAATAACCAGGGCATTAAGATTTCGGCTGTTAGGGTTTTATACATTTTGTCTTAAAGATGAATAAAAACATTTCTAACTACCAAAAAAGGTCTCTACTTTTGGGTAAAGTCAAAGTTGTAAATAATGAGACACCCACACAAACACATTTCTGACTATAGAACGTACCTGAATGGTTACCAGTGCTATTTTTAATATCTGAATACATAGCTTCCATGGCTTGCGGCCCCGGGCACGAAATTTTTCACAGGGGTTCATGAAAAAGAATTTGAGCTTTCTCCTCAGTTGGTCTTCCATTAGGAGCTCCTCAGACATGGAGCAGGTCTTGCTCATGTATGGACTCTCATGTTCTTCCACTGAAGCAGAAGCTTTCACTGTTCGGTCTGGGCTCTCCATTGCTGCAAGATGGATCAAGAATTTAGAAATGCACAAACAATTGGTGGTTATTTGTGTCCACATTGAAATAAGGGTAGTTATAACCAGATTTGGATTTATAAATAATTTTGTAAATTCTGGTAAACCAGGGCAGGAGGAAACAAGGGAACGCATCTAAAGCCTTTACAATAGGACCAAAATGAAGCAGGTCTACGGCATGAGACTACAGCCATCTATTACTATCCTATGTGGACAGATTAGATGACAGACCCATGTATTTGATACAAGTAAGCATTGCTGGTCGACCCCTGTCTAGGGACAGTGACCTTTTTGGGTACTTCTGAATGCCTTGTCCTGATCATTGCTCCCCAGATACCCAAGGTTAGTGGTGTTTCCTCCCTAACCCACTAGCTTCTAGGAGGCTCTTGCCTATAACAAGATACAGCAAGTGAAATCAGTGGTGATCTTCATACTTGATCAATATCAGTAACCCAGAAAGAAAGAAAATCAGAGAATCAGTGGGAGAGCCAAATTGCTACCATTTTCAGACAGCAGTAAGGAATTAAAAAGCCTACATATTCGTCTCACCAAAGTTTTCCCTATCGGAAATGCTTTTTTTTTTTTTTTTTACAGGCAACTATCACTAACCAATAGGAGATGAGAAAAAAAAAGAGAAAAAAAGTAGTTGTAAACCTCAGACATTAAATATGAACAAAGCATATCCCTCTGTAGTGTGTACTTGTCTCAGTCCAAAGCACTAAGTGTCATTTCTGTCTGCTGCTTCATTCCTCCGCTATCAGCATGAGTCACTTCTGACAAGTTTTCCTGATACCAAGAGAAAAAAGGTTACAGTGGAGGGACCTCCAGCTGATTGACAGCATCAGCTCTGTTCCTGTGTGCTGTATGAAGGGGGCTGTGTCCCTTCTCTCCAATCAACTGTCAGACCTCTCCTCACTGAGCTCTGCAGAGTGTAACTTCAGCTCCCTGCCTACTTTTTTCTGAACTCCCAGAAAAGCTTTAAAATTCAGCACTTTGAACAGATGTAGAGAAGAGAAGACTGCAGATAAACAGGTACAACTTATGTAGGAGGGTTTGTTTCATCTCCGTGTATCACCTGAGGCCAGTTACTTCGCTGGGTATATGTAAGGGGTTACAACCACTATAAGCCGGCCTCTAGGGGCTGGCACACTGGCTGTATTAACTCCTTTGTAGCATCGCACAAAAGGGGTGTTGCTTGAATGAAAGGGATGAGAGGTGTTTTACACCAGGCCACCATTTTTCACAAAGTCAGCCACAAACCCCAACCCCAGTTAATGCATTGCTCTTCACTACATTACTACTGAAGAATTAATGTAATCATTGTGCTCCATATTGACCAGTCCATAGTCTTCAATATTGAGTTGGCCCACCCTTTGCAGCTATAACAGCTTCGACTCTTCTGGGAAGGCTGTCCACAAGGTTTACGTGTGTCTATGGGAATGTTTGACTATTCTTCCGGAAGCAAATTTGTGAGGTCAGGCACTGATGTTGGACAAGAAGGGCTGGCTCAAAGTCTCCCTTCTAATTCATCCCAAAGGTGTTCTATTGGGTTGAGGGCAGGCCAGTCAAGTTCCTCCACCCCAAACTCGCTCATCCATGTCTTTATGGACCTTGCTTTGTGCACTGGTGCGCAGTCATGTTGGAACAGGAAGGGTCCATCCCCAAACTTATACATAAAAAAATTTGCGCTGCGCTTGATTATATATCATAAGGGGTAATGTCCAAAATCACTTGTGAAATTATAAATATTCACATCACTACTCACGTGTAATGTTCATACAGTATATATATATACATGTGAACAGTTAAAGTGTAATGTGCACACATGCACCTTTAATAGTGCCAAAATATATCTGTGCATAAAATGAATACCAAATGCAGTGACAAACCTAAAACATGCAAAGCTCATATAAAGTGCAACATGCAGATATCTATTAGAATGTTAAACATAAACGCACAATGCGTCTTTAGAAATGCAATCAATGATTCTTAATTGGTGAAATCCTCATAATAGTGTCCAAAATTAAAAGTGCTTCCGTATACATAAAAATCAATAAACGTCCAAATCCTCCAATGTGCTGAATTCCAGTGTCATAGATAACCGTGATGTGCCTCAGTGCCCCCCCACAGTGATTGCGCTCACCTAAGAGCGTGTGACACAGTGTTTAACTTGTGTCAAAACACGCTGTGTAGCCACCCCCTGGGCTATGTATGGTAAGCTAGATCGATCTCCACTCTGGATCAGTATGGCTCCATAGACATCATTCATGAAAATGAAGAGAGACTATATAGTGTAATCCAATTTAAAAGATATTTATTCAAAAGACAACTTCCCACAAAGGGGTACTCACCTTCCCTTGGTGCTAATGTGCACCAAACAATCGAAAGCCGTAAAAGATATATCGAATGGTCTGCCGCGGGGTATGCGCTTCTCCCGGCTCAGCTGTTCGCTGCTCACTCCGTCCTGGCTCCTCCCCTACGCGTGTTCGACACAGGGAGTCACGTGTCTTCATCAGGGGGATCCCCCTGATGAAGACACGTATCTCCCTGTGTCGAACACGCGTAGGGGAGGGGCCAGGACGGAGTGAGCAGCGAACAGCTGAGCCGGGAGAAGCGCATACCCCGCGGCAGACCATTCGATATATCTTTTACGGCTTTCGATTGTTTGGTGCACATTAGCACCAAGGGAATGTGAGTATCCCTTTGTGGGAAGTTGTCTTTTGAATAAATATCTTTTAAATTGGATTACACTATATAGTCTCTCTTCATTTTCATGAATGATGTCTATGGAGCCATACTGATCCAGAGTGGAGATCGATCTAGCTTACCATACATAGCCCAGGGGGTTGCTACACAGCGTGTTTTGACACAAGTTAAACACTGTGTCACACGCTCTAAGGTGAGTGCAATCACTGTGGGGGGGCACTGAGGCACATCACGGTTATCTATGACACTGGAATTCAGCACATTGGAGGATTTGGACGTTTATTGATTTTTATGGATACGGAAGCACTTTTAATTTTGGACACTATTATGAGGATTTCACCAATTAAGAATCATTGATTGCATTTCTAAAGACGCATTGTGCATTTATGTTTAACATTCTAATAGATATCTGCATGTTGCACTTTATATGAGCTTTGCATGTTTTAGGTTTGTCACTGCATTTGGTATTCATTTTATGCACAGATATATTTTGGCACTATTAAAAGGTGCATGTGTGCACATTACGCTTTAACTGTTCACATGTATATATATATATACTGTATGCACATTACACGTGAGTAGTGATGTGAATATTTATAATTTCACAAGTGATTTTGGACATTACCCCTTATGATATATAATCAAGCCCAGCGCAAATTTTTTTATGTATATTCTCTGCACGGGTATGAGTACGTGAACTGCGTCTGCTGCTAGATATTCATCTCTGACACATTTTTCTTTATAAAACAACTATTTACTGCTTGTATATTGAGCATAGGATTATTGTGGCTCGCAAGACTTCTATCTTTTTGTTCCATCCCCAAACTGTTCCCACAAAGTTGGGAGCATGAAATTGTCCAAAATGTCTTGGTATGCTGACGCCTTAGGAGTTCCCTTACCTGGAACTAAGGGGCCAAGCCCAACCTCTGAAAAACAACTCCACACTATAATCCCCCCTCCACCAAATGATTTGGACCAGTGCACAAGATAAGGTCCATAAAGACATGGATGAGCGAGTTTGGGGTGGAGGAACTTGAGAGTCCTGACCTCAACCCTATGAATTAGAACGGAGACTGTGAGCCAGGCCTTCCTGTCCAACATCAGTGCCTGACCCCACAAATGCACTTCTGGAAGAATGGTCAAACATTCCCATAGACACACTTCTAAAACTTGTGGACAGCCTTCCCAGAAGAGTTGAAGCTGTTATAGCTGTAAAGGGAGGGCCAACTCAATATTGAACCCTACGGACTAAGACTGGGATGCCATTAAGGTTCATGTGCGTGTAAAGGCAGGCATCACAATACTTTTGACAATATAGTGTGTGTTTTGGTATGCCATGCTGCATCCCTCACCCTACAGGATAACTTAATGTACTTACCAAATCCAGCATCTTGTCTTCTCCTTTGCTTTTACGGACCATTGCGGCACTCTTATCAGACACTGAAATGGCAGCTAGCAGGGCTTAGCAGAAAAGTTGGGTTAAGTCATACCTTAATACAAAGTGAAACTAACTCTTAAGGGCACAGGAAAAGTTATCCTGGCTAGGAAAGGTAAAAGCACGCATCTCGAAGGGTTTGCTTTTAAACAGCCTATAGATGTAATTTTCTTTTTCACCATGGGTGAAATCACAGGTTTTGTAGCCGATTAAGGTGGTAATTAAACTCACTCAGAACCTATGTCGTTAATATGTGTTCGGGTTTAAAGGGATAAGGTGGCAACCCACTGCTGTATCTGAGCCAATGAGGAGCAAGAGAGCCTCGGCTCTCATGCACACCGCTGGCTCCAGATTGGGCTCCGGTATGTAGCAGAAGCTGTATGCAGAAGGTTTTTTACTTTTAATGCATAGAATGTCGTAAGGTAAAAAAACCTTTGTCAGGTCACCTGTATCCAGGTGACAGATGCACCCCGTTGGGGTCAGGAGTGCACCGCTATAATAGTGGACCCTAAGGCTGACTGCTGCAGATGGAACTCGGGGTGGTTCAGGAAGGCAGGTCCCCTGGAGCACCAACACGGATCCCACAGTGAGTTAGAGCATAGATTCCCCAGGGCGCGGAGTCTAAGAGCCAGTAGGTGTTCACCAGAGCCTCTAGTGGTGAGGATGGACTGGGCTGCAACTGGCTCCAGGTCGCGGCCCCCAGGGTCTCCCAGTTCACGCTAGGCTACAGGAGGATGGAGAGGAAACAGCAGCCCAGGACTGCAAGGAATAGTAAGGAGGTAGCCAAATGTCGGGGCGACTAGCAGACAAGGATAACAGAGAACACGCCAAAAGTCAGGGTCACAGGCAAACAGGGATAGTCGAGAACACGCCAAAGGTCAGGGTCACAAGCAGACAAGAATAGTCAGGAACACGCCAAGATCGGTAACAGAGACAGAGACAAACTTAGAGCACACGGCAAACAGGAAGCCAAACACACAATATTGCACGGCAAGGCAGGCTTGGAGAATACGGTGTTAAATAGTGGTTCCTGTTGAGTCTAGGGTGGAGCCACACAGAGGGAAGATTACTTAAGCATGCAGGTGTGAGAATACAAGCCTCAAGGCTGATACACAGACCAGGTAAGAGACAGACAGGTCATGAATGTATTACTGCAAGGTCATGACAGTACCCCCCTCTTACGAGGCCTCCCCCTCCCCCGCTTTGGACCAGGCTTGGAGGGGAACTTCAAATGGAACTTCCTCAGAAGACGAGGTGCGAAGACTTCAGATGCAGAAATCCAAGATCTCTCCTCAGGACACAAACCTTTCCAATCCACAAGATATTGAAGGACACCTTTATAGAAGCGAGAATCCAAAATTTGACTAACCTCATACTCCTGATCATCTTCAGACACTGGAGCCAAGGTAAGGAGGGGTCGAGAGAACTTATTGAAAACTAAAGGTTTCAGAAGGGATACATGAAAGGAGTTTGAGATCCTGAGGCTTTTAGGGATCTGGAGTTTAAAACAAACAGGATTCAGCTTAGAAATTATATTGTAAGGACCAATGAATCTCGGGGCAAACTTGAGAGAAGGAACCCGGAGTCTGATGTTCCTGGTAGAAAGCCAGACATTGTCTCCTGGCTGTAGAGAAGGCGGCTTACGCCTGCGACAGTCAGCAAAACTTTTGAACTTGTTGGCAGCTTTCTGGAGGGAATCATGAACGTCAGCCCACAAGGAATTGAATGATTCCTGAACAGTAGCCAAAGCTGGGATGTCAGAAGAACAGGTCATAGGAAGAGGGAGCTGAGGATGTCTTCCATAAACAGTGACAAAGGGTGTCTTCTGAGAACTGACGTTGACATGATTGTTGTGGGAGAACTCTGCCCACGGGAGTAATGAGACTCAATCATGGTGATGAGCCGAGAATAAGCCGAGACCAAGGTAATGTTGAGGGATTTGCAAAAGGCTCTCCAAAAGCGAGAAGTAAACTGAACACCCCTGTCTGAAATTACATGGGAAGGGACACCATGAAGACGGAAAATCTCTCGTACGAAAATGGGAACCAAGGCAGGAGCAGAAGGGAGACCAGGAAGAGGCACAAAATGGGCCATCTTGGAGAATCAATTACCACCCAAATGACCGTATTCTTCTCAGAAGGTGGAAGATCAGTGATGAAGTCCATGGCTATGTGAGACCAGGGCTCCTTGGGAATGGGCAAGGGCATGAGAAGACCAGCAGGAGCCTGCGTGGAGGACTTAGACTGGGCACAGACATGACAAGCCTTAACATAGTCTTTGACATCCGAACGGAGAGTAGGCCACCAGTAGTGGCGACTGATGAGGAGGAAGGAACGAAGAAACCCAGCATGACCTGCCACCCTGGAGTCATGTCCCCAACGAAGGATCTTAACTCTTAGCTCAGTGGGGACGAAGGTCCTGCCAGGAGGAATTTTTGACTTCAGGGTGGTTGAATGGGCAAGGATGCATGAAGAATGCCAATTTAAATCGCAAGAAGTTCCCGATCACCAATAGCGTAATTCTTCTCCACCTGAGAAAATTTTCTGGAGAAAAACGCACATGGTAGACGGTTTTTCCCAAAGGATTGAAGAAGCACAGCTCCCACCCCTGTTGAGGAAGCGTCCACTTCAATAAAAAATGGATCCCTCGGGTCAGGTCGCCTCAACAAAGGTCCGGAAATGAAGGCCTGTTTCAAATCATGAAAGGCAGAGACAGCTTTGGGGGACCACTCCTTGGCATTAGCACCCTTCTCGGTCAAGGCGATAATTGGCGCAGCAATAGAGGAGTAATTCCTAATGAACTGCCTGTAATAATTAGTGAACTCAAGAAAACGATGCGTGGCCTTGAGGCTGGCAGGAAGAGGCCAGTTGGTAATGGCCGAGACCTTCCCAGGATCCATAGGAAGACCGAAGTTAGAGACGAAGCATCCCAGAAACAGGACTTCAGAACATTCAAAAGAACATTTCTCCAGCTTGGCGTACAGATTATTTTCTCGAAGGCGCTGAAGTACAATCCGGACATGGTCTCTGTGAACCGACAGACTATCCGAAAAGATGAGAATGTCATCCAGGTAGATGACAACAAATTGGTAAAGCAGATCCCTGAAGATTTCGTTAATAAAGTTTTGGAACACCGCTGGAGCGTTACACAAATCAAAGGGCATGACCAAGTACTCGTAATGCCCATCTCTAGTGTTAAACAGTTTTCCATTCATCCCCTTCCCGTATTCGGATCAAATTGTATGCACCCCTGAGATCCAACTTGGTAAAAATGGAGGCACCTTTCAACCTTTCAAATAGTTCCGATATTAGGGGTAGAGGGTATCGATTTTTGATCGTTACTGCGTTTAGGCCTCGGTAGTCAATGCAGGGTCTTAGGGTACCATCCTTTTTGGCAACAAAAAAGAACCCCGCTCCTGCAGGCGATGAGGATTTCCGGATGAATCCTTTTTCTAGATTTTCTGCAACATACTCAGACATGGCCTGGGTCTCTGGGATGGACAGAGGGTAGGTACAACCCCTGGGTAGAGCTGCTCCGGGAACAAGGTCAATGGCACAGTCAAAGCACCTGTGAGGAGGAAGCACCTCAGCTGACTCTTTACAGAACACATCCCGGAAATCGCTATATGCAGCGGGAAGGGCAGAGGATACTGAGGTGGTAGCCACGGGAAGTCTCCCCTTAGGGGCAACCTTGAGTAGGCAGGAAGAGAAACAGGAGGGACCCCAAGCCAGGATCTGCCCAAAGTCCAGTCAATGTGTGGAGAGTGGAGCTGCAACCAAGGAAGCCCCAATACGATAGGGGTTGAGACCTTAGGAAGGATAAGAAAGGATATCCACTCCTGGTGGAGTATCCCTACCGACATCTTAACAGGAGTGGTCTGGAAGCGGATAGACCCCCCTGGAAGAACGGTGCCATCAATCGCCGAGACCACCAATGGAGTGGTGAGGGGTAAAAGGGTAAGGTTCATGGAAGATGCAGTTCTCTAGTCCATAAAGTTGCCAGCGGCTCCCGAATCCAGATAAGCCAAGGCCGAGTGGGAGGAAACGCCAACATGAAGAAACACCGAAAGAAGGAGATGAGAAGATGACTTTTCTGGGTCCAATACTCCACCTTCCAGATGTATTACCCGAGCTTTTCCTGGACGAAATGAGCATGTGTCACGAAAATGACCTTTGCCCCCACAGCAGAGACACAGGCCCAGAGTTCTGCGCCTAGCACGTTCCTCAGGGGATGGCCTGGTCTGGCCCAGCTGCATGGGTTCCTTAGTTGGCAGGAAATGCTCCACAGGACGAAAAGAGGGGAGCTCGGGCTGACTAAGGACCAAGGAGTGCTGGCGTCGCTTTTCTAGGGTCCTTTCCTGAAAACGAATATCTATCTGGTTACACAGGGAGATAACTTCGTCCAGATCAGCGGGGATGGTTCTTCCTGCTAATTCGTCCTTCACTCTATCAGGAAGGCCATGCAGAAAGGTTGCGACTAAGGCCTCATTGTTCCAGCTCAGCTCAGCCGTCAGTATGCGGAAACAAAGAGCATACTGTCCCATAGAAGCAGACTCTTGGCGGAGACGTAAGAGGGCGCTGGCCGCTGAAGAGACACGACCTGGTTCCTCAAAGATATTCTGGAAGAGTTTCAGAAAATTAGAGAGGCTGGAAACCACTGGGTCTTTCCTCTCCCACATAGGGGCAGCCCAAGCTAAAGCCTTGCCGGACAGGAGAGAAATCATATAGGCTACCTTTGCCCGATCAGACTTCAAGTTTTGGGGTTGGAGTTCGAAATGAATAGTACACTGGCTAAGGAACCCTCTGCAGGCCTTGAAATCCCCAAAGTAACGGGACGGAGCTGGTAAGTGCAAAGGGTTAGCGGCTGCGACTGTAAGCAGAGCTGATACGGCAGCCGATTGCGGTTGTGGAACCGGGGAGCCTAAGGAGGCTTGAAGTTGTTCAAAGCGGGAAGCCAAATCCTGAAGGAATCGCATCACATGGGTCTGATTAGATTCCTGGGTCTCGAGTCTGTGGACTATGCCCTGCAGCTGATCATCGGCAGGTAGCGGCACATCAGACGGGTCCATGGCCGTGCAAACTGTCAGGTCACCTGTATCCAGGTGACAGATGCACCCCGTTGGGGTCAGGAGTGCACCCCTATGATAGTGGACCCTAAGGCTGACTGCTGCAGATGGAACTCGGGGTGGTTCAGGAAGGCAGGTCCCCTGGAGCACCAACACGGATCCCACAGTGAGTTAGAGCATAGATTCCCCAGGGCGCGGAGTCTAAGAGCCAGTAGATGTTTACCAGAGCCTCTAGTGGTGAGGATGGACTGGGCTGCAGCTGGCTCCAGGTCGCAGCCCCCAGGGTCTCCCAGCTCACGGTAGGCTACAGGAGGATGGAGAGGAAACAGCAGCCCAGGACAGCAAGGAATAGTAAGGAGGTAGCCAAATGTCGGGGTGACTAGCAGATAAGCATAACAGAGAACACGCCAAAAGTCAGGGTCACAGGCAAACAGGGATAGTCGAGAACACGCCAAAAAGGTCAGGGTCACAAGCAGACAGGAATAGTCAGGAACACTCCAAGATCGGTAACAGAGACAAACTTATAGCACACGGCAAACAGAAAGTCAAACACACAATATTGCACGGCAAGGCAGGCTTGGAGAATACGGTGTTAAATAGTGGTTCCTGTTGAGGCTAGGGTGGAGCCACACAGAGGGAAGATTACTTAAGCATGCAGGTGTGAGAGTACAAGCCTCAAGGCTGATACACAGACCAGGTAAGAGACAGACAGGTCATGAATGTATTACTGCAAGGTCATGACAACCTTCTTGTCCTTACAACCACTTTAAGACAGGAATCTTAGTTTTAAAAGTTTAAAATAGACTGCAGGTTCATGTTTAGGACATGTTTATGAGTGGAAGAAGCATGAGAACTATGATGTAATACCTGGTCAACCTTAGCAAGAGCTCCAGATAGATTCATGCCAACACAGTAAGTTCAAAGGTCTCCATTACACCACCCTGACCCGTATTTCTGCCCACCTTCCAATATTTGCACAACTATGTACATAAATTTCAGGATCGTATGCTGCTTTCTAAAATTTTCCAACATCTACCCTGTATTTTAGGTTTACTACATAGCATGGCTGTGAACAAACCTAATAAAGACTGGGCAGTCAGCTCAGTCATCAGACTGAAAATACTGTAATCATGTTCTAATTAAAGGTGGGGGCAGGAACAATCAAGTCATTGTTTAAAAATGAAATGACCCAGCTACTCAACTGACAGGACAGAAATAATGAAAGGAAAAAATAAGACTGGCTTATAATTAAATGTCCCACAAAAATTAAGAATACCAGCAGACCCTGAATCTGGAGTAAACAAGGTTTTATTGCTGTAGATCACTTTTTTTCAATCAGAGGTTGTTGGGGTCCCCTCAGCAGTAGCAGATTCCTCTCCTGTCTACAATGACCTCAAATGTCATTTTCTAAAGACAGGAAAATTAGGTGACACTTCTCCACTGACTGCCAGTGTAAGGGGTCACTATTATTTTTTAGTCTGTGTTTATTTAAAGGCCACTAAAATTATTACTGTTATATTAAGATAATTATTGTTTTATAAAGCAGGGGGCTATTGTAAAATGATTTGCTCAGGGTGACAAATACTCTGGGTATGCCACATTCTTGTCTTATTTAAAATATTATACAACTTCCCGATCACGCCAATGTACAGGGAGTCGGACGGTTTTGAAAAAGCAGTACTCCGTCGATTTTCAACTTGGAATTGATTTATTTTTTACAAAAACAGCGGTCAAGACATGCCATTTTATTTACTTATTCAGTTATAAAAAATAATGTCATTTAGATGACGACCATCCTATTAAATTCAACTTTCAATCCTTCGCTTGAAATTGTCTATTACTCGGGCCAACAGCCGTTGATCAATCGTGAGCTCTTCTTGTCCGATGGCAACTTTCAATTCATTCAAATGACGGGCTTTGTGAGTGTACACATCGTTCTTTAGGTACCTTCATTACTGGGCTCCCAAAAATCCTAGAAATACTCAGAGACTTCTCGACTCTGCACATGTTACAGTGTAGTGTGCGGTTGCCCCTTTTGGCGTTATCGGCCTCTTGAATGCAGCTTTAAATCCTTCACTTGAAATTGTCCATTACTTGGTCTAACAGCTGTTGATCAGTTGTGAGCACTTCTTGATGGATGGCATCCTTCAATTCATTCAAATGACGGGCTTTGTGAGTGTACCCTTTGTTCTTCAGGTAACTTTATTACTGAGCTCCCGAAAATCCTAGAAAACACTCAAGAAAGACCTCTCCACATGTTACAGTGTAGTGTGCGCTTGCCCGTTTTGGAGTTATCGGCCTCTTGAATGCAGCTTTAAATCCTTCACTTCAAATTGTCCACTACTCGGACTAACAGCTGTTGATCAATCGTGAGCACTTCTTGACGGATAGCATCCTTCAATTCATTTAAATTACGGGGTTTGTGAGTGTACACACGGCACTTCAGGTACCCCCATAGGAAGAAATCACATGACAAGTCTGGAGACCTTGGGGGCCATGGCACATCACGAAACGTGAAATGAGGCACCCAGGGAACATGTTTCGAAGAACTTCTATTGGTGCACCGGCAATATGCACTGTGGTACCACCCTGCTGAAAATAAACATTTCTCATGTTTATTTGTCATCTTCGCAGTTCTGGTTGTAAGAAGGTGTTCAGCATGTGAATGTAACATTCCGAGTTAACAGTCTCGGTTACGCCGATAATGCCAAAAGGGGCAACCGCACACCACACTGTAACACCTGCAGAGTGGAGAGGTCTTTCTTAAATGTTACTAGCATTTTCAACAATCCAACAAGAAGAAGTGCTCACGATTGATCAAGAGTTGTTAGCCTGAGTGATGGACAATTTCAAGTGAAGGATTGAAAGTTGCATTCAAGCTGATGGTCGTCATCTAAATGACATTATTATTCATGACTGAATAAGAAACTCAAATGGCATGTCTTGACTTCCGTTTTTGTAAAAATTAGAGTTACTTACTGGTAACGTCTTTTCCGGGAGTCTTTCAGGACAGCAACCTATGAGAGACCTCGGCTCCTTCCTTGTTAGGAAACACCGCCCAGCCTAGATTTAAAAGGCATGCTTCCCCGCCGACTCCTCACTTCTTCAAGAGCAACTCCGGCCAGCTGGGGAGACACAAGAACACATCATACACCTTAAATAGCTTTTTTGATGGTTCCTGAGTCCGGAACCCAAAAGGAAAAACCAACGAGGGTGGGTACATGGTGCTGTCCTGATAGACTCCCAGAAAAGACGTTACCAGTAAGTAACTCTAATTTTCCCATATCATCTTTCAGGACAGCAACCTATGAGAGGATAAGTGAGCACTTACCCTTAGCGTGGGACTACGGCTTACAGGACTCTGTGTCCAAAGAGCCCGATCCCTTTGCTGACAACAAGATCAGCCTCTAGTGCCAGGTAAAAGGTAGGAGAGCTGAATCACGTTGCCGCTGCACAGATCTGGCGCGGAGTAGCATCAGCTTCTCTGAGATCTCCCTACATATAGGCTTGTCCGATTGTTAGCTAATGTCATCTTGCCCAGGTACTGCTAGAGATTTTAACCCTTACTTTTTGGGAAGGAAACCCCTTATTGACACATGAACCAAAGTTCGAAGGAAGATCCCACGAGGGCCTACAATGAGTAAAGTTTGGTCCTACTTGGAAAACTGCAGACCTAACACTGGTCCAGCTGCCGTAATGCCTCCAAATCTCAGGTAAGAAGAGCATAAAATAAAAGCTTAAGGGATCTCTCTTAGTATTCAGACCACCCAGTTCCCAGAGCCTTCAGGACAGAGAACCGTGGTCCTTTAAGCCAGTGTGATACAATGAGAAAGACCAAAGTGTTCTATGCCCACCAGTAGACTGTGGGTGGGCGAGATGGCATAGCACCTGGGGAAAATGCCAGCTCTGAGCGACGGCATCTACCCAAGAGCGCCAACCCTTTACTGGTTTAGGCCCAAAGAGGAGGTTTTATGGGAGGAAACCAGAGTTCCTGGGGGAAACTAGAGATCCCAGGGTTAACCGCCCTATAGACGGTTCCTATGGAAGTGCCTGCAACTGCAAGAAGAGGACTCCACTGAGTTTAGTCATAACTTCCGTCACCAGATGAGATCGGGTGCATTTAGGGTGCTGTGGCCATAGCCCAGCCTTCCTACCTGGGTCAACCTTTAATTTCACAGGAAGGGCTCTGTTCCTGTCTGTTATGTGATTCAAGAACCGCCTCCGGCCCAGGGCAAAGAACAGGTCCCCTGTGGGAGGGATATCGCACAGTCTTGGACATGCTGTTCGTCACCCACAACTTGGGGGGCTGCCTGTCCTCTTACTGACTGTGCATTAATGTGTGTCTGCAATTGTGTCAGACAATATTCTGAGATGCGCGACACCCCTTTCAGAGAGAGTTCATTCTCTTGAGCATGGAATCCAACAATACCCCTCCGTCTCCCAGGACTAGGCCGGTAAGTCTGGATCTGTGGGAAAAAAAAACTGCGTCTGGAGGGAGCAGAGGGTACTGAACCAAAGCCTTCTAAAAAGCTGGACCCTAGACTTTCCCGGCTTCCATCGGACCTAATAAACAGGAACGCCCTTTTCCACTGCTCTATCCCTGGTCGTGGAGCAGGAGTGTTTTTCTTGTCCTCCTGCAACCACCTCCTCCAGAGAAATTTTGTAATGAGGGGGTCTACTGCATTCACCATCCAGGCCTTCTCCCACTTCTTAAGTGTTCTAGAAACCTGTGTATCTTATAGGGTCTGGTCACCTGAAGGCCTTTGACCCTTCGTGATGCCATTCAGGGGGCCACCCCCTGATATCAGGCCCTGGTCACCAGAGATTCCCTGTTTAGTTTCCTATATCAGGTGCATACAGGTGATGTGGCCATCAAGCACCATGCAGCAGGCAACCCTGTAACATCAAAACACTAGTGAAACATGCAGAGTGCTAGCTTGGTTGGGATTCAACATCATGACCTCAGTATTTAAGGCACAGTTTAGGTGCAACACCTTCAATGCAAGTTCTTTTTCTTCACTGTTTTTAAGTCGACCAGGAGAACCTGAAGACCCCTGCCTGAAAATTTTAGGCGAGCTGGCTTGCTGGTCCTACACAGGCAAAGTTTTCAGTGCAGTGCCTATAGTGCAGACTCTGTGTGAGCTGACCCTTCTGGTCATGAGTGCATTCTACCCAGCCAATGTGCCAGGTATATCAAATGCCAGCCTGAGTTTGGGGCATGTAAGATACCCCACACAAACACAGGGAGAACCCACAACTTGATGCAAGCACTAGAATGTTGGGGGATCTGAACTAACCACCCCAGTGTTGCCAAGCAGAAGTGTCAGCCTGCGCCTCTGGCTAGACACGCCCGAGTCACCAGGAGACCGCTCAGGGAACTGACTCTCAGCCCCATCAAATCAGTGACCCAGAGCTGAAATGTTAACCGCTGAGCCACTTCATAAAGTGACTTGTCAGAAGGAGCTAACATGAGGACAAGATCCTATGTCTCCAGGCAGACTCCCATGTCTGCACTGATTGTGAGCCATGACTTGCCTTTCAGCAGCCAGCCTCGTGTTTTCCCAGACAGTGTTATTTCAGCCATACCCACTCCATACACCTCGTGCAGGAGGGAGAAAAAAAGATTCCCCTTCACCCAGTCCCTACTGGTTACAAGGGGGAAAAAAACACTCAAATGATGTGCATGGAAAGTACAAACACTTCAGGCTTACCTGTGAGGTGCTGGTGCTGGGGTCTGCTTCCTCTGCCTGTGCAGGTGTCGCAGAAGGGTCCATCCCACCTCTTTGGTGGTCCGCAGCCGCTGCTGGGTCTTCCCCTTCTGAAAACCAGACCTGCAGGGATGCCAAGCCAAAGTTCTTACCTCTAGGCCATCGAGCTGCCATATGTCCAGCAGAAGGTGCAGGTGCTGTGCAGTACCTAGGAAACGAACGGCTTTCCCTCATTGAGATTTGAACTCAGGTCCCAGCAGACCAATCAGAGCCCTTAGCCTCTGAGCTACCATCCATGCTCCCTGTTTCCGCCCTGTGGAGACTGTAACCAGCGTCCGCTGATGACGTCATACGCCCCGGAAGTGACCCCGCTGGATGCTTCCTGTGGGCCAGCTTGGAGCACAATAGCTCGGCCCCCTTGCGCGCTACGGCTTCCTTCTTTCCCCTAGACATACCAGCCATGCTGTCGGAAGGGAAAAAGTACGCCGCCATGTCGCCTATGTGATCGCGCTAATGGGGCTGACTTGTATGCAACAAAGAAATGGAAACCTCCGGTCCCCCTTTCCCCCCGCAGGGGGTGACCGGAAGAAAAGGGTACGGTACCCTACTACCGCTGGTGAGGTACAGTCTGGGGCTGTGGGATTTACCACCCACCCCTTGTTTCTGTGAGGCAGTCCAAACCCTTGGACCTTCCCCTCTCCACCAGCCAGACCCGTAGGGACCCCTCCAAGGAGAGCACATAGAACCACCAGCCCCCAGGTCCCATGTGCCTCCTCCCCACCGACCACCAGGAGGAAACCCCACCTGTGGAGCTACAGGTAATACAGGTAAGGGATGCAACCCCCTGGTCCTCCTTACCGTAGCCTCCCTGGCGATTTTCCTGAGTGTGGCTCAGGGTTAAAATTCAGTCCCATTAGCGGTAACCCCGAGCCACACTAGGGATCGCATTGCAGGATCCTGGTGCGGCGTTACTTACCTTGTCCCCAGGATCCTGCGATGTCCCCCGCTGTGTCCGTGGGCTCTGTCTCCTCTGAAGCCTCTCCTTGCCAGGCTCAGTTCCCTGCGAGCGTCGCGACGCACGGGGGCGGAGCCTGGCGGCAAATTCAAAAAATTGTAAAAATCATAACACATACAGTACTGTAATCTTACAGATTACAGTACTGTATGAAATCATTTCACATCCCTTTTGTCCCCAGTGCTTTGTCCAGTGCCCTGCATGCAGTTTTATATTATATATACTGTTCTTTCTGCCTGGAAACTTGAGATTGTCCATAGCAACCAAAAAGTGTCCCTTTACGTCAAAATTGGCTTTAGACCAGCTAGAAAATAGCAATAGTAAATTAGAACACTTGCAGAATTGAGCGATAGTGAATCGTGGGGAAATTTATTTTATTATTATTATATATATTTTTTTTAATTATTTTTTTTTATTTATTATATTATAATTTATGTTTTTGTGTTTCAAACTTTATCATACCCGGGATACTAGACTCTTGTTTGGACAGATTTAAGTGTGTTATTGTTAAGAATTACAGGCCTACAATATAAAACGCCAAATTTCCATGCAAAATAATGGTACCGCTTTCAGCACCTAAAATCCGAAATAATCATACCGCCAGGGAGGTTAAGATGGCTGATGTCGGCAACGTCAGAAGCTGCCAGGATGGCCCCTGCCTCTGACATGCTCCCGCCGTGAAAAGGATGGTCTTGCCTCTGGGTCCTCCAACCGCCTGTGCGACCTTTCCAGGTCCCCATCAGCCAAAGCCCGGCCCACCTTCAGCATCCGCGGCTGAAACTTGAAGGCGCGGATCAAGGAGAGGTGCACACCCCCTGCCGACATTGAAGTCACCCGCCACCACTGTGAACTCCATCGCGGTTCGCACCAGAGTGAAAGAGGGGGGAGTTGTAGTAGTTGTTTTCCGACACCTGAAAATTATTGCATGGGTTCCTCTGGGGTAAAAAAAGGTTGGGAAACGGTCCTCTAGCTTACCCTCCTAATCTCCAAATAGGTAAAAACCAAGGATATCCTATATAACTTATATTAACCACTTGAGCTCTGGAAGATTTTACCCCCTTCACGACCAGGGCATTTTTTTATATACCGAACTGCGCTACTTTAACTGGTAATTGCGTAGTCATCCAATGCTGTACCCAAACAAAATTTATATCTTTTTTTTTTTTTTCCATAAATAGAGCTTTTTTGTTGTTGGTGGTATTTGATCATCACTGGGTTTTTATTATATAAATGAAAAAAAGGCTGACATTTTGAAGAAAATTTTTTTTTTTTTTTTTTTACTTTCTGCTATAAAGCATATTCAATTCAAAATAATAATAAAAAAAATTCTAATTTCTTCATAAATGTTGGCCAAAATGTATTCTGCTACATGTCTTTGATAAAAAAAATCCCAATATTGATTGGTGTGCGTGAAAGTTATAGCGTCTACAAACTATGGTATATATACTTGAATTTTGAAGTGGCTGGCCTCAGGTGATACACAGAGATGAAACAAATCCTCTTACATAAGTTGTACCCGTTTATCTGCAGCGCTTTCTTCTCTACATCTATTCAAAGTCCTGAATTTTTAAAGCTTTTCTGAAAGTTCAGAAAAAAGGGGGCAGAGAGCTGAAATTACACTCTGCAGAGCTCAGTGAGGAGAGCTCTGACAGCTGATTGGAGGGAAGGGACACACCCCCTTCACGCAGCACACAGGAACAGAGCTGAGGCTGTCAATCAGCTGGAGGTCCCTCCACTGTCACCATTTTTTCTCTTGGTGTCAGGAAAACTTGTCAGAAGTGACTCATTCTGATAGCAGAGGAACGAAACAGCAGACAAAAATTACACTCATTTCTTTGAATTGAGACAAGTGAACAAAATAGTGGGGTATGCTTTGTTCAAATGTCATGTCTGAGGTTTACAACCACTTTAAGTGCATCACTAATGAGTAACAAAATAAATGGCACGATAAAATAAATTGAGGATACACGGTTTTAGACCCTGCTCACACCAGAACCTGTGCGGGAAAACTGCATCGTTCCGTGTGTGTTTCCCAAACCATGTTCAAAATGCACTGCAGTGGACATCTGCAGGAGGTGTCAGTTCTAAGCAGTGAGATCAGCTTTTATTTAATAATGTAAAGCATTTATTCTAAAAGGGGAAAAACTGTTGCTGTAACTGCAGTGTGATCTGGAGTTTGGATTCAATTGGTAAGTGTATTTAAATCTGATTGTACATCCAAAAGGTGCCTCCTGTGCTCCTTCATCCAGAGTGTGTGTGTGTGTGTGTGTCACTCTAATACAGGTGTGTTACTAGGCAGATCACCAGGTGAAAAAAAAGAGGGGGGGGAAAGCCCAAGAGCCTAAAAAAGAAAACTAATGCAGCCACCACATCTAATGATTGGTAAGCTGCAATATACAATGTATTACATTTTCAGTTTAATTCTGCTTTAAACACAACACAATAAGCTCATAACATGGATCATGATGCGATAAAACAGTTTAACAACCCCTAAGCAGGCTAATGCTGTGATACTGCTCTCATACTTGGTAAAATGAATAATAAAGTCTTTGTTTAACCACTTGAGTACAAGCCGTCATATACTGCACCTTTTTATTACCAGGACATTTTACAGTTTTCAATTTAACAATTTGACATTGTACCCAGTTTAATGTATACATTTTTTTGGTGGCGATAATGGTAATGATGGTGATTCTATTGTTTATGGACAACATACAAAGCCATCCACCTGCCCCGAGCTACAAATATCACTAAAACCATCTGCTCCTCCCAAGACCTCCTCTAGCTCTCGTCTCTCCTCCTCCCATGCTCGTCTCCAGGACTTCTCCAGAGCCTCTCCCATCCTTTGGAACTCGTTACCCCAATCTATCCAGCTATCTCCTACTCCTCCTTTAGGCGATCCCTGAAATCTCCTCTCTTCAGGAAAGCCTATCAAACCTTCAACTAACATCTGAAATTTTAACTCTTCCATCTGCTCATCCCCCACAGTTATAATCTTTTGTAAAAAACTTGCCCCACCCTATTAGATTGTAAGTTCTTATGAGAGGGGCTCTCTTAACCCTCTAGTATTTTATTGTATTGTAAGGCTGCTTTCACACTGGGGCGGTGGGGGCGTCGGCGGTAAAACAGCGCTATTTTTAGTGCTGCTTTACCGTCGTTTTTGCGGTGGTATTCGGCCGCTAGAGGTGCGGTTTTAACCCCCGCTGGCGGCCGAAAAAGGGTTAAAACCGCTCGCATAGCGCGGCTGTAGCCACGGTATAGCTGCGCTGCCCCATTGATTTCAATGGGCAGGAGCGGTGAAAGAGCGGTGAATACACCGCTCCTTCACCGCTCCAAAGATGCGGCTTGCAGGAGTTTTTTTCTTCTCCTGCCAGCGCACCGCTTCAGTGTGAAAGCCCTCGGGCTTTCACACTGAACAAACAGTAGCGGCAGTTTTAGGTCGGTTTGCAGGCCCTATTTTTAGCGCAATAACGCCTGCAAACCGCCCCAGTGTGAAAGGGCTCTTACTGTACTGTCTCCCTTTATATTGCAAAGTGATGCACAAACTGTTGGCGCTACATAAATTCTGTATTATAATAATAATAATAATAAAAATAATAATAATAATAATAATAATATTACGCAGAGTCTAGAGCCCCAGGTCACTTCCAGGCTATCCCAACACAGCCAGGGCAGCAGGGTCCCGAAACAGCAGTTCGAAGTCCAGGCTGAGGATTGCCTGCACCAGAAAAATGCAAAGAGACAAACCTCTAGCAGGAATGCATATCAAAGAAAAGAAAAAAAATGCTAGCAATAAAAAAAATTAAAAAAAAATGTTAGTCTTAATGCAGGAGAGCTGTGAAAATGATATAATTAAAAGAAATATGTGGCGCTAACTAAAGTGCATGCATATAAAAAACAAATATCATAAATAATGTGGCTAAACATAAAAATAATGACAATTCTTCAATGTGACATCAACAAACTAGCAAAATTAAAATAATGAAAGGATCCAAAAAGAATGCATAAGTCCAATGATACTCTAAAAGTGCATAAAAGTGAAAGAAATCACAAAAAAAAAAAAAAAAAAAAAAAAAAATCGCATAAAGTGAAAAAAGTCGCATTTAATGAAAAAAAAAATCACATAAAGTGAAAAATAGTGAAAAATTGCTATAAATATAGACAAAAGTGCATAATCCAACGTGGACGAAGCAAATCTTCATGTAACAGTTCGTGCAAAGAAAAAAAAGGTGCATGTGCAAAAAATCAGGTTCCTCTAATTAACAGCAATCCGTAGTGCGCCACACGTTTCTCCCAGCCTCTCACCTCTAGTACAGACCCCTACCGTGAAACACGGTGGTGGCAGCATCATGTTGTGGGGATGCTTTTCTTCAGCAGGGACAGGGAAGCTGGTCAGAGTTGATGGAAAGATGGATGGAGCCAAATACAGAGAAATCTTAGAAGAAAACCTGTTATGCCGCGTACACACGAGTGGATTTTCCGTCAGAAAAATCTTGGATGTTTTTTCCGACGGAATTCCACTCAAGCTTGCCTTGCATACACACGATCACACAAAAGTTCGCTGAACTTTCGACCGTCAAGAACGCAGTGACGTACAACACTACGACGAGCCGAGAAAATTAAGTTCAATGCTTCTGAGCATGCATTGAAATGTTTCCGAGCATGCGTAGGAATTTTGCGCATCAGAATTGCTACAGACGATCGGAATTTCGGATCAGAACTTTTTCCGACCGAAAAATTGAGAACCTGCTCTCAATGTTTTGCTGGCTGGAATTTGGCCAGCAAAAGTCCGATGGAGCATACACACGGTCGCATTTTCCGACCAAAAGCTTTCATCGGTCTTTTGCTGGCCGAATTTCCGATCGTGTGTACGCGGCATTAGAGTCTGCAAAAGACTTGAGACTGGGGCGGAGGTTCACCTTCCAGCAGGACAACGACCCTAAACATACAGCCACAGCTACAATAGAATGGTTTACATCAAAGCCTATTCATGTGTTACATAGTTAGTAAGGTTGAATAAAGACACCAGTCCATCCAGTTTAACCTAAGTGAGTGTGGGTGTGTATCTACAATCATCCCTATTTATTTAAGGTACCCATATAGCACTGCCAATTCACACAGCACTCCACACATACATCGTACACCCACATTGGTCCCTACCCTCAAGGAGCCCACAATCCAAAGTCCCCAACTTGCATTCATATACTAGGGCCAATTTTTGAACAGAAGCCAATTAACCTACCAGCATGTTTTTGGAGTGTGGGAGGAAACCGGAGTACCCGGAGGAAACCCACGCAGGCACAGGGAGAACATGCAAACTCCAGGCAGGTAGTTTCGTGGTTGGGAATTGAACCAGCGACCCTTTTTACTGCTAGGCGAGAGTGCTACCCACTACAACACTGTGCTGCCCAAAGGCCTGTACACACGATACGAAAATCAGATGGGAAAATTTGTAAGACGGGCTGTCTGCGGATTTTCGGATTGTTAGTACGGTGCTTTCGACAGTCGATTTCAATTTTTCGTCAGACAAAAGCTGGATGTGCAGACTACCCTGTTTCCCTGAAAATAAGACCTAGCGTGAGTGTCGGTGATGGCTGCAATATAAGCCCTACCCCCCAAATAAGCCCTACCCTGTTTCCCCGAAAATAAGCTCTACCCTGAAAATAAGACCTACAAGGACTTTAACTAGGGCTTATTTGGGGGGTAGGGCTTATATTGCAGCCATCACCGACAATCACGCTAGGTCTTATTTTGGGGGAAACAGGGTATAACACTTTTGTCGGATGTGAACACAACATCTGATTTTCGGATGGTCAGTTGAGAAATCGTCACACAAAAGTCGAAAAGTACAAACACGCATGATCGGAATCAAGGAACGACCGGGAAGAGTTTGGTCTTGTAAACTAGCGTTCGTAATCTAGAATTAACATTCGTGACGCGGCAATTGATGAAATGTCGAAATGCAGCGCACATTCTCATCAGCTTTAATGAGATAATAATTAAACTGCTTTGCTGGTGTTACTGATGTAGTTATGCCAAACTTATTTTAAAAGGCATTTGTTTTGTAGTGATATAAATAATATTAATATTATGGTTGTTGTTTAATATTTTGGGGAAGTTACCACAACACCATTATCCCAGAGTTTTTAAGATCAAAGCTACAACTATGTTGGTGTCCCTTGTTCATTTTCCATTGTCTTTTTAATGTAACTGCCTACTCCCAAACTGTCATTTGAAGTAAAACACATATCCATGTATTATTCTCCACAATTTTTTTATTGTGCATAAAAAAAGCAAAAAAAACCAAAAAAAAACAGAAATTTAATTAGAGGTGCTATCTGCCATCCAAATAAAAATAACAAAAAAGTGCGAATCAACGCTCACCAAACTTCTACTAACATGAAATTAGCAGAAGGGACCCAAAGGGTGGCGCTTGAGAAATTAACTTCCTCTTTATGCTCTCATAGTGCATCACTACGTTCGTGTTTGTCGAACGACAATTTGCGGATAGTTAATATGCTAAATTAAATCCTGCACACGCGCCTTTGACAAAAATCAGACGCTCGCTCATACAACAATCGAACCGCGTGTACGAGGCTTCAGAATGGCCCAGTCAAAGTCCAGACCTAAATCCAATTGAGTAAATTATCTATCTCATTTCACGCCCAAGACCGCAATTATCGTATATTCTCTAGGTGGTATTGGTGCCCCACTACTCTAAACAAGCTTGATCCTAATGTTTCGGACATATGTTGGAGATGCTTGCAGGCCCCGGGTAACATGATGCACATTTGGGGTACGTGCCCATGTGTTACCCCCTTTTGGGACAAGATTCTCCAGCTATATGACAAACTTGTAGGGGACAAATATCCTAATGAATTCCGCTTAACGGTCCTATCTATGTTACCGGGGTTATACCAACAAATCAAGAAGAGCTTAATTCGCCATTTGCTGACTGCTGCACGTTCAGTTATTGCTAGATCTTGGTGTCAACCAGTGATCCCCTCTCTAGCGGATTGGGCCTGCAAAGTGGACAGGATCGAACATATTGAATGGATGTTAGTGTGGGATGCTGATAAAAGTGAGACCCACACTATTATGTGGAACGCTTGGTTACACTTCCGGTTATCTTCTGATTTTGACCCTTTTATAGCGGATACAGCTCCTACTGTTCCCCCTGGGCCCTCTCATGAGTAGCTTGATATACCTTATCCCCCATTTCCCTTTCTTTCTTATATCCTCCTCCCCTTTTTTTCTTTTTTTTTTATTATTTATTTTTCTCTTTCCATATTTCTCCACCCTTTCTACTCCTCCTCCCTTACCTTTTTAAGATTATAGTAATCTTACAGGTAGATTCACCACACTTTCAGGCCATATGTGTTGAGCCTTGGTTTCTTCTGTTTGCTACACCATTGTTTAAAATGGTCTACTGGTTACTTGATTTACCATTACTTGGTTTATTTCTACACTCTTTGATGATATAAACATGACTATGCTTATGTGATACATGTTCTTTTAATGTCCTTCCGATCCTAATGTATACTTGTTCATTCAATGGAAATATGTTATATCTTGCCTATGGTTTTTCAATGTGGTTTAAAAAAATGCTTGAAACTTAATAAAACAGATTCAATATAAATCCAATTGAGAATCTGTGACAAAACTTGAAAATTGCTGTTCACAGACGCTCTCCATCCAATCTGACAGAGCTTGAGCTATTTTGTAAAAAAGAATGGGCAAAAATGTCACTCTCTAGATGTGCAAAGCTGGTAGAGACATCCCCAGAAAGACTTGCAGCTGTAATTGCGGTGAAAGGGGGTTCTACAAAGTATTGACTCCGGGGGGCTGAATACAAATGTACACCACACTTTTCACATATTTATTTGTAAACAATTTTGAAAACCGTTTATCATTTTCCTTCCACTTCACAATTATGTGCCACTTTGTGTTGGTCTATCACATAAAATCCCAATAAAATACATTTACGTTATTTGGTTATAACATGACAAAATGTGGAAAATTTCAAGGGGTATGAATACTTTTTCAAAGGCACTGTATCCTAAAGATTTTGATAAATAACAAATGTTGCACTATTTGGAATTGCTTTTGAATGGCATGGAGCACGGGGTTTGTATTGGGGTTGATTTACCAAAACTGGAGAGTGCAAAATCTGGTGCAGCTCTGCATGGTAGCCAATCGGCTTCTAACTTTTTCAATTAAGGTTTGACAAAAGCTGATTGGTTTCTATGCAGAGCTGCACCAGATTTTACACTCTCCAGGATTAGTAAATCAATCCCAATATGTTTCGCATAAGAGCAGAAACCACAATGAGGGGCATTCATGAAACAAATTAGTGACACAAGTAGTCACAAATCAGGCGAGGTCTCCTTCAGTCTCTGACAGGTTTACATCTGTATTCCAGAGTAGGGATGAGCTCGGTGATCAGTCTGAACGGAAGTTCGGATGTTCAGACATTTGTCCCAATGTTTAGGGAATTTGACGCAGATAAATATCACAACTTCCAGCTGTCAATGGTTACTAAGGAAGGATCAAGTTTTAGTAAATCTACCCCATTGTGTTGGACTTTATTATTTATTTTTTTATTTATTTAGAATACTTATATAGCGCCGTCAATTTACGCAGAGCTTTACATATACATTGTACATTCACATCGGTCCCTACCCTCAAGGAGCTTACAATCTAAGGTCCCTGACACACATTCATACATACTAGGGCCAATTTAGACAGGATCCCATTAACCTACCAGCATATCTTTAGAGTGTGGGAGGAAACCAGAGTACCCGGAGGAAACCCACGCAGGCACAGGGAGAACATGCAAACTCCAGGCAGGTAGTGTCGTGGTTGGGATTCAAACCAGCGACCCTTCTTACTGCTAGACGAGAGTGCTACCCACTACACCACTGTGCCGCCCTTTATTACAAAATCACTGTCATTTATGATTTATATTAGTGCATGAATTATCTAAGCCCAGGTTCTCACTGATGCGGGTTACAAATTGTGTGAGTTCAGCTGAACTTGCATGATTTCAACCCGGCAATGCATTCCGACTTTGGGAGCGATTTGACAGATATCTGTGCGGGTTTGTACACAGATGTCTATGCAAATCGCCTCCCGAAGTCGCCAAAAATAGTACAGGAACTACTTTTGTGAATTGGTGCAGCGCCGACTTTGCGCTTCCAGGCGGTGCCATTACCGGCAACAGCCGCCGACTTGGCATGCGATTTGACATGTCAAATTGTACCAATGTGAAGCTAGGCTAAAAACATGATTGTTTGGCCAGTATTATTATTGGTTGAATAGCACTGTACCTTAAAGGTTTTTTTTTTTTTTGTTAAGGTGCTTCGGCACCATGTGACAGCAGCTCTCACGGTATTTATATTTATTTTAGGTAGCACGGATGTTTTTTCTGCTTTCACAACTTAGAATCCGGCACAGAATGTTTACTAAACGTAGACATATGCACACATATGGTATGTCTGTGTAATATATTTTATATATAATCTATATATATATATATATATATATATATATATATATATATATATATATGTGATAGATTATTTTTCTCTATATAGTGGCCTGAACACATGACCAGAAAATAGTACGAATAGTACCGCTTTAGAATCAATCGTACGATAATCTGATCGTTAGTACACAGCATTCAAGAGCCAATCACGACAGGCCGTGCGAAAATATTCAATGGAACAAGCACAAAACTTTTTCTCATACGGTAACAGATAGTACAATTTTTGTTTTTCAGGCGCTTTACAGGCGCTATTTTTAGCGCTAAAACACCTGAAAACGCCTTCAGTGTGAAAGGGGTCTAAGTAGTAAAAACTAAATGTAACAATCTTTTACAAAGGGTTTATAAGGGGTTAAGTTATGGTCATGTATAAATCAATGAATAAACAGAGAAAGTGTCCAAAACTCGACCAAACAATTTAATCAATTGAGAGCTGGAGCATTGTAGGTAAAAACTGTATATACAATATATAAACCACAGCTAATACAGCAAGAAGAGAGGACACTTATAGAGTATAGTTTACAAAAGATGAGTATATAATGTATAGACACTGCAAAGTCTTACTATATATTGTACCTGCGCATACACCTTGGTAAGAAGGATACACATATACCATATATATATATATATATATACACTCATATAAGGTCCTCTACAGTCCAGTGCCATGTGTCCCCGCTCAGGTACACAGCAGGATGATGGGTGTTGTACTCACCGACAGGCACTTTTCACCAGATGCTCCTCTCTCACTTTTCACCAGATGCTCCTCTCCTCTGCGTGGTATTCAGTTACCCCAGACGGAGATTGCACTTGAATTTATTGTCCCAGGATGTCATTAATTATTATTTCTACATCCTCAGCTCGGCGGGTGACTGTGAGGCTCCCTCTAATGTCCTACGCTCCTTTAAAAGGCAAAGGATCAGAATCGTGTTAGGTCAAATGACAGTTTGATCTTACAGCCCCTCCCCCCCCCTATACATTATACCAGCCACCTTAGTAACAGTCTCTCCTCTTGGTAGCAGTCTCTTTTTCTGAGTGGCAGTTATCTATCTCTCAGTCTACAACCCCCCTCCCCCGTCTCTCTCTGAAAAACTTTATTTCAGTGTCAGTTTCTTCTGTCACTGGCAGTCTAGATCTGTCAATGAAAATCTCTTTGTGTTCTTGTTATAAACTGTCATCCACGTCATCTATATCCTCATCCTCACTACTTGTCTGTCTGTAGGAGTTGTCTGTGTGTCAGCGTTCATCCAGAATCTCCATCTCTCACTGTCACTCTCTGCCCCCCCGGGGGCCCCTCCCACTCAGCCTAGACCCCGCCCCTCTCTGTACCTCCACCTGTTCTCTCTCTGACCCTTCTACCAATTATCCCCCCACATGATCAGTGCCTGTCCCTTACCCCCTTCTCTACCTGGCACTATGACAGTCTATAGCACTGCATGGCTTCTATAGATCCAGGACACGCCTCCCACAACTTTCCTGTCTCTTGGTACCAATCCCGCATCTTCCTGTCTGTCTCTCTCAATATCATTTCTTCTCTCTCAGCCAATCGCCTGTCTGTCTGTCTCCAGATTATTTCCCTGTCTGTATGCAGCCCTCCATATCTCTCACCTCTCTCCTTCCATGTCCCTCTATTATACCCTCCATGTATCATACCCCCCCCCCCCCATGTATCATACCCTCCATGTATCATACCCCCTGTCCCCATGTATCATACCCCCTGTCTCCATGTATCATACCCCCCGTCCCCATGTATCATACCCCCCCATGTATTATACCCCCTCCATGTATCATACCCCCTGTCTCCATGTATCATACCCCCTGTCTCCATGTATCATACCCCCCGTCCCCATGTATCATACCCCCCGTCCCCATGTATCATACCCCCCATGTATTATACCCCCTCCATGTATCATACCCCCTGTCCCCAGGTATCATACCCCCCGTCCCCATGTATTATACCCCCCATGTATCTTATACCCTCCCATGTATTATACCCTCCATGTATCATACCCCCCCCCCCATGTATCTTATACCCTCCATGTATCATACCCCCCCCCCCCATGTATCTTATACCCTCCATGTATTATACCCTCCATGTATCATACCCTCCATGTATCATACCCTCCATGTATCATACCCCCCATGTATCATACCCCCCATGTATTATACCTTCCATGTATTATACCCTCCATGTATTATACCCCCCATGTATTATAACCCCCATATATCTTATACCTTCCCATGTATTATACCCTCCATGTATCTTGTACCCCTATGTATCATACCCCCCCATGTATTATACCCTCCATGTATCTTATACCCTCCCATGTATTATACCCTCTATGTATTATACCCTCTATGTATTATACCCTCCATGTATCTTATACCCTCCATGTATCATACCCCCCCCATGTATTATACCCTCCATGTATCTTATACCCTCCATGTATCTTGTACCCCCCATGTATCATACCCCCCCCCCATGTATTATACACCCCCATGTATTATACACCCCCATTTATTATACCCCCCCCCCATGTATTATACCCTCCATGTATTATACCCTCCATGTATTATACCCTCCATGTATTATACACCCCCATGTATTATACCCCCCCCCCCCCATGTATTATACCCTCCATGTATTATACCCCCATGTATTATACCCCCCCATGTATTATACACCCCCAATGTTTATACCCCCCCCCCCATGTATTATACCCTCCATGTATTATACCCCCCCCCCATGTATTATACCCTCCATGTATTATACCCCCATGTATTATACCCCCCCATGTATTATACACCCCCAATGATTATACCCCCCCCCCCATGTATTATACCCTCCATGTATTATACCCCCCCCCCCCCCCTATGTATTCTACCCTCCATGTATTATACCCCTGCTCCAGTGAAGCTCCTGTCTGTCTGTCTGTCTCTCCCTCAGGTTGGCGCATCTCTGTCAGATTCTCCGTCACGTGACCGCGGTCTACTAGCTCTGCTGCATCCATGGAGACGCATGAGGGCGGAGCTGCTTTCCCCATGGCTTCTTCTACGTCTACGACCAATCCACGGTCTGTCGCCGCCCATTTCTCTGTACAACCGGAGGAAGTTGTTTATTGGCTGCCGGGCTGTCAGGTGCTCCATGCACAGCCTTAGCAACCAGCGGCTGCTAGGGACGCTGTGCGGGGAGAGAGAGCGCGGTACGGATCCGGTGTACACTGTTCCCCATCAGAGAGAGGTAAGTGTGTGTGTGCGCTCAGCACAGGAGGGTCACTGCCCGGGGATACAGTGCGGCCACCTGTACCACTATAGCGATGTGTTCCTGGTGTTATCCGGTATGACTTACATCTGGACTCTGGGGGGTCAGAGAAGGGCCAGGCACGCTGTCACCAGGTCTCTGAGAAAATGGCAGCTGGAGCCCACCATTGCAGACATTTTACTGTCCATGGTGGTGATCATTATCATTATTTATTATTATTATCTTTAAAGCAGTTATGTCTTTCCTAAAATAATACACATAATATACTCACCGCTCTGTGTAATGGTTTTGCACAGATCAGCCCCGATCCTCCTTCTCTGGGTTCCCCCCTCGGCGTTTTTCTCCTCCTTTTCTCTGTATGCCCCCATAGCAACCCGCTACCTACTGTGTCACACCTGCGGGCATCCATTGACACACACAGCGTGGCTCGGCCCCACCCCCGATCCCTGTTCACAGAATTCCATTGACAGCAGCAGGAGTCAATGGTTCCCACTGCTGCCTCTGTGTCCTGTGAGGAGAGAGAGAGACCCCAGAACCGCTGCAGACAGGCACAGTGCTGGATCAAGAGAAGGCTCAGGTAAGTAAAGGGGGGGGACGAGGGGGCGTTACAAATGTCGGGATATTTTTTACCCTAATGCAGGGAATACATTAAAGTGATTGTAAATCCTCGTTTTTTTCCCATAAAAATAACAAACATGTTATACTTACCTCCTCTGTGTAATGGTTTTACATAGAGCTGCCCGGATCCTCCGATTCTCAGGTCCCTCTTCGGTGATCCCGGCCCCTTCCTCCTGGTCAGTGCCCCCCACAGCAAGCAGCTTGCTATGGGGGCACCCGAGCTGAGTCACCGCTGCCTGTGTCCATTCAGACACAGAGCCCTGACCCCTCTCTCCCCTGATTGGCTAGCTGACCTTGACAGCAGCGGCAGCCAATGGCGCCGCTGCTGTGTCTCAGCCAATCAGGAAGGAGAATGTCAGACAGCTGAGGGACTCATGGACCTCCCTGGACAGAGAGGGACCTCAGGTAAATGTTAGGGGGGCTGCTGCACACAGAAGGCTTTTTATCCTAATGCATAGAATGTATTAAAATAAAAACCTTCTACCTTTACATTCCCTTTAAGGTAAAAAAATGTTTAATAACAAATATAATGTGTGTTGGCCCCTGCTATGTTGCTATTGAATAAAATGAATCCAAAAATTCTTGTGGATCGCTCACACCAGAACACCCTCTCATAGGTAGTGTGTTCAAAATAATAAAACCTCAACCAGTGGTGCCGCAATCTGGAAAAAATGTATGATGACATCTCTTTAAGACCCCTTTCACACTGGGGCGCTTTTCAGGCATTTTAGCGCTAAAAAATGCACCTAAAAAGCACCTCTCAAGCCACCCCAGTGTGAAAGCCCAAGTGCTTTCACACTGGGGCGGTGCACATGCAGGACGGGAAAAAAAGTCCTGCAAACAGCATCTTTAGGGCGGTTCAGGAGCAGTGTATACACCGCTCCCAAAATGCCCTGTCCATTGAAATGAATGGGCAGTGCTGCCGAAGCACCTGCAAAGCTTTTCGGCAGTACCGCAACACAGGCGCTATTAACCCTTCAGCCGTTAACGGGGGTTAAAAGCGCCCGGCTAGCGGCCAAAAAGCGCCACTATAACGGTGGTAAACTTAGTGGTTCATATGGTGTCAAGCGTGTGTGGCGGCAACCAGGTGAGGAGTACAAAGACAAGTGTGTCTTGCCTACAGTCAAGCATGGTGGTGGGAGTGTCATGGTCTGGGGCTGTATGAGTGCTGCCGGGACTGGGGAGCTACAGTTCATTGAGGGAACCATGAATGCCAACATGTACTGTGACATACTGAAGCAGAGCATGATCCCCTCCCTTCAGAGACTTGCCCACAGGGCAGTATTCCAACATAATGACCCCAAACACACCTCCAAGATGACCACTGCCTTGCTAAAGAAGCTGAGGGTAAACATGATGGACTGGCCAAGCATGTCTCCAGACCTAAACCCTATTGAGCATCTGTGGAGCAGCCTCAAATGGAAGGTGGAGGAGAGCAAGGTCTCTAACATACACCAGCTCCGTGATGTCGTCATGAAGGAGTGGAAGAGGACTCCAGTGGCAACCTGTGAAGCTCTGGTGAACTCCATGCCAATGAGGGTTAAGGCAGTGCTGGAAAATAATGGTGGCCACACAAAATATTGACACTTTTTGGGCCCAATTTGGACATTTCCACTTAGGGGTGTACTCACTTTTGTTGCCAGCGGTTTGGACATTAATGGCTGTGTGTTGAGTTATTTTGAGGGGACAGCAAATTTACACTGTTATACAAGCTGTACACTCACTACTTTACATTGTAGCAAAGTGGTAGAGGGATATAATTATTAATTTAGTCACATTGTATCACAATTATATGTAGTATTTAATTATGGCATCATACATCTTTATAGGAGTGTGGGACCACTGGTTGAGGTTTTAAAAATTGTCTTATCATTACAACCACTTTAACTACTTGCTGTCCACCCTATAGCAGTTTTACTGCTACAGGGCAGCAGCTGTGCGCCGGATCACATATACAGTGCCTTGAAAAAGTATTCATATCCCTGGAAATTTTCCATATCTTGTCATGTTACAACCAAAAATGTAAATGTATTTTATTGGGATTTTATGTGATAGACCAACACAAAGTGGCACATAATTGTGAAGTGGAAGGAAAATGATAAATGATTTTCAATTTTTTTTACAAATAAATATGTGAAAAGTGTGGTGTACATTTGTATTCAGCCCCCCGGAGTCAATACTTTGTAGAACCGCCTTTCACTGCAATTACAGCTGCAAGTCTTTTTGGGGGTGTCTCTACCAGCTTTGCACATCTAGAGAGTGACATTTTTGCCCATTCTTCTTTTCAAAATATCTCAAGCTCTGTCAGATTGGATGGAGAGCGTCTGTGAACAGCAATTTTCAAGTCTTGCCACAGATTCTCAATTGGATTTAGGTCTGGACTTTGACTGGGCGATTCTAACACATGAATATGCTTTGATCTAAACCAGTGGTCTCCAAACTATGGCCCGGGGGCCAGATGTGGCCCTTTGCTTGCTTTTTATCTGGCCCCTGGGGCAATATTTCATTCACTGACACCAACAGTGGGGCTCAATACCTCGCAATGACACCAACGATGGGGCCCAATGACACCAGTGATGGGGTATGAGTCCTCTCAATGACACCAATGATGGGGCACAATTCCTACTAATGACACAAACTACGGGGCCCAGTGATGGGATACAGCTTCTACCAATGACACCAAAGATGGGGCATTGTTTATTCCTACTGATACTGGGACATTTTCTATTCCCGATGGCCACAGTCTGGCCCCCCTAACGTCTGAAGGATCGTAAGCCGGTCCTTTGTTTAGAAGGTTTGCAGACCGCTGATCTAAACCATTCCATTGTAGCTCCGGCTGTATGTTTAGAGTTGCTGTCCTGCTGGAAGGTGAACCTCCGTCCCAGTTTAAAAGTCTTTTGCAGACTCTAATGCCGCGTACACACGGTCGGACTTTCCGGCATACTTGGTCCGGCGGACCAGAGTGTGCCGGACAATCCGCCCGTGTGTGGGCGGCGGCGGACTTTTCCGGCGGACTTCTTCCCAAAAGCCCGCCGGACCTAGATTTGAAAAAAGTTTTAAATCTTTCCGTCGGACTCAGTTTCGGGCGGAAAGTCCGCTCGTGTGTGTGCTGGTCCGACGGAAAGCCCGCTCGTGTGTATGCTGGTCCGACGGACCAGATACGACACGAGGGCAGGGTATTGCATCTCGCGCTCGCTGCAATAGGAAAAACAAATTTTCCTATTGCGGCGAGCGCGGGTCATACCAGGCCCTTAGGTCTGGTATGGATTATAAAGGGAACCCCCTACGCCGAAAAACCGGCGTGGGGTCCCCCCTAAAATCCATACCAGACCCCGATCCGAAGCACGCAGCCTGGCCGGTCAGGAAAGGGGGTGGGGACGAGCGAGCGCCCCCCCCCTCCTGAACCGTACCAGGTCGCATGCCCTCAACATGGGGGGTGGGTGCTTTGGGGGATGGGGGCGCCCTGCGGGGCCCCCCCACCCCAAAGCACCTTGTCCCCGTGTTGATGAGGACAAGGGCCTCTTCCCGACAACCCTGGCCGTTGGTTGTCGGGGTCTGCGGGCGGGGGGCTTATCGGAATCTGGGAGCCCCATTTAATAAGGGGGCCCCCAGATCCCGGCCCCCCACCCTATGTGAATGAGTATGGGGTACATGGTACCCCTACCCATTCACCTAGGGAAAAAGTGTAAGTAATAAAACACACTACACAGGTTTTTTAAAATATTTTATTAAACAGCTCCGGGGGGGGGGGGATCTTCCTCCGGCTTCGGGGGTCTTCTTCCGGCTTCGGGGGTCCCTCCGCTTCATCTTCTCCCGGTGTCCGGTTGGTTCTTCTCCGCTCTCTTCTCCCGGTGTTCCAGTTCTTCGGCCGGCTCCTCTGCTGTCTTCAGGTAGCTCTCTTGCCAGCAGAGGTTCCGGACTTCTGGGCTTCTTGCCTTTTCTTCCCCAGATGTTGACACGACGCTCTCTCCGGCTGGACTGCTCTCCGAGGGCTGCATTGTGACTTATATAGGCGGAGACCCCGCCCCCTTTTGATGTCACAGTCCCTGGGCATGCTGGGACTGTGACGTTTTAGGGGGCGTGGTCACTGGGTGATGTTGACCACGCCCTGGCGGACAAAGTCCGTCGGAAAGTGTGCCGGACCAAGTAGGATAGAAAGTCCGACCGTGTGTACGCGGCATAACAGGTTTTCTTCTAAGATTACCCTGTATTTGGCTCCATCCATCTTCCCATCAACTCTGACCAGCTTCCCTGTCCCTGCTGAAGAAAGGTATCCCCATAACATGATGCTGCCACCACCATGTTTCACGGTGTGGATGGTGTGTTCAGGGTGATGTGCAGTGTTAGTTTTCTGCCACACATAGCGTTTTGCTTTTGGGCCAAAAGGTTACATTTTAATCTCATTTTAATCTCATCTGACCAGAGCACCTTCTTCCACATATTTGCTGTGTCCCCCACATGGCTTCTCACAAACTGCAAATGGAACTTCTTATGGATTTCTTTCAACAATGGCTTTCTTCTTGCCACTCTTCCATACAGACCAGATTTGTGGAGAGCACACGGTCGGACTTTTCAGCTACAAAAGTCCGACAGCCTGTCCGACATACTTCCGGCGTACTTTCGGCGGACTTGCGGCAGACTTTCTAACGAACGGACTTGCCTACACACGACCACACAAAAGTTCGACAGCATAGTACGCGGTGACGTACACCAAGTCCGGCGAGACTATAAAACGGAAGTTCAATAGCCCGTACGACACCCTTTGGGCTCCTTCTGCTAATCTCGTGTTTATCTCGTGTTAGTAGAAGTTTGGTGAGAGACGATTCGCGCTTGTGAGACTCGTATTTTTCAGTTCGTTTTAACTGTTGTTCAGTCTGTGCTTGTGAGGTTTGTATCTGCTTTTCAGTGCGTTTGGTCAGTTGGCATTGAGAAATCTTTGTTTTATTGTCCGCTCGTTCCTGATTTTCAGGTCGCTCTTCACAGGCCTTGCTGTTCTTCAGTGCGTTCTGTTTAGTGCGTTCTGACCAGCCGACCGTTTTGTAACCATGTTACCTGTACGTACTCGTCGTCGAGCTCGTGCATTGTATGTGTTTGGTGCTGTAGTTTATTCTTCAGACCAAGACCAGTCCATGAACAGGGCGAGGAGGAGTTCATGGACCAAGAATTGGTTGCTCCAGCGTGACCAGTTCTGTCACATGCCATTGCTCCATGAGATCCGTGAGAATAATCCTGAGGATTTCAGGAACTTTCTCCGGATGACGGACCCCGTTTTTGACCGTTTGGTGGCTTTGCTGACCCCCTATATCAGCAGGCAGGATACCTGCATGAGGCAAGCCATCACTCCGGAGCAGAGGCTAGTTGCCACGTTGCGGTACTTGGCGACAGGGAGAAGCCTGCAGGACCTCAAGTTCTCGACAGGCATCTCCCCCCAGGCTCTGGGGATCATTATCCCAGAGACCTGTTCTGCCATCATACAGGTCCTGCAGAAGGACTATATTAAGGTAAGATATTTTTCTTTGATTAGCATCACATGTTCTTTTATGTAATCTTTGATAATGTAATGTATTTCTTGCTTCAAACACTACTTACCATCATTGCAATATAGTGTGAATGTCCCCTTTTTATCCTCACACATGCTGCATTTTTTTCCTGTTCTTTTTTGTCATGCATGTATATTTTCCTTCCATAACCTCCCCAGCATGCAATGATGGGAACATATCCACCTAGTCTACTCATTTTGAATGTATTTTGTTTGAGTGTATTTAGTGTGCTGCTAATTAGCAATTAGCTTGATTTCCCAACCCCCCACCCCCCACCTAAACTCACTCCAAATAGTGTGCTGCTAATTAGCAATTAGCTTGATTTCCCAACCCCCCACCCCCCACCTAAACTCACTCCAAATAGTGTGCTGCTAATTAGCAATTAGCTTGATTCCCACCCCCCCACCCTCGTAAAAATTGGCTTGAATGTTCTGTGTTGTTGATTTGTATAAAGCAAATATATGTTGCACGTTGCAAAATGCATGTGCACTCTACAAGTGCATTTGTTCCAGTGCTTTAGTAAATGAGCAGAAGCTCTGCTGATTTCCATCATCAAATCATATGCAAGCCACAAAGTGTTTTCATTAATTGCCCTTGCATGTGATTGTGTACTCCTTGCAACATGACTGCCTTTTTACCTTCCCTCATTTACTGTAAGCTGGTTAGCAACTGCACTTGCAGAGTGCGACAACTGCAGTCTTGTAGCCTTTTTAGTCCCTAAATTCCTGCGTGTCCTAAAAGTAATCTTTTTTTATGGATTTCACAACCCCCTAAAATGTAATCAATGTTCCATCAGAGGGGGTGAGCAATCTGATAAGTGTGCCTTTCCATATTAGATATTCCAGAAGATTTAAATTATTTAATGTTATACTGATGCTGGGGAATAATGTTTTTAATTGTATAATTTTCTTGCAATGTTAGCTTCCAAATTAATGATTTTGGTTTTCTTGTTTGATTCCCCAGTTTCCTTCAACGCCACAGGAATGGCAGACTGTGGCATCCCATTTTGCCAGCCGTTGGGACTTTCCCAATTGTGGAGGGGCTATAGATGGGAAACATGTCCACATCGTGCCACCACCCCATTCGGGGTCATATTATTTTAATTGTAAGGGGTTCCACAGTATTGTTTTAATGGCGGTGGTGTCGGCACACTATGAATTTTTATATGTGGACGTGGGGAAGAATGGCCGGATGTCGGATGGAGGAGTATTTGCCCAGACGGAGTTCTGCCAGCGTCTCCAGAGTGGTGGCCTGGGATTGCCACCTGATGCGGATAACGTGGAAGGACTCCCCTTTGTCTTCATTGCCGATGAAGCCTTCGCTCTGAGCAAGCACCTCATGAGGCCATTCCCCCAAAGAACCCTCACCCCGGAGAGGAGGGTTTTTAATTACCGGCTGGCCAGAGCTAGAAGAGTGGTTGAGAATGCGTTTGGGATTCTGGCCAGCCGGTTCCGCCTGTTTCAAACATCGATTAATTTGGCGGAATACAAACTTAATTTTATCATTTTATCCTGCTGCATTCTGCACAACTTTTTACAAAAACATTCTCAAAATTATATCGGAACAGTTGGGCCTGAGGCCGTACTTCTAGATGACCACCTTACGGGCCTGGATACTGTCCGTACTGGCTTGGCCCCCCAAAGTGCCCGTCAAGTTAGACAGCAATATGTGAATTATTTTATGGGTAGGGGGGCCATTGCAATGGGCCAGGATATTTAATTTTTTTAAATAAAAATTTTTTTGATGAAATCTGGAATTATATTTATTGCTTGCCTTTCTTTTGGGCTTTCTCCTAAGGTTATGGTCGATCAGTTGTAGTGCCAACTGTATTTTCCTTTTAAATGTCTAAATAAGCTCCATTGCCACTGTAAACAACTTGTTGACAATTATAACCAAACTGATACTGAGCATAGAAATAACAAACCACACATTTATTGAATTCCTATAAGGAGATTTTTTTATTAATCGTTGTTATGCATTCAGTTATGCATTTAGTATAAAATGTTCCTAGCCAAAAATATAATGATATCTTAAGAATTATGAAAAATATAATTATATATGAAGATTTGTACATAATCCATAAAAAAAAATTTTGGGCTTTTTTAAAAATCTATTTTTTTTTTTTTTTTTTTAAATAAATTTTTTAATTTTTATTTGTGTTTTTATTAAAATCTATTTTTTTTTGTTTTTTTTTTTTTTTAAATCTTTTTTTTTTTTTTTTTTTTTTGTTAAAATCAAGTTTTTTTTTTTTTTTTTGGATTTTTAAGGTAGTTTCTATAAACAGCCCTCCTTTTTTAAATTTTGTTAAACAGCCATAGAATGGGGTCAGCAAAACAGGAAATGAAGGACATGATCGATGTTTTGGGGTTTCAAAAAGGGAATTTAGATTCGACCCAAAACATCAATCATGTCCTTCATTTCCTGCTGCATACGATCCAGCCGATTCCGCATTTGATCGATCTCCCCATTCCAGGCCATTATTTGACCAATTAGCCGTTGGGCACTGTCTGAGGTGAAATATTCAGTTCTTGTACCTAAAGTGGAATGAAAACAAATAATGTGTTTAGAAATATGCACACATACATAGTTTACCTTACCATAATAAAGCTGTTGTCTCAGACACTGACCTGGTGGGGTGCCCATGTCGCATAATTCCTCCACATCCTCGGGGGTGGGGCTGTTGCTTGACTCAAGCACAACCAGATCACCTAAAATAGAGTAGAATAATTACATAAAAGAAAAGGCAGCCATGCATAGATTTCCGTAAGCTGGTGTGTCAGACACTCACCTGGTGGGGTGCCCATGTCGCCCACCTCTCCTTCATCCACATCCTCAGTGGGGCTGATTTCCCAAGTATGTTGTTTGGCTTGGGGTGGACTGTGTTCTTGTTGGCTGAGTGATTTTTCCCCTATGTGAACCAAAAAATTAATCTACTTAGCACACAGATATTTTAGTACATAGTAATTTTCCAACCTTTGTAGTGAAGTGGTGTACAAATGTTCTGTTTGTGTAGAGTTCCTATTTTACCTCAATATTAAAAATTAAAAAGACATATCGGATAGATAGATATCTAGATATCAATATCTCGAAATATAGTTAATAATCTTTTAATCTCTCTCTCTCTCTCTCTATATCTGGAGCAAAATATAAATATCTAAATAAATGTAAAAAAAAAAAAAACATAACTTAAATTATTCCAAAAGAATGTTTTACATTTCTATATCTATCTATATCGATCTCTCTCTCTCTCTCTCTCTCTATATCTATATATATATATATATATATATATATATATATATATATATATATATATATATATATATTCCTGCATACATATATAGATATGTAACGATGTTTATTAAAAGATCGTTTGAAACGACGAGAAAACAAAAATCGTATAGGAATGAAAAGCACATGGAGCAGTATACAAGGTAATAAACACAAGAGAAAAACACGACAAGTACTTACTTTTTTTAAGCACTTTACGGATCCGTCTGTACTGATCCGGCTCCCTGAGCTTGAGGTCAGACCATCTTTTTCGAATTTGATCCTTGGAGCGCTGGACCCCAAAAGAAGCCTGTAAAGTGTCCACCACCTTCGCCATTATTTTGGCCTTGCGCAAATTTGGCCGGGCGTACGGCCCATACTTCCCATCATAGTCCTTTTTTCGAAGAATGGCCACCATCTCCACCATCTCTTCAAAACTCATATTGGAGGCCTTAAATCTAGGCTTCACAGATCTTGTTGACGTTCCAGCCTCCGGGCTTTTTTCGCTACCTGAGGTAGTTAACATGTCATGTGTCTCCGCCATTATTCACCCCACTACGCGCCGTAATTAAAAATGGGCGGAGAACATGAGTTAAAATCGAACGTCAGGGGCGGGCGACGCAGGCGGAGTTTCACACATGCGTAGTGTATAAAGAGGGGCCTTGTGCACGTGTCGTACGTACGTTCTGTGCGTAGGTGATAGTGGACCGGGACGTTACTAAACGAAGGTAATTTAAAATTTTAATTTTTTTGGTTTTTTTTATGGTCATGACTTTGTAGCAAGCGGCCTATATGGCTTGATAGATTGATGAGGCCTACATAGGGAGAAGATGATGAGGGGTTAGCAGAAACCTAATAAGTGTTTTTTGTCTTGTGACTTTATCTTTTCCAGATATAATGAATCCCCTATTTAAGGATCCAGAGTTCCTTACAGCTTTCATATCTAAATATCGAGATATGAGGAATTTGTGGGAGGTGAAACACCCTCAGTATTATGCTAAGCATGTGAGGAAGTCAACGCTGGAGAGACTTCTGTCCTTTGTCCAGGCGACCATCCCGGACGCAACAATGGAGACATTGCTCAAGAAAATTGGGGTCTTGAGGAATATGTATAAGAGGGAGCATGGGAAGATCCAGGAATCAATGAGATCAGGAGCATCAGCAGATGATGTTTATGTACCCAGGCTGTGGTACTACAATCAACTACGTTTTCTTGATGACCAGACTGAAGCCAGGGCATCACTTTCAACCCTTCCCTCCACCCTTCCCTCCACCCTTCCCTCCACCCCAGCAGAGGCTGATGAGGAGCAAGCTGGGTCTTCCATCCTGGATGAACCGGATATGACCATCTGGAGTCAGGTAAATTAGTTTAAACAATATTTACTGTACTAATATTAATGAGGTTAAGGTTAACTGGATGTTAGAATTTTCTCCCAGATTTTTGCACTCAAAATTGTGTAGACATATCAATTGACAGGAGTGGCTAAATATGTTTGGCACCTGCTAGAAAAAATTAGGGTGTCTGATTAGACTCTTTTATTAAAGAGATGTATTCACATTGAATTTGCTAGTCATGAGAAGCAAATTGTGTGTCATTGATGAACCCCAAAAAATATACTAAAACTATGTCCTTTTTTTATACACAGGATGAGTCCATCCAGGAGGAATGTGTGGAAAGTGGCAGGCAGGAGGAGACCGGGCCCATGGACAGCCTGGAGGAGGCCGGATTCCCCATCATCCTGGAGGAGGCTGGGCCCAGTGTCAGGCAGGAGGTGGCTGGTCCCAGTGAGGTGGCTGGGCCAAGTGAGGTGGCTGGTCCCAGTGAGGTGGCTGGGCCCAGTGTCAGGCAGGAGGTGGCTGGGCCAAGTGAGGTGGCTGGTCCCAGTGAGGTGGCTGGGCCCAGTAGGAGCATGACCCAATCACAAGTGCCTCCCCTCCACCTTCCCAAAAAAAGGGCCAGGAAGGGGGCCGTCACACAGGAGGCATCCCTGCGCCTCATGCAAGAGGCCACACGTTTTTTGAGGAGCCCCCCCGAAGCAGAAGAGGCCTATGGCTGCTACTTAGCCAGCAGGCTTCTTCAAATGGACTGGGAGCAGCGTCTCATTTGCGAGCGCCTATTTGGGGAAACTATCCAGAAGGGGCTGCAGGGCACGCTAACCCGAAACACACAACTACATGAGGCAGCCCCCCCTCCTCCTCCTCCTCCTCCTCCTCCTGCCACAACTGAAACACCACAGCCACAGCCTCCAAAGAAGGCTACAGGGAAGGCTGCAGGGAAGGGTGCAGGGCAGCGTGGAGGGAAGGCTGCAGGGAAGAGAAGAAAGTGATGACCTGGGTTCAGTCTGGTCTGACAGAAGACGCAGGCTGTTGTAGTACCACAGTCTGGGGACATCTATATCATCTGCTGGTGCTGTTGATCTCTGGGATTCTTGGACTAGATTGTGCTCCCTCTTATATGGACTCCTCAAGATCCCAATTTTCTGGTACACAGACTTTTTCCAGCGTTGACTTCCTCTTTATTTTATTTTGACCATGAATAAATGGATCTTTTTTTGAGTTTAGCAAAAGACTTTATGTGTTTTCTTTTAAATCATTGATTTTACACACAATGTTAAATTATCAAGGGACAACAATCTCATTGAGTTTGCAAAAACACACCAAAAATACATTACTAATGTTAATAATGTTCGAGTGGTAAGTCTGGGAAAGAACAAAAATATACATAACCAAAAACAGTGCTTTGGGTTAACTTTATCTTAAAAATAAAAAATAATCACTAGAAAAAAAAAAACTATAATAATGGGTTCTTTGTGGTAACTTTACAAACCTAAAAAATAAAAAAAAATAAATAAAAAAAAAAAATACAAATGGGTTATTTGTGGTAACTTTATAAACACCAAAAAATGAAAAATAAAAATCTAGAGATAAACATATAAAAAAGTTCAACACCAATCATAAAATAAATATCTGGATAAAAATTACAAGAAAATATGACTCCACACAAAAAAAACCAAAAAAAAAAAAGGTAAAAAGTATTATATTAGTATGGAAACATTGTTTTTAAAAAGCATACTATATCATTCATGAGATCAAAGAGAAAAAGAATCCAGAAATCAGTTTGGGAGAACTCTGAATATGAACAGCAAAACACCTTCGTTCTTTATAGCATTCGTAAAGAAGAAATAAAATGCGCTGCATTCAACGATCACAGATTTTGCAGCGTGATGAATGTGCTACCTACAATACGAACACTAGTTTTACTAGACCGAGTGCTTCCGTTTAGTTTTTGCTTATGAGCATGCGTCGTTTTTTTGTCCGTCGGACTAGCATACAGACGAGCGGACTTCGGGGTCCGTCGTAGTTACGAAGTAAAGATTTGAAGCATGTTTCAAATCTAAAGTACGTCGGATTTGAGGCTAAAAAAGTACGTTGAAAGTCCGGAGAAGCCCACACACGATCGGATTACCAGCCAGCTTTAGTCCGTCACCGTCCGTTGGACTTTTGTAGACGAAAAGTACGACCGTGTGTACGCGGCATAATAGTTGTCCTGTGGACAGATTCTCCCACCTGAGCTGTGTATCTCTGCAGCTCCTCCAGAGTTACCATGGGCCTCTTGGCTGCTTCTCGTATGAATACTCTCTTTGCCCGGCCTGTCAGTTTAGGTGGACGGCCATGTCTTGGTAGGTTTGCAGTTGTGCCATACTCTTTCCATTTTCGGATGATGGATTGAACAGTGTTCCGTGAGATGTTCAAAGCTTGGGATATTTTTTATAACCTAACCCTGCTTTAAACTTCTCCACAACTTTATCCCTGACCTGTCTGGTTTGTTCCTTGGGCTTCATGATGCTGTTTGTTCACTAAGGTTCTCTAACAAACCTCTGAGGGCTTCACAGAACAGCTGTATTTATTCTGAGATTAAATTACACACAGGTGGACTCTATTTACTAATTAGGTGACTTCTGAAGGCAATTGGTTCCACTAGACTTTAGTTAGGGGTATCAGAGTAAAGGGGGCTGAATACAAATGTACATCACACTTTTCACATATTTGTAAAAAAAAAAAAATTGAAAACCATTTATAATTTTCCTTCCACTTCACAATTTTGTGCCACTTTGTGTTGGTCTATCACATAAAATACATTTACGTTTTTGGTTGTAACATGACAACATTTCAAGGGGTATGAATATTTTTTTAAGGCACTGTACCTTCATGCTAAGATTTCTCCTTTATTCTTCTGTCTGGAGTTGGGCTTTAAGCCTAATGCGACCATGATTAGAGTTTTCTTTTCCACTTTTCTGCACTGGAAAACTCTTTGCAGGAGGCGCTTACCTAGGACATTGGGGTAATAATTTGATGTTTTATAGCTTTTTTTTTTTTTTTTTTTTTTTTAAGAATAATGTCTCTTTTTCACTCTTGGTTAAATCACATGTTAGGCTCTCTTACATACAAGGCTAGTCTGTTGTGGGTTGAAGAACAGAACACACATATATGCCCGAACTCTAATGTCTTGTAAAGTTTTCTTTTCTATCAAGAACGTGGTCTCCTCATTGCCCTTGGTTATGTCACATGCTGTGGGTCAGATGAGGTGCCATAGTGGCCTATTATTCTGATCTTCAACCGCCTTTCTGCGTTGAAAAACACATATATATGCCCCAACAAAAATACACTATATTACCAAAAGTATTGGGACACCTGCCTTTACACGCACATGAACTTTAATGGCATCCCAGTCTTAGTCCGCAGGGTTCAATATTGAGTTGGCTCCGCCCTTTGCAGCTATAACAGCTTCAACTCTTCTGGGAAGGCTCCACAAGGTTTAGGAGTGTGTCTACAGGAATGTTTGCCCATTCTTCCAGAAGTGCATTTGTGATGTCAGGCACTGATGTGGACAAGAAGGCCTGGCTCACAGTCTCCGCTCTAAATCATCCCAAAGGTGTTCTATCGGGTTGAGGACAGGACACTGTGCAGGCCAGTCAAGTTCCTCCACCCCAAACTCGCTCATCCATGTTTTTATGGACCTTGCTTTGTACACTGGTCCAAATCATTTGGTGGAGGGGGGATTATGGTGTGGGGTTTTTCAGGGGTTGGGCTTGGCCCCTTAGTTCCAGTGAGGCAAACTCTTAAGGCGTCAGCATACCAAGACATTTTGGACAATTTCATGCTCCCAACTTTGTGGGAACAGTTTGGAGATGGCCCCTTCCTATTCCAACATAACTGCGCACCAGTGCACAAAGCAAGGTCCATAAAGACATGGGTGAGCGAGTTTGGGGTGGAGGAATTTGACTGGCCTGCCCTTAACCCGAAAGAACACCTTTGGGATGAATTAGAGCGGAGACTGCGAGCCAGGCCTTCCTATCCACATCAGTGCCTGACCTCACAAATGGGCTTCTGGAAGGATGGTCAAACATTCCCATAGACACACTCCTAAACCTTGTGGACAGCCTTCCCAGAAGAGTTGAAGCTGTTATAGCTGCAAAGGGTGGGCCAACTCAATATCAGTAAGCCCCATACACACTATTGATTTTTGTCTTCAGATTTACCAAAACCATGTGGTGCAAGGACCTGCCTGATTGTATAAAAATTGAAACTCTTAGGCTATGTTTCCACTATTGCATCCCCAAAGTCGCGTGATTTTACCACAATTTTTTACCACGATTTTACCGCGACTTTTTACCGCGATTTGAAGCAATGCCTGTCTCTATGGACCTCAAGTCGCATCAAAGTGGGACCAAAGTAGTGCAGGGACTACTTTAAAGTCGCTGTGACTTGAAGTCGCACAGATATGAACGGCACTCATTGGAAATCATGGGGTACGACTTGTCATGCGACTTTTCAGTACCAAGTCGCATAAAAAGTCGCACTAGTGGAAACATAGTCTTAAGGTTTGACCTCATATTATATGGGTTTGGTAAATCTGAAGACAAAAATCTGCAGAAAATCAAATAATGTGTATGGGGTCTTAAGCCTCGTACACACGATCAGATTTTCGGACGACCGAACGTCTGATTTTTGTGGCATGCTATTCTCATGTCGAAAGTGAAGAGGTTGCTAACCATGTGAGAATTTTCGTTTGACAGAATACAACGTGACGTAACGTGTTGAATAGTTTTGTATGTATTCTTTTGTTTCTGAGCATGCGTAGTCTTGCTCTTACGATTTTTTTTTCCGTACTAATGAAAATGTAAATCAGACGTTGAGTTCACATATGACAAAAAATTTATAGTCTGCGCATCCAGCTTTTGTCTGAAGAAAATGTGAAATCGGCTGTCGAAAGCACCGTACTAACGGTAAGATTTGCAGGCGATCGGTCGTCTAACACAATTGACGTCTGAAAATCAAAGCATGTGTGCGGGCCTTTAGACTGTGATGCCATTTAAAGCTGTGTTCCGCCCAAAAAAAAAAAAAAAAATTAAAAGCCAGCAGCTACACATACTGCAGCTGCTGGCTTTTAACAATAGGACACTTACCTGTCCTGGAGTCCAGCCATGTCGGCGCTGCAGCTGATGTTTCCATCAGCTGTCGGGTGCTGCCGCCTCCATTGCGGGTAAGGGAACCTGGCAGTGTAGCCTTACGGCCTCACGCCGGGAACCCTCCTGCGCATGCGCAAGGTCCCGCTCCTCTCTCCTACTGGCCCGTCGACAGGGAGAGGAGGAGGGAAGAGCCCCGGGGTGATGTCACGGGCCGCGGCCCCGACTCCCAGAAGTGGGAACAGGATACCTGTCAAAGACAGGTATCTTGTCTCCCTCCACCCCGAAAGGTGGCAATTGTGGCGCCGGAGGGGGGGAGAGGAGACCAAGGAGCGGAAGTTCCACTTTTGGGCTTTAAAGTTAATATGCTCGTAAAGGCAGGTGTCCCAATACTTTTGGTAATATAGTATAACTCAGGTCTTGTAAAGTTTTCTATACGTGTCAAGAACGATGTCTCTTCTTTGCCATTGGTTATATAATGTGAATAAATATCAAGAATTACCGCGCTACTCACTATAATGAACACTCAGTTATAAAACTGAAAAAGCTGCAGTCATAATGTGAGGCGTGCACATACTAAACAGAAATATTCAAGAACAACCGCGCTAAAAACAATAACATAAATGTGACTAATCAAATATAATAAAGTGTATGAAAAATACATCAAAAATGAAAATGTGTTTATAAATATAAAACACCAGAACCCTATTGAAAAAGTGACTGGAAATAATAAGTCCCAAATACAGGTAAAAAAAGGTCCCAATTGAAGTAGGAAAATAACTGACGTCACAAAAACACACAGTTCCTGGAGTCAAGGCAGATGCAAACAGTGATCGTAGACATGTAACACAATCCTTGGAGCCAAGGGTAGATGTATTCAATAATTACAGACGTGAGACACCCAGTGAAAAATCCTCCACCTAATAAGATGTCCGCTTACCAGAGGTAAGCTGTGAATCAGCTTAATAGTAAACCTCCACTCAGGGGAAATCTGCTCCTCAGGTCACCAACCAATGAAGGGGGTGGACGGGATCTTTCAGTGTATCGAACTCAATCCGCATAGCAGGAGAACCCAAAAGGACAAAACAAATTCTCCATAGCGTAAAACTGTATCACATTTATTGAGGTAAAAGAAATGGTCGCACTTACATGTAAAATGACGATAATAAGGCACATAGGATATAAAACAGCCGGCCGGCTCGCATGCACCCGTTCTAACGAAAAACGATGACGTCAGCGCGTCAACCTTTCGACGTACGTTTCGTCCTATTGGACGTCGTCATGGGTTATATAATGTGAAAATTTCTTACATATTCGCCTATTCTGATCATAAGCCTATCTGGTTAGAAGAGCAGAACACACTTATGCCCCGTACACACGGTCGGATTTTCCGACGGAAAATGTGTGATAGGACCTTGTTGTCGGAAATTCCGACCGTGTGTGGGCTCCATCACACATTTTCCGACACACAAAGTTTGAGAGCTTGCTACAAAATTTTCCGACAACAAAATCCGTTGTCGGAAATTCTGATCGTGTGTACACAAATCCGAAGCACAAAGTGCCACGCATGCTCAGAACAAATAAAGAGATGAAAGCTATTGGCTACTGCCCCGTTTATAGTCCCAACGTACGTGTTTTACGTCACCGCGTTCAGAATGATCAGATTTTCCGACAACTTTGTGTGACCGTGTGTATGCAAGACAAGTTTGAGCCAACATCCGTCGGAAAAAATCCTAGGATTTTGTTGTCGGAATGTCCGATCAATGTCCGACCGCGTGTGCGGGGCATTACTGTATATGCCCCCCATGAAAACAAAACACAAGCCTTGCTGATGAACAGCCGCCGTGCCCCGGCCAGTGTTTGTGTTGACTCAGGATAAATGGCGGCATCTAATCTGACCCACCAGATAATACTGAAGGGAGAGTTTCAAAAAGAAAGTTCTCTGTACACTGATAGGGCCTGTCAATAACTTCTGGAGGAGAGCTGTGTGTGCCTTTCTAAAACAATCACTCTTGTTAGTTAAAGTAGAACTATAGGCAAAACTTTTTTTTCATTTTGGATAGAGCAAGGGAGGGTAATAATCACTGTGAGTTTTTTTTTCCAAAATCTGTGTCCCATTGCGGAGATTTCCCTTCACTTCCTGTCCCATAGTCCAACAGGAAGTGAGAGGAAATCCCTGCAAATAAAGACCCCCTGGTCACCAAAACTAGTGTCCCCACTGCAATATTTCTCCTTAATTACTTTTCTGAGGGCAACCCAAAATTTTGGATTTTCTTTTACTTTCACTTTGAATGATAATAGTAAATAGGACAAATAGAGAGAGTGAATTTTGAACGGGAGCACAGCCAGCAATACAAATTGGCAAGCATTCTAATCCTTCTGCTTTCTATCCAAAACTTAAAAAAAATTGCTTTTAGTTATACTTTAACCGCTTCCATACAAGGCATTTTCACCCCCTTCCTGCCCTGACCAATTTTCAGCTTTCAGCGCTGTCGCACTTTGAATAACAATTGCGGTCATACAACACTGTACCAAAATTTTTAGCATTTTTCCCCCACTAATAGAGCTTTCTTTTGGTGGTATTTGATCACCTCTGCGGTTTTTATTTCTTGCGCTATAAACAAAAGAAGAGTGACAAGTTTGAAAAAAACACAATATTTTTTACTTTTTGCTATAATAAATATCCAATTTTTTTTTTTTTTTTATAACAAATTTTTTCCTCAGTTTAGGCCGATACGTATTCTTCTACATATTTTTGGTAAAAAAATATTGCAATAAGCGTATATTTATTGGTTTGCGCAAAAGTTATAGCGTCTACAAAATAAGTGGATAGATTTATAGCATTTTTATTATTATTTTTTTTTTACTAGTAATGGCGGCGATCTGCGATTTTTATCGTGACTGCGATATTGCGGCGGACACATCGGACACTTTTAACACATTTTTGGGACCATTCACATCTATACAGCGATCCGTGCTATAAAAATGCATTGATTATTGTATAAATGTGACTGGCAATGAAGGGGTTAACCAGGAGGGGGCACTGTAGGGGTTAATTATGTTCCTAGGGAGTGATTCTAACTGTAGGGGGAGGGGACTGACAAGGGGAGGAGACCGATCGGTGTTCCTCTGTACAAGGAACACACCATCCGTCTCCTCTCACCTGACAGGACGTGGATCTGTGTGTTTACACACACGGATCCACTGTCCTGCTTAGTTACCGGGCAATCGCGGGTGCCTGGCGGACATCGCCTGCACCAGGCACCCGCACCGGGACCCCAGTGACTCGGCGGGCGCGCGCCCCCTGGGGGGCTTTGAAGGCCGTCACATCATATGACGGCGGCCCAGAATAACAGCTGCATCATCCCGCCATCATATGACGGTGGGCGGGCAGCAAGTGGTTAAAGAACTGAAGGCATTTTTTTTATTTATTTATTTTTTTATTTTGGATAGAGTAAAAGAGAGTTGTAACCCCTGTCAGTTTTTTGCCATCTGTATCCCATTGGGGAGATTTCCCTTCACCTCCTGTCTCATAGCCAAAACAGGAAGGGTAAGGAAATCCTTCCAAAGTGAGGGAATCCCGGGTGGTTACCAGAACTGGTGTCCCCATTGGAAGATTTCCCCTCTATTCCTGTTCTAATGTCATCCCAAAATTTGGGATTTCCTTTTTTACTTTCGCTCTCGATGATAATGGTAAACAGAGCAGGTGACTCTCCGTAAGGGGGGCACGGACGCAATAAACACCTGACAGATGTTCTAATCCATCTCCACTCTATCCAAAACTCAAAAAATGTTTTGCTTTTAGTTATACCTTAAAGCCTAAGTCCCAAGCAAAAAAATGCATTGATGACTACCCAGCATGAGTTACTGTAAATATAAAAAGCTTTTAAAAAAGCATTTTTAGGCCTCATTCACTGGGACTTCAGCTTGTATAAGAGCAGTGTGAACAGCAAGCTTTGACAAAGCGTTTGCAGAGCTTTCAGCAAGCTTTGTTGAAGCTTTTAATGAGCCCTTCAGCTCCAGTTGGTAAATGTTGAACTCAGACCTTATTCAGATAAAAGAGTTCAACCCTCTCCCCACCTCCCATTAGGTAGTAACGTTTTTTTCTCTTTTATTATACACAGATCTTAAGAGGAGTGCTGATTGCCACTTTAAACAGGCTGCTGGCAGGCCTCAGCGCTACTTGAAGCTTGTTGAAAGCTTGCTGAAGCCTGCTAGCAGCTTGTTTAACCACTTCAGCCCCGGAAGGATTTACCCCCTTCCTGACCAGAGCACTTTTTACAATTTGGCACTGCGTCGCTTTAACTGCTAATTGCGCGGTCATGCAATGCTGTACCCAAACGAAATTTGCGTCCTTTTCTTCCCACAAATAGAGCTTTATTTTGATGGTATTTGATCACCTCTGCCGCTTTTATTTTTTGCGCTATAAACGGAAAAAGACCGAAAATTTTGAAAAAAAATGATATTTTCTACTTTTTGTTATAAAAAAAATCCATTAAAATCAATTTTAGTCATACATTTAGGCCAAAATGTATTCGGCCACATGTCTTTGGTAAAAAAAAATGTCAATAAGCGTATATTTATTGGTTTGCGCAAAAGTTATAGCGCCTACAAACTAGGGTACATTTTCTGGAATTTACACAGCTTTTAGTTTATGACTGTCCATGTCATTTCATGAGGTGCTAAAATGGCAGGGCAGTACAAAACCCCCCCAAATGACCCCATTTTGGAAAGTAGACACCCCAAGGAAATTGCTGAGAGGCATGTTGAACCCATTGAATATTTTTTTTTTTTGTCCCAAGTGATTGAATAATGACAACAAAAAAAAAAAAAAAAAAAAATTACAAAAAGTTGTCACTAAATGATATATTGCTCACACAGGCCATGGGCATATGTGGAATTGCACCCCAAAATACATTCAGCTGCTTCTCCTGAGTACGGGGATACCAAATGTGTGGGACTTTTTGGGAGCCTAGCCGCGTACGGGGCCCCGAAAACCAAGCACCGCCTTCAGGATTTCAAAGGGCATACATTTTTGATTTTACTCCTCACTACCTATCACAGTTTTGAAGGCCATAAAATGCCAGGATGGCACAAACCCCCCCCAAATTACCCCATTTTGGAAAGTAGACACCCCAAGCTATTTGCTGAGAGGCATGTTAAGTCCATGGAATATTTTATATTTGGACACAAGTTGCGGGAAAGTGACAATTTTTTTTTTTTTTTTTTGCACAAAGTTGTCACTAAATGATATATTGCTCAAACATGCCATGGGCATATGTGGAATTACACCCCAAAATACATTCTGCTGCTTCTCCTGAGTACGGGGATACCACATGTGTGGGACTTTTTGGGAGCCTAGCCGCGTACGGGGCCCCTAAAACCAAGCACCGCCTTCAGGATTTCAAAGGGCATAAATTTTTGATTTTACTCCCCACTACCTATCACAGTTTTGAAGGCCATAAAATGCCAAGATGGCACAAACCCCCCCCAAATGACCCCATTTTGGAAAGTAGACACCCCAAGCTATTTGCTGAGAGGCATGTTGAGTCCATGGAATATTTTATATTTGGACACAAGTTGCGGGAAAGTGACAATTTTTTTTTTTTTTGCACAAAGTTGTCACTAAATGATATACTGCTCAAACATGCCATGGGCATATGTGGAATTACACCCCAAAATACATTCTGCTGCTTCTCCTGAGTACGGGGATACCACATGTGTGGCACTTTTTGGGAGCCTAGCCGCGTACGGGGCCCCAAAAACCAAGCACCGCCTTCAGGATTTCTAAGGGCATAAATTTTTGATTTTACTCCTCACTACCTATCACAGTTTTGAAGGCCATAAAATGCCAAGATGGCACAAATCCCCCCCAAATGACCCCATTTTGGAAAGTAGACACCCCAAGCTATTTGCTGAGAGGCATGTTGAGTCCATGGAATATTTTATTTTTTGACACAAGTTGCGGGAAAGTGACAATTTATTTTTTTTTTTGCACAAAGTTGTCACTAAATGATATATTGCTCACACAGGCTATGGGCTTATGTGGAATTGCACCCCAAAATACATTCTGCTGATTCTCCTGAGTATGGGGATACCACATGTGTGGGACTTTTTGGGAGCCTAGCCGCGTACGGGGCCCCGAAAACCCAGCACCGCCTTCAGGATTTCTAAGGGCGTAAAGTTGTGATTTCACTCCTCACTACCTATCACATTTTTGAAGGTCATAAAATGCCCAGATGGCACAAAACCCCCCCAAATGACCCCATTTTGGAAAGAAGACACCCCAAGCTATTTGCTGAGAGGCATGATGAGTACATGGAATATTTTATATTTTGACACAAGTTGCGGGAAAGTGACAATTTTTTTTTTTTTTTTTTTTTTTTTGCACAAAGTTGTCACTAAATGATATATTGCTCAAACATGCCATGGGCATATGTGGAATTACACCCCAAAATACATTCTGCTGCTTCTCCTGAGTATGGGGATACCACATGAGTGGCACTTTTTGGGAGCCTAGCTTCATACGGGGCCCCGAAATTCAATCACCACCTTCAGGATTTCTAAGAGCGTTAATTTTTGATTTCACTCCTTACTACCCATCACAGTTTTGAAGGCCATAAAATGCCAAGATAGCACAAAACCGCCCCAAAATGACCCCATTTTGGAAAGTAGACACCCCAAGCTATTTGCTGAGAGGCATGGTGAGTATTTTGCAGCTCTCATTTGTTTTTGAAAATGAAGAAAGACAAGAAAAACGTATTTTTTTTTTCCTTTTTTCAATTTTCAAAAGTTTGTGACAAAAAGTGAGGTCTGCAAAATACTCACTATACCTCTCAGCAAATAGCTTTGGGTGTCTATTTTCCAAAATGGGGTCATTTGGGGGGGGGTTTGTGCCATCTGGGCATTACATGGCCTCCGAAACTGTGATAGGCAGTGAAGAGTGAAATCAAAAATTTTCGCCCTTAGAAAGCCTGAAGGCGGTGCTTGGTTTTCGGGGTCCCCTATGCGGTTAGGCTCCCAAAAAGTCTCACACATGTGGTATCCCCGTACTCAGGAGAGGCAACAGAATGAATTTTGGGGTGTAATTTCACATATTCCCATGGCATGTTTGAGCAATATATCATTTAGTGACAACTTTGTGCAAAAAAAAAAAAAAATAATAATAATTTGTCTTTTTCCCGCAACTTGTGTCACAATATAAAATATTCCATGGACTCGACATGCCTCTCAGCAAATAGCTTGGGGTGTCTACTTTCCAAAATGGGGTCATTTGGGGGGGTTTTGAACTGTCCTGGCATTTTATGCACAACATTTAGAAGCTTATGTCACACATCACCCACTCTTCTAACCACTGGAAGACAAAGCCCTTTCTGACACTTTTTGTTTACATGAAAAAAATTTTTTTTTTTGCAAGAAAATTACTTTGAACCCCCAAACATTATATATTTTTTTAAAGCAAATGCCCTACAGATTAAAATGGTGGGTGTTTCATTTTTTTTTTTTCACACAGTATTTGCGCAGCGATTTTTCAAACGCATTTTTTGGGGAAAAAACACACTTTTTTAAATTTTAATGCACTAAAACACACTATATTGCCCAAATGTTTGATGAAATAAAAAAGATGATCTTAGGCCGAGTACATGGATACCAAACATGACATGTTTTAAAATTGCGCACAAACGTGCAGTGGCGACAAACTAAATACATTTTTAAAAGCCTTTAAAAGCCTTTACAGGTTACCACTTTAGATTTACAGAGGAGGTCTACTGCTAAAATTACTGCCCTCGATCTGACCTTCGCGGTGATACCTCACATGCATGGTGCAATTGCTGTTTACATTTGACGCCAGACCAACGCTTGCGTTCGCCTTTGCGCGAGAGCAGGGGGGGATGGGGGTGCTTTTTTTTTTTTTTTTTTTTTTTTTTAATTAATTTTTTGATTTTTTATCTTATTTTTAAACTGTTCCTTTCATTTTTATTTTTTTTAAATCATTTTTATTGTTATCTCAGGGAATGTAAATATCCCCTATGATAGCAATAGGTAGTGACAGGTACTCTTTTTTGAAAAAATTGGGGTCTATTAGACCCTAGATCTCTCCTCTGCCCTCAAAGCATCTGACCACACCAAGATCGGTGTGATAAAATGCTTTCCCAATTTCCCAATGGCGCTGTTTACATCCGGCGAAATCTAAGTCATGAAATGCTCGTAGCTTCCGGATTCTTAGGCCATAGAGATGTTTGGAGCCATTCTGGTCTCCGATCAGCTCTATGGTCAGCTGGCCGAATCACTGGCTGCATTCTCAGGTTCCCTGTTGGGACAGGAGAGCCAGAGAAAAACATGGAAGACAGTGGGGGGGGGGGCATTTCCTCCCACTGCTTGTAAAAGCAGTCTAGAGGCTAATTAGCCGCTAGGATTGCTTTTACATGAAAGCCGACCGCTGGCTGAAAAGAATGATACCAAGATGATACCTAAACCTGTAGGCATCATTCTGGTATAACCACTCAAAGTCCAGCAACATACCAGTACGTTGCTGGTCCTTGTTGGGCATATATTGTAAACTTTTTTTTCATGCAGCCTGTGGGCTGAACGAAAAAAAGATATTGATCGGTGGGTATGCCCACCATTAGAATACCTCCCTTCATCCACCCACTTCTAATGATGGGCATACATGCACCATTTATATATGCCGAAGCATGGGGGCATCCTCCCGCAAAAGGCAGGAGCAAATTGCTCCTCCACCCACTGCCCCCACGCTTCGGCATATATGCTGAAGTATGTAACTGTGGTGGTGAAATCACCTCCGACAGCGCTGGAGTCACGGCTTTATGTATCGTGGGAGCAAACGCTGTTGCTGTCAAGATAAATAAATCCGCGCTGCAACTGAATGGTGTACCTGCTAAGCAAATGATGGTTAACAAAAAACAAAGTAACATTACAGTATAACAGTAATACTTACCATACCTGCAAAGCAAATACAAAAAAAAACCATAGTAAAAAATAAAACATTTAACGCAACCTGTGCCTACCTAAAATATATATATGCCGAAGCATGGGGGCATCCTCCCGCAAAAGGCAGGAGCAAATCGCTCCTCCACCCACTTCTGCCCCCACGCTTCGGCATATATGCTGAAGTATGTAACTGTGGTGGTGAAATCACCTCCGACAGCGCTGGAGTCACGGCTTTATGTATCGTGGGAGCAAACGCTGTTGCTGTCAAGATAAATAAATCCGCGCTGCAACTGAATGGCGTACCTGCTAAGCAAATGATGGTTAACAAAAAACAAAGTAACATTACAGTATAACAGTAATACTTACCATACCTGCAAAGCAAATACAAAAAAAAACCATAGTAAAAAATAAAACATTTAACGCAACCTGTGCCTACCTAAAATATATATATGCCGAAGCATGGGGGCATCCTCCCGCAAAAGGCAGGAGCAAATCGCTCCTCCACCCACTTCTGCCCCCACGCTTCGGCATATATGCTGAAGTATGTAACTGTGGTGGTGAAATCACCTCCGACAGCGCTGGAGTCACGGCTTTATGTATCGTGGGAGCAAACGCTGTTGCTGTCAAGATAAATAAATCCGCGCTGCAGCTGAATGGCGTACCTGAAAACAATAAAATGTTTAAAACACAGTAAACTATAAAAAAATTACATACCTAAAAAGCAAACATGATAAAACATAACAATAAAACAATGCAGAATAGAATACAGTAAAAAAGAGCAGAACAATAGAGAGAAAATAGAGAGAGAGAGAACAATAAAACGACAACTATTTTTGGTTTTTTTATTTTATATTTTTTTTTTTACTTTTTTTTTTTTTATAACTGTAACTTTTAAAACTGTAACGGTTCCAGGTTTGGGTCTCTCAAAATGCGATGGCATCTTGGGAGACCCTGTGGAAGTGTGTCCTAGTCTGTGCAGTGCTGTACCCTACGCTAATACTCAACTAGTGTATGGTAGCGTTCAAAACATTCACCAATGCAAAGACCAGGATTGCCAGGACAGGAGGGACAATAATACCGGGTGTCACGCCTAAATCCGCGCTTTCTGCAGACACGACATTTTCTTTGGGGGGCTCGTTGGGTAGGGGTACTCTGGAGGACATAAGGAAAATGCCTCTCATGCAGCCGGCCTACTGCATTTGGATTGGGAAGGTGAGGTGGAGCACCGTCTGGAAACAGAAGGGCTCTGACGATCTCTTCCTGGAATTTAAGGAAGGATCCAGTCCGTCCTGAAGCTCTGTATAGCACATGAGCGTTCAGCAAAGCCAATTGAAATAAATAAACAGACACTTTTTTGTACCAGCGTCTGGCCTTACGGGCAACTAGGTACGGCGCCAACAACTGGTCGTTGAGGTCCACCCCTCCCATATTAAGGTTGTATTCGTGGACACAGAGGGGTTTCTCCACAACACCAGTCGCCGTAGTAATTTGGGTCGTCGTGTCTGCATGAAGGGAGGTGAGAACGAAAACATTCTTCTTATCCCTCCACTTCATAGCGAGCAAATTATTATACTTCAAGCAGGCTCTCTCCCCCAGCCTAAGACGGGAATCTACAAGCCTCTGGGGAAAGCCCCGGCGATTAGGTCGCACGGTGCCACATGCTCCAATCTGCTGATCAAACAAGTGACTAAAAAGTGGCACGCTCGTATAATAATTGTCCACGTACAAGTGGTACCCCTTTCCGAATAAGGGTGACACCAAGTCCCACACTATCTTGCCAGCGCTTCCTATGTAGTCAGGGCAGTTTATCGGCTCTACGTGACTATCTTTGCCCTCGTAAACCATGAATCTACATGTATAGCCTGTGGCCCTGTCACAGAGCTTATACATCTTGACCCCGTATCTGGCACGCTTGCTGGGAAGGTACTGTTTGAAGGACAAGCGGCCAGAAAACTTAACCAGGGACTCATCAACGCAGACAACTTGATGGGGGGTAAACAAGTCTGCAAAACGTTGGTTGAAGTGGTTTACGAGGGGCCGAATTTTGTAGAGCCGATCGTATGCAGGGTCTCCACGAGGACGACAGAGTTCATTGTCGTTGAAGTGCATGAACCGCAAAATCTGCTCGTATCGTGCCCTGGCCATTGAAGCAGAGAACACGGGCATATGGTGAATTGGGTCAGTGGACCAATATGACCGCAACTCACTCTTTTTGGTTATGCCCATGTTGAGGGAAAGGCCCAGAAAGATCTTAAATTCGGAGACCGTAATTGGTCTCCAATCTCTGGCAAGGGAGGACTGGGGATTAGCGGCGATGTGTTGACCAGCGTACAAATTGCTTTGGTCCACAATAGATCTATAGAGATCTTCGGTGAAAAACAGTGAATAAAAATCCAGTGGCATAAAGTCAACTGTTTCCACCTGAATTCCGGGTTGGCCAGTGAAAGGGGGAAGTACGGGTGCTGCAGAAGTGGTGGGTACCCAATTCGGATTGGCGAATGCAGCAGGAAGGGCACTATGGGCACGACGGGCCTGTCTTTGTCTTATTGGTGGCAGCGGGACACTAGTTGTGCTTGCCACCTCGCCAGCTTGAACTGCACTTATGGGACTCGCCACGTCACCACGTGATACTGCAGTGCTGGATGTACGACCAGGGTGTACTAGGCCGCTGGTGCTTGCCAGTTCACCAGAAGGAGTAGCGGCACTAGTACCTCTCTGCTCCCTACGAGAGCCCTGCGGTTCTTGCACTTCAAGGACAGAAGAAGAAGATCGGGGTCTGGTACGCCTGACCCTAGCAGGGACCACAACTCCGTCGTCAGAGCTATCTGTCATGGAGCCGCTGTCCTCTACAGGTTCGTATTCTGAGCTTGAACTTGACAGATGAGTGACTTCCTCTTCACTATCTGTCATGCTCAGAATCCTGTAGGCCTCTTCACTAGTGTACCTTCTATTTGCCATTTTGGGCTCTAAATTTAGGGGTACACTAGTGAGACTCACAGGCAAAAAAGCTCCTGACTGTCAGCGACTGATTCAAAGTGCTACCAAAAAACTGTTAGCGATCGCAGGGATCAGGCCTGACTCTGCAAACGCTACAGTTATGTGTGCTTAGTGTTTTGTGACAGTTATCGATCGATACTGCACTTGGGTGGGCTGGGCTGGGCTGGGCCGAGGAGCAAAACGCAGGTGCTAGCAGGTATCTGGGCTGATCCCGCTAACACTGCGTTTTTTTGGGGGACCCTAAACTGCTGGGGAGTATAGATCTGATCGGATCAGATATCGATCCGTTCAGATACTATAGCACTAAGGGAGGTGTATGCTGCGTGCGTAGGTGTTAGCGGTACTGGCGCTAACCTGACGCTGCCTGGGGCGACGCAGACCTTATCTGATCCTAAAAACTTAACTTCTATCACCGCCGGGCAATTAGGGGGTTAAACCTTTATAGGGTAATAAACGGCGGGTGCCCTAAAACTGTAATAAACTACAAAAAACCAAAACCAACTAACCAGCGTCACCTGTAACAATTATATGGTGATCGCTGGTGAAAGGGTTAACTAGGGGGCAATCAAGGGGTTAAAACCTTTAGTAGGTAGTATATGGGGGTCCCTGTCGCTATAAAACACTGACAGCGAACCTATATACTTACCTCCCTAACTAGCGTCACCTGTGTCACTAATACAGCGATCAGAAAAACGATCGCTTAGTGACACTGGCGACGGGGGGTGATCACGGGGTTAAAACTTTATTAGGGGGGTTAGGGGGGTACCCTGGACCTAAAGGGGGGTACCCTAGACCTAAAGGGGGCTAACCTAACGGCCCTAACACTTGTAACTGACACAAACTGACACCAATGCAATAAATCAGAAAAAAAAAAAACCTGCTATTGGTGTCAGAGTGACAGGGGGTACAGGGGGGTGATCAGGGGGTGATCGGGGGGTGACAGGGGGGTGACAAGTGTGCCTGCGTGTTCTACTGTATGTGTAGTGTTGGTGCACTTACTTGGATGTCTTCTCTCCTCGGCGCCGGACGAAAAGACCGGCTCAAGGAGAGATGACATCACTTCCTCTGCTTCTGTTTACATTCACAGAAGCCGAGGAAGCTTGTCATTGGCCAGGAGCGATCGCGAGGTGGGGGCCACGAATGAGTGGCCTCCCCCTCACCTTTGATCGACCCTGACCTCGATCCGACCGCCGCAGGCACCGGGGGGGGGTCCGATCGGACCCCCCACCCGCGGGCAGGCAGGGACGTACAGGTAAGCCCTTATGCCTGCCCGTGCCGCTCTGTCGACGTACATCTGTGTGCGGCGGTCGGCAAGTGGTTAAAGTGACAGTCAGCACACCTATTAGGATCTGTGAATAATAAAAAAAAAAAACTTTACTACCTAATGGGAGGTGGGGAGAGGATTGAACTCTTTTATCTGCATAAAAAATTTAGTCAGCCTTCATCCTTTCCAAGTGGATGTCCTATATAAGGAGCGTGGTGAGGTGTGCGTGTGTGTGCCCCTGATGACGTCAGATGTGACGAAACGTGTAGGGCGGAGCCATGTACACACACACACACCACAATGCATGTGCAGCCGCATGTCGGCCATCTTTGCTGTTGGGAAAACCCAAACTGTTGGCGTCCGTCACGTTGGATCTATGCCTTATGTTTGCTGATGACATGTGAGTACATCTTTATTGTTTATTAAAGTAACACTGGTTTAAGCAATATTACACTATTGGAGCATTTTTTATTTTTATCTTGAACGGGAGTGTATGCTATATTGATGCTGCCTGGGTGCTGCAGTTGTTTTGATCGCCACTTTGAAAGGGACCTGTGACGGGAGTCTCTTTGGGCGGGGGGCTTGTGGAACCCAGCTTACCTTGGAGAGCTCTGGAAACTCCTTGTCCAGCTCCCCTACCCCCTCCTATGTGTAAGTCACCTTGTGACTGAGAACCCCAGTCTGATCTGCACTAATCAGACTCACCGTACAACCACACCAGACTCAGCATTTCCTTCTACTCCTGTTATCCAGGGTTCTCTATGTGTTGTTTGTGTTGAAGGAATGAAGGGGCTCTTTCACTTGGGACATTAATATTTCTGAACAATATCCCTTAAGAATATATGAAGATAAAGTCCACCTTTTGTCAGAGACCATACTCTTGGGGCCGCTCTCCCAGGAATGGCATCTGCAAATCCCATTGGTCACTGGCCCATTGCTCTGGGGTTGGAAAGCACTTGTCCTGCTGTATATCGGCAACCTGGAGGGCTCCAATCCATAGCCCTACTCGAATTTGCTGCCTGAGTACCAGGTATTCATCCGCAGACACAGTCCTGATGTATGCTGAACGGACGATCCCCGGGAACTCTGACGCCAGGTCCATATCTCCGCTGAAGTCTGCTATCCCGATCTTAAGTCCTGTTGGTGGTTTGGATGTTTCAGGCACAAAGAAGTATCCCACCGCTGCCAACCAAAGGACTGAATGCTAGACTCTTGCCTGGGTGAGTCTATCACAGGACCCTCTGGCTTTGCTGGATTGGCTTTGTTAAAAAGAGCGCATGTTGACCACTCTTATCAGGGGGTCACAGTCTTTCCGGTAAGCAGAGCATGAGAGTGATGGTTGTCACCAGACTTTCTTGGAAACTCCTATTTCCATCACGGCTGTGGGATCACTGAAATCTATGCTTTTGGCTTTTCTGGACTCTTTTTGATCTCTTATTTTGTTTTCACTACAGTGATTATTCATGTGCAATTGCACTTGAACACTAGAGCGCTGCACTATTGTTTTATTATGTATTAAAGTGGAACTACAGTCTGCTCACATAATTTGTAATAAAAACATTTTTGCCATTCTGAAGCTTCCCTCCAACCACTTTGCATATTATTTTATATATACTGTGATTCTGTGCTTGCCAAATATGCTGCATAAAAGCCTCCTGTTCACACTGCTTTTTATAGAAGCTGAAGTTGGTGTGCAACAGGCCTAGCAGTGTATGCCATTTTCATATGGGAAAGTTCATTCATTCCAAAATCAGATATTACAAGTAAACAAAAATTGTAACTACTCTCAAACAACATTTGTGAAGCTGTTAAATGTACTAAGGATTTTCATAAAAATGGTTGGTACAAAAATCTAATAGCTTATAGTCAGCTTAAAAAAGAAGTATCTACTTTTTTTTTTTTTTTTTTTGCAGAATCATACTTACCTAGGTGGAAGCAGCATCTGTCCCCCGCCGGCTCTAACACTGAGAACCGAGCGATCAAACACCGCTGATCGCTGCTCGGTTCTCACGGCTCTGTGAGCATTGACCTGGTGACTGTCGACACGACTCTCTGCTCTGCCCCCCCCCCCTTACTCACTGGAGCGCTGGGCAGTGGAGGGGGTGGGAGCGGCTGGCTCAGGCTCTCGGCGGCTCGCTAAGGGGCTGAGCTGGGACCTGGTCCAGGCATGTGGGTGGACCCCGACTTCATGGTTCAGGATCTTGCCCAAGCCTGAACCAGTGTTCTATCGGTTTGTGCCCTCCGTCACATAGTACCCACACAGAACGGAAGGGCACTCCAGCTGGAGTGACATCACCATAGCGCATGCGCACATTGTAGGAGGCTTTTTTCGACGATACCATTTCACGGCCACAATTAAAAGCTATGCAAAGAGTGGAGGGACAACGTAGTTGTCAGATTGAGCCTCACTGTTGAAGGGCGGGTTTAGTCTATGTTGCAACCCGCCCTTAGAGGCAAAACCCGCCCTGCAACACTGACAAAACCGGACCTTGAGCACACTGTAAACCCGCGCCGCAAAAGCAAGGCACAATATGATAAATACAGTGTCCCTCCGCTGTTTGCATACAGTTGTGCCCGTCAAATGGTATCTCCCATCGAAAAATGCCTCCTACGATGTGCGCATGCACTATGGTGACGTCACGCCAGCTGATCGGGAAATCAGCTGGAGTGCCGTACCGTTCTGTGCATGCGCAGGCACTTTTTGACAGAGGGCACAAATCGACAGAACACCGGCTCTGTGACATCAGCTGAAAACGGGTCCTAGGAGTGCAGAATGAACTGCACTCATGTGATCCACAGGAGAAGTACAGCCAAACCAGCTGTCCTGGCTGTTCTTCTGCTTCTGCACACTAAGAAAATGTGTTTTACATCTGTGTCATCATTTCCTTTCCTAACTGGGGAAATCACATCAATGGGGACACAGATGAAAATAAAAACATGCAAAGGCTCTAACCCTTCCCTGCTCTATCTTTAACCAGTAAAAAGGTTTTTGGCTGGAGTTGGGCTTTAAAGTCTTACAGTGGATGCTTGCACCTGCAGTAATTTACAGTGTTCCAAAATAAATGTATTTCTAATAAATAATTCCATTAGCATAAATAATAGGTTCACTTTAAGTGGATTATTATTTTTTATAGACATTCTACTGTGCTCTGTCTTTATAATGAACAGTGAAGAACACACAATCCCATCTATTCTAGTAATATGTCCCTGCAGTGTAGTTTCGGATGACTCGGGTTCATACACATCAAAGCTGTTTGTAGTTTAAGTCATGGAAATCCCTCTCCATTCAGTACTATTGCACAATGTTTTCTGGAGAGCACATGATCAGTTCAAAGTCTTGCAGGTTTTGATACTTCTAATTAACTTATTTATTGGCAACAGTCACTGCATTGTGTTTGTGTTCACTGAATACCTGACCAAGTTACATCCCAGCCTTGGTAATGCACAAGAAAAACCTCATAAAAATTATCCCAATTTTGATTATCGCTTGCCAGCTCTTAGGACACCATTGATACAACCTATTAGATTAGTTGTTAGTTTTAGGATCTATTTAGATTGGTGCCTTATGGTGGCGTGCTGTAATGTGCGTCCGGGACCGGCCAAATTTTGATCAATGTATGGGCAAGGGGCAGGCTGATTGTACAGAAGTCGAACCACCTGAATGACTTCTGTACAACCAGCCTGTTTGGTTTTTTCTGAACAATCAAAGCTGCTGGCTATAGCCAGCAACACTGATCAGTGTATTCTGACAGCAGGGAATGCTGCCAGCCGTCAGAACACAATGGCACATTGTAGTGGCGGGACAAGATCATCAAGCGCCCAGGGCAAAGATGCCAAATGGTGCCCCCCCTTCCATTATGTGCAAGCTTATGAGAGAGAGCACAGCCTGCCCCTCCTCCCGGCTCTCACCTCCTCTCCTTGCCGCTTCCAGTGCTGGGCGTAGTGATGCCGCTGTCACGACTCCTCTCAGCCTTATAGTAGAAGGAGCTTGCAGCTCCCTATCCCTACAATACACCACCCAGGGCAGCCGCCCTTCTGCTCACCCCTTGTCCCAGTCGTGGCACAACGGGAGTGGTTCCCCATCCACCTCAAATGTATGGATGGGGGAATCGGGTCTTTTTTTATGAATCTGTATGGCCAGCCAAAGAGTAACTCCACTTTTGTTGAAAAAGCAATGCCCTCTGGGTAATCGATATACATTACAAGTATTTTAACAAACTTTTGTTACAGATTCCTACCTGTTTCTGCTCTGAAAAAAAGAGCTGTATATTCCACCAAGTTTTTGGATACTGATTCTGAATCAGAGTGACTAATTTGTTTTAATCAGCTGGTGCACTTGCAGTGTTCTGATGGGAAATGTTGCAGAGTCTCCATCCCTTTTAGATGTTATTAACCCTTAGGGAAGACGTCACCAAAAATGACATTTTTGTTGCAGAGGATGCCTAAAACTTGACTTGTATCTTAGTGCAGGTTTTTTTTTTCTGTATTGGGGCCCATTCAAAATGAAGAGGCTGCCGTAACACAGTGCACTTCGATGCATGATAAAGCATGGTGTGGTGTTGGTGTCTAGTGTGAACTGGCTCTGGCATTATTTTGCATTGGTCTTAGAGGTCTGGACAGTTCTATTAAGAATCATGGACTTCAATCGGATCCATTTGAAAAAGCTATCAGCCAAAATGGATGGTACCCAAACCTCAATGGAAGGAGAGAAGATTCCTCGAGGTTTGCCTGTAATGCAGCCTTATGGCGCTGGATCGTGCGTAATGGAACACTGTGCAGTGTTTGTTCTGACCAAGGTGCTTTCCTGCAGGGTGCTATACAGGTCCAGGGGAGTGGACCCCACATTAAGGGGGACCCAGTCTCTGAAGGTTTTTTATGACAAAGCTTGCCGTGATGGGTGAAGATTGGACTCCTGTTATGTTCAGAGTCCTGCAGCAGGAATGGTAAGTCTGCATTTTTGCAGTTTCTCTTTTTAAAAAAAAAAAAGAGAGAGATCTGACTGTCTGTTCTCCCAGTGGCCACTAGGGGCAGTGTGCTGATTAATCATGCTCTGTACTTTTTAGTCGTGTGGGCTGCGGTTTCTCCTCCAGCCACTAGGGGGCGCAAGCTCGCTCAGTATGGCCTATTTTTATATAGGCAGGAAGTGGAAGGGCGGCCATGTTGCCATGTGGTCGACAGGTTCAGTAGGGCCTCTGGGGACATAACAGCAGACCATGGATACTAACAAAGTGTGAGTACTTACTATGGGAGAACTGTTTAGACAAGTCATGATTATATGCTGCATATTTACTGCTTAATCTGGGGGGGACTGTTCAACTGTAAGTCGATACACCACTGGACGGATAGCAGTTCACTTTAAAGCGGGAGTCCAGCGACCTATCATTTTTTTTTTTTTTTTTTTTCTGGTCATTGAGAAACTTTGATTATCAAAATATCATACTCACTTATGGTGTTTAATATTGCCGCCTCTTTCAGATTTCGTCCGCAAGAATAATTTATATAATTCGATCCTGGCGGTTTTCATCTTGCTTGTGGGCAATTGAAGCCCACAAGCATTTATTTCAGGGACGCGGTGAATGCTGTGCTCCCAGCATTCACCACTCGTTCCCGCGCATGCTCATTCGTAACCGTGAGCAGCGCCGTAAAATTCCGGGTTGCCATTACAATAGGCGGCGGCGTCGGAAGTTCCCGCCCCGTTGTGATGGCAACCAAAGGCATGACGGCGTTCCGCACTGCATCTTGGGAAGCCTGAGACTAGCTCCCAGGAGACTGTGCGGAGCTGGGGAAAGGCAAGAAACACGCCTACTCCCATGGGAGGAGAAACAGGAAGTGGAACTATGAATTAAAATATAAAAGGTAATTACGGTGATATAAATTTTTTTGGAACGGCATTTGAGCATCTAGGCAAATAACAGAATAGGGTAAGATAAAGTTGAAAATTTGTGTGGAACCCTGCTTTAAAGTGTTTTTTACTGCTCGGAAGGCAGGTGCAGCGTAGTATACATGCTTGCAAACTTGTTGCTTAAAGGCATGTTTAAATATACACATGTTTGGAAAAACATGGGCATGGGAGCACTTTAAAGAATTGTGTCTCCCGTATAGTGTGCGTTTGGTCTGCAGAAGCTTATTTTTTCTTTTTTCGCTGTTCTGAAACAGCATAGAGGCTGCATTGGCTGCATATATGCTTGGCTAAATCCTGCAGGACTAGTATGGGGCCAACTACAGTTAAGCAAGTGCATGCTTGCAAACTAGCTGAAACGCACGGTTGCTGAAATGCACAGTTGCTAAACATGCATGTTTATACATATTCGCATAAAGATACATATTTATACACGTTTGCATAAATATACATGTTTGCACAAAGATACATGGTTGCACAAAGATGCATGTTTATACATGTTTGCATAAATATACATGGTTATACATGTTTGCATAGAGGTACATGTCTGCATAAAGATACATGGTCGCATAAGGATACATGTCTGCATAGATGCGTGTTGCATAATGTTTCATAAACACGGTTCATAAACGCATGCTTGCTTATTGCGTAAATGCGTGTTTCCATGGGCTTGTATGTATAAATACATATTTACAGGGATGTATGCTTTCATGTTTTGACTAAATGCATAGTTGCATAAGCACATGCTTACATGCTTCCATAGATGCATGTTGCTTAAACACATGCTGGCATGTTTTCATTTGTACTGCATACGTATATGTTTATTAACATTAAGCTGTATACATATGTACTTGTTTTCCTGGGACTACATACATATGTTCTTATTTGCTTAGGACTACATACATATGTGCTTATTTGCCTGGGACTACATACATATGTGCTTGTTAGCCTTGGGGGTACAAACGTATGTGCTTATTTCCCTAGGGGTACATGCGTGTGTGTGGTTATTGGCCTTGAACTTCATACATAAATGCATGAATGGCAAGAATACTTGTATGCCTGCATGTTTGCATACCTAGGTACTTGCATAACAGCATACCTGGGTACTTGCATACCTAACGGGTTGCATAGAGGTAAACCAACATGGTTTTAGGCCTGCATCCTTGGAGGACTGTATATTAGGCTAGCTAATATAGTTGCTGCGTTATTTACCTGTAAATGGTTATACCAGTTAAATGGTTCTAGAAAAGAGTGGCAGCCGGGGGGGGGGGGGGGAGGCAGGTGCACCGCTCTCAGGTTTAGGGATCTGGCGGTGTCCACATCTCCTGATGGAGATGTGGTGTCAGGTGCATCTGAGCCACTGTGGTGTTTGGCATTGCAGTGTTTCCTGACGCATTCATTTTTCGTCAGATAGTTTGCAGCCCCATCACCTTGATCATATCTGATCTCGGTTGATTGAAGCCTAAGCGGGATCAAGCCTGGTTAGTATATGGATAGGAGACTGCTCTGGAATACCAGATGCTGTAAGCTTTTCCCCACCTGGGTGAGGGAGGCATCTGAGGCGGCTGTGTTTTGGGAGTATCTCAGGCCAGAAGACCTTAGGGCAGTCTCTGAGGTGGTTTGTTCCATCTTTAGCCAACAGAAACCTGGTAGGTTAAGTGCACCTCTTGGGACTGTCTGGGTCTGCCACAGAGTCGTCAGTCTTTTGCCTTGCATTTTCTCTTGGAGCAGAAGTTATGGGCACATTATTGTAAAATAATTAAATGGTAGCAGTTCCAAAAGTAATCGGGGTCCATAATCTGTAAATGCACGTCTTCATGTGGTGGTTTGTTTCCAGGCTCATCAAGGATTTCTGTATTTGCAGCGGAAAGCCGTTTTTTTTTGTGAATCTTCCCTTTGGGTTGGCCACAGCTCTGGAGGGTCCACAAAACGTCTAGCCCCAGTGCTGGGCTTGCTGAAGACACCTCAATACTCATTACCTCAATAATCTTTGCTCAGGAAGCAATCGATTCCAGGGGTACTTTTGATATATTTCTATAGGAGGAAGCTGTGTTTAGGTCAAAGCATGTTCCCTACATACAGTCCTACTCCAGGTCTTGGTAGAGGATCATTCTCTCTGTCTGGAACCTGAAGATCAAGGCATTGGATTGCCGGAAGGCTCTGTTTCTGGGGTGTTACAAAGCAAAAATTTGTGGTTGATATTCTTCATTTTCAGGAATTTGGAGAATAACCACTGATGCCAGTCTCTCCAAGTTGATTTGAAGCTGGCTACAGTTCAGGGGGCTTGGTCTCCACAGGAAAGAATACTGTCCATCAATATCTTGGAATTTTTGGCCAGTGCGCCTTGCTCTGGATTATAGGACACACCAGTTGTAGGTTCAATCCGGAAATGCCTCTGCAGGCATATATATCAACCACCAGTGTGGCACCAGAGGTCACGCGACTCAGGGAGGTGAACCACATTCTGTCTGGGACAGTACAAGTGCTGTCTCTATCGCCAATACATATTCCAGGCATAGAATAGTGGCAGGGGGAACTCTGCAGGTGAATCTACTATATTCCAAGTTCCACAACAAGTTGGTACAGGTGTGTTCGGGATGAGAGTCCCACTCCTAATGGGGGTAGATGTACTGGTAACACCTTAGGAACCGGTTCTCCCTTATTTGACGTTTTTCACCTGTTTCAGGCTTCTGGCACATCTTTTGCAAAGAATCTGTGAGGTGGTAACACTGATATTAGTGTTGGCCCGATTTAGCCCATGAGGGCTTGGTACACTGACATAGCGAGTCTTGCAGGGGTTGCTCCTTGGACACTCCCAGTCCAGCGAGACCTGCTGGTCTTGAGTCCTGTATCTCAGCACTGTTGAGCCTCTGGAAGCCAGCTTCGGGGAACTTCAATTACAGGACTTGAAAATATTTTTTTGCCTGGGGTGAAGCCAGGAAGGGGCACCCGCAGAAATATGTGAGTGGGAGATTTTCTTTTTCTTTCTCCAAGCGTTAAGGGAAAGGATATTGGCCCTAAAGTACCGTTAAGGGTCAGAGTTCTTCCCTATCCATTTTTTTCCAGAGGCCGTTGTTTCTTACTCCTTGATTCATACCTTATACAGCATGTAACTTGGACAGTCCCGCCTGTCAGGACATTCTTGTTACCTTGGGACTTAAATTTGATCTTGCAGAGGCCACTTTTTGAACCAATCGGAGGATTCTGTTGGTCCTTTTATCTCGGAAGGTGGCTTCTTTGGTTGCTATCACTTCACTAAGTGGAGTGTCAGAGTTGGGGGCTCTTTCATGCAAGGAGCCGTTCTTGGTCTTGCTTCATAAGGTGATGTTGCGTCCTCATCCATTTTTATTGCCTAAGGTGGTTTCTAGTTTTCATTTGAATCAGGACAGTGTCTTTCCTTTTATTTTTCTCCTAATCCACAGTCGGCAGAAGAAAGATCGCTACATACTGATAAGGAGATTTTTATACCTACCTCACTTATATGGAGTGATTAAACCTTTTCCTATATAAGAATTAAAAAAACGAACAATAACAGTGCGAAAAGATAAACAATTACATTTATTTATACAGAAAAGGAACGTTAGAGATTACCAAATACAACGTGGAGGATACAACCGTAAAACAGAGACCAATGATACAAAATATTGCTATAATGGTCATACACATGCTAGCTAGAGATTAATAATATATTAAGGCAAAATCTTACAGTAGAAAAGGTTACAGAAAAGAAAAGACACAGAAGATAATAGAGATACATTGTATAGAGAAGTCTTACGTAACCATCCTTCATCTAGACCGTCAGCACAAGAGAATGGGCAGTGATCTGTGCTGCAATATATACACTTGTAAACCCCCCCTTCCTTCCATATGCCAAAACTGCTACATTGAGTCAATGGGGGTGGGGGGCTCTCTTACCAGCTACCATATCCTGACCAGGTTATTCCTGTTCCCTTCACACCTCCCACCTCCTTTGAAGTGACACTGTACTATCAAATGGTCAGATAGCCACTCCAGATAACATTCCACAGCAGGGCAAGATGTCTCTGTTGATTCCAAACTAGGGTTCTCAAACTATAGTCATTGAAAAGTCACTGCAAGTAACATTAATAATAAAGTCCATCACCTTCAGAGCCCAAATCTCCACCACAGTCCCCCCTGAAGTTCATTCTTGAACTTATGTCCTCCTTCAATGATTCTGTACCCACCCACAACAGCCCAGAAGCCCCGACCCTTCCCCACCACCACTGCGGCCTCCTCTTCCTTTCTTGAACACGCCGGAACTCCTCAAGGTAGGCTTAAGATAGCAAAGAAATCCTGGTCCTTTGGAGACTTCACATCCAAACCATGAGTGTCTGTATTGCAATGTTTCATCGCTCCTCTGCCTTGGAGGAGCGGAACTCCAACATTGATGGCGGGATCCTGGCATATTTAGTCCTGTATCTTTGTAAGACCATGTAATGGTTGCATCGATTGGATCGGACCGTGAGACAGCACTTTTCAGCATGGTGAAGGAAAGTCCAGGAAAGTCTTATTCGTGACACATTTATCTCAAGAAATAACTTGGTGGTCGCTGCTTCTTCAGGTGGGGTCGGGTGGGCCTCCAGACAGTCGTGCATGAATACAAAAAGAGAGAGGAGAACGTTAGTGTACAGATATTGGAGAAATGCCGGACAGGATCAGAGTGTTGGCCATTAAGACTAAATACTTATAAAGGGTGTAATGTGGACGATTAGAGTGGGTTCCCCACAGGGTACAGATTCTGAGCAACAGCCAGTATCATCCAGGGCCCTTGATGGTAGGGATAGTCAATACTGTCTGTTATTGCCAGGTCCCTGGGTTCACCACACCTGCTCACGGGGCTCAGATTAAAACAGTAGGTAGACTAGGGGAGGTGGAATTACATTAAGACATAAAAACTGGATGTCCAGGGATACTTTAGTTAAAATATGATACTTGCGGACAGGCAAAGTCTTTTTTTAAACAAAAATGATATGACATTATCTTGAGAAGATAGATGATAGACAGAAGGAAAAGGAACGGAAGAGAGGTGAGTGATGAAAATGAACAGGAAAAATAGTGGGAATAATAATGAAAAACACAAAAAAACTACAGATTGAACACTGCTCCAACCAAGACTGTTAAAGAGCCTTGAATCTGTATTAAAAAAAACGAATACATCGGTTGAAAAAAATAATAACACAAAAAAATAAATAAATAAACAAAAAAAAAAACAAAAACAAATGTTTTTCTTAAAAAAAACTCCTCTCCCATTAACAGTATTTTTGCAGGTCAGGTACACAGATATTAACAACAAAAGGGAGAGAAAAAAAAATGATTACAGGTTTTAGAATTTAGGTAAACCTGACTGCACTTTATTACTAAAAATTGAAGAGGCTTATCTCTAGAACAAGAAAAATATAGTTCTAGGGTCCTCTCTTAAATGCGCAACTTCTGTGTACTGATCTGGATTGGATCTGGCTTCCTCAGAGATTTGTTTCTGAGTTAGTGGCCTTTCTGTTCCTTGAGAGAAGATACCTCGTTGAGGTGCACATTCTTATAGCTTTGGCATTCATTCTCCTGATAGTAACGCACATTATTACCTGCATCAGGAAAAGCAATAAGGCTGCACAGATTAGGACAACAACAGGGTGGAGCAAAATGTTTAGGAAAGCTGTAGCGTTAGGACTATACCCAAATAAACTTTCCCACCAGGAAATCTTAGCGTCTGCGTCTAAAGCGTGGGATACTTGGATCAATCTATTTTGATCATGGGTGAGTCGTATGGTGGCTTGTTTCTCAGCATCCCTTAGTACATTTAATATTTCATCCTGTTGTCCGAAATCCATCAGCCAAGCTTTTAACTCAGCCCCAAATCCCAGAGGAAGTTTCTGTAGGTGTAAAGGGATGTCAGGTTTGCTATAAAACCTTTCTTCAGGGGAGATCGGGGTATACAACCCGGTGTTCCTGCTATATCCATGCCACGGGCCAAAGGAGGTGTACTATAGACTCCCCGAGGTAGTGTACCCTGCTGAGTACCATTTAACCTGATGCTGAAAACAGTGCATCATTAGACATGTGATCCTAGCACCAGTACCCTGGTCTCCAGTCTCAAGTAGTTTTTACTTTGTTTAGGAGCAGTTGGGACACTACCCCGGCATCCATTAGACATGACCCCCCCCCCCCCCCCCCCGTGCCAGCATTGTTGCCTTTTCCCATAGCACAACCCCTACCTTCCTCTAGCACTTATCAGTACCAGTCATCTGAGGCTGTCCAGACTCATACCATCAGAACCAGATGGACTCCAGGGTGTAACCCAGTAGAGTCTGATAGGATAGTACCCAGATTGACCGTGATATCTGCACAATGTTCCATCCCTGCCATTAGGGATGAGAACAGTGCAAGTAAGATTTTTGACGATCCTGGAACTGAGTCATCCACCAATCTATTACGACTCATAGGCAACCTGGATACTACCCCCACCTGTCTGTCCCTGCAAAGTGATGCTGGACAGAGCAAGTTGGTTTTCCTAACCCCTTCCCTGATTTGTAGCACGAGACCCCCCCAATGTGATCCTGAATATCTCCAGCTCCATAGTGCTTTAAGGTACCCAGTGCCCCACCTCAAGCTCCACAGACAGTCTCCATTAAGCCTCTCTTTCCTAAGAATGGGAAATAGTCAGAATACCCGGATTGAAAACCACCTGCCACCAGGTACACTTGTCTCTTCATAGAGGCTGTACACCTTATGGGGCACTGGTCTTCCTGTCATGCAGGACACAGACCACTAGTTAAGGTACGCAAGGAGTCTAGGACAGGAAGGACACCTATGGGTATCCACTGAGGAGAATACAGCATGCCCACACCACTCCATCCCTGTGCCTGGATTTCAGAGACCATGCCCTCTACCTATGGTTACAATGCACCTCTACCTATGGTTAGCTTCAAAGAACCCTCTAGTTCCCTGACTAACGTTACATCGGTATTCCTTAGGACACAGAAACAAACTCGTCTATGTCCCAAATAATACCCAGGTGCTTCCTTCCCAGCAATGACCTCTCCATCCAGAACACAAAGTGCAATATCTTACACAATCTTCCTGCACAACTCTTGTCCAGGCTCTCCCAAAACTATACACTCTCAACTTGTATGCCATCAGGCAGGCCCTCATACTACACATCTGAAGGTAAATCTGAAGGAAATTGGAAAACAAAAATTGCATAATGTGTATCCAACTTGAGGAACTTCTGCTACCAAACACAACTGGCCAAAGGGCAAAGAAAAATCCCTTGCAGCACTGAGGCGCCGGGATTACTGAACAGTAGTGGGTACACGAGCCGACCGATGTGCCCTTTAAAGCCAGGAAACCCAATTATCGAATCTGAGAAATAAAACACCAATAAAATTTAGTAATAAATATTCCATTTTCCTCCTAGAAACAAAATAATCCAATGGTTATGTACCTGTAACAAGACATTAGCATATGAAACACAAATATACATTACATTACATTAACAGTGCACTTTTTTTTTTAAGATACCAAAAAATTGTTGAGCTCAACTTATCATTAATATGTATTACTTAATACACATTAATACCACGTGGATTTTTTGTTTTATGGTATACCAATAGTTCAAAAAAAAAAATTTATTCACCATGGTTGAAAAAAAATTAGCAATCTTTAACCACTTGAGCCCCGGACCTTTATGCTGCCTAAGGACCAGAGGTCTTTTTCCAATTTGGCACTGCGTCGCTTTAACTGCTAATTGCGCGGTCATGCAATGCTGTACCCAAACGAAATTTGCGTCCTTTTCTTCCCACAAATAGAGCTTTCTTTTGATGGTATTTGATCACCTCTGCGGTTTTTATTTTTTGCGCTATAAACGGAAAAAGACCGAAAATTTTGAAAAAAAATGATATTTTCTACTTTTTGTTCTAAAAAAAATCCAATAAACTAAATTTTAGTCATACATTTAGGCCAAAATGTATTCGGCCACATGTCTTTGGTAAAAAAAATGTCAATAAGCGTATATTTATTGGTTTGCGCAAAAGTTATAGCGTCTACAAACTAGGGTACATTTTCTGGAATTTACACAGCTTTTAGTTTATGACTGCCTATGTCATTTCTTGAGGTGCTAAAATGGCAGGGCAGTACAAAAGCCCCCCAAATGACCCCATTTTGGAAAGTAGACACCCCAAGGAAATTGCTGAGAGGCATGTTGAACCCATTGAATATTTATTTTTTTTGTCCCAAGTGATTGAAAAATGACAAAAAAAAAAAAATATTTACAAAAAGTGGTCACTAAATGATATATTGCTCACACAGGCCATGGACCTATGTGGAATTGCACCCCAAAATACATTTAGCTGCTTCTCCTGAGTATGGGGATACCACATGTGTGGGACTTTTTGGGAGCCTAGCCGCGTACGGGGCCCCGAAAACCAATCACCGCCTTCAGGATTTCTAAGGGTGTAAATTTTTGCTTTCACTCTTCACTGCCTATCACAGTTTCGGAGGCCATGGAATGCCAAGATGGCACAAAACCCCCCAAAATGACCCCATTTTGGAAAGTAGACACCCCAAGCTATTTGCTGAGAGGCATATTGAGTCCATGGAATATTTTATATTTTGACACAAGTTGCGGGAAAGTGACACTTTTATTTTTTTTTTTTTTCATAAAGTTGTCACTAAATGATATATTGCTCACACAGGCCATGGGCATATGTGGAATTGCACCCCAAAATACATTTAGCTGCTTCTCCTGAGTATGGGGATACCACATGTGTGGGACTTTTTGGGAGCCTAGCCGCGTACTGGACCCCGAAAACCAATCACCGCCTTCAGGATTTCTAAGGGTGAAAATTTTTGATTTCACTCTTTACTGCCTATCACAGTTTCGGAGGCCATGGAATGCCCAGGTGGCACAAAACCCCCCCAAATGACCCCATTTTGGAAAGTAGACACCCCAAGCTATTTGCTGAAAGGCATGGTGAGTATTTTGCAGCTCTCATTTGTTTTTGAAAATGAAGAAAGACAAGAAAAAACATTTTTTTTTTTCTTTTTTCAATTTTCAAAACTTTGTGACAAAAAGTGAGGTCTGCAAAATACTCACTATACCTCTCAGCAAATAGCTTGGGGTGTCTACTTTCCAAAATGGGGTCATTTGGGGGGGTTTTGTGCCACCTGGGCATTCCATGGCCTCCGAAACTGTGATAGGCAGTGAAGAGTGAAATCAAAAATTCACGCCCTTAGAAAGCCTGAAGGCGGTGCTTGGTTTTCGGGGTCCCGTACGCGGCTAGGCTCCCAAAAAGTCTCACGCATGTGGTATCCCCGTACTCAGGAGAAGCAGCAGAATGTATTTTGGGGTGTAATTTCACATATTTCCATGGCATGTTTGAGCAATATATCATTTAGTGACAACTTTGTGCAAAAAAAAAAAAAAAAAAAAAAAATTTGTCTCTTTCCCGCAACTTGTGTCGCAATATAAAATATTCCATGGACTCGACATGCCTCTCAGCAAATAGCTTGGGGTGTCTACTTTCCAAAATGGGGTCATTTGGGGGGGTTTTGAACTGTCCTGGCATTTTATGCACAACATTTAGAAGCTTATGTCACACATCACCCACTCTTCTAACCACTTGAAGACAAAGCCCTTTCTGACACTTATTGTTTACATGAAAAAGTTTTTTTTTTTCGCAAAAAAATTACTTTGAACCCCCAAACATTATATATTTTTTTAAAGCAAATGCCCTACAGATTAAAATGGTGGGTGTTTCATTTTTTTTTTTCACACAGTAATTGCGCAGCGATTTTTCAAACGCATTTTTTGGGGAAAAAACACACTTTTTTTAATTTTAATGCACTAAAACACGCTATATTGCCCAAATGTTTGATGAAATAAAAAAGATGATCTTAGGCCGAGTACATGGATACCAAACATGACATGCTTTAAAATTGCGCACAAACGTGCAGTGGCAACAAAATGAATACATGTTTAAAAGCCTTCAAAAGCCTTTACAGGTTACCACTTTAGATTTACAGAGGAGGTCTACTGGAAAAATTACTGCACTCGATCTGGCCTTCGCGGTGATACCTCACATGCATGGTGCAATTGCTGTTTACGTTTGACGACAGACCGCCGCTTGCGTTCGCCTTAGCGCGAGAGCAGGGGGCGACAGGGGTGTTTTTTTTTTTTTTTTTTTTTCTTTATTATTTTTTTGCTTTTTTAATCTTACTTTTAAACTGTTCCTTTCATATTTTTTTTTTTAATCATTTTTATTGTTATCTCGGGGAATGTAAATATCCCCTATGATAGCAATAGGTAGTGACAGGTACTCTTTTTTGAAAAAATTGTGGTCTATTAGACCCTAGATCTCTCCTCTGCCCTCAAAGCATCTGACCACACCAAGATCGGTGTGATAAAATGCTTCCCCAATTTCCCAATGGCGCTATTTACATCCGGCGAAATCTAAGTCATGAAATACTCGTAGCTTCCGGTTTCTTAGGCCATAGAGATGTTTGGAGCCACTCTGGTCTCTGATCAGCTCTATGGTCAGCTGGCTGAATCACCGGCTGCATTCTCAGGTTCCCTGTTGAGACAGGAGAGCCAGAGAAAAACACGGAAGACGGTGGGGGGGGGGGGGCATTCCCTCCCACGGCTTGTAAAAGCAGTCTAGAGGCTAATTAGCCGCTAGGATTGCTTTTACATGAAAGCCGACCGCTGGCTGAAAAGAATGATACCAAGATGATACCTAAACCTGCAGGCATCATTCTGGTATAACCACTCAAAGTCGTGAATGGCGTACCTGAAGACAAAAAAATGGTTAACAATGGTTAACAATAAAGCACAGTAAAGTGTAAATAATTACACACCTGAAAAACAAACATGATAAAACATAATAACAATAACAATAAAACATTGCAGAATAGAATACAGTAAAAAAGAGCAGAACAATAGAGAGAGAGAATAGAGAGAGAGAGAACAATAAAACAACTATTTTTTTTTATTTCATATTTTTTTTTTTTTTACACTTTTTTTGTAACTAACTTTTATAACGGTACCCGGTTCCAGGTTCGGGTCTCTCAAAATGCGATGGCATTTTGGGAGACCCTGTGAAAGTGCGCCTAGTCTGTGCAATGCTGTACCCTACGCTAATACTCAACTAGTGAATGGTAGCGTTCAAAACATTCACCAATGCAAAGACCAGGATTGTCAGGACAGGAGGGACAATAATAGCGGGTGTCACGCCTATATCCGCGCTAGCTGCAGACACAACATCTTTTTGGGGGCGTTCGCTGGGTAGGGGTACTCGGGAGGACATAAAAATGCCTCTCATGCAGCCGACTGCATTTGGTTGGGGATGTGAATGGGGGAAGTACGGGCGCTGCAGAAGCGGTGGGTTCCCAATTAGGATTGGCGAATGCAGCAGGAAGGGCATTATGGGCACGACGGGCCTGTGTTTGTCTTTCTGGTGGCAGCGGGACACTACTTGTGCTTGCCATCTCGCCAGCTTGAACTGCACTTATGGGACTCGCCACGTCACCACGTGTTACTGCAGTGCTGGTTTGACTACGACCGGGGTGTACTAGGCCGCTGGCGCTTGCCAGTTCACCAAAACGCTACCAAAAAACTGTTAGCGATCGCAGGGATCAGGCCTGACTCTGCGAACGCTGCAGTTATGCTTTTAGTGTTTTGTAAGTGACAGTGATCGATCGATACTGCACTTGGGTGGGCTGGGCCGGGCGGAGGGGCAAAACGCAGGTGCTAGCAGGTATCTGGGCTGATCCCGCTAACACTGCGTTTTTGGGAACCCTAAACTGCTGGTGACGCTAGTATAGATCTGATCGGATCAGATATTGATGCGATCAGATACTATACCACTAAGGGTGGTGTACGGTGCGTGCGTGGGTGTTAGCGGTACTGGCGCTAATCTGACGCTGCCTGGGGCTGGTGCTTGCCAGTTCACCAAAATACTACCAAAAAAACTGTTAGCGATCGCAGGGATCAGGCATGACTCTGTGAACGCTGCAGTTATGCGTTTAGTGTTTTGTAAGTGTCAGTGATCGATCGATACTGCACTTGGGTGGGCTGGGCCGGGCGGAGGCGCAAAACGCAGGTGCTAGCAGGTATCTGGGCTGATCCCGCTAACACTGCGTTTTTGGGAACCCTAAACTGCTGGGGACGCTAGTATAGATCTGATCGGATCAGATATTGATCCGTTCAGATACTATACCACTAAGGGAGGCGTATGCTGCGTGCGTGGGTGTTAGCGGTACTGGCGCTAACCTGACGCCTGGGGCTGGTGCTTGCCAGTTCACCAAAATGCTACCAAAAAAACTGTTAGCGATCGCAGGGATCAGGCCTGACTCTGCGAACGCTGCAGTTATGCGTTTAGTGTTTTGTAAGTGACAGTGATCGATCGATACTGCACTTGGGTGGGCTGGGCGGAGGCGCAAAACGCAGGTGCTAGCAGGTATCTGGGCTGATCCCGCTAACACTGCGTTTTTGGGAACCCTAAACTGCTGGGGACGCTAGTATAGTATCTGATCGGATCAGATATTGATCCGATCAGATACTATACCACTAAGGGAGGCGCATGCTGCGTGCGTGGGTGTTAGCGGTACTGGCGCTAATCTGACGCTGCCTGGGGCGACGCATATCACCGCCGGGCGATCGGGGGGCTAAACCTTTATTCGGTAATAAACGGCGGGTGCCCTGACACTATAAAAAATAAACAAACTAACCAGCGTCAACCGTAACGGTTATACGGTGATCAGTGGTGAAAGGGTTAACTAGGGGGCAATCAAGGGGTTAAAACATTTATCAGATAGTATAGGGGGGTCCCTGACGCTATAAAACGCTGACGGCGAACCTAAATATTTACCTCACTAACTAGCGTCACCAGCGACACTAATACAGCGATCAGAAAAATGATCGCTTAGTGACACTGGTGAGGGGGGGTGATCAAGGGGTTAAAACTTTATTAGGGGGGGTTAGGGGGGTACCCTAGACCTACAGGGGGGTAACAGTATCTGTCCCAACACTGTAACTGTCACAAACTGACACCATGCAGTAATCAGAAAAAAAAAAAAAAAAAAAAAAAAAAAAACTGCTGGTGTCAGTTTGTGACAGGGGGGGGGGTGATTGGGGGGGGATCGGGGGGCGATCGGGGGGGGGATCGGGGTGTTTTGTGTGCCTGGCATGTTCTACTGTGTGTGTGTGTGTTGATGCACTCACATTGATGTCTTCTCTCCTCGGGCCGGAACGGAAAATACCGACCCGAGGGGAGATGACATCATTTCCTTTGCTGCTGTTTAGCATACAGCAGCAAAGGAAGATTCTCATTGGCCGGCGGCGATCGCGAGGGGGGGGCCACGAACGGATGGTCTCCCCCTCACCTCTGATCGCCGCTGGACAAAAGACGACCGCCTCGGGCACCGGGGGGGGGTCCGATCGGACCCCCCACCCGCGGAAGGCAAATCACGTACACTGTACGTGATTTTGCCTGTCCGTGCCACTTTGCCGACGTACATCGGCGTGAGGCGGTCGTCAAGTGGTTAAAAAACCTTTTAGCAGTACCATTTGTCAATAGATCATAATACCTCACCACAAAGAACCTCTCCAGTACTGTTTTCCTGAAAAACAAAGTCATTTTAGTACATATATCTTTCAATTCACTAGTACAGATAATTATCTTGGCTCAGGTCATTTGCATGTCAATACAGTTCGCTGTACCTTTTCACAGACCTGGTGAGAAAGAAGGGGGGTCATTTGGGTGGGCTGTTACAGCAGCTGAGAACAAACATCACACAACACGACATATATTGCATACTCCACACACACAATTGGCTAGGTTAAAGATGACCTCTAGACATCACTCATATCACCATGTTTTCTATAATACCCTGTACTTCTCCTTGTACCCATAACATCTGTTTGGTAAGGTTGAAATTCTTTCAGAGAGCCATCCCATTTCGTTAGCCCGTTCTCAGCCTGTATGGACGCATTCTCAGGCGTTTGGAATGGGACCCCTGACCCAGGTGGTCCATACTTCCTACACTTAGGCCATGTGGCGAAGCGTGCAGAGTACACTTCAAAATCACGTCTTGTGGTCCTATATGGATTATGCTTACCGACTTTTTGACGGGAACTGGATAGACAGAATCTCGCGATATGGCCCACTAGGCCACATAGGTGACATTTTATCTTAGTTAAAGTGGTACAACATCTCTTAACAAAAGGCTTTGCTTTAGACGACTGAGAATATGGGATGGCCTCTTCTGGAGTAGTAGTTTTTACCTGCGGCTTACAAAATATAGGGGCAATTTTTAAAGAGCTCTTACCTTCCTGGGATTTATTCTTGTTGATACATACCTTAGGTGTGGAGGATGTCCCCCTGAATTCAGACCTACCCAAATCAGTTACCTTGTTATCGTCTCTATCTGAAAACTGATCCAACGGCTCCTGGAAGCTGACAGATAATGGTTTCGCCCCACCATCTGCATCCTTCAGTCTTTTTCCCAACTGATGAACGTCCTCCTGTAGTCTTTTGTTTTCTAGTACTAATTGCTGTTGGATAGCCTCAGAATTTAACATAGAAGCTTCTAAAGTACGGATGGTACCTTTGGTTATTTCTAGCGCTTCTTTCAGGGATGTAATTTGCACTTTCAAATGTTCATACTGATTAGCTAACCACCTGGCCACAAAGATTTGCGGCGTTTTTCCCATGCGCTTACTACAGCTTCTTTCAGTGAAATTTAACTCCACATCCTCTCCCGTCAGCAGGACAGAAAGTGTCCCTTCTGACTGGAAACTTTCCTCCCTTAATGCCGGCATGGCCATTTCCTCTCCATGTTGTGGTGGCCTACTCTGTCTTGGAGCTGTACAATCCTTCTTGAAGTGTCCGGGTCTGTGGCAGTTGAAGCAAACTGGTTTCCCTTTAGGTTTTTGACTGAGATCTGCACTGTTCAACTGATCAGTGACAATGCAGATCCTTTGAGGTTTCTGTGACTCCCAATCTGCTATGTTGCTTTCAATCGCAGTTGCAAGTGACAACAAAGAGGAGAGGGCTTTATCTCTCCAGTCTGGATTTGCAGTCATCAATTTTTCTCTGATGTTTCCTCTCAACCCGGTCATGAAGCTATGTATCAATGCGGGTGATAGGGCACTGTTATTAATGTCCCCACCAGCTGATTCCACGGCTTGTTTAAAGTGATTGTAGTATGTCATACAATCTTCCTTTGGACCTTGGATCACTCCTGACACCTTGGTCCAAGACTGGGGAGGGTAGACTGTTTTAATCAACTGTGCTAATTGTTTAGTGAGTATATCTCCTAGATGGCTGGAGTCCACATACAGGGTTCGTGGAATATTGGTTTTACTAAGAATTTCATCCAAGTCCCCATCTCCACAAACCCTCTTCATTATTTGAAGCATATCACTCCAGTTTGCATTGTAGCTTGTCTGGATGTCCAGCAGCTCTTTGGCAAATTTAATAGGATCTGTCCTTGGATGGGGGATAACACTCAGAAATCCCTTCATCTCAGAGGGAGTCCATGGCACGTGATGTGTCATCTTTCCCGTGGATCTCCCACTGTTGTCATAGACCACCTGTTGTCTTACAGGATAGACAGATACGTCATCTTAAAAAGATATCAGTTGTGGATTGGTCTTTTGGGGTTCTGTCACAGAATCCCAATAAGACTGTGGAAGATGGTTGCTGCCAGGTGGGGGCACTTTATCCAACTGCAAAGTGCCCTGAAGGGTGGCATTAACAGTCCCATGGTACACAGGTGTGCCCACATTGGGTGATATCCTTTCCCCATTAGAGTGACACCACACAGGTCCTTGCTGTGGGGTGCTAGTTACTTGGGGGTATAAAGGTACATAGGCTGTGTACTCTGTAGCAGAACTGCCAGTATTGCTTACAGCAGCAGGATTGCTAGTTAACTGCCGATGAGGGGAGAATGCTGGCTCGCAGGCCGTAAATGGGGGATTACTATATTCGGGAGGGTCTTCCGTCAGAGGGGAAGAAAGTTTCCCTTTTGATGGTATCTGGTCTCTAGAACTGGGGAGACTTTTCTCCCCTGATTCCCGCATTCCCTCCCCCTGGTTTGCTGTGCTATCTCTTTCCTGTGGTTTCAATGCTTCACAGGAAGAGTTTTTCTGTGATTCATTGGGGGTTTTAACTGGGGTGTTAAACTTGGCAGCAAGTTGTAGCTTCCACTTTTTTTCATCTGTTGATAGATGACAATTCCTATCACTTTCTGAGTATCTGGCCAACAAGGACCGGGCGACTGTATAAGGCCCAAATCCTGACCATTCCTCATCATCCCCCTTTTCATCACTGTCACTACTCTGGGGATGTGGCTCTAGTGGCTGTCCCTGCTTGTCCCTACTCCGCAGCATCATCTGGTGTTTTTTCTCCTTAACTCCCACCGTTAAAATATTCACATCATCAGTTCTATGCATGGATTCTACCATCCACGCGCTCCATGCATCTCTTTCATTTGTTCGTGTCATCTTCCCGCGGTGATTGTACCACAGGGCTTCCCAAGCTTTTGGCTTAAAAGTACCTCTTTTAGAATACTTTTTCCCAGTCCAACGATCCCAATCTTGCAAATATTTCACAACCCAAGGCCCATATTTATCTATCATCTCTTCCCTCGGGGTCAAGTGGTAGGGTTCCCTACGGTTAGACGCCCTCTTTGAAGCGATTTGATTACCCATCCTTTACGGACTCCGGACCTTGAACTGATTCCCCCAACCTTTTTGCAGGTTGCCTTTACTTCAGAGGTAGCTACTCTCTGACCAAGAATTGGGTTGACAGGTATCGCCCCTGTCACCGTTGCCGAGTTTTTTTTTTCACTACTTGCCAGGCCAATTCCCTGTCCTGGCTATAGTCCTTCAAAAAATAAGCCTGGAGATTTCCCAAACTGAATAATAGTTTAATCCCCCCGTGGACTTTTCTGAAGTACTCTAAAAGAAATGCTTAACGAAAGGTTATTACTAATGATTAGCACGAACTTAGATAATCAGGACCCTATGCGTGCTTGTAGTACAGGAGGTAGTTAACTGATGCACACCTAATTGCAATACGATTTGTAGGAGTTACAACATTACAGATCTAATCACAAAGCTCACAATCCCCAGTTAGTAGTTTACACAGAAAGATAGATACATACATCGAAGATCATTCAGTGTGTACTAGTCTCCGTTTCCACTGATGCAATTTTTTTTTCCTCCATGCGACTTTGGACACAAAGTCGCATTACAAGTCGCAGCCCATTAATTTCAATAGCACCAGTCCCAATCTATGCTACTCAATGCTGCAGCAACTCTGAGAGGGGACCTGCACCACTCTGATGCGACTCTGGATCAAAGTTGCATTCAAAGCCACACCACAGTCTCATTAAAGTCGTACCTCAGTCACACTCAATCATGCGACCTTAGAGTTGCATTAGTGGAAACGTAGCTCTATGCCCACTGTGCGTTTCAATCACAATGATTGGCCTAATCTCATTCAAAGGGTCAACTGAAATTGCTTTTTGGCAGAGAGCACATATCCTTTCCTCTCATTATTCGCACTTACAATTTCATTTTTTATATATATATATATATATATATATATATATATATATATATATATATATATATATATATATATATATATATATATATATATATATATATATATATACAATCACAATACTCAAAATCAGTCTCATCAAAATATTCACATAGACAAAAGGTAAAAAAAAAGGAAAGATCTGAGAAGTTTTTTTAGTCTGGGTATTCAGATGGGAGACAGGTAAACACAACACCAGCTCTGTCTTCCATACAAATCGCATTCACCCCAACATTAAACTTCCTCACACAAGGAGGCACCATCTGATAAGGAGATTTTTATACCTACCTCACTTATATGGAGTGATTAAACCTTTTTCTATATAAGAATTAAAAAAACGAACAATAACAGTGCGAAAAGATAAACAATTACATTTATTTATACAGAAAAGGAACGTTAGAGATTACCAAATACAACGTGGAGGATACAACCGTAAAACAGAGACCAATGATACAAAATATTGCTATAATGGTCATACACATGCTAGCTAGAGATTAATAATATATTAAGGCAAAATCTTACAGTAGAAAAGGTTACAGAAAAGAAAAGACACAGAAGATAATAGAGATACATTGTATAGAGAAGTCTTACGTAACCATCCTTCATCTAGACCAGGGGTCTTCAAACTGCGGCCCTCCAGGTGTTCAGGAACTACAAGTCCCATCATGCCTAGTCATGTCTGTGAATGTCAGAGTTTTACAATGCCTCATGGGATGTGTAGTTCCGCAACAGCTGGAGGGCCGTAGTTTGAGGATCCCTGATCTAGACCGTCAGCACAAGAGAATGGGCAGTGATCTGTGCTGCAATATATACACTTGTAAACCCCCCCTTCCTTCCATATGCCAAAACTGCTACATTGAGTCAATGGGGGTGGGGGGCTCTCTTACCAGCTACCATATCCTGACCAGGTTATTCCTGTTCCCTTCACACCTCCCACCTCCTTTGAAGTGACACTGTACTATCAAATGGTCAGATAGCCACTCCAGATAACATTCCACAGCAGGGCAAGATGTCTCTGTTGATTCCAAACTAGGGTTCTCAAACTATAGTCATTGAAAAGTCACTGCAAGTAACATTAATAATAAAGTCCATCACCTTCAGAGCCCAAATCTCCACCACAATACTCTAGAGGTTGTTCAGGCGCTCAGGATCTACTTGAGTTGTCAGCTCAGGTCAGGAATCCTGGTTTGTGCTGCCAGAAAAGCCCAGGAAGGGCAGGCGGCATCCAGGTAGAATATTTAGCAGTGGATCTGCCAGTTTATTAATGATGCCTATGGTTTATATAGCAAAAACCCATTATTTACCGTATTTATCAGTGTATAACACGCACTTTTTTCCCCTTAAAATCAGGGGAAAATCGTGGGTGCGTGTTATACGCTGATCCCCGCTGTCTGTGAGGGGAGAGGAGCGAGCACTGCGGAAATACACATACCTGAGTGTACTGTGTACTCGGCTAGGCTTGGCTCCACTCATAGTCACGCCCAGTCCCACCATTGGACCTGTGTTATGTCCATCATAGGAGCCGGGCCAAAGGGCGGGACTGCGAGAGGAGCCAAGTACACAGGACATCCGGCTCTGTGTATCTCGGCGGCGCTAATTTTAAACGATCATGCTGCAATGAGACTGGGCAAGGCTGCAGATGGACACTGATCATTCTGCAATGATGGACAAGGCTGCAGATGGACACTGATAAGGCTGCATTGATGGGCATTTAAATGTAAGTTTTTTTCCTTAAACTTCCCTCCTAAAAGTTTTTTTCCTTAAAATTCCCTCTTAAACTTGGGGTGCGTGTTATACGCCGATAAACTATTTTTTTTTTCTGGGGAGAGATTCTCTACCAGGTGTGGGGGAGTATCTTGGGCCATCCGTCATCAGGTGTCAGTGGCCCAGGTGTGCAAAACCACTATTTGGTCTTTGGTTTATACATCTACAGGATTTTTACCAGGTGGATGTCAATAACGTAGAAGATACTGCCTTTTGGCCTCAGCGTTTTACAAATAGCAGAGTAGTTCCTTCTCAGATGGTGTCTCCCTCCTCTCAAGGATATTGCTTTGGGACGTCCCAAGTAGTTATTATTATAATAACCGGCTCTGTGTCCTGTGAGTGTGTTTTTCTAAAGCCTATCTATAAAGTCCTTTTCCTCGAGTACATCACAGGACACAGAGGTCCCTCCCATTTTTTGGGGGGAATTTATTGCTTGCTACAAAACTGATGTGTTTCCTGTGCAGGAGGGGTTATATAGGGGAGGACTTCCTGTTTGATCTACCAGTGCCCATTCACCTAAGAAAAAAAGATGCCGATAATGGCTGCCGAAAACGCCTGTGATTTATTTATTTTTTTCTCCCCTTGCTTATGGTGTGTTTTTTAAAGGTCATGTGACTCAAAAAATGCATTAATTGATATGTTCTTTTTTTTTTTTTTTACTCAACAAATATGCACCAAAGATGCAGCAAGCAGAATTTTTAACACCACTTCAAAAGGTGCTGATAATATCCAACAATAAATTCAAATTAATTTAAATTAATCATAATAATTAAAGTAGAATATAATACAATTATTTATAAAAATCCACAATTTTCAGTTTTGGCACCGAAATTTTCATTTCGGTGCACCTCTAAAACCAATGATTGATGAGCAAAAACAGTTTATTGCAATACTCAGTATTTTATAGTGACACAAAAAAAAAGATTTTTTTCAATTGTGGACAGAGTAGGGAAAATTCAAAACCCTCTGAGGTTTTTTGTCATCTGTGTCCCATTTGGGAGATTTCCTTTCACCTCCTGTCTCGTAAACGCAATAGGAAGCAAGCAGAAATCTCTCCAAGATGAGGAAGACCCTCGAGATTTTCTGAGTGCCTTTCGGATGCTTGGCTTTTTATTCTAAGGCAGTGTTTTTCAACCTTAGTTTAACCACTTGCTTACTGGGCACTTAAATCCCCCTCCTGTCCAGACCAATTTTCAGCTTTTAGCGCTGTTGCACTTTGGATGACAATTGCGCGGTCATACAACACTGTACCCAAATGAAATTTTTATCATTTTTGTCCTACAAATATAGCTTTCTTTTGATGGTATTTGATCACCTTTGCAAACAGGTAATTTTTCTTCTTCGTTGATGTACGCTGATGAGGCGGCACTGATGGGCACCGATAGGTGGCAGTGATGGGCACTGATGGATGGCGGTGATGGGCACTGATGGGTGGCGGTGATGGGCACTGATTGGGCACTGATTGATGGCAGCACTGCTAGGTGGTACTGATTGGCACCACTGGTGGGCATTGATAGGTGGCACTTGTGGGCATTGACAGGTGGCACTTATGGGCATTGATAGGTGGCACTTGGCACTGTGGGCACTGGCAGGTGGCAATGACAGATGGCACTTGTTGGCACAGATGAGGCATATGTGCCTCCTTCCTCTTCGGGACCGATGTCCCTTTGACATAGGCCGGTGATCGGCTTGTTTTTCCTCCTCACGCTGTCAGCGTGAGGAGAAAACGAAACCGATCACCGAGGTTTTGTTTACATCATGTGATCAGCTGTCATTAGCTGACAGCTGATCACATGGTAAGGGGCCGGGACCGGTCCCTTACTCGGATCTGTGATCATCCGAGTCTCCGTGACTCGGTGATCACAGCGTGCACACCGCGCGCCCTGCAGGGTGCGCGCAGTGCGCGTGCACAGGGGAGGACGTCCCATGACGGCCTCCCGGAAATTGAGGTCCGCGCTGTAGCCGTCATTCGGCTATGGCCCGGACCTCAAGTGGTTAAGGAACCCCATTCTAAAATGTAATAAACAAAACTATTAGTTTTACATAATGCAGCAACATCCGCACGCATAGGAGACCCAACATTGGAGGTGATTTATTTTACAAAGCTTATGCCTCGTTTCCACTGAGCGGAACGGTTCGGGTCGGTACAGTTTGGAAGGGTTAGAATGGTCTGGCCTATTCAGGTGCGCGTTTCCACTGCCAGAGGCCATACGGGGTTTAGAAAAAATGCCTTTGATGTGAGCATTGACATTTTTCTGTCCGCCAATCAGTGGAATGTATCGCGTGACGCCCGTAGCTTTGCCCTAACTGTACCGTACCATTTTCTATGGCCCCACATCTGAAGCAGGACCATAAATGGTGCAGTATGGTTCGGTTGTATGGGCCGCTTTCATAATGGAAACAATCAAAATGGCGTACCGTACCGAACCGATCCGGTCAGTGGAAACGAGGAAATATACATCTGTGCACACTGGTACTGACTAATGTCCCAGTATTTCTCTTCTTCCTCAGTTTCTCACCCTCACTCAGCTAATGTGACCTCAGTGCTGATGGAGAGAGGCAGGAGCGGGGCAAACAAGGGTGCTGTGTAGGCATCTGATGTCCTCTTTATCAACCGATGACCTCATCTGTTGTTGGGACACTGGTGGTGAGCCCACACGTGTCCAAGGTTGTAATTCTGCACAATGAAAACTTGTGGCTTTGTATAACTAAAAGGCAGGCTTGATTCCCCTGCTGGCTTGTATACTATTTTGGGCATTTTGGGGGCAATTTTTAGGCATTTTGCCAAGGTGCCCCTGAAGTATCCTTAACACTTCCATGGCACCCCGGTTGAAAAAAGCTGCTCTTGGAGACCCGCGCGTTGTGTAATTTTGTGAAATGAAAAATCAAATGAAGACTTGCCTTTGTTGAAGTTCATCTCTGGTCATTTAAAAAAAACTACCTCCACCGACTGCATCCATGGACTCTAGAAGTTCCCAGACTGACAGCCAGGGCCCCTGACACAGCCCCGACCCTTCAGAAGGATGCAGAAGCAGCAACCGGGATGAATACCTGAAAGAGCTGTTTGTAACCGGGAACCAGTACCATTTCCTGCACAGCCTGGCCTTATTGGCTGTGCCACACTGCAGGCGCCCTCTGCTGATGCCATATGACTTGGTGAGAACTACATCTCTTTGACCACTTGTATGCTGTGAGAGGGGAATCCATCCATCCATCCATCTGATTATTTACGGTCCATCCTGCTCCTGAGGTCGTTTTGGACGCACTTACCGGTACCTTCCATTGGCACGTTCCAGCAGGTCTGCAGTGAACACCCTTGGGATCAGTTGGATCCATAAGCTCGTATGACACCCCGCCGTATGGTGTGAGTGTCCATCTCTTCTGGTAAGCGCATTTACCCCTCCACTTCTATATGAAACCTGCTTGCATGAGGAATATCCACCAGATGTAGCAACATATACTGGATTCCCTCTCTGCCACATACTTTTTAGTGCTGCTGTCACTGATTTTTTCACTTGTGGACTATAATTTGGTTTCAAGAGTTTATTTTGTTTTCACACAATACAATACCACATCTTTGTTGGGTGTACACCCATATCCTTTATGAAAGGTGACACCTATCACTTATGAAAGGTGATACATTTTTGGATGCACCGAACATACACTAGTTTTTTTCTTGTATGCACTGAACATATGTTAGTTTTGTTTTCCCTTGTAATATAGGGTTTATGCCAAAGAGTGTTCTGCATAAGTTTTATTGTGTCTTTTTTGAATTAAGAACACACATTTGTTGATGAGTACACACAGCATTTATGTAATGTGATTAGGGCTGAAACAACTAATCGATTAATCGACAACTAATCGATTATGAAAATAATCGATTACTATTTTCATAATCGATTAATCGGCCAGTAACATAATGTGGTTAAAAAAAAAACTAAAATGAGCCCTTTATAGTACAAAAAGAGCAAATAATCGCTACTGTAACTATTTCTTTCACAGTTCTACAGTAAAAAAAAATGAACCCCTTACAGTAGTGATTATTTGCTTTTTTTGTACTATAAAGGGCTAATATTCGTTTTTTTTAACCCCATTATGTTACTAAACGTCTTAGGCCTGGTTCACATCGATGTGTTTTTTGGTGCTTTTTGCAGAAACGCACTACAGTTCATTTACATGGTTTCCTATGAGACCCGTTCACATCTATGCTTTTTCAGCCGCTCCGTATTTGGAAAGCGTCAGTGACTTTTTTAAACGCAAAACTGTGCTTTTTTGGTTCAATATACTTCAATGGAGAAGCTGCAGAAAAGCATTGAATGTGTTTTTGCAGCAATTTGTGTTTTTTAATCTGCCCAACAACAAATTGACCAAAAAACATGCAAAAACGCAAATCGCAGCACAATCACGTGCGCAAAAATCAAAACGTACAGAAAAGAGTACTGCAGAAACCGATCAAAAGCAAACTGCATAGGTGTGCACCGAGCCTTATGCTGGCCACACCGATCAATTTTCAGATGAGAATATTCGGACGAAAAATCTTTGCACATTCGATGAATGAAAGGATGTTTGAAAATTTCACTTGTTTTTAACATTCTGTTTTTAAAATAATTGTAATTTCTGAACGAAAACCACATACACTGTCTGATAATTCCTTTCACCAAGAAGTTTTTTATTATTTCCAAATTTTCCCATCACTGTGGTTGAAAATGAACGTCGATTTGACCCCACTAACGATTAGAAACGATTAGATTAGAAACTAACGAACGTTCTTATCTCTCCTCTAATAGTATATACAGTATATCTCCTCTAATAGTATATACAGTATATCTCTTCTGTCTGTTATTCTCAGAGTGGATTAGATATTTTGCTCCCTAACCATATAGTTGGCTATTTTCATTTACCACTGCATAGAGATATTTAAGAATAAATTGCCTTTTTTTAAAAACTTTACATATTAACTAAATTATACACCACACTTTTTTCTTAAGGTTATTAACCGATTAATCGATCAATCGAAACAATAATCGGCCAACTAATCGATTATGAAAATAATCGTTAGTTGCAGCCCTAAATGTGATATATTTCTGTACTCACTGAACGCATGTTAAATGCCACTTAGCGCTGCATTTATATAATATTTGTACATTCACTATACAGTCGCTATACTGGTGATGCCGGCTGCTGATTCATCCTAATTAATAGAATATTTCTTAGTAGCGCAACAATACCCCCTTTTTTCTGTTACTGTACTCATGGCCTCTGTTTTATTAAAAGATGATCAGAATAAACTCCCCTGCTTGGGTCCATGGCTCTAGCGTGTTTTCCCCCTGAAGAGGAAAAAATCATAATAGTGTCACCCAAAGCTGTGTAGGAAAGTTGGAGGTACTTTGAGCCGTGTCAGTCGGCTATAATGCCGCGTACACACGGTCTGACTTTTCGGCTACAAAAGTCAGACAGCCCGTCCGACAGACTTTCGATGGACATTTGGCTGACTTTTGGCGGACTTGCGGCAGACTTTCTAACGAACGGACTTGCCTACCCACGATCACACAAAAGTCTGACGGATTCGTACGTGATGACGTACACCGGACTAAAATAAGGAAGTTGATAGCCAGTAGCCAATAGCTGCCCTAGCGTGGGTTTTTGTCTGTTGGACTAGCACACAGACGAGCGGATTTCTGGGTCCGGCGGAGTTACGACGTAAAGATTTGAAGCAAGTTCCAAATCTAAAGTCCGTCAGATTTGCGGCTGGAAAAGTCCGCTGAAAGTCCGGGGAAGCCCACACACGATCGGATTGTCAGCCAGCTTTAGTCTGTCGGCGTCCGTCGGACTTTTGTAGACGAAAAGTCCGACCGTGTGTACACGGCATTAGTTTCATTTTAGAGATGAAGTCTGCTTTAAAGCGGAGTTCCACACAAAAATGGAACTTCCGCTTTTCGGAACCCTCCCCCCCTCCGGTGTCACATTTGGCACCTTTCAGGGGGGGGGGGGGGTGCAGATACCTGTCTAAGACAGGTATTTGCACCCACTTCCGGCATAGACTCCCATGGGAGTCTATGCCTCTTCCTGTCCCTCCGCGCTGTCTCCTGGGAAACACACAGCTCCCAGGAGATAGCGGGGACCACTTACGATGCGCAGCGCGACTCGCGCATGCGCAGTAGGGAACCGGGAAGTGAAGCCGCAACGCTTCACTTCCTGATTCCCTCACCTAGGATGGCGGCGGAAGCTGCCGAGAACCGAGCGGGTTCTCGGCGTCCCCTGCCGACATCGCTGGACCCTGGGACAGGTAAGTGGCCATTTATTTAAAGTCAGCAGCTGCAGTATTTGTAGCTGCTGGCTATTAATATTTTTTTTTTTTTGCGGTTTGGGTGGACTCCCTCTTTAACTGTACCAATATTAGCATGTTAATAAATAGATTCGCTGTAGTTCTAGCAGAAATTTTCCATCTCCTAAAGGCCAGTGTATTCTCATGACTCACCTCAAAGTCACAGTCTCGTGAGTGCTTAGCCTCATCATTTCTGGGATCACCATATGTTCTACTTCTCCTTAGAGACAAATACTTCGCAAGTAACATCTTATTAAGAAGAAATCCAGGCAACAAGCAAAACCAGTGACATGCTAATGCTATTGAAGATATATTACCCTTTATCAAAATGATAACTGGATGTAGCGCTTCTCCTTCATAGTATACCAGTATTATAACTACGTATGCTACAGTGCCTTGAAAAAGTATTTACACCCCTTGTAATTTTCCACATTGTGCCATGTTACAACTAAAATCATAAATGTATTTTATTGGTATTTTATCTGATAAACCAACACAAAGTGGCACATAATTGTGAAGCGGAAGGAAAATAATAAATGGTTTTCAAAATTGTTTACAAATAAATATCTGAAAAGTGTGGTGTGCATTTGTATTCAGCCCCCTTTTACTCTGGTACCCCTAAGTAAAATCTAGTGGAACCAATTGCCTTCAGAAGTCACCTAAATAGTAAAGAGAGTCCTCCTGTGTGTAATTTTAATCTCCAGTAGGAATACAGCTGTGAAGCCCTCAGAGGTTTGTTAGAGAACCTTAGTGAACAAACAGCATCATGAAGGCCAAGGAACACACCAGACAGGTCAGAGATAAGGTTGTGGAGAAGTTTAAAGCAGGGTTAGGTTATAAAAAAATATCCCAAGCTTTGAACATCTCACGGAGCACTGTTCAATTCATCATCCGAAAATGGAAAGAGTATGGCACAACTGAAAACTTACCAAGACATGGTCGTCCACCTAAACTGACAGGCTGGGCAAGGAGAGCATTAATCAGAGAAGCCGCTAAGAGGTCCAAGCAAAACACTATGCGTGGTGGAAAACTAATGCCGCGTACACACGATCAGACTTTCCGAAATACTTGGTCCAGCGGACCAGAGTGTGCCGGACAATCCGCCCGTGTGTAGGCACCGGTGGATTTTTCCGGCGGACTTTTCCCCAAAAGCCCGCCGGACCTAGATTTGAAACATGTTTTAAATCTTTCCGTCGGACTCAGTTTCGGGCGGAAAGTCAGCTCGTCTGTGTGCTGGTCCGACGGAAAGCCCGCTCGTGTTTATGCTGGTCCAACGGACCAGATACAACGCGAGGGCAGGGTATTGCATCTCGCGCTCTCTGCAATAGGAAAAACAAATTTTCCTATTGCGGCGAGCGCGGGGCATACCAGGCCCTTAGGTCTGGTATGGATTATAAAGGGAAGCCCCTACGCCGAAAAACCGGCGTGGGGTCCCCCCTAAAATCCATACCAGACCCCGATCCGAGCACGCAGCCTGGCCGGTCAGTAAAGGGGGTGGGGATGAGCGAGCACTACCCCCCCCTCCTGAACCGTACCAGGCCGCATGCCCTCAACATGGGGGGTGGGTCCTGCGGGCCCCCCCCACCCCAAAGCACCTTGTCCCCATGTTGATGAGGACAAGGGCCTCTTCCCGACAACCCTGGCCATTGGTTGTCGGGGTCTGCGGGCGGGGGGCTTATCGGAATCCGGGAGCCCTCTATAAGAGGGCCCCCAGATCCCGGCCCCAGCTCTCTTGCCAGCGGAGGTCCGGACTTCTGGGCTTCTTGTCTTCTCTTCTCTTCTCCAGATGTTGACACGACGCTCTCTCCGGCTGGACTGCTCCCTGAGGGCTCCGTTGTGACTTATATAGGCGGAGACCCCGCCCCCATATGATGTCACAGTCCCTGGGCATGCTGGGACTGTGACGTTTTAGGGGGCGTGGTCACTGGGTGATGTTGACCACGCCCCCTCCCCCAAAGCACCCACCCCCCATGTTGAGGGCATGCGGCCTGGTACGGTTCAGGAGGGGGGGGGACACTCGCTCGTCCCCACCCCCTTTCCTGACCGGCCAGGCTGCGTGCTTTTATGGATTTTAGGGGGGACCCCACACCGGTTTTAAGGGCCTGGTATGCACCGCGACGGGGCTCGCAAGGTGTCAATCTTGCCGATAAAAGCGGCAAGATTGACTTCCTTTTCTAGTCCCGTCACACCTGAGTCACGTTCAAAATGAACGGACTTGTCCGTGTGTGGGCAAGTCCGTTCATTCTGAAAGTCCGCTGTAACTCCGGCGAAAGTCCGTCTGAAAGACGGGCGGACTTAGCCCGCCGGAAAGTCCGGTCGTGTGTGGGCGAGTCCGTCCGTTTTAAAGTCCGGCGCACCTGGCGGACAAAGTCCGTCAGAAAGTGTGCCGGACCAAGTATGCCAGAAAGTCCGACCGTGTGTACGCGGCATTACACTGCACATCACCCTGAACACACCACACTACAATGAAACTTTAGATCAAAGCATATTCATGTGTTAGAATGGCCCAGTCAAAGTCCAGACCTAAATCTAATTGAGAATCTGTGGCAAGACTTAAAAATTGCTGTTCAAAGATGCTCTTCATCCAGTCTGACAGAGCTTGAGCTATTTTGCAAGGAAGAATGGGCAAAAATGTCACTCTCTAGATGTGCAAAGCTGGTAGAGAAATCCCCAAAAAGACTTGCAGCTGTATTTGCAGTGAAAGGTGGTTCTACAAAGTATTGACTCAGGGGGGCTGAATACAAATGTACACCACACTTTTCACATATGTGCTTGTAAAAAAAATTGAAAACCATTTATAATTTTCCTTCACCTTCACAATTATGTATCACTTTGTGTTGGTCTATCACATAAAATCCCTATAAAATACATTTACGTTTTGGTTGTAAACCCTGTCTATATAAGGTCCCACAGTTAACAGTGCATGTCAGAGCACAAACCAAGCCATGAAGTTCAAGGAATTGTCTGTAGACCTCCAAGACAGGATTGTATTGAGGCACAGATCTGGGGAAGGGTACAGAAACATTTCTGCAGCATTGAAGGTCCCAATGAGCACAGTGGCCTCCATCATTCGTAAATGAAAGAAGTTTGGAACCACCAGGACTCAAGTGGTCTGCCAAACTGAGGTATCGGGGGAGAGGGGCCTTAGTCAGGAAGGTGACCAAGAACCTGATGGTCATTCTGACAGAGCTCCGGTGTTTCTCTGTGGAGAGAGGAGAACCTTCCAGAAGAACAACCATCTCTGCAGCACTCCACCGATCAGGCCTATATGGTAGAGTGGCCAGATGGAAGCCACTTCTCAGTAAAAGGCACATGACCGCCCACCTGGAGGCACCTGAAGGACTCTCAGACCATGCAAAACAAAACTCTCTGGTCTAATGAAACAAAGATTGAACTCTCTGGCGTGAATGGCAAGCATCACGTCTGAAGGAAACCAGGCACCGCTCATCACCTGGCCAATACCATCCCTACAGTGAAGCATGATGGTGGCAGCATCATGCTGTGGGGATGTTTTTTAGCGGCAGGTACTGGGAGACTAATCTGGATCGAGGGAAAGAATAATGCAGCAATGTACAGAGACATCCTTGATGAAAACCTGCTCCAGAGCGTTCTGGACCTCAGACTGGGGCAAAGGTTCATCTTCCAACAAGGCAACGACCCTAAGCACACAGCCAACATAAAATAAAGGAGTGGCTACGGGACAACTGTGAATGTCCTTGAATGGCCCAGCCAGAGCCCAGACTTGAACATCTCTGGAGAGATCTGAAAATGGCTGTGCACCGACGCTCCCCATTCATCCTGGAGCTTGAGAGGTCCTGCAAAGAAGAATGGGAGAAACTGACCAAAAGTAGGTGTGCCGAGCTTGTAGCATCATACTCAAAAAGACTTGAGGCTGTAATTGGTGGCAAAGGTGCTTCAACAAAGTATTGAGCAAAGGCTGTGAATACTTATGTACATGGGATTTTTTTTATTTTTAATAAATTTGCAAAGATTTCAAACAAACTTCTTTCATGTTGTCATTATGGGGTATTGTTTGTAGAATTTTGAGGAAAATAATGAATTTAGTCCATTTTGGAATAAGGCTGTAACATAACAAAATGTGGAAAAAGTGAAGCGCTGTGAATACTTTCCAGATGCACTGTATAATCTCTGTACAGTGCCCTTTAAATAATCAATCAGCTGTGTACTGTGGGGGTTGATAGAAACAATTCATATAATTTAGATCTAGTCAAAGTATAGTTGGCAAATTGAAAGGAGATTGTACAATCAGATCATAACATGCATGGACTGTCTAAAGCAGACCTTCTGTGAATTTACAAGGCCTGCTTTTCTATAACACCCCCCCCCCCCCCCCCCCCCCCATATAAAAACATCCAGAGAAAGGAAAAAATGCTGCTTTCTTTTAACCAAATAACTTGTAATTTCGATTTTCCGCTCATGTCACATACATAGTTCTATTATACATACAGCTGAGGCTCTGCCACACTATGCAGTCAGGGGGACCTCTACTACTTTCTGGTTCATCTCTACTAATCCCTATGTTCTCTTACTGCTTATGGGACTGAATAAGTGATGCTGATTCAGTATTCAGTGCACAGGCAGAAAGTAGAAAAGTGACACAGGAAATGGCAAAGCTCAACCAGGAAATAAAGGAGTCATCTGCCTTACTATGAAGTTGAGCAGAGATGTATAAATCCATGATTCCACAAACAGACATGCAAATCCTTTCTGCAGTTTAAACAGTAAACATATATATTTATTTCATTTGCCTGGCGTTCTGGGAATAGAGCTATTCATACTACACTTGTGCATGCTGCAGTGGTAGGTTAGCTACCTCTTCTGTAGGCTGCAGTGGTAGGTTAGCTACCTCTTCTGTAGGCTGCAGTGGTAGGTTAGCTACCTCTTCTGTAGGCTGCAGTGGTAGGTTAGCTACCTCTTCTGTAGGCTGCAGTGATAGGTTAGCTGCCTCTTCTGTAGGCTGCAGTGATAGGTTAGCTGCCTCTTCTGTAGGCTGCAGTGATAGGTTAGCTGCCTCTTCTGTAGGCTGCAGTGATAGGTTAGCTACCTCTTCTGTAGGCTGCAGTGATAGGTTAGCTGCCTCTTCTGTAGGCTGCAGTGATAGGTTAGCTGCCTCTTCTGTAGGCTGCAGTGATAGGTTAGCTGCCTCTTCTGTAGGCTGCAGTGATAGGTTAGCTGCCTCTTCTGTAGGCTGCAGTGATAGGTTAGCTGCCTCTTCTGTAGGCTGCAGTGATAGGTTAGCTGCCTCTTCTGTAGGCTGCAGTGATAGGTTAGCTGCCTCTTCTGTAGGCTGCAGTGATAGGTTAGCTGCCTCTTCTGTAGGCTGCAGTGATAGGTTAGCTGCCTCTTCTGTAGGCTGCAGTGATAGGTTAGCTGCCTCTTCTGTAGGCTGCAGTGATAGGTTAGCTGCCTCTTCTGTAGGCTGCAGTGGTAGGTTAGCTGCCTCTTCTGTAGGCTGCAGTGATAGGTTAGCTACCTCTTCTGTAGGCTGCAGTGATAGGTTAGCTACCTCTTCTGTAGGCTGCAGTGATAGGTTAGCTGCCTCTTCTGTAGGCTGCAGTGATAGGTTAGCTACCTCTTCTGTAGGCTGCAGTGATAGGTTAGCTACCTCTTCTGTAGGCTGCAGTGATAGGTTAGCTGCCTCTTCGGTAGGCTGCAGTGATAGGTTAGCTGCCTCTTCTGTAGGCTGCAGTGATGGGTCCTCCAAGGTCATTCTATTACTTATTACAAAAAACTAACTTTTTTAAAGTTTATAATAGATTTAAATGAGGCCCTTAGTTTACATCTCATTTTTTTTCTTGTAGCAGAATTTGTACTTATTAGTGATGTCTACATGTACTACCCATAGTGTCCACATGGTGGTGGTATAAAACAGGTAGACCGCCTATGTTCAGCGATGTTTCTGAATTCTTTGGTCCTTCAGATTCATTGATTGTAATGTGACTTTCCAAACAAGAACCTAGTAAGATATGGAAGGAGAAAATGACCACAATCATAGACAAAAGGGCTTATTAAATGTCTACATGCATACAGCATTGGTGTACAGAGAACCACAGCAACAAATACTAAAGTAGCTTATGGCAGGACAATCCAATGAGAGTACTAGTTATATTTTATTGCACACCATTTTGACATAAAAAAACATTCCACCTTGTTTTTTTTTTTTTTCGTATTGAAAATGCAGAGGTTGGCACAAGGGGGCTTGGCTTGCCCAGACTTTTATAACTACTATTTTGCAGCCATGCTCACCCAAGCTCATAACTGGCTTGTCTCTGATGACACAAATGCCTCAGTAGTTCTGGAAGCTGCGCACTCAGGATCCTATGAGACCCTCTGTAATCTCCTTTACAGGGGTCTGAGAGTCTCTCACCCGCCCCTTACTGCTGCTATGAGGGCAGTTATTAAGGCCTGGCATGTTGTTATTATTATATCTAATATAGTGTGGGGTAAAAGTTCCCCGTCCATGCCACTTTGGTTTAATCCCATGTTACCAGGATTCCATTCCTTACTGGACCCCGGTCTATGGGCTGCCAAAGGAGTTCGATACCTTGCAGACATTTGTGGAAAGAGAAAAATATCCTGGACGGCCGCACACCATAGAAGACATCTTTATTGATATGAAGAAATAAAATCCAAATGCAGTCACCTCATGTACAGGGAGGAACAGGAAAAATAGCTAACATGTTTCACGCCCCATCATGGCGCTTATTCATAGCTGAATGATTAAAGTTTGATCATAGGGACTTCAGGTTTTGATAGCCAATCCAGGTTTTGATAGCCAATCCAGAGATGGTCTCAAATAGAGACCTGCCCACAGAATCAAACTCTAGACCGACACCCAAGAGATAGGAGTCACCTGGGATGTGAAGTTGAATTTTAAATCAAAATTTGAAGACAAGATAACATGACAATGTAATAATGCCTATAAAGGTCCACCAAACTAAAAAAGTTTACTAAGTGAACCAATGCGCATATATATATGTATATACATGCACTAGACACATGATTATTTTTACTATTCACATTATTCAACTTCTCCCATTGTGTACATCCATAACCTTGGGATGAAGACCATGATAAATACTAAAACAATATTAAACAATAGCAAAGTACAAGTTTAGGTGTCGGTCTAGAGTTTGATTATGTGGGCAGGTCTCTATTTGAGACCATCTCTGGATTGGCTATCAAAACCTGAAGTCCCTATATATACCCATGATCAAACTTTAATCATTCAGCTATGAATAAGCGCCATGATGGGGCGTGAAACATGTTAGCTATTTTTCCTGTTCCTCCCTGTACATGAGGTGACTGCATTTGGATTTTATTTCTTCATATCAATAAAGATGTCTTCTATGGTGTGCGGCCGTCCAGGATATTTTTCTCTTTCCTCAAGCTTGTGCAGAGCCAGCACCTGTGAGTTCCATTAGGGCGGGTGTCTTGATACGGATTTGAGAGATTGGAGCGGCAATCTTTTGCTTATGATTTTCACCTGGACTTTGCCTTTTCTCTACTTGCCTGCTCAGCTCTCCATTCTTTCACACCCAGTCTTTGAAGCAAGAGTGCCTCGGCACCATCAACTACCCTATGGATATGACATCTGTTTTATCTGAATCTGAATCTACAGCAGTCCCTTCTGATATGGATACAGGTTTTAGTCGGACCCTGACGGCTCCATCTGACAACCCACTCCGATCTAGTCAGCGAATCAGTCAATCGCAAAATACAGACACTAGCGACCTGACTTTAAAAAGGACTTTTAGAAGATTGGAAGGGTTAATGGCCAAAGAAATCAAAGCCTTTTGGGATGTTAACTCTCTTACTGAATATCTAACGTTGGCGCAAATTCCTCGAGGACTTCGTATTAAGAAATTCCCTACATTTGAATTTTCCGATGAGGAATCCAAACTAGAATGGACCAACACCCTTTCCACATGCTCTTTTAAATTAATGAAAATTATTATCGACTCCAAGAAAAAAGAGCTGGATCGCATACAAGGTGAAATGGTCCTAATTCAAAAAGAGCTTACAGAACAACAAAACAGATCCGGCTTTTCAGATCTCGATGGCCAGCTTAATAAAAGATTGGACAAATTGGAAAGGAGTATCATTGCTACCAAAAAAGAAAAACGCATCAGAGACCAAATCAATTATGACACGGACAAAGTTTATATTTGGAAGAAACCAATATTCCATCCAGGTCGTCGGCGGAGATCCTCGTCTAAAAAGCGGGTGAGCTTTTCAGACACCGAGGGAGAACCAGCCTATGATACTATGGCACTGACAGGATCGGATTCATCCCCAGATACCAATTCAGTTACTGGTTATACACACACAGATAAAACATAGTCTTTAAACTCGGGCGGGACGGGACAAAACAAGAGATCCAGAAGAAAAAAAAGGAAAACGAGGAGGGGAGGTCAAAGACACCGAAAAAATAAGCGAGAGTCGCTATCAGCTGCGAGGACGGAAATAACCCAGAGTTTCAATGTGGTAAATTTATCTGAAAGACCGCTATCGGCCACAGACATTACATTGCTTTCAAGGGGTTTAAACTTCTGCCCCTCTAACCATTTCAATTTATTTGGAACAATTCTGGATGTGAATAAACTGGCTCGGACATTAACACTACAGAAACACTATTTTTCTGAAACAGAAGATTCAGATATTCCCCTGCCAACAGACCAGTCATCAATCGGTGAGTCTACCTCTTCTTCTCCTCAGTCTTTCAAAGATGTGTGCGCCTTAATGGACCTCACTGACTTGGTTATTGAATCAGATATTAATATGGATGACATTGATGTTTGTTGCAGTTCAGTATCATTTAAGATGAAATCTGATTTTTATCCTGTGAGTTCTAGAGGTAAAGACATGGACACATATCAGACTCTGGTTGAAAGGGATTTGACCTTGTTGGCACGGAATATCTCAAAAAAATCAGTTGATAATTTATCTGTTGATGAGAAAATGTCTATTGAAAATTTACGCAAAGATGACAGTATAGTTATCAAAAGTGCAGACAAGGGGGGTTCGGTGGTTGTCATGAATGCGGCCACATACAGAGATGAGGCCATGCGACAACTATCGGACACCACTACCTATTGCAAATTAAGGGGTGACCCTACTGAGTCATTTAGGGCAGAGTTCTCCTCATTGTTGGATCGAGCCGTCCGAATGGGTCTATTCACACAAAAAGAGAAGGAGATGTTTATACCTATGTTTCCTGTTATGCCAATTTTCCACCACCTCCCTAAACTACACAAAGGGTTAACTCCCCTCACAGGGAGACCGATCGTGGCAGGCATAGACTCACTAAATGAGAGATTGGGTCATTGGGTGGACCAGCAACTGCAACCATTGGTAGTGGAGCTGCCAGGTCACCTCCGTAACACCAAACAACTTTTATCTAAACTTAATGGTTTAACATGGAATGAAAATTACAGTTGCATAACATGTGATGTTTCCAACCTGTACTCTTCAATTCCACATGCTCTGGGTCTACAGGCGGTATCCTTCTTCTTAACCAGTTGCCGACCGCCGCACACAGATGTACGTCGACAGAGCGGCACGGGCAGGCAAAAGGGCTTACCTGTACGTCCCTGCCTGCCCGCGGGTGGGGGGTCCGATCGGACCCCCCCCCCCCGGTGCCTGCGGCGGTCGGCAAATCTTCCCCGGCGATCGGTGGTGAGGGGGAGGCCATCCATTCGTGGCCCCCCCCTCGCGATCGCTCCCAGCCAATGGGATCATTTCCCTGCCTCTGTATTGTACACAGAGGCAGAGGAAATGATGTCATCTCTCCTCGGCTCGGTATTATCTGTTCCGGGCCGAGGAGAGAAGACTGTAATGTGAGTGCACCAACACACACACACACAGTAGAACATGCCAGGCACACAAAACACCCCGATCCCCCCCCCTGTCACAAACTGACACCAAGCAGGTTTTTTTTTTTTTTTTCCTGATTACTGCATAGTGTCAGTTTGTGACAGTTACAGTGTTGGGACAGTTAGTATTACCCCCCTGTAGGTCTAGGGTACCCCCCTAACCCCCCTAATAAAGTTTTAACCCCTTGATCACCCCCCGTCACCAGTGTCACTAAGCGATCATTTTTCTGATCGCTGTATTAGTGTCGCTGGTGACGCTAGTTAGTGAGGTAAATATATAGGTTCGCCGTCAGCGTTTTATAGCGACAGGGACCCCCATATACTACCTAATAAATGTTTTAACCCCTTGATTGCCCCTAGTTAACCCTTTCACCACTGATCACCGTATAACTGTTACGGTTGACGCTGGTTAGTTTGTTTATTTTTTATAGTGTCAGGGCACCCGCCGTTTATTACCGAATAAAGGTTTAGCCCCCTGATCGCCCGGCGGTGATATGCGTCGCCCCAGGCAGCGTCAGATTAGCGCCAGTACCGCTAACACCCACGCACGCATCATACGCCTCCCTTAGTGGTATAGTATCTGTACGGATCAATATCTGATCCGATCAGATCTATACTAGCGTCCCCAGCAGTTTAGGGTTCCCAAAAACGCAGTGTTAGCGGGATCAGCCCAGATACCTGCTAGCACCTGCGTTTTTCCCCTCCGCCCAGCCCACCCAAGTGCAGTATCGATCGATCACTGTCACTTACAAAACACTAAACGCATAACTGAAGCGTTCAGAGTCAGGCCTGATCCCTGCGATCGCTAACAGTTTTCTTGGTAGCGTTTTGGTGAACTGGTAAGCACCAGCCCCAGGCAGTGTCAGGTTAGCGCCAGTACCGCTAACACCCACGCACGCACCGTACACCTCCCTTAGTGGTATAGTATCTGATCGGATCAATATCTGATCCGATCAGATCTATACTAGCGTCCCCAGCAGTTTAGGGTTCCCAAAAACGCAGTGTTAGCGGGATCAGCCCAGATACCTGCTAGCACCTGCGTTTTGCCCCTCCGCCCGGCCCAGCCCAGCCCACCCAAGTGCAGTATCGATCGATCACTGTCACTTACAAAACACTAAACTAAAGAGTCAGGCCTGATCCCTGCGATCGCTAATGCCGCGTACACACGGTCGTACTTTTCGTCTACAAAAGTCAGACAGCCTGTCCGACAGACTTCCGGCAGACTTTCGGTGGACTTGCGGCGGACTTGCGGCCTACTTTCTAACGAACGGACTTGCCTACACACGACCACACAAAAGTCGGTCGGATTCGTACGTGATGACGTACACCGGACTAAAATAAGGAAGTTCATAGCCAGTAGCCAATAGGTGCCCTAGCGTGGCTTTTTGTCCGTCGGACTAGCACACAGACGAGCGGATTTCGGGGTCCGTCGTAGTTACGAAGTAAAGTTTTGAAGCATGTTTCAAATCTAAAGTACGTCGGATTTGAGGCTAAAAAAGTCAGTTGAAAGTCCGGAGAAGCCCACACACGATCGGATTACCAGCCAGCTTTAGTCCGTCAGCGTCCGTTGGACTTTTGTAGACGAAAAGTACGACCGTGTGTACGCGGCATTACAGTTTTTTTGGTAGCGTTTTGGTGAACTGGCAAGCACCAGCGGCCTAGTACACCCCGGTCGTAGTCAAACCAGCACTGCAGTAACACTTGGTGACGTGGCGAGTCCCATAAGTGCAGTTCAAGCTGGTGAGGTGGCAAGCTCAAGTAGTGTCCCGCTGCCACCAAAAAGACAAACACAGGCCCGTCGTGCCCATAGTGCCCTTCCTGCTGCATTCGCCAATCCTAATTGGGAACCCACCGCTTCTGCAGCGCCCATACTTCCCCCATTCACATCCCCAACCAAATGCAGTCGGCTGCATGAGAGGCATTTTCTTTATGTCCTCCCGAGTACCCCTACCCAACGAACCCCCCCAAAAAAGATGTGTCTGCAGCAAGCGCGGATATAGACGTGACACCCGCTATTATTGTCCCTCCTGTCCTGACAATCCTGGTCTTTGCATTGGTGAATGTTTTGAACGCTACCATTCACTAGTTGAGTATTAGCGTAGGGTACAGCATTCCACAGACTAGGCACACTTTCACAGGGTCTCCCAAGATGCCATCGCATTTTGAGAGACCCGAACCTGGAACCGGTTACAGTTATAAAAGTTACAGTTACAAAAAAAAGTGTAAAAAAAAAAAAAACACATACAAAAATATAAAATAAAAAAAAATAGTTGTCGTTTTATTGTTCTCTCTCTCTCTCTATTCTCTCTATTGTTCTGCTCTTTTTTACTGTATTCTATTCTGCAATGTTTTATTGTTGTTATGTTTTATCATGTTTGCTTTTCAGGTATGCAATTTTTTTATACTTTACCGTTTACTGTGCTTTATTGTTAACCATTTTTTTGTCTTCAGGTACGCCATTCACGACTTTGAGTGGTTATACCAGAATGATGCCTGCAGGTTTAGGTATCATCTTGGTATCATTCTTTTCAGCCAGCGGTCAGCTTTCATGTAAAAGCAATCCTAGCGGCTAATTAGCCTCTAGACTGCTTTTACAAGCCGTGGGAGGGAATGCCCCCCCCCCCCCCAACGTCTTCCGTGTTTTTCTCTGGCTCTCCTGTCTCAACAGGGAACCTGAAAATGCAGCCGGTGATTCAGCCAGCTGACCATAGAGCTGATCAGAGACCAGAGTGGCTCCAAACATCTCTATGGCCCAAGAAACCGGAAGCTACGAGCATTTTATGACTTAGATTTCGCCGGATGTAAACAGCGCCATTGGGAAATTGGGAAAGCATTTTATCACACCGATCTTGGTGTGGTCTGATGCTTTGAGGGCAGAGGAGAAATCTAGGGTCTAATAGACCCCAATTTTTTCAAAAAAGAGTACCTGTCACTACCTATTGCTATGATAGGGGATATTTACATTCCCTGAGATAACAATAAAAATGATTAAAAAAAAAAAAATGAAAGGAACAGTTTAAAAATAAGATAAAAAAAAATAAGAATAATAAAGAAAAAAAATAAAAATAAATAAAAAAGCACCCCTGTCCCCCCTGCTCTCGCGCTAAGGCGAACGCAAGCGTCGGTCTGGCGTCAAATGTAAACAGCAATTGCACCATGCATGTGAGGTATCACCGCGAACGTCAGATCGAGGGCAGTCATTTTAGCAGTAGACCTCCTCTGTAAATCTAAAGTGGTAACCTGTAAAGGCTTTTAAAGGCTTTTAAAAATGTATTTAGTTTGTCGCCACTGCACGTTTGTGCGCAATTTTAAAGCATGTCATGTTTGGTATCCATGTACTCGGCCTAAGATCATCTTTTTTATTTCATCAAACATTTGGGCAATATAGTGTGTTTTAGTGCATTAAAATTTTAAAAAGTGTGTTTTTTCCCCAAAAAATGTGTTTGAAAAATCGCTGCGCAAATACTGTGTGAAAAAAAAAAATGAAACACCCACCATTTTAATCTGTAGGGCATTTGCTTTAAAAAAATATATAATGTTTGGGGGTTCAAAGTAATTTTCTTGCAAAAAAAAATTATTTTTTTATGTAATCAAAAAGTGGCAGAAAGGGCTTTGTCTTCAAGTGGTTAGAAGAGTGGGTGATGTGTGACATAAGCTTCTAAATGTTGTGCATAAAATGCCAGGACAGTTCAAAACCCCTCCAAATGACCCCATTTTGGAAAGTAGACACCCCAAGCTATTTGCTGAGAGGCATGTTGAGTCCATGGAATATTTTATATTGTGACACAAGTTGCGGGAAAGAGACAATTTTTTATTTTTTTTATTTTTTTTTGCGCAAAGTTGTCACTAAATGATATATTGCTCAAACATGCCATGGGAATATGTGAAATTACACCCCAAAATACATTCTGTTGCTTCTCCTGAGTACGGGGATACCACATGTGTGGGACTTTTTGGGAGCCTAGCCGCGTACGGGACCCCGAAAACCAAGCACCGCCTTCAGGCTTTCTAAGGCCGTAAATTTTTGATTTCACTCTTCACTGCCTATCACAGTTTCGGAGGCCATGGAATGCCCAGGTGGCACAAAACCCCCCCAAATGACCCCATTTTGGAAAGTAGACACCCCAAGCTATTTGCTGAGAGGTATAGTGAGTATTTTGCAGACCTCACTTTTTGTCACAAAGTTTTGAAAATGGAAAAAAGAAAAAAAAATTGTTTTTTTCTCGTCTTTCTTTAGTTTCAAAAACAAATGAGAGCTGCAAAATACTCACCATGCCTCTCAGCAAATAGCTTGGGGTGTCTACTTTCCAAAATGGGGTCATTTGGGGGGGTTTTATGCCATCTGGGCATTTTATGGCCTTCAAAACTGTGATAGGTAGTGAGGAGTAAAATCAAAAATGTACGCCCTTAGAAATCCAGAAGGCAGTGATTGGTTTTCGCGGCCCCGTACGCGGCTAGGCTCCCAAAAAGTCCCACACATGTGGTATCCCCATACTCAGGAGAAGCAGCTAAATGTATTTTGGGGTGCAATTCCACATATGCCCATGGCCTGTGTGAGCAATATATCATTTAGTGACAACTTTTTGTAATTTTTTTTTTTTTTTTAGTCATTATTCAATCACTTGGGACAAAAAAAATGAATATTCAATGGGCTCAACATGCCTCTCAGCAATTTCCTTGGGGTGTCTACTTTCCAAAATGGGGTCATTTGTGGGGGTTTTGTACTGCCCTGCCATTTTAGCACCTCAAGAAACGACATAGGCAGTCATAAATTAAAGGCTGTGTAAATTCCAGAAAATGTACCCTAGTTTGTAGGCGCTATAACTTTTGCGCAAACCAATAAATATACACTTATTGACATTTTTTTTACCAAAGACATGTGGCCGAATACATTTTGGCCTAAATGTATGACTAAAATTGAGTTTATTGGATTTTTTTTAGAACAAAAAGTAGAAAATATCATTTTTTTTCAAAATTTTCGGTCTTTTTCCGTGTATAGCGCAAAAAATAAAAACGGCAGAGGTGATCAAATACCATCGAAAGAAAGCTCTATTTGTGGGAAGAAAAGGACGCAAATTTCGTTTGGGTACAGCATTGCATGACCGCGCAATTAGCAGTTAAAGCGACGCAGTGCCAAATTGTAAAAAGTGCTCTGGTCAGGAAGGGGGTAAATCCTTCCGGGGCTGAAGTGGTTAAAGAGATCAGGAAACTTCTCTCTGGCTTCACAGGAGTTCATTATCATGTGCCTGGAATATCTCCTTACACATAACTTTTTTATGTTCGACGGGGACTTTTACCTCCAAAAGTGCGGGGCCTCTATGGGAGCTAAGTTCTCACCATCCCTGGCCAATTTGTATATGGGATGGTGGGAGAGGTCCCGCATTTTTGGACCTGAAAGTCCCCGTCGAAAAGACTCTGCATTCTATTGTCGATATATAGACGATCTCCTGTTCATTGTCTCTGAGCCGCACATCTGTTTAGATCAATGGTTGGAGTATATGAATGATAATGCTTTAAATTTAAAATTTACAGGACAACATGAACCAAAGTCTATAGAGTTTCTAGATGTTAAGCTCACAGGAGACAACAATGAAATCATTTCAAATCTCTATAGAAAGCCCACTGCGGGTAATACTCTTCTACGTGCAGACTCTAGCCATCCGACCCATACCATCAAAAGTATTCCAGTGGGCCAATTTCTAAGGCTGAAAAGACTATGCACTAGACAAATTGATTTTGAACAGGAGGCCATACATATGTCAGCTAGATTTGAAGTTAGGGGTTACCCCAGGTCAGCTATCAATAGGGCTTTGTCCATTGCAAATAAAACACCTCGGGCCAATTTGCTAATGGACAAACCCAGTAACCACAGTAGACGGAATAGATCAGAAAAATCCCATTTTGTTCCAACATTTTCCACTCCGTACAGTGCTGAATTTCATAAAATAAAGAAAATAGTTACCAAATATCTGCCGGTGTTGTCTAACGATCATATCTATTCTCAAATTTTAAATAAAGGCATACGTACGGTATCAAGGAAAGCACCTTCTTTAGGTGGACTGTTGTCCCCTAGCCTTTACATTAGCAAAAAACAAACTGCTCATTGGCTGCAGTTTAAGGGAACATACAGATGCGGTGGTCGGTCTTGCACATATTGTCCCTTCATAAAAGGGGGTGACACTGTCACATCTACTTCAACAGGCAAATCATATAAAATACAGTCCTTCATCAATTGCAACACGCGTTACATAGTTTATGTCATCACATGTACCATTTGCTCTATTCAATATGTTGGCAGGACCACTCGCAGACTGAGGGATCGTCTTTACGATCACCTCTATGACATAGAGAAGGAACATGCCACTAACATTGCTCGCCATTGGGTTGATATTCATTTCAAGGATACTTCCAGCCTGACCATTCAAGGCATTGAAAAAATTGTTAAACCTCCTAGAGGTGGGGACAAATTTGGCATATTGTGCAAACAAGAGGTTCGGTGGATTTTTAATCTAAATACTAGACGTCCCACCGGCCTCAATTTTGAATGGGACGTGTCCCACTTTTATCAATAGATATGCACCGTGTTATGCCCATGTGTATCCCCAATATCTCACATACATGTGTGGCTATCGTGATACCTTAGCCTAAATTTATTTAGTATATGACGTAATGCTCCCTGGTTTATATTTGTCAGTGGCCATCTTTCACTTCGTGTTTTTTGTTTTTTGTTCTTCCGATTTGCTATAAATTTTGTGTATTTTTCCATGTTTTTTTATTTTTTGCGTTTTTTTTGCGATATTTTGTGATTCTGCGACTTTTTGCGATTTGTGCGTTTTTTGTGATTTTTTTTTTTGCGATTTTATATATATTTGGTGATCCATTGCTGTTTGTGATCTACTTAGAGCCTGGAAGTTTAAATTATAGCTTTTGTAACAAAATTATCATCTTAATCATGTTATTGCACCAAGTATAGAGAGACTATGTCTCCTACACATCTATCCACACAATATCTGTTGATTTTCTAGGGTTCTTTGAGATTCAACTGAGAAAATCAGTAGCGTGACCACCTTTCCCATAGCAGTTACAGGTACAACGAGATCATTGCTATTTGTTTACTGTTCCTTGCATAGCCATCCAGGTAATATTTATAGATCTCTATAAATTTTGGACCACTGTCTGAAGTTTACGTTATTTAGCACACATAGCTAGTCTATTTAAAAAAATGTTAACGTAACTCCTTTAGGGTCCCTCTCTATTTTCCCACCTTTTCCATGCACCATTTAAATGCTTCCCCATTAGATGACGATTTTCTGTCTTTTTCTTCTCTTTTTTTCTTGGCCGTTTGTTGCAAATTTGAGATATATTTTTTGTTTATGTTTCCAATATGAATGGATTCCAGACGTCGTTGAATGGGGCTTGCGTTCTTCTTGAGTGCATGGATTTATGTGGGAATAATGATTTATACATAATCATTTTTAAACGAAAATCAAGGTTTTATTTACACAATTTTCAAATGTAATTAGGTTTATATATTTCAGGATGATGTGTATGTGTATATATATGCAGTTACCAAGACATAATTTATAGTGCTGGGAATAGGATTATTGGTATTTTCACATCAATTTCTTGTATATGTTATTTTGCGATTTTGTATGGTTTCAGCATGTTTTACATTTTTACAAATATTGTTTATCATCATTTATACACAAGTTTTCCTTTGAGATTATTTAGCATTTATGATTTGAAAATTAGTGTTGTTACTTTGTACTTTGCTATTGTTTAATATTGTTTAATATTGTTTTAGTATTTATCATGGTCTTCATCCCAAGGTTATGGATGTACACAATGGGAGAAGTTGAATAATGCGAATAGTAAAAATAATCATGTGTCTAGTGCATGTATATACATATATATATGCGCATTGGTTCACTTAGTAAACTTTTTTCGTTTGGTGGACCTTTATAGGCATTATTACATTGTCATGTTATCTTGTCTTCAAATTTTGATTTAAAATTCAACTTCACATCCCAGGTGTCTCCTATCTCTTGGGTGTCGGTCTAGAGTTTGATTATGTGGGCAGGTCTCTATTTGAGACCATCTCTGGATTGGCTATCAAAACCTGAAGTCCCTATATATACCCATGATCAAACTTTAATCATTCAGCTATGAATAAGCGCCATGATGGGGCGTGAAACATGTTAGCTATTTTTCCTGTTCCTCCCTGTACATGAGGTGACTGCATTTGGATTTTATTTCTTCATATCAATAAAGATGTCCTCTATGGTGTGCGGCCGTCCAGGATATTTTTCTCTTTCCTCAAGCTTGTGCAGAGCCAGCACCTGTGAGTTCCATTAGGGCGGGTGTCTTGATACGGATTTGAGAGATTGGAGCGGCAATCTTTTGCTTGCAGACATTTGTGATGGGAGTGCACTATTTATGTTTGACAGGTTGAGGAATAAATTTACACTGCCTAATGCGTTCTTTTTCCGATTCCTGCAACTCCGATTTGCATATGCATCCCAATTTGAATCCTCTCCGTTTCGAGTAGGATGATTTGGAGGTTCTCCTTTGGGATGACACTCTCAAAAAAACACTATCAGTGATCTACAAATCACTACTGCCCTCCGTTCATTAGGGTCTAGATGCCCTGCTTACTGTGTGGCGCTCGGAGGAGCAGGGCTTGGATAATGAAGACTGGGAGGATCTCTGGAACAGCCCATTCCAAGCATTAATATTGACTAAAGGCAGGTTGATCCAATTTTAAAATGGTGCACAGAATTAATTTTACACCGCAAAGACTACATCGTATCTACCCTAGTTCCTCTTCTTGCTGTAGGAGGTGTTCTAGCGAAGCGACCCTGAGGGATTTGTCCATATCTTTTGGGAGTGCCCTCAGATTAGTAGCTATTGACGGGATGTGACCCATTTTATATATACTCTGACTACTATGCATGTCCCTATAAAGTTTAGAGTTTGTCTCCTGGGGTTAGTATGTGGCGATGCGTACTTTATTGGGTCACTTATTATTTTATGCCAGGAAGCCGATATTGCTCAAGTGGAAATCAGCCATGGCCCCTACTTTGCCCTTCTGGAAGCGTCTAATCAATAGGGTTGTACCCCTATACAAAGCTACCTATTTGTCTCGGGGTTGCCCTAAAAAATTTGAGAAGGTCTGGCACTTGTGGACAGACTCAGACTATACAGCTGATGATCAGGAGTCCATGGACTGAATCCATTCACCCCTGATATGGTTTAGCCTAATATACAGTGGCTTGCGAAAGTATTCGGCCCCCTTGAACTTTTCAACCTTTTGCCACATTTCAGGCTTCAAACATAAAGATATAAATTTTTTATTTTTTGTGAAGAATCACCAACAAGTGGGACACAATTGTGAAGTGGAACGAAATCTTTTGGATTTTTGAAACTTTTTTAACTAATAAAAAAATGAAAAGTGGGGCGTGCAAAATTATTCGGCCCCCTTGCGTTAATACTTTGTAGAGCCACCTTTTGCTGCGATTACAGCTGCAAGTCGCTTGGGGGATGTCTCTATCAGTTTTGCACATTGAGAGACTGAAATTCTTGCCCATTCTTCCTTGCAAAACAGCTCGAGCTCAGTGAGGTTGGATGGAGAGCGTTTGTGAACAGCAGTTTTCAGCTCTTTCCACATATTCTCGATTGGATTCAGGTCGGGACTTTGACTTGGCCTTTCTAACACCTGGATACGTTTATTTGTGAACCATTCCTTTGTAGATGTTGCTGTATGTTTGGGATCATTGTCTTGTTGGAAGATAAATCTCCGTCCCAGTTTCAGGTCTTTTGCAGACTCCAACAGGTTTTCATCCAGAATGGTCCTGTATTTGGCTGCATCCATCTTCCCCTCAATTTTAACCATCTTCCCTGTCCCTGCTGAAGAAAAGCAGGCCCAAACCATGATGCTGCCACCACCATGTTTGACAGTGGGGATGGTGGGTTGAGTGTGATGAGCTGTGTTGCTTTTACACCAAACATATCGTTTTGCATTGTGGCCAAAAAGTTCGATTTTGGTTTCATCGGACCAGAGCACCTTCTTCCACATGTTTGGTGTGTCTCCCAGGTGGCTTGTGGCAAACTTTAGACAAGACTTTTTATGGATATCTTTGAGAAATGGCTTTCTTCTTGCCACTCTTCCATAAAGGCTAGATTTGTGCAGTGTACGACTGATTGTTGTCCTATGGACAGACTCTCCCACCTCAGCTGTAGTTCTCTGCAGTTCATCCAGAGTGATCATGGGCCTCTTGGCTGCATCTCTGATCAGCCTTCTCCTTGTCTGAGCTGAAAGTTTAGAGGGACAGCCAGGTCTTGGTAGATTTGCAGTGGTCTGATACTCCTTCCATTTCAAAATGATCGCTTGCACAGTGCTCCTTGGGATGTTTAAAGCTTGGGAAATCTTTTTGTATCCAAACCTGGCTTTAAACTTCTCCACAACAGTATTACGGACCTGCCTGGTGTGTTCCTTGGTCTTCATGATGCTCTCTGCGCTTTCAACAGAACCCTGAGACTATCACAGAGCAGGTGCATTTATACAGAGACTTGATTACACACAGGTGGATTCTATTTATCACCATCAGTCATTTAGGACAACATTGGATCATTCAGAGATCCTCGCTGAACTTCTGGAGTGAGTTTTCTGCACTGAAAGTAAAGGGGCCGAATAATTTTGCACGCACCACTTTTCAGTTTTTTAATTGCTAAAAAAGTTTAAAATATCCAATAGATTTCGTTCCACTTCACAATTGTGTCCCACTTGTTGGTGATTCTTCACAAAAAATAAACATTTTATATCTTTATGTTTGAAGCCTGAAATGTGGCAAAAGGTTGAAAAGTTCAAGGGGGCCGAATACTTTCGCAAGCCACTGTATATGTGTATATATATATATATATTACACTTTCAAAAAAAGAAATGCAGAGGTTGCCTGTATTAAAAAAGAAAAAAAAAAAAAAAGCAGCTTTTGCACAATACATACCTTCAATCTGGAGATGGTGCCTATCTCTGGGCAAAATAGGAATAGGAATGTCCCCCTATCCTTCCCACCTATAGGTGTTTACCAAAAAAACCTTTCCTAAGCCCCCTTTTAACCTTCTAAACCTTCAATTTATTCTATCACCCTGTGCAGTAGTGTATTTAGGTTTTGTGCTGTCCTAGGCACAAAGTTCTGATAATTTTATGGAGAGGACTAAGAAGATATAACCATATACAGGCATACCCCACTTTTAAGTACACAATGGGGTTTATATACTAAAGATGGAAAGTGCAAAATCAGGCTCACTTCTGCATAGAAACCAATGAGATTTCAGGTTTTATTACCAAAGCTTAATTGAACAAGCTGGGGTTAGAAGCTCATTGGTTTCTATGCAGAAGTGAACCTGATCTTGCACTTTCCAGCTTTAGTAAATAAACCCCATTGTGTACTTAAAAGTGGGGTATGCCTGTATAACATATAGCACAGTGAGGAAGGTTTGTGGTCCAGGATAATAGGACAGTCAAAATTAGAACCGGGCCCCCCCCCCACACACACACACACACACACACACACACACACACACACTCCGTTGCGGAATGCTGGCTGCCCACATACTGGAAACAGTGCGGCCGCTTTATGGGGGCGCTAGACTAATTTGCCTCTCAGCCCAGTCCGCCCCATAAGACTGGCAGTGCACTAACAGCGCAAGCCGGCGGAGACTCTCTCTGTGCTGCCCCCTGCAAAGTGCTGCCCCAGGCCTGGGCCTTGTCGGCCTAGGCCAGGATACAGCATTGACCCTGTGCGGCTTTATGTGCCATTCATTGTGAACGGCACCCCAAGTCACTTTACAGTAGCTGCCAATGCATAACACATGAAGTATGCCAACAAAAACAGTGGTTATTATACAAAAATGTGTAGCGCTAAAATAACAAGATACCTTAAAACTAATAAGTTTAAAAGGCCTATACCCAAAGTGTAATATACACATAAAAGTACATGCAAAGTCTGACTGAAAATAAAAAGTGTATCAAATGGACAGTCAATGAGTTGGAACTGAATGGGTCGCTACCCCAAACGTGAGGTGAGGAGCGCCTTCACCAACATACAGCAGAAAAGTTTCAGAGGATGATGTTCTGCAGTCACTTAAAAGTCTCATCGATACATTGTATAATCCATCTTTAAACCAAACTCTTATAACACACCACTGTGTCTTCAAAACATGCAGTGCACTTAGATGTTATAGATGAGGGCTTACCGGAGGATTTGAACCCAAAACAGCGTATACTGTGAGGGTCAAACCAGCTTTTATTGCACCCTGGCAATGGTGAGAAGATCTTGGCCGCCTGAGGATATTGAGAGGGGCTTTTCTAAAGGTGTATCTTCTCCACACGTAATGTTGGATCTCTCCACGCAGGGTTCATAAAGGGCACAAAAGGGACTACATAGTGTGATACCGTAGACACCGTATTTATTAAAGTTAAAAGAAATACACTTACATGATGAAGTTGGTAAAAAAGCGCTTGTACATAAAAAGGGGGCGGCAGTGGAGTCCTCCCGACGTGTTTCGTCTGAGTAGACTTCGTCCTGGGGTACCCTCCACTGCAGCCCGACTCCCTAATATAGGAACTGTAATCATCCTGATGTGAATCCAGCCCATTCGATTCCAAAAGCAGCACTTCCGGGTTATCCAAGATGGCGGACCCGCGTGCGTTCCAGACCTCGTTTTGGTGGGTGTGTTCATGCGTTCCACCCTCAAACGAAAGTCAGATGTTCCCCATGTGTCTAAGATTAAAGGCTGTCATCTTATTGTGATGAAACATTAAAATTCATCTTAGATTGCAGTATTTGCTGATTAATAAAGCTAATTAGCATTGTTTCTTATCCCCCATCGAGCACCAGCGAGATCTCGGCGAGTCTCGCGATGCGACGCTATAGCGTCACGCCGCTAAGACGGAAGTACTCACAAGAAGCACTTCGCTTGCGTTCCACTGGTGGTTAACCGGAAGGTCCCGGATCTCAGCTTATCGCGCGATGTGGCGCTGTAACGTCACAGCGCAAAAACGGAATTGGTTGTGTGGATCAACCGCTTGCGTTCCACTAGTGGTTAACCAGAGGTCCACAGTAAAACAACAAAAACAGTGCCTGGCCATTATTTGTCTGTTAAGGGTGCGATCACAGCCTATTCACAGAAATGCAACCTTTGAAAAAGTCCAAAGGGATGCAACACGTCAGGGAGGCGGGACTTATGACATCATTACACTTGGGGGATACACAGCAGGTTTGTAGCCACCAACTCAAACATTAGCTGGCATATCTGACTATTAATAGAAGCTGATGTTTGCTGTATAAGGGCCCTTTCACATTGGGGCGGTTTTACAGGCGCTATTGCGCTAATAATAGCGCCTGCAAACCGACCCGAAAGTGCCACTGCTTTCATTCCAGTGTGAAAGCCCCAAGGGCTTTCACACTGGAGCGATGCGCTGGCAGGACGGTAAAAAAAGTCCTGCCAGCAGCATCTTCGGAGCGGTGAAGGAGTGGAGTGTATACCGCTCCTTCACCGCTCCTGCCCATTGAAATCAATGGGACGGCGCGGCTATACCGCCGGCAAGGCGCCTCTGCAGAGGCGCTTTGCGGTGGTTTTAACCCTTTCTCGGCCGCTAGCAGGGGGGTAAAACCGCCCCGCTAGCGGCCGCATACCGACGGTAAAGCGCCGCTTACAATAGCGGCGCTTTACCGCCGACAACGCCCCCGCCTCAGTGTGAAAGGAGCCTAACTGTAAGTGCAATTTTAATTTCTTCTTTATAATAAATGAATGGTACACACTATGAGGTTCTCCTGGCTTCTATGAGCTTATCCATGGATGATTCTGACGGTTACATACGGGGCTGTAATAAAACCTCTGGACCCCATCTTATAGTCTGCTGAGCTGGGGAGGATCTCTGGATTGTAATATTAAAGAGTAACTCCACTTTTTGTTAAGAAAAAAACATTCCCCTCTGGGTGATCTATGTACATTGCAGGGATTTTACCAAACTTTGTTGCAGATTCCTACAATTTGTTATTCTGAAGATGTAGATGTTTGTTTGTCTGTCCATGTTCAGGGTCGGTTCACACTGGGGCAACACGACTTCAGCGCGACTTTGTACCGCGACTTCAACGCGGCTTCAGCGCGACTTCAGCGCGACTTCAGCAAATTACAACGCGACTTGAAGTCGCCTCCATGACAGCCGACTTCGCCTGTGGCCAATCACAGGGCAATCAGCTCTCTGGGAGGGAGGGGGGGGGGGGTTTTCCCTGCAAAGTCGCTTGACTTTACAGAGAGATCCGACTTGGAGGCGACTTCCATTGATTTCTATGGTACAGGTCGCCTACCAAGTCGGATCAAAGTAGTACAGGGAGTACGCTCTGAAGTCGGAGCGACTTCAGTAGCGTCTATTAAGACGCTAGCGTTCACTCCCATTGAATCTATTTCTGGGGCGACTTGGGGCGACTTGAGGGCGTACAAGTCGGATCCCAAGTCGTCCCAGTGTGAACCGAGCCTCAGAGTGATTCTGAATATGGCGCCTTTATCATTCTTAATCAGCTGCTGCACCTGCAGGGCTCTAATGAGGAAAGTGGTAGGGTTTGCATCCCTTTAAACGTGATTTCCCTTTGGAAGTATCTCTTTTTTTTTTTTTTTTTTGCAGGGGATGATATAAATGTAATTTGCATCTTAGTGTAGGCTTCTGGGAAAATCAGTACGCTAATCACTCAAGCAGGAAATTTCATTTTTAAGGGGGTGTTCTGTACACATCTGTGTACAGAACACCTCCAGGTAGCGATATTGCATTTACAGAAAATTACAGTGGCTGCAGATTGAATGTGACTTGAGTTGCAATTGTCTACACCAGGGGTCTCCAAACTATGGCCTGTTGTTCAGAAACTACAATTCCCATCATGCCTAGTCATGTCTCTATATGTCAGAGTTTTACAATGCATCATGGGACGTGTAGTTCCACAACAGCTGGAGGGCCGTATTTTGGAGATCCCTGGTCTATGCTATACTTTTGTTGACCTTGCCTATTAGTGAGGTCCACCGATTGGAGTTTATATAGACACTTTTTTTTAATATGCACTATTGGTGTATTCATTTTGCACAATGACACCTTACTTGTTATGAAATGTACTGTGTATATTTATTCTGGGTAACGCAGACTCAATGTCTGCCAGTGTCACGGAGCGGCAGAACGGGGAGATGCCTATGTAAACAAGGCATTTCCCTGTTCTGCCTAGCAACATGACAGAAATCTACTGCTCCCTGTCATCAGGAGCACGGGAGCAGTGATCTCCTCCATGGTGTAGTGAGCCCCCCCCCCCCACAGTTAGAATCACTCACTAGGACACACTTAACTTAACCCCTTGATCACCCCCTAGTGTTTAAGCCCTTCCCTGCCAGTGTCATTTACACAGTAATCCGTGGATTTTTATAGCACTGATCGCTGTATAAATGACAATGGTGTCAAAAGTGTCCGATGTGTCCACCATAATGTCACAGTCACGATAAAAATTGCAGTTCATCGCCATTACTATTAAAAAAAACTAAAAATGATAAAAATGCCATAAATCTATCCCCTATTTTGTAGATATAAATTTTGCGCAAACCAATCAATCAATCCTATTTTGGTAAGATTATATTTATATCAATTATATTTTGTTTTTTGGGGGGTTTTTTTTGTTACCAAAAATATGTAGAAGAATACGTATCGGCCTAAACTGAGTAAAAAATTTGTGTTTTTTTTAAATATTTTTTTGGGGGATATTTATTATAGCAAAAAGTAAAAAATATTGCTTTTTTTTTTCAAAATTGTAACGTCGCACGACCGCGCAATTGTCAGTTAAAGCGACTCCGTGCCGAATCGCAAAAAGTGCTCTGTTCAGGAAGTGGGTAAATCCTTCCGGGGCTGTAGTGGTTAAAGGAGCACTGCACTGATGATTTTAGGTTTGTGTATTTTTATATTATTTTAATTTTCAGTGTTTTTTTTTTTTTTTTTTTTTTTAGGTGCATTCCACTTGTAGCCTTTTTAGCCTAAAATGATCACTAACAGAAGGCAGTTTCTTAACAGCAAAGTAGTCTTAACACTCTTCCTGGGTATTTGACACTTGTATTTATGACTGTTCTCACCACTCTCTCACAGTCCTGTAGTAATGCTATTAATTGATTTCTTCTACTTTTTTCTTTCAGCAATGTCCACCCAAGGTTCATCTAGATCTCCATCCCGCGCCTCCCGTGGATCCGCACGAAGACCTAAGAGTAAAGAGAAGAAGCCAGGGAGTGCAAGCAGGAAGCGCAAAAGCTCCGGTACATCTTATTCCAAGATTCTTTAGAGCTCACTGTGACATAGTTAGTCTGGTTGAAAAAAAGGACACAAGTCCATCTAGTTCAACCAATAAAAGGGGTGGGGGGGAATATTTTTCTTTTTTAACAATCCTATGTACACAATCCCATACCCACAGTTGATCCAGAGGAAGGCAATAAAAAAAAAAACCCCAGCAAACCATGATCCAATTTGCTCCAGCAGGGGAAAAAAATTTCTTCCTGATTCCCCGAGAGGCAATTGGATATTCCCTGGATCAACTTTACCTATAAATGTTCGTATTCAGTTATGTACATTTAGGAAAGAACCCAGGCCTTTTTTAAAGCAATCTACTGAGCTGGACAGAACCACCTCTGGAGAGAGTCTAGTCCACATTTTTACAGCTCTTACTGTGAAGAAGCCTTTCCATATTTGGAGATATATTGGCAGCTACTGACCAATATAAAGGTAGCTTGCTCTAAGGAAGTATGAATAGCTGCCATTACTTGGTCCCCCTTCTGAAAATATTTCCCTGGCAGTCATGCTGATCCAATGACTTCAGCATACTGAAGCGTACTGAAGGCGGAGGCTGACAGGTAACTAGCATTTTTAGAATGGAGGCAGCAACTGCAACTTCTGTACTTCTGTCAATGTAGGTTCCCTTTAAAGTGTACTTTCGGCCCAACCCCTCTGACCTAAAGTAACAGCACCCCCCACCCCTGCCGAAGATGCATACTTACCTAAAGTACTTAATGCGCGGCTGCAGCATTTGTGCTGCGCAATGTGGTTTGGTGTGGCGCAATCTTAAAAGTTGCACCTGCCATACTTTTTGAACATTCTTGCGTCTTGGATTTAATGGGCCCGTGATGTGCGGGAATGTGCAAAAACAGAACGCACCCTTTATGGTGTAAACTGGTCCTTAAAGCGGGGGTCCACCTATCTATCGTTTTTTTTTTTTTGGAGTTCATTCACAAACTTTTCTTCTCATGATTATCTACTCACATGTTCTGTGTAATAAGTCCACCTGTGTCCGATTTCGTTGTAAAGAATAACTTATAAAATTCACTGAAGGCGGTTTCCATCTTCATTGTGGGCATTTGAAGCCCACAAGCATGTATTTCCTGGATGCGGTGAATGCTGTGCTCCCAGCATTCACCGAGATGTTGGGATGACGCTGTTGGACAATGCATGCTGGGAAGCCTGAGACTAGCTCCCAGGGGACTGTGGGAGGTCTGGGAGAGGCTATAAACACGCCTACTCCCATGGGAGGAAAACCAGGAAGTGCAAAGAAGATTAGAAAAAAAAGGTAATTACGGCGATTGAAATTTTTTTACACAGCATGTCAGCATCTAGGCAAGGAAGAGAATGCATAGAGATAATGTTCAAAATTTAAAGGCAGTTTTTAAAAAAATAACAAACATGTTATACTTGCCTGATCTGTAGAGTGGCTTTGCACAGAGCAGCCCCAATCCTCCTCTTCTCGGGTCCCCTGCCGGCACTCCTGGCCCCTCCCTCCTGCCGATTGCCCCCATAGCAAGCATCTTGCTATGGGAGCTCCTGAGCCGCTGCTATGTGTGTCCATTCACACACTGAGAGTGGGTTCAGCCCCACCCCCACTCTCTCCTCATTGGCTCACTGGCTGTAATTGACGGTAGCGGTACAAAATGGTGTAGCGCAATTTGATTGTGAAAATAATAAAAACAAATACATCTGTCTCAGTTTTTTCTATTTAAAAAAACAAATCTTCATATGTTGCAAAATAGTGAATCTACACTCACATTTCTTGGGCTCCAAGGCAGCACAGTGGTTAAGTGGTTAGCTCTTCCTGGGCAGCACTAAGGTTGTTGGTTCAAATCCCAACCATGGCATTACCTGCATGGAGTTTGCATGTTCTCCCTTTGCCTGCGTGGGTTTCCTCCCACACTCCAAAGACATGCTGAAAGGTGTAAAGCTTCCTTTTTCAAAAATAATAAACTTGTCATACCTACCTGCTCTGTGCAATGGTTTTGTACAGAGCGGCCCCCTGCTCCTTTTCTTCTGGGGTCCATGGCGGCGCTCCAGGCCTCTCCTCTTCAGACAAATTCCCCCCATGGTAAGCGGCTTTCTCCAGGACCAGTTTCTCCCCAAACAGGCCAGCACAGTACACGGTGAAGGCACACATTGCTACTTCTGAAAGTCTTCAAACCAACTTTATTGTTCCAGCAGGAATGAGAACACCCTACCCCAGTACCTCCTATTCGACGCATTTCACCCCCTATTGTGGTTTAATCATAGCCCCAGTAAAGGGTGAAAGAAATACATCAGAGAGAGGTGCTGGGTGGAGTGTTCTCGTTCCTGCTGGAACAATAAAATAAGTTTTAAGGTTTTTGCAAGTAGCAGTGTGCATCTTCATTGTGTACTGCTTTTGATGATTGCCAAAATCTTGATGCCTAGAATTGTTCTTTCTTCTAAGTCCTCCTGTGTCTGTGTGTCTCTGAGTAATTTTATTTTATGCTTGCAGCTAAAAAGCGTGAAGATTCTGCAGCATCTGTCAGATCGGGTAAGTGACAGTTCTGAACTTTGTAAGACAACCTCACACTATTGCCTATTCCATACCTGACATTTGCAGGTTCACATGTGTCTTACATGTGTTTCTATTCATTCCTATGGAAGGTGCATTTAAATATAAAATCCACCAATGCAGCATTAAGGATTTTTTAAAGTATAACTAAAGGCAAAACTTTTTTTTTTTTAGTTTTGGATACAGTGGAGAGGGATTAGAATACCTTTCAGTTTTTATTGTTGCCTGTATCCCTATTTCACCCTCTCTGTGTCCTGTTTACCATTATCATTGAAAGTGAAAGAAAATCTAAAATTTTGTGTTGTCCCCAGAAAAGTAATAGGGAGGAAATCTTCCAATGGGGACGCTAGTTCTAGTAACCTAGGGGTTCCCAAAGGGATTCCCTTAATTTGCAGGAATTTTCTCTCACTTCCTGTTTGGCTATGAGACAGGAAGTGAAGGGAAATCTCCCCAATGGAACAAAGATGGCAAAAAATAAACCTTACAGGGGTTATAACCATGGCCGTCCGCAGAACTTTTTTCAAGGTGGCTTCATTTTAAGAAAACCCATGCTCCACCCCTTTTTGACAATGTTATGAAGGATAAGGGGCTTAGTCATTATCACATAAAGCGCAGGCATGTGCCCATCAATTGCAGCCTCATTGTGCCCATCAAATGTGGCCTGTACAGTATGGAGGGTGTACAGTATGTGTGTATATAGAGGGGGTGGATGGTATTAGTATATACAGGAAGGAAGGTGGGTGTATATAGCTGTATACAGGACAGATGATGTATATCTGCAGTCAGTGATGATGGAGGAAGGTCTCTATATACAGGAAGGAAGGTGGGTATATACAGCTACCTGTATATAGAGACCTTCCTCTATCATCACTGACTGCAGATGTACATCATCTGTCCTTTATACAGCTAAATATACAGGACAGGTGATGTATATTTGCAGTCAGTGATGATGGAGGAATACAGGAAGGAAGATGAGTGTAATATAGCTGTATTCAGGACAGGACAGATGATATGATCTTTCCTAAATCTGTCACCCCCCTTCACTGATCATACCTGTATTCACGCAGCTGCCCCCCTCATCTGTATATATGTCAGGCCCCCCCACACACACAGCTCTGCGCCCCCTGTACACAAACAACCTCCTCCCTTCACTTGTACTCACAGCCCCCACTTTTCTTCCATCTCCCAAGTCCTGTTTCCACATGTCCCTGTGATGAAAATACAACGGGCAGCAAAGTAAACACGAGGGGCACACATACAGGAAGCAGCCAGAGGTGGCAGTAAAGAGCTCTGTAAGCTCAATGACACAGATCTGCAGCAGCTGTGGAGTTGACTCGTAAAAAAACACAGAGAGCCAGCACAGCTACAGATGCGGCCGCGGCGGACCCTTGCCAATTCCAACTTGCCCCCCTCTTGCCCCTACCTGCAGATGCCCATGACCCTCCCGTACTCTATTCAGGGAAAAAAAAAAGTTTTTCCCTATAGTTCTACTTTACTTCACAGCACTAAATCCCAATTGAGTAATTGTAACAGGGCATGCAGTGTGCAAGGTGCTGTGATATCAAACAACCATCCAGAATCCATTTTTAGTAGACAGAACTGTCCATGATTGGAAGAGATGAGCGCACACAACACATCATCTCTGCTTGCTGCACTGCTCAGTGTGAATGTGTGTTATTCTGAAACTTGGCAGGGCGAGCTAGACTATAGACAGAACAAAGACAATTATCCTTGAGAGGAAAATCTGCAAAAGTCATTGGGGAAGTCGGTTTTTAGGAGTTTTTCAGATTTCATCGGAATGGAATTCAATTGTTTATTTCTTGGTTCTTTTTATGTACTGGTATCATCGCTCAGTGATGGGCGTTTGTCCCGGGCCGCAACATCCTTTAGCTTCAGAAGTACCTCTGTACCCTTCTATGCAATAAAAAGGTACAGAGGTTGTATCTAATGTGGCAAAAACAGAACAATACCAAGAATCAAAGTAGATAAAAAAAAAAAAAAGCAATTGTCATTGTCTTTAAAAGTTAAAAAAAGCAGTGCTGTCCATAGCAGTTAAAGTGGTTGTAAACCCCTCCATATACCCAGTGAAGGGACTATATCCAGGTGATACATGAGTTGAAACAAATCCTTCCACATAAGTTGCATCTGTCCATCTGCCATCTCCTCTTCTCTGCATCTGTTCAAAGTGCTCAATTTTAACCATTTCAGCCCCGGAAGGTTTTACCTCCCTTCATGACCAGACCATTTTTTGAGATACGGCACTGCGTTACTCTAACTGACGATTGCGCAGTCGTGCGACGCTGTACTAGCTCACAGTGCTCATGCCTGACAGCACAGGGGTCTGCTTGTTTACATCTGCAGACCACCATTCTGTCTCTGTGGAGCCGCGATCGTGAACTGATTGGCCACAGGGGGAGCTAATCAGCGGACCCGATGTCCACGGGGACCGCTGATTGGCTCTCCCTGTGGCCAATCAGTGTGGGATCATGGCTCCGGTGGCGTGCCTGCCTCCCAGTGGCTATTGACAAAATCACGTACAGCTATGTGATTTTGCGCAATAGAGCCGCCTTGCTGCAGTATATGTTCGGCAGGCGGTCGGGAAGTGGTTAAAGCTTGCCTGAGAGATCAGAAAAAAGAGGGCGAAGAGCTGAAGTTACACTCTCTGCAGAGCTCAATGAGGAGTGATGGGAGGAGGGAAGGGGCAAACCCCCCTTCACACAGGAACAGAGCTGAGGCTGTCAATCAGCTGGAGGCCCCTCCCCTGTCACCTTTTTTCTCTTGGTGTCAGGAAAACTTGTCAGAAGTGACTCATGCTGATATCAGTGGAACGAAGCAGCAGACAAAAGTGACACTTGGTGCTCTTAATTTAGACAAGTCCACTCTATATAGGGATATGCTTTGTTCATATTTCATGTCTGAGGTTTGCAACCACTTTGAGAATAGAGCAATCTCTAGAGCAGTGCTTCTCAACCTTAATAAAGTCTGTACCTCTTCATAAAAGCCAGGGCTCGTAAAGTAACCCCAAGTTTTGCTCATCATATCCCAACCCTCCTTTTAAATGTGAACATATATTGTGGATACGCCCTTATTGTACAGTATATAAATGTTTTCTAATGGACTCCTTGTCTTCTAAAAGCCCAACTTCGGTAAATTAGAAAATTCTCCCTTGCAGTGGGGATTTGCCTGCACTGGAAAGGTTAACCGCTTGTTTATTGTAGGGGAGAGTAAAAACAGGGGTCCCTCTGTGTCATCGTGTCCTATACAGGGCTATAGACCCTGCACCAGGTTTGATGTCAGGACCTTAGACCACTGGAACATAGAGCAGAAGACCCCGGGGAGACTGGTCTAGCAGCACGGTGAGTAAAGGTAAGTAGTTCTTTATACCCATCCCTCCTAGATTTAAATGAGGAATTAACTCTTGCAGTGCAGGTGCAGCCCAACTGCAAGGATGGATTTTCACATTTCCGGGAGTTGGGCTTTAAAGCTGAAGTTCAATTTGCTTATATTTTGCTGTACCTGATTGATTTCTCCCCCTTCATCATCAAAAGCTGAGCAGGCAATACATTTGTATTCTATAAACGCAGACTCTCCATGTTTGGGGAATATGTATGTACATTACGCGCAGGTTTATGCAAATATGGGCACCCAACCACTTATGTCAATGGGCGGCTCTACATAGTACCTGGGCTTCCCGGCACACAAATATACCCGATTTTACAATGTACCAGGCCTCATAAGAGGCCAATTGTTTTTAGATGGTCGGTAGGAAGAAGTGTTGTCCTGCTTTGTGAGTGTGCTTAAAGCGGAACTTCAGTAATATTTTAATCTTTCCATCTATTAAATCTTCTGCCCTTGTTGTTTTAACATTGGATAGTAAAACATTTTTTTTCTGCCAGTAATACCTTATACAGCCCACTTCCTGTTTCTTGTCTGGTATTAGCCAAAGGCTTATGACATCACTCTGTGAGAGTTTGCCAGGAAGGGAGGGGGGATGAGTCATAAGAGGGCCAATGAGAGCTGCAGAGCTGGAGGTGTGCCTCTGTGTGTCTGTGTAAATCCAGGAAGTGAACAGGCAGCAGCTTCAGCTGCCCTCAGTTAAAATGGCTGCAGCCAGACTCAGTGGAGGGAGATTTCTGCAGCATATTTGGCAAGTACAGAATCACAGTATATATAAAATAATATGCAAAGTGGTTGGAGGGAAGATTCAGAATGGAAAAGATGTTTTTATTACAAATTATGTGAGCAGACTGCAGTTCCTCTTTAAGCACTTCTATGCCTTCTGTGCCTCCAGCTTCAAAGCTGTATATCTGCAGTGCATAGGTGTGCGCAGCCTATTGTATTAGGGTGTGCACCTCAAAGCTCCAACACATATGCATTTGTGACATATTAACCCGCCTGTTCCCCACTCATCATCCTAAAACAATGGGTGGGGGGAGCAGGTGAGCACACAGGGGGACCTGAGCAGCAGAAAGAAAAGGAACTGGGACAAGAGGGGTGGCATACATTGGTACCAATCCCCTGTATTTTCCTCCAGTAGCAGCTGAATATCGGCGAGAGGAAGAGGAGGAGAAGCCTACTTTCAGCTGTTGCAGAAGAAAATACAGATCGGTCCATTATTTTCCACTCCAGCCGCCTATCCTGTCCAGGTTCTGGGGGTTGGCAAGTAATGATCGTGGCTTACCTGTCACCTGCTCACAATTGATGGGTTGCCAACTCCAGGATTAGGGTGTGCCCAGGCACACTTGGCACACCCCTTGCGCACGCCTATGCTGCAGTGTGAGATCAATGGCCCTTCTGCCTCTGAAGCTTGCCTCATGAGATTTGGAATGAAATTTGGAGATCTCACAACCATACCTCCCAACATTTTGAGATGGGAATGAGGGACACCTATCAGCAAAAGTATGCAGGCATAAGACACACCCCTTGTGACACCCCCTTTAAAGGAGAATTGTACAAAAAAAACAAGATTGGTTAAACCCACAAGTGCTTTTTTTTACCACTACTATTCCTTTATATTGGCTTTTGGAATTTAGAAATGCAGCAATTTAGAAATCAGATGAAAGGTTTAGCGCTGGAAAACACTTTTTGATAGATAAAAAGTGCATTTTATATACATCTATATAGATCAGACCAAAATGAGGGACAAATGAGGAGGAATGAGGGACATTGCTCCAAATCAGGGACAATCCCTCGAAATCAGGGACAGTTGGGAGCTATGTCACAACTGTGCTGATCACTGTTTTCCTTGCTGGAGGGCCCGACATGAGGAAGCAAAGCCCTGCCTCTACCAAGATGGCCGCCTCCATGCAGAAACACAGCGCAGAACAAGGCATGGTCAGTATTGGGGAACTATGGGCTTTAGGGAGAGCACTAGCAATACTGGTGACTAGTGATTGTCCCTCTCTGCTGGTCTGAAGGGGATCAATGAGTCACAAGAGCATGTGTGTTTCTTTACAAATATCTGGACCAGTGAATAAATTCCTTTTATTTGTGTCCAACTGTGTAGCTTACCAGCTGGAGCCATCCTTGCACTTAGCAGTAGCGGTTGGTGTACTGTGGCTTAGGAGACCTCAGGAATAGGGGCAAGGTAAGTAGTAGAAGAAGGGGGAAAACGTAGGCCTCATTCACACTATGACATGCATCTTCACGTGTCATGCATAGTCACCTTTTTGCGTGTTGTTGTGGTAAATGTATAGTTACTTACTTGATAAAATGTATAGGACAGCCCGTTCATTTCAATGGGCTGTTCTATGTATGAAAAATGTGGAAAAGCAGCTCTTACTCCTTTTCCCAGCACATGTCTTTTGCGCATTTCATTAATGAGTGCAAAATCTCGTGATTTGCGCAGGTTTGTGAAACACTATAGTATTAATGCATCGTTGTGATTGTACTGCTTTTTACATACCAATACACTAGAGTCATCTGAATCAAATTCTTAAAAGACGACAAACAGAAAAGAGAGGGCGCCACCATCTAAGTGCAACTTTTTATTAGTAAAAACATGCATGCCCTCACTGCAGTATGTGGGGAGTCAACATGTATAATAGACCTCATCCCTCCATTCAGCAGAGTTTATCAAGGTAGCAGCTGCTGGCGACTGCAGAATAAGGATGAGCTCTGGCGTGTTCGCATTCTGAACGTGCCGAGCCCGCCAGGAAGTCGGCACGGCGCAGCGCCAATCACAATCAGTGAAACATTTCCCGATGTGTGGCTGCAGAGATCGGGAAATGTCTCCCTACCTGTGATTAGCGCTGCGCCGTGCCGACTTCTGGCGGCCTCGGAACGTTCAGCATGCGAACACGCCAGAGCTCATCCTTACTGCAGAGTACGCCAGGGAAGCGCCCACACGTCATCAGCCTGTGACGTCACCCACTAAGCCAAGTCTGAAACTTCCAGACGCTTCACCGCACTGTTTAGGTTCCAGAATGGTTCACCTTACTGCTGTCTGTCATCTAAGAGCTTCCTAGCGTAACTCTGCAGATACCAGTCGCTTCCCTGGCGAACTCTGCTGTTACTGGCCGCTTCCTTGACAAACTCTGCTGAACGGAGGGATTATGTCTGTTATGCATGCTGACTCCCCACATACTGCAGTGAGTGCATACATGTTTTTATAGTATAGTTTTTACTAAAACAAAGCTGCACTTAGATGGTGGTGCCCTCTCTTTTCTGTTTGTTGTATGGGCACTAGAGTTTCTCAAGACTCGGGTTCAGAGGAGCTGCAACCATCATTCAGTGGCTGAACTGTTTACATCCACTTTTATTAGGACTTTACACCCCCCAGGGTTTTTATTTTATCTCTTCTTATTTAGCTACACTCAGTTTTTGCGCCATAGTGGTTTAATAGTGTGCTTTACTGTAAATTCATTAAAGACACCAGTGTGTAAATGCATGAACCATTTATAGTAAAGTATTTTATTACATAGACATAAATTTGTGTACACTCACCCCACTGTCACCCCGCAGTGTCACACATCAGACAGAATTCCCATGTAGGAAATTACACAGATTTCATTGTGCTGTGTACTAGATGAACCGTCTCAATCTTCCACAATGCCTGGAGCTACAGCGATCAAAAGAGAAGCATTGTATCACACATCATGTGTAGGGGAGACAAAATGACTTCTTTTATCCCTGACCTCATCCATGCTTCTGACACTGATGATGGCTTGTTTTGTATACATGAGGGCCAGATATAAGAACAAGTAGATCGCTTTACATAGCGCCGCTTCCAGCAAAGAGTTTGAAGACTTTATTAAACGTATCTAAGTATATCCGATGCACAGTGCTTGAAAGGCTCATTTCGCAGCAATAAATGCTGATGACTTAAAGTGTACCTGTCACAAATCTGGTATAGGATGAGGAAGAATGCAAAATCAAATATTAATAACGTATATTAGGAAAACTAATGCAGCCACCACATCTAAGAATTAATAAGCTGCAGTATAATAAATTATATATAATAATTTGCTTTTGGGTTTAATACTGTTTTAACCACTTGCTTACTGGGCACCTAAACCCCCCTCCTGCCCAGACCAATTTTCAGCTTTTAGCGCTGTCCCTCTTTGAATGACAATTGCGCGGTCATACAACACTGTACCCAAATGAAATTGTTATCATTTTTTTTCCCCACAAATAGAGCTTTCTTTTGGCGAGATTTGATTGCCTCTGTTTTTTTTATTTTTTGGTAAAAAAATTAAAAAAGACTGAAATAAAAAAAAAAAAAATACAAAACCGTTTTATATTTTGTTAATAGATTTTACAAACAGGTAATTTTTCTCCTTCATTGATGAAAGGTTTAGCGCTGGAAAAGACTTTTTGATAGATAAAAAGTTCATTTTATATACAGCTATATAGATCAGACCAAAATGAGGGACAAATGAGGAATGGGGGACAGAGGGACATTGCTCCAAATCAGGGACAGTTGGGAGCTATGTCACAACTGTGCTGATCACTGTTTTCCTTGCTGGAGGGCCCGACATGAGGAAGCAAATCCCCGCCTTTCACACTTATTTTTACCATTAAATAGAGCTTATATAGTGAAATACAGTATTTAGAAATCCGTCAAACTGTTTTGATGTTGCATTTTAAAAGCAGCGGTGTTCTGTCAGATTAGCAAACCTGTGAAATCAGCAGGCTTGCCGATGCTTTTAAAATTCAACATCAAAACAGTCACACGGACTTCTAAATACTGTATTTGACTATATAAGCTCAGCTAAGTGGTAAAACTAGGTGTGAAAGGCAAGACTTCAGTGGGTGTAAAAAGATGTCCGCTCCTGCCTTCTGACTGTAGGCTTAATGCGGACGAGTGCGAGTGTACCAAGATGGCCGTGCCGGAACGTCACTTCCGTTACATATTCTGATGGGTAGCGGCTTTCTAACAGGACAGGTCTGGTACTTGAATTATTGCTCTTGATGTTGGCGGCAACACCTTTGCATTTGCATGAGAGCAGGAAGGAGGTGGGGGGTAGGAGGGCTTTAAAAATAATTTTTTTATTTTATTATTTTTTTTAATTTTTACAAAATTTCCTTACATTTTTTTTAATCACTTTTATTGCTGTCACAAGGAATGTAAGGCCCCTTTCACATGTGCAGACTGTTCAGATCCGCCCGTCAGTTTTTTCAGGCGGATCTGAACGGTCGCTCCATACAGCTCTATGGAGCAACGGATGTCAGAGGTGACATGTCCGCTGACATCTGATCCAATTTGCAAAATCCAGACGGAGGGATGTCCTATTTTCCATCCGTCTGGCGGATTGGATGAAAATGGACAGGCGGTCCGTAATCATCCGATCCCCCCCATAGAGGAGAGCGGGGCTCTGACAGGTCCGTCTCTGCACAGTGTGCAGAGACGGACTTCTCATCTGCCGGCTCAGCAGGGATCAACGGAGCGATCCCTGCTGAGCAAGCGTATGCCTAAATAAGGATCCACAGGTCTGAAAGGGGCCTAAGTATCACTTGTGGCAGCAATAGGCAGGAACACAGGTACTCTTTATCGAGAGATCTGGGGTCTATTGGACCCCAGATGTCTCCTCTGCCCTAAAAGCATCTGATCACACCAAGATCGGTGTGATCAAATTCTTTCAAGATTTAAAAATGTCGCTATTTACATCCGAGGAAACCAAAAGTGACGACAATACTCGTCGCTTCCGGTTTCCCATACCATGGAGCTCATCAGAGACTTTCTGGTCCTCCATGGGCTCTATGGTAAGCTTTGGATCTGCCGGCTTCAGTTCCGGGTTTCTCCAGTGGAACGGAGTTCCCAGGGAGGCACTGCCGCCTGTAAAAGCAATGCAGCCGCTAATTGGCCACTCAGAGGCTTCTACAAAAAAGCGGATCGCCTCCTGAAAAAACAATACCAGGATGATTTCTGTAGTTGCAGGGTGTCAAGGACCCGCCCTCTGTGATCGCATCATCAAGTGGCCCTGGACTCAGGAGTATGCTGCAGAGAACTGGATCCTGTAATGATGTAGTACAATTCTCTGCAGACTGTCACATGACCGGACCAATATATACAGACTTTTATTTTTTATTTTTTTAACTTGGGCTGAAGGAGCACCAAAAAACAGGAAAGAGGCTACCCAACCCCGAATGGGGCTTCCCAATCACAGAGCATTAACCACACCCTTTGGCATACCTCCCAACTTTTTAAGATGGGAGCGAGGGACACCTATTAGTAAAGGTGTGTAGGCATAGGACACACCCCCTGCCATGCCCCCTTAACCACTTCCCGCCCGGCCTATAGCAAAATGATGGCAGGGCGGTGGTTCTGTTATCCTGACTGGACGTCATATGATGTCTTTCAGGAAAACAGCCGGCCCGTGCCTGCCGGGGCATGCAGCGCGGCGATCGGTGGTGTGGCGTGTCAGTCTGACACATCGCAACATCATTCTTAGTAAAGAGTATTTGACGAAGACTCTTTACCACGTGATCAACTGTGTCCAATCACAGCTGATTACATTGTAAACCGTAAGAGCCGCGTATTGGCTTTTCCTCACTCGCGTCTGACAGACATGCCACCCATATGTAACCATCAGTGCCGCCTTTCAGTACCCATCAGTGTCGCCTATCAGTGTCACCTATGAGTGCCCATCAATGCCGCCTATGAGTGCTGCATATCAGTGCCCATCAGTGCTGCATAATGGTGCCCATTAGTGCCACCTTATCAGTGCTGCATAATAGTGCCCATTAGTGCCACCTTATCAGTGCCCATCAGTGCTGCATAATAGTGCCCATTAGTGCCACCTTATCAGTGCTGCATAATAGTGCCCATTAGTGCCACCTTATCAGTGCCCATCAGTGCTGCATAATAGTGCCCATTAGTGCCACCTTATCAGTGCCCATCAGTGCTGCATAATAGTGCCCATTAGTGCCGCCTTATCAGTGCCAACTCATTGGTGCCACTTCATCAGTGCCCATTAGTGCCGCCTTATCAGTGCCCATCAGTGCAGCCTCATCAGTGCCCATTAGTGAAGGAGAAAACGTACTTAATTACAAAATTTTATAACAGACACAAAGAAAAAAAACTTTTTTTTTCGAAATTTTCAGAATTTTTTATTTGTTTAGCAAAAAATAAAAACCCCAATAAAAAGCTCTGTTTGTGGGAACAAAATGATAAAAATCTGGTTTGGGTACAGTGTTCCATGACCGCGCAATTGTCTTTCAAAGTGCGACAGCGCTGAAAGCTAGCTGAAAATTGGCCTGGGCAGGAAGGGGGGAAAGTGCCTGATATTGAAGTGGTTAAAGGAGAATTATAAAAAAAAAATATTAGTTGAACCCACAAGTGCTTTATTTTAACCACTACTATTCCTTTATATTGGCTTTTGAAGTGTACAAATGCAGCAATTTAGTAATTGGATGAAAGGTTTAGCACCGGGAAACACTTTTTGAAAGATAAATAGTGGATTTTATATACAACTATATAGATCAGACCAAAATGAGGGACAAATGAGGAGGAAAGAGGGACAGAGGGACTTTGTTCCAAATCAGGGACAGTCCCTCGAAATCAGGGACAGTTGGGGAACTATGGCTTTGGTGAAATGGGCCAGGGCTTTCCACATGGCGATCAGCTGTAAACTTGAATAAACCTCCTAGAACCTGACCAAGTCCTGTATGGATCATTCTCTTCTGCCAGGCTTTGATCCAGTGCCGGTGTCAGGACAGAAGGCGATCGGTCACTGGTTACAGAGCAGCGGCAGAGCTTTGATATCAAATAAATAAGTCGATTGTTTGCACAATGCTGCACTTTTGTATTGCATGGCTGAATAAACACACAAGTCCGACACATGAAATCTTGTAGGATATGAAAGCCCAACCAAACGACCTCCTCCTTTTTCCCTTTTCATCGGTCACTGACCTCCAGAATAAGATACGCCGGGGTCGGTACATCCTTCATCTTATTTTCAGCCCGCATTTCCTTCCTCCAATATACTATGTTTACCGGTGATAACCACATTCCGGAGCTGGAAGGCCAGCCTATAATCACAGGCCGGTCACCGTTCCTCAATGTTTTTTTTTTTTTTTCTATTTATTCACAAAATCTAAAGTGGTTTACCATAAAGGACACAAAAGGTTTGCTTAGATTAGAAAGACTTATTTTAAATAGTCAGACCAAAAAAAAAAGTGATATTTTAGATATGGGTGGAGGCTGGTGGAGTAAATATCTCACCAGCTTTAGTTTATAGTCTCCAAATGCAACAGTTTTTAACTCCCTGTCACCTTTGCCATGGAGTCTCACTATTTGCATTGAAAGTGGTTGTGAACCTCGGACATTAAATATGAACAAAGGATATCCCTCTACAGCAAACGTCTCAAACTGGAGGCCCTCCAGCTGTTGCGGAACTACAAGTCCCATCATGCCTCTGCCTGTGGGAGTCATGCTTGTAACTGTCACCCTTGCAATGCCTCATGGGAATTGTAGTTTCGCAGCAGCTAAAGGGCCACCAGTTTGAGACCCCTGCTCTATAGTGTGTACTTGTCTCAATCCAGAGCACTCTGTGTCATTTCTGTCTGCTGCTTTGTGCCTCTGCTATCTGCAGGAATCACTTCTGACACTAATGCCCCGTAAGCACGGTCGGATTTTCCGACGGAAAAAGTGCGATCGGATTGTGTTGTCGGAAATTCCGATCGTGTGTGGACTCCATCGGACTTTTTCCGTCGGAATTTCCGACACACAAAGTTTGAGAGCAGGCGATAAAATTTTCTGACAACAATATCCGATCAGTTAAATTCCGATCGTGTGTAGACAAATCCGACGCACAAAGTGCCGCGCATGCTCAGAATAAATAAAGAGACGAAAGCTATTGGCTACTGCCCCGTTTATAGTCCCGACGTACGTGTTTTACGTCATCGCGTTCAGAACGATCAGATTTTCTGACAAATTTGTGTATGCAAGACAAGTTTGAGCCAACATATTTTGGAAAAAATCCACGGATTTTGTTGTTGGAATGTCCGATCAATGTCCGACCGTGTGTACTGGGCATAAGAGAAAAAAGGCGACGGGAGAAAGCTCCATCACACAGCCTGCGATTGACAGCCTCAGCCAGGGTTGCCAACCTCCCGCAGCATTTTTTACTGACAAAACATGGGAAATTTACTGGCAGAGCACTCCCTTTTTTTTTTTTTTTTTTTTTTTACTGGCAACCTGAGAAATTACAGAACTCCTATTGAAAACTAACACAGGGAATATTTGAACAGTATACACATGATATGGAAACGCTGACAATACTCATAACAAAGTAATTTGCTTGATTTACACTTAAAAAGTCAACACAGCATGAAATTATCAGCACCTGATTTTTACTGGCAGTTGTAAAAAAAAATCACTGATTTTTACAAACTGTCAGTAAATTTACTGGCGGTTGGCCTCAGCTCTGTTCCCATATGCTGTGTGAAGGGGGTTTGTCCCTTCCCTCCAATCAGCTCTCACTGAGCTCTACAGAGTGTAACTTAAGCTCCCCACCTCCTGTTTTCTGAAAGCTCAGACAAGCTGTATAAGTTCTGTTCTTTGGCTGCAGAGAAGAAATTGTTACAGATAAACATGTAAAACTCATGCAGGAGGGTTTGTTTCATCTCTTTGTATCACCTGAGGCTGGTCACTTTACTGTATGTAAGGGTCTACAACTACTTTAAAGCTTAACTCCAGGATAAGCAATAATGGTCTAAATACAAGAGTTGTGTATTCTTGGTTGAATCTTGGTGTGCTTTGTGTATCTGTGCAGTAATCCAGTGTGAAACTTTACCTCTGTGTGAGAACTTTCTGTAATAAAGACCGGTCATTTCTGCTCTCTCTCCTTGTGCAGGGTGACTGGTCTTTTCTCCGCCCCCCTCCTGTAATTATCTGCGGGCAGCCTATAGTATCTGATGTACATGCTACCATCCTGTGGTGTCATATCTTTTGTTTTTATGGAAGAGGAATAAATGATTGTCATTATCTGTAGCCTGTAGTATGTGGGTCCTGCTGGGTTCCACCCACAGCTCTGCTCTATGTGCAACTTATGTGTAGCACACTTATGCTAACGCTGTTTATTTGTGTATGGTAAGACCTGGCTTTGCAATGGTTTTTGGTGAACACAAAGTGGATTTATATTCTTTGTGGCTATTGAGGAATATATTTAGATGAAAGTTTTTTTTTTTTTTGCCTGGAGTTCAGCTTTAACTATCTTTTTATTGTAAAATTAAATTCTAAAGAGAGCAAGACCCTGTTTTTAGCCTGCAAGCTCAGTTGAGCCACATTTTTTTTCTGACAGCCTTAGCCCGGGCACCAAGCTGCGGCTGTCCCCCGCCGGCTCTAAGCATGAGAACTCAGCAATCACATGACTGCTGATCGATCAGTTCTTGCGATGATAGTTACCAGCTTTCTGCTGTGCCCCTCCAGCACTCACTGGAGTGCCAGGCAGGAGAGGGAGGTGGGAGCAACTGCACCTCATCAGCAGAGCCAGCTGCTGATCAGTCATCTGGGTGGATCCCGACATTCTTGTCAGGATCCTTCCAGAGCCCGGAGTGGCTCTATGATGTCCCGCTGTCAGCTGATTCTGGGTCACAGAAGTGTAAAAGTAAATGTGCTCCTGAGACCCAGAAGTTAGAAGAATGACCAAACAAGCTTCGGCCATACTTTTCGTCTAAATACTTTGTAGGCTGTTAATTGATAAATAAAAGCTATTTATTTCATTACATTTGAAAGTATCCTCACACCGGACTCTAATTTCCCCAGGTGCCTGAGAGACCACGGGGAATCTAATACATTTGTTATGGCGGTGCCCCAAGCTTCATTTGTTTTGGACAGAAGTTTTGTCCACCATTAACAGAGTCTTCCAGGTTACTATACCAATAGACCCGAAACCATGTATATTGGGGATAATGGATGACATCCCTATGGATGACAACTCCAAACAGGCCACAGCCAGGGCCCTGTTTTAAGTCCGCAAGCTGCTCCTTAGGTGTTGAAGGCGGTTGAACCTCCAACGTTGAAGGAATGGATTGCTCAGATGGGAGACACCATACGGTTAGAGAAATACTTTTTCCAACATAGGGGCGCCCGGGAAAGTTCGACAAACTTTGGGCACCCTGGCTGGATACTCCAGGCCTCTCCCCTGTAGATCTCATACTGGATAGACTGTTGAATTAAACAGTATTGTTGGGCGGACAGGGGGTACCCTTGGAGGGGGGCGAACACCCCTGCTTAGTAGAGACCAGATTACTAATGGGGCGTACAAGCGGTCGGACTTTTCGGCTACAAAAGTCTGACAGCCCATTCGACGGACTTTTGGCGGACTTGCGGCGGACTTTCTAACGGACGGACTTGCCTACATACGATCACACAAAAGTCAGACGGATTCGTACGTGATGACGTACACCGGACTAAAATAAGGAAGTTGATAGCCAGTAGCCAATAGCTGCCCTAGCGTGGGTTTTTGTCTGTCGGACTAGCATACAGACGAGCGGATTTCTGGGTCCGGCGGAGTTACGACGTAAAGATTTGAAGCATGTTTCAAATCTAAAGTCCGTCAGATTTGCGACTGGAAAAGTCCGCTGAAAGTCCGGGGAAGCCCACACACGATCGGATTGTCCGCCGGATTTGGTCCGTCGGCGTCCGTCTGACTTTTGTAGCCGAAATGTCAGACCGTGTGTACGCCCCATAAGATGACGTGCATATAATTGGTACCTGGGGAGGAACTGCCTGAATTACACAATGTGAGGTGGTATTTGTTGTTGAGTTCACCGTGCTAATATACTCCTTGTGATTGTAATTGGAATGTATGATAGACAGTGATGTTTAATTGTGGGCTGTAAAGTTTTTCTTTGATTTGTTTTCTAATAAACCTCTTTGAGCAGGGGCGTCGCTAGGGGGTGGCTTTTGGGGGTATAGCCTCAAATCTGGGGCCAATAGCCCCGAGTCTCTGCAGGGGTCCCCAAGGGGAGGGGAGGCTCTCTGGGGACCCTTATGTAAGTGGGGGGGCTCTCTTGGGACCCTGATGCAAGGGAGAGGCTCTCTGGGGACCCTGATTTTAAGGCAGAGGCTCTCTAGGGACCCAGATTTAGGGGGGAGGCTCTCTGGGGACCCTAATGTAAGGGGGGGCTCTCTGGGAACCCTGATGTAAGTGGGGGGGCCCTCTGGGTACCCTGATGAAAGGGGGAGGCTCTCTGAGGACTCTGATGTAAGGAGGAGGCTCTCAGGGGACCCTGATGTAAGGGGGGGCTCTCTGGGGACCCTGATGTAAGAGGGGGCTCTCTGGGGACCCTGATGTAAGGGGGGGCTCTCTGGGGACCCTGATGTAAGGGGGCTCTCTGGGGACCCTGATGTAAGTGGGGGGCTCTTTGGGGATATATATACACACATGTGTATTACTGTATATACATGTGTATGCCCGCCCAAGCGTATGACTTTCTTTACTATGCTGCTATGGGCTCTAGCCCCAGATCTTTTGTAGACCTAGCAACGCCCCTGTCTTTGAGATTTAAAAAAAAAAAAAAAAAAGAAAGTATCCTCACTTTACATAAATGTTCACATCCTTTGCACAATAGTGTAGAGGGGGTACATTTAGGCAGCACTCCAATATGCAGGAGCCATGGCTCAGCCCTTGTAATAGACTATACTGATAATAACCAAAGGGTCAATTAATTTGTGTTGAATATCTCTTCAGTACGACTCCTAATTTTTAAATCTTAAAAATGTCAGATTGACTTCACGGCATATTTGTAAACTGCGATTCAAATTATAGGAATTTTGAAACAGAACAGCAGGGAAGCAAGTAATTAAGTATGCGGTGTTATTCATGTCCCCAATGGGATTCCATTGTCTTTCTTTCACAATAAGTGACAAATATTTCTTTCTTGCACAATAAATGGCAAATATTTTAAAAGCATTGGCATGTTATGTGTCATAGCATGACCAACTTGACATCCTGTTTTATCTTTCATTCCGCAGGTCACCCGGATTTTGTCATTCCTCTAGTATTAACCTCTAAAACGCAGGAAATCTTCCAATGTCGCGTGGATGAGGACTTCCCACAAGAAAACCCACACAAACTACTAAAGAAAGAAGAAATACTTAGTGATCTTAAGACCAGGGCTGCAGTTTCGGACTTTAGCCCAATTAAATCTGTTATAACAGTACGTGATGTGTGTTGTTAAAGTTAAATTCCAGGCAGAAGTACCTACCAATAAATATATTAAATACCAGCTAATGCAATAATGTAGTCATTAAAAATGATCAGGGCCCTCTGATTCCTACTGTATTAAAGTGTTTGTATTTGTACTGTCTACCCTCAAGTTGTAAAGCGCTACGTAAACTGTTGGCGCTATATAAATCCTGTATAATAATAATAATAATAATAATAAATGATTAAATGTATATTAAAGCTTAATTCCAGGGAAACAGCAAAATATACAGTTGAAACACTTATATGGGAGCTAAATGAAACTTGCAGTGCCGCTCTAAGCAGAGACAGAGATCTCCCCGCTGGTTGCAGTGAAGGGAGCTGTCATCAGTGCACCATTCAGAGGTGTAAGAGTGTTATCAAAGATAAGAAAGGGTGCCGCTTACCAACCCACTGCATTAGTATGTAGATGAATGTGGTCTAATACAGCGCTGCTCCAGCCACGCCCCCCCCGACATGTTTCGCCCCACTTACCAGGGCTTGGTCACAGTGCACTTATATGGGAGCTCTTTTACCTGTAAAAAGGACTTGTCTCTCTATTCCTGAAATGTACGCAGTCCTACCACCCAGCAAAGCCTGGTGACCTGACTTTTCTCTGCTGCAGTTAAGCAGCACAGCTTGGTCAGCTCCATGCCCTCAGCTTGTGACCAGACAGTAAGGACCCATTTAGACTTGTGGGAGAAAAAAGGCTGGATGGCCGCACTCCAGAACAAATCACCTTTATTCCATGTCGTAAAAGCAATAAAACATGCAGTAAATAGTGGTGAACTACAGGTAACAGCTAATGCATTTCACACCTGGACTGATGCTTAATCATAGCAATCTATGATTTCACACCAGTCCAGGTGTGAAACACATTAGCTGTTACCTGTGGTTCACCAATTACTGTATGGTTTATTGCTTTTACTGCATGGAATAAAGGTGATTTGTACCGGAGTGCGGCCATCCAGCCTTTTTTCTCTTGTATGTTCCTGATGCGAGCAGGGCCGGCACCCTCTCCACATGCAGAGACAGCTGAGCAGAAGGGGAGGTGGTTTTCCCTGAGCGGTGCGTTTCCCATTTAGACTTGTGGTTGGGGGTCATTAAAAACATGAAACATGAAAAGGCAAAATGTATCCCTCCAGTTGCATTTGGTAGGTAGTGTAGCTGCTGAATGTGACCCATTTAAAGTGGTTGTAAAGGCAGAAGGCAAAAAAACTTCTTTGATCAGACCCCCCAACCCCTAAATACTTACCTGAGCCAAATCTCGATCCAAAGCTGTGCCTGAGAGCAGTGGCTCTCTCTAATCACTGGACATGGAGGCAGCAGTGGGAGCCATTGTCAATACCTGTGAGGAGGGAGCAGGGGGGGAGCTGAGCTGCACTGTGTGTGTCAATGGACACATATCGCCTGGTTCGAAAGCAAGCCAGCACGAGGCAAGTGCCCACATTGCAACAGAAAATTCAAATCCTTTATCAGGTTAAACAGCTGCCTGCCAGGAGTTTAGATTTAAGGTCACATCATATTTAATAGTTCTGTTCGATCCATAACCCCGAGTGGATATGCACTAGGTAGAGACTAAAGCTGGCTACACACTATACAATTTTCTTTAGATTTTTTCCTTTTAGATTTACCAAAACCATGCTGGTAGGTTAATTGGCTGCTGTCCAAAATTGGCCATAGTATAATAGGGCGTTCACACGGTCGGACTTTGTTCGGACATTCCGACAACAAAATCCTAGGATTTTTTCCAACGGATGTTGGCTCAAACTTGTTTTGTCTACACACGGTCGCACAAAGTTGTCGGAAAATCCGATCGTTCAAAACGCGGTGACGTAAAACACGTACGTCGGGACTATAAACGGGGCAGTGGCCAATAGCTTTCATCTCTTTATTTATTCTGAGCATGCGTGGCACTTTGTCCGTCGGATTTGTGTACACATGATCGGAATTTCTGACAACAGATTTTGTTGTCGGAAAATTTTATCTCCTGCTCTCCAACTTTGTGTGTCGGAAAATCCGATGGAAAATGTGTGATGGAGCCCACAAGCGGTCGGAATTTCCAACGACACGCTTCGATCGGACATTTTCCATCGGAAAATCCGACCGTGTGTACGGGGCATAAGAATGTGAGTTGGGGACCTTGGATTCTGGGCTCCTTAAGGGTAGGGAGCAATGTATGTGTGGAGTGCTGCGTAAATTGACAGCCCTATATGGGTAACTTAAATAATGATATAATAGATGAGCATCTTAATGAGACACAATGTATGGGGATAGGGACAATTGTAGACACTCACTCAGGTTAAACTGGATGGACTGGTGTCTTTATTCAACGTTACTAACTATAGATGAGGTCAAACCTAAACACTCAATTTATATGCAATCAGTCAGGCCCTTGCATTACATAGTTGAAGGTAAATCTAAAGGTAATTGAACAACAAAAATTGTATAATGTGGATCCACCCTTTAGGGATGTCAGTATAATCCAAATAGATATACAGTATTTTTATAGATTTTTTGGTCATTATTTTCATTTGTTCCTTCTGTTGTAGGAGTATCCAGGAGAAGAGTTGTTGCTCGTCCTTGACACAGAGTTTAGATATGGACAGAATTTTTATCTGGTCATAACAGAAGAAGCCAAGGAATCCATTCTGCACGTAATACATTGAGATTTCTTCTTTCTTCCATGTCCTTTCATTTCTTTTCAAGAAATATATTATAAAAGAAAGATTCAAAAAAACATATCAAGCTTCAGAACCGTATTTCCATTTTGATGACAAATGTATGTCACCAGAGGTTACCACTATTATTGTTTGTTTGGATAGACTATTTTCTAGAATCATACGGAATATAAAACAGAAAAGGAAGGAGAATGCAAAGCATATATTTTATATAGAGAGATCAAATCATATTACACAGATGGGTCTGTACTGTAACTTTAAATCATTCAATGTTAGAAGTCACAAAGAATGTGTGTGTGTATATATATATATATATATATATATATATATATATATATATATATATATATATATATATATAGTGTATGTGTGTGTGTGTGTATATATATGTATGTGTGTGTGTATATGTGTGTGTATATATATATATATATATATATATGTGTATGTATGTGTATGTATGTAAAGTAAAGGGTATATTTCCAATTATAGTAACTAAATTATAGTAACTAAACCATTTGTAAATGTTTGGTAAAAGTCACATTCACTACTTTATAATAATGCCCTTAAGTGTTAATAAATTAAAGCCCAACTCCAGCAAGGAAGGAGAAGGCTGCTCCATAACGGCAGCTTAACTTGGCTCTGAGCACTTTCCACGGACAAGCAATGGCAAGAGGAATGCATAGGCTGACACTTTCCCTCCCCACTCTCTGCATTCCTCTTGCCATTGTTTGTCCATTGAAAGTGCTCAGAACCAAGTTAAGCAGCCGTAATGAATCAACCATTTCCTTTCTATCTGTTGTTGGTTTGGCCTCAGGCAGGAGCAGATGGGGTGGGACAACACGGGCCTCATAACTAGATTTAGACAGCACCTGTCGATATGGGGCAAAGTTCTAAATGTATTTTGTCCAATCGGAGACAGAACAGTTAGAAAATAATTAATAGATCTTCTTTAAGAAGACATAAACCAAATTAAACTATTTTTCTTTTTTAGAAAATGGGGAAAAAAAGAGAAGAACCTCTGTTTTCTTTTTTTTCTTTCTCAAAAATCTTAGCAAGGAAACGGCGTATAAAACTGGACAGAGGTTCTAACCCATCCCCACTTTACCCAAAGTTAAAAATTGAAGACTCTTCCTAGATCGGCAATGCTGCTGTCCAAAGTTGTCTTAGTTGCTCCTCCATGTAGAGTAGAGGCACCCTAAGACAGGAAGTGTATTATGGGCTGGATCACCAGGTGAAAATAAAGGAAAAAAGAAAAAAAAAGAAAAGTAATACAGCTACCACATTTAAGGATTGGCAAGCTGCAATATATATTATATATAATAATTCAATCTTTGCTTCTGGGTTTAATACCGGTTTAAGTGAATTGATGGGCCATTGCATATTACTGCTCAATATCTAATGTGATATTGCTGTTTCTAAAATATACATTGTGATTAAGCCTTACTGTGAATATGAAATCCAAACCTATGAGCCGCAAAACAACTCAACAAACCAACAGTAATGGGAATTTTTCATTTTTTTTCTGTCTTGTAGCCCCCTGAGTCTGTAATTGATGAAGAAGCCAAGGAAGAAGACACAGAAGACTACACCTATCACCCTCCTATTTCCAAACCATGGGTTTCTCTTGGTAGTGAAAAGGAAATTGAAGAGGAAATGGTCAGAGAATCTAGAGCAAAGGTGACAGTAACAGTGGGGTACTTGGTTAAAGGGCAAGTCCTCTTATAAGTTATTTTTAAAGTGGGGCTCAACCCAAAAGGGGAAGTTCTTTAAGCACTCCCCCCCCCCCCCTCCCCTCCCCTTACCTGCCACATTTGCCATGTTTTTTGTTTTTCGGGGGGGGGGGAACTGGTACCTAGTTTTGACAGGTACCCACTCCCACTCACATCACCTAGACGATCTGAGCAGAAGTGCTCTTCTTCCCCTCCCTCCCTGCCTGCAGTCTTCTGTGAAATGCGCAGTGCACTCCCAGGTGTGAAGCCACAGGCTGTCACAGCTGGGTGCCCACAGTTGAAATGGCGGCGCCGGAGAGAGGTGAGGGAGATAAGCGACGGCTCGGGTGAGCACATCCATTGCTGGATCCTAGGACAGGTGAGTGTGTGTTTATTAAAAGTCAGCAGCTACAGTTTTTGTGGCTGCTGACTTTTAATAAGCACAAAAGCGATTGGAGCTCCTCTTTAAATACTCGTTGGTACCTAATGTGTTGAATTGAATACCAGTAACTAGGCAGCCAGGTGCCTAAAAAAATGTTTAGAAGACTTCTTCTCCTCACTTCCTCTTCTGATGACCACCACCTGTGACGTGAAGCGAAGGTAAACCAGGACACATATAGAAATAGAATATCTTTAAGTTGAGATGGGACGAGTTGGGGCCTATGGTTTACAATACACACTGCAATTTGAATGTACAATCTCCTTTAGATCTAGCAATGAGTATTTAGTGCAAGCAGGGGTGACCCGTGCATTAAGGGCGCATGAGCGCTGCCCCCTCTATCCTCGCCACTCCCCTGTATGGTTAATGGATGGATTCATGCATTGCATGAATCTATTCATGGCCGCCGCTGCCAACCCCTATTCTGGCGTCCGACCCCTTTTTAAGACGCCGGGCACCTGAATTGCAGCAACGGGGGTGTTTTTTGAAGCACTTGATTAGAGCCATAGGCTCTAATAGGCTTCAAAATAGGGTGGACACCGAGCGCAGAACATTGCACTCGGAGTCCACCCAGGTGTGTTAGAAAAGTAAATGAATATCTTCTTTTCTAACGCTGAATCGCCTCTCCGCCAATCAGGAGGCGTGGGTCTGTTACCCACTTCCCAATTGGCTGAAAGGTTAGGCGATCCTATTGGATGCCTAGGAGGAGGGGAGGAGACGCACGGCAGAAAACAGCGTGGGGGGGGTTTGCCGCCCCCCCCCCCCCAAACAAAAAAACACCAGCCGCCGCTGAGTGCAAGGGTGTTCTTGGACGGATAAAGATTGATTGGATAGTTCAGATAAGTGTGTATATTTGATTGTAAGTAGATTGTATGGTCAGATTGTATGATAAGCCTTAAGCTGGCCATACATTATTCATGATTCAGGTTTTTTTTTTTAACAGCCACAGCCAGCGGGCTGATCGAAAAAAAACTGAATGGATTGCCCCATGCACACAATAGAGGTGGATGGGAAAAATCTTCCCATTGCTTCACTCTTGTATTCTGACTCCTCCTCTGTCAGTATACACTGATCAGCGCTGCAGCCTACTGGCTGCATGTGCTGATCGAACACAAATTTTCCAGCAGTCCTTTTTGGGAGGAATTGATCACTAGATTGACTCCGGGAAAGCCCATAGGTGAATCAAAATTGTCTGGTCCCTGCTGAACAGACCAAATTTTGATCCCTCTATGGCCAGCTTTAGTGATGGTTTTTTGTCCTCTGTGTTGCCACAGGGAGATTTTCCTTCACTTTTTGCGTAAGAGCATTGGTCCACCCGGCACAGGAAATAATGAAGAATCTCTCCAATAGAGACACAGACAGCAATAAAACATAACAGGGGTTTTTAACCCTTCTCCACTATCAGGGCCGTCTTTAATATTGATTGGACCCTGGGCAAACGTTTTCTTGGCCCCCTCCCCCCCATACAATTTCGCTCTCCACCTGCTCTGAGGCATACAATAAATAGCAGCTAGACTTAAAATCAGTTTACTGTATCAGATCAGGCAGCGATTGCAATTGGTTGCAGCATATCATTACCGCTTACAGACTGGTTGCTAGAGGTTACAGCACATATTACGGCTCACTGATTAGTTGCTAGATGTTACAGCACATAATTTCTGCTTGTTTTCTTTGCTAGAGATTACTGTACAGTAATACTGCTCACTGATTGGTTGCTAGAGGTTACAGCACATCATCTCCTCACTGCAGGGAGCATGATATACATATGAATGTTGCCTTTATTTACATATCTATGTCGCCGGATGAAGCTATTTACATATGAATGCTGCTGCTATTTACATATGAATGCTGATTATTTACATGTAAACACAGGGTCTGCAGGTGAGTCATCTGTACACAATAGGGCAGAGCTGGGCAGCATTAGTGGCAGCACTTCACACTGAGATATCAGGACACAGCAAGGGACTAAAACTTCAAGGGACAAGGGAATTTAAACTGGGATACTTGGCAAGTATGAGTAAGCTGCTTTGGGCCCCACGACAATGACAGGGCCCAGGGCAGCTGCCCTTTGTGAATGCTGCTGCTATTTACATATGAATGCTGATTATTTACATGTAAACACAGGGTCTGCAGGTGAGTCATCTGTACACAATAGGGCAGAGCTGGGCAGCATTAGTGGCAGCACTTCACACTGAGATATCAGGACACAGCAAGGGACTAAAACTTCAAGGGACAAGGGAATTTAAACTGGGATACTTGGCAAGTATGAGTAAGCTGCTTTGGGCCCCACGACAATGACAGGGCCCAGGGCAGCTGCCCTTTGTGCCCTGCCTTAAAGACGGCCATGTCCACTATACCAAAAACAAAAAACTGATTTGGCTAGTCTTCTTGTCTATAGGTTTAGACCAGAATAATGTTTAGCTAAGATAACGTTAACTTTAGTATGGTTTTATTTCGCTCCACTGCACTCAATGTATTCTGTGTTTTTAGTTGACTTGGGGTCCTGTTTTCTGCAGATTAAATTCATGATTTCACGAGTACGTCGTGAATTCGGAGCGCAGGTCACTTTCAGTGATTACAATGCGTCAGATGTGAAAGATGGGTATATGGAATGCACATCTTATCAAGACAAGCGTTTCAACATTATACCTAAGGAGCGAGATACAGGAATACAGGTCGTCCCACTTCTGCAGGAGCAGAGCACCCAGACCCAGTGGTAAGACCAGAATCCAGGATTTAAGCCGGCCATACATGGATTGAAGTTCAGCTGGGACTGGATGAATTTTGATCTATGTATGTGCACTTTGGTTGTACAGAAGTCTATCTACAGACCTCTTGATTTTAACCCTGCTTGATTAGTGCCATGGGTTATAGCCAGCAGTGCTGATTAGTGAATTCTGCTGGTGGGGAAGTTTCCCCGCTGTCAGAATCCAAAGGTTTAGCGGGGATGAATCCTGTGTATGTGGGGGAATCGGGTCATTTTTTTTATTCAACCTGCTGGCTGAACAAAAGAAAATGCTCATCTGTGAGCTGCTTTAGGCCACTTTCACACTTAGGGGCTATACAGGCGTTTTAGCCCTAAAAATAGCGCCTGCAAAGCGCCTCACCTGTCACCCCATTGTGATAGCCCGAAGCTGTGCGCTTGCAGGATGCTAGAAAAAGTCCTGCAAGCAGCATCTTTGGGGCGGTGGGGGAACGGTGTATACACCGCTCCTCCACCGCCCCTGCCCATTAAAATGAATGGGCAGCGCTGCTGGAGCACCTGCAAGCGTCTGCAAAATCTAGCGTCACTTTACCGCCCCTGTTCTCACTGCCCCAGTGTGAAAGTAGCCTTAGTGTTTCAGTCTTAAAGATTTGCTTTGGTGGGGAGGAAGGGAAAAGGTAAGGGAGACTCTTTCCCCTGCCTCCAAGCACAGAGATCCTTTTATAGGTTTAACCACTTTAGCCCGGAAGGATTTACCCTCTTAATAACCAGGCCATTTTTTCCAATACGGCACTGCGTAGTTTTAACTGACAATTTCGCGGCCGTGCAACGCTGTACACAAACACAATTTCTGTCCTTTTTTCCCACAAATAGAGCTTTCTTTTGGTGGTATTTGATCACCTCTACGGTTTTTATTTTTTGCGCTATAAACAAAAAAAGACCGACAATTTTGAAAAAAAACACAACATTTTTTACTTTTATCCAAAAAAACAAACAAACAAATGTCTTCATCAGTTTAGGCCAATATGTATTCTTCTACATATTTTTGGTAAACAAATCACAATAAGCGTATATTGATTGGTTTGCGCAAAAGTTATAGCATCTAAAAAATAGGGGATAGATTTATGGAATCTTTATTATTAAATTTTTTTTTTTTACTAGTAATGGCGGTGATGAGCGATTTTTAGTGGGACTGCGACATTGCAGCGGACAGATCGGACACTTTTGACACTTTTGTGGGGACCAGTGACATTTATACAGCGATCAGAGCTAAAAATAACTACTGATTACTGTATAAATGACACTGGCAGGGAAGTGATTAACACTAGGGGGCAATCAAGGGGTTAAATATGTTCCCTGGGAGGTGTTTCTAACTGTGGGGGGAGGAGACTGACTGGGAGTAGAGAGAGATCGCTGTTCCATGATCACTAGGAACAGCAGATCTCTCTCTCCTCCCCTGTCAGAATTGGGATCTGTTTGTTGACATCGACAGATCCCCCGTTCTGGCTCTCTATGGAGCGATAGCGGGTGGCCGGTGGACAACGCGGACGCCGGCCACGCGCATAGGCTTCCGCCTGCCATCGCTCGTAGCCTCCCTGACGGTTTTCCCGAGTGTGGCTTGGGGTTAAATTTCAGTCCCATTAGCGGTAACCCCGAGCCACACTCGGGATTACATTGCAGAATCCTGGTGCGGCGTTACTTACCTTGTCCCCAGGATCCTGCGATGTCCGCCGCTGTGTCTGCGGTCTCTGTCTCCTCCGAAGCCTCTCCGTGCCAGGCTCCGTTCCCTGCGAGCATCGCGACGCATGGGGGCGGAGCTTGGCGGCAAATTCAAAAAAATTTACAAACCATAACACATACAGTACTGTAATCTTACAGATTACAGTACTGTATGAAATTATTTCACATCCCTTTTGTCCCCAGTGCTATGTCCAATGCCCTACATGCAGTTTTATATTATAAATACTGTTATTTCTGCCTGGAAACTGGAGATTGTCCATAGCAACCAAAAAGTGTCCCTTTACGTCAAAAGTGGCTTTAGACCAGCTAGAAAACAGCGATAGTAAATTAGAACACTTGCAGAATTGAGCGATCGTGAATCGTGGGGAAATTTATTTTATTATTATTATTATTATATTATTATTTTTTTTAATTATTTATATTTATTTATTATATTATAATTTGTTTTTGTGTTTCAAACTTCATCATACCCGGGATATCTACTAGACTCTTGTTTGGACAGATTTAAGTGTGTTATTGTTAAGAATTACAGGCCTACAATATAAAACGCCAAATTTCCATGCAAAATAATTGTACCGCTTTCAGCACCTAAAATCCGAAATAATCATACCGCCAGGGAGGTTAAAGCGGCCGACATACACCTACAGCGATTTGTGCAGCTGTGCCAACCTGCCGCAGTATAATTACGGCGGCTGATCGGCAAGCGGTTAAAAAGATTTTGCTACTTGGCCCATTCAGGACTAAATGACAGGGACCCTTTGAAAGCTCACATACTATCCACTGATTCTTGGCTTCCCTGCGCTCCCCCATTTCTCTTTTCTTCTATCAGAGCCTAAATCCTCTGTAAGATCTGTACCAGTCAGAGCTTACACAGGTTTAATGATCTGCTCCACCTTCTGATTGGCTGCTCAGCCCCTAATCCCTGTATCCTCGGAGGAAGGGTGCAGGTTACATGTTCCTCCCTACCTAGGAATAGTGGGTAAGGATGAGCTCCGGCGTGTTCGCACACTCCACGTGCAAAACCCGCCAGGAAGTCGGAACTGCGCTAATCACAGGCAGTGAGACATTTCCCGATCTCTGCAGCCGCACATCAGGAAAATGTCTCACTGCTTGTGATTAGCGCAGCGCAGTGCAGACTTCCTGGCGGGTTCTGCACGTGGAGTGTGCGAACACGCCGGAGCTCATCCTTAATAGTGGGCATTTCTCAGTGCTACTGCAGATTAGGGAAGCAGCACGGCAAAGGTGGGTATCATTGGATGGGGGTGCCATATCAAGAGAACCTGTCACATTATGCTGAAAGAGCAAAGTGACATATTGTGGTGCACACAGAATCTAGTGCAGTTGTGCATAGTAATCAATCGTCTTTCAGGTTTTATTATCAAAGCTTAATTGGACAAGCTGAAGTTAGAAGCTCATTGGTTACCATTTACATCTGCCCCAGATTCTGTGTGCATCAGTTTTAGCAAATCTCCCTCAGTGAGGCTGATTTATTAGAGTTGAGAATTTTCATGCAATGCATTCACTTCAATTATCCAATCATGTGCAAAGCAAATTTTTGCTTACTTTTTTTTCATATGGACATGATTGGATAGTTACAATTAATATTTACACAATTTATTGTGTGAAGATTCCCAACTTTTTTAGTAAATCAGCCTCATTCTCACTAAATAACAAGACATCTGAATATCATGCAATACAATCTAGAAAGCCATCTTCCATCGCTCTCATCTCTGTATCTTTAAACATCTTTAGAAGAGTTGTTGTATCAGTAATGCCGCGTACACACGATCGGAAATTCCGCCAGCAAAAAAACGATGATAGCTTTTGGTTGGAGAATGCGACCGTGTGTATGCTCCATTGGACTTTTGCTGGCAGAATTCCAGCCAGCAAAAGATTGGGAGCAGGTTCTCAATTTTTCTGTCGGAAAAAGTTCCTATCCGAAAATGCGATCGTCTGTGGCAATTCCAACGCGTAAAATTCCTACGCATGCTCGGAAACAATTTGACGCATGCTCGGAAGCATTGAACTTCATTTTCTTGGCTCGTCGTAGTGTTGTACGTCACCGCGTTCTTGACGGTCGAAAGTTTGGAGAACTTTTGTGTGACCGTGTGTATGCAAGGCAAGCTTGAGCGGAATTCCGTCGGAAAAACCATCCGAGTTTTTTCCGACGGAAAATCCACTTGTGTGTACGGGGCATAAGAGAAATTAAAATTCAGGATATCATACCCTCAGACCCCTTTCACACTGGGGCGGTTTGCAGGCGTTATTGCGCTAAAAATAAGCGCCTGCAAACCGCCCCTAAACAGCCTCCACTGTTTGTTCAGTGTGAAAGCCCGAGGGCTGTCACACTGAAGCGGTGCGCTGGCAGGAGAAGAAAAAAATCTCCTGCTAGCCGCATCTTTGGAGCGGGGAAGGAGCGGTGAATTCACCGCTCCTTCACCGCTCCTGTCCAATGGGACAGCGCGGCTATACCGCGGTAATACCGCGGCTATAGCCACGCTATACGAGGGGTTTTAACCCTTTTTCGGCCGCCAGCGGGGGGTTAAAACCGCACTGCTAGCGGCCGAATACCGCGGTAAAACAGCGCTAAAAATAGCGCTGTTTTACCGCCGACGCCCCCTACCGCCCCAGTGTGAAAGGGGCCTTAAAGTGGAGTTTGGCCTGGGAAAAAAAAAACAAAAGTCAGCAGCTACAAATACTGCCGCTGCTGACTTTTAATATAAGGACACTTACCTGTCCAGGGAGCCCGCGATGTCCTCACCCGAAGCCGACCCATCCATCCTTACTAAGGGAAACAGGAAGTAAAGCCTTGCGGCTTTACAGACTTTCCTACTGCGCATGCGCGAGTCACACTGCGCAATCTATGCCCGAAAGTGGGAGCAGATACCTGGATTTAACAGGTATCTTCTCTCCCCTCCCCCCGAAAGGTGCTAAATGTGGCACCAGAGGGGGGGAGGAATCCGATCAGCGGAAGTTCCATTTCTGGGTGGAACTCCTGCTTTTAAAGTGGATGTAAACCTCATGAAATTTGACCTGGGCACATCTATCTGTGGTGTTTACTTATCTCTCTCCAAAGCACTCAGGCCCCATTCACATCTGAGCGTTTTGTAGCTTGAAGCCTGAAGCTACAAAACGCTTGAGGGGAAAAAATCAATTATACTCTATGGAGATGGTTCACATGTCCTCTCCCAGTCTCCTGAAGCTCAAACAAGTTCTGGACCCTTTTTTATCGCTCAAATCGGGCAGATTTGGGCGTGTTTAGAGCAGGAAGCAGATGACAAAATCTAACAACATAGCAACAAATGATGATACAGATGATCATTTTTCCTATTGGCTAATAAAAAAAAGCCAAAGCTCAAAAACGCCAGAAATCGATGCATGGAAACCCACAAATACGCAAAACGCCGGAAACATGCTACACTCAGGTGTGAATGGGCCTAAGTCCTGTGTCTTTCTACTGCTTCATTCCTCTGTTATCAGCATGATAACATGACAAATTCTTCGACACAGGAGATAAAAGCGGAGAAATTTGTGTCTGGGCTTGGTGCTTAGAGATAGATTAGCAGAGAGCTGAACTATTCACAGCACAGCAAGTTTCTTTTTTCCTCTGCCTATGTGGATGGGTGGGGTGTGTGCCTTTTCTCCAATCAGCTCTCACACAGTGTATGCCAAGACTCCCCTCCCACTGCTGAAAGAGGAAGTAAAAATTCTAACACTGTGTTCACTTTCTGAAGAATATAGCAAGCTGAAGACAGCAGATATACATGTAAAACTTATGTAGGGAGATTTGTTTAGTCTCTGTGTATCATCTGAGGCTGTTTATTTCACTGGGTATATGTGAGGGTTTACATCTGCTTTAACCACTTCCCGACCAGCCGCCGCAGTTATACTGCTGCAGCTTGGCTCCCCTGCGCGAGCCATCATAGCTGTACGTTGGCTCGGGATAGCAGGCGGGTGCATGCACTGCACAGCGGGGGTGCCGATGCTCGTGACCAACGGTCGCGATGACCACCTGCCACGAGCGATCGCGAGCACGACAGACAGAACAGGGACGAGTGTGTGTAAACACACACTTCCCTGTTCTGTTCTGAGAGGAGTGACAGATCGTGTGTTTCTTTTAGCTAGGAACCACGATCCGTCACTTCCTCTAGGCAGTCCCCTCCCCCCTTCACTTAGAATCACCTCCCAGGGAACACAGTTAACCCCTTGATCGCCCCCTAGTGTTAACCCCTTCAATGCCAGTGACATTTTTACAGTAATCGGTGCATTTTTATAGCACTGATCGCTGTATTAATGCCAATGGTCCCAAAAAATGTGTTAAAAGTGTCCGATGTGTCCACCATAATGTCGCAGTAAAAATCGCAGATCGCTGCCATTACTAGTAAAAAAAAAAAATGATAATAAAAATGCTATAAATCTATCCCCTATTTTGTAGACGCTATAACTTTTGCGCAAACCAATCAATTTACGCTTATTGCGATTTTTTTTTTTTACCAAAAATATGTATAAGAATACATATCTGCCCAAACTAAGGAAAAAAATAGTTTTTTTTATATATTTTTGGGGGATATTTATTATAGCAAAAAGTAATTAAAATGCGTTTTTTTTTTCAAAATTGTCACTTTTTTTGTTTATAGCACAAAAAATAAAAACAGCAGAGGTGATCAAATGCCACCAAAAGAAAGCTCTATTTGTGGAAAAAAAGGTCGTCAATTTTGTTTGGGAGCCACATCGCACGACCGCGCAATTGTCAGTTAAAATGACGCAGTGCCGAATCGCAAAAAGTGCTCTGGTCAGGAAGGGGGTAAATTCTTCTGGGGCTGAAGTGGTTAAGGTGACTATACACTATTCATTCTAATTGTACAATCTCATTTAGACCTACCATCAAAAATACAGTGCAAGGGCCTATCTGATTTGATGCAAATAAAATGGATTGCTTAGGTTTGTCCTCATATATTACATCGTTTTGGTAATTTCAAAGGAGATTGTACAGAGATTGTACAATCAGATTCTATAGTGTATAACCAGCATTGGTTTCATAAGTAACCTTTTCTGACCATTTGCTATCTCTCTCATGTCTCTGTAAGGACTTATCCACAGAATGCCTGCACTCAGTACGAGCCACGAGAGTTTTCAGAAGAGGAAAAACAGGAGTTGCTGACTTCTAAAGATCTAAAAGATTTTGTCAATTCCGTGTCCATAAGGTTAGTGTGTCAATAAAGGTAACAGTCATAAATCATAATGATCTTATTTTCAGTAATCTTATTTTTTCAATAAATAACATTTTTATAGTTTTTAAATATATATTTTTTTTCTATGTGATGATTTTGATGTAAAATTAATTCAGCAGACCTGATGCAACTGCTATTATTAGCCACTTAAGGACCAGCCTCGTTTTGAGATTTTGGTGTTTACATGTTTAAAACTGTTTTTGTTTGCTAGGAAATTACTTAGAATACTTTTTTATTACTTGCAATACTTTTTTTCACACCGTATTTGCGCAGCGGTCTTACAAACGCACTTTTTTTTGAAAAAATTCACTTTTTTGAATAAAAAAATAAGACAACAGTAAAGTTAGCCCAATTTTTTTTATATTGTGAAAGACAATGTTACCCCAAGTAAATTGATACCCAACATGTCACGCTTCAAAATTGCGCCCGCTCGTGGAATGGCGTCAAACTTTTACCCTCAAAAATCTCCATAGGCGACGTTTAAAAAATTCTACAGGTTGCATGTTTTGAGTTACAGAGGAGGTCTAGGGCTAGAAATATTGCTCTCGCTCTAACAATTGCGGCGATACCTCATGTGTGGTTTGACCACCGTTTTTTTATACGCGGGCGCTACTCACGTATGCGTTCGCTTCTGCGCGCAAGCTCGTCAGGACGGGGTGTTTTAAAAAATATTTATTTTTTTTCTTATTTATTTTACTTGATTTTATTTATTTTTACACTTTTAAAAAAAAAAAAAAAAAGAATTTGGGTCACTTTTATTCCTATTACAAGGAATGTAAACATCTCTTGTAATAGAAACAAGCATGACAGGTCCTCCTAAATATGAGATCTGGGGTCAAAAAGTCCTCAGATCTCATTATTGGACTTAAATGCAATACAAAAAAAAAATGAAAAAATGACATTGAAAAAAATGTGCCTTTTAAGACGTGTGGGCGGAAGTGACGTTTTGACGTCGCTTCCGCCCTGCAGTGTCATGAAGACGGGTGGGGGCCATCTTACCCTCACTCGTCTCCATGCACAGCAAGTGAGAGGACTCGATCGCCTCCGCCGCTGCTGACGGCTCCGGTAAGCGGCGGGGGGCCCCTCTCCTGCCACCGATAAAAGTGATCTTGCGGCGAATCCGCCGCAGAGACCACTTTTATCTTGTAGCCGACTGCCGGCCGAACACGGGAATACTGGGGTTATGGCAGCTAGCTGCTGCCATAACAACGATATCCGTCCCCAAAGTAGGGACGGATGCGTGCGGCAGTCGGCAAGTGGTTAGAAGATAATATGGTGTAAAGAAGACTATTTTAAAATTTATGTTGCCTTATGTTTATTCTGAGTTGCATCACAGTACTTCTGATCTCCTGCAGCATCTTTGCAGCCGTTTCCTGTCTACATGCACTCCAGTGATGGCTGCATGGCATTCCTCAGGGTTTTCTGATGGTGACAACAGTGGACCGTGCCAGTTTGTGTGTGTGGTGAAACAGCTACTTGTAGTCATTTGCCCTGTACATACGATCGGACTTTCCAACAACAAAACCGTGGAATTTTGTTTGAAAGTTGTTGGCTCCAACTTGTCTTGCATACACACGGTCACACAAATGTTGGCCAACAATTACAAACGTGGTAACGTGGTGACATACAAGACGTACGACGAGCCGAGAAAAAGGAAGTTCAATAGCCAGTGCGGCTCCTTCTGCTTGATTCCGAGCATGCGTGAACTTTTGTGCGACGGACTTGTGTACACACGATCGGAAATTCCGACAACAAAGTTTTGTTGGCGGAAAATTTGAGAACCTGCTAGCCAACATTTGTTGGTGGAAAGTTCGACAACAAATGTTCGATGGAGCGTACACACGGTCAGACTTTCAGCCAACAAGCTCACATCCAACAAAACGAAAATCTGATCGTGTGTACGGGGCATTACTGTGATTGGAGGAGAGGCAAGTTTTACTTTTTTGATAGGTCATGTGACCAGGCTTTCCCCTCCAGCTTTTTTTTTTTTTGCTCTGTGCATTATAAATTTGCCTTTTAAGGGAACTTTCACACTGATCTGTAGTTTTTTTTATGCGTTTTTGTAACATTTTCTATGCATTTCAATGGGGAAGTGCGTTTTTGGTGCATTTTTTTACTGCACCAAACCTGCACCATAAATGCAGCAAGCAGGATTTTACTAAATGCAGTGGATCCACAACGGATCATTGTGAAGATTTCCATAGGATTACATTGTCACGCGTTTTTGTTTTGCTTTTTTTTTTTTTTTTTCCCTGCAAGGTAAAGTCATACTGTGCTAGTATGCATCATATACTAGCACATTATATGAAACTTGGTTTAAAACAAAGCTGTTCCATCACCGCGATGTCAGCGCTGCAGCCGCTTCCATTTTCACTCGTCTTGCTTCCGGTTTCGTGGGCTACGGCTCTGTGATTGGCCGGAGCCCCAATAGATGTCACTCCCACGCATGCGCGTGGGAGCCTCCATTTACGACACAGGGCTCGGAAGGAACGGCACCGTGGCTGTTGCTTGAGAGCGCATGCGTCAGTGATGTCACTGGCTGCATGTAATGTAAATATCTCCTAAACGGTTTAGGAGATATTTACACTACCTATAGATAAGCTTTATTATAGGCTTTCCTATAGGTAAATGTCAGCAGAGGAAGTTCACTTCCTCTTTAAGCAGTAGTGTGGCTGTGGTAAGGCCATACCTTTTGCTTAGTTTTTCAGTTTTTTAATGGAACCCTAAATCTGAAGCAGCTTCTAACTCGCCAACCCTTTCTCCTTACAGCATTATATAATTTACTAAATGATGAGTGTATTTACAGTGCCTTGAAAAAGTTTTCATACCCCTTGAAATGTTCCACATTTTGTCATGTTACAACCAAAAATTGTAAATGCATTTTATTGGGATTTTATGTGATAGACCAACACAAACCCGCCCCCTAATGATGTCACAGTCCCTGGAGAAGAGAAGAGGGAAGAAGACAAGAAGCCCAGAAGTCTGGACCTCCGCTGGCAAGAGAGCGGCCTGAAGACAGCGGAGGAGCCGGCCGAAGAACTGGAACACCAGGAGAAGAGGCCGGAGAGAGCCGGGATCTGGGGGTCCTCTTATTATAGGGGGCTCCCGGATTCCGATAAGCCCCCCGCCCGCAAACCCCGACATACAACGGCCAGGGTTGTCAGGAAGAGGCCCTTGTCCTCATCAACATGGGGACAAGGTGCTTTGGGGTGGGGGGCCCCGCAGGGCGCCCCCCTCCTCCAAAGCACCCACCCCCCATGTTGAGGGCATGCGGCCTGGTACGGTTTAGGAGGGGGGGCGCTTGCTCGTCCCCACCCCCTTTTCTGACCGGCCGGGCTGCGTGCTCGGATCGGGGTCTGGTATGGATTTTAGGGGGGACCCTACGCCGTTTTTTCGGTGTAGGGGTTTCCCTTTATAATCCATACCAGACCTAAGGGCCTGGTATGCCCCGCACTCGCCGCAATAGGAAAATTTGTTTTTCCTATTGCAGCGAGCGCGAAATGCAATACCCTGCCCTTGCGTCGTATCTGGTCCGTTGGACCAGCATACAGACGAGCGGGCTTTCCGTCGGACCAGCACACAGACGAGCGGACTTTCCGCCAGAAACTGAGTCCGACGGAAAGATTTAAACCGTGTTTCAAATCTAGGTCCGGCGGGCTTTTGGGAAAAAGTCCGCCGGAAAAGTCCGCCGGAGCCTACACACGGTCGGATTGTTCAGCGGACTCTGGTCCGCCGGACCAAGTATGCCGGAAAGTCCGACCGTGTGTACGCGGCATTAGTTGTGCACTCCATAAATCTGGCCTTTATGGAAGAGTGGCAAAAAGAAAGTCATTGTTGAAAGAAAGCCATAAGAAGTCCCATTTGCAGTGTGCGAGAAGCCATGTGGGGATGAGATGAGACCAAAATTGAACTTTTTGGCCTAAAAGCAAAAGCTATGTGTAGCAGAAAACTAACACAGCACATCACCCTGAACACACCATCCCCACCGTGAAACATGGTGGTGGCAGCATCATGTTGTGGGGATGCTTTTCTTCAGCATGGACAGGGAAGCTGGTTAGAGTTGATGGGAAGATGGATGGAGCCAAATACAGGGCAATCTTAGAAGAAAATCTGTTATGCCGCGTACACACGGTCGGACTTTTCGTCTACAAAAGTCCAACGGACGCTGACGGACTAAAGCTGGCTGGTAATCTGATCGTGTGTGGGCTTCTCCGGACTTTCAACATACTTTTTTAGCCTCAAATCCGACGTACTTTAGATTTGAAACATGCTTCAAATCTTTACTTCGTAACTACGACGGACCCCGAAATCCGCTCGTCTGTGTGCTAGTCCGACGGACAAAAAGCCACGCTAGGGCACCTATTGGCTACTGGCTATGAACTTCCTTATTTTAGTCCGGTGTACGTCATCACGTAAGAATTCGATGGACTTTTGTGTGATCGTGTGTAGGCAAGTCTGTTCGTTAGAAAGTCCGCCGCAAGTCCGTCGAAAGTCCGCCGAAAGTCTGCCGGAAGTCTGTCGGACAGGCTGTCTGACTTTTGTAGACGAAAAGTCCGACCGTGTGTACGCGGCATTAGAGTCTGCAAAAGACTTGAGACTGGGGCGGAGGTTCACCTTCCAGCAGGACAACGACTCTAAACATACAGCCAGAGCTACAATGGAATGGTTTAGATCAAAGCATATTCATGTGTTAGAATGCACAGTCAAAGTCCAGACCTAAATCCAATTGAGAATCTGTGGCAAGACTTGAACATTGCTGTTCACAGACGCTCTTCATCCAATCAAAGTAGAATGGGCAAAAATGTGACTCTCTAGATGTACAAAGCTGAGACATCCCCAAAAAGATTTGCAGCTGTAATTGCAGTGAAAGGTGGTTCTACAAAGTATTGACTCAGGGGGGCTGAATACAAATGATGCCACACTTTTCAGATATTTATGTGTAAAAAATTTTGAAAACCATTTATCATTTTCCTTCCACTTCACAATTATGTGCCACTTTGTGTTGGTCTATCACAAAATCCCAATAAAATACATTTATGTTTTTGGTTGTAACATGACAAAATGTGGAAAATTTCAAGGGGTATGAATACTTTTTCTAGGCACTGTATACATCTTAGTGTTATTTGATATTTTATATGTCTAAAATAGTTCGTTGATAACTGCTCTTTAACTTGCTGCCTCCTTTCATGGACAGTTTGATTTACTTTTTTATAGGAAATGTTTCTAATAATTTAGCTGTTGTATTAAGAAATTGAAACCCCTCTTTTAAATAGGCTGGAATTAGCGCTACAGCAAAATGAAATTCTCAACGCCTTTGTAGATGACTGGAAAGCCTTGTCTGACCAGGAGAGTATGTTCGGTACGAGATCCGACTCTCACCTCAAGGAGTATCAATCTTTTACAGACCACCAATTTGGCAAAGACAAAACCATCAGCTGCATCGATTGGCACCCCACACTTCATGGTAACGAATGAATCACTGCCAGGGTGCAGATCTAGTAATTGTATGCATGTGGAAGCAATAAGGGGTATTTATCAAAGCAGTTTTGTGTTAATTAATGTACAATTTGCACTCAAAAATGTTGGCATAGATCTTTGGGTCTGGCTTGCAGCCAAATCGACAGGTTAAGTTCTCATCATTTTGAGGCCAAATAGCCCCTGTCTACCTTATTCTCTTTCTTCTGCCACAGCTTTAACCTCTTGCAGGCCATGTAATGCATATATGCGGTGGCAGATAATTGGGCTCTAATGCCAATCCGCTGTACATATCCATCCACATCACAAGTGTGGGCACCCGGCTGTGACAGCTTACGGCTCCACAGCCAGGTGTGCACTGCACATGCGTGAGTCCTCAACGGCCAAGCAATCTTCTGGGACCTGTGACGTGTCCCAGAAGATTGGAGGGAGGAGGAGAGGAGAACTTCCTCTCGAGTCGCCTAGATGGCCCGAGCGGAAGTGGGAGCTGGGTACCTGTTAAAACCAGGTACCCACTACCCCCCCCCCCCCCCCCCCCCCTCAAAAAAAAGGCATGTCAAATGTGGCATCTCAGGGGGTTAGGAGTTGGGAGTTTGGGTGGAACTCCGCTTTAAGCTTTTGAAATTTTCCAACAGTTTAGTGTACAAGAGAAAGCAAATTACCAGAGTAGAGTCTGTTCTAGTTCACAAGCTCAGAAGAATCCCAACCATCCACAATGTGTAATGGCTTTATAATACAGGTTATAACTACAGTCAGCAGCATGTGCTACACCTAGATAGGCCGCATAGAAGGAGCAATTTTTAAACAGGTGCAAAATTCTGATTTATTATGTAGCTCGCTCCCAGATAATAGCTCTGTCTCTAACTAATATAAAATACAGGGGGTCCCCGGGTTACAAACAAGATAGGGACTGTAGGTTTGTTCTTAAGTTGAATCTGTTTGTAAGTCGGAACAGGTACATTTTTGAAGTGTAGCTCCAGCCAAAAAAACTATTTTTAAGCTTTTTGGATAGCATAGGGAAGGGTTATCACCCCTGTAACGTTTGTTTTGCTGTGTGTGCCCCTGTTCAGAAGATTTCACCTCACTTTCTGTCCCAATGAGAATTGGATTTTGAAAATTTTGGGTTGTTGTGGAAACAAGCCTTGGTGATAAAGAATCAGGGGAGGTACCTTTTCCCCATAATAGCTCTTACAGGGAGAGAATTTCCCTTCCTAGGGGTAGATTTCTTCTCACTTCCTGTTGTCTCCTTCCGTTTGTAAGTAGGGGACCCCCTGTATAGGAAACAACAGATTTAGCAGCCTCAGTCATTAAAGGGGTTGTAAACCCTCGTGTTTTTTTCACCTTAATGCATCCTATGCATTAAGGTGAAAAAAAACACCTGGCAGTCACCGGCCTCCTAGCCCCCCCGACCCCCCCCCCCCCCCCCCCCCTTTCTTTACTTACCTGAACCCTTTAATTACCCTTGCAATCACTTTAAGACAGTATTGACAGAATTTTCTTAATGTCCAATATGCATATCTACACTTTTTATAAAAGTGCACCTTAGGACTTCCTAGTTCTGTGCGCAGAATTAAATCTATCACTTTGGTTCCAAAACATACCCAAAGATTCATGCAAACCTCTTTGCATGCATATTACACATTTAATAATACACAACTGCTTTAATAAATATTCATCACTGAGTTAGAATTGTGTGTTTTATCTGCCAGGCTTGGTGGCGGTTTCGCTAACTGAACGACTTTCTCTGGAGGATCGAGTGAACTTATCTTCCAAACTTATCTTGAAACCATCACTGATTCTTATTTGGAGCCTGAGTGACCCCATCCATCCCCAGGTAAGACAGTAAAGTCAGAGTTCTTTTTTCAGATGCAGGCATGGCTGTTCAGCAAAGAACACTGATGATGTGCTCTCATAGACTATATGTACTACGAATGCTAAAACCCTCCCTGAAGAATGAGCTTTAGGGACTCTGAAATGCGTTGGCAATTGGTTTATGTATAATCCAGTGGCGCCTGGTGCTCAAAAGTGTGACCCCCCCCGCCAGCTCGCCGTCTGCCCTACACTTACCCTGTCTTGGTGAGGTAACGGGTGACAGTGATGAGCGGGGTCCTTCGTATGTCTCCTGCCGTCCTCATCTCCTGTCCTCTCCTCCTGATAGGTGTCCAATAGCAACGCCTGTTTCAGCCAATCAGGTGACAGGTAACAGACCCGAGCACCTGATTGGCGGAGAGGCGGTTTAGTGTTAGGAAAGCGAATATTCATGCGCTACACAGCTGAGTGACCTGCGAGCGCCCAGCACAGCGCTCGCAGGTCACTTTTTTTTTTTTACACCTATTAGAGCCTATGGCTCTAATCAAGTGCTTCAAAAACAATCTATCTATGCAATGCATGAATCTATCTATTGGTGATAGAGGGAGTGGCAGGAGAGAGGGGGTGGCACCCTGGTGTAATCTTTGTACTTGACAGTTCAGGGTTTTTCTGCCTTGTGGCTACAGACCACACATTTTCATTGTTTTGTATGTACATTTTAACTGCACTTTTTTTTACAATTTTTGGATACTAATAAGTATTTAATACTACTATATTATACTTTTTGTACATTCCTTAAGCCTAAAAAATCCCAATCCTACAAGGGGATTTTCCCATTTCTATCCATATCAGGGATGTGGACTTTCTAAGCAGAATCGTATAACCTCGTTTTTCTGATTATATGTAAAGTCCAGTATTTCATAAGAGCCAACCAGATTTCAGACACCAGTAAAAAATAAATCCTGATTTTTTTTTATTTTTTTTTACTGTGCAAAGAGCTCCTATTCCTCCACTATGGTTTATTATACACAGGACTTTGCCAAAGTCATACTGCCTCAGAGAAACAGATTTGTTGTTATCCAGCTTTTGAGCTGTCCACGCATGCTACCAGACTACAGCAATAGGCCTACTGCTGAAGAGGAACTTTGCTTTCTGTCTGCAGTCTGTAGATAAACATTCCCCATTTGACAGCGAGCAGGAGACACTGTGCAGCTGCCAGCTGCCATACATGGCTGTCACAGCTCCAGTCCCCATTTATAATCAGGATCCAATTAAAGTTGTTCCTGATCATGTAATCATTACATCAGAGATGATATACAGTGTCACATACAGGCTGGAGGCTTCATTCATTCATTAAGAAGAGAAGAAAAGATTGATTGCACACTTGAATCCAAAAGATGCTGTAGAAATTATTATGAGCCAGACAAAATTGCATTGATGATCAGTTGACGCGTTTCACAAGAAAAGAACCGTGCTTGTTCACAACGTTCATTCATGAAAAAAAAAAAAGCTTTTAGCCTACAGGTGCCACTGCAGCCTAAAAATGTCAACGTGTATTTGTTTAATACTGTAATTGTCAGATACAGTATTAAAAATGTTAATTTATTTCATAAATGCATTACATTTTTTATTTTAAATTCTTCTTCATTTGTCTACCTAGAATAAAAAAACAGTGCATGGTTAAACAGTCAACCAAATGAAAGCCTTATACTGTATGTTCTTAAAAAATGTAAAAAATATTCAGGTAGGCAAATTAGTCAGAGATATGTGAACCCTTATAGATATATGTATAGATTTTTTTTCACATAACTTTTGTTCTCAGCTACATAAAATGCTCATAGATCTAGGGGAAGAAAAACAAAAGCACAATGATCTTCCTAGTGACTGGCTGCAAGGAGGGGGCTGTGCTCTCATGCTTAGTGTGGTCAGTTTTTAATAGGAAAGCACAGGGACTGGCAGGAACACCAGGGATTTCACACAAAGAAAGCAATACAAGGAGGACAGGAAACTTTCTCATAAAAGTACATGTTATAGCAGACACATATCAGGAATATGAAACGTTGGGTTGACATATTCTTGCAGTATATCTGACCCTACATTCACACCTATGTGTTTTTTAGTGCGTTTTGCAGTTTGCAGAAAGAAGTGTCACTAAATAAAATTGTTAGCTTACAGTCCTGTTTACACCTGCTTTTGCTTTGCAAAAGGTGTGAACTTTGAGCTTCGCTTCAAAAATTATACCCCATGTAGCTTTAGGTTCCTTTCACACTTGTATGTCCTGTCCTATGACTTGGGACTGCAAAGTCGTATGACAAGTCGTTCCCCATGATTTCCAATGACTACCATTTATATTCGTACGACTTCAAGTCGTGCCGACTTCAAGTCGTGCCGACTTCAAAGTAGTCCCTGCGCTACTTTGGTACGACTTTGATGCGAGTTACACAGGCATTCCCTGAATTTGCGGCCGCATTGCGCGACTTTGACGTCGCACAAGTGTGAAAGGGGCCTTAGTGGTGCTTCAAAGCGTCTTCAAAGCCTCCATAGAAGAATGTGGTAAAGCTTGCTTGCAGCCCCACCAAAGCCTCATTGAAGCCCCACCAAAGCCTCATTGAAGCCCCACCAAAGCCTCATTGAAGCCCCACCAAAGCCTCATTGAAGCCCCACCAAAGCCTCATTGAAGCCCCACCAAAGCCTCATTGAAGCCCCACCAAAGCCTCATCGCAGCCCCACCAAAGCCTCATCGCAGCCCCACCAAACGCTCATTGAAGCCCCACCAAACGCTCATTGAAGCCCCACCAAACGCTCATTGAAGCCCCACCAAACGCTCATCGCAGCCCCACCAAAGGCTCATCGCAGCCCCACCAAAGGCTCATCGCAGCCCCACCAAAGGCTCATCGCAGCCCCACCAAAGGCTCATCGCAGCCCCACCAAAGGCTCATCGCAGCCCCACCAAAGGCTCATCGCAGCCCCACCAAAGGCTCATCGAAGCCCCACCAAAGGCTCATCGAAGCCCCACCAAAGGCTCATCGCAGCCCCACCAAAGGCTTATCGCAGCCCCACCAAAGGCTCATTGCAGCCCCACCAAAGGCTCATTGCAGCCCCACCAAAGGCTCATTGCAGCCCCACCAAAGGCTCATTGCAGCCCCACCAAAGGCTCATTGCAGCCCCACCAAAGGCTCATTGCAGCCCCACCAAAGGCTCATTGCAGCCCCACCAAAGGCTCATTGCAGCCCCACCAAAGGCTCATTGCAGCCCCACCAAAGGCTCATTGCAGCCCCACCAAAGGCTCATTGCAGCCCCACCAAAGGCTCATTGCAGCCCCACCAAAGGCTCATCGCAGCCCCATCAAAGGCTCATCGCAGCCCCATCAAAGGCTCATCGCAGCCCCACCAAAGGCTCATCGCAGCCCCACCAAAGGCTCATCGCAGCCCCACAAAGCTCCACAGAAGCCTCATCGAAGGACCAAGCAAAATAAAGGTGTAAACAGGACTGTAAGATAACCATTTTATTTAGTGACAGGAGCTTTGACTTGCATTCAGAGAGCTTTAACAAAGCGTGTCCGAAGACTTGAAACAAGTGTAAACTAGCCCTAAGAGATTTACCTCTCTTTGGAGAAGTTTCCTCCCCTTGTGTCTACAGGACAGGAAGTGATGGAAAATCTTTTAAAAATCACACAGATAACAAACAAACAAAAAAAGCTGACGAGTTTAACCAATTCCTTCTCTATCCAAAATGGGGGAAAAAGATTGGTTTTAGATACACTTTAACTGACGCATGCTGATGCCGGTAAATTTGATTTGTTTTTTAGTTCCCTGGTCACGAAAGGGATTAATCACACCATTCATGCCATCTTTGTATGTCATGTTTCACTGAATCTAATACACTGAAAACTGGTTGCTATGGGTTTGTAAGCTTGCAGGTTATGGGTTTTTAAGGTTGTAAGCTCTCATGTTCTCCTAAACATCTGGTATTGAATATTAAGGGCCAGTTCACACCACATGCAGTCCAGTGCATTTTTTGTCTGCATCAAAAACGCATGGAAAGTAGGTTAATTGGTTTTCAATGGCATAGTTCACACCAGTGCTTGCCGTTCCTGTGCGTTCCAGTTCCAGAAAAAAAAAGTAGAACATGCTGCATTTTTCCTGCACTGGACTGTACTGGAACGTTGTAAAAATGCACTGGAGCATACATGTCCTTATTTAAGGTTAGGAAAAAAGAGGGGGGGAAATTGCACTGAACTACATCAAAAATGCACAGGAAAGCATTAAAAAACACACATGCAGAAAAGCATTTGGACTGCGTTTCTATGGTGTGAACTGGCCCTAATATTAATAAAATAATAATAAAATAATTTTGAATGTGATTTTAATAAAGCCGGTAATTCCAGCACTTTTTATTTATTTAATATCCTGACAAATGTGTAAAAGTTTGTAACCTAAAAGTGTCTTCTGGTCTGTCCTTTAGCTAATGCTGGAATGTCCAGATGACATATATTGTTTCCGCTTTTGTCCGAGTGACCCCAGTATCATCGCTGGAGGGTGCATTAATGGCCAGGTACTGTGTGCAGATCCTATTAGTATATTGTTCTCCTGGAACAAATTTCATACTGGTCTGTGTGGTGGTAAACTGGCACTGGACCAAGCATACTCCCACCACCCATGGGCAGATTTATTTTTGTGTACTCATCCATTAATTCTAGCCTTTAATACACTTTAAAATGAATACAGGACTTTTCTTCTGCTAAATCAAATGGAAAGCAATTTGGTCCATCGCTTCTAATTGTTCATAAACACTCTGATAACCAACACTCTAGTATCTGTGGTGTTCTGATACTTGGTGTCCATTCACATAGCTAAGACCAACCCATTATATCCTAAAATCTGCTTTTGGAGGCTGTTTAGTGGGTGGAGATATGCTCTAAAACCAGCAGTCCTGTCCACAGATAATCTTGTCATGGTCTAAAGCAGGGGTCTCCAAACTACGGCCCACAGGCCACATTCAGCCCAGTTCAAGATTTTATCCAGCCCCCTGGTAGGATCAGTGACATATGCTCAATGTGCAACGATAGAGGACTATGGTCCTCAGAGGCTGTCTAAGGTCTGTGCTTCAACCTCTTCCAACCTGCATCCAGACCCTGTAAGGGGGAAGTTTGATATGGGACTATGATGTCAGGGGGACTATGATGGGGACCCTGACATAAGGGGAGAATTCTAATGGGGGACCCTGATGTAATAGAGACTCTGGTGGGGACCTTGATGTGAAAGGGAATGTAATGGGCAATCTGATGTAAGGGGATGACTCTGATGGGGATATTTATAAAATGTACAATGACTCATACAGTGGCCCTCAAACTCAAAAAAATTGGAGACCCCTGGTCTAGAGTCTATGGGCTAATTCAAAATGTATTTCATGTTATTTTGCATAGAGAACCCTGGGTGGTGCTTCTAAATCTTCCTGTGAATAACAGAATAACCAAGCCACAAAGCAACCAACAGATGTAAAAGCTTTTCATTCTAGCAAATAAACTATAACAAATGCCAGGAGGAAACATTCTGTCCCCTTTTTTTGGAATTGAAACCTAGACTAAATGGCTTCTATATCACTGAGAAAATAACCAAACACAATTCCTCCAAACTTGGGTCGATTGATTATGCCTTTCCACTTATGGATTCAGGCCACGTTAATACCTTAGTAACAGGTTCTGGATTTTCTTTTTTTCCTGAGAAGAAAAGAGTTTCTTTCTCGAACATCACGGGACACAGAGCCACAGTAATTACTGATGGGTTATATAGGTATCACTGGTGATTGGACACTGGCACACCCTAACAGGAAGTTCAACCCCCTATATAATCCCTCCCCCTTGCAGGGATACCTCAGTTTTTACGCCAGTGTCTTAGGTGATGGACGTGTAAAGATGTCCTGTGCTGAGCTCCAAAGGGAATATCCTAAGATCCTATACTGGGGCAAGCCAGGCGAACCGGATCCATTCAAAGTGTCTTTTCATGGCCGAATTGAATGGTACCCGGGCCTCGTGTCCGAAGAAACGAGGTTTTACCCGTAATGCTTCTCTTTTTAGAGAGCTGGACCCCGCAGATCAGAAAATGGCTTTAAACTTCCTAATTTCTGGCGAGGTGCTTTACGGTCCCAGAACTGTTGGATCCTCCTACTGATGGGGGCCCCAGTCTCTGGCGGTTTTTTCAAACGGAGCCCACCGTGAGAGGTGAAGATTGGGTCTGTGTAAACAGCACCCTGCGGCTGGATAAGGTAAGAGGAGATTCCACAGAATTTTTGAGTTCTAGTGGCTTTTCTCCTTTAAGGTAAATGCATGCTATGCCTATTGTGACCACCGGGGGCTGCCAAGAGCACAAACCTGCACATGCTGACTCTGTCTCAGGTGTTGTAATCGCTGATTATGTCCCAGCATCTCAAAGCAGGCTGCAAGCAGGTAAGGTGGAAAGGGGGATTTCTCATGTTTGAATGTTCCCCCCCAGGCTAGAGAGGGGCCACAGGGGTCTAGAAAGTGGTTATACCACCCGGGCTCTGCGGCCTAATGGCCACCATCTCTCAAGATAGCCGTTCAGGCAGATCTTGTTACCAGCCTCCCTCCCCATCCCCAGCCTTTCTCCGGAAGCATGACAGGAGAGTCGGCAGCGCGGGAAGCGCTAGTTTTTTTCAAAACTCGAGGGGGGGGGGGCGGTAGAGGAGGGGGCGGGATGTCAGCACAGAGTGCTTAGACTCCCACTCAGGCCAGCTGCAGGCTATTAAAGGCACTCTGTGCAGGTGCACTCAGCCTTCTGAGAGACACAGAGCTGACGGTCGCATGTAAGGTGGGACACAGGCATTCTCCTAGGCAGCATTTACTGAAGTAACACCAGACTGAGCATTGGGTAGCAAGGCTTTTAGCCAGACTACATCGCTCAGCGGGCAGTGTTCATTTGTATACCTCACACCTTGTTGCTTTGCACTATGGGTAGAAGAGGTTCAAGCACCCCAGGAACCAGAGACACTAGGGGATCTCGTTCAGGTTCTGAGGGCCCCCTGTCGGCAGCATCCTCCCCCCCTAAAGATGGGCCAGGGACGGCTAGCCAGGGAGAGCCATCGGGGTCAGGGGCTACACCTGCTTCTGGCACTTCAGCCCCTGTATATATTACACAAGAGGTTTTTTCCTCAACCATTAATGGTCTAGAGGAAAGATTAATGGCCGTGATTACGTCTTCACTCAGTGGAAGAAAATGCACTAGGCTTTCCTCTGTTCCCCAAGACCCTCAGACAGAGGAGCTCTGGGATAAAGGAGATGAATCCCTTTCAGAGGATCGGGATGGGATGGATGATTCCTCTTCGGAGGATTCAGGTGGAGAGGGACCCTCTGCGACTTCCCAAGAGGAGAAAGTCTTAGTGCAGATCCTCACTGGATTGGTCCACTCCACATTTAAGTTGCCCATACCTGAAACTGCTAAAGAATCCTCTTCTGCTTTGGGGTCACTGAAACCTTTCCAAGCAGCACATGCTTTTCCTGTTCATACTTTACTTGAAAAGCTTATTTATTCTGAGTGGGATCACCCAGACAAACGTTTTTTTCCGCCGAGAAAGTTTTCAACACTTTATCCGATGGAAGAAAAGTTTATTAAAATGTGGGGAATACCGGCTATTGATGCCGCCATTTCCTCCGTAAATAATAGCCTGACTTGTCCTGTAGACAATGCTCAGATGCTCAGGGATCCTGTAGATAAAAGGATGGAATCCCTATTGAAGGATGTTTTCTCCTTAGCAGGATCAGTGGCCCAACCTGCAGTAGCAGCGATTGGAGTCTGTCAATACTTAAGAGACCATGTTAAGCAGGTCATCAAAGTATTACCTGAACAGCAGGCCCAGGGGTTTGCTAACCTTCCAGCGGCCTTATGCTTTGTGGTTGACGCCATTAGAGATTCTATCGTGCAAACCTCCCGTCTTTCACTGGGGTTGGTGCATATACGTAGAATCCTATGGTTGAAAAATTGGTCAGCCGAAGCACCATGTAAGAAGCTACTGGCTGGGTTTCCATTTCGTGGTGCAAGGTTGTTTGGAGAGGACTTGGATAACTATATCAAGAGAATCTCTTGTGGGAAAAGCACTCTCTTACCTGTCAAGAAGAAGAGTAAGCTTCCCTCTTTCAAACGGACTCTTTCCCCAGTGCCGGGGGCTTCAGCCTCCAGGCAGTCTCGACGGCCGCCTCCATTGGGGTCCAGAGACAAGAGTCAACCCCAGGGACAAATGAAGTCCTGGGGAAAGAAGCCTACTAGGCAAAACACTAAGACCTCTGCATGAGGGGGCGCCCCCGCTCACTCGAGTGTGGGGAAGACTGCGACAGTTCTCAGAGCTCTGGCACGAGGACTTCCAGGACAGATGGGTAATCTCCACGGTAACCTTAGGGTACAAGCTGGAGTTTCAGGAATTCCCTTCTCCTCGGTTCCTCAGATCAAATGTTCCCAGAGACCCAGAGAAGAAGCAGTCGCTCCTCCTAGCGTTAGAGCGACTTTTGTCGCAGGAGGTCATTATGATAGTTCCCGCAAAGGACCAGGGATTGGGCTTCTATTCCAACCTTTTTACGGTCCAAAAGCCAAATGGGGATGTCAGGCCCATATTGGACTTAAGGGATCTGAACCAATTCCTAAGGATTCAATTCTTCCGCATGGAATCAATTCGAACAGTAGTTCCCACCCTGCAGGGAGGAGAATTTCTGGCATCAATAGACATCAGATATGCATATCTGCATGTGCCCATTTTTCCTGCTCATCAGAAGTTTCTGCGCTTCGAGGTAGGAGGGCGCCATTTCCAGTTTGTGGCTCTGCCTTTCGGGATAGCCACTGCACCTCGAGTGTTCACAAAGATCTTGGCTCCTCCTCTGGCCAGATTAAGGGCTCAGGGTATAGCTGTCATAGCATACCTAGACGACCTGCTCTTGATAGACCGGTCGGTAGCCTCTTTGAATGGAAACTTGAGGACCACGGTCAGGTATCTAGAACACCTAGGTTGGATCCTCAACTTAGAAAAGTCTTTCCTAAAACCAGTAGGAAGACTGGAGTATTTAGGTCTGATTATAGATACAAGCCAGGAGAAAATATTTCTACCTCAGGCAAAGATCACTGCTTTGAGAGAGCTGATTCTGACAGTAAGGACCAAGAAGGGTCCCTCAGTCCGCCTTTGTATGAGGCTACTAGGGAAGATGGTGTCTTCATTCGAAGCAGTTCCCTATGCTCAGTTTCACTCAAGAATGCTGCAACACGGTATTCTGTCGACCTGGAACAAGAAGGTTCAGGCATTAGACTTTCCGATGCACCTGTCGCATGCGGTGCGTCAGAGCCTCAATTGGTGGCTCATACCCGAAAACCTGCAGAAGGGGAAATCCTTTCTACCGGTTACCTGGACGGTGGTAACAACAGATGCCAGTCTGTCAGGTTGGGGAGCAGTTCTGGAACAGGCTGCGGTCCAAGGGGTATGGTCCAAGACAGAGAGGACCTTACCCATCAACATTCTGGAGATCCGGGCGATCCATCTAGCTCTAAAGGCCTGGACTATCAGGCTACAGGGTTGTCCGGTCAGGATCCAGTCCGACAATGCCACAGCAGTGGCTTATGTCAATCATCAGGGAGGCACCCGGAGCCGAGCTGCTCAAAAAGAGGTGAACCAGATCTTAGTCTGGGCAGAGATGCATGTGCCATGCATATCGGCAGTTTTCATCCCGGGAATAGAGAATTGGCAGGCGGACTATCTAAGTCGCCAGCAGTTACTTCCAGGGGAATGGTCTCTGCATCCCGACGTCTTTTGGGCCATATGCCAAAGATGGGGGGTTCCAGATGTAGATCTCTTTGCATCCCGATTCAACAAAAAGATAGACAGATTTGTGGCAAGGACAAAAGATCCTCTTGCATGCGGGACGGATGCGTTGGTGATTCCGTGGCATCGGTTCTCACTGATTTACGCATTCCTGCTTATTCTGCTACTACCACGACTCCTTCGCAGGATCAGGCAGGTAAGGAAGTCGGTACTTCTGGTGGCCCCCGCTTGGCCCAGAAGGACTTGGTATGCAGAAATAGTAAGGATGACGGTGGGTTCCTCGTGGACCCTACCGGTACGCCCAGACCTGTTATCTCAAGGTCCGGTGTTCCATCCTGCCTTACAAACGCTAAATTTGACGGTTTGGCTATTGAGACCCACGTTCTGAAGAGTCGTGGGCTCTCAGGTCCTGTCATATCTACCTTGATTAATGCAAGGAAGCCAGCTTCCAGGATGATTTATCATAGAGTCTGGAAGGCTTATATAACCTGGTGTGAATCCAGAGGTTGGCATCCCAGGAAATATGTCATAGGTAGAATCCTTGATTTTCTACAGATGGGATTAGAGATGAAGCTGGCCTTGAGTACCATCAAGGGCCAGGTCTCTGCTTTATCAGTATTATTTCAGCGGCCACTTGCTTCGCATTCTTTGGTCCGAAACTTTGTGCAGGGGGTGATGCGTCTTAATCCTCCGGTTAAAGCGCCCCTAAACCCCTGGGACTTGAATTTGGTCCTGGCTGTGTTACAGAAACAGCCTTTTGAACCAATAAGTCAGATTCCTTTGGTCTTGTTGACAAGGAAATTAATTTTTCTGGTGGCCATCTCTTCTGCTAGAAGAGTATCAGAATTAGCAGCTCTTTCCTGTAAGGAGCCTTATTTGATTATACACAAGGATAGAGTGGTACTACGCCCTCATCCTAGTTTTTTAAACCAAGACATTGTTCTACCTTCCTTTTTTCCAGATCCCTGTTCTCCGGAAGAGAGATCTCTACATTCGTTGGATGTAGTAAGAGCAGTTAAAGCCTATCTAGGGGCAACTGCTCAGATCCGCAAGACGGATGTTTTGTTTGTGCTGCCAGAGGGTCCCAATAGAGGACAGGCAGCGTCAAAAGCTACCATTTCTAAATGGATTCGACAGTTGATCATTCAAGCTTACGGTTTGAAACAGAAGATTCCTCCGTTTCAGATCAGGGCACATTCCACAAGGGCTATTGGTGCTTCTTGGGCAGTGCATCACCGGGCCTCTATGGCTCAAATCTGCAAGGCCGCAACCTGGTCTTCAGTTCATACATTCACCAGATTCTATCAGGTGGATGTGAGAAGGCATGAGGATATCGCCTTTGGGCGTAGTGTGCTGCAGGCAGCGGTACAGGGTCCTCAGGTCTGATTGCACCCTACTTGGTCGTGGTTCCCCCCCCCTCAGGTAGCATTGCTCTGGGACATCCCATCAGTAATTACTGTGGCTCTGTGTCCCGTAATGTTCGAGAAAGAAAATAGGATTTTTTAAAACAGCTTACCTGTAAAATCCTTTTCTTTCGAAGGACATCACGGGACACAGAGGTCCCGCCCCTCTTCTAATACACTATATTGCTTGGCTACAAAACTGAGGTATCCCTGCAAGGGGGAGGGATTATATAGGGGGTTGAACTTCCTGTTAGGGTGTGCCAGTGTCCAATCACCAGTGATACCTATATAACCCATCAGTAATTACTGTGGCTCTGTGTCCCGTGATGTCCTTCGAAAGAAAAGGATTTTACAGGTAAGCTGTTTTAAAAAATCCTATTTTTCCTTTCATCTCATACATCTTCTCACCCTTCCCACTTAATTTACTTTTTTTTCCTCCCTCTTTTTTTTAATTTTTCAACCCTTCAGATTAACGTTTAGCTTAAAATAGAACTCTTAGCAAAAATAACAATATAAAATGATAAGCCAACAAAGAGATAACATAGCAAAACTAGTTTTTGCTGCATATTTAGATTCAGTCCAGAGAATTCCTCCACAATATTTTTGTTCTATGTAACAAGGGGTTAAATTCTGTGTTACATTTATTCATAGATTCATTTATATATTTACCCTTTTAGATATGAGGTCAGTAATGCAATGATTAAAACACACAAAACAAAGAATGTAATAAAAGAGATTTACTTAGCTTCGATTAAAGATGTATTACAGATGATACAATACAGGATAAATATAGCATATTCAATTCCAGGGGACCCCATAACTACTTAAAGTTCTGTTCAAAATCTAGGCACATTCAAGTCCTTAGAAGAAATCCACCAGCCTGCACTATTGTCTGACCTTTTAAAGGCTAGATGGAAGGTGCGAAAAAGCTGGTTTAATCTGGTACTAACAAAAGACTAACCATAATGTTCTCAAGACAATGACCCTCTGTGAGTGACATCTGTGAGCTCAGAAACATACATTTTACATATATAGAAATATATATATATATAAGTAATCACCTTAAAACTATTACTAAGTCTCTTGTAATTCAATAACTAAAGTTATATATGAATATAGACCCATACTACATTCTGTCAATAGATGTCTTCTGATGAACTGAAGGTCTGATGACCAAAATCATAAAACCAACTTCCTCTGAGCCCGGGTCACCCTGGACTACCCCAGCCTGTGACAGGAGAAGCAGCACAGTGATTGGCTCTCTGTCACTCTACTTTCTCCTCCTATCGGCACGCCTTTTGTCATCACATGAACTGATTGGCTTCTTTTACTTATTCGTTCTCTCACACTCCAGATCTGCTTTATAGGGACTGCAGGCGGATACCAAGTCAAATTCAGGTGCTTACACTGTTTGCATCTAAAAAATACATTTAATGATGCACTAATGAATAGGAGCTGCATTACTTGTCTTTTTTTTATCTACCTAGAGTTTATCTTTATTCTGTAAAACGTGCTTTCATTTACATTTTAGCAACACCCTAGAGGTGATCAGGACTTTCCTCACTCCTGGTCCTGTTGTAGCCCCTTTCATCTCTTTTATTGTAGATTGCTTTGCAAGCATCGTATGCAAACTACCTTCTGTCTAATCACATTGCTTACCCATAATATACAGTTTGGTGTCTGTTCACTTCATAAGACACTTCAATGTCTCTGCCTATGCTAAGCAGTATTCAGGAATAACATTCCTCCTAGAAAGGTCCACATTGTACACCTGTCTGTTCTTTATCAAATATATTGTGTCCTTACACATATAAAAATTGAAACCAGTAAACTGCCATTCCTGAAAAATGCTAATTTCCTGTCTGTCTTGATTTAATACTTGAGTCCCTGGTCTAAAACAGGTAGGCAGGTAAATGACTTAAGCCTCGTACACACGATCGGATTTTCCAACGGGAATTGTGTGATGACAGGCTGTTGGCGGAAAATCTGACCATTTGTACGCTCCATCGGACAATTGTTGTCGGATTTTGCGCAGACAAATGTTGGATGGCAGGCTTTAAAATTTTCCGCAGACAAATGTCTGTTGTCGGATTTTCCGAGCGTGTGTACACAAGTCCGTCGGACAAAAGTACAAAGTACAAACACGCATGCTCGGAAGCAAGGACGAGCCAGAAGCAGTCGGTCTTGTAAACTAGCGTTCGTAATGGAGAATTAACATTAACATTCGTGACGCGGCAAATTATGAAATCTTGAAATGCAGCGCACAATTCTCTTCTTCTTTAATGGGATAATAATGAAGCTGCTTTGCTGGTGATACTGATGGAGTTATTGCAAACAAATTTTCAAAGGCTTTTTTTTTTCTACTGATATCAAGAATAATATTATTATGCTTTTTTTTTTTGTTTTTTTGTTTGTTTGTTTGGTTTTTTTTTTGTTTTGTTTTTTGGTGCAAGTTACCACAACACCATTATCCCCTAGTTTTTAAGATCAAAGATACAACTATGTTGGTGTCCCTTGTCAATTTTACATTGTATTTTTTTTAATGTAACTACCTACTCCCAAACTGTCATTTGAAGTAAAACACATAGCCAAGTATTATTCTCCACAATTTTTTTATTGTGCATTAAAAAAAGAAAACAAATAAAATTAGACATGCTATCTGCCAATAGAACTTAACCAAAAAGTGCATTCTATGCATCCAAAAATATAGAAAATATAACAAATCAAATCATTATTATTCAACCAAAAAATAAAATAAAACCCTCATGCATGTGTCCTGCTTCTTAATATATGGGGGATCAACCATGCCAAGAGTTGGTGAAAGCAGGGGTCCGTCATCCGGAGATAATTCCGAAAATCATCCGGATTATTCTCCTGGAGCTCCCGCAGCAAAGGCATATGACAAAATTGGTCACAATTAATAAAGCAACCAATTTTTGGTCCAAGAAATCCTCCTCCTCCTGTTCCTGGACTAGACTTGGGTCAAAGCAATAACTCCAAGGCCAATAATATATAAAACGTTATCTCCTCCGATTCCGCAACTTATCTGGTTGACGAACGGCCGTTCATAAATGAACTGAAAAGTGCGAACTTAAACACGAATCAACGCTCACCAAACTTCTACTTATACGAAATTAGTAGAAGGAGCGCAAAGGGTGGCGCCTGACAATTAAACTTCCTCTTTTTTGGCTCGTAGTACATCTAGTATGTCACTATGTTCGTGTTTGTTGGCCGACACTTGTGTGCCGTTTGTATGCAAGACAAAATCCAGACACACGCCTTCGGACAAAAGTCCAAGGTTTTTGCCTGCGGAAAATCCAATCGTGTGTATGAGGCTTTAGAGGGCATAGAAGCTAATAGATTACCCCAACTGATCAGCAATGGTCCAAGTTTCTCCAATGAATGCATTGCATTGTATGGCAAAGTTTGTATTTCTTCTGTCTTTACCTCAGGTTGTGTTGTGGGATATCTCTGCTTATAATGAACGTCTAACAGCTAAAACTGGAGTAACTAAGAGCACCAGCACAAAGGTATGTCTTGTATTATGTTGTAAAATTCTTACTACCAGCCAACTTAGCCTTACATAGCAGTCTTAGGCTGGCCATACATTATACAATTTTCTAGTACAATTTTCCTTTAGATTTACAAAGCCCATAAAATATGAGGTCAAACATAAACACTTTCAATGTGTATGCAATCAGGCAGGCTCTTGCACTACATATTTGAAGGTAAATATAAAGGAAATTGCACAAGAAAATTGTATAAAGCTAAAGCTGACCATACATGAGTAAGTGGATGGGGGAATCCTTCCTGCTGAGCGATTGTATACTAACAGCGGGGAGACTTCCCTGAGGTCAGAATACACTGATGAGCACTGCTGGCTATAGTCAGTGGCGTTGATTGAGAGAATGTTTTCAAACAGGTTTGTTGTACATAAGTCGATCAATAGATCGGCTTGTGTACAACCAGCATGCCCATACATGAATCAAAATTTGCCCTGCTGAATCTGCTGTATTTCGATCTATGTATGACTGGCTTTAGTACTGTGAATCGTAATGAATTGTATGTTCTCATTTTTTACCTGTGACCCATCCATTCCCCTCTTCTGCTGGGTTTCACCAGGATCAGGAGCTGATACTGTATATGTTGCTTACAGCAATACCTGCTGGTGAAATCTGGTATTGCAGACTAACCTTAGCGATCTGTCATTGCCTCTTTTACTGAGTGTTTTTTATATCTTAGGAGGATCCTATTAGGTTTTAATGATTTTGATTATGCATATTGATATACAAGGGAGATTGGCAAACAGTCAAGCAGGGAATGCATGTGTAAAATATAAACAGTTTGTAGAAATTTGAGCAAAAGAGCATAAGGCTGGGTTCACATATGTGTGAATTGGATGCAGTTTCCCCCCATCTAATTTGTATGACGGCGAGTGTGACCGGCTGTCAATGGAGCTGGTTCACACAGGTCCGGGGCGGCCATGCAGCAGATTGCAAAAGGGTCCTGTGTGTGTTCGGGTCCGGTTCAGTTGTGAATTCAGGCAAAAATTTGGACCTGAATCGCACCTGAACTGGTTACCAGACACGCACCGGACCCCAGGCACAAACCTGCGCCCACACATACGTGAACACGGCCTGAAACAGTTGCTGTACGTAATTTATACACCTATTTCTAAATAAAGAAGTAAATGAATAGCGAGAAAGAAGCCCTGGGGTTTTTTTTTTTCTCTCTAGTGTTTATGGACAGGGTATCATTTAAAAAAAAGTTTTCACTAGTATCCGTAAATAGCTTATTGTACCTTTTCATACTTTGATGGGAAAAATGTTTCTGTTTATAAATTCTGGGAAAAATGTTTCTGTTTATAAATTCTTTATTTTAATATGTTTTAACATGAAGTTTAATCAGGTACTGGCGTAGCATTTACATATTATTGGTCACGACACACAGAGTGAAACATAATATATCAATATCATACAAAAAGGATTGTCAATTATGACCTATTGCATAGAGATAGTGCCAGGTTAAAGGGTTACTAAACCCTTGTTTATTGAAAAATAACAAACATGTCATACTTACCTCCTCTGTGCAATTGGTTTTTCACAGAGTGGCCCCGATCCTCCTCTTCTGGGGTCCCTTAGCGACACTGCTGGCTCCTCCTCTTCTCGAGTGCCCCATTGGAGAAGTGCTCTCCTTCGGGACACCCATGCGGGCACGCTCCCTTGTCCTGCTTTTGCGTCTATTGACACAGAAAGCAGGACTCTGCCCCGTCCCCATCATTGGACTTGATTGACAGCAGCGAGAGCCAATGGCTGCACTGCTATCAATCTATCCAATCAGGACACAAGACACCAGCCGCAGCTAGTGTGCTCCTCCCCGGGGCGAGAAAGACAGGGCTCAGGTAAGTAAAACGGGGGGGGGGGGGGAAATCTGCAGCATGAGAGAAGGTTTTTCACCTTAATGCATAGAATGCATTAAGGTGAAAAACCACAAGGGTTTACAACCCATTTAAGTTGAGAGTACCTGTGAACCCATCAATTTCGAAATAACCAATGTACGAGAGGGTTAAGGGGGGGTCTGACCTGGTAAATGAGGTCAAAGCTTCAAGTGATATACAGTGTGATATGCAGAGGAAAGGGGGGGGTGAAGGGGGGGGGGCAGGGGTGTGGAGGTGAACCACACAGGTAGAACATTAGGAAGAAGTTAGGACTGAATATTACTCTTTGTCTCCTCCAAACAGTAGTACCTGTCATTCAGCTGTGAATGTAAAGGTATCCCAGTAAAGTGGACTTAAATGTCTGAGCTGTTTTAGGTCCTCCATTTGCCGTATCTCCTCTACTTTATGTGCCCACAGCTGAATGGATTGGGGAAGTGGAGCTTTTTCATTGGGCAGGAATACAGGATTTGGCTAAGTTTATCAGATGTTGCAGAACAGATTTTTTATATGGTCTTCATGGGTATATAAGACAAGTGTAGGAGAAAGAAGGCTGGGTTGTGAGGAAGTTGCAAATCAGTACATTTTATAGACAATTTCCTTACTTGTGACCAGAATGGTTCTAGAAGTTTTTTTCATTTAACATTTATACATACGGTAATAAAAAAATTAAAAAATAAAAAGTTTTTTTTTTAAGTCCTTTTGATTTATGTTAATTGTACATATATATTCATGTTGCCATGAGCTGCACTGTGAATAACTGGTAAGCTAGACTTATTCCTGCAGCAATTTTTGCTGTGTACATGGATCTAACTCAAAATTTAAGGGAAAAAGTGCAGGGCCAGAAGTCTGCAGATTTAAATATTATAAAAAGTGAAAGAGTTCATGGTAAGCATGCCTCAAATAGAATACAGTGCCTTGCAAAAAATATTCACCCCCCTTGTCTTTTTATCTAGTTTGTTACATTACAGCCTTTAGTTCAATGTTTTTTTAATCTGAATGATATGTGATGGATCAGAACACAAATAGTCTAAGTTGGTGAAGTAAAATTAGAAAAATATATACATAAAACAATTTTTCAAAAATAAAAAACTGATAATTGGCATGTGTGTATGTATTTACCCCTTTTGTTATGAAGCGCATAAAAAGCTCTGGTGCAACCACTTACCTTCAGAAGTCACATAATTAGTGAAATGATGTCCACCTGTGTGCAATCTAAGTGTCACCTGATCTGTCATTACATATACACACCTTTTTGAAAGGCCCCAGAGGCTGCAACACCTAAGCAATAGGCACCACTAACCAAACACTGCCATGAAGACCAAGGAACTCTCCAAGCAAGTAAGGGACAATGTTGTTGAGAAGTACTAAATCTTTGATGATCCCTAGAAGCACCATCAAATCTATCATAAGCAAATGGAAAAAAAAATAAGCAAATAAGCAAACCTGCCAAGAGACGGCCGCACACCAAAACTCACGGACCGGGCAAGGAGGGCATTAATCAGAGAGGCAGCACAGAGACCTAAGGTAACCCTGGAGGAGCTGCAGAGTTCCACAGCAGAGACTGGAGTATCTGTACATAGGATGACAATAAGCCGTACGCTCCATAGAGTTGGGCTTTATGGCAGAGTGGCCAGAAGAAAGCCATTACTTTCAGCAAAAAACAAAATGGCACGTCTTGAGTTTGCAAAAAGGCATGTGGGAGACTCCCAAAATGTATGGAGGAAGGTGCTCTGGTCTGATAAGACTAAAATTGAACTTTTTGGCCATCAAAGAAAACGCTATGTCTGTCGCAAACCCAACACATCACATCACCCAAAGAACACCATCCCCACTGTGAAACATGGTGGTGGCAGCATCATGCTGTGGGGATGTTTTTCAGCAGTCAGGACTGGGAAACTGGTCAGGGTTGAGGGAAAGATGGATGGTGCTAAATACAGGGATATTCTTGAGCAAAACCTGTACCGCTCTGTGTGTGATTTGAGGCTAGGACGGAGGTTCACCTTCCAGCAGGACAATGACCCCAAACACACTGCTAAAGCAACACTTGAGTGGTTTAAGGGGAAACATGTAAATGTGTTGAAATGGCCTAGTCAAAGCCCAGACCTCAATCCAATAGAAAATCTGTGGTCAGACTTAAAGATTGCTGTTCACAAGCACAAACCATCCAATTTAAAGGAGCTGGAGCAGTTTTGCAAGGAGGAATAGGCAAAAATCCCAGTGGTAAGATGTGGCAAGGTCATAGAGACTTATCCAAAGCAACTTGGAGCTGTGATAGCCGCAAAAGGTGGCTCTACAAAGTATTGACTTTAGGGGGGTGAATAGTTATGCACATTGACTTTTTCTGTTATTTTGTCCTATTTGTTGTTTGCTTCACAATGAAAAAAAAAAAAATCTTTAAAGTTGTGGGCATGTTCTGTGAATTAAATTATGCAAATCCTCAAACAATCCATGTTAATTCCAGGTTGTGAGGCAACAAAACACAAAAAATGCCAAGGGGGGTGAATACTTTTGCAAGGCACTGTTTGTAAAAAAAAAAAAAAGACGAATCCTATGTTAGCTATCTACCACAGTTAACAAAATGAATGTAATCTTCTTATGTTTATGTTCCAACAGGGTATATAATCCCAAATGTGCTAACATGTCCTCATTCTCTCTACAGACAACACTGGAACCCAAGCAATCCAATGAGCCACATTTTGTGAGATACTGTGCGGTATCCTCTATAGAACACGGGCACAAGGCTGTGATAACTGACATACACTGGCTCCCAGATTTCTTTGAGGTAAAGGGTTGGATAGGTAACAGCTCCATATTGGTTCCATGATTTCAGATTGCTTGTTAAAGAGGAGCTACAGTCTCCTATCCATAATTGTAATAAAAGCATCCTTGTGATTCTTGTGACTTGAAGCATCTAATTTGGATATTCTTATTCCTGTCCACCTAGTATGTACCTGTAAAATCTCTTCCGAGTGTTCTGTCAGTGGCCATTGCAGTTATGGGCATCTGAAGCTCGCTCCTTTGCATTTATGGGATTTTGGTGCAGCTGGCTATCCAGAATCAGTAATGACACTGCGTTGTGGGTATTGTTGATAACAGGATGCCCAAAGACTCTTGGGATCAATGACGCCGATATCCCAGGAGTCCACTTGATAGTCTAATGACGTAATAGGCTAGGTGGCTGGGACCGGAAGTACTGCAAAAAAAAAAAAAAGGTACTTTCAAATAATAAAAAAAAAGATTATAATATCCATTTATTCATGCACTAAAGGTGGGCATTGTGATGAGGATAACTTGAAAAAATGGGTGAAGATCCATTTTAAAGTGATTCTGTACTTTGTCTAGTCTTGGCTAAGCAACAGATGTGCTTGATCAGACACTATACGTGCCTTCCCTATCCTTCCCTATGCTCTTACGCTGTCTCAATCCATCTCCCAGTTCATCTAAAACCTGGAACTTTCAGGTATGGGGAAGTCATGACATACCCCCTCTGCTTTCTACAGTGCAGAGCTTTGTGTCTGAACTGCCAATCACTAGACCCATGTACCAGTGGCATCGCTAGGGGGTGGCTTTTGGGGCTATAGCCCCGAATCTGGGGCCCATAGCCCCGAGTCTCTGCAGGGGTCCCCAACGGGAGGGGAGGCTCTTTGGGGACCCTGATGTAAGTGGGGGGCTCTCTGGGAACCCTGATTTTAAGAGGGAGGCTCTCTGGGGACCCTGCTTTAGTGGGGAAAGCTCTCTGGGGACCCTAATGTAAGGGGGCCGCTCTGGGAACCCTGATGTAAGTGGGGGGCTCTCTGGGGACCCTAATGCAAGGGGGAGGCTCTCTGGGGACTCTGATGTAAGAAGAAAGGCTCTCTGGGGACCCTGATGTAAGGGGGGGGGCTCTCTGGGGACCCTGATGTGAGGGGGGGCTCTCTGGGGACCCTGATGTAAGGGGGGGCTCTCTGGGGACCCTGATGCAAGGGGGAGGCTCTCTGGGGACTCTGATGTAAGGAGGAGGCTCTCTGGGGACCATGATGTAAGGAGGAGGCTCTCTGGGGACCCTGATGTAAGGGGGGCTCTCTGGGGACCCTGATGTAAGTGGGGGGCTCTCTGGGGATATATACACACATACACATGTATATTACTGTATATACATGTGTATGCCCGCCCAAGCGTATGACTTTCTTTACTAGGCTGCTATGGGCTCTAGCCCCAAGATCTTTTGTAGACCTAGCAACGCCCCTGCCATGTACTATATGAGGAGCATGGACACCTAGTCGAGTTTTGATTTTGCTGATGTAGTTCTGGATTAAAGTGGTAAAGAAGCATGTGATAGAGAAGTATAACCTCCTGCTATTAATCACTATCAAACCAATAACGTTGCCTAGTCCAAGCATGGTGACGCGTGGTCCCTTTTCCTTCTCTGCCCCCAACTAGTTGGAAAACCATTGTATAAAGAAGAGTCTCCTGCTCTGATGTGCCTCTAAGAAGAGTAGCAGAAGAAATGTTGTCCCATTAGCTGCATAGCCAAATTGGTAAAATACTTTGGAACACAGACCAGAAGAAGTCTGGGATGTGCTAAAGACATTGGCACGCCGCTAGTATTGCTGGCGGATCTAAGTGTAGCTTGTATGAAGCCAACTGGTGCTTACTATTTAGACAAGGTAGGTGCCAGAAGGGGGAATAGTTGCTTTTTATGTGTAGCAGGCAATAAAAAAATACCCAGTATTGCTTTACTGTATTGCTCCAAGCATCAATTTAATAAGTATCTCACAGCACAAAAATATAATTCCTGCCTTAAAAAAACTATCACAGCAATATTATACAAAAGTATGGGATTTTAAAGGTGCAAATTCATCAGAATAAACTGGCCAAAATACATTATGTTAAAGTACACTTTACAAATATGCTTTTTCTGTGTTGCTTTTATGAATATAACATTAAATAGCAATTACCTCCAAATATCTCATAAACCTCAAACTTGGCAGAATCCATATTATCTCATTAAATTTTAATAATGTGATGTAATGGATTACGTCAAATAGGAGGTTTATGAGATATTTGCAGACTATGCTATGTAATGTTATATTTGTAATAAGCAACAAAGAAAAATATGTGATGGCACACATCTTTTGTATTTGGTGTTTTTAAGAATAATTTTATGTGAACAGTAATAAGTCTGTATTTTTTCCATAATATATTTTGGTCAGTTTATTCTGATGATTTTGTACCTTTTACCCTTTAAAAAAATAGGACCCCCAGGTCACCGGTACTAGTGTCCTCATTGGAAGATTTCTCCTCTATTATTTTTCTGGGGACAACCCAAAAATGTGGGATTTTCTTTTACTTTCACTTTCAATGATAATGGTTAACAGAACAAATAGAAAAGTTGAATCTTCCAAACGGGGGCACAGACAGCAATAGAAACTGAAAAGCGTTCTAATCCATCTCCACTCTATCCACAACTTAGAAAAAGTTTTGCCTTTAGTTATACAGTACTTTAATGAATGCCAACATGTACTGTGACATACTGAAGCAGAGCAGGATCCCCTCCCTTTGGAGACTGGGCTGCAGGGCAGTATTCCAACATAACGACCCCAAACACACCTCCAAGACAACCACTGCCTTGCTAAAGAAGCTGAGGGTAAAGGTGATGGACTGACCAAGCATGTCTCCAGACCTAAACCCTATTGAGCATCTGTGGGGCATCCTCAAATGGAAGGTGGAGGAGCGCAAGGTCTCTAACATCCACCAGCTCCGTGATGTCATCATGGAGAAGTGGAAGAGGACTCCAGTGACAACCTGTGAAGCTCTGGTGAACTCCTTGACCAAGAGGGTTAAGGCAGTGCTGGAAAATAATGGTGGCCACACAAAATATTGACACTTTGGGCCCAATTTGGACATCTTCACTCACTTTTGTTGCCAGTGGTTTAGACATTAATGGCTGTGTGTTGAGTTATTTTGAGGGGACAGCAAATTTACACTATTATACAAGCTGTACACTCATTACTTTACATTGTAGCAAAGTGTCATTTCTTCAGTGTTGTCAGATGAAAATATATCATAAAATATTTACAGAAAATGTGAGGGGTATAATCACTTTTGTGAGATACTGTATATATGTGTGTGTTTTTATATGTACTGTATATAGCATAAAAGAGCAGGACGTTTAGAAGCTGGGATTTTCAATCATTGGGGTGAAGGTATGCCTTTCTCATGTAAAGTGATATTATTATAGGTAATTGTGTTCTCTTCTTTTATAGCTCACCCGGACAGGTTATCCATATGAAAATAAAAGTGGATGCTGTGTACAGCTTGTCACCTCTTCTCCAGACTGGTAAGGGGAATAATAAAGAAATGCACAGATGGCTTATAGGGATAACGTTTGGACAGTGGAGATTGTGTTGAAAGGGATGCACATTATCATCATCATTATCTTCACTTCTAAAATTTCAGAAGCCTCAGTTGTAGTGGGTTCTTAAAATGAAAGAAGAGCATTATTTGTAACTGACCATATAACATATTCTCTGTGTTGCAGAAAAATGGAAACATTTCTTTAAAAAAAATCCCCTTTTTAAACTCCCCTTGCCTCCTAACAGACAGGTAGGAGAATTCATAAAAATAGGACCACTATGGAGCCACTTCTCTTCCCAGGCATGAACAATTTGAGAAACAAGCTCACCTTCCATGTTGCAATAGTATCTTTTATCTACAATATTTTTAGGCTCTTGGCTATTTACCCATTGTAAAAAAACAAGCAAAATCATTTTTTTGTCATTTCACCTGCTCAATATTTTAAGTTTAAATTATTATGCAAACAATAACCCACTTTTGTCCTTTAGAACTGATTTCTTATGATGCTTTTTGTGAAAGGCATTTTTACATAAATATCTTTCTGTTACTTCTTAAAGTAGATCTAAATCCATTTTTTAAGGTTTTGTAACATGATAAAGTATTGTGGGATTAGAACCCCTGTAAACCTTGCTGTCTGTGTTTCTGCTGGGGAGAATCACCCTCTCTGTTTGTCCGGGTGACCATTGTGACTGGGACAGAGTGAGGGAAAATCTAATATTTCTCAGTTGTCACTGGAACAGAAATAGAAGGGACATCTTCCAATGGAGTCACAAGTTCCAGTGGCGCGTCTGAGCCGCTTCACACCATGTATCGCACAGGAATGACTTGTGCTGTCACCTACCTTGGTTGGAGGCGAAGTTGACGAGAGGGCTTCCCTTGTGGCTCTGGTCCGAGCACCCCTGAATGTGGTGACAGAGGTACAGGGCTCAAAGAAGCACGGGTGCCAGTAGCTTGATAGCAGGTGACTGCCACAGTCATGAATGTAGTCAAGGTGTGCCGGAGTCATACACGGTAAGACAGCAGGGTGGTCAGGAGGTGGGCCAGGTCGGTACCAGGGAAGGAGGCAGATCAAGGTCCAGGAGCAAGCCGAAGTCAGAACCAGAAGATCAGGCAGAGAATAGGCAAAGGAAAGCTGAGGTTGCAAACAAGCCAAGTCAGCAACGGGAGATCAGTCAGCACAGGTAAGAACACAGGAACATGGATCAGGGGAAGCTGAAGAACATCCAGCAGATAGCATCCATCAGTGTCTCCTTTTAAAAAAAAAATTTTGGCGCTGATGTGCAAAGACGTGCGCGCTGATGTGTACGCTGGATATTAGACAGAGCTCGTCTGTGTGCTGGTACACGTGCATGAGCATTAGCTGTATGGGAATGAGCAGTAGCTATAGAGGAATTATCATTAGCTGCAGAAGAATTAGCATTAGCTGTATGAGAATTAGTATTCGCTGAACTAGCTTTCTGACATTCCTGTGCAATTCAGGTGCAGTGCAATTTCAGCCCATTTATCTGAATGGGTTGAAATTTCGCCGGACTGACCCAAGAGTAGTGCATGCACTTCTTTATAAAATTCACTCCAACTGCTTTTGTGACCTGCATTTGGGGTGTCATTAAGTTAATATTAACACCAACTGCAGATTGCAACTGCAGTGCGTTTTGAATGCGGTGCAAGAAATGCACACAGAACGCAGGTTTCCTGCACCGTGTTCTGGTGTGAACTGGTCCTCTAAAAAGATACTTATTTCCTTTTGTGTCTCGGGCAATGAAGGGAAATCGCCCCAGAGGTACACATATCACAAATACAAAACTTGCAAATCACAAATAATAAACTAAAGGGAGCAAATAGTGATTGACACGATTAAATAAAAGTAGTAACTCACCGAAAGGTTGGACCCCCAAAATGACAGAGGTCAATATGTGTGTCCTCAGTCTACATGCCACAACTCCTGGTGTTATAAATGTCTAGAACATGGTCCTCTCAATCTATGACAGCATTTTCAAGAGTTTTCCCAGAACATAAAAGAGGAGAAACTCCAATGGGCAAAATCATTCACAACTTTTATTGCAGCAACATAAAAAACATTTAAAAGCTGGCAAACCTTTAATAAAATCAGTGTTGGTTAGTCCAAGCCAACAGCATGTGGTATCAGTGCTCAAGCTTGGTCCTACACATTTCATCCTAGCCCATGAGGACATCCTATTGATTGAAACATGTAGGGTGGAGCTTGATTGTCACTCTGAATACAATAAACCATGTTGCATATTTAGGAATGATAGTTACCTTTATAATGGTTTACTTTGTTTAGGGCACAGTGTAAGTATATGTAGGTACTGCTACTTATAGAATTACCTTCTCCCACAGTTCAGTTATGTTCTGGGACATCCGATCACACAAGCCGCAGGCGCAGACCATGGCCGAAAAAAAAACAGACATGAAGCAGCTGGAGCTTCCACTTGGTGTACCGGATACTTTCAAACACATTGATCTGATCTGGAAGCCGCTTGTTAAGGTACTGCCAACATGTAGGATCCATATTTATATTTCAGTTGTCTCAGTTATAATTCAGTTGGTATAACTACAGCTCTGAATCTGTAGAGCTTCTCCAGAAAAGGGTTAAATGTACCAAAACCCACATAGGGTTGCCACCTCATCTCTTTCGAACCAAACACGTATTAATTACACAGGTTCTGCGGCTGATTAAGGTTGAAATTAAACTCACTCTGTGCCTTATTTGCATTAAATTAGCCTCAATACCTGTGTAATTCATATGTGATCTTGTTTAAAGGGATGAGGTGACAACCCTATACCCAAATCCAGCCAAATACTTTGTAATGAATAGAGAAAGATAATTGTTTAAAGGGTTAGTTTACCTTTACCAAAAAACTGCCTATGCAGATAAGGGGTGCCTGTAGATAAAAACAAACTGAGCATATTCGTCCAAAGTTGCTCTTGCTATAGGTGTAGGCCATTCATGTACCTCATGAAGATTGACTGGAAACTCCTAGGACGTTGCTAAAAGATGCTTGGCTGTTATTGTTCACCTTCACAGGAACAAACTCTCAAACACTGAGCTCAGAGCAGTACCCTCTCTATTGTCATCAGAACAGAATACAATGAGAAATCCCAAATTTTCCAGTTGTCACCAGAACCGGAATGGAGGGAAAACATGGTCCGAATGAGAGAAATCAGTAGATTCCCCATTCACGCTAAACAGCATAGATGGAGGAAACTCTCCTGCTTACTGTTGTATTTAGGCAGCCGTAGCACCGGCAGCTGCCTGAATACCCAAGCAGTGGCTGCATCTGATTGGATGTAGCCACTGTTTGGCTGATAATTTTCCACCTGCCTTCGATTTTTTTTTTTAATCAATTTTGTTGACCCGGGTGGTGAGGTCAAGGTGGTGCTGACAAAAAGATTGGACAAAATTTGAGCCTTGTATGTTCCCAGCCAGGTTTCAAAGCCCTCTGGCTACCCATGGAAGCTGATGTAAACCTGTCACAAACCTGCAGCGGTTCAGCCTGAACATTAGAGAAAGAATACCTAAAGTAGACCTAAGATCTGGCAACTTTATTTTTCAAACATTGTAAGATGAGTCAATTGTGAATGAATAGCACTGACAGTCAGCAATCTGCAGCTGCTCTTTTGCCTAGGACCACTTTTCATCCATTCCACAGAGCAGGGTAGCTATGAGGGGGCTGCCATATTAGTGGAGGTGCAAGCTATCACAGGGCAGCTCTTCCTGTTTATAGACCCTACTCCTAGATTATGTCAGCAGAATAATTCAGTAATCAAAAGTGCCTAGTCACTTCCTGACCACCTTACGTACATTTACTGCAGCAGGGCGGCCCTTCAGCGCGAAATCACGTACAGTTTGATTCCAGGGTCTGGGGCGCGTGCGTGCGCCACAGACAATTCGCTCCCGCTGTGATTGGACACAGTGGGAGCCAATCAGCGGGTTCAGCGGACACCGATGTTCGCGGTGTTCTGTTAAAAGGGCCAACCCGTCAAAATCTCCAATTACGTCACTTCCGGTGCAGCCGAGTCACAATCAGCTGGCGTGACGTCAACACTGCGCATGTGCAGATCGTTGGAGGTTGAGGAAAATGATAGAACACCGCTATGTTGGCACACCTAAAACATTTCTGATTCCCCGTCCTATTGTTAAACTCGGGACCAGCTGATCTTCCTCTATAGTTCTATGAAAGGATCTTTGCCGACAGGCCGCCATGTTATAACAAAATTCCAGTGAGCTGCCACTGATTACCTGACTTTACCAATAGGATGGGGAATGAGAAACACCGCCATGTTGGTACACCTAAAACATTTCGGATTTCCTGTCCTAAGGAAGCACAAAAGAGAATCATATGATAAGCGACTGCAGTTCTACCCGGAAGCTTTCCTAAAAAGCTAAAACTGACTTTAAATTTAATTTAAAAAAAACTATAAAGTTAACAGATTGATTGGATTTATTACTTTTTTTAGGGCTATTACTGATTAAAATTTTCGTGTTCGATTAATCAATTTTTTTTTATCGATTAATCGACTAATTTCGATTAATGATAACGCACATACATATCCAACTACTTTTAGCTGATTTAGCACCATTGTTATGGCAACGGCAGAAGCCGGACATATCGGGGCATGGCTAGGACGTCACACGTCATAAACTCAGCCTCACTGTGCCCATAATCGCAGCCTTACCGTGCCCATAATCGCAGCCTCACCGTGCCCATAATCGCAGCCTTACCGTGCCCATAATCGCAGTCTCACCGTGCCCATAATCTCAGCCTCACCGTGCCCATAATGCAGTCTCACCGTGCCCATAATCTCAGCCTCACCGTGCCCATAATCGCAGCCTCACCGTGCCCATAATCGCAGCCTTACCGTGCCCATAATCGCAGCCTTACCGTGCCCATAATCGCAGCCTCACAGTGCCCAAAATCTAAGCCTCACCATGCCCATAATCTCAGCCTCACCGTTCCCATAACGCAGTCTCACCGTGCCCATAATGCTGCCTCACCGTGCCCATAATCGCAGCCTCGCCGTGCCCATAATGCTGTCTCACCGTGCCCATAATGCTGTCTCACCGTGCCCATAATCGCAGCCTTGCCGTGCCTATAATGGCAGCCTCACCGTGCCTATAATGGCAGCCTCACCGTGCCCATAATGCTGTCTCACAGTGCCCATAATGCAGTCTCGCCATGCCCATAATCGCAGCCTCACTGTAGTCTGTGCCTGGATTACACAGTCTGCGGGCATCTCCCGCTGTGTGTCTCGGAGCTGAGTTTGAAAACTTTGGCCGCGCTGTGAGAAAAGTCCCGCCCTCCTCCTAGATCAGCTCGTGTAATATACAGAACACTGCGTCTATCACACGAGCTGATCTAGGAGGAGGGCGGGACTTTTCTCACAGCGCGGCCAATGTTTTCACACTCAGCTCGGAGACACACAGCGGGAGATGCCCGCAGACTGTGTATGACATATAGTGGAGGAGGAGGGAGAGGAGCGCTGCGCTGCAGCCACTGCTTGGCCCAAAGCGGCCCCTACCAATCAAAAAAATTTTGATCGATCAAAAAAAGTAACGATTAATCGTGGAATTAATCGTTCATTTACACAGCCCTACTTTTTTTTAGTTTTTAGAGGTTTTTCTTTACACATACAAATCATGGTTTCAATAAATACACTTTTCTTCTTCCTCTGTTTCTTTTAATCTGCTATATAATTCATTTTAAAGTGCAGCACCAAGTAAGCTGTTGCTTACATTTTCTGACAGATTAGACTGTGTACTGAATGGGTGCGATAGACGTAGCAAGCAAGATATGGAGAGCATTCCGTACATTCAGCAAAAATACAAACATTAGTCTTTAGTTTGGAAGGGCTGAGCCGCTTCTTCTCAGAATCAGCAGAACAGAGATTATCAGATGGTCAGCCGTCCAGTTTTAGTTGATTGTCCTGATCACATATTTCACCAACTGCAGTTCTTCTAAAATCTAACACCCAAAAAGAATGTAACTTATCACTGTTCTCTTCAGTCTGGGATCTCTGCCATCAAACAATGTCAAATATCTCCTTAAGTTATTAAGCGGTATTTAATGTAGAGGGTGTGGAGATCATTAAGAAGGGACAATGCTGGCACGATTCCTCAATTTCCGCACAAGCAATACATATATTTGGGGAAGTGGTGGAGTATTTCTAGTTAGTTCACACTAACCGACCCCAAAAGCCCATTTTACACTTATGTGTTGTAGTAACTCATGGTAAAGGACGCCATTACTGCAACAAACATTAATGCTTGCAATATGCGACATAAATACATAATTTAATGAATTTTAAATAAGCCTCTTGGAATTTCCTTTATAGCAAAGCTCAGACTGGGACAGGGAGATGCCGTGCAAGAAGCTAGTTAGTTGGGCTGCAATACGGCTTTGCTAACAAAAAACATGCTAATACCAATAGGAGGAGAGAGCAGAGTGACAAACTGATGAGCTCATCAGCCTGCTGCTTCTCCTTCCTGTCAAATCACAAGCAGGGGGAGGATCAAGACCTGTAAGTGTAACCTAATGGCAACAGAGAACAACCAGGTCTTCTGCCTTGCTAGACAAAAGACATGTGAGGTTTGTTTCGCTCTGAATTTAAATTCGGACAATTTTTTCATTACATCCGATTTTTCGAATTACAATGGTAGCCAATTTAAACGAATCAGAAACAAGGAATCAAAATTTCGGATGAAATTTGAATTCAAATAGTTTTCTAATCAAGTTTGAATAGTTTTCAAATCAAATTCAAATTTCCAAAGAGAATAAAATAGAATAGAAAATAAAGGAATAGAAAAAATAGAATAGAATAGAAAATAAAAAAATAGAATAAATATTATTGAGTAAAACAGAACATAATACAAGATAAAAGAACAGAAAAAAAATGAATAGGAAAAAAAAAAGATAAAATCGAAAATAAAAGAATAGAGTAAAACAGAACAAAATAGAATAGAAAATAAAAGAACAATAAAATAGAATAAAATAGAATATAACCAACCGAATTTCTTCTGAAATTCGAAATTTCGAATAAAATTCATTCAAATAGAATATAAAAGAATATAATAGAATCGAAAATAAAATAATAGAATAGAAAAGAATAGAATAGAATAAAAAACAAAAGAATAGAATAATATAACCATTTTCTGAAATTCGAATATAAAATAAAAGAATAGAATATAACCATCTTCCAAAATTCGAATAGAATAAATTTGATTTTGAATGGAATTAGAAAAATTTGAATCGATTCGAATTCCAATAAACAAAACAAATTCTGTTCTGCACATGTCTACTAGACAGGACTGTGCTGTGTGTTAGAGTTGTGTAATTCTCAGAAATAGATGGACAGAAACACATAACACAACAGTGCTATAGTACAAGGACTGTGTTGGCCTTTCAATTGATCACTGTGTCCCTGTGAACCCCATTTATCTCTAGCACCAGGTGATTATGGGATTAAAAAAGACATGAATAGAAGTCAAAGTCTTGTATGCGTTCTTTTTTTTTTTTTTTTTTTTTTTTAAATCAAAGAAGGTTTTATTAAGCACAAACCGTGATAAGGCAGTCTATATCAAACAAGGCTATGCAGCCAGACCACAGTTCCAACAAACATTATATGCAGTTTTCATTTTTCATAGGCATAACATACTTGACACCAAGGCACAATAAATACCAGTTATTTTGCAAACAGCTCCTACCCCACAGGGTATTGTAAAAACCGCATTTGCAATAACTCTAATGGACTAAGTCCAGGTGTGTCAAGCCATGGTGCCCACAATTTCTCATATTTACTGGGACATCCCCTCTGCTGGTATATACACTCACTGGTCACTTTATTAGGTACGCCTGTTCAATTGCTTGGTAACACAAATTGATAATCAGCCAAATCACGTGGCAGCAACTCAACCTATTTAGGCATCTAGACGTGGTGAAGATGAGTTCCTGAAGTTCAAACCGAGCATCAGAATGAGGAAGAAAGGGGATTTAAGTGACTTTAAATGTGGCATGGTTGTTGGTGCCAGACGGGCGGGTCTGAGTATTTCAAAAACTACTGATCTACTGGGATTTTCACATACAACCATCTCTCTGGATTACAGAGAATGGTCTGAAAAAGAGGAAATGTCCAGTGAGTGGCAGTTGTGTGGATGAAAATGCCTTGTTGATGTCAGAGGCCAGAGGAAAATGGGCAGACTGGTTGGAGATGATAGGAAGGCAACAGTGACTCAAATAACCACTCGTTACAACCGAGTTGCAGAATACCATCTCTGAACGCACAACACATTGAACCTTGAAGTAGATGGGCTACTGCATCAAAAGACCACACCGGGTGCAACTCCTATCATCTAAGAACAGGAAACTGAGGCTACCATTCAAACAGGCTCACCAACATTGGACAATAGAAGATTGAAAAAACATTGCTTGGTCTTATGAGTCTCGATTTCAGCTGCGAAATTCAGATGGTCAGGTCAGAATTTGATGTAAACGTAAGCATGGATCCATCCTGCCTGGAAGATGTGCATCATGGATGTTCAGCCAACAAATCTGGAAGGAAGGAGTGTAACACGGCTCAGACTGTGGATAAAGAATTCCTCGTGGGTGCTGGCCCCGGCTCACCACCGTCAATAGTAATTGAAGAAAAAGGAAAATTGGTCGCACATCATGGAAGGAAGAACTTCTGTAGAATAGTTACTTTATTGGCAAAGTGCCAAAGGACCTAAACAGGATGTTACAGCAACCAATGTTCCTGTAATGTCCTGTTTACGTCCTTTGGCACTTTTACGTCCTTTGGCACTTTCACAATAAAGTAACTATTCTACAGAAGTTCTTCCTTCCTTGGTGTGCGACCAATTTTCCTTTTTCTTCAAATCTCTGAGGAATGTTTTCAACACCTTGTTGAATCTTTGCCATGAAGAATTAAGACAGTTCTGAAGGCAAAAGGGGGTCCAACCCAGTACTAGTAAGGTGTACCTAATAAAGTGGCCGGTTTCCAGTAGAAGGGTGTCGCCTATACAGAACAGGTCCACTCCTTCAGGGAGGGAGGGTCCAAGGATTTCCAGTGGATCAGGAGTCATTTACGGGCCTGAAAGAGGATCTGGAAATTGCCTTATGCCGCGTACACACAACCGGTTTAGCCGTCGTAATAAACTCCGACAGTTTCTCAGACGTAACTCCGACGGAATTCCATTCAATCGGTCTTGCCTACACACGGTCAACCCAAAGTCCGACCAAAGTCTGACCGTTCAGAACGCAGTGACGTACAACACTTATGACGGGACTAGAAAAAGGAATTTCAACAGCCAGTAGCCAATAGCTTCCGTCTTGTACTTGCTTCGTACTTCAGTTTTCCCGATAGGAATCGGGTCCGTCGGAAAGATTTTGATAATGTTCCATTTCTAGGTCCGTCAGATTTTTCGAAAAAAAAAAGTCCTATGAGGCCTACACACGGTCGGTATATACGATGAAAAGCTTCCGTCTGACTTTTTCTGTCGAACAGTCCGCTCATGTGTACGCGGCATTACAGGATATTTCTCTAGGTTCTAGGTCTCCCAAAACCCCCAACAGGCAGTATTTGGGGTCTAAAGGTACAGTAGCTTGGAACGCGCTATTAATCGCGTCTACTACCCCCTTTCAGTAATAGTGCAACTTAGGGCACTGCCAAAGTAAATTAATAAGATCTCTGTGATCCCTCTTGCATTCTACACACAAAGGATACATGGACAGAACAAGTGGTCACACACAAAAGAATTTCCTCCCATTGGTCTCCCGTCATTGGCCTTGTATGCATCCTTGGCCAACGATCCATGGGGTTCTACAGAGATTATAAACAATTCCTGCAGCGCTCACACACAAATCCTTAGTGCAAAGATAAACATAGGAGGAATAAATAACATTTGTAACAATAAGACAAGACCCTCACTCTATAATGTAACTGTGTTGCTTCAATGTTGCTAATGCAGTGCAAACATGTGTGCCTGATTCAATAGGAACAGAGCAAGGAAAGAGGAGCGCTAATCAATTTAACAGAAACCGGCTGAGATCCAGCCCTTGACACCAAGCCTGTGTCTCTGTGATAGTACAACAACTGTAAGTAATTAAACATAACAGTGCACACTCTACAACAATGCCCCTGTACTGGCGCCGTCACCTCCTGCCAGTACCAACATGTTTTCATTGGATACCACCAATTTTTGTCAAGGAAGCTTCACAGAGGTTAGTTTGGAGGCCAGTACACATATGGTGCCTGCACTTCACATTTGTTGTATCCTTCAACACTGGCCAGCTCAAGTTCACTTTAAAATAAATTTAACTAGCCCAAATGTACCCATAGACATTAGACATTTGGTTTTATTTGGTGAGTTTTGACCAGATGATATGTTCTCTTATCTTTGGGTACTTGTGAAAATGGCCGTCCTCTATTGGCGCAAGCAAGCAATTAAACAGGTTAGGAAACCTGTTCTGATTATGAAAGTGCCTCCCTCTCCCACTGAGCTGGCACCATCTTCTTCCTCTCTGCTATCCTGCCCTGTCTATTAACATAAACTTGTAGGCTCAGGCTTAAAAGAGTTGGGCAGAGTGTAAGATTATGATTGTATGAACATGCATGATGCATGCAGCATGATAGATAGACTGTGCTGTTCTCATTCAGGTAAGGCCTGACCCATAGACTTGTATTTAAAGGAGCAAGGTAAGACTGACATTAATGAGAAGAAATCAGAGCCTGCACTATATTACCAAAAGTATTGGGACACCTGCCTTTACACACATATGAACTTTAATGGCATCCCAGTCTTAGTCCGTAGGGTTCAACATGGAGTTGGCCCACCCTTTGCAGCGATAACGGCTTCAACTCTTCTGGGAAGGCTGTCCACAAGGTTTAGGAGTGTGTCTATGGGAATGTTTGTCCATTCTTCCAGAAGAACATTTGTGAGGTCAGGCACTGATGTTGGATGAGAAAGCCTGGCTCGCAGTCTCCGATGTAATTAATTCCAAAGGTGTTCTATCAGGTTGAGGTGCAGGCCAGGCAAGTTCCTCCACCCAAAACGCGCTCATCCATGTCTTTATAGACCTGGCTTTGTGCACTGGTCCAAATCATTTGGTGGAAGGGGGTTATGGTGTGGGGTTGTTTTTCAGGGGTTGGGCTTGAGTTGAGTTGCATCTTGGCATGGTGCGGTCATTTACCCCATAGGGTGCCGATGTGCTTACAAACACATACACATACTAGGGCAAATTTTTTTCTTTTATAGACAGGATCTGATTAACCTACTAGCATGTCTTTGGAGTGTGGGAGGAAACCGGAGTAACTGGAGGAAACCCACGCAGGCACAGGGAGAACATGCAAACTCCAGGCAGATGGTGTTGTTGGGATTTGAACCAGCGACCCTATTGCTGCTGGGTAAAAGTGCTAACCACTACACCACTTGGCCCCTTAGTTCCCGTGAAGGGAACTCCTAAGGCGTGAGCATAGCAAGACATTTTGGACAATTTCATGCTCCCAACTTTGTGGGAACAGTTTGGGGATGGCCCCTTCCTGTTCCAACATGACTACGCACCAGTGCACAAAGCAAGGTCCATAAAGACATGGATGAGCGAGTTTGGGGTGGAGGAGGAACTTGACTGGCCTGCACAGTCATGACCTGAACCCGATAGAACACCTTTGGGACAAATTAGAGTGGAGACTTCGAGCCAGGCCTTCTCATCCACGTCAGTGCCTGACCTCACAAATGCACTTCTGGAAGAACGGTCAAACATTCCCATAGACACACTCCTAAACCTTGTGGACAGCCTTCCTAGAAGAGTTGAAGCTGTTATAGCTGTAAAGGGAGGGCCAACTCAATATTGAACCCTATGGACTAAGACTGGGGTGCCATTAAAGTTCATGTGTGTGTAAAGGCAAGCATCCTAATGCTTTTGGTAATCTAGTGTATGTCAACCCAAAATTTCAAATTCCCGATATGTGCCTATTGTACCATGTATGAAAAAAATATTCTGTTCTCTTTTGTATTGCTTCCTTTGTATAAAATCCCTGGTGTTCCTGCCAGTCTCTTTGCTTTCTTATTACAAAATTGACCACACTAGGCATGAGAGTGCAGCATGGTCAGTTTTCTAGCAGTGCTGGGAACTCGGAACTGACACCCTGCAGTCATTCACTGGGAAGACCAGTACACTGCTGCTTCTCTTCCCATAGCTATCTAAGCTCCTTTATGCAACTGAGAACAGAGTATGTGATTACTTATAAAAAGGGGGAAACAAAGGTATTTATAATGTTGTTTTTATATGTATACACAAATGTTTTTTACCTTTTCATTTTTATTTTAAACTAAATGGGTTGTTTTACAACGTGAGGGTTCACATATACTTTAAAGCGCTCTGAGCTATGTGAAGGCTGTAGAGAGGAGCCAGATGGAAGCAGACGTCTGTCATCCAACAATTCTCTTTTAGAGCGGACTTAGGATAAAGATAAACAGTTCCGTATAAATATCGGAAGTCACTGTTTATACAGTCTGAGGACTGTGACTCTTTCAATTATAACTGAAAATCCTTTATAAATACAAATTACATTATGTTTCTGGTTTTATGATGGAATGTACAGTAAGGTAATCTGGTGTCATGATGGAATGTACAGTAAGGTAAGCAGGGATAAAACAGATCACTAGGGAAAGATATGAGTGGGATGAGGCCAGCTTTCCTCTGGACGGGAGGAATGTCAGTGCTCATATATTCCTGTTTCCTGTGCATCTTCACAGACCCTGAACCATACCATCTGCACATACGTACAGGATGCCAGAACTATTGAATCCAGTCCTCCTGTCACATATGCCCAGAGACAGCCATTTCCAGGAGATGTGCACATTTATTGAGGTTTATTCCGTGTATACAAAGAGCTACTGATTTCTATATCTGTATCTTTCTAGACATCAATTCCTAAGATCGAAACAGGAGGAGAATTCAGCCCTGTAAAGGTCAGCCTGAGAGATGAGCATCACCACTTGAGGACATCAGGTAACATATGACAAGTTCACAGTTGCCTTCTTTTTTTTTGGTCAAACTATATACATAAAAACCATGAGCAATTGCACATGGGGTATACTACATCAGGACCCCATCATGTACACTTTTACCCTAACTTCAGTTTCAGGCTTACAAAAAACACATTTATCATCCAGCATCTTCTCCCCGCCTTTACCATTTCATGGATCCACTTACCCCTCCAGCGTATCTTTCAAGTAAACCCACCGAAAGCACATCTTCCTAAACTTCTTGGGAGAACCCAGCGCCTCATACGTCATACGATACAAAAGAATGTCAGTATTTATTATTATTATTATCATTATTATTATACAGGATTTATATAGCGCCAACAGTTTACGTAGCGCTTTACAACTTGAGGGTAGACAGTACAAATACAATACACTTTGATACAGTAGGAATCAGAGGGCCCTGCTCCTTAGAGCTATTTATTACCTTCATCCACATCCCTAACGTCAGTTTTTCCGTATATATCCACCTCCTTGCGATGAGCTTTCGTAAACCAAAATAGAGAATCCTAAGAAATAATTTGGTATACACATCCAACTCGTCTTGTTCAAAAATACCCAAGAGGCAACGCAAGGGGGAGCATATATTAGGAAGATCAAATTTGTCAGCTATAAATTCAGTCACCATAGACTATAGAGGCCTGATCTTGGGACATTTCCATACCATATGGAGAAAAGTCCTTTCAGCCCCCAGGCATTTGTGACAAGTCATAGAGTCTCTCTTACACGGAACAGTCTAACCAGCATATAGTACATCTGATGGAGGTACCTAAGCTGAATCATCCTATCCATCGAAGATATGACCGTAGTAAGATAAGTATCAAGGACCTCCTGCCACTGCTCATCCGACAACTCCGGTGCAAAGGCTATCCATCTAGATCTTGCCCTACCTATCAACCCATGATCCCCAGGTCCCACCGCCTGGTAATACCTAGAAACCCTCTCAGCTGGATCAGGGTTTAATAGAGTAGTTTCCAAAGAGGTATTTTGAACCTGGACCTCCCTGTCCCCAAACTGCGCTACTGCCACATGATGCATTTGAGCATATCTGAAGCGCCAGGTCCTGGGTATCCCAAACTGGTCCTTCAGTTGATCAAAAGTGCATACTTACTGTACCTTCCTGATACATATGATGTAGGTACTTTATCCCAAATCGGGCCCACACATGGCCATCCTCAAATTTGTGGAACTCCGTCAGAGACTTAATACACTATTGCGGACTATTAGGAGAGAGCCTTAAAGGCACATCTCCACACAGGTGCCTTCCTAAAATGTTGATCTCAAATGTCTCCTTATAAAAATGCTGGTTGTCTGTTTGCCATGCTGACCCAATGCCTTTGATACTTTCTGAGACCCTTACCTGGGCAGTCGTTCAGTTAGAGTTCTAGATACAAAATCCCCTCTCACCCTCTGCATATTGCTGTTGGCCGCCAAATGTGAATGACAGCCTCACTAACCATGAGAGCAGGAGTCCCCATTGGATTCCCTTTTACATCAGGGTCCCCACCAGAGTACCCCTTTAGACCAATGTCCCCATTAAATTCCACCATGGTCCCCATCAGAGTCCCCCCTAAACATCAGGGTCCCTATTAGATTCCCTTTTACATCAGGGCCCCCATTAGATTCCCTTTTACATCAGGATCCCTATCAGAGTCCCCCTTACATCAGGGTCCCTATCAGATCCCACCCTTACATTAGGTTCCCCATCAGTGTCTCCTTACATCAGGGTCCCTATCAGATTCCACCCTTACATTAGGTTCCCCATCAGAGCCCCCCTTACATCAGGGTCCCTATCAGATCCCACCCTTACATTAGGTTCCCCATCAGTGTCTCCTTACATCAGGGTCCCTATCAGATCCCACCCTTACATTAGGTTCCCCATCAGAGCCCCCCTTACAGGGTCTGGGTGTGGGTTGTAGAGGGTTGAAGGATAGATTATAGGCAGCCTCTGCTGACCTTGATCCTCATTCTGTGCACATTGAGGAAATGACACTGACCTTATTTGGGGCCAAAAAAAATCTTGTAGTGGGCTGGATGTGGGCCGTAGCTTGGAGGCTCCTGCAATAGGGTAGTGGAGTTCCAAGACTTTGGAGACAGAGCATAACCATGCAAGCTCTGGTTCAATGGAGGTGCCAACTCTACTTTCCTGAGGCCCTTTAAATGTATTGGACAAATCCACAGGTTCGTTTTCGGGCTTGAGAGGGGGCGAATAAGTATACCATTAAAAAATAGGCTTATAAATGGAAACCATTCATGGCATCTCTACAGAGATCACATTTATGGAGAGACATGCCTCAGTACAGGCAGTGTTTCACAGCCAAGCTCCATTATTCTAGAGCCGCTGCCAAGGCTTCCTCTGGCACACATCATCCCTTCCTGAATCTATTTCCGTCATGCTGCCATTAGGTCTTCTGTCCTCAAGATATCAGAATACAGGAACTCACAGCTTCTGTCCATGCCTATAATCAACCCGCTTTAATGACCTAATGCTGGCTGTCTTCACAGGAAACACTATAAAACTGGATAACGTGTCCAAAACATAATACAGACAAATACGTGACCTGTAATGTCCCTCAGCCACAGCACTGATGCAATTCTCTGTTAAAAAGGAAATCATTAAAAGCGGATAAGTTATACAGTAAACATTCCTAAATCTTTGATACTCAAGAAACAAGCCATTTGTAGAATTCAGAAATAGGGAAACTGTGACTTTTATTGGAAAACTACTAGTCTCAGCATGACCTGCCCTTTGCAGTTGCTATAGTTGTACATCATGCAGGGTTGACACTCATTCTTTCAATAATAGACTCAAGTGCTACAGCTGATTAAAGGCAATTGATGCATTGACTGAACCTATTTAAAAGTAGGTCTGGCCAAAGGTGATATGTTTAACTACAGGTAGATCATGATGGGATGAGTTAGCCCCTGTCTTATAGGCTCCAAAATTTCCCTGACATAATTCTCAACTCTTTTTATGTCCACCTGGGAGTTTTGGGTGTTCCCAGACTTTTGTGTGTTCCTCTTGTTACATATTCCATAAGATAAAATACATTTAAAAAAAAGTAAAAATAAAAAAGACAGAAGGGAGCCCTCATGAAGGCCACAACAGGTGTGCAGTTTTGAGAACTTGATGCAGAAATCTCACCAATTAGCTCCCAGAGGGCTATAAGACATTTTCCATCTGCAATATCCATTTTATGCTGGTTCAGCAGGGATCGGTCACATTTCCCTGCTGAACTTCCATGTATCTATGGTCACCTTAAGTGACTTCCTCCCCAGCCCCTCATTTCCTTCATTATTGAATGCTCTCAATTTGATCTGAGGACACATCTCTAGCTGATGACCCCTGCAAAAGATTATTACATCAAGCCTGTTTGACCCTTCATAATAAAGGGTCCAGGCTCTCTGGTAAGAGTCCATATTGCTTGTGGTGATGGTACATGCACGTGGTGGAGGGTCTTTTGGATTCATCTGCAATTTCACGGATCTGTGTTTTTTTTTAGTTTTCTACAGTTGGACTTTTTCCATATATCAACACTTTATGAGCATAATTTATGTTTAGCACATCACTGTTTTTGTATATGCTATTTATTGTGAATATATCTCACTTTTAGTGGTGCTGCTGGATATTTTACACTGTAATGGTTTGATCTATACCAATTTATATGTATGATTTTTTGCAAATGCGCAGTATTTCTTTTGTATGTTGATCCAGTTGCTGAGTAGTCTTCGTTATGGGTGTTTATGTTTGTGCCTATGGAGTTGGAAGGAAGAGCACCTAGAATCAAGTTATCTTGGTTAAAAACAATCGGGATCGACACTGGAGTATTTATTTTATACAATCAACTGTGCAGCGCTTAAAACTAAACACACTAAAGTGCATACATAGTGAAAATATATAAATATTCTGATGATACCACAAATATCATATGTGAAACCAATACTGATTATGCAGTGCATAAACACTTACATTTTGTAAAACAATAAAAAACAGAGTTCATATGAACATATAATGAAAATTTAATATATAAAAATATAGTAGAAATTAGTCCATAAAGTCCCCAGCAGCATCAACACATATGTAAGACACCCAACATTTAGAGGTGATTCATTCTTCCAAAGCAAATACACTTTTGCACACTGGTACTGACTAGTATGCCAATGTTTCTCTTCTCCCTCAGTTTCTCTCCATCACTCAGCTAATGTGACTCCAATGCTGATGGAGAGGGGCAGGGGAGGGTCAAACAAGGATGCTGTGCAGGATGATCAACACCCTTCTTATCAACTCTGATGACATCACTGGTTGTTAGGACGCCGGTGGCTGGAAGATTGAAAAGGTGCAGAATGAAAACCTGTGGATTTTAGGGATGAGCCCAATGTTCGAGTCCAACGTAAGTAAGCATATTGTTCGCAGCAAATTTGAAAGCCGCCGGAACACCGTTAAAGTCTATGGGACACTAACATGAAAAATCAAAAGTGCCCATTTTAAAGCCTAATATGCAAGTTATTGTCATAAAGTGTTTGGGGACCTGGGTCCTGCCCCAGGGGACATGTATCAATGCAAATAATTTTTTTTTAAACGGTCGTTTTTTTTGGGAGCAGTGATTTTTTTAATGCTTAAAGTGAAACAATAAAAATAAAATATTCCTTTAAATATCGTGCCTGGGGGGTGTCTATAATGTGCCTGTAAAGTGGCGCATTTTTCCCGTGTATAGAACAGTACCACAGCAAAATGACATTTCTAAAGGAAAAATTGTCCTGTAAAACTGATCGCGGCTGTAATGAATTGTCGGGTCTCGGCAATATAAATAAAACTCATTGAAAAAAAGAGCATGGGTTCCCCCTCCAGTCCATTACCAGGCCCTTTGGGTCTGTTATGAATATTAAGGGGAACCAAAATTTTAAAAAAAATTGTGTGGGAGTCCCCCCCAAATAAATACCAGGCCCTTCAGGTCTGATATGTAAATTAAGGGGAACCCTGCGCCAAATTAAAAAAAAATGGCTTAGGGGTCCCCCCAAAATCCATACCAGACCCTTATCCGAGCACATAACCTGGCAGGCCGCAGGAAAAGAGCGGGGGACGAGAGAGCGCCCCCCCCTCCTAAACCGTACCAGGACACATGCCCTCAGCATGGGGGGGTGCTTTGGGGTCTGACCCCAAAGCACTTTGTCCCCATGTTGGTGGGGACAAGGGCCTCGTCCCCACAACCCTTGCCCAGTGGTTGTGGGGGTATGTGGGCAGGGGGCTTATCAGAATCTGGAAGCCTCCTTTTAACAAGGGGACCCCCAGATTCCAGCAAGCTGTCCCGTGATGTAAATTCATGCCGCCCGATGGACTGAAAAAAAAAAGCCGCAACCGCCCTGCCTCCCGCCGACTGACTTGTATAGCTGAGGGCGGGGCCATCTGTTAAGGTAAACGGGTGACCAGTTCAGGAGGGGGGGGCGCTCTCTCGTCCCCCCCTCTTTTTCTGTGGCTTGCCAGCTTGCGTGCTCGGAAAAAGGGTCTGGTATGGATTTTGGGGGGACCCCTACGCCATTTTTTTAATACATTTTGGCACAGGGTTCCCCTTAAAATCCATACCAGGTCTGGTATGGATTTTGGGGGGACCCCTAGGCCATTTTTTTTTAATTTGGCGCAGGGTTCCCCTGAATTTCCATATCAGACCTGAAGGGCCTGGTATGGATTTTAGGGGGACCCCCATGCAATTTAATTTTTTTTTAATTTTGGTTCGGGTTTCCCTTTAATATTCATACCAGACCCAAAGGGCCTGGGGGGCTAACCCATGCTAACCCATGTTCTTTATTTCAATGATCTATATTGCCGAGACTCGACAATTCATTACAGCCACGATCAGTTTTAAATGACAATTTTTCCTTTTGCTGTGGTACTGTTCTAAACACGGAAAAAATGTGCCACTTTACAGGCATACTATAGACACCCCCCAGGCATGATATTTAAAGGAATATTTCATTTTTGTTTCACTTTAAGCATTAAAAAAAATCACTGCTCCCAAAAACACAGCCGTTTCTAAAAAAAATTGTTTGCATTGATACATGTCCCCTGGGGCAGGACCCAGGTCCCCAAACACTTTTTATGACAATAACTTGCATATAAGCCTTTAAAATGAGCACTTTTGATTTTTCATGTTAGTGTCCCATAGACTTTAATGGCGTTCGTGTGTTCTTCCAAATTTTTTGCCTGTTCGGTATGTTCTGGTACGAACCGAACCAGGGGGGTGTTCGGCTCACCCCTAGTGGATTTGTGTAACTAATGCCACGTACACACGGTCGGACTTTTCGTCTACAAAAGTCCGACGGACGCCGACAGACCAAATCCGGCGGACAATCAGATCGTGTGTGGGCTTCCCCGGACTTTCGACTGACTTTTCTAGCCACAAATCTGACGGACTTTAGATTTGAAACATGCTTCAAATCTTTATGTCGTAACTCACCCCAGAAATCCGCTTGTCTGTATGCTAGTCCGACGGACAAAAACCCACGCTAGGGCAGCTATTGGCTACTGGCTATCAACTTCCTTATTTTAGTCCGGTGTACCTCATCACGTACGAATCCGTCTGACTTTTGTGTGATCGTATGTAGGCAAGTCCGTTCGTTAGAAAGTCTGCCGCAAGTCCGCCAAAAGTCCGTCAAAAGTCTGTCGGACGGGCTGTCGGACTTTTGTAGCCGAAAAGTCCGACCGTGTGTACGCGGCATAAGAGGTAGGCTTGATCCACCTGCCGGCTAGTATACATTTTTGTGCAATTTTTAGCCATTTTGCCAAGGCACCGCTGAAGAAACCTCAAGGTACCCCATGGTGCCTGGGCACCCTGGTTGAAAAAGACTGGTGTATAAATTGGCTGCAAGCTAGAAAAATTGAAAAAGTGGAAGTGCAAAGATAATTTAATCAGGATTGTTAGCTTTCTGTAAAGCACAACTCCTGCAAAGCAGATCTTTGATACTAGGAAAGGGAATGGCCAGCAGGTCTTGCAGATCAGGCTTGGATGCATTGCATGATGCTGTTGGTCTAACAATGGGAACATACTTCCAGATCTCAGCGATGCGCTGCTGCTTTTACATTGCGACACTGCTAATCACATTCACCAGAATTAAAACTCATGTACACACGACCGGTTTTGCCGTTGGAATAAACTCCGATGGAATTCTGCTCAAGCAGTCTTGCCGACACACGGTCACACCAAAGTCCGACTGTCCAGAACGTGGTGACGTACAACACGTACGACGGGACTAGAAAAAGGAAGTTCAATAGCCTGTAGCCAATAGCTTCCGTCTCAGAGCATGCGTCGTTTTTGGTCCGTCGGAACAGCATACAGACGAGCGGTTTTCCCGATAGGAATTGGTTCCGTTAAAAATATTTAGAACATGTTTTATTTCTAGGTCCGTCAGGATTTTCGAAAAAAAATCCGATGAGGCATACACACGATCGGAATAGACGATGAAAAGCTTCCGTCTGACTTTTTCTGTCGGACATTCCGCTTGTGTGTATGCGGCTTAAGGCCTGATTCACACTTGTGCAGATTGCAGTTTGCATATTGCAGGTGCATTTTGCATTTTTTCAATACATATCTTTAAACCATTGAAGTCTATGGAACCAAAAAACAGAAATAAAACCCTGACCCTTTCCATAAAATGCACAGATGTGAACATCCATAGAAAACCATATTAAAAGGACTGTAGTGTGTTTCTGCAAAACTGAAAATTCACTAAAAAATGCATAGGTGTAAACCAGGCCTTAAATAGGGTAAAACTGAAATGTTCTCCCAAATATATAGCAGTGGTTCTAACAGCAATCTGTTGCCAACACAGAGGTTGTGTGGGAAGAGAAGCTGTCCTGGATTCTTGCAAGAAAGCAGACCCTTTGACTCGCCAGGTGCTGTGGCCTGGAAATGGCTCACACTGGTGGGACTAAAGCCTCGTACGCACGATCGGATTTTCCGACGGACAAAACATCGGACTTTTGTCCGAAGGGCGTTGCCCAGGAACTTGTCTTGTGTTTTACTTCAAATGACAGTTTGGGAGTAGACAGTTACATTTTAAAAAATAATGTAAAATTGACAAGGGACACCAACATAGTTGTATCTTTGATCTTAAAAACTGCGGGATAATGGTGTTGTGGTAACTTGTCCAAATAACATAAAAAAACAAGCATAATAATATTATTCTTGATATCTCTAGAAAAAAAAAGCCTTTGAAAATATGTTTGGCAGAACTCCATCAGTATCACCAGCAAAGCAGCTTCATTATTATCCCATTAAAGAAGAAGAGAATTGTGCGCTGCATTTCTAGATTTCATAATTTGCCACGTCACCAATGTTAATTCTCCATTACAAACGCTGGTTTACAAGACCGACCGCTTCTGGCTCATCCTTGCTTCCGAGCATGCGTGTTTGTACTTTGTACTTTTGTCCGATGGACTTGTGTACACACGCTCAGAAAATCCAACAACAGACATTTGTCCACGGAAAATTTTAAAACCTGCAAGCCAACATTTGTTCGTGGAAAATCCAACAACAATTGTCCGATGGAGCGTACGAACGGTTGGATTTTCCGCCAACAGCCTGTCATCACACAATTCCCATTGGAAAATCCGATCGTGTGTACGCGGCCTTAGGCTTTGCTTTCTTGCAGGAATCCAGGATGGGCTTCCCTTTCCATACAGCCTCTCCACTTGGCACAGCGGCTTCTCAGAACTCCTACATTGGCTTGTGACAAGTTGCTCCACTCCTACATGCTTGTGTGTGCATTTTATTATTATCCCATTCAAGTGTTTATGACATTAAGGTCGCCTTGCGCTCTTCTCTGTGTTCTTATGTTCTTTTCAATATATGGACCTTCCCTGTCCAGCTGAACTAAGGGGCTGCATGACCAATGTATTTTAGGATGCTATTGGGATTATAATCCTTCATTTACCCTACATTACCTGGAAACTCTGAAGCACAAGTTTCCATTGTTCTTTTATTGTTCGGACACTTACTGCATATGGGAGCTGTTTTATCTGCCAAAGGATTTGGTTTTCTGTCCATCCAGTCCTGAGATTTACACAGTTGTGCCACATAACATAGTCATGCCTGGTAGGGAGGTATCTAATTTCTCTCCACTGCAGTTTATTAACACTCACAACACTTGTGCCTCCCCTAGTCATCTCCTCTCCCTGTCACTCTGCTCTCTCCTCCCATAAGACTACCAAGTCATAATTCAGATACTTACATTGATTGCATTAACAACACATGCATTTGATGATGTATTTAAGAATGCAGAGGTCCATTAAAGGCTAAGTTCACCATTAACATGTTACACCCCTATTTAGAATGTAATATATTACTCCCCCGGCAGCAAGCAGTGGTCCCTCTTCCTGCAACTACTGTCATAATTTAAAAACATTGCAGCTCCGCCCACACAGCCACATCATTTATTTACACAGATCTTTGAATGAACTACAAGTCCTGTCTTCCACCACTGCAGATGGTTTGTAGTTCTCAATGAACTCTGAGACCGCTGGTGAGAGCTCTAGTAGTTGACTCTTCCTGCAGTTTAGTTGTACTTAGTGTCTACTGGAGCCTGACATTGCACCTGCAATCTGCTGATCACAAGTGCAATGCTCTGCAGGCTCCTGGAAAAAAAAAAACAACAATAATAATAATAAATGCACATTTTTTTTTTTTTTAAAACTGTGCCTTTATTTTTAATTTTTTATGTAAAGCCCTTAATTTGTGTATTTTTTTTTTGTTTGCCTTGAGCTCAGCTTTAAAAGCCCCCATTCAGACCTGTGTGGTTTGTCATGAGATTTGACAGTTCCAAATCGCATGACAAGTTGCACCCCATTGTCGGTAATGGAACCGCTCAAATTGCCACGCCTCTTGTCACAGCAACTTTGAGAAAGGTTCCTGCACTACTTGTTGCCGATTTCATTGCAACTTGCATAGACTTCTGTTAAATGAAGTCGCAAGCTGCAATGAAACCAGAGGTGCAAATCGCACTGATTTGCAGCTTTGAAATCGGGCTGAAGTAGAGCGATTTCAAAGCCGCGCCAGTGTGAGCCAGAGCTAATATACCTGGGAAAATAAAGAATGCTTAGATTGGGGACAACTGTAATGCCCCGTACACACAATCGGATTTTCCCACAACAAATGTTGGATGTGAGCTTGTTGGCTTAAAGTCCGACCGTGTGTACGCTCCAACGAACATTTGTTGGCGGACTTTCCACCAACAAAGGTTGGCTAGCAGGTTCTCAAATTTTCCACCAACAAAACTTTGTTGTCGGAATTTCCGATCGTGTGTACACAAGTCTGATGCCCCTTACACACGATAGGATTTTCTGATGGAAAATGTGTGATAGGACCTTGTTGTCGGAAATTCCGACCGTGTGTGGGCTCCATCACACATTTTCCATAGGAATTTCCGACACACAAAGTTTGAGAGCAGGCTATAAAATTTTCCGACAACAAAATCCGTTGTCGGAAATTCCGATCATGTGTACACAAATCCGACGCACAAAGTGCCACCCATGCTCAGAATAAATTAAGAGACAAAAGCTATTGGCTATTGCCCCGTTTATAGTCCCGACGTACGTGTTTTACGTCACCGCGTTCAGAATGATCGGATTTTCCGACAACTTTGTGTGACCGTGTGTATGCAAGACAAGTTTGAGCCAACATCCGTCAGAAAAAATCCATGGATTTTGTTGTCGGAATGTCCGATCAATGTCCGACCGTGTGTACGGGGCATGACGCACAAAAGTTCACGCATGCTCGGAATCAAGCAGAAGGAGCCGCACTGGCTATTGAACTTCCTTTTTATCGGCTCGTCGTACGTCTTGTACGTCACCAGGTTCCCACGTTCGTAATTGTTGGCCAACATTTGTGTGACCTTGTGTATGCAAGACAAGTTGGAGCCAACATCCTTCAAACAAAAATCCATGGTTTTGTTGTCGGAAAGTCCGATCATGTGTACAGGGCATAAGGATGGTTGCCATTGTCCAACTCCTAGAAACAGTGTTTTTTTTTTTTAGTGCCATACAAAACATACCTAATATGGCTTCTAAGATTAGGCCAATGGAAACCTCCAGCTCTGTATGGAAGTCTTGGCTGTAACTCATCTTGACAGGTCCCCTTTAAATCAGCCCAATACTTTATTTCTTTGAGAGGTGGAAAGTAGAAATACTCCAGATGGAAACAAATGAAGTAATTCCTTGTTTGCACTGATACAGGGATTTGTGGCTACCTCATTCCACCGCCTGGCCGTCTGCATGGCTATTCACATTCCTCACACATCTGCAATATAACTTTTATATTCGTCTTCCTCCCCACAATGTGTAGACAAGCTGCAGATCCAGGTCAAGGAGGAGAAGTCTGAGGGAGGAATTAATTACAGCAGTTTAAGAGCGACTTCAGCCAAAAACACCAAGGTTCTGGAAGATATCAACACCAATTATTTCGCTGCAACCGAAGTAAGTTCTCTCGAAGGTTCGCACAGTAGCTTTCACTCAATCCCAGCCAAATATACAAAGAAATAAACATCCTAACTAGAAAAGGAACAATGTACTCTTTGCCAGTCCACCTAACAAAGTATCTGTATCAATTGCAGTCCTACAAATAAAAATTTACCAGGTGCCTTTTCTGCCAGCTCTGAAGTTAAAGCCCAAAGGACCTTTCACTTTAAATCAGCAAAATATATTCCGGCATCAAAACAAAAGGTGTGCAAAAAGTAGCCACAGCTTGAGTAGAAAACCCTGTCCCCTGCCAGCATGCTGCAGGGAAGGACTCTTCCCAGATAGCAAGCAATTGTGCTGCAAGTTTCAAAATGACTTGCTAAGCTATTGCTAGACTTGCCAGGCTTCACAAGTTTGTTGCACAATTTCAGCAAGTCCGCATTGCATGACTCCAGATCAACTTTCTTTGCAAACATTCTGCAAGTCTGCTGCAAGTTCTGGTTCAGTTATGTTGTGCAATAGTCCTCCCACCACAGGGGGTCACTGTGGCTGAGTTTTCATGCTGTAGACTTGCAGAGCTCTTGCTGTAGACTCACCACTGCAACTTTGTTCTTGCTAGAGACTTGCCACGCAAATTTGCTACAAATTGGAAAAGTGTCAACTAGAACTTGTGCTTCAAGTGCTCTGCAAGTGTACTTACAGAGCACTGTACTTAAGTGTACTTAGGTGAACTTACTAGTGAAAATGTGCAGCAAGTTGACAGACTTCTAATTCAACACTGCCACAAATTTGTGGCAAATTATGCTTGCTATCTGGGTTGCTCACTGTATGAAAACAGTGGTCTCTCTGGAGAGATCCAACATGCCTCTTGCTAAGTCAAAACTATTCAGAACCCAATCCACAGCTTTGACTCATCAGGGATCTTGTTGTACCTCTGTAGAGAGATCTCTGCTTCCACACAGAGAGCAAAGGTCTTTCTCTACAGCATGCTGGCAGAGGATAGGCATTTATACCTAGGATGTGCTCACCTTTTTGTTTTGATGCACCTGGAATGTATCTAGCTGATTTAAACTTAAAATCCAGCAATGCTAGTTACCTGCTTATTATTCTGATCCTCTAGCTTCCGTACTTTTCTGATTAACTGACCCAGAACAAGTTAGCAGATCAGGAAAATTAAAGTCAGAAGTCTTTACCTACTTGTTGTGAGTCGGTGACCCAAAGTATTGAATTCGGTGGGTCACCATAACCTCCAGGAAGCATTCTCCGAAAGAGGTCAACAATGTTGGTTCCATGTTTCTCTACCTTTTTCTCTGTCTAGGCCAGCGTAATCATTGCTTTGTTTTAATTCAGCTTATCTGTGTATGCCCTATATCTGCAGACAAGGTGAGCAAACAAAAGGAATTGCCTCCACATACTTGTATGATATAATGGTTCACACCTGGGAGCCATAAATGAGGATTTATCTGTGGTGGAATGGACTTTTGCAACCACTGGAGATTACAATCTGCCAGAAACCGGAAGCCTCTGCGTGGGTTCAGCTTTAGAGCAGAGGGCACATCTGCAGACCAAGACTGAGAACAAGAAAGGCATCTTGGGTCCCTTTTAGATATGCAATTTTCATTTCTCAATTGGCTGCCTGCAAATGTATATTGAGGGGGGGGGGGGGGGGGTGAACTTGGCAAGCTAAATACAGTAAAACCTTGGTTTGAGAGTAACTTGGTTTGAGAGCGTTTTGCAGGACTAGCAAATTTTTAAAATAAATTTTGACTTGATATACAAGCAATGTCTTGATATACAAGTAGCGTCATGTCACAAGTAAAAAAGAGAAGAGAGGCACCTCTAAGTGTAGCAATACACTTGCATTTAACCGCTTCAGCTCCGTAAGATTTTACCCCCTTCCTGACCAGAGCACTTTTTGCGATTCGGCACTGGTCAAACAATTCGGTCAAACAAAATTGACATCCTTTTTTTCCCACAAATAGAGCTTTCTTTTGGTGGTATTTGATCACCTCTGCGGTTTTTATTTTTTGCGCTATAAACAAAAAATGAGCGACAACTTTGAAAAAAACACATTATTTTTTACATTTTGCTATAATAAATATCCCCCAAAAATATATAAAAAAACTATTTTTTTCCTCAGTTTAGGCCGATATGTATTCTACATATTTTTGGTAAAAAAAAATCGCAATAAGCGTTTATTGATTGGTTTGCGCAAAAGTTATAGCGTTTACAAAATAGGGGATAGTTTTATGGCATTTTTATTAATAATTTTTTTTTACTAGTAATGGCGGCGATCAGCGATTTTTATTGTGACTGCGACGTTATGGCGGACATGTCGGACATTTTTGACACATTTTTGGGACCATTGTCATTTATACAGCGATCAGTGCGATTAAAAATGCACTGATTACTGTGTAAATGACACTGGCAGTGAAGGGGTTAACCACTAGGGGGTGGGGAGGGGTTAAGTATGTCCTAGGGGAGTGATTCTAACTGTAGGGGGGATGGGCTGTGTGTGTCACTACGCTGATCACCGATCCCGATGACAGGGAGCTGTGATCAGTGACACTTGTCACTAGGCAGAACGGGGAGATGCTGTTTACATCAGCATCCCACCGTTCGACCTCTCCGTAAGGTGATTGTGGGTATCCCCGCGGCGATCGAGTCCGCGGGACCCGCGACCCGACTCATGAAGCTCCCTACAGGCGCGCACGCAATAGCACGGCGGGGAATTCAATTGGACGTACCTGTAAGTCCATTTGCCCAGCCGTGCCATTCTGCCGACGTACATCGGCGTGCGACGGTCGGGAAGTTGTTAATGAAGGTACAACATTTAGAAACTCATATGGTTGATGAATAAGACAGGCACTTCTAAGTATACAGGCATCGGGGGTAAAGCTGTCCACATAGACCATCCTCCTCACCGCCATTGATGTCGTCCCATTCACGCTGCGTTCCATGAGCGATTCAAGCCTCGCTTTCAGATCGCTCTACTGCAGGGTAGTCTTCCCGGTCATGATTGCAGACTGAGAGCAGTGGGAGCCGGCAGGTGTGGGGGATGGTCTATGTGGACAGCTTTACCCCGGATGCCTGCATACTTAGATGTGCCTTTTTTAATCATCAACCATATGAGTTGCTAAATGTTGTACCTTCATTAAATGTAACCATATTGCTACACTTAGAGGCTCCTCTCTTCTCTTTTATACTCTGTAGCTCCTGCTGGATTTTGCTTCTAATTCCCATTGAGGCTTCCATTTGTGGATGGATATTTTATGGTTACACGACATCACATTGCTATAATCTTTTTATATAGACTATAAACTGAAGGACTTATGAATAAATGGTTGTGGAACGAATCATCTGAGTTTCAATTATTTCTTATGGGGAAATTCGCTTTGATATACAAGTGCTTTGGATTACAAGCATGCCTCCGGAACGAATTATGTTCGCAATCGAAGGTTTTACTGTATACCTATGGGCTGCTTCTAGTAGCTTGTGATCTCCAGTGATTATACAAACGCAGTGCAAAGGAATCATTGTGGCAGTGGAGAGTTGAACCAAACACATATGTGAAACAGATGCTCTCCTTTTTCAGTCCTGTCTGCAGTTATAGTTCAGACTGCCGCAAGCTGAATGTAAACAGAGCAATGTTTACTCTGGCCAAGGCCTGTGCTGGTGGCTCTTCAAGAACAAGGCAAGAAAACAAAGAGGTTATATTTACAGAGTCATTCTGTATTTGTGACTATGTTAAAACAGCTAATGTGTTGTAGCCCCCTTGTCCTACACGGGGGCTACTATGTCAATTTAGTTTTTGGCTGAGCTGTAGTTAGCTCAGGCTGATTGTATAGTTTTTTGCCTGTTTTTTTCCCTAAGCTTATAGTGATATTAAAGGTTTGGCTTTTTAAAAAAATATATCAAACAGTTTATACCTGCCCGGATCCTCCTTCTTGGGCCTCCCGCTGGTGCTTCTGGCTCCTCCCCCTTGACCAGTGCCCCCCCCATAGCAAGCTGCTTGTTATGGGGGGCACTGGTGCGTGCTCACTCCGGAGCCTTGCTCTACACACAGAGCCACGGCTCAGCCCGCTCTCTCCTCATTGGCTGTGATTGACAGCAGTCGGAGCCAATGGCTCCCGGTGCTGTCTCAGCCAATGCGGAGAGGGAGTCCTGAGACAACCAAGGCTCTTGTGCACATCGCTGGATTGGAATTGGGCTTAGGTGAGTATTGGGAGGGGGGGGGGGGGGTCATGGCAGGATGCATGAAGGTAAAAAACCTCCAGCCTTCACAACCACTGCAAGTTGGCATGTGAATTCTCACTGTCGGTAGTAGGTGACACTCATATCACTGGTCACACTATGGGATTTTATAAACAAAAGGAATGAATAGTTATATTTTCTTTAGCCAATCCAGTAGGAGGTTTATGTCACTGGTACGTGCTGGGAGATGATATAAATATTTGAGACAGCCCATATGATTGCTCTCTTCCCCTGGGCTGGGGCCTGGGGAGGTGCTGCTGGATGGAGCTTTGCTGTTAGTTTCAATAGCCTGTTGAAAGCACCTAACGTGTACTGGTGTGGTCCTGAAGCTGTCCTGTCTGGTCTGAAGGAAGCTGTGCCAAGGAAGAGATCCAGGGGAGGCCCATTGCTGGAGAGAGCCAAGAAGAAGGCTGGCCTTTTTAGAAGGGCCTGGTGACTCACTTGGAGGAGGCACTGAAATTTGAGAATGTGCTGACAGTGTTGCCGGGTCGGGATCATGCTACTTGGGGGGACAGGGGCATTAAGCACAGGCTCACTTTAAGTCTACCAAGTCTCCATAGGATTGAATAGAGAGTGTACTGCACATGTGTGGGTCCAGCTGAGAAGATTTTGACAAGGGGCTTCAATGCTTCATGGGCAATATCTTGCTGGATCTGGGACGAGAAAGTATAAGTTGCAGGAAGCAGTTCAATATAAGTGTTACATAGTTACATAGTAGGTGAGGTTGAAAAAAGACACAAGTCCATCAAGTCCAACCTATGTGTGTGATTATGTGTCAGTATTACATTGTATATCCCTGTATGTTGTGGTCATTCAGGTGATTATCTAATAGTTTCTTGAAGCTATCAATGCTCCCTGCTGAGACCACCGCCTGTGGAAGGGAATTCCACATCCTTGCCGCTCTTACAGTAAAGAACCCTCTACGTAGTTTAAGGTTAACCCTCTTTTCTTCTAATTGTAATGAGTGGCCACGATGTGTTATTGCATCAAAGGTGCAGTTATAGTTCAATTAAACATTACAGTCTTAGCTTACAATATGTGCTTCCTGACAATACACTGTTCATTCTGGTAAAATCTAACTATAATAATGTAGTCATATAAAGTCCATCAGTGTGCACACAGCCTCCCTGTAGACAGAAGGATTCCCCAAAATAATGTCATCAGCCAATGTCTGTTTTCCATATGTTACTTTCTAATGCCAGGTGAGCCCTAGAGACATAATGGTGTTCTTCTTGTGTTGCAGGATGGTGAATTAGTGTATACAGACTGGAAGATGGAGAAAGATGGAGATACGGGAAGGTTTATCAGTAAGAGTGATCCCTATGTTATCACACATGAGACAAAAGTGACTTATCAAAAGTGTCAAAAGAATGAATTGTTTCTGCAGCAAACAATCACATTCCTGCTATATGGCAGCTTAAATTAGAGGATATGATTGGATGCTGTTGAATTAAAGAAAAAGCTCTTTTTTCAAACACTAAAGCTGGCTGTACACTAGTAGAATTTTATGTGAATATTTTCATTCATTAAATTTTCTAATCATTAGTAGGGTTAACCCAATGGTCGCAGTACCAAGAACATTCAAAGAAGCAGGTTTAAAAAAAAAAATCCTGAGCAAATACATTTCTAACAGTGAATGTGGCCTTTGTTTTGCAAAGTCCATTCATTCCAAAAATCTGTTGAAAGCAAACGTTTTTCGTCATGTGATCGAATGTACTGCTGAAAAAGTGTGTACAAATGTTCAAAAGTCTGTTTGAAAATCTACTAGTGTATGGCCAGCTTTGGAATCCTTTACCTTTTTGATATCTTTATAAATTATATAGTTTCTGGGATTATAAGTACCATTTCAGTCTTTGCAGATGACACCAAGCTATGCAGTGGAATAACATCCTTACAGGATGTCTCCAATTTACAAGCTGATCTCAATGCTCTGTCTAATTGGACGACTATGTGGCAGATGAGGTTTAATGTTGATAAATGTAAAGTTATGCACTTGGGGCTAAGAATATGCATGCATCATACATACTAGGGGGAGTACAACTGGGAGAATCCGTAGTGGAGAAGAATCTGGGTTTTTTTGTAGATCATATGCTCAATAATAGCATGCAATGCCAAGCTGCAGGTTTCCAAAGCGAGCAAAATCCTTTCTTGTATTATGAGAGGTATGAACTCCAGAGAGAGAGATCATTTTGCCCCCCTGTACAAATCATTAGTAAGACCTCATCTGGAATATGCAGTTCAGTTTTGGGCTCCAGTTCTCAAAAAGGATATCAGGGAACTGGAGAAAGTGCAGAGAAGTGCAACCAAACTGATAAGAGGCATGGAGGAGCTCAGCTATGAGGAAAGATTAGAGGAACTGAATTTATTCTCTCTTGAGAAGAGGAGAATAAGGGGGGATATGATCAACATGCATAAATATATGAGGGGTCCATATAATGAACTTGGTGTTGAGTTATTCACTTTACGGTCATCACAAAGGACAAGGGGGCACTCTTTACATCTAGAGGAAAAGAGATTTAATCTCCAAATACGGAAAGGTTTCTACACAGTAAGAGCTGTGAAAATGTGGAATAGACTCCCTCCAGAGGTGGTTCTGGCCAGCTCAGTAGATTGCTTTAACAAAGGCCTGGATACTTTCCTAAATGTACATATTATAACTGGGTACTGACATTTATAGGTAAAGTTGTTCCAGGGAAAATCCGATTGCCTCTCGGGGGATCAGGAAGGAATTTTTTCCCCTGCTTCAGCAAATTGGATCATGCTTTGCTGGGGTTTTTCGCCTTCCTCTGGATCAACTGTGGGTATAGGATTGGTTATATGGGATTTTATAATATTATTTATTTTTATTTTTATGGTTGAACTTGATGGACTTGTGTCTTTTTTCAACCTAACTATGTAACTCTGTAACCCGGCTGCCGCTCAGTCTGTAACAGATCTGTTGAGGATCATCCTGTGCGTTTGCACCTCACAAGCTTGTCCTCTTCATCTTTGATGAGTCATTAGCCTGGAACAAGTTGGTACATACCAGGTGTCCCAGCACCGCATTGGCTGCCTCCTTGTTACAGATCAGCAGGTTTATCCTTTGTAAAGATGTCAGATCTGGAATCTGCACCTTCAAAAACTAATTAGCAAGGTTATATCCCAGTTTCCTACCCTATCAAGGCTCAAGGTTTTAAAGGATAAGATGCCTTTTAAAAAAATAATGAATGCACATCTTTTTGCAGGTAAAAAAATGTGCATTTACGGTTGTGCTCATAAGTTTACATACCCTGGCAGAATTTATGATTTCTTGGCCATTTTTCAGAGAATGTGAATGATAACACAAAAACTTTTCTTTCACTCATGGTTAGTGTTTGGCTGAAGCCATTTATTATCAATCAACTGTGTTTACTATTTTTAAATCATAATGAGAACAGAAACTACCCAAATGACCCTGATAAAATTTTTACATACCCCAGTTCTCAATACCGTGTATTACCCCCTTTAACATCAATGACAGCTTGAAGTCTTTTGTGGTATTTGTGGATGAGGCTCTTTATCTTCTCAGATGGTAAAGCTGCCCATTCCTCTTGGTAAAAAGCGTCCAGTTCCTGTAAATTCTTGGGCTGTTTTGCATGAACTGCACGTTTGAAATCTCCCCAGAGTGGCTCCATGACATTGAGGTCAGGAGACTGAGATGGCCACACCACAACCTTCAGTTTATTCTGCTGTAGCCAATGACAGGTCGACTTGGCCTTGTGATTTGGATCATTGTCATGTTGGAATGTCCAAGTACATCCCATGCGCAGCTTCCTGGCTGATGAATGCAAATGTTCCTCATGTATTTTTTGATAACATACTGCATTCATCTTGCCATCAATTTTGCCCAAATTTCCTGTGCCTTTTGTAGCTCACACATCCCCAAAACATCAGCGATCCTCCTCCGTGTAGGAATGGTGTACCTTTCATCATAGGCCTTGTTGACTCCTCTCCAAATGTAGCGTTTATGGTTGTGGCCAAAAAGCTACATTTTGGTCTCATCACTCCAAATGACTTTGTTCCAGAAGGTTTGAGGCTTGTCTCTGTGCTGTTTGGCGTATTGTAAGCAGGATACTTTGTGGCATTTGCATAGTAATGGCTTTCTTCTGGCGACTCGATCATGCAGCCCATCTTTCTTCGAGTGCCTCCTTATTATGCGTCTTGAAATAGCCACATCACATGTTTTCAGAGAGTCCTGTATTTCACCTGAAGTTTTTTGTGGGTTTTTCTTTGCATCCCGACCAATTTTCCTGGCAGTTGTGGCTGAAATTTTTGTTTGTCTACCTGACCATGGTTTGGTTTCAACAGAACCCCTTATTTTGAACACTGCTGATTGGCATTCTCAATTCATTGCATTTCTTTTGATATCCTTTTCCTGTTTTATACAGTTCAACTACCTTTTCCCGCAGATCTTTTGACAATTCTTTTGCTTTCCCCATTACTCAGAATCCAGAAACGTCAGTGCAGCACTGGATGAAAGATGCAAGGGTCTGTCAGGAGTCCAGAAACTCATTGACCTTTTATACACACACACTAATTACAAGCAAACAGATCACAGGTGAGGATGGTTACTTTTAATAGCCATTCAAACCCCTTTGTGTCAACTCATGTGCATGTTATCAGGCCAAAATCACCAGGGTATGTAAACTTTTGATCAGGGTCATGTGGGTAGTTTTTGTTCTCATTATGATTTAATGAGTAAACACAGTTGATAATAAAAGGCTTCAGCCAAACACTAACCATGAGTGAATGAAAAGTTTTTGTGTTATCATTCCTATTCTCTGAAAAATGGCCAAAAAATCATTAAATTCTGCCAGGGTATGTAAACTTATGAGCACAACTGTATTTATTTTTTATTGCAAGCCAGGAACGCATTGCAAGGTCACCCATGATCAGCAGATCATGGGTGCAATGCAGGGCTCTTGCAGGTTCTGTGTGTAAGCTGTTTGGCCATACATCATACGGACAAGCAGTTACACACTAGCAGGAAGCATCAACGCAAAGGCTGCCGGAACTTTGTAGTTTTCACAAATCTTGGTGAATGAGTTGTGCGGCCCGGTGTGCAGTGTGTAACAGAGAGTGGGGGGAGAAGATTCCTTTCCCCCTGCCACATCTGAGAGCCTGGGAGGTGTGGGGGCCACTGGATTTGTAACATGTTACATGTTAGGTAAAAGGATGCGGCGCTAAAAAGTATTTATAAGCAAAATCACTCAAAAGTGAATAAAGTAGGATTGAACAAACCACTAAATAAATAAATAAATATTGTGGTGAATGTACATAAAGATAGAAGCAAATTAATACACTAGTATCCAGTGAACAATCAATGAAAAGTGAATAAACACATTGGTATAAGCAAATTCATACACTGATAACCAGAAAATTAATAATGATTAATTGCCAAAAGTGAATATGGTGATATATCCAGTGAAAACATCCCAAACATAATTAATAAAAGTCCAGAATATATAAAACAACAAAAAGGGGAGATCCGTGATGGAAAAGAAAAGTGCCACAAAGGTGCAGAAAGGAGGTGAAGATGCAGATGGGGAATCCTCTATGACTCTTCACACCCAAGGTGGAATATCAGATGCGCTTACCAGATCCCGATGACTGCTATTACGGCAGTCATAAACGGCACAGGGAATATATAGGTCTCCCCACAACCTCAGTAAACGATGCCCGTACGCGGCAGATGATATCTGAGGATTTTTTCGGCATCGAACACTGAAGACAAAATCTTGCAGACACCTGGAGTTAGCTTCTATTCCAACTCACTGCCAGAATACCAGCTGAAAAGAAATCAACTTGTGGATGCCAGTAGTTGTGAAATCATAAGAGCCTGTAATGTCACATTTGCTTCAGCTTCTGTTTAGACTCTCAGTCCAATCGAAAATGGCGCCGAAACCTAAAAAACTTCTTAAATTTCATTGTAGGGTTTTCGCTGGGCATTCGCGAAAACCCTACAATGAAATTTAAGAAGTTTTTTAGGTTTCGGCGCCATTTTCGATTGGACTGAGAGTCTAAACAGAAGCTGAAGCAAATGTGACATTACAGGCTCTTATGATTTCACAACTACTGGCATCCACAAGTTGATTTCTTTTCAGCTGGTATTCTGGCAGTGAGTTGGAATAGAAGCTAACTCCAGGTGTCTGCAAGATTTTGTCTTCAGTGTTCGATGCCGAAAAAATCCTCAGATATCATCTGCCGCGTACGGGCATCGTTTACTGAGGTTGTGGGGAGACCTATATATTCCCTGTGCCGTTTATGACTGCCGTAATAGCAGTCGTCGGGATCTGGTAAGCGCATCTGATATTCCACCTTGGGTGTGAAGAGTCATAGAGGATTCCCCATCTGCATCTTCACCTCCTTTCTGCACCTTTGTGGCACTTTTCTTTTCCATCACGGATCTCCCCTTTTTGTTGTTTTATATATTCTGGACTTTTATTAATTATGTTTGGGATGTTTTCACTGGATATATCACCATATTCACTTTTGGCAATTAATCATTATTAATTTTCTGGTTATCAGTGTATGAATTTGCTTATACCAATGTGTTTATTCACTTTTCATTGATTGTTCACTGGATACTAGTGTATTAATTTGCTTCTATCTTTATGTACATTCACCACAATATTTATTTATTTATTTAGTGGTTTGTTCAATCCTACTTTATTCACTTTTGAGTGATTTTGCTTATAAATACTTTTTAGCGCCGCATCCTTTTACCTTTTATGATAAGATTTGGAGACTAGATCTTGGTGCAGGCTGCTTTTTTTGTTGTCACAACGCATTTATTTGATTATAACCCAGAGCGCAGCTTTTAACTTGGTTTTTCTACCATGTTACATGTTACACCCTGAATATGGGTGTAACATGCAACATGTTACAAAAGGGGAACTTATCCTTTAAGACCAGACTGTAATCTGACTTCTTTACCTTTCAGTTCATGATATCCTACAAGAATTAATAATTTTCATTTTAGAACATAAAACCCCAATTCCAAAAAAGTCGGGATGCTGTGTAAAATCATTGCAAATGCAATGATTCCAAAACTCATATTTTATTTACAATAGAAAACATATAAAATGTTTAAACTGAGAAAATGTACGATTTTAACAAAAAAATAGGCAATTTTGAATTTGATGACAGCAACACGTCTCAAAAAAGTTGAGATAGGGAAACAAAAAGCTAGGAAAGAAAGGGGAACTAACAAGGAAAATCTGGAAGAAAAAAATTCATTCATTAATTAGTTTAAGTGGCAACAAGTCAGTAGCATGATTGGGTATAAAAAGGGCATCTTAGAGAGTCAGAGTGTCTCAGAAGTAAAGATGGGCAGAGGTTCACCAATCTGTGAAAAGCTACATCTAAAAATTCTTGAACAATTTCAGAATAATGAAACAAGGGACAGGGCCATGTTTACTATGGTGTAGTATCCCCTCTTCTTTTAACAACATTCTGTAAACATCTGGGAACTGAGGAGACCAGTTGCTAGAGTTTTGGGAGAGGAATGTTGTCCCTTTTTTGCCTGATATATGATTCTAACTGCTCCTGGGTCATCTTTGTCATATTTTTAATGTCAAGATGCACTAAATATTTTCAATTGGTGAAAGGTCTGGACCATGGGCAGGTCAGTTAACCTCCCTGACGGTAATCCCGAGTGTGGCTCGGGGGTTAAATTTCAGTCCCATTAGTGGTAACCCCGAGCCACACTCGGGATTACATTGCAGGATCCTGGTGCGGCGTTACTTACCTTGTCCCCAGGATCCTGCGATGTCCCCACGCTGTGTCCGTGGGCTCTGTCTCTTCCGAAGCCTCTCCGTGCCAGGCTCCGTTCCCTGCGAGCGGCGCGACGCACGAGGGCGGAGCCTGGCGGCAAATTCCCAAAAATTTACAAATCATAACACATACAGTACTGTAATCTTACAGATTACAGTACTGTATGAAATTATTTCACATCCCTTCTGTCCCCAGTGCTTTGTCCAGTGCCCTGCATGCAGTTTTATATGATATATACTGTTCTTTCTGCCTGGAAACTTGAGATTGTCCATAGCAACCAAAAAGTGTCCCTTTACGTCAAAAGTGGCTTTAGATCAGCTAGAAAACAGCGATAGTAAATTAGAACACTTGCAGAATTGAGCGATAGTGAATCGTGGGGAAATGTATTTTATTATTATATATATTTTTTTTAATTATTTATATTTATTTATTATATTATAATTTATGATTTTGTGTTTCAAACTTCATCATACCCGGGATATCTACTAGACTCTTGTTTGGACACACAGAAGTGTGTTATTGTTAAGAATTACAGGCCTACAATATAAAACGCCAAATTTCCATGCAAAATAATTGTACCGCTTTCAGCACCTAAAATCGGAAATAATCATACCGCCAGGGAGGTTAAGCACACTTCTTCTACGAAACTATGGTGTTGCCAAAACTGCAGTATGTGGTTTAGCATTGTCCTGCTGAAATATGCAAGACCTTCTCTGAAAAAAGACATTGTCTGGATGGGAGCATATGCTGCTCTAAAACGTGGAAATATCTTTTGGGATTGATGTTGCCTTTCCAGATGTGCAAGCTGTCCATTCCATACGCACTAATGCACCCCCATACCATCAGAGATGAAAGCTTTTGAACTGAGCGCTGATAACCAGCAGGAAGGTCCCTCTCCTTTGTAGTCCAGAAGATGCAGCCCCTATAGTTGCCAAAAAGAATGTAAAATTTTCATTTATCTGCCCAAAGAACAGTTTTCCACTTTGTAACAGACCGTTAAAAATTTTGCTTTTGCCCAGAGAAGATGGCGGCATTTTTGGATCATGTTCAGAAATGGCTTCTTCTGTGCATGATAGAGCTTTCCCTTGCATGTTTGGAAGGCACGACAAATCGTGGTCACAGACAGTGATTTTTGTACGTATTCCTGAGTCCATGCAGTGATGTCTATCACAGGATCATGCCTATTTTTAATGCAGTGCCATCTGATTACAGACATACAATATTGCGTTTTGGGCCTTGACCCTTGCACACAGAAAATTCTCCAGATTCTTGGAATCTTTTGATGATATTATGTTCTGTGGATGATGGTAAATTTTAAGTCTTTACAATTTTACGTTATGGAACATTATTCTGAAATAGTTTGACAATTTTTAAATTGATGAACCTCTGCCCATCTTTATTTCTGAGACACTCTGACTCTCTAAAATGCTCTTTTGAGACTCAGTAATGATACTGACCTGTTGCCAATTAACCTAATTCATTTCAAAATGTTCTTCCAGCTCTTTCTTATTAGTACCACTTACTTTGCCAGCTTTTTGTTGCCCTCTCTCAACTGGAGAAGTGTTGCTACCATCAATTTCAAAATAACCTTATTTTTTTTCTTAAAATAATACATCTTCTCAGTTTAAACATGTAATATGTTTTCTATTGTAAATAAAATATGGGTTTGAAATTTTCAGATCATTGCACTCTATTTTTTAGATTTTTCACAGCATCCCAACTTTTTTGGAATTGGGGTACACTATACGGTCAAAAGTGTGTGGACACCTGACCATCATGTCTATACAGTAGGAGCTTCTTGAACATACTGAGTATTAATATGGAATTGATAAACAGATAAAAGAAAACCTTGCGAGCTGCTATGTGTGTTCACAGTGAGCTAAAATAGATGCTGGCACTGTTCACAATCTCATATAAATGTGCATAAACAAATCCAATCAATATATGGGTTTAGCTTACAAACATAAATATAACTGAGTGCAAAAAACAATATATGACATATATATATATGTGTTAAAACCAACATAACATGCATTCAATGGTGCTTATATAAAGTCCTTTTTTTAGCAGTCCATATAACTCTTGTGTGGCGTGATCCCACCAGCCAGTCACCATCCACAAATATGGTTTAATATCCTCCAAGTGCTCCAAAAAATGTGATGTGCCACCACACTCGTGCTCCCTCCCTTTTCAGGTGTGCTCTCACCTCAAGATGTGTGACCTCAAAATTAAGTTTGGTCAAACAGCGCGTTTGTGCCCCTCCTGTGCTTGCTAGCATAATCTAGAGCTCCCGGCTCTTTATTCCTTAAATAGATTGCATTGCCTTAATTCAGTGTCATCAGGGTGCATATGGGTGAAAAAAGATTCCAATAGTGCTTATACCTTTAAAAACGCAAATTTTATTAAAACATATGCAGATTGTGTACTCACTCTCCTGGTTCTTCCAGCGCACCAGGCTTTGACAGTCAATGTTGTTGTCTGATCTTTCCCCCGGCCTCACAAGCCGTTATCTCCCCACAGGCTGCTAACTCCTCGTTGGGTACAGAAGCTGTCACTGTCCTTGCCCCTCCCCGACGCGTGCCGACACCTGGTCATGTGTCTTCCTCAGGGGGATTCCAGACCAGAAGAGCATTTATATGGAATTGGGCTCATCTTTGCAGCTATAACAGCCTTATTCTTTATTTGGAGTTGGAGTGTCTTCCTTAAACTATTGCAATAAAGTTGGAGATGCACATTTATCTAAAATGTCTTTCTATAGCTTTGACAGTACCCTTCACTGGAAACACCTGATTTTAATAAATTGCAGGGTGTCCATATACTGTACTTTTAGCCATATAGTATATACAACTTGGTTTACTAAAAACTCACATCTCCAAAATGGTTTGTAGACAACATTTAGTAAACCACATCTTTGTCTTCATGTCCATTAAATGTAGAATGTTTTCTAAACAAGTTTTTCTCGGTTTACTTGGCATCACCAGGCTCTAAACCTACGCAGACCCATGCCGCACATGATGGCCTTGTTCACACTGTGCAGAGATCTCCATTCTTGAAGGACATTGTTCTCTCTGTTGGAGGTTGGAATTTTTCCATATGGAAAGAAGGTGTCACTGTAAGTAGTACATTATCTTTCTATTGGTGCACTGCTTTTCAGCCCCACTGACCCCCACAAAAAAACTGACAGGTGTTTTAACAACTTTCCTACTCTGATTATGAAGACTAAAGACCTTGTTGTGTGTGTTTGTATATGGGGCTCATTTGTCTACCTAAGATTTAATGGAGTGTGTGTAAAAATAAAATTGTTGAATCATACTTATGATCAGCTTGTCTTGTTGCTTTTTAGGGTGGGCCGATTCTCCAGTCAAGTTGCTCTGAGAAGAGGTACACTGCGGCCCACTGGTCTCTCTCTAGGAGTGGTGTCTTCTTCATTGGAAAGGAAGATGGAAATGTGGAGATATGGGACCTGTTAGAGAAGACACATGAGCCTTCCCAGACGCAGAACATCTCAGCAGCGTCCATCACCTACATCAAACCATGGATTGTCTCTGGTAAGGGGATTGGCGATGACCACCACTATGGTTTCTAGAGATGACAGAACTAGGGATAGCTAAGTCAAGTTATTATGATGAATTCTCTCTGATCTCAGGATATTTATTTTCTTAATCCTTTCATGATATTAGCAGGGTCTCTGTTATCACATTAAAGCACATAATGCAGAGCCAGAGACCTCCTGTGCTTATTTTAAAGAAAATCCATTCACAGCAAAGCAACAGGTATCCACCCCCAAGCAGCACATACTTACCTTATTTTTTTCTTGCTCCTCCACTGCTCCATTCAGCACCAGGAGCCAAAGGAACTGTCTGGTACTCCCAGATATGGAGGATATGTGACTCATTCTAGTGGACAGAACTGGGCCAATCAGCGCCCTAAGGTGATTAATGCATAGCCCTGTGTAAGCTACAACTCCAGCAATTCATACTGTACACAGAGCTTTGTTTTTACTCCTGATGGCTGAACAGAGTGGTGTGGCAGTGAAAGAAAGGTAAGTCTATGCATATGTGGATGTCTGCTTTAACCACTTCAATACCCGCCTATAGTAAAATGACGTCCTCCTCTTTGTGGGGTGATATCTGAATGATGCTTGCAGCTAGATGCATCATTCAGATATCATTCTTTTCAGCTGCCGATTCTGTGCACGATAAGAACGATCATAGCGGCAGTTCCGCCGCTTGATCGTTCTTATAGGCGACGGGAGGGGACGTCCCCCCCCTCCCGCCGCCATCCGGTGCTTCTCCGGGCTCTCCCGTGCCATCGGGGACCCGGAGAATGAATCGGCCGGCGCCGGATGTTGACGATAGAGATGACTGGTGACCAGATGGTCACCAGTCATCTCTATGACCGTGGGAGGCCCGGGCGCGTCGTTATGACGTCACGCCCGGGTACCCGGAACTAACCGAAGCCGCGATCGCGGCTGTCAGCATGAGATCGGTAAATTTTTTTTTTCCGATCTCATGCTTTCCAGCCTAGAGGAGAGATGTGGGGTCTTATTGACCCCACATCTCTCCATAAAGAGGACCTGTCACATAGATTCCTATTACAAGGGATGTTTACATTCCTTGTAATAGGAATAAAAGTAATTAAAAAAAAAAAAATGTTAAAAAAAGTGTAAAAATAAAAAAAATGAAGTAAAAAAAAAATTAAATAATAAATTTTTTTTTTTAAAACGCCCCTGTCCCCGATAGCTCGCGATCAGAAGCGAACGCACACGTAAGTCCCGCCCACATATGTAAACGCCGCTCAAACCACACATGTGAGGTATCGCCGCGTGCGTTAGGGCGTGTGCAACAATTCTAGCACTAGACCTCCTCTGTAACTCTAAACTGGTAACCTGTAAAAAATTTTAAAGCGTCGCCTATGGAGATTTTTAAGTAATGAAGTTTGGCGCCATTCCGTGATTGTGCGCAATTTTAAAGCGTGACATGTTAGGTATCCATTTACTCGGCGTAACATCGTCTTTCACATTATACAAAAAAATTGGGCAAACTTTACTGTTTTGTTATTTTTTAATTCATGAAACCGTTTTTTTTCCAAAAAAAAGGCGTTTGAAAAATTTTTGCGCAAATACCGTGTGAGATAAAAAGTTGCAATGACCGCCATTTTATTCCCTAGGGTGTCTGCTAAAAAAACATATATAATGTTTGGGGGTTCTGAGTAATTTTCTAGCAAAAAAATAATGATTTTTACATGAAGTAGAGAAATGCCAGAATAGGCCCGGTATTGAAGCGGTTAAAGAGACCCTGTCACCAGACCATTCATTTCAACAACAATCTTTCTGTATGAAAACATGTGCATTTAACGTTTTATACATGTGATTATTAACTTGTAAAACCCTCCCTTTTGTAGACATTGAAAATCCCTGAGTTTGCTGCTGAGTGCTGCCATCTTGGATGTGATGACCGCAGCCCCAGCCGACTCAGAGCTGTTACTTAAGTGACACTCTATAAAATTGTACTTCACTCCCTGGCTGCAGGGCCATCTTTAATATTGATTGGGCAAAAATTTTCTTGGGCCCCCCTCCATGCAGTTTTGCTCTCCACCTGCTCTGAGACAATAAATAGCAGCTAGACTCAAAATCAGTTTCAGTTTGAATCAGATCAGACAGTGATTGCGATTGGTTGCCAGAGGTTACAGTGTATCATTACCGCTCACTGACTGGTTGCTAGAGGTTACAGCAAACATTTCGGCTCACTGATTAGTTGCTAGTGGTTACAGCACATGATTTCTGCTTGTTGATTGGTTGCTAGAGATTACTGTACATCAATACTGCTCACTGATTGGTTACTGCACATCATTACTGCTTACTGATTGGTTGCTAGAGGTTACAGCATATCATCTCCTCACTGGATGCACACCATGGACTGGACCTTGCTCACCTGTGCACCCCAAACTGTAATTCCTTCTCGGCCTACCTCTGCACACCACACACTACCCTCCCCCCACTAATTTGCTTACCTTTGCAGAACAGGCTGATGGTAGGCTTAATGACCACAGTTGTAGGCAGGACTTTCAAGAATGCCCCTTTATCTCCCCAATGGGTAGCATTCAGTATAGGTGATGGTGGATATGACCTCAGGGGGGCATGATATAGATATGAATACCACCTCTGTTTACATAGAATGCTGCCGGTCTGCCACTATTTACATATGAATGCCGCTGCTATTTACATATGAATGCCGGTATTTATATGTAAACACAGGGTGTGCAGGTGAGTCATCTGTACACAACAAGGCAGAGCTGGGCAGCATTAATAACAGAACTTCATACTGAGATATTAGGACACAGCATGAGACTTCAACCTCAAGGGACTAGGGAATTTAAACTGGGAAAGTTGTCAAGTATGAGGCAGCTGCTTTGGGCCCCACAACAATGACAGGGCCCAGGGCAGCTGCCCCTTTTGCCCTGCCTTAAAGACGCCCTGCCCGGCTGCTACATAAAAGTTTAAAAGAGAAGTATGGGAATCTGGTTTTTCCCATATTCATACTTGCCTAGGTGGATGCAACATCGGTCCGATGCTGCATCTGTACCCCGGCATCTCTGCCCTGAGATCCGAGCCATCAAACATCACCGATGGCTCTGTTCTCACAGCTCGCTAAGCGGAGAGCTGCTGACTGTCAATCAGCAGCTGTCGGCTCCTCCTTCCCCCCTGGAGCTCTGAGCTGTGGAGGGGCGGGGAGCGGCCATCTCAGCGACTCGCTGAGACGGCTATCAGTCCAGGCACCTGGTGGATCCAGACTCCCAGAGACGAGATGACGTGGTGCCTGGACTGATTCCATTGACGTCATCAGGAGACTGCTACTCTCTGCTGAAAACGGGTCACAGGAGTGCAAAACGAACTGTGACCCATAGGAGAAGCCCAGCCAAACGAGCTCACGCTGGACTTCTCCTTTAAGTAGATAATTGGAAAGGGAGGAGCTGGGCCAGCACAGACAGTAATTAGACACTCCCAGAAGAAAAGAGGGCTATGATGTGCAAGGAGGGTAGAGGACTGTGCTAATAGTAGTGAAATTTGCTAGCAAGCTCAAAATGAATAGTGCACATAAATAAAAGGTCATTTATGGAGATAGAAAGGAAAAACACCCCAACTATGCAATTAAAATACTTGCTTTCTCTGTGCTTTTACCTACATTTTTTGGTGACAGGGTCTCTTTTTAAAATCGGACAGAAAGGAGATGTTAAGTATTCTTTAGAATGTTCTGACAGGTCCAAAAAAATAAGTTTAGAAAAACAACCTAAAAATATATATAAAAAAAGGTGAAACTTAACAGAAAAAAACGGAGGAATGATTTGTTGATTATATGACAATCATTATACATACAGTATATGTGTATGTATATGTACATGACCCTGAATGAACGCTGTCTGGGTTTGGGGCCACACACCCATCCCTGCACACCTGTCAAATTTGGATATGCGGATAAGTCCATACAGCTGCTGCGTCTATTGATGAACACGAGCTGTCTGCACACTGCTCCAGAAACACAAACAAATGACTCTTCAGGTTCTACAGGCCGGTGTGCCCATGTGAATTCGCCCTTAGAAGTACTTTCAAACACTTTTAATATGAACAGTTAAATAAAAAAAAAAAAGGTTATGCCTATTGTTGATTATACTTTTTTGGTTTTGAATAGAGTGGAGAGGGATTAAAACCCCTGTCAGGTTTTTATTGCTGTCTTGGCCCCCAGTTATAGAGATTCACTCTCTCTATTTGTTCTGATTACCGGAATAACCAAGAGTGAAAGTGAAAACAAAATCCTACATTTTGGATTGTTACCAGAACAGGAATAGAGGGGAAATCTTCCAATGGGAACATTAGTTCTAGCGACAACCAGGGATTCCCTCGCTTTGGTGGGATTTCCTCTCACTTCCTGTTTGGCTATGGGACAGGAAGTGAAGGGAAATCTCCACAATGGTACACAGATGGTAAAAAAAATTACAGGGGTCATAACCCTTCCCTACTCAAATGCTCAAACTTCCCTATGAAAAATGAAAAAAGTTTTGCTTTAACACTTTGTTAATAAAGATAGTCTTGATAATAGTATACAGTAAATAAGTGAGGCTAGTGTGTGGAGCTAAATGATCTATTAACCCCTTCAGCTCCGGAAGGGCCACCCTCCTTCATGACCAGGCCATTTTTTGCGATACGGCATTGCATTACTTTAACTGACAATTACGCGGTCATGCTTCTCTGTACCCAAATAAAATTGATGTCTTTTTTTTCCCACAAATAAGGCTTTCTTTTGGTGGTATTAGATCACCTCTGCGTTTTTTATTTTTTGTGCTAAAAACAAAAAAAGGCCAACAATTTTGAAAAAAAAACTATATTTTTTACTTTCTGCTATAAAACATATCCAATTAAAAAAAAAAAATCTAATTTCTTCATCAATTTAGGCCAATATGTATTCTGCTACATATTTTTGGTAAAAAAAATCCCAATAAGTGTATATTAGTGGGTTTGCGCAAAAGTTATAGCGTCTACAAACTATGGGATATTTTTATAGAATTTTTATTTAATTTCATTTTTTTACAAGAAATTGCAGCGATCAACGACTTATAGCGGGACTGCGACATTGTGGCGAACAAATCGGACACTAAGTGACACTTTTTGGGGACCAGTGACACCAATACAGTGATCAGTGCTAAAAAAAAATGCACTGTCGCTGTACTAATGACACTGGCAGGGAAGGGGTTAACATCAGGGGCGATCAAAAGATTAAATGTGTCTCTAAGGAATGCTTTCTAACTTTGGGGGGGGAGGGGTGCTTGTATTGTGGGAAGACAGAAATCCGTGTTCCTGCTTATCAGAACCACAGGATCTCCGTCTTCCCTTGTCACAGAACGGCTATCTGCCTTGTTTACATAGGCAGACCACTGTTCTGCCTCTGGGAATGATCGGTGGGTCCCAGTGGACATTGGGTCCATGCAGACCCGCTGATTGGCTCCTGCTGTGTCCAATCACAGCAGGAGCTGGTTGCCGGTGGCGCGCGTGCATGCCGCAAACCCGGAAAAGAAGATCACGTACAGGTGTGTGATTTCACCTGTAGGAGCCGCTGCCCCGCAGTACATATATGTGTGCAAGTGGTTAAAATATCCTGCCAACATCCCAACTAAGTAGATACAAAACAAGACGGAGGTCCCCCATGGGACTTTTGAGGCAGAATTTACAAATACATAAACATATAAAAGGCAAATGCCAATCTTTATTACAAAGAGTCATAAAAAGACCGACAGGTCCAATAAAACAAAGTCATAAATCCAAACAAGGTGATAATGACATAGAGATGAAACATAACACCGTAGGCCCCTTGCACACGGACGTTCTGATCGGGTCTACCTGTCAGTTCAGGTACCTGATCGGAACCTCTATTCTTTTCTATGGAGCGGCGGATGTCAGCTGACACCTGCTGGCAATCCGATCTGATTCGATTCGCTAAAAACAGACGGATGGCAGAATTGGATTGGATGACAGTCCTATGGAAACAGACAGGTGGTCCGTTTTCATCTGACCGTCCCATAGAGAACAGCAGGCTGTTTCCGTGTCCGCGCTACATCAGCGGAGCAGACACAGACCTGTCATCCGCCTGCTCAGCAGGAATCAGCGAAGAGATCCCCTACTGAGCGGGTGGATACGCTGCCGGGGTTCGCCCCATGTGAAAAGGGCCATACAATACTAGATATACCCTGCTAGTCAAAGGTATGCCGCAAAACTGCCAGAAAACATATGACTTGGTCAGTTTGGGTGTAATCTTCAAGCAGATCCCAACACGTTTCAGAAAATATTATTCCTTCTTTAGGGGAACAGTAAGGTATATCAATTCTAAAATACCATATATGCTCGAGTATAAGTCGAGTTTTTCAGCACATTTTTTTGTGCTGAAAGTGCCCCCCTCGACTTATACTCGAGTCAAGCAGTTTTCTGCAGCAAAAAATTTCATTTTCCGAACCAAATTTGGGGCCCCGTATCTCAGGGCCACTTGGTGCTAGGAACCCCCAATTTGGTGTACAAACCCAGTGGAACTGGTACCACAACATATCCAAAGCTGAAGTTCTTAGCACTAAGTGGCCCCGAGATACGGGGCCCCAAAATCGGTTCGGAAAATGTCATTCTCTGCTGCAGAAAAGTGCTTGACATTTTCTAAACTGATTTTCGGGGCCCCATATCTCGGGGCCACTTAGTGCTAGAAACCCAAGCTTTGGAAATTTTATGATGCTAGTTCCACTGGGTTTGCACACCAAATTTGGGGTTCTTAGCACTAAGTGGCCCCGAGATACGGGTTCCCAAATTCGGTCAACTGTGTCCATCTGCAGCAATGTCATTTCGGGACCCTTTGGGTTCAGAGACCCCAAATTTTGGCTGCAGCTAGGGGGCATCTAGGAACCCTTAACTACCCAGTTTGAAGTTCAGGGGACCTATGGCTGCAAATGGGCACAGTGAGGCATGCAAATGGGCACAGTAATGCTGCAAATGGGCATTGTTGACCCTCTTTTCCACTTACAGTAGATGTGCATTTCTCACCCTCGTCTTATACTCGGGTCAATACGTTTTTCCCATTTTTTTTGTGGTAAATTAGGGCCTCGATTTATACTCAGAACGACTTATGCCCCGTACACACGGTCGGATTTTCCGATTGAAAATGTCCGATCGGAGCGTGTTGTCGGAAATTCCGACTGTGTGTGGGCTCCATCGGACATTTTCCATCGGATTTTCCGACACACAAAGTTGGAGAGCAACGGATTTTGTTGTCGGAAATTCCGATCGTGTGTACACAAATCCGACGGACAAAGTGCCACGCATGCTCAGAATAAATAAAGAGATGAAAGCTATTGGCCACTGCCCCGTTTATAGTCCCGACGTACGTGTTTTACGTCACCGCGTTCAGAACGATCAGATTTTCCGACAACTTTGTGTGACTGTGTGTATGCAAGACAAGTTTGAGCCAACATCCGTCGGAAAAAAATCCTAGGATTTTGTTGTCGGAATGTCCGAACAAAGTCCGACCGTGTGTACGGGGCATTATACTCGAGTATATACGGTATATCATACAAAAGTAAATAACAAAAAAGCTACAAAATGGAAAAAAAAAAGTTGTCCTACTAAACATGCCAATCTTCCTTTTCCGGTAAAAAAAAAAAAAAATACAAAAATTTTAAAATTTAAAAAAAATGACATCATTTTCTATGTTAAAGATGAAAAATAAAATGCTGAATGCCTTAAAGCGGAGTTCCACACAAATTTCTAACTTTTAATTAAAATCATTCTTACAGCATAATTATTGTGAAATGGAAACATTTTTTTTTTGTTCTGAATGGTTACCTGGATTATTCCAGTTTTAAGTCGAGCTTCCTGTCTCTGCCCCCCCGCGGATATGTCCTATGTCATATCTGGCGGCGCACTGTCTCCTGGGAGCTATGTGTCATAATTCCCAGGAGTCGGTGTGGATGGCCTCCGCTCGTTATCGCTGCGAGCCGTACATACTGCGCATACGTGAGAACAGAGCGGTGCATGCTGGTCGCTCAGCTGCACTGTAACCAGGAAGATGGTGCTTGTGGGCTTCACATGCCCACAAGCAATATGGAACATGCCAGGGATAGAAAAATATAAGAAATCGTATGATCTAAATCGGCAATCGAGTGGTGATCGATCCCTAAACCGTGAGTCTTATAAATAATCGTATTTAAAAAAAATATATTCGTCCAAAAAAAAATTATATAGTTGGAACTCCGCTTTAAATATAATGTAATTTTCAGCTTACTGGTATTATTATTATTATTGCAGCTAAGCAGCATTTCCTGGCCCTGGCAGACGACAGCGGGACCCTGCATGTTCTAGAAATCCCCTGGACCCTCCACCACCCCTCTTCTAATGAGGTTTGTGCTGGGACAGCTTCTTGTTTGGGGAAGAAGTTGAAATACTTACACGTTTGTTTTTACTGCCGCTGAGATGTTTTATTTGATCTGGCTGTAGACAGGCTTGCACAATATTTGCTTTTCAGCATTCTTTTATTGCTCCCAAGATATGCTTTTCTTACTTTAATGGCAAAACAGATGGATTCTTTTGGGGAGACCTGTACTAATGTTTTAATGTTTGGGACAAATTGGTTGAGGTTTCCATGGCAACCAGACACGGGACACTTGAACGCAGGACGTGCACCGACACAAACTCGGCGCGTTGCAGATAACATCAGACGTTTGTTTGATTAAAGAGTAATAACTGCTAATAACTGAAGAAACCGCTGAAAAACTTGGCTTGACGCTGTACTTTCAGTGTAATTACACCTATTTAATGAACCACGCAACCCCTCCCCCACAAGTCCTTAATTACCCTGCATATAGGTCGTGTGGCCTCCTTGGTGCCAGAATTATTACTATGGGGTCTGCTCAGGTGCACCGCAATCCCCATTCAATCCATAGCAAACACTTCATAGGATCAAAATGATCAAATCCACAAACACTCAAAAAGCCGTAACTTCCCTTTTGATCGATTTTAGACTTGAATTTGATCAGATTAAATCAAACTCAGTCAATCGGCCATGGCGGGATATTATCGATCATTCTGCGTCAATCAGCAACACCAAGATAGTTTTTTCTTTAGATTGAGCAGATTGTGAGATTACATGGTGGAAACAAATATACAGTGGGGACGGAAAGTATTCAGACCCCCCTTAAAATTTTCACTCTTTGTTATATTGCAGCCATTTGCTAAAATCATTTAAGTTCATTTTTTTCCACATTAATGTACACACAGCACCCCATATTGGCAGAAAAACACAGAATTGTTGACATTTTTGCAGATTTATTAAAAAAGAAAAACTGAAATATCACATGGTCCTAAGTATTCAGACCCTTTGCTGTGACACTCATATATTTAACTCAGGTGTTGTCCATTTCTTCTGATCATCCTTGAGATGGTTCTACACCGTCATTTGAGTCCAGCTGTGTTTGATTATACTGATTGGACTTGATTAGGAAAGCCACACACCTGTCTATATAAGACCTTACAGCTCACAGTGCATGTCAGAGCAAATGAGAATCATGAGGTCAAAGGAACTGCCTGAAGAGCTCAGAGACAGAATTGTGGCAAGGCACAGATCTGGCCAGGGTTACTAAAAAATTTCTCCTGCACTTAAGGTTTCTAAGAGCACAGTGGCCTCCATAATCCTTAAATGGAAGACGTTTGGGACGACCGGAACCCTTCCTAGAGCTGGCCGTCCGGCCAAACTGAGCTATCGGTAGAGAAGAGCCTTGGTGAGAGAGGTAAAGAAGAACCCAAAGATCACTGTGGCTGAGCTCCAGAGATGCAGTTGGGAGATGGGAGAAAGTTGTAGAAAGTCAACTATCACTGCAGGCCTCCACCAGTCAGGGCTTTATGGCAGAGTGGCCTGGTGGAAGCCTCTCCTCAGTGCAAGACACATGAAAGCCTGCATGGAGTTTGCTAAAAAAAACACCTGAAGGACTCCAAGATGGTGAGAAACAAGATTCTCTGGTCTGATGAGACCAAGATAGAACTTTTTGGCCTTAATTCTAAGCGGTATGTGTGGAGAAAACCAGGCACTGCTCATCACCTGTCCAATACAGTCCCAACAGTGAAGCATGGTGGTGGCAGCATCATGCTGTGTGGGTGTTTTTCAGCTGCAGGGACAGGACGACTGGTTGCAATCGAGGGAAAGATGAATGCGGCCAAGTACAGGGATATCCTGGACGAAAACCTTCTCCAGAGTGCTCAGGACCTCAGACTGGGCCGAAGTTTTACCTTCCAACAAGACAATGACCCTAAGCACACAGCTAAAATAATGAAGGAGTGGCTTCACAACAACTCTGTGACTGTTCTTGAATGCCCAGCCAGAGCCCTGACTTAAACCCAATTGAGCATCTCTGGAGAGACCTAAAAATGGTTTTCCACCAACATTTACCATCCAACCTGACTGAACTGGAGAGGATCTGCAGGGAGGAATGGCAGAGGATCCCCAAATCCAGGTGTGAAAAACTTGTTGCATCTTTCCCAAAAAGACTCATGGCTGTAGTAGATCAAAAGGGTGCTACTACTAAATACTGAGCAAAGGGTCTGAATACTTAGGACCATGTGATATTTCAGTTTTTCTTTTTTAATAAATCTGCAAAAATGTCAACAATTCTGTGTTTTTCTGTCAATATGGGGTGCTGTGTGTACATTAATGAGGGAAAAAATGAACTTAAATGATTTTAGCAAATGGCTGCAATATAACAAAGCGTGAAAAATGTAAGGGGGTCTGAATACTTTCCATCCCCATTGTAAATTGGATCAAATGGTATGTCGACAATAGATAGATTATTCCTAATGGAAGAGTTCAATTGGGAAAAAAAATGATCATTTATTGAAGCGTGTATGGCCACCTTAACCACTTACAGACCAGAAGATTTTCCCGCTTAATGACCAGGCCATTTTTTGCAATAGGGCACTGCGTCGCTTTAACTGACAATTACACTGTCGTGCGACATTGTACCCAAACAAAATTTATGTCCTTTTTTTTCCCACAAATAGAGCTTTCTTTTGGTGGGATTTGCTCATCTCTGCGATTTTTATTTTTTGCGCTATAAACAAAAAAAGGCCGACAATTTTGAAAAAAAAAACTATATTTTTTACTTTTTGCTATAATAAATATCCCCAAAAAATGTTAATGAAAACCAAATTTCTTCATCAGTTTAGGCCAATACGTATTCTTCTACATATTTTTGGTAAAAAAAATTGCAATAAGCAAATATTGATTCATTTGCGCAAAAGTTATAGGGTCTAAAAAATAGGGGATATATTTATGGCATTTTTTATTATTTTTTTTTACTAGTAATGGCAGTGATCAGCGTTTTTTAGCGTCAGCGACACTGCGTTGGACAGACACTTTTGACACATTTTTGGGACCACTGACATTTATACAGCGATCAGTGCTATAAAAATGCACTGATTACTGTGTACATGTCACTGGCAAGGGAAGGGGTTAACACTAGGGGGCGATCAAGGGGTTAAATATGTTCCCTCGTGAGTGTTTCTTATTGTGGGGGGATGGGACTGACTGGGGGAGGAGACGTATCGCTGTTCCTACTTACTAGGAACAAATGATCTGTCTCCTCTCCCTCTTAAAGGGGACAACGATGTTGTGCAGGAATGTGCCACTTTTCCAACTTATATCGGTGTGAGCCGGTCGGCAAGTGGTTAAAGTGTTACTAAACCCAGGAGCTTACACTCACTATATCTGGTCTCCCACAGTATACAGAATATGGAAATGCAATTATTTTTAGTAACTATAAACTGCTAAATACCTTTTTTCATCAGCAGTATATATAGTATCTCACAAAAGTGAGTACACCCCTCACATTTTTGTAAATATTTTATTATATCTTTTCATGTGACAACACTGAAGAAATGGCACTTTGCTACAATGTAAAGTAGTGAGTGTACAGCTTGTATAACAGTGTAAATTTGCTGTCCCCTCAAAATAACTCAACACACAGCCATTAATGTCTAAACCACTGGCAACAAAAGTGAGTACACCCCTAAGTGAAAATGTCCAAATTGAGCCCAATTAGCCATTTTCCCTCCCCGGTGTCATGTGACTCGTTAGTGTTACAAGGTCTCAGGTGTGAATGGGGAGCAGGTGTGTTGAGTTTGGTGTTATCGCTCTCACTCTCTCATACTGGTCACTGGACGTTCAACATGGCACCTCATGGCAAAGAACTCTCTGAGGATCTGAAAAAAAGAATTGTTCTACATAAAGATGGCCTAGGCCGCAGTGATGGTGAACCTTGGAACCCAGATGTTTTGGAACTACATTTCCCATGATTCTCATGCAATCTGCAGTGTAGTTGAGCATCATGGGAAATGTAGTTCCAAAACATCTGGGGTGCCAAGGTTCGCCATCACTGGCCTAGGCTATAAGAAGATTGCCAAGACCCTGAAACTGAGCTGCAGCACGGTGGCCAAGACCATACAGCGGTATAACAGGACAGGTTCCACTCAGAACAGGCCTCGCCATGGTCCTGCATCCTGATAGGTCAGCCAGTGCAGTATGGAAACTCCTCCTACAAGCTTTAACCAGACACTGATAGAAGTCACAAGACTGCTGTATACTGCTGATGAGAAAAGGTATTTAGCAGTTTATATTTAGTAAAATGATTGCATTTCCATGTTCTGTGTACTGTGGGAGACAAATATAGTGAATGTGGGGTCCTGGGCTTAGTAACACTTTAATGACATTTGAGGTGTGCTGGATACTGTTGCCATTTGTGATATTGGGCTCCTAGAGGATGGGAAGACAGAGCACAATAAATTTGCAGCACGTGCAGAATTGAAGGGAGAGTATGATTAATCCAAGGGAGGGATATAAATGACAAGTTTTATAGACTGCGGTTGTGGTTTATATGTTCATAAAAAGATGCCTGTCTCTGTGGCCTGGAGTGACATGTGGAAATCGAGAATGCAGAGTCAAGAAAAAGGGTTTGTGGAATTACATCAGTGTCAAGGTATGTACAGTTGAAATACATACGTCTATGCTGAACTGTGAAGGATATTTTGGAATTTATATATGTGGAATTCTATAGGACCTAATATACACTATATTACCAAAAGTATTGGGACGCCTGCCTTTACACTCACATGAACTTTAAAGGCATCCCAGTCTTAGTCTGTAGAGTTTAATATTGAGTTGGTCCACCCTTTGCAGCTATAACAGCTTCAACTCTTCTGGGAAGGCTGTCCACAAGGTTTAGCAGTGTGTCTATGGGAATGTTTGACCATTCTTCCAGAAGTACATTTGTGATGTCAGGCACTGATGTTGGACGAGAAGGCCTGGCTCGCAGTCTACGCTCTAATTCATCCCAAAGGTGTTCTATCAGGTTGAGGTCAGGACTCTGTGCAGGCCAGTCAAGTTCCTCCACCCCAAACTCGCTCATCCATGTCTTTATGGACCTTGTATGTCAGCTTGACTGCAGGCATGTTGGAACATGCCCATCCCCAAACTGTTCCCACAAAGTTGGGAGCATGAAATTGCTGTCACAGCCAATGAGGAGGAAGGGACCCAGGAGAGCCCTTGCTCTCATACACATTGCTGGATCGAGATGGGGCTCAGGTAAGTATTGGGGGGGGGGGGGGGCTGCTGCACACAAAATGCTTTTTACCTTTGTGCATAGAATGCATAAAGGTAAAAAAAACTTGAGCCTTTACAACCACTTTAATGCAGGGAATGCATTAAGGTAAACAATGTCCAGCCTTGAAAACACCATTATTATTAGTCCCTGATTTTAGAGCTGTAGGACTGACCATGAAGAAAGACTTTGGTTACTTCTACAACTTCACTACTACTTTATACAACTTCTACAACTGTGTAATATGAAACTTAAAGCTTTTGTTACCCCAACACTTAATAATCCTGATATGTGCCTGCTGTACCATGTACTTGTGATGGACTCCATTTACTAATTAGGTGACTTCTGAAGGCAATTGGTTCCACTAGATTTTAGCTAGGGGTATCAGAGTAAAGGGGGCTGAATACAAATGTACACCACACTTTTCACATATTTATTTGTAAAGAAATGTTGAAAATCATTTATCATTTTCCTTCCACTTCACAATTATGTGCCACCTTGTGTTGGTCTATCACATAAAATCCCAATAAAATACATTTACATTTTTGGTTGTAACATGACAAAATATGGAAAATTTCAAGGGGTATGAATACTTTTTCAGGGCACTGTATACAGGATTTATATAGCATCAACAGTATGCGCAGCGCTTCACAAAATGAAGGCAGACATTACACTTACAATACAATTTGGTACAAGAGGAATCTTGGGCCTTGCTTGTTGGAGCTTACATTCTAATGCCCCGTACACACGGTCGGATTTTCCGACGGAAAATGTGTGATAGGACCTTGTTGTCGGAAATTCCGACCGTGTGTGGGCTCCATCACACATTTTCCATCAGATTTTCCGACACACAAAGTTTGAGAGCAGGATATATAATTTTCCGACAACAAAATCCGTTGTCGGAATTTCCGATCGTGTGTACACAAGTCCGACGCACAAAGTGCCACGCATGCTCAGAATAAATACAGAGATTAAAGCTATTGGCTCCTGCCCCGTTTATAGTCCCGACATACGTGTTTTATGTCACCGCGTGCAGAACGATCGGATTTTCCGACAACTTTGTGTGACCGTGTGTATGCAAGACAAGTTTGAGCCAACATCCGTCGGAAAAAATCCATGGACTTTGTTGTTGGAATGTCCGAACAAAGTCCAACCGTGTGTACGGGGCATTAGAGGGAGGGTCAAGTGATACAAAAGGCAATAACTGTGGGGGATGAGATGATAGAGAAAGTAAAAACACAGTGTATTAGTTAAAAGTGGGATAGGCTTCTATAAAGAGATGGATTTTCAGGGATTATCTAAAGGTGGATAGATTAGGAGACAGTCGGACAGATTGGGGTAGGGAGTTCCAAAGGATGGGAGAAGCTTTGGATAAATCCTGGAGGGGAGCATGGGAGGAGGTGACAAGGGAGCCAGAGAGTAGGAGGTCTTGGGAGGACCGGAGAGAGAGGCTTGGTTGATATTTTGAGACCAGGATAGTGATGAAGCTGGGGGCAGGGTTGTGGATCGCTTTGTAAGTTGTTGTTAGTACTTTGAATTTTATTTGTTGGGTGAGCAGAAGACAGTGGAAGGATTGGCATTCATGATGGACTGAAGTGGGGATGGCCTATGTAAATGTAATCCAATGAGGAGTGAGTTGCAGAAGTTGAGGCGAGAGATAACCCGCAAGTGAATTCAAAACTTAGTGGTGTCAATGGTTAAAAAGGGGCGTATTCTGGAGATGTTTTAATAATATATCGTTTTCTCAGGAAAACCACACAGATACAAAAACATACAAACTCCATGCAGCTAGTATCCCTGGCCATAAATAAAACTTGTAAGAATACTGCAGGGCAAACTTGCCACATTTATAGTAATGTGGCAGTAATGAAATCTCACTGTTGGTAAGATACGTTAAACTGACCAATCAAAATACCTCTGGATGTAGAAGGTGGTACAATGTCCAATAAAATCTTGTCTTGCAGAACACTGGCATGCAGCATTACTTTGAGAGGGAAGTGAAACATCTGGAATATTACGAACAGCGAAAAGCCTTCCGAGCCTCAGAGAAGAGATCATTGGAGATGAAGGAGCTGAGCAAAAAAAATGTAAGTGAGCATTTTCCAAAAATGTTGCAATCATCTCCATCTTCTAGTCATCCAACTCCAGGTTCAGGGGGTAACATCTGTCATGCATTAGATCCAGGCCATCTGGTGAGATTTTAGGGCCATCTGGTGAGATTTCTTTTTGTCAGGTTTGGCCCGATACTGGAAATTGTATCAAATACTTATTGTAGTTTTCCTTTCCAGGTGCCTATTCTTGGCAATATACTTATGGATAGGCACCTGGAAATCAGAAAATTTGTTTGAAATACTTACCATAATTTTCTTTCCTGATGCCTATCCATAGGTATGCTGCGATGTAGGCCCCAGGAAACGTACTGTATATCAAACATCAGGCGTGTGCAGGCTGCTGTAGAAACCATCCCATAATACACATGTATACAGCCACATCACCAACCGATACCTGCCATCCCAGCCAATCACGTATTGGAACTTTTTTCAATTGTAATTTTTGATAAATCAGTAAAGCTCCACAAAGAGGCACACTTTTTTTTATTTTCACAATGTTGTGTGCATCACTGTTGGTTCATAAGGATGACTGGGAGGCTCACTAGGAGGGCATGGGAGGTGGATTTGTGTTTTGTCCAATCACCAACATTAGGAAGTGAAGTGACAGTATTTTAATAGAGTCCCCAACTTTTGGGCCTCATTTAGAAGCTCTTAAAAGGCCGGGAAGCGGTGGCGGGAAGGTTAAAGAACATCTCCAGGCACCCTTTAATATACTTGTGTAGTCTCTCCAAAGTCAAAGTGTCATTGTTAGCTTGAGTATTAAAGTGGTATAGGCAAACATCTATTATACTGCAGCTTACCAATTCTCAGATGTGATGGCTGTATTCATTTTCTTTTTAGGCTTTCTTTCTTTCTTTCTTTTATTTTCTTCCGATGATCTTGTTTTTTAATGTGCCCAAATTACAAGGAAAATATAAAATACATAAAAAAAAAAAAAATCTTTATTATCCCATTAAAAATGTAATTTCCTCATAATCCGTGCAGCACCAGCCGGACAGATGAATGTACAATTAAATACGTAGAAATGAAGAAACAATGGATCAACGTGTTTCGTCCGGTGAAGGCTTCCTCAGGATCCACTTCGTCTTTAGATCTTTATAGTGATGCTGCTGCCATTGTGCAGCTTGTCGACTAGGGCAACCCCTGGTCAGTTGGTCTTATTTTGTTGTTTGTTGAGATCCTTTTACCACTCTCTGCGTGTGTGACCACGCCGCTGTAGTGGTGGTGGTAGGCTTTATGTCACCACCCCCCCCCCTTGATTTCTTGCTATATTGTGGAGTTATGATCTGGGGATTGAGTTGTTGGGCTCTTTGATATTTATAGATGTCTACCTCTTGTTTTTGAGACCGTTAACTAGCCTGTTTGAATGTTGTTACTCTGTGGGCATTTGTCCCTTTATGGACTTTTTATATAAAAGGAAAGAGATTTTTTTGGTTGGCTGCATTGTTGTAAAGATCTAAAGACTAAGTGGATCCTGGGGAAGCCGTCACCGGGCAGAACTTGTGCCTGCCCTGTGAGCTTACAGCAGGTACTTTGAGGAGCTTACATGAGGAAGAATACTTGAGGAGGGCACCACCAATAAAGATTATCAATAGAAGTCCAAAATGCATGCAGGAACCCGGGCAATGTTACGAAACTGATATGTAATCAGTTTCTGAAAAGCAATGCCAGGTTGCTCCACTCCCTGCCTCTATGTATAAAACCTTCCATAGAAATATGAGGGGTCAGCAGAGGAAAGTGTAAGCCAATGAGTCCTGGAGGAACTCGGAGTAAAACTTTAGAGGAGTATTGAGTTGTTTTACTTGGAATTGCAGTTGAACCATAGCCAGTTCCAGGCTCTCTGGCTGTTTTTTTTTATTATATAAAAAGCTGGACCCATTGCCCATTTTATGTCAGTACACTGCCCTGAGAAGAATGTGGCTTTTCTGTTTCTTTTTTGTGGACAGAATGAACAATTCTTAGCCGTCTTGTATGAAGTTCTAACACCTAAAGATTAAACCATTTTGCAGCACTGTTGAAAACATAACATTGATAAATAATGTTCCACATATAAACAGTTATTCAAATCCTGCTTTGTGCAATCTGTCCAGATTGTCATTTCAATGTATGCGTCCATTTGTTCTATACATCAATCATCATTAATGTGTTAACTGTAATAACTCGACTTGTTTTGTTTTGAAGGAAACTGCTCTACCAATCAGGACGAAGGAACAGCTGGAAGAGGAGCTAAGCAAAGAATATGCTGCCTATTTGGCCTCTGAGAACACCATCCTCATAGGACTTGGTGTTTGTTAGGAAAGAAACCCGAAGAAAAAGCAGTGAAAAGCTGATGTTAAAAAAAAAAAATGTAAAATTATTATGATTGGATGTTACCTGTTTTATGGAAAATAACAGACTGTTTGCAGTAGGTAGTGTGAGATGGTGTTTTCTACAGGGTGAGAGGTGCACTAAAATTATAATAATTTTTTTTTTTTTTGGGTTGGTAAATGGAACAAAAAATTTAAGAAGTATTTTCACTTTATAACAGCTGTGGACAGAGGTCAGTAAAAAAATAAATAAAAAATTGCATTATTAAACATAATGCAAAATCAGCTTCCTGTAAAAGGAAACCTGTCAGATATGGGAAATGCTGACTTGTTTTTATTGGCACGGGCTTCATGGCTTGTCATCATGATCCTTGCTTCACGACCTCCTAAATCACCTTATACAAGCGTTTAATCACTCTGACATCACCTTTTAGCACACAGCGTTCCCACAATATAAATCATCATATACTATATAACCCAAGGTGGTTGATTTACTAAAACTGGAGAGTGCAAAATCTGCATAGAAATCAATCAGCTTCCAGGTTTTAGCCCCCATTCACATCGGGCTGATTTCACATGCCCAATTGCAGCCTATTGCCGGCAACGGCACCGTTAGAATCGGTGCGCCGCTGACTTTGCGGAGCCGCACTGATTCCCAAAAGTAGTTCCTGCACTACTTTTAGCGACTTCGGGGGCGATTTCAATAGACATCTGTGCATGAACATTGCTTTATTACATTACATTACACATATGTTTTTCAAATCACCCCCGAAATCGCACTGAAATGCGGGTTTGAAATTTTCAAACCTTCCCTCAGTGTGAACGAAGCTTAATGTGTCAAAGCTTAATTGAACAAATTGAAGTTAGAAGCTGATTGGCTACCATGCACAGCTGCACCAGATTTTGAACTCTCCAGTTTTGGTAAATCAACCGCAAGGTCTGTGAACACCTGACCATCCTCCAAATAATGAGGTCTCGCGTTTCCAGTAAAGCACAGTTTTAAGCCAAAATATTCAAAATCTGAAATACTCAGTGTAACCTCACACTCAAACTCTATACACACTATCCCCAAATACCTCAGTGTAACCACCATACACTCTAAAAATTGTTGCCGCTTCGACACTAAATAGGTGATTTCACTGCACCCTCCACATTTTAAAATAAGATATACAATAGTGCAGCACACCTTATATTTATTTCAGGTACTTACATCAAAATAGTTCAAAATAAACGTACTTATACAGTGCCTTGCAAAAGTATTCACCCCCCCCCCCCACATTTTTGGTGTTTTGTTGCCTCACAACCTGGAAATAACATGGATTGTATGAGGATTTGCATCATTTAATTTACAGAACATGCCCACAACTTTGAAGATGTTTTTTTTTTTTTTATTGTGAAGCAAACAACAAATAGGACAAAATAACAGGAAGTCAATGTGCATAACTATTCACCCCCCCCCCCTAAAGTCAATACTTTGTAGAGCCACCTTTTGCAGCTATCACAGCTCCAAGTCGTTTTGGATACATCTGAGCTTGCCACATATTACCACTGGGATTTTTGCCCATTCCTCCTTGCAAAACTGCTCCAGCTCCTTCAAGTTGGATGATTTGTGCTTGTGAACAGCAATCTTTAAGTCTGACAACAGATTTTCTATTGGATTGAGGTCTGGGCTTTGACTAGGCCATTCCAACACATTTACGTGTTTCCCCTTAAACCACTTAAGTGGTGCTTTAGCAGTGTGTTTGGGGTCATTGTCCTGCTAGAAGGTGAACCTCCGTCCTAGCCTCAAATCACACACAGAGTGGTACAGGTTTTGCTTAAGAATATCCCGGTATTTAGCACCATCCATCTTTCCCTCAACGCTGACCAGTTTCCCAGTCCCGACTGCTGGTGTTCTTTGAGTGATGTGATGTGTTGGGTTTGTGCCAGACATAGGGTTTTCTTTGATGGCCAAAAAGTTCAATTTTTGTCTAATCAGACCAGGGCACCTTCCTCCATACATTTTGGGAGTCTCCCACATGCCTTTTTGCAAACTCAAAATGTTATGGAAATGATTAAGAGCTCCAATCGAGCCCAAGGTTATCTGCTGCTGTCTCTAATTTGAAAGTGTTGATATGCATGCATATAAAAGTAAACACTCTGAGACACGCTCAGTACCGTCACTTGTTACACTTCTGATTTATTCAAGGCGGTGTTAATGTTTTATACACACAAATACGTCATTGCTATGTTAGTCTAATAGGTACATCTCATTGGTTAAGAAGGAAAAGAAGATGGAGAATTTTCATAACGAGGTCTGACTGTCTTTGGTTTTATCTCCAGTTCCGCGCTCTTCTGATGTGTGGGATGTAGGGGGTACCCGCCATCTTGAGAAAATAGAGGAACAGAGCTAATCTGTATACTTATATAATGAGTAAGGAGAAAAATATGTATGCACATAAGAAAATAGACATTTTCAGATTACTATTATTATTATCTACATCACATTCCTTCACAATCCCCCCTAAAATGACTATTTTCTCTTTTCTGTCCCTAATACTAAAGGTCCCACTTTGGCCTGGCCCTTCTCCTCAGCAACTCTTTTAGGCTGTATATAGAATTGGGCAGCAACTGTTCACTTCCCTCCTCGATACAGCTGGAGAGGTGCAGTCAGGCGCTATCTATCCCTAAAATACTAAAGGATTGTGAGATTATGGACAGGGAGTGACTGTAGGGGAGTGAAGGGTTTGTCATCTTCCATCATAAGGGGGTCCTCTTCTTCTTGGTGGAGAAATGTAGGTGTGCTATTGTCTACAGCCTTGCTCATTAACTTTTTACGAAAGGTAGAATACAGCATACAATCAGGGCTAAAAGAACCAGGATTATAAATACCGTTACCCGTATCTGGGCGAGCACCTTCTGCCACCCACTCATCCAGCTAAAATATTGATCCCATGGGTCTGTGATACCTGAGTTCTTCTTCAACTCCAGTGACAGATCTTCTAATTTCTTTATAGCTAGAGTAACCTTACCATTTGGGCCAATATTATCAGGAATGTATGTACAACAGGTTCCTGGTTTTTTTTTTTGTTTTTTTTACAGACACCCCCCTTCTCGGCTAACACCATGTCTAAGGCCATCCGGTTCTGGAATGTCATGTAGGAAGTGGGGGCTAACTGGTCAGCAATTCCCTGGAGGGCGTCTTTAGTGTAATTTACACATCTCTGTTGGTTATAATATGTGTAGTGTCAGGTCACCTAGAGGCTGGGTGACAGATGCACACCGTTGGGATCAGGAGTGCACCGCAAGGTAGTAGACCCTACGGCTGACTGCTGCGGATTGTACCCTGGGAGGTTCAGGAAGCAGGTCTATTGGATCACAGACACAGATCCCACTGGGAGCTAGAGCATAGATTCCCCAGGGCGCGGAGTCTAAGAGCCAGCAGGTGTTCACCAGAGCCTCTAGTGGTGAGGATGGACTGCGCTGCAGTCTGGCTCCAGGTCGCGGCCCCCAGGGTCTCACAGCTCACGCTCACGGTAGACTACAGGAGAAGAGGAAGCTGGCTGGAACATCAGGGTCACAGGCAAACAGGGATGGCCGGGAACAGGCCAAAGTCGGTAACAGAAATCAGATGTAGGAAACATAGCAAGTACACACAGAGGCTAACACACAGTGGTTGATCAGCACTGCTGGCTTGCAGTGCACAGGTTAATATAGGGTTCCCTGATAGGGCCTGGGGTGGGGCCATGCTTAGAGGGGAGGTTACAAAAGCAGTCAGGTGAGGGTCAGCTGGTCTCTAGAGATGAACACATGGAGACAGGTATGCTGATCGACAAACTCTATTGCATAACCATGACATGTAGTTAATCCAATCTACATTCTTGCTGACAGTTGTTATGGGGATCAAAGACTCAAAACCAGCTTTTTACCTGAAACTCATCAGGGACCCCCCTTGTAACCCCTATGACATGTATGTATACATGAGGATCAAAGCTTCCGGAGAGAGCTGCTCGCTTCCTCCTCTGACTGTGTGCTGGGTCAGTGTATGTATCAGGGGTATCTTTGGTTAGGATATGGGGCTTTCTATTTTCATCTTTTTTTGTCTAATGCACTCTGTGGTCGCCCAGTCTGGCCCTGTGTTCCAACCCACTGGCCCCCACAGAAACCACAACTCTGTCCCCAGTAACTGTCTGTGTGGCATACATATATGTCCTTACCGTCAGGGATATCACTGTACCAATGGCATCACCATGAAGGGTCAAACAGACAAGGTACTATGTCACAGTAATCTAAGGTAAAGGTGGTCACATGTGTACCTGAAGAGTTACACCAAAACGTAATTATGTTATCATTTTTGTGATGGCCACCTCCTGGGCCCCTCCCCCCTAAATCAAACAGAAAAAGGATATGCAGCACCCGAAAACACTCTCTCCTGCAGTGATAAGCGTGCATTCAGGTGTTCTTCCTGGCCAACTTGACTGAGGTGGCTGTGGTCACCAAAACTTGGAATGGACCATCATAACTTGGCTCAAGGATCTCCAGACAGTAGTTGGTGTGTTCCTGTATCTAATTCAGGATCTGGAATGGAAGAAAACACCTGGACATGCATTCAGGTTAATTCTCGTGATAATGTGGTTACATAATTAGTCAACACATCAGACTGTAACTGTAACTGTTGTGGAAAGTAACAGCCAAGTCTGGGAGCTGAACCAAACAAAATTTCATAAGGGGATAGGGCATGTTTCCCCTGGGGGTGTGTCTGACACTGAACAGGGCAATGGGCTAACTGTCTGGCCAACTCATGTTAGTCTCTTGGGCCATCTTTAACATCCTGTTTTTAGTGTCCCATTCATCCTTTCTACCTTCCCGCTACTTTGAGGGTGGTATGGGATGTGTAGTGCCAACTGAACCCCCAGTGCTGCCCAAATCTCTTTAGTAAGGGTTGTTGTTAAGGCTGGTCCCTGATCTCTCAATATCACCTCTGGGACCCCAAATCTACATACTATCTCACTTAGTAGTTTCTTAGCTGTGGTCCTGGCAGTCATGACCACTTCCACTAGGGCGTATTCGAATCTGCCACTTCTTGGCACTTGAGAATGATCAATTTGCATCCTCTGGAATGGGGTATAGGGCTTTTGCCAGGTGCTTCTTCTGTGCATCCTGGGTTACATTTGGTGCAGATAATGCATGATCTGCAGAAGTTGTCGGTCAGTGGAGTAACTCTTGGTGCAACACTTGTTGATAAGAGAGTTCATAAAAGTCTTTGTCAAGTGGGCAGCTCCATGTGCCCATTGCACCACAGCTGGGTACATACTCCTGGGTAGACAAGGCTTCTTGTTGCACTCGAATAGTCCATTTCTGAGAGTTGCTCCTCTCCGTTTCCAGCTTTCCTTCTCATCCGGACTTGTTGTTTCCTGTAGTTCTTTTAGATAAACTCTGTCCACTGGGAAAGTCTGTAAGGTAAGCACGGGGTGGTCTTCTTCTACCACCCTGCTGTCCACTTCCCGTGGACCACCAGCTGTCTGTTTGGCAGCTGAATTGGCTAGATGATTGCCTTAAGCTTCCTTTGAGTTCATTTTGTCGTGTGCTTTACTCAGAATAGTCACTTGGGTTGGGAGAAGCAAGGCATCAATCAAGTTTTCACAGGTGTTCCTGCAGCCATCAGGAATCCTCTGTCCTAGATAACACCATAATCATGGGCAATGCTGAAAGCATATCTTGAGTCCATATGAATGTTGGCTCTTTTTCCCTCTGCCCATTTACATGCTGTAGTAAGTGCTTACAGCTCTGCCTCTTGTGTAGACATCACCGGTGGTAAGGCTTCAGCTTGTAGAACAGTGTTTTCAGTGGTGACCGCGTGTCCTGTGTGGTCATGGGGTGACAAGTCAAGACTCTACTCCTCCTCCTCCTTTCCCCCCTCGAGAAGTGGAAGAAGGGTGGTAGGGTTCAATGTTTGATAACTTAATAGAGTAATGCTGTCCAGTAGGAGGGAACACAGGAGTCTCAAGTGTCTGGTAGTGGACAAGTGTTTCGGCTGGACCTTGGTTGAATATGGCAACAACGTCATGGGGAGCAAGCAGAACGAGGCAGTGTCCGAGGACCAAGTTCAAAGTTTTGTCAAGCAAGGCTTGTGTAGCAAAGCCAGCTCGCAGACACAATAGGCCTCCTCTTGCTACCGCATCCAGCCGACAGGAATAATATCCTATGGGGCGTAGGCTGATGCCGTGTGATTGGGTGAGTACACCTGCAGCATGTCCCAGACGTTCGGATACAAAGAACTTGAGCGTTTTGCTGTAGGCTGGGAGCCCTAGCGCCGGGGATGGCGCACTTAAAGGCTTCAAACTTTAGATATTTCTTCAGGAGACATCTGGAAGGGGTCTGATTGCAGAGCATCAGTAGGAAGGCTTCTGGAATCCATGCTCTGCGCTAGGAAATTAGTCCAAGGAAAATGACAAGTGTTGAGCACCACTGCAATTTGGGCTTTGAGGCTCTGCAGCCCTGGTTGGCAAGATAGCACAACAGGCTTTCTGAGGTGACTTCAACAGGGGGTAAGTCAGCTGCACAAAGGGGAAGGTCATCAACATGTTGGAAGAGAATCACTTCCGGGTGTTCCTCTTGTCATGTGTCAAGGATGATAGCCATAGCTTTTGCAGACTGGCTTGGAAAGTTCTGTGCCCCTTGTGGCACAACTGTTTAGGTATGTTGCCGTTTCTTTCTGTGGATGAACGCAAAAAGGTACCAGCAGGAGGGGTGAGGGTGGACACTGAAGAAAACGTTTGTAAGGTCCACCTCTGTGAGGTATTTTGCAGTCAAAGGCATCCACAGTAGGTACCTGGTTCTCTTTTTAGGATTCTCTTCTTGGGGTTATTGTGGTTTCCGGGGCAATGAAGCGCCCTCTTTTAGCTTGACTGAAACTGGTGGCACCTTTAAGTGACCGTTGTCTTCCGGTCCTGTGGACCATAGGCACGCAGGGATTCTGTCAAGTACTTCCTGCAGTCTTGAACTTGAAATTTTTGCTTCAGTAAGTGTCATCAGGAGAGGCTGAGAACACAAAGCAGATGAGTCTTCTAAAAATAGGGGAGTATGTAACTTCAGGCGTGTCCTGATTGAGGCCTGTAGTCTGGACAACACATCAGCTCCTAGTAGATTCAAGGGACATTTAGAGGACACCACAAATCTGGCAAGCAAATCAGGAAGTGGACTGGAGCGGGGCACCCCATCCATTCCTACGCAGGAAACATCAATAGTGGAAAGGAAAGAATTATCAGGCAGGTTCACCGCCCTCAACACACTTTTGGCTGCACCCCTGTCAATGAGGAAAGTGGTAGGTTTTTCGTCTGGGACATCTTGGGGCTCTGCATTCTTTTCTGAAGTGACCCCGTTTCCCACAGTTGTAACAGGTGATCCTTTCCCTGGTATTGGGCAGTGGTGGTGGACTAGTGTAGGCGGGATCTTCGTCATGGGTTACCATGAGGGGCGTTGGTTTTTTACCTTTTTGATTTTCTATACCTCTGGTCACCAACAATAAATCAGACATTTTCATTGAATGGTATTCAGGGCGGGCCACCATCAGGCCTTTTCTGATATCCTCTCTGAGCCCTGAAACAAAAGCAGTTGATAACATGTGTGTGTGTGCCTTTAAGAGTCTAGCATGATACTTCTTCACAGACTCCCCTTTATCTTGGGTAATATCTTGGATTGTGGTGGTCTGATCCGTCAACTTCTCCTTTGCCCAGTCGTGGAGTTGTGCACAGAACTCCACGCCTGAGGTGTAGGAAGTGGCACTTGTCAGGCTGGCATCATTGAAGGCCGTCTGCATGACTGGCCAAAAGACATATCCTGCTTTGATTTGGCATAGGCTGATCAAGTCTCTCCAGGCAGCTGAGTAAGTTTCTTGTATCTGCACTATCCTGTGGTAGAAGGGAATTGGCTGCTTCTCTGGGTCAGACAGACTTGTCACTAAGGCCGCTGCTTGTGATAGAGTAAAAGCGACATACATCACTGGTGCCCCTTCTGGTAACCGAGACTGTTGTTGGGGCAGGGGCTGGCAAGGGGCACTGTTCTTTACGGTTGCCAGCATGTGTTTGAGATCCTCTGGGAACTGAGAGTCTGGAGCCGGATTGAGGGTTAAATCAGTGGGTGGCCTTGCTGCCTGCTGTCGGGCTTCCCACTCAGATGCTTCTTCATCATTAACATATCCGGCCTGGGAATGTGATGCTCCCGTATTGGGGAAGACAGGTGTGTGGTATGAACCATCTTGGTTTAAAACAGGGAGGGCTGGGTACAGGCTGTTTAAGCTTACTGGGTGTACCAAGATGGCCGCCGGCAGGAAGTGCACTGGACTGGGTAGAAAGTGAAGGCATGGGTGCACTAAGATGGCCGCCGGGCTGAGTTGTCACAGTGGGTTGTGCTTGGGTGGTGAGAAAGGAGTGGTTGTTAGACGGAGGGCAGTGCTGTCCCTCCCCTCCTTTATTTCAAGTTCCAACATATCATCAGCTCTGTGATACACATACATAATACAATCGCCATCTTTCTTAACTTCCTTTATCCAATTTTCTTTATCACACAGGATTTTTCTCCCTGTCTCTTCAGCAACATAACTTTCGCCACTTCTTTCAACTTTGTTAACTATTTCAACATCTTCTTCTCTCCTTCTTTGCAATATCACTTTCTTTACAATATCACTTTCTTTTCTCTCGTACAACCAAGGGGTTAATATTTTTTCTCAGTGTTCTTATCAACAAATTCCTTCGGTGTGGGCATATAAGACTAATGTACGGTTAATCTCAGAACAAGAACAAACACATCAGGGGTAATGAGGAGCAACGGCCCGCGACCCAACAGATCCCCCGGGCAGCCCCCCCCTCCGACCTTAACCAGTCCCCACCCCCTCTCGTGTATATAGCAAACAGTAAACCACAAATACAATCACGACAGGACATTATACCTGCCACTCTTCGAACTGCAAAATTTCAGCAGGCTAAGATAACCACAAGGGCAGACCACCCTGCAAAAATAAACCCGTTTATAGACGTTTTTTTTTTTTCCCCGCTCTACACCAAGAGGCCGACAACTCGTCTTGGGGTGAGACTTCTGTAACACTTTCAGACTGCAAAGCCAGCAGCTGAGACAACCCTCAAAGGTTCATCGAACCCAGAGTAACCCGTCTATAAACGTTTGCCACAAGGGAAACAATCTCATTCCAGAGGCCGACAGCTCATCTGGAGATGAGACCACTCATTCACGCATGTAGCACCCTTAGACTGCTGAGTTTCGCAGCCCAAAGAATGGCAGACAGTGAGCAAAAAATACAGTCAGCAGAAACCCATTGACAGGTTCGTTAAAACAACCTCAGGCGAGGAAATACCTGCCTCTAAGACAGTCTCAGCATACCGACAGAATCCAGCTGTCAACCGAAAGATAAGAGAGTCGTACAGTGGTAAGAATATAAATCAAACTTACCGTACTGTTAGGGCAGCGCAAAGACCCCACTCTCATCAATCAATTAACGCCCAAATGCTTGTCGCGGTATAACTTCGACTGTAGCCTGAGGTCCCGGGTTTCGGCACCATCTGTTATGGAAATGATTAAGAGCTCCAATCGAGCCCAAGGTTATCTGCTGCTGTCTCTAATTTGAAAGTGTTGATATGCATGCATATAAAAGTAAACACTCTGAGACACGCTCAGTACCGTCACTTGTTACACTTCTGATTTATTCAAGGCGGTGTTAATGTTTTATACACACAAATACGTCATTGCTATGTTAGTCTAATAGGTACATCTCATTGGTTAAGAAGGAAAAGAAGATGGAGAATTTTCATAACGAGGTCTGACTGTCTTTGGTTTTATCTCCAGTTCCGCGTTCTTCTGATGTGTGGGATGTAGGGGGTACCCGCCATCTTGAGAAAATAGAGGAACAGAGCTAATCTGTATACTTATATAATGAGTAAGGAGAAAAATATGTATGCACATAAGAAAATAGACATTTTCAGATTACTATTATTATTATCTACATCACATTCCTTCACAAAAACATGCCATTTTGGTTTTTTTTGCAGAAAGTAATGGCTTTCTTCTGGCCACTCTGCCATAACGCCCAACTCTATAGCACATATGGCTTATTGTCGTCCTATGTACAGATACTCCAGTCTCTGCTGTGGAACTCTGCAGCTCCTCCAGGGTTACCTTAGGTCTCTTTTCTGCCTCTCTGATTAATGCACTCCTTGTCCGTGAGTTTTGGTGTGTGGCCGTCTCTTGGCAGGTTTGCTGTTGTGCCATGTTCTTTCCATTTGGTTATGATAGATTTTATGGTGCTCCTAGGGATCATCAAAGATTTGGATATTTTTTATAACCTAACCCTGCTTCTCAACAACATTGTCCCTTACTTGTTTGGAGAGTTCCTTGGTCTTCATGGCAGTTTGGTTATTGGTGCCTCTTGCTTAAGTGTTGCAGCCTCTGGGGCCTTTCAGGTGTGTATATGTAATAACAGATCATGTGACACTTAGATTGCACACAGGTGGACATCATTTCACTAATTATGTGAATTCTGAAGGTAATTGGTTGCGCCAGAGCTTTTTATGGGCTTCATAACAAAGGGGGTGAATACATATGCACATGTCAATTATCAGTTTTTTATTTCTGAAAAATAGTTTTATGTATATATTTTTCTAATTTTACTTCACCAACTTAGACTGTTGTGTTCTGATCCATCGCATATAAATCAGATTAAAAAAAACATTGAACTAACAAAACATGAAAAATGCCAAGGGGAGTGAATACTTTTGCAAGGCACTGTAGCTCTACATAAATAAAGTGACAGTGTCATAACGTGAAATAAATAACATCAATCATATATCTCAAAATAAGTCCAAATAATTGGTGACAAACACCACTGTGTGATAAGAGATTCAGGTTTCTTCTATCTGCTCTATGTGTCCTGTGAACCTCCACCTATAGGTGAAAAACCAGCTTACCTCCAAAATAGACCCCACTACAGAGTCTTACTCACTTGTGACCAACTCCACCCGCAAGGGTATCAGCTCCACACTCCTCCTCCTGCTTCAGAATGTACCATATGTCCACTCCTTACTTCATACTCAGTCACCAAAATGACCACATGATAAAAAACATGAGAAGGATTGTGGGGGTCCATAGGACACATACTGTAGAGAAGATACGTGAATAACTTATCACACCATGGTGTTTGTCACTAATTAATGGGACTTATTTTGAGATATATGATTGATGTTATTTATTTCACGTATTGACACTGTCACTTTATTATTTATGTAGAGCTATAAGTACATTTATTCTGATATAAGTTGTGCTATACTATTGTATATCTTATGTGCAGCGTTAAGCCAGCCATAGATGGATTGAATCTTGGCCAGTTCAGCAGGGACCTGCCACTATTCTATCCATCTATAGGTAGGCTGATTGTACCCAAGTCGATCCATCAATCAACTTGGGTACAACCAGCATGTCGGATTTATAGCATGCGATTATTGCCAATGGGTATAGCCACTAGCAGTAATCACTGTGTTCTCCCGGCAGGAATAGCTCCCGCTCCCCCCTTGCTGGGAGAACACAATAGTATCATGGGAGGGATTCCCCCCATCAACACTTATTGGAATCTAGCCATTTTTCCCCCCTAAAACCATGGCTGCAGGAAAGAAAATTGCATAATCTATGGCCTGCTTTAATGATACAGCATACAAAGACATTTTAGACAATCATGCACCTCCAACTTGGCGAAGGCTCTTTTCTGTGCCAGCATGACTGTGCCCCTGTGTATAAAGCCAGCTCCATTAAGACATGGTTTTATGTGGAGGAACTTGAGTAGCCTGTACAGAATCCTAACCTCAACCTTACTGAACACCTTTAGGAATGAATTGAAATGCTGATTCCGAGCCAGGTCTTTTCCATCCGACATCAAAACCCAACCTGACAAAATGCCCTTTGTGTTGAATGGGCACAGATTCTTATAGACACTTCAAAATCTTGAGGAAAGCCTGAAGGGTGGAGGCTGTTAGAACTACAACGGAAAGGCTAGCTCCATAGTTAATGCCCATTATTTTAAAATAGGATGCTTCACAATCCTGTATAGGTGGAAGGTCAGGAGTCCACAAACACTTGGTCATAAAGTGCAGTTTCATCTTCTTGGTGGCCCTGAATTTTGAGTTGAAAGAGGCCAGTAAGTTTCCTGGTTCCAGCACTGTAGCCCCCCCTCTACATATTGAATCAATATCTTCCAAAGTATAGGAAATCCTTTCCAATACTGTTGGTGGCACAATGAACATTGGAGAACTGTCTTGTGGGAGGTACAGTGCACCACAATGCACACATTTGCACCTGTGTCCTGTAGAACACTGCTAATGTGCATTAGGGTGTAAATAAAAAAAAATATAGCAACAAACCACAGCACACATATACAGTGTGGTGTGAATATGCCTAACCCTAACCATACACTTCTCAAATTTTGGATGATTTCTACTGAATCAGCTGAATATTGAGCCGTGTGGGCCCCTGTCATCACCACCTGGCTCCACAAAAGTCAATTGTTTTCCATCCAGCAACTTCAGTCTAACAAGGACTGCATCTTATCATATTGGTATTCAGACATTGGATGGTGCTGTGGCTGGTAGCATGCAAAAGCCAGTAGTGCAGATTTGTCCAGTCCTGCTGGTTTATTTGGATGGGCTAGCCATGGGATCCTTTCACGATTCTTACTCAATCTATGGGCGGCCTCCGCTTCGTCATGTTTAGGTCCTGAAAATTTAAATAGAAGAGACTCGGGGAGGTAAGCTGGATGTAAACAGGTGCACACTTGTTTACATCTGCCTACTCATAGACTTGTATGAAGCTTCTGGTTCAGTCTACCTGTAAAACTTAACAATGGATTCAATCAGAAAGCCCATATTAAAAGAGCCTTATAGCATGAGAGGGCGCTTGCATTATGTGGTGAAGCACATACCAAGAGCCTGCTGTCCTGCCCACAAGTGTGAGAGACACGGCATTAAAAGCGGATCTTCACTGTATTTGAGCACCACAAACCAGAAACACCATTTCATTTATTTTTATATTCAAAGCAAAGCAAACTCCCCCATCCATCCATGTCTCCATGCTTATTTTAGTGGAGAAATCACTTTGAAAAACACTCCCCTAGCAATTCTGATCATGGCCATTTTGAGTAAGGGCAAACGATTCATGTAGCATTTACTTCCTGGAATACATCTGCAGTTAGCACAAGCATGCAGGCAGGAGGGCATTTTGAGCTCCTTTTACCCCCCCCCCCCCCTCCTGAAGACTCCTGGGATGTATGACAAAATTTGCCTAAGCAAGAAACCAGGAAGTAACTAAAGTAAAGTAGTTAACCTCCCTGGCGGTATGATTATTTCGGATTTTAGGTGCTGAAAGCGGTACCATTATTTTGCATGGAAATTTGGCGTTTTATATTGTAGGTCTGTAATTCTTAACAATAACACACTTAAATCTGTCCAAACCAGAGTCTAGTAGATATCCCGGGTATGATGAAGTTTGAAACACAAAAACATAAATTATAATATAATAAATAAAAATAAATAATAAAAAAAAAATAAAAAAAAAATAGTAATAAAATAAATTTCCCCACGATTCACTATCGCTCAATTCTGCAAGTGTTCTAATTTACTATCGCTGTTTTCTAGCTGGTCTAAAGCCATTTTTGACGTAAAGGGACACTTTTTGGTTGCTATGGACAATCTCCAGTTTCCAGGCAGAAAGAACAGTATATATCACATAAAACTGCATGCAGGGCATTGGACAAAGCACTGGGGACAAAAGGGATGTGAAATTATTTCATACAGTACTGTAATCTGTAAGATTACAGTACTGTATGTGTTATGATTTTGACATTTTTTTGAATTTGCCGCCAGGCTCCGCCCCCATGCGTCGCGACGCTCGCAGGGAACGGAGCCTGGCACAGAGGCTTCGGGCAGAGGACACAGCCCGCGGACACTGCGGGGGGCATCGCAGGATCCCGGGGACAAGGTAAGTAAGGAGGCACCAGGATCCTGCGATGCAATCCCGAGTGTGGCTCGGGGTTACCGCTAATGGTCCTGATTTTAAACCCCGAGCCACACTCGGGAAAACCGCCAGGGAGGTTAAAAAAAAAAGTTTAAAAACAGGAAAATATATCATATGTACTTATCTGTTTACTAATGCTAGCAGTATGAGGATTAAAAATAATCAACGGTGATTGGGGTAGTGAAGTTCCACTTTAATTGGCTTCACAGAATTATAGAATACTTGTGCCAGCTGAGTGGATTTTTCCACAGCAAAAACACTTTCTGGATGAGATTAAAACTGTACTAACTGACTTAATGAAGAAGTATAGCCAAAGTTTTTTTTGGCGGTATTTCTCCTGTGGATCACAGGAGTGCAGTTCGTTCTGCACATCTGTAACCCATTGTCAACAGACAGCGGGCTAAAGCCTGCTGTCAACTGACGTCACTCAGCTGGTCCAGGCTCTGAAAAGATCCTTACACCATATGGTTGGGATTTCACCCAGATGCCTGGACTGGCACTTGGCTCAGGGATACGCCGAGAGCCTGAGCCAGCCCTTCTACAGCTCAACACTGGAGGGGAGAGCAGGGAACCCGCTGACTGACATTCACAGCTCTCTGCTCAGAGCGGAAGGGAAGAACTTAGTGATTAACAGTGTTTGATCGCTCAGTTCTCACTACAGAGTCAGCAGGGGACAGATGCAACATCAGATCGATTCACCTAGATGAGTAGAAATTTTGTTTTGTTTTGTAAATCCCGAACTTCTCTTTTAATATACACAAACACAATATAAACACACAACAAAAAAAGAACAACAAATCAAATATTTTATATATTAACAGTTTACCAGATTGTGTTGTAACAGTTGTGGAATACAAGAAAAAAACATAATATATATTTTATATTTATATATAAATTACATGATGTAGAAAATACAAATTTTGAAGCATTTAATAACAGCAGAACTTTTTACATGTCAATAAGCAAGACTGAGTTCACATTGGGTTGTGTAAACAATTTTACAATTTAAAAAAAAAAAAAAAAAAAAAAAAAAAAAAGGAAGAAGGTGGGGGAGTATGTAACATGTGAGTAAAATAAGAATAATACAGACAGGCATGTGTATGTTACAGGTGCAAAATACTTCCATTATATTTTTATTTTTTTTTATAAAACAGCACTGGCTGCCTTAAAAAAAATAACCATATTGCATTGAGTACAAAAATAGAACTTGGTGCTGTATTGTAAAAATATCTGTACCTCATCACCGCACATCTCGAGCATCTGAGAGACCAGATCTCCTACCTCAGTCAAAAAATTCCCAGAACTTTCTGCTGCTGTCTAGTACAGCAAAGGTGGTGGCAGCTGGCAGGCTTGGGCTATGCTCTAGGATACATGAGCCAGCTCCAACCACTTTCCCAGAAGCTCACAGTAACCAGCACTGTCTTTAGTGTGAAGCATCTAGAATCCGGCACTGCAGGAAGCAGGAATATCCTAGAAATACAAGTGGGGAATTGTACTGTTTAGCAGGGTCCAGACTTTCCTAAAGGGTTAACCCATCCAAACTTCACATTTCAAGTACATCTAAACCCAAGAACAAGAATAGAATATATTGCAGCTTACTAATCCTTATGCCGCGTACACACGAGCGGACATTACGGCGGACTTTGCCCGGCGGACTGGATTTCGTCGGACAATTCGATGTGTGTGGGCTCCAGCGGACTTTGTTTTCTCAAAAGTTCGACGGAATTAGATTTGAAACTTGTTTTAAATTTATCCGTTGAAATCGAGTCCGGTCGAAAAGTCCGCCGTCTGTATGCTAGTTCGACGGACAAAAAGCCACGCTAGGGCAGCTATTGGCTACTGGCTATGAACTTCCTTGTTTTAGTCCGGTCGTACGTCATCACGTACGAATTCGACGGACTTTGGTGGATTGTGTGTAGGCAAGTCCGTTCATTCACAAAGTCCGTCGGAAAGTACGTCGAAAAGTCCGCCGGGCAAAGTCCGCCGTAATGTCCGCTTGTGTGTACGCGGCATTAGATGTGGTGGCTGCATTACTTTTCTTTTCTTGACACTAAGGACATTTTCTGCAATTACAGAAACATTTTACTTGTTGATTCAGATGAAATTTCCTGCGTACTGAACTGATATTTTCAACAATGTTATCAGTTTCCAAGCAATGTTCTGTGAACTACATACAAAAATCACTCCTCTCTATGCAATACAGGAGAGAGGGAGAGGTTTGTAATTCAAAACAGCCCAGGGTGGCAACAATGCCCCTCCATAGACCCAGCATGGCGAGGGAGCCTTGTCACCCTAGGGCAGGAAGTGTGATACCGGCAGCATCAAAAAAGGAAAAATAAAAAGGAAATAAAGAAAACAAATGCAGCCACCATATTGAAGGACAGGTGTGCTGCAACATATTACATTTTTCTTCTTTGGTTTAGATACACTTTTAATTTTGGGTAGATGCCAGAGCAGTAAAGTGTTTGCCCTTCCAACTTTTCTTTTTTTGTCAATTTTGGATAGAGAGGAGAAGAATCGGAATCCCTGTCAGGTTTCCATTACTACCCAGGTCTCTGATAGTGACTCTCTCCCTAACTTGCTGTCCCGATGACAATTGTTTTACCAGACAGGAAGTGTGAGGTGAACCTACAACAGAAACATTGAGGTTGGTTTCCTAAAGGCAAACAGGCTGTGCACTTTGCAAATAAAGTTGCACCTCTGCAAGTGCAATTGCTCTAGAGCTTAGTAAATGATGTGAAACATCACTTTGGAAAGAATACCCAATCACGTGCAAAAAAAAAAAAAGGTTTTTTTGCTTGCACATGATTGGATGATGAAAAATCAGCAGAGCTTCCCCTCATTTACTAAGCTCAGGAGCATCTACACTTGCAAAGTGCACAGGCTATTTGCCTTTAGTAAATCAATCCCATAGATGGCAATAAAAGCTTAAAGGATAAGTTCACCTTTTAAAAAAGTAATAACACACATATTTTTGCAGGCTCCTTCAGACCTGTCTGTATATCTGTGTACCCGTACAGGCAGGCAGATACAGTGACAGGAAGAAATCAATGATATATCATGGTGCTCCACAGTGCCATGGTAGTTCATTGAAAACTACAAGCCAACAACCGCAAAAGGGTGTCAGGACTTGTAGTTCATTCACACAAAGAGCTGTGTGGAGGAATGATGAGGCCGTGTGGGTGGAGCCCTGTATGGCCGTGGGCAGCGGCTGCAGCACTAGCAACAGGTTACATGTTCCACCCTAAAAAAGATGTAACATGTTCCCAAAGATGAACTTATCCTTTAATGGGATTCTAGCACCCCCCTATTTAAAAAAAAAAAAAAAAAAAAAAAGGCAATCGATTTGTGTCAGTATTACTGTTGGAGAGTTGCCATCACCTCCTTAGTGGTAAATCGTTGTGACAAAGACAGGAAGTGAGGGGCAATCTATCCAACAAGGCCTTGGATAGCAGTTAAAACCTGACAGGGGTTTTAGCCAAGAAAAAAAGAAAAAAGGAAAAAAACATTTGGCTGAGCGTACACTTGCGGAATCTTATGTCTGTGAGGGTCTCTGCGTCTGAGCCCAACTCACCAACTGATGCAGGAAAGAGCCCTTAGGCCCCCCATTCACATCTAGTGATTTGGGATTGTGTGTTGAAGCGGCGTGATTCTGCCCGTGTTTCCAGAGCGCACTAAAATTTCAGCAGCAAAACACAAGTGAAAAAACAAGCCTGGTTCAGGACATGCAGAAAAAATAAAAACCACAAACATGAACGTGCGTTCCTGCGTGATAGGTGAACGGGGCCTAAGACAACGCCTACAGCCGACAGTATAAATCATTTACAGGTCAAACCATACAAATATAGAAAACAGGAGCCAAAAGGTCGTAAAGCAAACCTATAAACCATGAAAAAAACGTGATCTCTTACATGTTGAGATCTTTATTCATCCAGGCGCCCATGTGGCCATAATGGTCTGCAAGTGCTTCTACCCATTCTAGACCCATTAATGTTCATAACCGTTTACCTATATAAATTCCTTCTTGCATTTCTCTAGCTCAGTTTTCGATCCCAGAATAATTCATTTATGGATATACGTGTTAAATACTGAGCACAGACACAGAATTTCCTATATTAATTGTATGCATTTTTACTGAGATCAACCCAGCTGTGTGAATGGGGCCATCATTTATATGCTGCATTCAAACCTGTAAACAATTATACCCTCTACGGATCAGAAAGCAGCCTGTCTGACGTCTGTGTGCATGAGCCCTAAGAGGTGGAATTTTGTTCATGATATATAATTCCCACAGCAGAAGGAAGGGCAAGACTCCACATTTTTTGCTGGGGGCCCAAGTTCTCACTCCCGATATGTCAGAAAAGATACAAGAGGCCAGCAGGTGCATCAGGCCACCGACATCCACCCATATCGAGTTTAGGTGGATTGACCCTTTAAATAGACCCTTTGTCTACACTAATTGTGGAGCTCAG